>OY754910.1:2500000-3750000 GCA_963576535.1 Plemyria rubiginata
GACTTGAGGCATAACATATATTGAGCCGTACCTGTAATTTCACCAGCCACCCCTAAAACTGAAACTCAGCTACGCTAATTGACAGCAGAAATAGGCGTGATGGCAGTTCTACCCTAGAAGAGCCCTTCACAAACTTTGTGCTCTTTAAGAGCTCTACTACAGAGCTTTTTAAGAGCTCTACTGCTAAAAATTCTCTTTTCGTTTTCCAAGGTGTGATGCTACAATCTGAAAGAAAGAATGTCAATAAATAAATCGAGCTCACTGACAAATGTTTTTGTATTTTAAATTATGTAAGTACAGTATACAACATAATGTCGAAACAAATAATATAAAAATATATTTTACACAAACAACAGTAGACAAACAAATAATACGGTAGTAGTTTTTGCGTGTCCAAAAAGGTTGGGATTTTTATTAATTTACCTAAACCAGTAAATCTCAATTAAAAAAATCTGTCTCTTTTATTTTACTGTCTTTTTTGTTTTTTTTTTGTCGTAATAATATCTCTACACCATTGTAATGGTCTGCAGTATGAGCTGTTTCAAATATTGTCATTTGTTTATTTTTTACATTTTGTATAAGCTTACTTTCTTTAATGTATATTTTGTAAGAAATATTTATATTAAAAAATACTGCAAATACAAAGAATTATCATTCTAATTTTATCCACAAAAGGTCAAGATTTGATCAAGTTTCTAATTCTATATGTACAATTTAAAAAATTCGTCATCCAAGAAGAACATATCATTGATAGTCTTTGGATAAAATAAGAAATACATAGCTTGATAAAAAATAATTAAAATTGACTTAAAAATACTTATACATCGACATTTTATAATGTTTAGGGGTACCTTCCTAGAAACATTACAAAATACAAAAACTATAGATAAAACAATTTACCACATTAATATCACCTTTACATTTAAATCAATACTAACAACTAAGTATGTACGTATTTTATACATCATTAAAATTACAATAAAGCCCGTTTCATTGTTTTCTGATAATGTATATAAAAATATGATATAACATATGATTTTCTTGTCAGAATCAAGGGGAAGGCTACTATCTTATATTTATCATCATCATGAAAGGAAGTTCAGTTTCGGGTATAGGAGGCAAGTCCACTTTTTGATATAGGAGGCATTCCCCATAGGCCTAAACATTTCCGGAACAACGATTCTGAGCTCTCCCCATCCACTGACTTCCCGTAATAATAAATTTCATCCTCTAGTGGTTGTTACCTTATGGATATTATTAAGTATTAACTATCTCTAAAAATATCAAAGTAATAGTTTATCATGAGGTTTTCTATCACAATTTAAGTATTCCACAATAATGGAACACTCATACAAAAACGCTTTGAATCTAACGCCTATTTAAATCTAAATATAATTTATACCACCTAATGTTGAATCAGATTTATCATTATGGCGTCCAAGGAACTGTTTTCTGGTTGTAGTATTATTTGGTATGGCTTTAACAAGCTCATTATTATTCACATGTGTTTCTGAGACCTGATTTGCATTAGGTGATTATTATAGTCTTTTTCACTAGCACTCTTTCGCCTTTCCATTAGCTATGATGACTTGTGCTTCTTTGGCCAACTGTGCTTCCCTCGCCTGCTTCGCTCTCTTGTTCTTGACGTAGTTCATGTAGTAGAAGTTGCCAAACATGTACAAGAATAGACTGGCGTTGACAGTGAGTAGAAAGTTGATAAACTTAGGGTAGTTGCAGTCGGTGAACATGACGGTGAAGTTGTGGTAGAAGATAATGCAGAATTGGATCTGAAAATGAAATATTTTAATAAAAAACGGATAACCATATCGTTTTTTAATCACAATACTAACTTAGTAATTACTAACTAGTATAATAATAGTCATATCATATAAGTGCCTAGACATCCGTCTCTGAGTTAGGTCTTTCCGTCTTTGTTTTATATAAGTCTAAATTAGAGACTGAAATATTTGTGTTAGTGTCAGTGAAACGAGTTTATACTTTGAAAATTGTGCACAGTGCCAGTTTCATCAGTTAAACGGGGAAGGAAAACATCGTGAGGATAAATGGCATGTCATGGAAGTTTAATAGTTCTAAACACTGCGTCAAGCGCTTGAAAATACAATGAAAAAACCCTTTAATTTCACATAATGTTCACTGTTTCAAAGAACGGGCAGGTCCGTTCTGTTTCTTTTATTGTTATGTGAAATAAATGTGTATTTTTTCATTGTCTTTTCGAGCACTGGACGCATGGTTTAGAATTTTTAAAGGATGATACAAACAGAATAAATAGGTCTCTTACCACCTCACCTACCGAACCAAAATATACAGCAGTAAAAAAATTAAAAATAAAATATTAACAAAAAGTTGGTAGGAACTGGGTCATACGAGTAGCTAGCTAGTCCCGTCAATATACCACTGCAGGTATGCCAAAAAGGTCCAGACTCAGCTTTTAAACTACAACTAGAAAATATATTAAATCTTACTAATTGCAAGCTGGTGACATGTTTCTTCCACCATAGAAGCTGCTGGTACTGCGGTCCGAGGCCGGAGATCAGATAGTAGGTGTACATGATGATGTGGATGAAGGAGTTGATGACTCCGAGAAGTGTGCCATGACCACCTGTGGAAGTAAACAGTTTTATACTACTAGCTGATGGCACAAGCAGATGGCCCACGTGATATTAAGAGGTAACCATCACCTGTAACAAAGCATTGCCTCGTAAGTCACGCACGATAGGAACGTGCCCCACGATGCATTGCCCTGTGTCCATCAAATTGAGGGATACAGGCAACCATACTCATCAAACCGAACACATCAGCAATGCTGCGTGGCGGCAGAAAAGCGTGGTGGTATTACTTCCCCGAACGAGCCCTTCACAAACAGCTCTTCAACTGTTAACTTACACTATAAAACGAATATAAATTGGTTTTTGTTAATAATAAAAAAATGCATTTATAGTTATTCCACACAACACTATCTAGCCCCAAACTAGGCAAAGTTGTACACAAAATTTATATTATGGTACCTGGTAAGAACTTGACTCCAATCCAGGCACAGATGGGCATCATGAAATGGTGGTACAGATGTAAACCGGAGATCTGCCGGTTTTTCTTCCTTAAAACAAAGAAGATGGTGTCCAGAAGTTCAACAATCTTCGCTGCAAAGTACCACCATACAGCTGCTGCCATCTATAAGCAAAAATAGTAAAATAAATAGTTGTACGTTTTTGTCTTATTTGGATAAATAATAACATCCAAAAATGTTTGTACTGTCTTTGTTTTTTATACAACTTGCTAATAAAATTAGCAAATTGCCCAATTGATGAGTGGTAACCATCACATAAGTCCTATACCAAAGCATTGTTTTATAAGACACGCTAGGAACGTGCTATGATACACTGCCCTGCGTCCATCAATTTGAGGCATACTGGAGCCTTATGCACTATGACCATTTGCAGCGCGAGCTCGGCTAAGACAAGGCAGGCGGTGTGATACGGTCAGGGCAAAGTATCTCATATGTCATAAAGAATAAAGCCCAATATCAAGTTTTGATATTTCACGGTTTGGGGCAAGGAATCTCCTTGGAATCTCCTATTGTCATAGTGAATAAGGCACCAGATCTAAAGTGGGACCATGACGGCTGTGTAATAATAATATATTTAAACTAATAAGTCTGCCTGAAGTTAAATATAATATGTATATTTTAAGACAACTTTAAGACCATTTCTTTAAATAACGAAAAAAATCATAAAAACTACATACTTCAATTAAGAATGGACTTTAAATGGATACCGAACTTTTTTTGTGTCTTTTAAACTTTTTTTTACTTTTCAGGAAATTATTGGTTATGTAGAGGATTTAATTCAGTTTCTGTTCCTCAATTGTATGTGTTTATCTAAATATATAAAATCTAAATATATAAAATCTAAATATATAAAACTCAAAGGTGACTGACTGACTGACATAGTGATCTATCAACGCACAGCCCAAACCACTGGACGGATCGTGCTGAAATTTGGCATGCAGGTAGATGTTATGACGTAAGCATCCGCTAAGAAAGGATTTTGATCAATTCTACCCCCAAGGGGATAAAATGGGGGATGAAAGTTTGTATGAAACTTTGAATTCCTTGGCGCGAGCAAAGCCGGGGGTTCAGCTAGTAACTTATATTTTTTAACTCTTACCCTGTGCGCTTTAGGGCTGTCGGAGTAGTCGACAGGTTGACATGAAAAGTTGTAATCATTCCACCATCCAGCAGCCATGCCCTGTAAACAATGTTTTTTATTACTATTTTTGATGAAAGAAGCAAATGACTCGCCTATGGCGGACAACAAGTCATTGCCTCGTAACTCACGCACGATATGAACGTGCCCTACGATGCACTGCCCTGCGTCCATCAACTTGAGGCATACAGGTGTTAAGCCTCATGTGATTAGCCTGTAATTATACCGGCAACCATGCACACTCTTCAAACCAAAACACAGCGTTGCTTGATTGACGGCAGATAAGGCGTGTGATAAGTACTTCTCCGGACGAGCCCTTCACAAAGAGCTCTAGATTTTACCCTGGTCACCGGTTTTTATGTCTTCGTAGAAGGCATCATTTTACTTTGGTTTTATATTGCTTGATCTGTATCGTACAGGGGCGTTATTCACAAGACCAATCCAATCGCGTTTGACGTCACACGCTTAGGGCAAAGTATCTCCTATGTCATAAAGAATAATGCCCAAAATCAGGTTGTGAGAATAATACCGCAGTACATTTCTTTCCAAAATCTGTGAGTGCAGATCAAAACAATAGCTAAGTTATTGACAGTCTCAATAAACTTCTTCAAATATAAATATCAACAAGTCATTGTACAACACTGTAGGTATATTTTTTTATGGAAATAGATTTAACCAGAGTTCAAGAATCCTAAACAAGAGGCAAAAAAATTAAGGCCATCAATCAAATGATTGGCTGTAAATTTTCCCCACACAAATCAACTATCATTCTTTTGTTACTGTTTGTGGGCAAAAACTAAATAAGAAAGACTTGCTGAGAAGTTCTGTGGTCAATTAAACCCATTGCGTCATCTTCCTTTAGGTTCTTTCAATTCACGGGTAAAACCCTAAAATAATAATGATCATCGATAAAATAAACATGGAAAGTTTTTACAAATTTATAAACCGAACAAATGACGTATTCTAAAAATGTGCCTGTAGATTGTATAATAAATTCAAAAACTGGCTTAGGATCGGAAATCTGTGACGCATGTTTACAAAAATCAAACCAATGTGTTTTGCAACAAGCTAATAAATAATTTAAATATATACAATGGATGTATTGTAATATAACACATCTAAAAATATTATTTGGTGATTTATTTTTTTTACTGAATAAATTTGGATCATAATAATTGAAATTTCTTGAAATCTGTGTTGTAAAGCCGTACGTCCTGCAACGTGCTACCAAAATATGATTGAACTAAGTAAACCACACTTAACAAGCCAATGCACATAACATATTATATTGAATGGCAGTAAGCTTAACATGTTTCGTTACTTATTTGTTTTTATGTTAGAGGATAATTAAAATTGTAATACGCTTCCTAAATACGATTATTGGCGATAAGGCATGGTGGCATTATTTTCCCAGACGAGCTCTTCACAGTGAGCTATACCCACTCTTTTTACTGTATAATATACCCGTTTTAAAAATCAAACTAGATGGTGCCACTTGTTACCATCAGTTTCACATTAAATTTAGTTAATAACTAACCTCATAGACCAGGTAAGCGCTCATCAGAATCTGAGAGACATTGTAGGCAGCGATGGTATTCTTCAGGTCATATGGCTTTCGGTCCCGCATGTACCGAGGCCCGGCGGATATGCAGAAGTAAAGGTATGTAGCCAGGATGGTCAGAAGAGGGCCAGGACCAGACATTAGCCACCAGTTTTCTGTCCGAGGATCTGGATTGACAAAAATTTGTGTAAGTTATAATAACAGGAAATATTTACTCAAAACAGTAACACCAGCTAGTTTACAAAAAAATTGGTAACGACATTTTCCCAGCATCAAAAAAAAAGGCAAGACAGTGCATCGTTAGACACGTTTTTATTGTGACTTACGAGGCAATGATTTGTTTTTGTTTGTTTGTGTTTAATGGTTTCCACTTAACATCAGGTGGGCCGTCTCCTTTTTTCACCAGCAAGAGTAAAAAAATAACAATTTCTTTGCTTGTTCCTCAACAAGTATTAAAAACTAGCGGCCTGTCCCCGCTTCGCATGGGTGGACATAATTTTTTTTTAGTATTAAATGTAGCCTATGTTACTCAGGGATAATGTAGCTTTCATATGGTGAAAGAAATTTGGAAATCGGACCAGTAGTTTTTGAGCCTATTCGAAACATACATACAAAGTTTTCCTCTTTATAATATTAGTGTAGAAGTGTAGATAACAAAAATAACCTTTTCTCGCAGCTAGCTACAATTTGAACGAAGCCACGTCTAATAACTAGTCAGTATAATGTAGGTACTCTTAAAACCAACAGTGCCTATTTACATCTGAGCACAAAGACCGTACATCCAATGATTGTAGTACATTCGTACATGGCGTAGTATTATTGAAGAAGCTAACCGCATACAGATTATCTCATTAGTGACGTGCTTTAGTAGGCAGATAATACCGTTGACAGTCCCGATAAATAGGATTCGTCAATATAGATTTAATAAGTCGCATAATTTTCTGAGTTCTTGACGATAGTACATGTAGACTGATTTGATTCACTGCCTGGATTTCTAGTATCTGTTAAAATATTAGTACGTTAAAAAAGTTTTGGTTCTCCAATAAATACTAAGCAGCCATACGCTAGTAAATTATTTAGTAAAGATCGAACCCACGACAAACAGCGCAGAAGACATAGTTATTGAGCTGACCAACTAAGCTGTGACAGCTGCTAAGAAAGACGTTGTTTGGCTTTCTAGTTACTCATTCCGTGAACAAATATTACGTTCTTACTAGCGTCTGCTTCGGCTGCATACAAAACTGGAGATTTGTAAACAGTTCCGGCAGAAGCAAAATACAGAATGAGACATTTATTTTTCAGAAAAGCTAACATTACAGTCATATAAACAGAATGTTAAAGGTTAACTCCAATATAAATGTGTTCTTATAGAGTAAGAGGCTCTTGGGCTATTAGTCTGTTTACCATTCGAATTTAAACTGTCAATTTTTAACGATCAAAACAAGTTTTTTTACACAAATACAATTTTGGGTAGGAAAACTAGTTGCCAATTTATTTTTTTATAAAATAGAAAACATGTTTGGATTAAATTTATATAACATGTTTTTGCTTAACCTTTGTAAGTTACTGTACGTAACTTGGTTGGTTTACCACTTTTCGTAAATAACCATTATATATAGGTAAAAGTTTTTGATGAAATCTGTAATTGAGATATAATATTAATAATCGCTATATATATGAGTATAGGTATGTATAAGTTCGCGTGAAGTCATACATTGTAGTGCACATTTTCTAGTACTTGGTATTCCATTCGTGTCAGGTTTCAAGCCTACCACTGCTACCACCAAAATAACTCCTTGATTGTTTTAAGACCTCTCCATCCATCTACTTGCTTCCATTTCGCGAGTGAGCAAGAGTAAGATACAAATGCAAATTAGTTTCGAAATGCGCGGAGGTTACCGCGGATTCGTGATTATAGACACTCAAATTAATTTAAAGCTGAGTTTTGAGCTCGTGATTTTTATTAAAAATGATCTACAATTAGTAAGACCTAAGGGTCATATTGCAAAACTTATCCTTGTGCGTATACTACCTTGTCACACTAACTTGGGTTTTTTTTTGTAAAGAATAAACCGTCCTTTGACTACAATCTCACCTGATGGTAAGCGACGATGTAGCCGAAGTTGGAGCAGAACGGTCTAGAAGACACCTATTCACTCGAGCCTTGAAGAGGTTTAGATTATAGTGTTCAGGAAAAACAGACGACGGTAGCGAGTTCCATTCCTTAGCAGTTCACATAACGTAGCTAGAAGCAAACCGCTTAGTGCGAATAGGTGGTATGCTAACCAGGTAAGGATGATACCCGGCCGTGCGTCTACTAGTCCTGTGGTGGAATGGTGATGGTGGTATAATATCGAGAAGTTCCTGGGCACATTCCCCGAAATGTAACCTATAGAAGATCGATAGGCAAGCAACTTTACGACGGTGATAGAGACTCTGGATCTTAATCTCCGCCATGTGTTGTTCACCTACCATCCTGAAAGCTCTGCGCTCTATTGAGTCCAGGGCAGCAAGCTGGTGCTTAGCCGAGCCATCCCACAGGTGACAGCAGTACTCCATACCAGACCGGACTTGTGCTTTGTAGAGATTGAAAAGCTGTCCAGGTGTGAAGTACCGCCTTACCCTATTAAGGATGCCCAGCTTCATGGAAGCAGTTTTTGCCCTTGACTCAATGTACGCGCCAAAATTGAGAGCAGGTGTAATTTACATTACTATAGGCTCGCTAAGGTAAGCAAATCGTTTATAGGATGCTTTTATCAAAGTCTGAAGGACACCAGGTGTTTTTGATTTTTAAATTCAACAGCATGGATTGATATTGATTCAAATGATGGATGAAATAATGAAAGATGACATGGCTTAGAAAGGAGTGACTACTGAGATGACGGATGATGATGACGGACCTCATATAAAGTGGGTTAGGGACCTTTCCTGCCCTTTTTTGTAATTATAATAAATATAAATAATAAATAATGCTGGACAATCCACACAGCACTATCTAGCCCCAAAGTAAGCTATTCAAAGCTTGTGTTATGGGTACTAGATAACTGATATATACATTATATACTTACATAGATAGATATTTTTTATTATACATAGAAAACACCCAGACCATCGGAACAAATTTCTGCAGATCGTACACAAATTTGTTCCACGGCAGGAATCGAACCCGCAACCTTTTGCGTCGCAGGCAGGCTCTCGCCCGCTGCGCCACAGAGGTCGTCAAAGTATCATCATCTTCCGTTTACTAAGGTAACCGAATAAAATATTTTGTATTTTGTCATGGGTTACAATAAGACAAACAATGGCAGAAAATAGTAGGTACTTTAATACCTACTATTTTAAGGTTTTACACATTATTTAATTAAGTATTTTCCCACCAATTAAAGTAATTCGCGATTTTAAGATAATTGTATGGTATGTGCTTAGTTTTATTTAAGTTTTAGTTTTAAGTTTAGTTAGTTAGTTATTAGTTAGTTAGTTATTTAAGTTTTAGTTTTAAGTTTACTTTAAGTTTAGTTTTAGTTATCTTTAAAACAACAGCACGTTGATCTTAATCTGATTACTAAAATATCAATTGTTTTGTATTAAAAGAGAAAATATTTAAGAACAAACGGATGGTCGAGCTGATGATGAGCGGTTACCATTTTTATGGTTCCTATTGCACTGAGCATCTATTTTTCTAACTCCCGGTTTTGCTATTTCAGCTTTTACTTCAAATTAGATACAGATAGCGACTTGACAGCCGATTAGTGTTGATCGGGCTTTTAGAAACCGGTGGTTAGTGCATCACAACCCTTCAAATGTAGATGACAAAACAACTAGGGACTAAACTCTGTTCTAATTCATTACAAAATAAACAATCATGTAGTATGCCTATATTTTGTAACTAGCTGGTACCCGCGACTTCGTCTGCGTACTTTTAATTTGATTAATGTTTCATGGTTTTATCTTTTAAAATTAAGAAATCCCTTACAAACTTTCAACCTCTATTTCAACCTTTTCATCCCTTTTTTTCGCAATAAAAGGTAGCCTATGTCCTTTCTCAGGGTCTAAAGATTTAATACATTATATACTTACATAGATATATATTTTTTATTATACATAAACACCCAGACCAACGGAACAAATTTCTGCAGATCGTGCACAAATTTGTTCCGAGGCGGGAATCATAGTATGTTTAGTCTTACGTTTACCTAATACCAAAATGATTTCTGACTCAAGCACATTTCTCTTATATTATTGTATTTTTTGTGTTCGAACAGTATTTATGCGTGTCACTTTAGAGTTATTCTTTCAAACAACCTCCCCGAAATGAAATAAAATGAAATAATAGCCAATCGCACCTCGAAATTGCGAGCCACTGTCGCCGGAGCCTTAAGGCGTTGACAACACCTAATATTTCTCTCGCTCGCACGATTCGACATTTTGAATGATATAAAACCACAAATTCCAATTTTGAAAAATCGCAAACAACTAATTTGTGTGCAATCACATTGCGCATAGTTTGGTAAAAATTTCATATTGATTGATGCAAGTTTTTCTCCTCAAAAGTTTGCTTGAGTACAAAAACTAGAAAAGCAAACTTTTAAGTAGGAAAACTTGTATCGATATAAATGATTTTTTTACTAAACTGTGCGCAATGTGATTGCACACAAAATGGTTGTTTGCGATTTTTCGAAAATAGGTTTAGTGGTTCAACAAGTCAAAACGTGCGAGCGAGAGTCACATTAGCTCTTGTCTTCGTCTTAAATACTGTTGAACAGAAAACCGCTGAACGGCTGGTTTTGGTGCGGGGTAGCAACCACTACACCGACGTCGATAAAGAAATTACGAGCTTTAATTTTACGAATGAAACCAGAAGCACAAACGGAATCGAACCCACCGTCTTAGTAGTATCACTTCAGGTGCCTAGTGGTGCTCTGCCGAGCATGAATCAACTTTACATTATTTATTTTTAAATTTTTCGTGGGTCACAGGTCTTGTGAAATCATTGTGAACTCTACACTTTAAAGGATTATAATCTTATTCACACCACCTTGAAATTCCGTTATAACCATAAATAATGATACGCTACGCACTCACACACGTAAAACATAAATTATTTAGTTAAATACCTTGTGCCACTAAATTTGACCGAATCTTGTTCCGATTTTTGGGAATGGGACATTTAGAAGATAAACATGTAAGTATGCTATTACAAAATCAGCTATAAGCAGTCAATGTTAATGATTAAGTACACTACACCAAATGTAGGTTGCATTTAAACATTGATTAAAGAAGGCCCCATCACTGCACTATGAATTTAAAATTGTATATCATAATGGTTAACTTAATTATACATAATTAATTTAAATAAATAAATAAATAAATAATGCTGGACAATCCACACAGCACTATCTAGCCCCAAAGTAAGCTATTCAAAGCTTGTGTTATGGGTACTAGATAACTGATATATTTAATACATTATCTACTTACATAGATAGATATTTTTTATTATACATAGAGAACACACAGACCATCGGAACAAATTTCTGCAGATCGTACACAAATTTGTTCCAAGGCGGGAATCGAACCCGCAATCTCTTGCGTCGCAGGCAGGCTCTCGCCTCGGTCGTCTTTTAGAGTTTGTATGTAATTTTACAACTTTTTAAATCTTAGGTTAACTGTATCTACGTTTTCCTCTCCTGTGCACTACTGACACATCTTATTTCAACAATATACAAAGGTTATCTGGAAGATAATGCTTTATAGCATTAAGTTTGCCTTTGTACTGTTATGCTTATGTGCAATAAAGTATTTTCAAACAATCAATCAATTAACACAGTTAATAAATTCCCAGATTGTATGGTAATTAGTATAAGGTAAGTTCCATAATGCAAGAAAAAAATAGCATCAGAACAGCCACGACAATACAGGTTATGGGTGTAAAGTGTATTTTTTATTGATTTTCATTCATTAATTTTTAAATTACTTTACTTTGTTTTAACAAAGTTAATGGTCGCGTCAACCAAAAAGACCACTGGCCAGGCAACTTACAGCTTGGTAAGCTTTACTCTTTTGTATTATTGACCGAGCGAGCGAAGCGTCTCAGTTACCACATTGGCCAAAAATGCGTTTGTCCGGATGTCTGTCTGTCTGTCTGTCTGTCGGTCTGTCTGTTCTCCTCTACAGGTCGCATTTTTCAACCGATCTGGACGAAACTTGGTACACAGGTTATATGACTTATTAGAATTTTTTTGTCGTCGGGGATTTTTGATTGGAGGGGTACTTCCCCCAAAAAAAGGGCAAAAAGGGGGATATTTGATATACTGGATATCTCCACCAAATGAGATCCGATTTCGATTATTCTTTTTTTATTTGAAAGGTAGTAACTATAAGTTGGTCTCATAAAAGTTTGGCGAAGATCTGATAAGGATCTTCAGCATGATGAACAGGATAGCTCATCAAACAATCGATGGTTTTCAATCAAATTTGAGAGAAACACAAAGGACCTCATTCTACACAAGATGATGCAAAAAAAATCAAAAAAATCACAAAACGGAAAATGCACTTGCACATTACATTCCTCAAATAGCTCACTTTTAGTATGCTCGCGAGGTCTACAGCTCCCAGAGCCACTAGTATATATTTTAAACAACTAGTTGATATTATGACATTATAACAAAGCATTGCCTCGTAAGTAACGTACGATAGGTACGTGCCGTACGATGCATTGCCCTGCGTCCATCAACTTGAGGCATACACCGGCGACCACACTTTTCAAACCGAAACACAGCAACGTTGCTTGGCGGCAGAAAAAGGCGTGGTGGTGGTAGTACTTCCCCGGGCGAGCCCTTCAAAAAGAGCTCTACTACTCTTAAAAATAGTTTTAATTATATAAATAAAACTGATCATATGATTCCATGATCATATGATCATGGTTACAAGATATTGAAAATGTAGCTGTAGTGTCTTGCCCTTACATTTATCATCCTAATTGAAAAAAAAACTGAAACAGCTTCACGACTTTGATCCCCAGGCACGGTAGATATCCCTTCAGATCTCCCA
This sequence comes from Plemyria rubiginata, assembly GCA_963576535.1. Taxonomy (NCBI): domain Eukaryota; kingdom Metazoa; phylum Arthropoda; class Insecta; order Lepidoptera; family Geometridae; genus Plemyria; species Plemyria rubiginata. Next base: position 2,512,832 of record OY754910.1, read on the forward strand.
GTACCAAGTAGGTACTAATTCAAGATTCTTTGAGGATGTCTAAGGGGGGTAGTCAGAGGTACGTCCAAACATTACATTTGGCACATACCCACATTTTGCAGTAGTTAGTATTCCATACGTGACAGGTTGCAAGCCCATCGCCGCTGTTAGAATACTAACTGGTTTCCTCACGATGTTTTCCTTCACCGTTTAAGAGCACTGGCATTGCGCACATAAATTTTTCGATAGAAAAATCCATTGGTGCACGACCGGATTCGAACCTGCGACCTTACGATCGGAAGGCAGGGTCACTCCCACTAGACCACCGGTGCTCCTAATTGAAATAGCAATATTCCAACTTACCCCCATTTCGTTCCATAAACCGCTTGTACGAATCCACAATCGACATATTGAATGATGTATTTGGACCTGAAACAATAAAAACAAATAAATCAGAAGAAAATAAAATTAATAAAAACTGAAATTGTTAAACCTTTCGATTGATAGGCGCTCGAGTGGCGCAGCGGGCGAGATGCCGCCTGCGATGCAAGAGGTTGTGGGTTCGATTCCTGCCTCGGAACAAATTTTATCCGTTGATCGGAGTGTTTTCTTTGTATAATAAATATCTATCTAATGTTAGTTTATAATGTATTTAATATATCAGTTGTCTAGAACCCATAACAAAAGCTTTGAGTAGCTTACTTTGGGGCTGTGTGGATTGTCCAACAATAATTATTATTATTAATTTAAATATTTTCAACTTTTGCCAATAAGTAAAAAAAAATTTATGTGAAGAGTCGGTATTCAGTTTAATCACAAGGATAACTTTGAAACGTCCTATAATCTAGGTGAATCTAGCGCAAGTTTTTCGCGACCAAACCGATAAAAAAAGGCAAAAAAAAATTTTTTCCGTCCGTACCAGACAATCTTGCCAGTGTCAATTGATATGATAGAATTAAGTTTCTAGATAAGTCAGTCAATTGTTTTGAAAGAAATGGTTGCCGGTTTTCTTCAAAACATTCGAAATATTTTCGGTCAAATCACAAATCACTTTCATTCCAAATGCTTACACTTTGTGCTAAGACGTCAAGTAATGCTGGTTAAAATACCACCGAAATTACACAACACAACTCAAAAAACACTAGAAAATCCATGGAATTTATAAAATGTAGTTTCTAAATTCCTTGAGAAAAAGAATGAAAATGTTATGTTGCTTCGCAAAACGTCAGAAAACGAATGGATAAGAAACTTACGAATTCTGTTTATTTACAATGAACTGTCACTTCCAATGTCAATGTCACAAGAAAACACACCTAGTTTAAACAAACGAGTTAAAAAACACCTCGCTCCGTCAAAGCACGATCGAAACTGGACAAGATATAAAAATTGCATTAAAATTATAGTGAATTGTGAAACTGCGAAATACAAAATGCCATTCCTAGCAATGACTGCAAGCTTTTGTGAACTTTCTATACTTTTGCCGTGCATTTTATTTCTGTCTCTCGTAAATTACTTTATTAAAAAAAAAACGTTAAATCGGATCGTTTTGGAGAGAAAAAAAATAACTATTCGATTTTTTTTATATTTTAGTGTCTCTATTTTTCTACAGTTTAAGAAATAAAATGAATTGGCGGGAACAAATTTCTGCAGATCGTACGATGAGAATAATTTAAAATCAAGGCCAAAAGCCTTCATCTCATTAAAAATTCACTTAGCGCCAGATTTTGCATTATAATTCGCAAGTGTATAATAAGGCAGTTAGGTCTTGAAATCAGAATATTTATGTCAATAAAAACATGACAATGGCAAATAAAATTATGGTACTTGTCTGCAAGTAACTAAATTACTTTTTCCACAACTCATATTAGTCAAAAACAAAATCGATAATAGTGTCAATTCTGTTGTTGCATTATCCTAAATTAACCTAATCTGAGAGCTCTAAAATTATAGCCGTCCTTATTGTTTCGGTCTTTTAGAAAGGGATGGTAATATTTTAGGCTGTCAAATTAGGCTAAGTTGGGAAAATTGAAACAATAGAATTGGCACCAATATGATGCAAAATGCTAATTTATATCCTCAAGACAATTTGATCACGGAAATTGATGTAAAAAGGCTAATTTCATCAAGAATGATTGGAATCAACTGAAAAAGTGTCAATTGTATCAAAGATATTTCTAAATAGTTCGTGGTGAATTTGCTTCACCCATATGAATCTAATCAGGGTTAGACCGTATTCTAAAGACCTTAAGGATCACTTTTATTTGCACTTTTTGTTAAATAATGTCTTTAATTGTTCTTATGGGAGTTCTGTAACGTGAGAAGTGAACGAAGGTCGGTTAACGAACATAATGAGTTTGAAGACCATACCAAAAGTAAACTAAATTTGAAACGTTTGTAAATAAAACATTGGTGGATATTCCACACATCAATAACTAGTCTCAAATAAGCAAAATTTGTACTACATCTACTTCTACTTTAAGCAATTCGATCTCTGAATCAGCATCAACGATTTTCAGTAGCAGGGTTTTCGCGGGCGATAAACAGATCTAGCTAGGAATCATTTTTAGAAAATGTCGTCAAATCCGTATTTGCAGATCGTGCACTTTGTTCAGCCGCAGGACTCTCGCCCGCTGCGCCACTGAGGTCATCAATATTGAAGTACATAAATTATTTATGTACTTCCACGTACTTTAGTATTGTACATATAATAACCCCCAGACAACATCACACAAATACTTATTCTCGGTAGGGATAGAACCCACGGCCTAGCGCAGAAAGCAGGGCTACTACTGAGCTGCGAAGGCTGTAATTTATACATTCCAAAGGGGTTTTAACGTTTCTGGAGCCTTATTCAATTAATAAGACCATTTGCACCGCGATCACAGCTAAGACAAGGCAGCCGGTTTCATACGGTCAGGGCAAAGTATTTCCTATGGCATAAAGAATAAAGCCCAACATCAAGTTTTGACGTTTCACGGTTTGGAGCAAGGAATCTCCTATTTTCATAGCGAATAATGCCCCAGTTTTGCTACGGATCTACGTCATTACTTACGCATTGCCTCTGTTTTTACTTGAATGAATCATTCTTGTACTTTTTGCAATGTATGACATTGATCTTTGCGAAATACCAAATGCATTCACTTCTGCAATGGGTATTCACCACCGTCACAGGTTGAATCAAACTGTGAACTACCTTGGCGTGGTTCGAGGAATTGTCCTATTGTCGAAACAGTAGTACAGTAACAGTGTATAATTCTTCGAATAGGTAGTTAAAGTACTGACACACGTGCTTATTTTCGAGCTAAAAGCATGCTTTTTTCGAGCCTTGGTACAGGTCGTGCTTATAAATAAGCATGCTTATTTGGTCGTGTATACGTCGGTTGGTTTTTGAGCACGTGTGTCAGTACCTTTAACAACTCGTAGTCTGAGATTTTCTTTCCGTTTTCTGTACCTATTGTCAGGCTGTATTCGTGAGTTCTCGGCAAGTTTACGTTTTTATATACCACATGTTGATGAAACGTCATGATAATCCACCTGATGTCAAGTGGCAACCGTCACCTATAACAAAGCATTGCCTCGTAGGTTACGCACGTATTGTGTACCTATCCGTATTGATGATATTATGTTCTTTGTCGCAAAATATATATTTTCTATTTCTATTTAAACAATTAAACGTGCGTGCCACAATTTCATCTCTTTGCAAAATGTACAATGTTCAAACAGCTTCCGGATACTAATATGGCGCATATCGAAGGCTCAGCCTCAGATCAGTCACAAAGGTTCACTAGAAAAAAAGTTCTTTAAAAACCATTAGTTTTATAGAAAGTCTATTAAATTAGTCTCCTTAAAGTATCTTAAATGGCGTTTATAGTATCCTACCGGCCTTCTTATTTATTATGTGCTATTGGTACCGATTTAAACCGGAAATGCAATATTTTTTAAAGATCATGGTTCAATTTAAAAATGTATGCGACACTGTTAAATATTTAAATTTGCCAAATTTCATATACTACAAAAATTTGTAAATCACATGCTAAATTTGGGGTACATTAATATTTATTTCACCTTGTCTTCTACCCTGCGCGGCAAAGGACTCCCAAAAATCATTATTAATAGTTATTTTAGTCTTTGATGGAATCTCAACATTATTTTTAATGTGATGCGAAGCCACCTGAGCCCACCTAATGAGATGTGGTTAGCTTCGCTCATAGACACCATGATCACCTCATTCAAATAAATTATATTAATATAGTAAGGTATTTATACTTTGAAATCTTCCTAGCCAATTTTATTGAAAAAATGCACGAACAGTTTTTATACTACTTGTTAGTGAAACAAATAGACGGCCCACCTGATGTGATATAATAATAATACTGGACAATCCACACAGCAACATCTAGCCCCAAATAAGCTACTCAAAGCTTGCGTTATGGGTACTAGATAACTGGAATATTTAATACATTTATACTAACACTAGCGACCCGACCGCGCGCCCCTGCTTCGAACGGGTGCACATATCTTGCATGTATTATACATATAAACCTTCCTCTTGAATCATTCTATCTATTTAAAAAAAACTGGTTTTAAAGATTTAAGCATACAAAGGGACAAGGGGACATAGGGACAGAGAATGCGACTTTGTTTTATACTATGTACAGATAGTTTTTTTTATTATTATACATAGTTTAATTTTTATTTACCTTAATCACATAAGACAAATAATTTCCGCGTAAGTAACGCACGATAGGACCATACCCTACGATACACTGCCCTGAATCCATCAATTTTTGTTGCAAAATTTTAAATGCCAATGATCTAAAACAATACATCAAAGAGTGCCATGCGACAGCAAACGATTTCAAAATACTTGATACCGTCAAAGAAGTGGTAAGGTCAATCGGGTTATGAAATGCACGCACAGTCAAGGCTTTAACATGATGAATCGGACTAATAAACTCATAAATATAATGTAATATCTTTTATTATAAATGTAGCACACAATATAATTATTCATGTAAACGTAATAATTGAAAATTGAGGTTAAAAATTCGTATGTGTGCACTTTCATGAATAAATAATGATAATAATCTAAGTAAATTCGTATGAACTGCGTAAATAAATAATGCTGGACAATCCGCACAGCACCATCTAGCCCCAAAGTAAGCTGCTCAAAGCTTGTGTTGTGGGTACTAGATAACTGATATGTTTAATACAATGTACTTACATATTTTATATAGATATTTTTTAAATATATACATAGAAAACACCCAGACCATCGCAACAAATTTCTGCAGATCGTACACAAATTTGGTTTGGCCTTGAATGACATTATTCACGCAAAATTATTTTATTCCGGTTGTTACGAATTCAAAATTGTTGGTCAACAAAGTTGGTAGTTTTTTGACCTTTGAGAAATTTTGATGCAAGTCATTCTTTCCATAGATCACAGCTGTTTTTGTAAGAAACTATAGTCATCATAATGATTAATTAATTCCGAGTCCAAATTAGTAATTCCGAGTAAAAAAATGGGTATTTTATCAAGAAAAAAAAAGGTGAGTGTACACTTGATTTGCAAAAAAGATCTTATTGCTCGTTAGAAGGTTCGGACAATGGTACTTCCTACTGCCTCAATTTGTCAATGCACGATGGTACTTCCTACTGCCTCAATATGTCAATGCACGATGTGTTTTTGTTTATAGAAGCAGTCCGATAACAAAAATGCTGTTGTGATTCAATTTCCTTGACAACAAAACAGATTGTTCGACTGTTTGTTTTTTATGAATTTTTGTTGTTACTTCGCCAACAAGAACTGATTTTTAATTATTATTGTTTTGTATTGTAAGTCTTCAGAGACGGTCCTATATAAATTTCATGAAAATCAATTGCGCTTTTAGAAAAAAAAAAACTAAAAAAATGATGACGTTTTGTCTTATGATTTTCATTGCATTATAAAGTCGCTTTTTTAGCTAAAGAGCGATTTTTATAAAATGTAATATACCAAATTAGAATCGTATGGAATGTCTACCGTAATTTATTTATTTGATGTTTTATTAGCGTAAACATCATTTCCATAATTGACAGTTCGCTAATCATGTTTAGGTGCTTATTTTGTTGTGCAACACGTCAATCCTATTTAGCTTTCTAAATGCCCCTTCGCTAGACAGGAATCAAGTAAAGATCATTGTGCAGGGCTCCTAATGAGTGTCAAATTATAATAGCTGCAGTGCAAGTACCGTTCTTATCGATCGCTTAATTTGACATTTAGAATCGTCAAAATTTGTTAAAAATGGTTTTATCTATTGTTGAAACCATTTTTAACGAATTTTTGACGATTCTAAATGTCAATTAAGCGATCGATAAGAACGGTACTTGCACTGCTGGTTCGCACTGGTCGAGTAGCGAGTCGAGTAATAGCACCTCCGACCATGCGTTCATGCTCACTTGGTGCACACTAGGATTTGTTGGCCGATAACACCAAAATACTCGCTACTTGACTCGCTACTCGACCAGTGCTAACCAGCTATGAGCGTCACGTCATGTACTATTTATTTTACTTATTTACTACTACTATCATGCCTATTTCAGCCGCCAAGCGTCGCCGTCGCTGTCTCGGTTTAAGGTTGTGGTGTTGGTGAAATTACAGGCACAATACCGCCAGTTTATTTATAGAATACAAAGGGGCATCACCATTAATTATTTTGCAGGATAAAACAGGATAACTTCTTCTTTTGAAACAGTGTGGTGAAAGGATTTTAAGTGCACCGTAGGGAGGCTCCTTTCAAGCACTTGACACAGGTTTTAGAACTTTTCGTCGGATGATGAATTGTTTGAGGATGCACTAGCATTGAGGTGATAGAGGGAACATCGATGGTTGTTTAGTCGGTATCCCGCTAGTTGCTACTGTCTCATTAGCATTAGTAGCTGGCGGAGAGCCCGACATACCCCTTCAACTCTCCCCGAGATGGAGGGGATGCGTAAAGCATTTTTCCATCGTAAAAAAAAAAAAGTTATAGAACTTTTGAGACAATGGTGTCAATTCTGTTGTTTAGTTTTCCTAATTTTACCTAATTTGACAACACTAAAAATACTGCCATCCCTTTCTAAAAGACCGAAATGACAAGGGTGGCGATAAATGTAGAGCTGTCAGAGCAAGTTAGTTTAGGATATTGCAACAACAGAATCGACACCAGTAACTGTACAATGGATACAGAATCTTACTCAGATTTATTCATTTATTTCCAGATGTATGTCTCAAATAGTAGGTATGAAGGAGGGCTGTGGTGCATCGCACGTTATTATGTAAGCGTGTAAATAAATGCTGCATTATAGATGCTAGTTACTACTTGTTCCTTTTTTCTTACTCAACTTCATAGGTATTTTGTTTCATTTTCAGTTAATCTTTGTATAATATATTTACGGATTGTTTTACGTTTGTGAGGTCATCCGTGGCCCTGTCTGAAAACCAGCGCTGCTCCCCACGAAAGTGTGGAGCAGCAATTATGCTGAGACTGGACCTGTTTGGCCCATACAACACAGAGGAGACAAACTGTCCTCCAACACTGTTTTTGTATTTTTCTGTTTATCTGTTTCTTTACTTTTACTGTTTGTTAATAATATATATCTGTTATGTTTTTTTTTCTCTGTGTTCTCTGTGTGTTGTGTGTCAAATAAATGTTTCTTTCTTTCTTTCTTTCTTTATCAATACCTACTCATAAACACATCAAAGTTCTCTTATAAATTCAGGCTTGCATGATGGAAATCAGTAAGAATTAACTTTATGAAAGGTAATACCAGAAATATCCCAACAGCATTGCCGACTTTTGGAACACCATTTTTAAAAAATTCCCACTATTTAATATTTAGGAAAAACCCCAACAGAGAGTAATGCATATAATATTACGTAAAACTTTACCAAACAGTCAAGTTAGTAAAGAATGTAATAGGCACTCTCCGTTTCGCCATTCGGATGATCATGACACTCAATCCTTTTGCAAATCATTTCAAATAATGACTAAGCAAATAATAAATGTTTGTTATTTATAAAGTAAAGATTCAAGTATTATAGTGTTATGCCATATTTATGACAATATAGACTTATTGAAGAGTTTAGAATAAAAATATATGAGAGACAATCGGAGAGGATAAATAAAAAATAAATTATTTATAACATTGTTATAAATTTTATGTGAGTTCAAAGGGATCTCCTGGGGGATCAAGTTAGGGGATCCTCGTGGCTGAGTTCCAAATAAAGGGGGAAAGTAGGGAAACTCGACACATTGGACGCAACGCAAGCTTCACTGCCTAGGAAAAGGCAAGAACACAATACATTCAAGATTAAGACCAGAATATGCACAGTAAGGTATGTACTAGAAAATTTATAGATAGGTACACAATTATGTGCAGGAATAAGAATACGTCAAGGTACGAAAATAGTACTTTCATGGACACACGCTTTTTCAAACGAATTAGAGTTTAATGTTGGTAAACATCTTTTGAATTTTGCTTACTTAGGATTTGTGCTACGGTTGGGTAAGTTGGTATACGCATTACTCAGTCTATACAATAATTATATTCAGTTGCTTTTTTTCATTTTTTTAACGGACACAAAATACCTTTTCTGGACCACGCGGTCAAAGCCCGGACTCCGGTTATGAGCAAGTTAATAACTTTTTGCAATAGAAAGAACTGCTTTAAATGCTCTGGAAAATACACTCACACTACTGCAACTCAAAAATTACTCCACAGATCTATCTCAAATTTAAATGGGATCACAAGCAAGTCACCCAGATATTTGAGATTTAGTCGAAGTTTGCTAAAATTCAAATATCTGGTATATTAGAGAGAGAGAGATCTGGCAGAGCACCGGTGGTCTAGTGGGAGTGACCCCGCCTTCCGATCGTAAGGTCGCAGGTTCGAATCCGGTCGTGCACCAATGGATTTTTCTATCGAAAAATTTATGTGCGCAATGCCAGTGCTCTTAAACGGTGAAGGAAAACATCGTGAGGAAACCAGTTAGTATTCTAACAGCGGCGATGGGCTTGCAACCTGTCACGTATGGAATACTAACTACTGCAAAATGTTGGTATGTGCCAAATGTAATGTTTGGACGTACCTCTGACTACCCTCCTTAGACATCCTCAAAGAATCTTGAATTAGTACCTACTTAGTACTGGGAGATCTGAAGGGATATCTACCGTGCCTGGGGATCAAAGTCGTGAAGCTGTTCCAGCAAACTTCGACTGTCGTCATTTTTAGTGAATCGTGTTTTGAGTATCTTATTTAACTGACAAAATAACTAGTATATTATTATACCAGTTATTTTAATTTTATTAATGGTATATTAATATTAAAATCAGCCAAAAAACAAGTTTATTTATAGTTTTTTGCGTTTAAAAATAAGCATTTCATGAGGTTAAATATTCTACTTTGGCATTTAAACATTAACTTTAAAGCAAAGGCTGTGTGCTAAAACCCATATCAAATGCCAAACCAAAATCAACCATCATTGGATGCAGCTGCACACTCAGCACTAAATTGTTATTGTTATTTATAAGAATCGTCACTAACACTATTTTTTAAGTTTTATTTTTTGTTACTAACAGCTATGGACTAAGTTTGAAATAAACTATTATTATTATTAAAATTCATCCCATATTATAATTATCTGTAAGTACTGTTTGTTTTCCTGAGAAATAAAAATAAAATAAATAAAATAAATTACTGCCAGCGTTTACTGATCAAAACCGGAATGAAATGCGTATAAAAAAAATGTTAGCCTTGGGCAGTTAATCAAGGTAGCCCAGCCCAACCAATACATTTTTCTTACGAAATGTACCTATTAACATAATGCTGCTCTTGACCTAGGCGCGATCAATAAATTCTACCATAAACTGACACTCACATAACATGAGGGACCAACCATAACTACTTCAAAAAAATTACAAACAAAGAGTCGTACTGATGTTTTGAGATACATTACGCGTTGATACAATACGCTCCAAAACCGACTTTTCTTTGCCACACGTAGAGAGAAAACTGGTATTTCGAAAAATCCATAGGTCCGCACGATTGAATTCGAACCCAAGATCTTAGATCAAAAGGCAGTTTCGCTTAGACCATCTACTTAGCTACTACTCTACTATTCTACTCTACTTCTTATACGACATTTCTTTGTTTTTTTATTGTATCTACACAAAAAACAAAGAAGATATTAGAGTTATGACAAAGGCGAGCTTAACCCGAAATAGTTATTTACAGCGACCCCTTTACTTTATTTTTAAAACAAACAAAACGAATCCGGATATTTTAAACTACCTATTACACCTACATAATTACGACTAATAGAAATCTTACATATCGTGCTGAATTTTTCCTTGACATCATAATATAAGACCATAAAGAGTACCTACCCGAAGAATTTATTTACCCACTAAAACAAAAACTAAATATTGATATCATAAAACAATAAAAGAACAAATTTTTCGGTAAACTTCCATCCGTATTTTGGAAACGAGTAAAATATATAAATTGAAATATAAAAAAATACAACTAATAAACTAGAAACATAGAACAAAGTTTTTGCAGAAGGGACAACGGGGAACCATACACATCCAAAGATCAATTATGGTTTTATATGGGTGGTTTGGGTTTTATGGTTCCACCAAGGCACTAGCAAGATATTCTGTATAAATGCATGAGCTAAAATAACCGAAGAATAACTTCATTTCTTTCTCATTTGACCGTGAAACTGCTTCTTAATATGGGTTCGTATTAGTACCTATTATAAATTATGACAACCATTAATAAATATAATATCCCATGAATAAAGGTCAATGTCTGATTTCGTAACAGTTATGTCGCATACACACTCTTGCCGAGAAATATAACTTTGGTGGATCTTCCAAGCATATAGCGCCTAACTAAGCCAGAGCTAATGGAAACCAGATAGCTGATAATAATACTTACTACTTTTTTTTATAAGCGCTGGCTCTCTTCAAAGCATTTCCGAACATTCCGAATGTATCGAAGGATTTTTTTATATGCTGTATATGTGGCTATAATTGGCATTTTGAGATAAACTGCTCAGTATGTTCTTATTATCTATATTTTTCGAGCCAAGTAACCATCTAAGTTACTGTCAAGTTAATTCTAAAAGTACGTTAGGTACTTACATCTGCATAAGGACATAAGTACTTACCACGCGTATATGAATGAATGGTGTGCAATTACATCATTAGTGCTTGACAGGTAGTAATCTAGTATAATTATTGTTAGGTATTAATTGCATAAAGATCTTTTCATACTGTGATTCTGAATTGAATATTATATAATTGTATTGTTTTTATTTTGCTTAGGTACAAGGAGATAGCTCACCTGATGTTAAGTGATAATCATCTATGACAACGCATTGCCTTCCAATTCACGCACCAGAGGAACGTGCCCTACAATTCACTGCCTGTCAGCCTCATGTGCCTGTGTCCATGCATGAGTCATGAGGCATAGGTACATAATATTAAGCCTATGTACATAATATTAAAACTTCACCTATCAGAGTTGGAGATAAAATCATATAAAAAACATTGTTAAAGTATTCGATACCTATAGGTACCTACTCCACAATAAAGTATTGAAAACTAGAAAGTGCAAAGCCAAGAGAAACAAAAGCTATTTTTATATATCCGCTGTTATGTACAGCTAAAAACTATAATAAACTTATTTACATTCATTCGACCTTTTCCTAGCGGTTTTCGGTTCTACGACCTGTAAAGCTCATTGCCATACATCCATATACCTATGCTAGTATTATTTCTGTGTTTTCTACCTATAACATACTGTGGTGACATTGGGTTTGGTACGGATATCCTCATTTTGGATTTGGTCAGGCCCTTTTACCTATACTGGTTCCATCTGGGTGCATTATCATACTTCTATTATAAACGCGAGAGTTTGTGATGGATAGATGGATGTTCGTTACTTTTTCACGCCGGAACGGCTGAACTGATCTGGATGAAACTTGGCAGAAAGATAAATTATAGTCTGGAATAATATAGGCTATTTTTATCCCGTGCGGGAATACTCAATCTAATAAAATACTATATCTAATAAAATAACGATAATCACTTTAAAAGCCAGGTGGTGGAGGTATTCTCTAGGTGCCAGTTCCGAGCGACCAAGGCCTAGAAGAACAGGCAATAAACTTACGACTTGGTTCTGGCTAGTGTATATCTTTAATTGGCTAATATGAATATACTAAAATAAATTTGAACTTAGTTTATCGTATAATTCTGTTGGTTTTTCTTCTTATTATAAAAGAAACAAAACTCAAATCTTGAGTCTTGAGTTTTGTATAAAATAACAATAAATTAAAACTGAATACCAAATTGAAATAGATAGGTTATATTCTTAAAACCTGAGACCTGTTTCAACGTTAATAATAAAATTAACCTTTTAATTTGAATGAATTTTGACTGTTAGTGATGTGATTGGTTCACAGGCTTAGATCCGGGTTACATATTTTATTTAGAGTTCCCAAGGAAGGACTTAATGGAAGCAGGAGTAATGGCGATCGCGTCGGGTAATACCGCTCACTCCAATAACTTATTAAAAAGGAGTTAACAATGGTTCCGTTCCGACAAAATAAACTACTTCTGGTTCCAAAGCCAATTTAAGCAAAAGTTACTTTCAAAAAGAAGGACATCAGGAACTAAAACGTGTAAGTACGTATTTACATAGCTAATATTTAAAATACTAGCCTAAAAACAAGCAGACGTAATGCACAAATGCACATGCCATAAAATTAAGGGCCGATCCAATGACTAGTTCTCCGTCAGCAAATCGATCTACTAAGATGAGATTATGTTATATGAATGATGATGATGATAAAGTTATAATAATAATAGAAAATATTTATGTGCAAGAAAGGTTACACAGTAGGTTATTACAGTGTAGGTAGGGATCCAAAAAATTATGGTTAATTGATTTTACCGCGTTTTAGTTACCGCGCCCCGCGGTTTCACCCGCGCAGATTGAAATCCCGGTATTCCCACGCGATAAAAAGTAGCTTATGTGCTATTCCAGACTATAATATATCTCTCTGCCAAGTTTCATCCAGATCCGTTCAGCCGTTCCCGCTTGAAAGAGTAAAAAACATCCATTCATACTCACAAGCTTTCGCGTTTATAATATTAGTAGGATGTGTGCAAACCTTTGTAATATATAGGCGTAGACAACTCGCTCTAACTAAGTATAATATACTCGTACTTGTTTAGAGACGTTAACGTCAAATAGTTCATTTAATCAGAGGTTTTGCTAAAATAAGTTGCACCACAAGAGTTGTCAAAATGACGACATGATTTAGCGTAAACTACCGCTCGATTTTAGCTTGTTATTGTGATAATGTTAATGTCAAATAGCTATCAAACGTCAGTCATCGTTCGTCATTAACTTACGTTTATTTTTCTTAGATTTTGGGCTAGATAGGGCTGTGTGGCAAGTCCACTAATATTGATTTAATTTATTTAAATCATTTTACACAGCAAGATAATTGGCCAACGGTTAAATGATTCGTGCTCATATTTTATTTTACCCTAAACACACCGAATAACACTATAAATTATGATTATTGACTCAATAAACGTTGAACTTTTCAACGTCTATAAATTATTTTTATTACGATATTACCTACTAAGTTATACAAGCTTTCGCACTTTTTTTATTAGCCTGATAAGTCCCACTGTAGGGCAAGCGCTTCAACTTTTTTTATTTATGCTAACTGATGGAACCAGCAGATGGCCAAACGCGATGTCACTAGCCTCAAGTCATTGCTAGGATGCATGTATAGATAAAAGAATAGTATGTCTGCCTTATAATGTTTTAGTTGCCGCTCTTAATATTATTGTTCGATTGGTTGTTGAGATCTTTCTTAACAACATTCATAAGAATAAGCAGGCGGTGTAAAATCCATCAATATTTATTTTCTTTTACGTATTAGGTACGTGTGTACTTAATCATTCCAAATTACTCGTATTTGGAACCAAACGTAATAGTCGTCGGTACAGTCAGCGAGGCTCATAAACATTTGTGATGGTTAAAAATTTTGAATCTTGTAAAAGAATTGATGTTTCATCATTGTATGGAACTTGGGTTGGGTCTGTGTCTGTGGGTCTGTTTTTTTTATATAATAAATATCGCTTAGCAATAAGATAAGTGTTTCGATTCCTTTTTTCTTCATTTTTACTTTGTTTGGTTGCGCTTCAAGTTTTTCTTGATAAATAAATAAATATTGGTGGACTTTCCACAAAGCACTTATCTAGCTCCAAACTAAGCCAAAGGTTGTTATACTGTTTTTGTACATACAATATTACATAACATCCAGACAACACAGACAACTGAATTTACATAAAATATGGAGGACTGACATGCGCCAAATGTCATTTTGACAACGGTTGTTTTCAACGTTGTCAATTTTCAGAGTTGAACTCATTACTGTCAAAAAAATTTATTGTCCTTTCGTATGTAGATCTGAGGGTAAAAGTCGTTATGCTGTATAAATATAAAAATCTTCAATAACTTCGGATTTTTTTTAAATACTACACGTGTTTCGGTTTAAGCCTAATAAAGTGGTTTAAATTGTTTTTATATGTATTAATTATTTAATATTATTAGAGTAGTTTAGTATTTACCTCATAAAAAGCTCAAGCTAAAATTGATTAACTCGTGTTATCTTGTCGCTGACTGTACCTCTAGTCAACACGGATGTGTGGTTCCATAGAACCTGACTAAACTCTTGTTCAATATTGGCAGTAGGAAACCAAACAATTGGCTAAGATAAACTTCAAGTTTTAAGCCGAATTCCATATCTAAAAATCAATCTCCATTTAATTGATTGATATGGAATATATATCACTGCATAGTATAAAACAAAGTCGCTTTCTCTGTCCCTATATCCCCATGTCCCTATGTATGCTTAAATCTTTAAAACTACGCAACGGATTTTGATTCAGTTTTTTTAATAGATAAAGTGATTGAGGAAGGTTTATATGTATAATATAGCATGATATGTGCACCCGTGCGAAGCATTGGCGCGCGGGCGGATCGCTAGTATCCAATATACAGAATTGTTGGATTGATATAATAGGATCACAAATCGTCTTGTTATCGCCTGCCAATTTTCCTCCATTAACTTCTACGATAATTTATTGATTATAGTTTTTTAAACTACCTACATTTCTCATCTTCTCGACGTGTCAATCTCTAGGTCGTAGAACTCTAGGTTTAGAGGCGTTGGCTACTAAAATAGTTTTTATTTTTTTCTTCACAATATCTCAAAAACAAGAGTCAAAATTTGAATGTAAATCGTGCGACATTCCAAAAAGGACGAAGTAAACCACCCGGTCTTACCTACACGTGTAACTAACATACAAGGTAATAAACTTTTGATACCTATTTAAAATTGTACCGGGAAATCAAGTTATCTGAATTTTTTTGTCGGGCCCCACAGCTCAACTGGTGTCTAGCTCTACCTTCTGGTTTTAACAACAATTTTGATTTTTTAATGTTTTAACCAAAACATTTTGAAATTTCTGAGAAAATTTACTTACCTACTATTCCTTATTAAAATTCAAAACAAAAAAATCTAATAATTCAAAACACAAAACCAACTACAACTCTCAACCTTAAAGACTTACCGTAGAACATTTTTTGTAGCAGATGTCTTATCCCTAGTTGTAAAAAAACAACTTATACTTTAGGTCACTACTTAAATGAAACTGTTTGCATCAAACAAGAATATTTCAATAAATAAATAAACCCGCTCGTTAGTCACGAATTACGAAATATCCATCTTACATGGTTTTTATTTATTTATTTATAAATAATAATAGTAAATACAGATTTATTCATACCAAAATTGATTTATTTAGGTCGAACTGCAAGGAATAAAAGGTAGGCACTTTTGATATTGCATTGCAGAGGCACGGTGGGCACCGAATAAATTAAGTCCTAAAAACACGAAATTGAGAAATATGAAAAAAATAAGTAAGTACGGCCCATGTATTTTTAACCAATTTAAAAAAAAGGAGGAGGTTTTCAATTTGACTTTATTTATGTTTGTTACCTTATATTTTCTACTGGGTGGACCGATTTTAATGATTCTTATTTTTATCGAGATGATGCTTGTCAGGTGGTCCCATTAAATCATGGACATGCATTGAATAGATAATTTTAGTCAGATCTGACTAGTAGTTTTTGAGTTAGTATAATAATATAGTTGCGCCCCGCGGTTTCACCCTCGCAGATTTTTATCCCGATATTCCCACGGGATATAAAGTAGCCTTATGTGCTATCCCAGACTATAATCCATCTCTCTGCCAAGTTTATTTCAGATCCGTTCAGCCGTTCCGGCGTGAAAGAGACAGACATCCTACTTACAAACTTTCGCGTTTATAATAGTAGTATAGGATGAGTGTATATTCCGGTAGTGTAGGTATTTTATTGAATGTCTACTGATATAAAAATGTATGTAATTTTTTTTATGTATATGATCTTGCCAGATGTCACAGTCTGGGGTAGTTAGTCTCTGTCGGCTCTTTTTTTAATTATGGTTTTTGGTATTACGACTTACGAGCCTTGATTTCGTGTTCTCACATCTAGCGCGATATACCTAGTTCATCACGTCTCAATAGAAACTCGGGCTCTCAATACAGAAAACCAATAACACAAAATGAAAAACGAAACTCGGACTTGAAGCACTGATATTATTGTGTTAGTATCATTTGGATAATAATTTAGAAATCAAATTAAAAATTTTGCTTATTTTGAACAAAGCTAATAATTAAGTCAGAAGTTAACATCCGCCTATAATTTAATCAGTTGTATGTTTCCATAATAGCTGGATTAAAATTAAATTACTGTATCGTTCAAATATTTCATAAATCAGATAAAGATAATGACGTCAAACATATTTTATTAAACCAATTAAAAATCACTTACCGTTCATCCTGGACAATTATCAATTATCACAGTAAGTCCTCGATTCACAATATTTTTATTTCACGTGTAGATTTATTATTCTAAATAATATGTCGAGTTTTTTTTTTTAGTTTTTTTTTTATTTATCCGAGTTTCACACGGAAGTTCGAACGAAATTGTTCGTTTGTTTTAAATTGTGGGAAGCTGCGCACATCCAGACGCGCTGGTTATATGTTCAGAAATGCGCGCGCACGCGCCTCCGCGTTGTATTAAACAAGTAGTGCGTACGATACCTTACACTTCAAGGTACGATAAGAACTGTACGTGACAATTTGAATACATGAGTGCATCAATGATATCTGCGAGAGAATTAGCAGATTTTGTTAGATAAACATTTATGTACAAAGAAAATTAAAATGAATCAAGTATTTTCAGAATGTACGATACAAAGGACAAGCCGGTTTTTGACTATGAGATGTAAATATCAATATATTACATCCCGAGATGAACTAGATATTAGAGTACAGTGTGAACGGTCTCGTCAAAATGTATGACGAACGATAAAATATTACATCACGGGATGTAATAATTCATATTTACATCCCATAGTTAAAAGCCTATAAAAGGGCTATATACATATTGTGGTCACCGGTGTAATTACAGGCACATGCAGTTTAACGTCTGTATGCCTCAAGTTGATGGACGCAGGGCAGTGCATCGTAGGGAACGTTCCTATCGTGCGTGACTCACGAGGCAATGCTTTTTTAGGTGATGGTTACCACTTAACATCAGTTGGGTCATCTGCTTATTTCATCAGCTAGTTGTATAAAAAATAGAATCGGTTGCGATGTCTGCAGACCGTTACAAACGATCTGGAGATTGAATCATCTTAACCAGTGTGATCTCTCAGCCTCTGCAGAGTTACAATTTATTTTGTTCTTTAATGAGTAGATTGAGTACGAGTAGATTTTTCAGAATTTTAATAAGAATTAGTTAAAAAAGAAAATTTTCTCATAAAAACACAAAATAAATAATAACTCTGCAAGGGTTGCCCGTAGAACAATTTTTTACAGCTGATCCCGTCTAGCCCCTAGTTGCGATTGATCCACGCCTTTTTGGCCACCCTGTACAAGAGGCGTAAACGTAACGTATTCTTTAATTACAACACAGTAAGGTCGGTTATCGTTCGATACGTTTAACGCCGCAAATATCAAAGTGTAATCGTGATCGATGGCCAAAAATGTACCTATGAGGGGTCGCCTATATCAAGTTAATAATGACAATATATCTGTTGGCGAATAAAAACAAATATTTTTAATTCCAAAGATCGTTCTCAAGGCAGTATTTATATTTGATACAAAATTGGGCAACAACAGTCTAAATCAAAGTTCAAGAGTATACATGTATTTTTGCACCAGCAGTCTAGTCGTGGAAGGATCATTTGTCTTGTCAGTTTTTACGGACTTCATTGACAATGTTGAACCAGTCCAAAACAAATATTTCACATACCAAAAGTGTGTCCTAATATTTTTATGGTCGTTTTCGAGCGACCAATGTTAATTTTGCCATTTTAAGACGACTAAGACTCTAGTCGTATATAACAAAAAAAAAACAAATACTAGGTACGTATCGCTTACAAACCCGCTCTTTTACCGCTGTGATAAAGGTGCATTTCCTGTGAAGTGACTAGCCATTTGCTTTGGAACACCTTTAGCAATATAACAACTGAATGCTTTTATTATATAATTTTAAGCTTTGAAAACTCCTTCCATCTCTCGCGACTATTAAATTCTAACTTGTGTCCCAAACAAGTGAATAAATCCTGTTTTTAACCGTTTTGAGTCGTTGACATTTGAATGACGTTTTGTAGAATTTTTTCTGCGCAATGTGATTGCACACAAAATGGTTGTTTGCGATTTTTCGAAAATGGGTTTAGTGATTTTGTATCTTTTAACAAGTCAAAACGTGCGAGCGAGAGTCACATTAGCTATTGTCTTCGTCTTAAGGGAGTCGAAAGCATAACAAAAAAAAAGTAAACAAATACATAAATTCTTCTGATTTCTGATATGTATGATACCTGTTTTCTATTAATTCCAAGCCTAATTGTATATGTTGTGTGTTCTTTGTAGCAAATAAATAAATGGCTATGTCTATGTCTATAAAACAGCACATGCTTCAAGCAACCATTGGTCGGATGGAGAGGAGCCTAAAACAAAGAGTTTTGACAGCCTACGTAGCTCAGTTGGTGGTAGCTCTGCCTTCTGCGCCGTAGGTCGTGGGTTCGATTCCCATCGTGAACCAACGTTTGTGTGATGAACACAGATGTTGGTTCTCTGTCTGGGTGTTATATAATGTTATAAGTATGTATTTACAAAAAAAAAAAGTATATAAGTAGTATATCAGCTATCTGGTTCCCATATCACAAAAATAAGCTTAGTTTGGGGCTAGATAGTGCTGTGTGGAATGTCCACCAATATTTATTATTATTTATTTATTTGTTTATCGTTTAACGAAGACTATTAATATGTATTATTTCCTCTGCTTATTGGACTTCACTAACATTTCCTTAGTCTGAAGATGGCCTGTTAGGTGGCACCGGTTTTTAAAGATTCCAAAGTTATATTGTGCTAAGTGAATCTAAAACATCTGGCCATTGACTAGTTCGGTTATACAGGGTGTTGGGCAGATTGAATGTCATATTTATATGGAAGGGTAAATAAAGCAACATTATAAAAACCCAAATTTTGTAATTGTAATTGTAATAGGACTCCTTTTTCCGCACTTAGACTCAAGGTTGGTCCATTGTGCGTCAGGGTGTGCTGGCTATATCTGTAGCCAGCCCAACTCCTCCCAAAAGCGCAGAAGTTTCCTGGAGGCTTCGCAGGCTTGGAGGAGTGACCTGGGGTTGGCCAGGATTTCTTGTCGTTGAGTTGCTACTACCTCGCATTCCAGGACTACGTGGGCAGCTGATTCTTCTTAAAACCCAAATTTATAGAATACCTATGAGATAGGAGGACATTGTCTCTTGTTTTCTTTTACAAAAGTGTGTTACAGTAGACAGTTACATAAAATGACTACCCAGTTTTTGTGAACAGCTAGTTTTTGCGTTGTTTAAAAGTAATTATAGAATTATTCTGAGAACACTAGTCCTAGGGGTAGCGGTCCCGCTTTCCGATCCTAAGGTCGTGGGTTCAACTTGTCCTGCACGAATGAAAATTTCTGTTCAAATAGATAAGTACACTGTACCAGCCGGTAAATAAATAAATATTGGTGGACATTTCACACACCACTTTCTAGCCCCAAACTAAGCCAAAGCTAGTAATATGGCAACAAACATCTATGCTCATCACACAATTGTTGGTTTTCAGTGGGATTCGAACCCACGGCCTATGGCGCGCAGGCAGAGTTACTGCCAACTGTGCAGTGTAGGCTATCTCAGGCTGTCAAGGTAATCTCAAACGACGAAAGAAATAATCGTAAAAAAATCCTGTCCCTGTCATAGAACCTAAAAAATTAAATAACATTCCTCAAGTGCTTAAAAGGAGCCTCTTCGAGGCGCACTAAAAACCTTTCACCACACTGTTTTGGAAAAAACTCATGACACGACACGAACATAACCTAAAACTTCTTAATAATATCATTCATATTATATATCAATTTTAGGCCAAATAAGCTTATAATTCTTGTTTGCTTGGCCTTTGCAGCTTTGCTCGCAAAACTACCGATTCCAATGCAAGTTAGCTTGAGTTGTTACTAAGCTATAAAACTTTTTGCAAAAAATTTTACCGCCGAAGAAACTGGAACAGCTAAAAATAATAAACCGATTTTATATAATCTTTAAAACTAAGTTCTTAAACTTATGTATGTATCAAAATAGGCCAACTCTGTAAAAATCATACATAAAAAAATACGCGTCGACTTGAGAAACTTCCTCTTTTATATTTAACTTTTATATTCTTCGGTTAAAAAATACCTACCTTTTCTGTAAGGAAACATTAAAATTAAATATCATTGTAATTATAAAACATTTGAAAAAAATATATATTTACAAACAAACCTTATTTAGGCCTTATTCTCGGCCATTATAAAACTTTAAAATAGATAATAAAATAATAGAAGTAAACAAGTTAAATAAAAATCGTTAGATAAACCTTGTTGGTTTTTATATATTGATATATATATATAGCATATAATTATAGCATAGCATAGAATAGTATAGTAAGTAAACAGAAAAATAGAGAAAACCCCAAAATAGAATAGCATAGAATAGTTTAGTATAGAATACTCACCTTAGTATTAATTAAAAAGTTTCAAAAATGCGATTGTCAAATATTCGTATTATTTCCAAATTGAAATATTGTAAATTATTAGTATAGTTATTAGTAATCACAGTTTAATCTGATAAATCACTTTAGAGTCATAATATTCAGTAAAATTGTAAACGTACTAAATAGTTATGAACCTTAAATCATTTTAAATTATTTTGTCAAAATTTGTAAAAATTCAAGAGTAAATTAAAATAAATAGCCTTTTTTATGTAAAAAACTAGATATTTAATTAAATTCATGTAAAAACAGGCTCTGATCACGTCAGAGGGTCAAAGTAGTGGCATTTATTTTCAGATGTCGCATAAAAAAAACCTTATTTAGGGGTCTTTCTGATCTTCCATAATAGTATCATCCAAATATTACACACTATGCCAAACTGAAAAAGTTAAAAACATTGGATTTCTAGCTACAAGAACTCAATATAAAATTTTGCAAAACAGCCCTGTATAAGTTGGACTGTCAAGATCCTATGATAACGTGTTAATTGATTACTATGTACTTAGTGACCCAAACCGACCTTGAATATATTGTCTAAAATAGTATGCGATATGAGCTCTGTCGTCCCTCAACATTAAAAAAGGCTTATTTATCTAGTTACTTAGGTTACTTAAATTTAACTTAGTTATGTACATCCGTAATAGCGGAACCAACCCAAAAAATGCAATTAAAATTATATGCCTCTATAATTTTCAACCTATCAAAAAACAGAAACTGAAACAGCTTCACGACTTTGATCCCCAGGTACGGTAGATATCCCTTCAGATCTCCCAGTACCAAGTAGGTACTATAATTCAAGATTCTTTGAGGATGTCTAAGGGGGATAGTCAGAGGTACGTCCAAACATTACATTTGGCACATACCCACATTTTGCAGTAGTTAGTATTCCATACGTGACAGGTTGCAAGCCCATCGCCGCTGTTAGAATACTAACTGGTTTCCTCACGATGTTTTCCTTCACCGTTTAAGAGCACTGGCATTGCGCACATAAATTTTTCGATAGAAAAATCCATTAGTGCACGACCGGATTCGAACCTGCGACCTAACGATCGGAAGGCGGGGTCACTCCCACTAGACCACCGGTTCAACCTATCACGGATTGCTAAAATCATCAAAGTCATTTGTTATAAGCATTTCAAAACAAATTCATATCTTTTATATACATATAACATTTATTTTTCCAAACAATTGTAAGTACAACACGCCTTGCCGAGTTCCTGCTTAGCTTTAGCTGTGTTACAGGAAGTAACGTAATAAAGTGATCAAACATATTATAGATAAGGGTTTTAGAGGCGTGGCGTGAAATATCTGTCAAAATATTTAAATGTGCGAGCAAGAAGTACTTTAACGCATTCATAGACATTTAAATTTATTAAAATGTTTAATATATAAGACGATAGGTACGGTTAACATAGCACGTTTCTTGCGTTAAGCGCTCGAATTACTTCAAAAGTCGAAACAGAATGTAACCTTGACTCAACCAAGATGAAAGCCTAATCCTGTTTGCCTAAATATCTTACTGATGCTTATTTTAACGCCCTTTATCGTTATTTTAAAATCCATTCCATCTCAAGGTTGGCGGAAGATTTCGCTCTTAGCGATAAGAGCGTAAATTCGGAAGATTTCGCTCTTAGCGATAAGAGCGTAAATTTTAATGTCCACTATGTTTATTTTATTCGGTTATGTGTAATAATATGGTGTGCATTAAAGTATTTTCTATTGTAGGTAAAAGAGTTTTTGACAATGCATTTTTTTAGTCAAATAAAGTATCCAGCAAAGTTCCTGATACTTTATTTTAAAGGATCAATAAGTAACTTTAAACAGACAATCGATTGGGATAGCGTTTTATTTTATTTTATTTTATTATTCTTAGGAAAACTTACAGCTATGCACATTGACAAGTATCTTAATTTGCTATATGTGCGAAGCACATATTACATTGAAGGCCAATTACAAGTTTCCACATCTATGTAGAAAAAGTAAACTTATAAGTAAATAATCGTAGACAACATAAAAGAAAACATGTGAACTAACAAAATTTAGACACTAAACTAAAATAAACAATTAACTTTAAAATAAACAATTAACTTTAAAATAAACAATTAACTATCGAAGAATCTGCCACTGAGAAGGCGTTTTAGATTGCCTACAGATGAGTAGAAGAGGTCTAAATCTACGTTTGCTTTGGCCAAAGTGTTAAACGAGGAGCATGCTCTAATAATAAATGAGTTCTGCCTATAATTAGTTTTTGCTTGCGGAACGTGAAGAATTTTAGAATTTCTCAACCCAGCCACAGTGCGCAGTCCCACGAGCTCCAACAGCTCCGGACAGTACACCAAACCATTTGCTATACCCATGAGGTATGACAGATCTGAGATACGTCTACGTTCGTAAAGAGGAAGAAAATGAAATTTGCGACACCTTGTGTTATAGTCTGGGAGGTAGATTTTGGCACGAAACTGCAGGTAACGCAAAAACCTCTTTTGGATACTCTCCAGCCTAGTAACATAAGTATCGTAGCAAGGGTTCCAAACCTGAGAAGCGTATTCGAGAAGACTACGAACGTACGCACAGTAAAGAATTTTGAAAGTTTTTACGTTAGTGAATTCGGAAGACATCCGAAGAACGAAACCAAGTGCACGAGATGCCTTAGATGTGATACAATCAATATGATCGTCGAAGAGGAGTTTGCTGTCGAAAGAGACTCCTAGATCTTTGATGGTGTTCAGTCGTGTTATTAATGTATTAATTATGTAAACTATAATTAAATTTTAATGGAGTCTGTTTGCGCGTGTAAGAGCATACGTAGCATTTAGAAACATTAAGGTCCAGCTTATTCTGGGCACAGTAGGTTTGAAACCTGATTAGGTCATCCTGCAGAAGCTGTGCATCACTAGTAGACTTTATTTGGAATAGAATCTTCGTGTCGTCAGCATACAGAAGTATTTTTGCGTGATGAAAGCAAGAAATTATGTCATTGACAAACAATGTAAAAAGCAGAGGACCTAATAAAGAACCCTGGGGAACTCCTGAGGGAATAAACATGGGTGACGAGGAGTATCCATTCAACACGACGGTCTGACATCTGTTATTTACATAAGATGTAAACCATCTGAAGAGATTACCTCGAATGCCTGCCCGTTGTAACTTCTTTAGTAAGATTTGGTGATCGATGCGATCGAAGCACTTACTATAGTCGGTGTAGATAATATCGACTTGCGATGGTGCAGACATTATACTAGTTAGGTACTCGGAACAAAGCAGAAGATTTGATGTGGTGGACCGACCTCTAAGAAAGCCATGCTGCTGCGGTATGAGGTTCTGTTTTACCGCGGGAAATAATTGCGAGTAAACTATTCTTTCCAGGACTTTTGCAAATAGACATAGTTTTGAGATAGGTCTGTAGTTTTCCACGGTCTGTGGTTTTCTGTTAAATAAAGTCATTATAATTATTCCGACCAGAATGCCAGTTAATCAGGGGCATTATTCACTATGAAAATAGGAGATTCCTTGCCCCAAACCGTGAAACGTCAAAACTTGATATTGGGCTTTATCCTTTATGACATAGGAGATACTTTGCCCTGACCGTATGACACCGGCTGCCTTGTCTTAGCTGTGATCGCGGTGCAAATGGTCATAGTGAATAAAGCTCCTGATTAAAATCAGTCTAACATATCTTTTTACTAGCTGCCGCTCTCGGCTTCGCATGGATAAAAATAAAATGGCATGTTTTCTATATTCAGTTTGCTAGTTTTCTACCCTGTTCCCGGTAATTTTCTTGTTTCTGGTGATAAAAAAGTAGCTTATAAAAGTAATCCAGGCCACGAAATAAATTTGCTTTAAGTTCCCCCCTACGAACACCCAAACATCGTAATATCCGGATTTATGCATCAGCGGGATGGGATAGATAGGATAGAATCCATTAACAGCCTTCACAGTTCAGTTGGTAGTAGCTCTGCCTTCTGTGCCGTAGGCAGTGGCTTCTATTTCCACCTAGAACAAACATAATAGTGATGTTTGTTAGTTTTGTGTTAAATAATATAATAATATGTGTATTTGCAAAAAAAAAGTTTATTTATATTATATCAGATATCTGGTATAATACATCACTATCATCACTACATAGTATAAAACAAAGTCACTTTCTCTGTCCCTATATCCCTATGTCTCCATGTCCCTATGCATGCTTAATCTTTAAAACTACGCAACGGATTTTGATGCGGTTTTTTTTAATAGATAGAGTGATGAAAGTTTCATCCAGATCCCAATCCATCCTTACAAATACTTACAAACTTTCGCGTTTATAATAGTAGTAGGATTATTTTGAACATCGCTCATACAAAATAACAATAAGAACCATGAGACGCAATTTGATTGTTTGTTCTTTTAAATGGTGGTGGTTCCATTTAATTAAAATAAGAATAATTTAATTCAGACAGGAATACAAGTTACAGGTAAACAGTTCATGACAATGGTTTCTTAGTAGATATAATTATAATTAACGGCGAGGCCCAAACTAGGCGAAAAGCCTGTATCTTGGGTCTTTATATACATAACTTATTTATTTCTAGTTCGTTTTAAATACTTGTCTTAATTTTGTGTTTAATAATTTGTACTACTTCTATGGACTTAGTGGTCTGAAAGAAACGATTTTTATTTTATTTATTTAATTAAATATTTTGACTCTGACTTAATTGTCTATTAAATCCGTAATCTTATTTTTGTCGAGTCTCTAATTTTTAGGGTTTCGTATCGAAAGGGTAAAACGGGACTCCACTGTCCGTCCGTCTGTTTGTCTTTGTCACTAGACTGTATTTTAGGAACCGTAATAATTAAACAGTTGAAATTTTTATAGATTATGTATTTCTGTTGCCGCTATAACAACAATTATACAAAAAATATTGAACAAAATAATAATTTGAGGAGGCTCCAATACAAAATGCTGTTTTTATAAATTATGGTAGGGAACCCTTTGTGCCCGAGTCCAACTCGCACTTGGCCGGTTTTTATTGTGCGCCTACAAAGGCTTCTTTCAGGGCACTTGGCACATTGTATTCGATTTTTTAGGTTCTACGACATGCCATACGATTTTGTGTTTTTTTTTTAAATTCATTTTGTATAATACAATACTGTATCTCATTA
This sequence comes from Plemyria rubiginata, assembly GCA_963576535.1. Lineage (NCBI taxonomy): Eukaryota > Metazoa > Arthropoda > Insecta > Lepidoptera > Geometridae > Plemyria > Plemyria rubiginata. The sequence continues at coordinate 2,539,246 of OY754910.1, forward strand.
TGTCAATTAAACTCATTCCTTTACTTTACAGCAAAAATCTATGTTCATCACTCAAATGTTTGTTCTTGGTTAAGATCGAACCCACTGCCTTCAGCGGATAGACAGTACCATGTTGTGCCCACTAAGTTGTTATAAATTAATGGGTATACATGGGCAAATGGTTAATCCCCGGATTGTAAAAGAAATGTGTGTGCGTCATTGATTTTTTTGGGTAAGACTTAATCTTCATTAATCTTCAACATAATAGTATGGTAAAATTGCTGGGTCTGACCGTTGAAGTTTTTTTGTACATTAGGTATTACATTAAAGCATATAATAATAATGTTAGGGTTCAAAAGTCTGACAAGGAAAATAAAAAATAATTTAATCATCCTCCTGCTCTTAAGAGGAAAGGATACTGGCTCTTTCTCCATACAAACGTAGTCGACTGTTTCCTCCCTGGATAATAACACTAGAGAAAATATTTTTGTACACAAGACAGTTAACTACTATTAACATGCCATGTTAGGTCGTAGGTTCGAATCCGGTCGTGCACCAATAGATTTTTCCTTTCAAAAATGTACTAATGCCAGTGCTCTAAATGTTGAAAGAAAACATCGTGAGGAAACTGGTTAGTATTCTAACAGCGGCGACGGACTTGCAACCTGTCACGTATGGAATACCAACTACTGCAAAATGCCAAATGTAATGTTTGGACGTACCTCTGACTACCACCTTAGACGTCCTTAGGGAATCTGGAGTTAGTTCTTGGTACTTAGAGATCTGAGGGGATAACTACAGTGCCTGGGGATCAAAGTCGAGAAGCTGTTTCAGTTTTTAGAGACATACTGAGCATAGTGTAAATAAAATAAAATAAATAGTGTCCAAGAGACTGCTTCAAAAAAAAAATAACCGAGGCAACCTATAAACCGAAAGAAGACATGTGGTAGACCGGTCAAGAGGTGGGAAGATGACTTCAAAGAAAGATATTGCTGGCAAGTTGTGGCTGAGAACTGTCAAAGATAGAAATGAGTGGAAAACGTTAGAAGAGGCCTATGCCAAACTAGGGCAAACAGATGATGAAAGTGTTAGATTAAGTTAGATTTAGGAAAAAACTGTTTTATCTGAATAAAGGCTATTATTATTATTATTATTATAAGAGACTTCGGGTTGATGATGATAGGTATAATATACCCTGTGGTTTGTGGTTATTACTTGCCTGTTATTTCTATCTAAATTTGTGATCAACTCAATCATTCAGATAAGTCGCACTTGAATTTTATGAACGTCAGTTTCGTACGGTATTAAATCTGCATAATTTCGTTGTGGTGAAATGCTTGCGGACGACCTTAGAGCACATCAATTCGCAGTTTGAATGTTGTATTCATGAATTATTTTTCGAGTAAATAAATAGTCTGCTCCGTAATCTTTGCATGGTAGATATCCCCTCAGAATATTGCAATTTTTATTTATTTATTATTATTTATTGAATACTTAATTGCACTAAAAACAGAGTACAAAAGGCGAGCTTAATGCTAGACAGCATTTTCTACCTGCCAACCTTAATAGGTAGAAGAACATAGGTTAGGCATTTTTCATAAATAAGTAAATAAATCATAGCAGGTGACCAATAATTACAAACTTTGTTAGTGTAGGTGTATTGGCATTTTTATGACTCTAGAAATCCATATTAGAAACATACTATTTTTAAATATCTCTTATTATATAAGTTGCAACACCGTGTGGCCTAAATATTGTATTTAGAGAGGTATATTAGAGGTCAATGATTTTTGACGAACGTCATTAAATATATGCACATAAATACATAACTACGCAATCTACATACAATTTGAATATCTTTCACAAGTTTTTTATGAATCAAGATAATCGCTGATATTATTATTTGTAATTTAAGAATACTCAAGCTTACTCAAGTTCTTCATTTTGAGTTTGAGTGATTATACTCGTATATGCTGTAAAACAAACAAAAGTTTTGCTGAAGGGAACCAAATACCAAATCATGCTTCAGATAGTTCAGCTGCATGCCTCAAGTTGACGGAAAATAATTAGTGAATATTTTTTTAATTTAAAATTTAATATCAATACTGTGCACACGCCATCTTTAGGTTTGCAATGCTTTAATTGTGATGGTTACCACTTAACATCAGATGGGCCATCTGCTTTTACCATCAGCAAGCAATAAAAAATTGGAATCCTATTTTATTCACCCTACCTTATAATCTTTATGTGTTTATTTTATACGAACAGGCTTATAAAACCATAAATTTGAAACACTAATAATTTGAACACTATTTTGTGCTGATGATGAAAGGTTAACCATAAATAACATCATTGGAGACCGGTCACTGACCACCAGTTATTATTGCGTTTACCTAACCACAGTTTAAGTTAACTACCATTTTAACGGGCTCATTATCTTATTTACCATACTTTGTAAGTGAGCGTATTGGCCTTGTTCTATCTTCTGTTTGTATCCTTTGGCGGCGATGCAAACGCGTGTTTTATTCTAAACTTTAAGAATCTATGCACATATTTTCTATATTTTAAATTATGGGAGAAGCCACTAAGCTCCTGAAACACCACCTGATCTAATTCGGGAGCCTATGGGTTCACTATCGAACTGTAAATATTTTTGTCAATAATAAATTGTTATATTTTTTTGTGTAGCTCTAAGAAAGATTTTTACCCGAGAAATAGCTTTTATACCTGTACTTCTTCTTGTCGTTGTAGTTTTTTTTAAACAGTGAGGTGAAAGACTTTACGCCTCAAAGAGGCTCCATTCGAGCATTTGACGCATGTTGATGACTTTAAAAAAATTGCGGTATTTAGGTATTCTCGCTCTATTCCGACAAGTAGGTACTGTCATAATATACTTTTGTTAATACGATATTAAAACTAGCCCTGATAAGCGATTCCGTTTAGCGAAACGTTTTATTTAATAACGTAATCTAATCTATACATCATTTAGTTATTGATATATGTAATCACGGGTAGGCGAGGCCTTGGGATGTAATGTCATTCGAGTTTCGTCGATTAAGTTACTAAAATGGTACTTACGCAACCTACTGCGGGTGTGAATGATCTCTATTTACCCCGAGTCTGGAATTTGTTTTTCGTAACTTCATGCCTTTTTTACCAACTTCTAAAAAGGAGAAGGTTTTATGTACGACAGCTATGTAATTTTTTTTTGTAAAGATAAGCACCTATAGCAGAAGAAGATTTACGAATTTACGCATGCTGAGAATTCTCGAGTCTCGAGTCCATACAAAAAGGTACGGAAAAAAAGCACAGAAATGTACAGTATTTGAATAAAATCATAAAAATACTGGTTATTGTTACCCACCCATATTTTTATGTAGGTATTTATTTACACTAACATTTTGTCACCGAAATAAAATGATACAGTAATTCAATCTTGGGGCACCTACTTACTAATTGTTTGATAATTCAATCTCTGTTTCAAAACAGAGATCAAGTTTCAGTTATTAGTTAATTTAAATATCAAGTTCGTAATTGGTAAACCAATTTTTATAACCTGTCGTTAGGGACAGGTTTATTTGCAAATTTAATATGATAAAATATTATTATGTTTTTAAATAAGTACTTACTTTAAAGGTGCGTGGTTTTAGGTAGCGGACACAACACAATAATTTAACTAGAATTCAATTGAACGCAGACTACTGTTGTTTTATTTTCGAACCGTTATAAAACTATTAAGCAGTTAATTGACGACCTCAGTGGCGCAGCGGGCGAGAGTCCGCCTGCGACGCAAGAGGTTGCGGGTTCGATTCCCGCCTCGGAACAAATTTGTGTACGATCTGCAGAAATTTGTTCCGTTGGTCTGGATGTTTATGTATATTAAAAAATATCTATCCATGTAAGTATAATATAATGTATTAAATATATCAGTCACCTAGTAGCCATAACGCAAGCTTTGAGTAGCTTACTTTGGGGCTAGATGGTGCTGTGTGGATTGTCCAGCATTATTTATTTATTGTTCTTTTAAGTTTATCAATATTACGATACCGTATTTAATATAAAATAGGTATGTAATTTAAAACTTAATCTGTTTGTTTCTAAACATGAATATATCCGCGCCTTTGTGGCAGTAGCAATAAGAATATTATTGGAATATTTATACCTCTGCTAAAGTTTTAAATGAAACAGTGCCATCTGTTGGTTAGGACTTGTACTATTTTACCAGCACAAAATTGTATTGCCCTCTGCAAGACTAGCATTCTAAGCTGTGGTAAAGTGCACCGGAATATAACTAGATGGCGCTTTAAAGAGTTTATAAACTATCCCTTTTTGATACGCAGAACAAAAGTTATACTACCTTTTATTTTGGAAATGGCGAAATATCAAAACGAATTGCCTTAATTAATTTTTGTGGCGGTGTTTCAGGGTTTTGCGAGTTGCTGGTTAGGATAAACAGCCGTTTGCGAAACTTTTGGTTTAAGCGATTTATGCAGATTGTTTTTAATCATAACGTTATACAAAGTTATAGACATTTCACACGGCGCTTCCGCCAACCTAAGCCAAAACCAAGTAACTGTTTGCATACCGATTATTATTTTTTTGTAGATGAGTAATTATTACCAATATTATAATTAACTACCCGTGCCCACTTCTTTAGACTTTTTATTTAATCTAATTATATCCGCTTAAATAGTATATTACACGAAAGTATTTTCGTGTTAATGTATAGTTTGAAACTATTACTTTCACAGGCTATATAGCCTATCTAAAATAATCTCCAGTCATGGTACAATACCCTCAAATCTACATTGGGGATTGAACCCACGGTTCAGTGTAGAAGGCAGGGCTAACCTAATGCTGTGAGGGGCTAACGGTTAGAAAAACTTATTCATGATGTGCTAGGTTAAATCGAGCATATGATATACTACCTCATAATTGAAGTGGGTCACCAGTTGAGTTATGGTCACAAGTTGCACAATGGCTCGTTGAAATTGCTTTCAATAGTATGCGGTTTTCAAGATTGTCGACCGTCATTTCAGATGTCAGAGGAACTAGCCGTCAAATAAAAATCTTTGGTTTTGGAAGGCTTTTAGTAAAGATGGATAAGTGCAAACTATAAGCCCAGGAGTGGAACTCTTTACCGAAGTCGGTATTTCCTGAACTTAAGGAATGTTTACGGCAAGAGTAAACAAGCGGATTATAGCGACACAAACCTTGCTAGGTTTCACGATGTTGTATTATTAATACTGTTATTTAAGTTTTGCTGAATAAATAAACAAAAAAAAACTGCGTGCCCTCATGGCCGGGAAACGATTATCCATTTATCCATCCATTATTCCATTCATTATTTCATATCCATTATTTATCCACTTATCCAACAATAAAATTAGAAAATCAATGAATAAAAAAGTTCTAGTAATATCGGGAAGGTTTGTCAAAGTCCATACATGAGGACCGATAATTGGCTCCTCTGATATCCTACTATATAACTTAGAATTTAAGTTTCGATAAGGCTTTGGTCTTCATAAAGCAAATAAATAAAGTCAAATGATCCACTTCTCGATAATATTATATTTAAGAGTAGTAGAGCTCTTTGTGAAGGGCTCGTCCGGGGAAGTACTACCACCACGCCTTTTTCTGCCGCCAAGCAGCAACGCTGTGTTTCGGTTTGAAGAGTGTGGTCGCCGGTGTAATTACAGGCACATGAGGCTTAACATCTGTATGCCTCAAGTTGATGGACGCAGGGCAGTGCATCGTAGGGCACGTTCCTATTGTGCGTGACCTACGAGGCAATGTTTTGTTTATAGGTGATGGTTACCACTTAACATCAGGTGGGCCATCTGCTTGTTCCATCAGCTAGTTGTATAAAAAATATATATATATATATCTCTATCAAATTATCAAGTTCGGATAACAAATCTGAATAAAATATAAATGTAGCACAATAGCTCTTTATGCTGTCAAAGCATGAACGTAAGCTTCTTTTTCTAAATCAGTTTGGGAACTCTGAAAAGGCCTTCCTGAAATAAATTTATTTATTTGAGAACCAATATAGATTTAACTTAATTATCATAGGAATACAAGATATTCCTATAAATAAAAACAAACCATACAATACATAGGTAATGTTCGCTTGTTTATACAAGTATGTCTATGGTTTGCTTTTTTTTCACGAGTACTTTATTAGTTGTATTGGTGCGTTTGACCGCTACTAAAGGTTGCATGTATTTTAGGAACCGTGGCCAAAGCGACCAAAGTTTGAGCCACTGTTTATAACAAAGTTTGAGTCCAAACAGTTGACTGGGGAGCAAGTGCCATTATTGCCTGAACTTTATTACTTGCCATACAATATCCACCCACTTGTTTGGAGGTGGGAGTACCTAAAGGGTAGCCCTTAATCCTTTGAAATGTAAAACTAGTACCTATGCTTTTAAAGTTTTAAGCCACAAAGGAAATAATATTTTTCAGTTGGTCGTCGCCTTTTTCAAGAGTCAATGAAAGTGTCAAATTCGACACAAAATTAATTCTAAATTTTAATATAAAACGGAATAACTTGTTTATCTACGCACTACGCTTTAATTTATTAAGTAATATTATTTACTTACTAGCTTTTGCCCGCGGCTTCGCTCGCGTTTAGAAGTATTATTATTAATTAGGCATAGTTTTTGCGGCTTTACTTTTGTTAAGCGTGTGCAAAAAATTGGAGGGTTGAATTTATGAAAATCCTATTGAAGCGGACGTCTTCATCATAGTAGCTCCAATCTTTAATTTCAGTTCAATTAGTCGAAAATCTAAGAAGATTTATACAAACTTTCATCCCTATTTTATCCCGTTAGGGGTGGAATTTATCAAAATCCTTTCTTAGGGGATTTGCCCGCGGCTTCGCTCGCGTTTAGAAGTATTATTATTAATTACGCATAGTTTTTGCGGCTTTACTTTTGTTAAGCGTGTGCAAAAAATTGGAGGGTTGAATTTATGAAAATCCTATTGAAGCGGACGTCTTCATCATAGTAGCTCCAATCTTTAATTTCAGTTCAATGAGTCGAAAATCTAAGAAGATTTATACAAACTTTCATCCCTATTTTATCCCCTTAGGGGTGGAATTTATCAAAATCCTTTCTTAGGGGATGCCTGAGTCATAGTAGTTTCATGCATGCAAAGTCAGCCCGATCGTTTAAAAATTGACAAAATTCCATACAAACTTTCATCCCTATTTCATCCGCTTGGGGGTAGAATTGATCAAAATCGTTTCTTAGCGGATGCCTACGTTATAACATTTACCTGCATGCCAAATTTCAGCCTGATCCGTCCAGTGGTTTGGGCTGTGCGTTGATAGATCACTATGTCAGTCAGTCACCTTTGAGTTATATATATTAATTAGAAAAATTAGATTTAGATTAGATTTATATTTAGATTTAGATAGAAGATAGATAGAAGATTTATACAAACTTTCATCCCCTATTTTATCCCCTTAGGGGTGGAATTTATCAAAATCCTTAAGCCTACGTCATAGTAGCTTTATGCATGCAAAGTCAGCCCGATCGGTTTAAAATTGACGAAATTTCATACAAACTTTCATCCCCTATTTCATCCCCTTGGGGGTGGAATCGATCAAAATCCTTTCTTAGCGGATGCCTACGTCATATCATCTACCTGCATGCAAAATTTCAGCCCGATCCCTCCAGTGGTTTGGGCTGTGCGTTGATAGATCACTATGTCAGTCAGTCAGTCAGTCAGTCAGTCACCTTTGAGTTATATATATTTAGATTTACCTATAGTTTAGAATTTTGGGAAATCTCTTCAGTTATTAAAGCAATGTAGCTCCTGCTTACTAAAAGCCAAGTCCTATATTATGACAAAACTATTCATCATCAGCCTACCGAAGTCCACTGCTGGACAAAGGTACCATTACGACTAGGGGCCTTTCTCTTTACTGTTATACCTAATAATAATAATAATAAATCGCTTTCTCTGTCCCACATTTTAATTTCAAGTGTTTTTAAGAAATAGTGAAATTTTATTTAACCAAACATCTTTTGGTAAAATTCAAGTTTGTTTCCGATAGTCAATTTATTGCTCGCCGCGCCCCCGCGCCCCCTCCATCCTATAACAGATTAATTTACCCAGAGAGACCTCTGAGCTCTCAGCTCATTTTGTAGAGAAACCTCTTGTTCAGAGGTCCATTTATTAAGACCCTACATCACTCACTTCGTCCTGTTGCTATTCAGTAAAATCAGGCGATCTCCAGCTTTAATAAACCTTTACTTATGATTACCTAATACGGGTCCACTTTTCACTCACGCCCGGTGGCGGATTTACCAGCAGGCTGAAAATGCCTAAGGGTCAGATTTTAGGGGACGGCAAACTGACCCTAAACTATTCCTTGTGCCTCATTAAATCTCAAAAAAAACTATAATTCCTGTAGTTCACACACAGAACAGTACCTAAATACTGGATTCGTATTTTTTCATGTGAGTTCACAACAAAATCATACATAAACGGGAAAAAGCTGGTGTAATGAGGATAGTGCATAAATTTTAAAGATGCAATTTAATTGTATTTTTTTTGGTTTTAACAATTACTATAATAATATGAGTTTGTGCCCTCGGACACGGCTTAATTTAAAACAATGTAATATTAGGAAATAAGTAGTAAGAAAGCAGTAAGAAATATTGATTCTACGTCAAATATATGAACAGCCTTTCAATAAGTATCAAGTAAGAAAACAGTAAGAAATATTGATTCTACGTCAAACATATCAACAGCCAAGTTCTTTCAATAAGTATCAAAAAATAATCAATCTTTCGCCAAGCAATGACATTCTCTGAAAATGGATTTCCCGGAATTTTTTTCATAAATTTTTAAGGAGCTTTCAAATAACTTGTAATTTTTTGTATCCCATTATTACATACCTTCTCAATTCAAAACCCATTTCCTTTCCTTTCCATTTACCTGCTTGCTTATGTAGACTAATTGACAAAGTGTACAAATTTTTTCCTCGATAGGTATTCAATATCGAGAAAAAAAAACATTCACATTTATTTTAAAATGTATAATTAAATTTTTGTACAACAACGCCTAATTACTATATAATATATAAATATATAAGAGCACCGGTGGTCTAGTGGGAGTGACCCCGCCTTCCGATCGTAAGGTCGCAGGTTCGAATCCGGTCGTGCACCAATGGATTTTTCTATCGAAAAATTTATGTGCGCAATGCCAGTGCTCTTAAACGGTGAAGGAAAACATCGTGAGGAAACCAGTTAGTATTCTAACAGCGGCGATGGGCTTGCAACTTGTCACGTATGGAATACTAACTACTGCAAAATGTGGGTATGTGCCAAATGTAATGTTTGGACGTACCTCTGACTACCCTTAGACATCCTCAAAGAATCTTGAATTAGTACCTACTTGGTACTGGGAGATCTGAAGGGATATCTACCGTGCCTGGGGATCAAAGTCGTGAAGCTGTTTCAGTTTTCAGTTTCAGTTTATATAAATATAGAATACAAAAGTTTAGTGTTGTAACTGTTGTCTTGAATGAAGTAAATATGCCATAATTATCAACAACGGAAGAATATTGACCTTAAACAAAATTATCATGGTTTTAACCTATAATTTACCATTAGAAGATAGTATGAACCCAATTTAATATTTGGACGAACCGCTGACTACCCCCTCCGAAATTCTCAAAAATCTTGAGTTGGTACTCGGTACTAAGACATCTGAGGGATGTCTACCGTGCCTGGAGATCAAATCGGGAAGCTACTCCGATTTCTGGAAACCAATACAATAATAATGCGCAGGTAACTAATACAATTTTATTAAAGCGCAATGTTTGAAGGGGCCTTAACGTGCCCTACAAAAGGGCACAAAAACCTTCTATATCACTGTGCATTAATGGTAAATGATGAATTATCGAAATCTGACGTGTGGATGTCATCGTGACGAGGGTCGAGCGAATGAGGCCCCCTCATTAAGGTTTTCTATCAGTAACCTTATTTCTTCACCCTTATTTCCACCTTCATAAGGAAGATGTTTCAATAGCTCGTGTTTATGCGTGATGGTTCCGTTTTGCGAAAAAACGGAATCCGTCTGGAATCTGTCTGTCAGTCTGACCATCAATAGCGTTTTTAGATACGTTAGGTGACAATTAAAATTTTATACCTAATAGAAAAGTAGCCTTGCTAAAAGCAGTGAAAACAAATAAAACAGGGAAGCATTCTTTCTTTGACGACCTCAGTGGCGCAGCGGGCGAGAGTCCACCTGCAACGCAAGAGATTGCGGGTTCGATTCCCGCCTCAGAACAATCTTATCTTGGACTCCTTTTTCCGCACTTAGACTCAAGGTTGGTCCATTGTGCGTCATCCGCCTCGGAACAAATTTGTGTACGATCTGTAGAAATTAGCTCCGTTGGTTTGGGTGTTTTCTATAATTATATAATAAAAAATATCTAACTATGTAAGTATATAATATTATTATATTATGTATATCAGTTATCTAGTACCCATAACACAAGCTTTGAGTAGCTTGCTTTGGGGCCAGATGGTGTTGTGTGGATTGTCCAGCATTATTTATTTATTCCTTCAAGGAAAATGAACCCTTATTGTTGTAAAACAATCTTGAAACTCTCTAAATTTTATGATGACCACTAGTAACAGCGAGCTCAGATAAAAATCGTTCTTATTTCTTGCCAGGCTTGGGTTTAAAATGCCATGATTATCATCTTTGTCATGGGTGGACCTGCTAAACTGCCTGCGTTTAGTACACGTGAATTGCACCATGGCACAGTCATTTTATAGTTATTTATCGCTAATGAATGAAATCATTTAATAACACATCATTTAAAAAACCTTTCCATGAAAATATGTCAGAAAACCTTTTCATTTCATAATAACAAACGTTGACAGAAAACTTTATGTTTTCTTTTGTCCCAAATAGTCTTTTTTGTGAAGTCATAACTTCACAAAAAACGCACGTCGTTTTACGCAAATGATACTAGCTAATGCGTCATAACGCATTAGCTAGTACCTATCATTTGCGTAAAACGACGCATTTGCGCCAAAACGACTCATTAGACTTGAAGAGTCAACGAACCAGTTATAACCAGATGTTCTAAATCTAGCTTTTATCCTCTAGGAATAAAATGAAGGCACCTAGATTACCTACTAGAATGTCTCTGTTTCCTATAATAGTTTTATATTTATTTTATACGCACAGATTTGAATCCCGGCATTCCCACGGGATAAAAAGTAGCCTATGTGTTATTCCAGACTATAACATATCTCTCTGCCAAGTTTCATCCAGATCCGTTCAGCCGTTCCGGCGTGAAAGAGTAAGAAACATCTATCCATTCACCCATCCATCTAACCATCCATCCATCCATCCATACTTACAAACATTCGCGTTTATAATATTAGCAGGATTATAATTATGTAATTACAGGCACATGAGGCTTAACATCAATATGCCTCAAGTTGATGGATGTAGGGCAGTGCATCGTTGGGCACGTTCCTATCGTGTGTGAAATACGAGGCAATGCTTTGTTATAGGTGATGGGTATCACTTAACATCAGGAGGGCCATCTGCTTCTTCCATCAGCTGGTTGTATAAAAAATATATATTATATTGGCTGAGGTAAGTATTAGAGCTCTTCTTCTAAAATTAAAGTCTTTAAATGAAAATCTTATTTTGAGTAATAATTTATCTTTTTGAAAAAAAAAAACAACTTCAGAAAACGACATAATTTCAATGTTGGGCAAAAATTGTACGTATGTTTTTTACAGAGTTCTTGGAATAACCCTTTACATTTTAGATAAATTTCATGGCTTAAAATAACAGCGAATTTAGCGATTATCAAGTAAGCAGGCAAATCAAACATTTTGATAACGTAGTTAGGCTTATTTGCTTAGTTCAAGTAACTATGGTAATATTGATGATTGTATACACTGATGTTAAGTTTGGTTAATCATAATATTTGAAAGTTAAATATGAATATTTTGGATATTGTTCCATCAAATACTGCCTCCCAGATTAGTTCAACTGTGAGTTTTGCTCTTGTTTTCAGTTTTATTGTTATTAAGAGCCTGTAGTGTACAACTGCAGGGCAAGGGCCTCCATTTCTTCTCTCCAGTCGCTTCTACTTTGGGCCACTGTGGACCAGCGGCCCGATTACGCTAGTGTCTGGCTATCGAGATGGCTCTCAGTTTGACATTTGATAGCCATCCATCCTACTAATATTATAAATGCAAAAGTTTGTAAGTATGAATCGATGGATGTTTGTTACTCTATAACTCCAGAACGGCTGAACGAATCTTGGTGAAAATTAGCACAGATATATAATAAAGTCTGGAATAACACATAGGCAACTTTTTATCCCGTGGGAATACCGGGATTTAAAACTACGCGGGTGAAACCGCAGGGCACTACTAGTCCTATATAATTGCTATTACACACTGGGAATCAAATGTCAAACTGAAAGCCATCTCGATAGCCAGGCCTTAGCGTAATCGGGTCGCAGTTCTGAGGCGTCTACTTTGTCCCTTCATTCGCCGCAGCTGCTGCAAGGTTGATTTCCCTTTTTGGGCGTCCAATCTATGGCGGACTTAGCCTGCCCAAGCCCACTTCAATTTATCCGCGTGCTTGCCGATATCTGCGTTGTATGTAGTGCAAACCAGTGACCCGCCCGCGCGCCCTTGCTTCGCACGGGTGAACATTGTTTTTCTACTATATCATGCAAGTATTATAGATATAAACCTTCCTCTTGAATCCCTGTATCTATTGACAAAAAACCGCATCAAAATCCGTTGCGAAGTTTTAAAGATTTAAGCATACCTACATAGGGACATAGGGATATAGGGACAGAGAAAGCGACTTTGTTTTATACTATGTAGTGATAACTCGAGTTATGATAATTTTTATGAACTTTATAAGTAAACAAGTATAAGTACTGCAGAAAAACCGTTTTCAATTAATGAAAAACATTCAATTTCGAGAATATCATGCAGGAAACTTTGCATTTAGCACTAGTTTTAAAAGTTATTGAATTGCTGAAAATTTTTCATCTTAATCAAGAGCTTTCTATTTTTATTAACATAATAAATAAATAAAAAACCTTTATTGTTCTTTTACAAAAATTAAATAACTAAAATAAAATCTCAGTTACTATTAACGAAGAACCCCTTGGCGGGTATAGGCCTCCTCCAACAGCTTCCAATCTCTCCTTTCCTTCGCTTTCTTTGTCCATTCTTTGCCGGCTAGCTCGATTATGTCGTCCTGCCATCTTTCCTGTGGTCTGCCTCTTATTATCGTAATATTAATCTAAATTGAATGCCTCCTGATCGTGCAATTTAAGTAGGTAGTTTTAAAATAAAATTAGAAATATAATAAATTGTATAGGAGAGAAAGAGGGAGAGAACATTATAATTATATATATTGGCTCTTATATTCCCTGACAGTGTCGGCCAAATAAAATATCCTTGTCTCTTCTTTTACATGTAAGCGGCCCTCATCATCATCATCGTCAGCCTAAAGAAGTCCACTGCTGGACATAGGCCTATTTATAGGACATAGAAGCGGCCATAGGAGGACAAAAATTGAACAAAGATAGAAAAAGCTGAGGGCCCTCCTGTTGTTAGGTCGTAACCACCATCTATAACAAACCATTTCCTCGTAAGTCACGCACGTTAGGAACGTGGCCTGCGATGCACTGTCCTATGTTCATCAACTTGAGGCATACAGAATAAGCTTCATGTGCCTGTAATTACACCGGCAACCACCTCTTCCAACCGAAACAGAGTGAGCCGAGCCAGAGACGAGCCATTCACAAAGAGCTCTACTACTCTTAATATCAACAACTCGTGCTTAGCGTACTCAATGGCTGGATTCGGCTAACTAAGCACTTCAGCTGTCGTTGCAAAAACTCGGCAGTTTTCGAATCGGCAAGATTCAATTTAAAAGTTGGGCGTCAATCTAAACTGAGTTACGACTGATTCGATAGTCGAGAGGGGATCGATCTCTACGCGGTGTTTTCGATTTTTTTCGAACTTCGAATTCGATTCATGGGAATCGTAGTTCAAATTTCGAACAGACACGTTTTTTGGGATCTATGAAATTCCCGACTAAAATGGCTACCAGCCGATAAACAAATGAATGTCGACTTTACATTGACTTTTTGCTGTGAGAAAAAGTCACGAACCTGCCTATAACAATTTCGTTCGTTATCTCTTCGAGCACATCCACAGGCTAGAAACGATATAGTTCACTTCACTTTGGTGCCTACGGTACAGAACTTAAATAAAATATCATACCTCAAATAATTGAAGCCTAAACTAAGTCTAAATAATCGTTATTAGTTAAATCAGCAGATAGATATATTACCATCCCGATTATTGAAACGTAAGAAATTCGACAACTATTTCTGCTGAAGTGCCGAACGGATTTACAAGTAAGTACTTAGAATAAATCAGGACTACGAGGTCCGGGAGAGCCATATCATTTCGTTAGTTTCTAAGCATCTATTCTGACTACACGAGGTACACGTGATCAGAATTCTGACTACATATTTCTTCGTAAAATGAGACAAAGAAATCTCAATCAATTTATTACAGAAAGAAACACAAGGTTAAATAAAACTAGGGGTTTTTGAATGAATGAATTTTCTACATAAAACATAATATAGAGGTGCCAATACAGAGAACATAGATATAATTTTTAATAAGTGTGAATGAATGAAATGAATTAATTATTTCTTCACTTCTAACTAGGTGTAAGTACTAAGTTAGTAAGTAGTGCTTAAATGTACCTTGGTATGTTAACTATCACCCGCTTACCGTACCCAACTATTATAAAAGTTATTATAAAAGTTTTTTTTTGTTGGTCTCTAAGGGTATCTAAGGCTTACTTTATATTTTTTATCTGTATATGGATATAAGAGTAATCTAAAATTATAAGTAATTATAAGTATATCTTTTATTATAATTATAAGTATATTATAAGTAATCTAAAATTATATTAAATAATTATATTCTAAAATATAGAGCACCGGTGGTCTAGTGGGAGTGACCCCGCCTTCCGATCGTAAGGTCGCAGGTTCGAATCCGGTCGTGCACCAATGGATTTTTCTATCGAAAAATTTATGTGCGCAATGCCAGTGCTCTTAAACGGTGAAGGAAAATATCGTGAGGAAACCAGTTAGTATTCTAACAGCGGCGATGGGCTTGCAACCTGTCACGTATGGAATACTAACTACTGCAAAATGTGGGTATGTGCCAAATGTAATGTTTGGACGTACCTCTGACTACCCCCCTTAGACATCCTCAAAGAATCTTGAATTAGTACCTACTTGGTACTGGGAGATCTGAAAGGATATCTACCGTACCTGGGGATCAAAGTCGTGAAGCTGTTTCTGTGTTTTTTCTTTCTGTTTAAAATTATAATATTTACCAGCAAACATATTTTTCAGGCTTATGATTTTAATTTTTAATAAGTAATTTATCAGCTATCTGGTTTCCATAGCACAAGCGTTGCTTATTTTTAGGGAATATTGCTTCGTGTGAAATGTCCAGAAAAATATTTTTATAATGAATTATTAAAAAAAAATATAGCTAACCTTATCAACAGCTTTATAAATCATGTAGGTATATTATGTGGTATTTTGTTCTATTTGTTTTTGTGCCAACGTAACCACTGCGGTACCTAGGGGCCTTCCAACTTAGCTATAATTTCTTGTGATTCTAATGCCAAGCGCTCACTGCGCTCGGTATTCACCGCGCGTTAAACATGACTCTTCTACCATCGCAATAGAACTTGTTTTCGTAGATGCATCGGTATAGATTGTGGGTTAAAATATTGCGGCTTATTTTCTGTGAGCTAAGGTTCATTTTGGCATCGGTTTTTTTGATAGATGGCGTGATTATCTTGGTGTACAATGGGTGCAGTGGTATACGCGATAAATACAAGCGCTGTAATGCAAGAAAACGGAGTTCATAACATTTAATGGTGCGTTTAAAACAAATATATTTGCAAGTTTATCGTCCGGATATGATTTCCAGTTTAATGTTTGGTGGTGTGTCAATTTGGTTGGAAGCATCAAGATCATGCCAAAAAGATTCAAAATGTTTTAGTGAGCGGTTTAAAGGAAATTTGTGAAGTCTTAAAAGAAAACATGATATAAGGCACAGAATTGAAAAGTTCATCCTTTAAACCGTCTTCAAAAAAATAGAAGATACTTGTACGGCTGTTTTTTTATGTTTGTTACCCAGAACTTTCGACTGGGTAGCCCGAATTGATGATTCTTTTTTTTTTAAAGCTGGTGCTTCCTGTGTGGTCCCATTTAAATATGAGTGAGATCTGACGATTACTTTTTTATGTTACAGTAGAATGAGTGTATTTGAAGTTGTTTTTTCTTGCAGAGTTATTTGAAGTAAAAAATTTTTTTTTGCTAATCGGCATTGCAAACCCTACCTAAAAACTTTATAAGTAAATTGTCCATCGACATTGTTTAATTCCTGTCAATAGGATTAGATTACTTATAGCGATAAGACATACCCATTACTTCTAGTTAAGTCTTGTTATATTATTTTCTTACGGTGTGATTTAAAGAGTTATATCTCTCTTCTACCATTACATTATATTGTAACCGTTTTGACCGAAAAACAAAAATGGGCATGTTCTATAATCAAAATAATATACTAAATAGTTTATAATATAACTCTTTAATGAAATGAGGTAATAAACATAAAAACAGACGAATTGAGAACCTTCTCCTTTTTTTGAAGTCGATAAAAAGGTAAATAAAACTTTTTTTTCTTGGCTCTCAAAAAAAATACAAAGAGGGTAGTCAGAAGTACGTTTCGATAACATTATCACTAAAGTCGCTTAAAAATAAATTAAAGCCACCACAGTTTAACCAGCTGTAACTTTGCAGGTTAACGGCGCGTTTGTCGGAGAACTTAGCTTAAAACAACCAACCTCGGTCTATCGTATTGAATGCATCGACTCTTCTTCTCAGAAGTGTCTGTATCAACAAACACACGCACTAAAACAATAAGTTTGTATCCACTCGTGAATAAATAGAGATCACGCTTCGGTGCAACTAAAAACATTGATCTTGCTGCATTTGGACTCAAAATACATCATCATCTGCGTAATCAAAATACATCATATCATTATTCCGTCAAGTTCAAATAAAAATTGATCCTACTACTATTATAAACGTGATTTGTAAGTTTGGATGGATGGATGTTTGTTACTCTTTCTCGCCGGAACGGCTGAACGGATCTGGATGAAACTTGGCAGAAAGATAGTCTGGAATAGCACATAGGCTACTTTATATCCCGTGGGAATACCGGGGTTTAAATCAATCTTACAAATTTAATATTGTCAGATGACACAATAAATAAAGCTCTAAAGACATACATAAAATGGTAGGTAATTATGTATGATAACGTTCAGACAGAGAACAAACATCGATGATCACACAAATATTTCAGTTCTTTCGCAAGTGTTCCCAGTGGGAATCGAACCCACGGCCTACGGCAGAGAAGGCAGAGCTACTACCAACTGAGCTGTGAGGGATGCCAAAAAATAAAGATACATTCGTTGCTCACACGACCACATGTGGTGCACTTTTTGCTTGAACACGTGTCAAGCTCGTAATTGCATCGGGATTTTTAACCGTCTGATGTTTTTTGACGACAAACTCAAGTGGTTTATAAATTAAAACATGTTTCTGATGATTGGGACAAAAAGTGCGGAGATAATCTGGTTGAGAATGAGATGGTAACACTTAAATGTTTTGTTTTTTTTACATACTTCAATAATATGAATTTCAAAGACTAGAATAATAATAATAATAAATAATGCTGGACAATCCAAACAGCAGTATCTAGCCCCAAAGTAAGCTATTCAAAGCTTGTGTTATGGGTACTAGATAACTGATATATTTAATACATTATATACTTACATAGATAGATATTTTTTTTATACATAGAAAACACCCAGACCATCGGAAAAAATTTCTGCGCATCGTACACAAATTTGTTCCAAGGCGGGAATCGAACCCGCAACCTCTTGCGTCGCAGGCAGGCTCCTTACCAGCGTCATTTTTTCCGATGTTTCCAAGAGATAGTAAATAATAAATAAACAGTATAAGACTGACACACCGTCGCCTGCATCATCACGAGTGTAAGTAAAAAAAAACTAACTAAATTACGATTACGATTAGATTACGATGGTAGACATCTTTTTATACATAACTAGCGACCCGCCCGCGCGCCCCTGCTCCGCACGGGTGCACATATCATGGATGTGTTATACATATAAACCTTCCTCTTGAATCACTTTATATATAAAAAAACCGCATCAAAATCCGTATTTGTATGTTTAAATCTTTAAAACTACGCAATAGTTTTAAAGATTGACAACCTCAGTGGCGCAGCGGGCGAGAGTCCGCCTGCGACGCAAGAGGTTGCGGGTTCGATTCCCGCCTCGGAACAAATTTGTGTACGATCTGCAGAAATTTGTTCCGTTGGTCTGGCTGTTTATGTATATATAATAAAAAATATCTATTTATGTAAGTATAAATAATGTATTAAATATATCAGTCATCTAGTACCCATAACACAAGCTTTGAGTAGCTTACTTTGGGGCTAGATGGTGCTGTGTGGATTGTCCAGCATTATTTATTTATTTATTATTTATTTCGATTTAAACATACAAAGGGACATGGGGACATAGGGACAGAGAAAGCGACTTTGTTTTATACTATGTAGTGATGCTCATGGTATAAACTAATGTCTTTTACCAATGGGTAATGAAAAAAATGCTGCCGGAAATTATATCTAAACGATATTGTTTTGTAAGAAAGTAAGATTTAAAAAACGACGTTTAGAAAACCATCTGTTCTCCATTATACCAAAATGCACAAGGAGATATTGCAGAAAAAGTCTCAAAGATTATTTTCCGTCGCGGGAATCGAACTTGCACATCACGTGGCCAGTCGTCCACCATATTGGTCCCCGTAGAGTTTATCAAAATAATCATGAATGACATACTTTATAATATTATTATTATGCCATTCATTATTATTTTGATACTGACTGATGTCAGTATGTGACATCAGTCAGTATCAAAATCTGTGTTTGTATATACAATCATCACAATGAAATCTTTATTTTTAAGGTTGAAACGCTACGATTGACCTCACCGTTAAATTTAATATCATTAATTCAGATTGTATATTTTTCAACTTGAAATCGTCGGCTATCGCATTGAATAATTCAGCGAACACTTAATTTGAACAGCCCATGAGTTCAGTGTTGCCAGAAATTACTTAAAAATAGCAGATTTACCCTTATAATATCCAACACACTTTTAATCATTACGTTTTTTGTTTGAATAATAATTGGAAATGGAAACATATAATAATTATGATAAAAATACGGACCATTTTTTTTATTTATGTAAGTAAAGATTTTAAAGCGTGTTTTTGTTCCGAACTAGGTATTTATAAAAAAAAAACAGTTAAATTTGTGCAGTTTTTTTGTCACCTGGAAGAAATCTTAATTTTGTTTAATCGCTGGCAACACTGGATGCAGTTTAATTTGGTTTTTACGCGCCAGCAATATGGTTCTGGAACTTTTTCAATCCACCTTGGCTCAAAGGTTTTGCTTCAAAGAGCCAAAATATCGTTTGCTGCAAATTGCATTCCATCACGATCTCAAAGAAAGTTGAAGACAAAAGCATAAAAATCTGAAACTTCAGTTCTGAGATGAATCAGAGGTGACTGACTTTTTTTAGCCTGTCACATTGAAATACCTGTCTATTAATTATAAGTGGCTAAGTAGACGATAAAACAATTTTTATTCTCTTCTAATGTTTTGACGGATTTGGCAGAAATCGTTCTAAATCATCCCGATGTATTAAATGATTGGCAGATACAGATCGATGTTGAGCGGCTTCTTCTAAGCTTTGGTCGCGACGAACTGGCGGAGATTCACCTAGTATATCATCGGCGTCAAGCTATGTTAGTCCACTGCTGGACGTAGGTCTCTCCCTAGACGCCCCACTGAGTCTAGTTTTTAAAACGTTTTAAAGTGATCCCTGTGATGTTCTGAATAAATACCGTTTTGGTTTTCATGATTTGATTTTGAGCGATAAACCGTCGAACGAATTCCCTTTGTTGCTTCCACACAAATACTTGCAGACATATCCACTGTAGAAGCTGAGCGTGTGTGTGTCTGCAAAAAAAGCAACGGATTTGCCTACTATAAGTTTGGAAATCATTTACCGCCACACACTTTCCGATATCTTCGCTTAGCGTATCACAAAGTAAATACGTACACCATGTTCGTAGATACGATGAAAAGATATCTGTTTCAAGTACAACTTGGAAACTTTCTCCAGGAAACTTCGACTTGGTATTGCCTGGCCTACATTTTGTCTCTGCTCGTGTTATTTGGGCTATGGAATAAGAGAGCAACATTTTACTGGCTTTAATACAAATATAGTAATAATTAAATATAATTATGACGCAAGTATCACGATTTGTATTGAAACCAAACGTGCCGACTTTTTACACCTACTGTGACGTCACAGTCGAAATTAGTTACGGGAAATGGGAAATTAAAATCTGTTGTTTGTATGTATTGTTTTATAATTCAAATTGGACTGTCAGTAGCGGCCGGCGGCCAACCTCCGGCCAACCTCGATGCTCCTCCGGGGTTCGGGTCGACATTCGAACAGAAGTATACGGATTTGCGTTATCTAGTGAAGGGACGTATGTATATCACATAACACAATGCATCACGAGCATGTGGTGCCAAGATTGGCGCCACACTTGTAAATTTATAACAAGGAACATACAAAAGAGTGATAGAAACCAAGTAAGTTTTTGCCTCTTCTTCTAGGCTTTGGTCACATGGGACTGGCCCCAAAAGTCACCTCAAAGTATCCTTGAGATTTTATTGAATAAATACATTTTGACTATGACTTTAGCTAAGGCCCTATTGAGCAACCAGTCTTGCAACGGTGATCATCCCTGACACCAGGGTTGACGTCCTTGGAAGTTATAATTTTTTATACTAGCTGATAGAACAAGCAGATGGCCCACCTCATTGCAAGTGGTAACCATCATATTAAACAAAGATAAGCTTCGTAATTTTGGCATAAATACCTTTTTTTAACCTTTTGCATGTGATTTTTACCCATTTATTTGGCTAAATTAATTAAATTATATTTTCATGTCCAAAAATAGATAAAAAGGAAGAGAGAAAGGCATCGGTGCTACGGATACTAATATCTAAAATTTAGTGGCCCCAACAGAAATATGGGGAGCCTACAAAATGTTCGTATTCAGAGTAGGAGAATATTTTACATTGCTAAGTGCATTCACAAGTTTAACTTTGGCAGTTCTGAAAAGATTTCACGACTTTTATTCGTATGAACCTAAGGTATATTTTTACATATTTTGAAATCAGCAGTTATTAGAAATTTAGTAGGGAGGCCATTTTTCATCGTTCAGAGTAAGAATTAAACTTTCACTATGGAACCAAGAGTCGTTTAAATTCTTATGGCAGTGACCAGAAAAACATTTATTTTTAATACATCTTCGAGAAAACACTATTGTTGATTCAGACACTGGTTACCATAAATTTTGTGACAGGTTGCGAGCCAAGCTCATCGTCGCTGTTTTCTACGGGTTAACAGGTTTCCTCACGATGTTTTCTTCACCGCTTAAAAGAACTCTGTCACCATTTAAATTTTTCGTTCGGAAAAAACCATTGGTGCCCGGCTGGATTCAAACCTACAACATTACGATCGGAAGGCGGGGTAATACGGGACCTAGATAGCTGATGTAATACGTATATACTTTTTTTAAGACATACTTATGATATAAATAACATCCAGACAAAGAACAAACATCGATGTTCATCACACAAATATTCGTTCTTCGTTCGTTCGCATAAGGCAAGGCTACTACCAACTGAGCTGTGAAGGCTGTGTTCTCTTTTTTTTTATACAACTAGCTGATGGAACAAGCAGATGGCCCACCTGATGTTAAGTGGTAACCATCACCTATAAACCAAACATTGCCCCGTAGGTCACGCACAATAGGAACGTGCCCTACGATGCACTGCCCTGCGTCCATCAACTCGAGGCATACGGATGTTAAGCCTCATGTGCCTGTAATTACACCGGCGACCACACTCTTCAAACCGAAACACAGCGTTGCTGCTTGGCGGCAGAAAAAGTCGTGGTGGTAGTACTTCCCCGGACGAGCCCTTCACAAAGAGCTCTACTACTCTTAAAAATCTCAATGCCTTCTTCATCATGTCATCGTACGGTCCATCTATTTTTCATTTCGGATACTGTGATACATTAAAGAACCATCTCGACTCCTTATCTAATAGAAACTATTTCCGACAAACCTAATAAAGTGCTCCGCCACAATACTCGTGGTACGTAATACTCTACCAATGAGAGCAGTTAATTTGCATACCGTCGCGTCTTGTATGCACGTAGATAACGCGAAGCTTGAATGACGCTCCACTAAATTTACTTTAACGATTATACTCGACTTTACTATTGTAACTCGATTTTTACAGAAAACAGACAAAATATTTTAAGGCGTTGACAACACCTAATAATATTCCTCTCGCTCGCACGATTCGACATTTTGAAAGACATAAAATCAGTGATACCAAATTTTGAAAAATCGCGAACGACCATTTTGTGTACACATTCATCACATTGCACACTGTTTGGTAAAAAAATCATTTTGATAGATGCAAGTTTTCCTACTGAAAAGTTTGCTTTTCTAGTTTAAGTACATAAAAGTAAACTTTTGAACAGGAAATCTTGTATCAATCAAAATGATTTTTTTTAGTAAAATGTGCGCAATGTGATTGAAAACAAAATGGTTGTTTTCGATTTTTCGAAAATGGGTTAAGTTATATCTTTCAACAAGTCAAAACGTGTGAGCGAGAGTCACGTTAGCTCTTGTATTCGCCTCAACACCTGTAATCCCCAGGTATGGTAGACATCTCTTCAGAATTCAGATATCTTAGTATCTAGTAATAAATTATTTGAAGCAGTCTATGACGGTACGTGTGCCTAGCACACACCCTCATTTTGGTACTCCAAAATGAAGTTAATTAGGTAATTAGGATGAGGTAATTTAGGTATTTAAGTTGGTTTCTATACTTTACAGGTAGCAAGCCCATGGCCGTTGGTGGCTGGCCGATTCATTCACTCGCGCAGACTAAAATCCAGGTATTATAATGTATATAAAAAGTAGCCTATGTGTTATTCCAGACTGTAATGAATCTTTCTGCCAAGTTTTATCCAGATTCGTTCAGCCGTTTCGGAGTGAAAGACATCCATTCATATAATCATTCGCGTTTATAATATTAGTAGGATTAAGTATAAACTCGTTCTGAAATCCAATCGAGTTTCAATAGTACAGCAAAGGAGCAGTACATTACAAAGGGTACACGTTTCGACAGTGTCGACTGCTCGAAGACAGAACCACGATATGCAGATTCCATAACATAATATACGCCTGAGCGTGTCGAGTTATCCTGTGTCTTTGACTTAACGTTATCAAGAAACTTTAAAGAAACGTGTGATAACATGCTAAGAAGATTATCTTAGTTTTTGTATCGTCTTTCTTTTTTTATACAATGGTGAATGGAGCAAGCAGATGGCTCACTTGATGTTAAGTAGTAACCATCCCCTATAACAAAGCTTTGCTTAGCAAGTCACGCACGATAAGAACGTGCCCTACGATGGCCTCATGTTAGTTTTATGATGTGATACTTACTATAATACTAAATTGAAAAAATACATTTTATAAACCGCTATTCAATTGTGAAAACATTAATAAATGACTCTTCGGCCAAAGTCTTAAGGTATTTATTTAATAAAATCACGCTTAGATTTATCTAGACCTGAGGTAGATCTTTCTTTCTTTCTTATTTTTTATGGCTCCTGTCTAATAGAGAATCTTGCCAGAGTAGAGTGATACAGAGATTATAATATACTCTTTGTAGATAAGTTTGTCACGTCATCGCGTGAGTCCAAAGTGCAGTCAGTCAATTGTTTTGAAGAAAATGGTGGTTTCATTTGAAACATTTTCGGTCAAATCACGACATCATAAAACACTTTCATTCCAAATGCCTACACTTTGTGCTAAGACCACAAGCATAATGTTGGTTAAAATTAGACCAAAATTGCACAACACAACTCAAAAAAACACTAGAAAAATAATTAACTGAAAAAGATTAACTTCAGATGAAAAATTAGAAGGCATACGTCACGCACGCCCTGTCGAAGTAAAGTGTACGTTATCCTAACTTCGCAAAGCAAGCTAAAGATTGATAATGTAATAGCTACATTGTTATAGTAAGTACACAGCTGTTTGTTCTTCAAACAAAGATATAGATGGTTTGGAAGAGGCTCTAACAAGTAATCTTTGTAGATGCCACAGCGGTTTTTGGCTTCTTTGTCGCCGCTTAGAAACGTACCTTAGATTTATTATAATAATAATTGAAACTAGTTGTTATAAATAAATAAATAAATCAATAATGCTGGACAATCCAGACAGCACTATCTAGCCCCAAAGTAAGCTATTCAAAGCTTGTGTTATGGGTACTAGATAACTGATATATTTAATACATTATATAATTACATAGATAGATTTTTTTTTATTATACATAGAAAACATCCAGACCATCGGAACAAATTTCTGCAGATCGTACACAAATTTGTTCCACGGCGGGAATCGAACCCGCAACCTCTTGCGTCGCAGGCAGGCTCTCGCCAGCTGCGCCACAGAGGTCGTCGATATCGTTATGTTAGGAATTCATTATGATCTTCTATTCGTACGATATTATTTATAGCTTGCTAATATCTGTTTTTATATCTAGTTTATTACATCACAATTTGTTTAAGATTGCAATATTCACAAGAAGTAAATTATATTTTTGTGAGTAATAAAAATGAGCAATGGTGACATAGGTTTTTATTTTTTATTTTTTAGTTATTTTTATAAAAAAATCATAACAATATTGAAATTGTAGCAATAAAGAAACCACTAAGGCTAATAAAATTAATTTTACTAGAGAGAATAAGGTGGAATAAGGTGTTACAACACCAATCCATCGATCGTGTTGAGTTACTACTCGTTGGGAAACGTTTGTAAAATAAATAATCACCACTGCTTAGACGCTAAAGTAGGTCTCTTCCAGTGGTTTCTTATCCCGTGGGGTCAGTTCTGTATGCATTGGCTCGCCCGCCCCATTTGTACCCCGCCCGCCCATAACTTATGGCGACATGTGATTCATCAAATATTCTGTTATTTATTGTGTTTGACCGCTAACTTGGAAACAATATCTTACAGTATCTTATGGTATGATTTATAACAGACTGGATTAATAGTAGGGAATCCAAAAGTACTTTACTTGAAACTACTTGATAAACATGAACAGATACCGCTTGATGCTTTTAAATCCGAGGCACGGTAGGTATACCTGATTTCTGAATTCAGTAGCAGTAGGTTTGGAGTCACTTCAAAATAATAATTATTAGGCATCACATTTTGCAGGAATAGGTTCCATACGTGACAGGTTGTAAGCTGATCGCCACTGCTAGTTCATTCACGATGATTGATTTCATTCATTCATTCATTTTTCGTCGAATGAAAGCACGACATTCTCCACATCATTTTATCGAAAAGATTAACCCATTTATGCGTGTATGTATTAGATTAAAATATGTATTTTATTTAAAAGAACGTCTAAAGTTAGGAGTTAGGAGCGGAAATATTTTGATTTAACAGATAATATTCCCAAATCTAACCCTTTTTCTGCAAAACCATACCCAGATGTACCATAATAATTTCAAAATAATAATCACCTACTTTTGTGCGAAATGTCGCCAATATTCAATTCAATAATTTGCACAACGATAAAATTCTTGATATTCTGCACTTTAGATATTAAATTATAATTTCAAGAAAACCCGTGTAAATGAGAAAGAGAGAGTGCATAAGTAAATAATAAAATATATCCGTCAAAGATAAATTTTAATAGTTCGTTTAAGCGGTGGATGTGGGGAGCGGTGTGCCAAGGCCGTTAAATTCTGAACTGCCATTTTATATTAATATCTATAGTAAAACTTCTAAAGATAATTATACAAAAATGAGCATCATTATCATTTCTTAAAATTTCTAGGAAAATCGAAGAAATATTTGGTGTCTTCTATCCGCTAATATCATGCGATCCATCGCTACGTGATCGCTGTTCTAGAACCTTCCGAATGTAATACAACTACATACAGTCATAGTGTGGTGTAAATGCAATCATACTTCTGGGTGACGTTCGATTTTCACCTCAATTTTCATGCTGTGTGACGGTTGAAGGGGTAACCGATTTTAACCTACCTTAATGTTGACATCAATATTTGAATCCATAATCCATCCCAATAAAAAATGTGAATCATGCCGTGGAATTACTGTTAAGCCTTTTATTTCATCATCATCATGATCAGTCTGAAGAAGTCCACAGATGCATACCTATGCCTCCCCCACACATTTTCAGGAATTTTTAGGAAAAACGGTTCTGCGCCTTCTCCGTCCACCAACTCGCCGCGATCTTACAATGTCGGGAGCAAATAATGCACGACATGATAATGTACGTGATGATAATGTACACCCCAATAATCCGCATCCACTTTGCTACTTTTTCAGCTGGAGTTTTAGTTAGGTTGTTAGGTTTTTTTTGGAGATAATTACCAAATTGGCTTCCAATTATCGCGCTGTACATTAGCGTACATTATCATGTCGTACAATAACCGCACTCACAATGTCGTCAGTCATCTTTTATTTCAAATACGCTGAACTAAACATTTAAGTTTTTCCAATTATTCTTCTAAAGCAGATAGTAAACAACATTAAGCACAATTCCTGTAAATTACAAGCCCGGCAACAGTTAATTTATTATTATTATATTTATTGCAGTTCCAACTTCGAAGTATAACTTTGGATGCACTTACACTACCGTTTCAACAATTGCGCACAGTATACAGCGTGTTCCCAAGTTTATATACAGACACCCAATCTCATGTATACCTTGGCCGTTGCGTTGGCTTTTTGAAAAGAGAACAGTAAAATTATTGTATATAGACACACAATGACATAAGTATACAGTGATCATTGCGTTGTCTTTTTGAAAACAGAACGATAAAATGAATTGTATAGCACACAATGAAAGTCATACACATATACATACATTGGCAGTTGCGTTGGCATTTTAAAAAGAGAACGGTAAAATTGTGTTTGGGTGGCGCTATGGGCTTGCAACTTGTCACGTACGGAATAGACACGTTACGCCCAGCGAGCGAACTCATATTGAAATGGACATTACCCACCCCTTCATATATTTTATTCTGTACCATTGAACAAATAAAATAGCTTTCTTTCTTTTTTCAAATTGTTTATCCTGCCGCCGCAGGGTCGCACTGCCAGCCCGACACCATCCGTGGCACACAGCTAGTGGCCAGCCAGTGTCATTTTGCGAACTTGGAGATAAAAACTCACTGTAAAAACTTTTTGGCTTTTGATATTTAGGTTACCGGCGCATAGTCTTACCCAAAATTAAAAAAGAAAAACCACGTAAGAAATGGATTTTCATACACTTTTCTCTCCCGCTCAGATGCGTTTTATCCCCGCATATTTGTTCGATATGCAATGACGTACTTTCTACCGTAAATTTGATAAAGTATCAAGGTACTTTCCAAGCAGGTGTAGTATAAAATATTATACTGATTATATAGCAGGATGATATTTGCTCAGTGTAAAAATATGAACAGTACTTAGGTACGATGCTTAGCTAAGCACCGATATATTAGGTACCGGTAAAAGTTACTTAGAGCTAAGATGGAGTACGATTTAAATGATGCAGTTGGCTAACGCCTCTGTATCAATTCGTTCGCGAGTTCGAATTTCAAAAATGATAACATTTGATATAAAAACCTTGAAATGACTAACCTACTGATAATGCAGATATGTATTGTCCATAGCGATACCTTTGGAACTGCTTCTGACTATCCTCTGTTCTGACAATGATCGAAAATACCAGATAAATACCAGGGAATACATTTTAAAAACAATATTTGTAAAAAAATTATTCGATGTAACCATTTAAGTAATCCCAACTAATATTATAAATGCGAAAGTAACTCTGTCTGTCTGTCTGTCTATCTGTCTGTCTGTCTGTTACGCTTTCCCGCTTAAACCTCTCAACCAATTTTGATGAAATTTGGCACAGACAATCTTTAGACCCTGAGAAAGAACATAGGCTACCTTTTATTGCGAAAAAAAGAGATGAAGAGATTAAAAGTACGCAGACGAAGTCGCGGGTACCAGCTAGTGGCAAATAAAAAGCTTATTAAAATTCTATAAATATATTTTGTTTACGTTCAAACAATATCATCCTGTATGATAGTGCACTTTTATCGGCAAACGATAAAGTTGTCTTTGAAAATAGCTAGTTGGAATTTTCTAGACTTTACTGTTAGCAATAGCATATAGAATTGCAACCTTTTAGCTGGAAAACCAGCTTCTGTAAACAGATTTGTACGGATTTATTGGATTTAGAACTAATACTATGAACTTTAAATAGTACTCTGAAGTTGAATAGGATTGCTAGTACTCGTGTTTTTGTTAGACGTTTAGTGAAAGCCACGTTCAACTACCCCTAAAAATTTGCTAGATTTAGGATTTGAGGCGTTTTCCACCATCACATGCCAAGCTGACGGATGATAAGGGGAAGTGGAGAGAAAAAACTTGTGCCGACCCCACATGATGTAGGATAAAGGCGGGAAGAAGAAGAAGAATACCTGTAAAAGCTTTTTGAATAGCGACTAAAAACCTGAAGACGCAAATTATTACGGATGCAAATACGTCTGAAATTTCTTGGACTAAATTACGTCTTATAAGAAGATAAATTTATATGAGCTATATTGGTTAATGATTTTCTAGACTGTCCCAAGACTGCCCTTCACCATCTATATTCGGGCGCGTGGAACTAGATTCGCCTAACTGACCCCAAGATATATCAGCGTTCCTTGTGATTTAGCTGAATTAAAGCACTAGATAGACTGCTAAGCCAAACTTAGGATTAAATAAAATCCCAACTAATATTATAAATGCAAAAGTAACTCTGTCTATCTGTCTGTCTGTTACGCTTTCCCGCTTAAACCTCTCAACCGATTTTGATGAAATTTGGCACAGACAATCTTTAGACCCTGAGAAAGAACATAGGCTACCTTTTATTGCGAAAAAAAGATATTTAGAGATTAAAAGTACGCAGATGAAGTCGCGGGTACCAGCTAGTTATAAATAAAATTAAAAAATAAATAAAAAGTTAATTCAAAAAGAACAGCTGGATGTAATCATTCGGATCAAACGATCAATTCATATCCGCTAACCGAAGCCAAGATAGAGCATTGTCGAATTCCACTATCTAGTGACAGTCGAACATTCAACCTTGCCACGGTCAATGACGTAACAGTAAGTAAACTTGGTGTTATCGAGCTTTCAACGATGAAGTACTTACAAAAAAGGTAATACTGGTTAAGTACGCCACTATCTGTTTACTATCAACTTATTTATCGCGTGTACTTGCGACCAATTTCCTTACTTTACAATTCTCTCCATGCAAAGGTTGTCTGGAAGAGATCGCTCTCAGCGTTAAGACCGCCCATTGTACAGTTATTTTTACTTATTTCTTTTAGTGTACTGTTGTTTTGTATGGTGTACAATAAAGTATTTTCATTAATTCATTCATAAAAGCTGTGCCGTGATCAGACAGGCCTCTTTTTGCTTTTTAATCACATGCGTGAACGGGGGGGGGGGAACCTAATCATGAATAAATTAGACGTTAGTCGAGCAAACGTATCGTAATTCTAATTCTGTTGTAATAAGGGAAATCAAATATCGCTAGAATATAAAATTAAATGTACTCGTGATTGGCCTAACGGATGTGATCTGATGGGACAGTGGATTACAGCGACAGACATGGGATGTATGTGTCGCGTTTACTTGGACGCTTGTGAAAGCCTGCTCTGAAGATAAGTTGGTATACCGATCAACCGTTCAAACAAAAATCTACTTCGCAGTCCTAGTTAAACCAATCACATGCCAATACGAATGGGCAAAAAGGTAAGGATTGCTTGCAACAAAAGTAAAGTCTACTTACACTGTAGCGTTGTTTATCGACTGTGCAAGATTGTCCGCGGTCGCAAGACAAATGCTCTGTCAGATTCTGGGCCCTGTGGAAGCTTAGCAGATAAGGATAACATAAATCTTCGTCGGATAGATCAATTAGAAAGTTTGCTGAAGTGTGGCTTCTTATTGAGTTCGTTGTACTGTTAATTTAGAGATTCTCATTTGTTTTTGAAGCCAAAAACGTGGTAAGAAAGAATGACGGAAGATTGATAATGGCGATTACAGAATTGTGGTCGAGAGATACTCAGCGAACACGAGGCAGACCACCCGCCCGATGGATGGATGCACACGGAGCAGTTGAAAATGGCAAAAACTGGCACAGGGCCAAAGAAAAAGGCATTTTAGCGAGGCCTATATTAGGACCCTAGGCTGAATAGGTAAAAGTTTTAAAGATTGTATCAATAGTACATACAGAATATACATTTTCATCACACACGTTTTGATCTAAACAAGTTTTCACACTAAAATGTTTGCAGTATGAACAAATTTTGTGGTCAAAGGCTAGAAACATTGTGTTTGGCTACAATTAAAGACTGGAGTGGACATCAAAATCTCAGTTCGGGGCAAACATCATTCCATGACAAAAGGCGGTTTAGGTAAAGGATCGCGTTCACCACTTTCAACCCGTTAAGGTGCTGTCGAACCTCCATCAAAGTTGTTACCCCATGAAAGTATCACATGCCTCAAAAACCTTGACAATATTCCGGTTCAATGCATATTAAGTATAATGTTATTTATCGGCAACTAGCATCCGTCCGCGGTTCCAAATGTTGCCTATTCGGATAAAAATGGCATTTGTGTTCCAGGTTCCGAAGTATGTATGTTCAGTATGTTGAAGTTTTGTCCAAATTACGAAGATGATAAGAAATGTGATCAAACATAAACACACAAGAACCCCTTGTAACACTTTAATATTTTTAATACATACTTGCTGATGTCATACTAATTTCTAGTGACAAAACATTGCCTTGTAAGTCAAGTGTAAGCCCTAAAACGCTAAAAAAATATTGATTTTACTTGACCGAGCACCAACCTGAAAAAAACTGAAATCGCTTCAAGACTTTGATCCCGGCAGATATCCCAGATCTTATTTTTTTTATACAACCAGCTGACTAGCTGACATAGCATTGCCTCGTAAGTCACGCACGATAAGAACGTGCCTTGAGATCTCGTAGCATCAAGTACAAACTTAGGCTCTTTGACGACGTCTAATAGGGTAGTTAGAGGTACGTCCAAACCTAACATAGGCTAGTTTATTAACAACGTCAATATATTTTTGGAGTAAGTATGGGTTTGTTTGATGGCTGTCTCCGAACTGGTTCCAAATTTGTTGGAGTTTATTTGTAAAGCTAATTTATGAACCCTTATGAACTCCTCGCAAATCAAGCGTCGTCGTGATTAAGGTCGCGCCACACTTGATTGATGAGAGCGACGCGGAATGATCGATAGGCGCATCTGCGCACGTCAACTTGCGATTGGACGCGTTACATCGCTTTTATTGGTATTAAAGTACAGTCAGAAACACCTGATGATGAGAGAGCACTGGTGGTCTGGTGGGAGCGATCCCGCCTTCCGATCGTAAGGTCGCAGGTTCGAATCCGGTCGTGCACCAATGGATTTTTCTATCGAAAAATTTATGTGCACAATGCTCTTAAAACGGTGAAGGAAAACATCGTGAGGAAACCAGTTAGTATTCTAACAGCGGCGATGGGCTTGCAACCTGTCACGTATGGAATACTAACTACTGCAAAATGTGGGTATGTGCCAAATGTAACGTTTGGACGTACCTCTGACTACCCCCTTAGACATCTTCAAAGAATGCCTCTGCCTGGCCTCTGTCGTGCCTGGGGATCAAAGTCGTGAAGAAGTTCAGTTTTTTCAGAAATACCTGATGGCAACGCGAATGTCAACTCTCTTACTCTCTCTCTTGCGTTACCGCACGCGTTGCCTTTCGCGCATTGGCCATTTCACTGCCCATGTCCTGCGATTTTGAGCTAAATGTAAACCACAGACTAGGATGCTGACGCAGGTGTATACGCTGCATGAGATGAGACGAATGTCACGCTGTGTTATATTGTGTGGTGACTTTTAGCACCGGGTTAGGTTATAGTTTACCTACTTGCTGTTATCAAGTAGATAATTTAAAGAAATTTTAGTCTTGAAGAAATCGCGCTCAGCATAAACCTATTGTAGGACAATTTTTATATTATCTTTGCTACATTCTAATGCAAAAGCTCAATGGTTTCTCGAAAATTAATTGGCTCCAATGGTTTTTATTATTATTCTACTATTAGTAGTGATATTTCGTAAACAACATCCACCCATGGACTAGTAAGGAAGCTGATAAAAATAACATAAATATGCTAGTAAATAGTTAACCTTTCATCATCATCATCATCAGACCACAGAAGTCCACTGCTGGACATAGGCCTCCCCTATCCGTTTCCAGGAAGAACGATTTTGAGCCCTTAACCTTTACCTTATTAATTATTTTTTTTTTTTTGGAAACCAACTACTTTATAATGTGTCATAAATATCATATTTGGACTAGCCCCTTAGACCTGCCCAAAACCTGCCCTGGTACTGAGATATCTGGGACCAAAATTGCCAGGCTGCATGTATTTTTTTTCGCGTCATGTTACCAATGGAATACCAACCATTATTGATGAATAATCCTGCGGTTTTGTTCTATAATGTATTATGGAACAAAACCGCCTCTTGAAAGCTATTGCCACTATTATGGTCTGCGCGCTATATTAATTACTAGCTGAACCCGCGGCTTTGCTCGCGCCAAGGGTTTCATACAAACTTTCATCCCCTATTTTATCCCCTTGGGGGTAGACTTGATCAAAATCCTTTCTTAGCGGATGCCTACGTCATATCCTCTACCTGCATGCCAAATTTCAGCCCGATCCGTCCAGTGGTTTAGGCTGTGCGTTGATAGATCACTATGTCAGTCAGTCAGTCACCTTTGAGTTATATATATTTAGATAGATTTATTTACTCGCTACCGCCTGTGGTTTTGTTTAAATCGTTCACAAGTTAAATCAGTCTAATAAATTATTGTCTGTTAATGAGATATTCAATATTTCAGCAGTTTTATTTACCTTCAAGGCTTAAGGCGTAAGTACCGAACCCTGTAATACTATAATATAATCCATTAATTTGATAATATTACAAATCAATATTTAAAACATGTATTAAGGGTATAACAACATACACAATCTGGGTTTTAAATAAGTATTAAGAAAGATTTAATTAATGTTTGTCGCCCTTGAGTTGTAGATATCGAACGGTAGCAAAGTCAAAGTTAACCTCTACCTGTTAATTTAAATATTAACCCCCTTATTGTCATTTTATAGCGGATGTATAGAGTTTCACCCATACATTGTATCTCTCTAATATATGCATTCCTTTATTTCTCTTTACTATCTTTTTCATTTTTGTTTTTCTTATTCTTGTTACTGTCATTTTCATGTCAACGAAAAGAGACATCAGCAACAGACTTATCGGTGTAATAAGCTATTGGCGCGCTCAAAGAAAAAAAATTGATCTCCCTTACAAAAAATTTTGTGCTGAGTTGGAGAAATGGCTGATATTTGAAAGTTTCTACTCAATTTCTGACTTCTTGGAAAAGGGTTCGTGTCGTTTTTATAAATATTAAACTGTTGTTAAATTTTTTGACATACCTACTTATATTAAACTTTCTTGGTTTCGTTATTTTAATTTTAATGTATTTTTTTTTTTTGACAATTGTAATGACTAATTTATTTAAATATTTGTTTTTTTTTTATTGTTTGACATTTAATTTTATGTAAATCAAGCACTGACCTCAACATAATGCATGTACCTCCTTAAATTTTTGCACACCTCTGAATGGTAAAAATATGTGAAACTTCAAAACTACTGACATCTTTGTATCTGCTGTACCATGTTTTTATGCAAATAAATGAATTGATTGATTGATTGATTGAAAGATCTTTATGAATAAGGGCCAAAATTTATGAGTGTAAAAATTGTGACTATCTTAAGTTAAAACAAACATACTTTACCATAGCTTTACCGTTAATATTACTCACAGTATAATAATATACAAGCATTGTGTTAGTAATTGTGTGATTTGCACCCTCTAACCACCGCCAATGGAATCCATTTTGATTCCATTAATTATGTGTGCGCCGGGTTATTGATGACGTATTCTGTTTTGTTATTGTGGATAGACGTAGAAACTACAATTTTCATCTAGGTACCAAATAAAACAAAATTCACTCAGTTTATTTGGTTGTCTTCTGGGTATGGGTTCGATCCTCATAAAGGACAGCAAGCTCAACATTGCGTTATGAACATCGATGTTTGTTCTTTGTGTAGTGTGGGGTGATTATAATTACTATTATGTCTAATATTATTTACTTACAGCAGAAGGAACTGCCGTATGTTTGTAATATATAATTCTTCAATTCCTGTATTAATACATACCTATGTATCAATACAAGTATTTAAGAATTATATCATACTAGTTGCGTCCCGCGGTTTCACCCGTGCGGATTTAAATCCCGGTATTCCCACGGGATAAAATTAGCCCATGTGCTATTCCAGACTATGATCTACCTCTCTGCCAAGTTTCATCCAGATCCGTTGAGCCGTTCCACCGTGAACATCCATCCATCCATCCATACTTACAAACATTCACGTTTATAAGTAGTAGGATAGGCGACCTCTGTGGCGCAGCGGGCGAGAGCCTGCCTGCGACGCAAGAGGTTGCGGGTTCGATTCCCGCCGTGGAACAAAATTGTGTACGATCTGCAAAAATTTGTTCCGATGGTCTGGGTGTTTTCTATGTATAATAAAAAATATCTATCTATGTAAGTATATAATGTATTAAGTGTATCAGTTATCTAGTACCCATAACACAAGCTTTGAATAGCTTACTTTGGGTAGAGATAGTGCTGTGTGGATTGTCCAGCATTATTTATTTATTATTTATTTATCAAATTGATAATAATACAAACACTATTATAGCACAAACACAACCGATTTTATTTTCCAAACCAATACCTTGTGTTTTATGAGAGAACATTTTTGATTTTCAAATTTGATTCCCTTACAAGCTTTGCGTAAAAATATTTCCGTTTTTAACGGGTGATTTTTTTGCTGGTATCTTTTTTGCAGCACTGTTTTTGACAGATCACGCGTGAATCGTGTCTTGTGTCATTGTCAAACTTGTTCAGTTTGGTCTATAATTTAACCATGAATCGACTTACGAACGAACAACGCTTGCGAATTATTGAATTTTACTATCAAAATGCATGCTCGGCTAAGAGAGTGCATCGCGCACTTCTTCCAATTTATGGGCAGTTTGGTCGGCCTACTGAGGCAGCTATTCGGAAGCTTGTGACAAAATTTCGAACCCAGTTTACATTATTGGACATTAAACCACGAACACGCATACGTAGAGTGAGGACCGAAGAAAATATTGCGGCTGTATCCGCCAGTGTTAGTGATGACCGTGAAATGTCGCCTTCGGTGAACAGTTTATCTCACATTTTGTGCCCGTCAATTGGCCGCCTAGATCGTGTGATCTAACGCCTTTGAACTATTTCTTGTGGGGCCATGTTAAGGCTCATGTCTACAGGGATAAACCAGCAACGATTGACGCACTGGGAGCCAATATTGAAGCATTTATTCGTGATATACCGGCCGATATGTTGGAGAGAGTGTGCCGAAATTGGGCCTTGCGAATGGGCCATCTAAACCGGAGCTGCGGCCAGCATTTGCATGAAATCATCTTCAAACATTAAATTATATTGATCGTTCTATCGATTCCAATAAAGATTTCATCAAATTTTTCAAATTTTTTGTGTTTTTTTGAAAATCAAATCCTATACCTCTTAAAAAATCACCCTTTATTTAAACTATAGCTTTAAAAACTGCATACAAGATGTAAATATTCTTAATCGTAAAGAAAGTAATATGACAACTCCATATTACTTTCTTTACGATGCTTTTTAGCTCATTTTACATTTTCAGAAACGTGTAAGTAATTGGGTAGATTTACGTTCCAAATCACGCAACTTCCACAAGTTAAATAAACTCAGCAAACGCCGAACTTTTAAATGGATATCCTTCAGAATCCTTTGTCTATGCTCATTTAGCTCTAACTTATTTTACCTTAAATTAAGGGAGATTTTCACGCCGTGCTGACTTCCACTGATTTGATGTCTCAACTTCAGCACGCCTTGTTCTTCGTCTGTCATTTGGACTTCATTCCAAAAAAAAGTTCTGAAAGTATCTTAGAAGGACGCAATACACAAGAAAGATCAAGGTACACAAAGTCAAAGAAAACTGACGCTTATCACAAGGAAATGAAAGCGAAACGTATACCCCGCTGCGCCACTGAGGTGACATAGACTATAGTCTGTCGACCTCAGTGGCGTGTCGAGCGAGAGTCCGCCTGCAACGCAAGAGGTTGCGTGTTCGATTCCCGCCTCGGAACAAATTTGTGTACGATCTGCAGAAATTTGTTCCGTTGGTCTGGGTGTTTTCTATGTATGATAAAAAATATCAACGTAAGTATATAAATATTAAATATATCAGTTAACTAGTACCCATAACACAAGCTTTGAGTAGCTTACTTTGGGGCTAGATGGTGCTGTGTGGATTGTCCAGCATTATTTATTTTTATTTATCCTTCTCCTTCCTTCATCCTCAAATCCAAGAAAGAATGCCTTAAAATTAAATGTTGGAAATCACTACTTAGTCCGTCAGTCAAAAGGTATCTGTCCAATTGATTCACAAAGATCACTTTGAAAAGTGTCAAAGCTAGGTCAAAGCTAGGAATCTACTACTAATCTAATGAAGTACTACCACCACGCCTTTTTCTGCCGCCAAGCAGCAACGCTGTGTTTCGGTTTGAAGAGTGTGGTCGCCGGTGTAATTACATGCACATGAGGCTTAACATCTGTATGCCTCAAGTTGATGGACGCAGGGCAGTGCATCGTAGGGCACGTTCCTATTGTGCGTGACCTACGGGGCAATGTTTTGTTTATAGGTGATGGTTACCACTTAACATCAGGTGGACCATCTGCTTGTTCCATCAGCTAGTTGTATTAAAAAAAAAAAAAAAATGAGTCTCTTCAAGGCAAGAGTGAATAGGTGTCTTCTAGACCGTTCTGCTCCACCGTAGGCTACATCGTCGCTTAACATCAGGTGAGATTGTAGTCAAAGGACGGTCTATTCAGTAAAAAAAAAAAAAAAATTTCTAATAATACTCGAGAGAAACTGCGTTCGGCAGATAGTCCTACTACTATTATAAACGCGAAAGTTTGTAAGTATGGATGGATGAATGGATGGATGAATGTTTGTTACTCTTTCACGTCGGAACGGCTGAATGGATCTGAATGAAACTTGGCAGAGAGGTAGATTATAGTCTGGAATAGCACATAGGCTACTTCTTATCCCGTGGAAATACTAACCGGGATTTAAATCTGCGCGGGTGAAACCGCGGGGCGCAGCTAGTGCTATATAAATAAAGTATCACCCCATAGAGCACCGGTGGTCTAGTGGGAGTGACCCCGCCTTCCGATCGTAAGGTCGCAGGTTCGAATCCGGTCGTGCACCAATGGATTTTCTATCGAAAAATTTATGT
This sequence comes from Plemyria rubiginata, assembly GCA_963576535.1. Taxonomy (NCBI): domain Eukaryota; kingdom Metazoa; phylum Arthropoda; class Insecta; order Lepidoptera; family Geometridae; genus Plemyria; species Plemyria rubiginata. The sequence continues at coordinate 2,577,159 of OY754910.1, forward strand.
GCGCAATGCCAGTGCTCTTAAACGGTGAAGGAAAACATCGTGAGGAAACCAGTTAGTATTCTAACAGCGGCGATGGGCTTGCAACCTGTCACGTATGGAATACTAACTACTGCAAAATGTGGGTATGCACCAAATGTAGTGTTTGGACGTACCTCTGACTACCCCCCTTAGACATCCTCAAAGAATCTTGAATTAGTACCTACTTGGTACTGGGAGATCTGAAGGGATATCTACCGTGCCTGGGGATCAAAGTCGTGAAGCTGTTTCAGTTTCATCGCCCCATACATTCTTCAATATTTATTGGAATTTTTATGTTCACTACCAATGATGTTAAATGTAATTTTTATTTGTGCTGTAAAAGCATATTATGTGGCAGTCGTTAATATTTTTATTAATGCTGGATTAAAGACACGAATACTTTACAATAATATCAAACCTGAACAAAACTACTCGACCAGACTGATATCATTATCTGTTTAAAAAATTATGTACTCAATGCCAGTACACAAACGGTGAAGGAAAACGTCGTAAGGAAACCCGGCATGTCGTACCTAAGAAGTTCTAAAACATATTGTGTCAACTGCTTGAAAGGAGCTTCCCTAGGGCGCACTAAAAATCCTTTCACCACATTGTTTCGAAAGAGTTAGTGACACTACAGAAGAAGAGCCAATAAAAATCAGAATGGAATTTCTATTGAATATTAAGCTTCCATGGAAACTAAAATTAGAGTCACAGAGAAAATTACGATTTCTCCATTATTCACCCCAAGCTATGACGTCATCACCCCATTTCTTCAAACGTTCTAATTTTGATATCAATCTCTGCGACAGCATGATGTATTTTGTAAAAATGCAATTTGGTACGCTTCGATGAGTTTGAATGCAGAGGGTGATTTTGTTGTTATATTGAATAATACCTTATTTTCAACATAATATGTCGCTAATTTCACTGCAAAACTTGATTGCATTGTTGGTGTTGAACCCAAGTCAAAGGCAAAAGCATTGATTTATCAAAATGTAGAAATTTAAAAAAATAAACAATTAATAAATAATGCTGGACAATCCACACAGCACCATCTAGCCCCAAAGTAAGCTACTCAAAGCTTGTGTTATGAGTACTAGATAACTGATATATTTAATACATTATATACATACATAGATATGTTTTATCATACATAGAAAACACCCAGACAGACAAATTTGTTCCGAGGCGGGAATCGAACCCGCAACCTCTTGCGTCGCAGGCGGACCCTCGCCCGCTGAGGTCGTCATTTTGATAATTATTGAATTTGTCGTTTCAAAATCTTCCTTGTAAATTATTTGAATAAAAACCGTTTCGGCTTTGATTTTTGCAATAACGATCAAACTAGAAAAGTAAAATATAAAACATGAATAACAGTATTTCTAATAAAAAAATTAATGTACGTATGTATAGGTATTAATCAGTTTTTAGTTTTTATTTTATTGAAATTCCGCATACAAATAATTTTGTTTTTTCCTGGAATAAATGAATATGAATATGAATAGAAAACTGGAATGAAAGAAATAAAAATGATATGAAAGAGTCAATGACAACTTGTTGTGTTAGTATCATATGTAGCTAGAAAAAAATATTGGGTTTTGCGTTCGATCCTAACAAAGAAAATACAATAAAAATGTTTCGTCTAGAGCCGGCATGTCACTAAAAAGTTTTCAACTATTCTATCAAATACCTGAATAAGCTATGTAATTTGGAACTAAAGTGTTGTACAAATTTTACATTTTTCTAGGGCCTTGTTTTTATAATATTATTATGTCGTGAAACAAATATTATCTAAAGGCGAAGACAACAGCTAATGTAACTCATGTTCGCACGATTGTTAGTTAAAATATATAAAATCACTAAAACCATTTTGCGTACAAATTATGAAAAACTTTATTTTAATCGATAAAAGTTTTTTTACTGGAAAGATTGCATTACCTTTATCTCACAATAACGCTAAAGAACTAAATATTTGTTTAAACTTCCATAAACAAAAACTTTAAACTTACATTATATTATATTACTTCAGCGAATATTATACGATAATTGGTATATTATTCGAGTTGGTAGCCACTCGACGCTGGCCGGTATCGACAGATATCGATTAAAGAACGCCTCTCAGTGTCATAGTCCAGAAGCTAGAGTAGTATTACTTACGTCATATTGTTCTCCTGCTATAATTTCAAGCATTGCCAGCACTAGTGTTCAGGAGACCTACTATCATGAGCAATCGGCCATGCTCATCTATTACTTTTTAGGCAGGATTAATACTAGCCTACTACCTCTACCGCTTAGTTGCTGTATAAACACGTCACTGAATCCACAAATATTATGAATGTGTCAAAGCTTGGATATTTGTTACTCAATCACGCCAGAACAGCTAAACGTATCTTGATAAAATTTGGCACAAAGATAGATTATAGTCTGGAATTGCACATGGGCTACTTTTATTCTTGTGGGAATGCTGGGATTTAGAACAACGCGAGTGAAATCGCGGCTTGGCTGTAAAAAAATTTTTTCTTTTTTCTATTTCCTTATTCAACCTGATAAATAGACATTCTAATACAACTATAGCAACTAGTCAGTCACTAGTGGAATGCGTGAAAATACCGTCAAGTTTTTTTATAGGCTAAGTTGATTCGTAGATGTGACTAAATGCATGTGTTTTATATATGACGTGATGTGAAGAATATTATCTTGTTGTCCGGTAGGTACAAAGCCTACGGCCTGAATAACAAGACAACGCGACTTTGACTATACTGACTAGGCTTTGATGCCTCTGGAAAGAAGATAACTGATGTTATCATCGTATATTTCCAGTGACGATGTAGAGAAGCGAAATCCTTAGCAATACAATTCCTAGCTGTTTTTCATGAAAATTGTAATATTCTAGATGGTTTTTGCAAACGTAAATACATTTTTTTTATACAACTAGCTGATGGAACAAGCAGATGGCCCACCTGATGTTAAGTGGTAACCATCACCTATAAACAAAACATTGCCACGTAGGTCACGCACAATAGGAACGTGCCCTACGATGCACTGCCCTGCGTCCATCAACTTGAGGCATACGGATGTTAAGCCTCATGTGCCTCTAATTACACCGGCGACCACACTCTTCAAACCGAAACACAGCGTTGCTGCTTGGCGGCAGAAAAAGGCGAAAAAGACATAATTATAAACAATGAACGGCCGGTTTCTGAAAGCTCGATCAGCAATAATTGGCTGTCAAGTCAATTGGCTTTTAGTATAAATAAGATAGAGATAGCAAGTGACTTGACAGCCGATTAGTATTGATCGAGCTTTAAGAAACGCGGGGGTTAATGCTATAATTATACGAAGCAAAACTACGACTGACTCCCGAACTACAATATCGAGTGTCGGTGGTTGCATCCGAAGATTAATAGGTTCGCTTTTTGCATTACAAGCTGGAACAAGAGCACTTAGCGATTGCGATACCATTGTTTATTGTAAATCTACAAGAAAAAGTAGCATAAGTACACTAAGAGAAAATTCAAGACCAAAGCTTTGGCTTCTGAAAGAGCAGGAACCGTTATTTTACAGTAGTTTTTTATACTAATACAAGCTGATGGAACAAACAGATGGCCCACCTGCAGTGCAAGTATCGTTCTTATCGATCAAAATTCGTTAAAAAATGGTTGACCATCTTCAAACTGCGGGTCGTTTTGTGATTTTTAATCGTGGTGTGTGCGTCTCAAGCGGTTTTACAATTGTGGCGATTAATCGCTTGCTGAAAAATATCGTAGTGCGGCCTCAGCCTTAGACATAAAGATTTCGACCATATTATATTGTATTTTGCAGGCAAGACGATTTTGAGTCCATCGGATTTTTACATTATCTTTAGCAAGTATTGCACGAATTCGGTTGATAGAGATGCCTCCAATTCCTATATGTTTAGGAGGCCTATGAGCACCAGATAAGATAAATGTTTTTGAAGCTGAGAGTGAACTGTATAAATAACTGTATAAAATATAAGAGCCTGCATAGTTCAGCTGTTACATCACGGCTGCCATTTTAAAGAAACTAAACATAAGACAGCATTTGCGTGCTTTGTGTGTTCTGCTTACTAGAATTTTTGAATCTAGTCTAGTTCTGTTTTTATTCTATTCGTTACATTTTTTGTATGCTACGTATTGTGTTAACATGGTATGTATTGTGTAACTCACTCACATGGGTGTCGGCTTTATAACTGCCCACACAATTTACGAATAGGTCAAAAAATATCTTTTAAAAATGAATAATTCTGTAGACAGATATCGAAGAAAGCTACATATATATTTGGTAAATAATATTTAGTTTCACTTTGTGACTATTTTTATTAGTAGTACAAATTAAGATATATGAACCCAGCACCCATCAGTCGAACCCACTTCAATATGAATCGAGTATTTGACAAGGGAGTGTATTCGATAGCTACTCGATACTCAATACAGCTAGTGGTGTGAACAACTCGGAGCAAGTCATTACTGTACTCGTATTCCTACCGTCAGCATGTAAGGCTTTTTATATAATAAACAGTTTGACGACCTCAGTGGTGCAGCGGGCGAGAGTCCGCCTGCGACGCAAGAGGTTGCGGGTTCGATTCCCGCCTCGGAACAAATTTGTGTCCGATCTGCAGTAATTTGTTCCGTTGGGTGTTTACGTTAACGTTGTTAACGTGGTCATTTGAATGAATGAAAATACTTTATTGTACACCATAAAAAATAACAGCAAGTACACTATAAGAATTATGGAATAAAAATAACTGTAAAAAATTATGGAATAAAAATAACTGTCTTTTTGTCTGTTACTAAAATACGTTTTTGCTGTCCGTATGTATGGCTTTGGTTTCAGGTTCTTTGGCTAGCGACTAGCGAGTTCAATTTATAAATACATCTCTATTTCCGGCGCTGGTATTGGTTATTACGGATTACTGCTTCAGCATCATTAGCCACATTATTCACCAAAGATGAGCTGGGATAATGTTAAACCGACCAATAGGTTAACGAGATCTTGTTATACGAGATGCTCTATTGTTTTACTAACATAATGATAAAGGTTCTCATTTTGATTAGATTTAGGGTTAATTATCGGATAAATAGGCGAATAAATTATTTTTAATATACATTATTAAAATAGAGAATTTTTTTTCAATAATACTATGCGTATCTTTCAAGTTCTTTCAAGCCACAGTTACAAAATTGTAATAGATTATGTCGCCCTAATTAAAACGTTGATAATATATAATTTTTGAAACGGACTAAAGCTGGTTTTGCAATGACGATCTTTGGTTATAATATATAACGTGCGCTGTTCAAATAACCTGCATAGCGCATATTTCTGTTTCATGGAACACTTGTAAATTAACAGCGTACCTATACAGTCACAAAGTGCTAGATAGACATCAAGCTACGAATCAGGTAATATCTACAGTTAACAACAATGGTAAACTACTGCTAAACCAAAGATGCAAAACCAGCTTATCTGTTTGGATGCAGTCCAAGATTTATTGAGAACAAGAATATTGGCATTATCAATGAGTTTCATTTAACTTGCGGTTGCATTTATTGAGGACAGAAAATTTTGCTCTTTTGGGTTGAGAATTTACTACTGACAGTTTGATTGCTTATTTTACTGGATTTTGGATAAATCTCGAAAACTAAAATATTTAATTTAGTTATCGCTGCTGATAATATACTTCCTCGCGATGTTTTCCTTCACCGTTTGAGAGCACCGGCATTGCACACATACCTACATTTTACCATGAAAAACATAGATTGGTGTACGACCAAAGTCGAACCCACAGCTAGGACCAGGGAGGAAAGGGGAGGAACAGGCGGGGTCACCTTTCTTTCCCGGTTTTAATGCAAAACAATTAACTATTAACATATGAGTCATCAGTTTTAAGACGTTTCAATATGATCCTTCTGATTTAATTGAATAAATATTTTTTTTTTCACTACGAATTAAAAAACAATGTTACGTTTTTCAAAAAGTACTGGAACACTAACTACATCCTCTAATATTATAAAACTTTATTTGCCATCTGAGTAGGTTGTATCGTTTGCAATAAACCCTTGGTTTTATGTGTACAGAATAATAAAATAGCCAAGTGTAAGTTCGTATGAGCTAGTAGAGTTACTATTGTGATGGAGTTTTAAGACCGCCCAAAGGTCTCTATCATGGCTTTGCGACTTTTATAGCCGGGACCGACATCTTAACGTTTTAACGTACCAAGAAGAAAGCTATAAGATAAGATGAAAATTCTACGCCATATTATATATTAAAAAAAGATAATTAATAATTGGACTTCAAAATCTCTGGACCAGCGAGTGAAATAGTGGGGGTTAGAGATCATCGGGTGGCTAAACAAGCCACCACCCGTCACGCAAAAAGAGCCCACCAGTGGCCTACATGCTGATAAAAAACTTGTTACTCACAAATGAAAACCTCGAAAATTGCTAGTATTTTTTTGAATAAAAATAAAACTAGATATGTAGCTTTATTTGTTTTAAATCAATCAAGTATCCAATTTCTCTAAAAACTGGGTTGTTGCTTTTAGGTAAAAAATACTGCACTATCAATGCTTTGCTAAATGAAATAGGTCTATGTGTTTTTACCGCAAACCCAAAATAATAATAGAAATCATAACTTAGATGATAATTCATACCTCTACAATCTTAGCAGAATCAAAATCCACAGGGCTTCAGACCTTCAGTTTACTGTTTAGTTAAAACGGATGTGTGTAGACAAAACTGAAAGCTGCACAGTTGAAAGACAAGTGCGCGTCACGCAAAAAGAACGCCGAAAGGAGGGGGAGGAGGTATGCTGACTGCTGATGCGAGTATTTTGTATGCGCAAACATATCCCCTCCACTGTTTTCTAGCGTTCTTTTTGGATGACGCGCACTACGAGAGAAGACACTAGATATGTTAGGAGTTTTATGTAATTTCATTTGAAACTATAGAACATAATATCCAGATATACTAGCACACAAGTAATTTATCTAATACACAGTACCCCAGAAAAGATCAACTATGCATTGAAACTTACATACGAACGGAAAACAACAAATCGCAACTTCAACAAGCATTCACGAAGTCCTCTCAAGAAGACCGTAAACCAAGAAAACTTTCAGAACACAACAAAATATTTGCAGCAAAAAACAGATAAGATTTTTGCCAAAACAGGACCAAGTTAACAGTTCAGCTCAAACAGACATGTTCGGGGTTGGCCTGGGTGGCCAGTGTGACCATGGGTGCTATTGTGAAACAAAAAACATACACAACATAGTGTATCTCTTTATTCTCTCTTTCGAGAAAATAAAATACACTCGATACTACTACACATACAACTCAAAAAAACCACACCACATGACAAGTATAGGTCGCGTCAACCAAAAAGAACGCTTGAAAACAGTGGACGGGATGTGCTTGTGCATTTAGTAAAAATTTATGAGGTAATAACAAACATAAAAAAACAGTCGAATTCAGAAGCTTCTCCATTTTTTGTAGTCGGCTAATAGAAATAATAGAATCAGCTTCAATGCAAAAGGCTTCAGTACTTTTTTTACTAAAGAGGTTTAGAATTTATTTATTAAGCAGTGGTCATCGCCTTAAAGAAGATGGTGAGACTTGGCGTAGCGTCACAGTAGCCCCTCTAAAGAAGGCCTGGCCAGCTGCCAATGGGCATGAATCATAGCATCCAGCGCAAACCGCCTCTATTTGTCAACGAGGCCGCGCTTAAGACGAGTGTGCTTTTCGTTATCACCACTAAGCACGTGAGTGCATGAGGCATTGAACCCTTTTACCTCATTGGTTCTGTCACAACCAGAAAGCCTTCGAGAATTACCACTTCATGCATTATTTGATGCTACTCTCTTCGTCGCTGCAAGCTACACAATAACAAATACCTGTAAATCTACTGAAAAAATGACTATATTACTTGCCTACAAAACGTAAAGAGTAGATGACACTGAACTTGGCCTGGGTAGCAGAAGAAAATTAGCAAAGACCAGTAAAGAAGATTTCAAGCCCAAGTTGCCAACAGCGTGGCAAGCCTCTTCATAAAATTCGGTTTCACTCAACGACTTTACGCTATAAAGGGGCGAACTTCAGAAATAGATTTTTATTTTTAAACTTTTAAGGGTTTTGGTTTTGAGATTTTACAGTCCGAAACTTGCCTAATAAAGATTCAAATTCAATTTGACTGAAATTGTATTTACGTTTTTCCATTATGTAGTAAAAAGTGAATCTCCGCTTTCGGGTGCTTAGCTGCCTGGTTCGGTAAATTATGTGCAATTATTTTTATATTATACTATTTGCGTCCCGCGGTTTCACTCGCGCAGATTTAAATCCCGGTATTCCCACGGGATAAAAAGTAGCCTGTATGCTATTCCAAATTATACAAACTCGCGTCTGTAATATTGGTAGGATTCTCTAGAAACGTAATAATGATGTTGGTCTGAAAATTATATTTGACCATACAATGAATGTTGGACGCGATTCTAAACAAGACTTGTTGTTGGTTAGTTCTAACCCTTAGTAGCTTTCGGATTAAAAACAAAGCAATATGCTGACCAGGCTATAAAGAACCATGTCTATTTAATTTTCCTAACGGAATTCTAAGAGCGCGAAAGTCGTTAGAGGTCTCGGAATAATGGTGATAAATATTCTAATAAAATCGTTTTGATCGTTTGAGCCTTTGAGGGGAGTCGAAAGCCTTCCCGGAATCCTTCTACAACTTACTGAATAAATTAATCTCAGCTATTTTCATTAAATTAATCGTTTGCAGCGCATAATTAGGATTAATCACTTTTTAAAAAGTTTTCAGAAACAATCTCTATATTGTCAATTTTCAAAATAATTTGTTTAACTCCTTAGATTTATGTGCAAATTTACAACTACTATTGTTTTTTCCACTACTATTGTTTTCAGAAATGTTTAGGTTTTTAAATCGGAAGGAGGTTTTACACAAATGAGAATTATATCAGCATACTTTTCAGTACCATTGCTGGACGCTGAAAACTATTCCACAGTGTGCCAAGTGCACTAGACAATACGATGTGATAAAGCTTACTTTAGCCTTATAGACGATCGAGTTGGTCTCTTGGGAAGTTTTTTGTACCGAAAAGTTCAAAAGAACCATAAGTTACAGCTCGCACTTGAAAGTTATAAGATCAAAGATCTATTACATACCGTATGACCCTCAGATTTATAGCATTATCCCGTCACGCCTCAATAACTTTGCTGCTTGGCTGAACAAGTCCCGATCCTTGCCACGTTCGGGCGAAATGAAACTCGAGGAACGATGAACGAACGAAAAGCTCAGTCACGTTCGAACCGTAACAGGAGGCGGTCGTGTCACGTCCTCTCCCGTATTTAAGTTTCGTTACGAAAATAGCTCGTGCAGTGGTAAACAGTGCAGTGACAAATTTATTTGTGTGACTCAATGTGATTGACTATCAAGTGTAAGGATTTGAAACAGTGAGTATTTTAGTTTCAGTAAAGCTTCTGGTTAGATGGGCTTTTATTCATTTTGTTTTTACAGTTTATGAAAGCTCATTATGGTAGGGATTATGGCTATTGAAAGGTTATTTTCGGGGTTCGTTGTGTTCGACGTTGAATGTTTTTGTGGATGAAATCTGACCCAAAGAGGCCTTAAAATGAAACGAAGATAAATTTTCATGTATTTTTCGAGTAGAAAAATTGTATTACTAAGTATTTAGATCTTTTGTACCTTGAAAGATAATTTTCAGGTATTATTAAAACGAGAAAAATGTTTCAGCTCAAAGTTTAACCGTTTTTCTGTTGAAATTATGTTTTCTTTCATTTTTTTTTAACTCTTGTCGGTGTAATTGGTGCATTACTCTACAGTTGTTTCTCTTCAGGACAAACTCCTTGACCTCTTTATATGACATAATAGCGACCTTTTATTTGGCTCATGATATATAGGCGCCAGTTTCTTTCAACCAAGCATAGAAGAACAGATGTATATAAAAAATCCACCGTTATACTGAAGCTCCGGTATATTAGTGTTTTTTCATCTTAAGTGAGGATATAGAAAAAAAATAGTTTTTTTACTGACTTATTCTTTCAGTTACTTATCACACGCTTAGAAGTAATCCTAGTTGGGTTAAATTAATCAATATCGTATATTCTTTTCGAATTTAGCTTCTATCCGTTACTCACATGGTAGCTGTTGGTGGTTCTAACCTTTCGGTATGAATACTTACCTTATTTTTATTAACGAATGTAAAGAGTATTCATACAAATATACTACTTGGGAAGTCTTGTTTATTTGTTATATTTTTACAGTTGAACCACCGAGCCAACTGAGAATTATCTGTTCAGAAGTTACGAAGTGTTAGATCTAAACATTCAAATATCCAAAAATAAAATATTGTAATACGTGTGCTTGATAATAATTTATCTATTTACCAATTATATTTATTGTTAAAATGGTGTCTATTATCTAACGTTTTACAGTTAAGTAATCCACCGAGCTGAACGATATTTGAATTGCATTGAAAATTCAATTCTTCAATTGATAAATTTCATAACAGATTATCCTACTACTATTATAAACGCGAAAGTTTTTAAGTTTAGATGGATGGATGTTTTACTTTTTACTCTTTCACGCCGGAACAGCTGAACGTATCTGGATGAAACTTGGTAGAGAGACAGATTATAGTCTGGAATAGCACATAGGCTACTTTTAATCTCGTGGGAATAACGAGATTTAAATCTGCCCGGGAAATACCGCAGGGCACAAATAGTTTTACAGCCTGGTCAGATCAAATTCACAAACCATGGTTTTGAATAAGACAAATATATGAAACTACCAAATAATTAATATGTCATTTACCTACATACCACAGAATACTTAATAATACTACGCCTACAGTAGATTTAGGCGCCGACGGACGCTTGCATAATTAATTACACCCCAAACTCCATCCTTAATTCACTCTGACATTAGGCCGAAATTCCACTGTCATCCGTTCGTCATACATCGGTGGCCCTCAATCATCAATTTGGGACCGTATTATGATCTTATAGATTATGGAGCATTCAGCTTTCAGCTTATAGAGCATGTACTCTGCATTTCTATCATAAAATGGAAACTATTGACTGTACTTGTTTTTAATATATCACATATCTACTTATAATAACATTATACTTGATATTTATTTATTAGTTTGCGTACATTATTATGAACTTCTATTTTTTTAAATTGTATTCGTGAAGCCACTTTCGGGTCTCGTCTGAAAACCAGCGCTGCTTATCATCTATGTATGGTCAGCGGCATTTCGCTGAGACGGGAACTCTTTGTCGCACTGCACACGGCATATGGAGGACTCCTGTACCATAGCATCTTTTTTTTTATATACTTTTTATTTGTCTTTTTAATTTTATCTATTAGTTAGTTACTACCTTGTAAATTTTTGATCCTCATATGTTTGTGTGGCAAAAAAAAAATTCTTTCTTCTTTACCACGAAACAGTACATATAAAATCACATAAAATAAACGTTTTGAATCACGAGGGCACTATAAATCGCTGAGTGTGGGTATTTGTCGATGAATTTTTCTATTCGCTATTTGCCTATTTTTGGCAAACATAATACGTAAAGTAACGGACTTAAAAAGGAAGAGTTTTTTAGTTCAGTGCAACGTTTTGATGTGTACCTACTCCGATAGATTCTGAACTTCCGGTCCGTTTATGCAATCTTTTCCCTGAAATTTGTTTTTTTTTAATCCGCTCCATTTCGTTCATTGTACGTTGTATGTTTTATTTGTATTCGTGTTTTTAATCTTCTCGCGTATTCCAGATTAATTTATATTTTGTGTTTTGGCCTGTTTTGGCCAAAGCGTCAGAAAATGTGTTACTATAAAAATTAAAATAAAATAATCTTGATACTTCTAAACGACCAATTCATAAATTATTTTTTATTTTTAATCTGAATTTAGGAAATCGAATCGTTGGAGCCCAACGATTTTCATGAAATGAATGAATGATTAGTATGCAAAAGGTTTCGGGGGCGATAAATCGATCTAACTAAGTAGGATACATTTTCAGAAAATGTCGTTTTATCCATTTTTTCAGGCAATGAAAGACTGTACCTGCGAAAAATATGACTCTTTCTATCTATTAGCGAGTATTAATACTAATATTTTTAAGCTACTTCAGCAGATGGCGTTCTTAAGCAACCGAGCAAAGCTCGATCACCCAGATATTATTACCTAAGATTTGCTTAGTTTGGGGCTAGATATATCTAGCCCACTGTCACTGCCACTGTCACACCCACTGATATATCATTAATATTTAATATTTAATATTTAATTATTTATTTAAAAAAAGCAAATTACGACTGGAAATTTTAAGCCTTTACTTTATTTTCGCTCGTCTAGCCTCGACATAAAGTAAACCAAAAAATAACACCCAAGCTACTATATCTCCATAATAACTCTTGAGGTAAAAACATAAGCATGAAAGTAAATAGCCACATTGTACATACAAATCATTATTAAAATATTCATGAAAATTCACCGATCAAAGGCATTTTTGTAAGCCTCAAGGTCAGCTCGGAAACCTGTGCTTATACGTCAACTGAGCTTACATATTCGTATTATACTTCTAGGGACTACGGCGAAAATTGAGGTTTTTATAGGCAGGTGGGGCTTTACTTCAAGTCGGTTACCTTAGGTAAAATATGATTTTTAGATCCCTGTTCACTGAACTTCTTTCGCTGTAGATTCGAAACTTAACCCTCGCAAAAAATACTATAATCTCTCACATAACCTTAGATATTACGTACACTAAATAAGGTTTGAAAAACATTAGAAAATCTCTAACTTTAGTGATAGTACAGGCCTACACAGACCGGGACGGCATGGGAAGGGATTTCAATTTTTGCCAATGGACATTCAAACGTATTGGTATACAAATATGACATAAATTGTTACTTTAAAATGATGCCGTTGCATCGAAAAAGATATTTTATTGCACGGCATTTGTTTTTGTTGAAAGATGAAAGCTTAACCATTTATGTCGTATTTCTATAATGTTTCGTTCCGTACTGCGAAGGCCTTTACAATTAATTACTATGAATACATTGTAATATATCATACATATTTCACTCAATATTTTATATCTCTATTTACACAATCAACTCTATTTATCTTAAGTTCACTTCATCCAACGGTTCTCTGGTAGAGATCGATGGTTAAAGATAAGACGGCCTTGTGTTATGTTACATCCCCGAAGTTTTACTGCGTCGAGTAGTTACCCAACTGTAACTATAAATACCTAATTTACCTATGTATCCGTCCGTTTATTACTACCTTAGTTCGGGTTTATACAGAGCACTTACCTATCGCTCGCAATCATGCTCTCCTAAGCTGTTTACGAGCTCCGGGTATCATTAAAACGTAAGGATATAAAAGGATATCCCTAAAGGCTCTGATGGCCCAAAAACGTGTGGCCGCAATGGCCCACCTGGAAGTTCTTAAAGGAATTCTGAGGGTAGCGAAAAAACAGTTTTTTTTATAAATGATGTAGGCACGAGCTAGCACATATAGGTACTATTAATTCAGCACATTTGGGTAAAATAATAAAATAAAACCGTTTTTATAAAAGACAATTGACGGATTGGTAGTGCTTAAGTATTTCCGGCATGTGGTTACTCAGATTTAGCCTAAACTTTGCTGTATGTTTGAAATTAATTAACAAGGCGGAGGGTCCATAAATATAATTATGAAACAATGTTTTAAAACTATGTAGATAACAAAGTTTTCTACATAATCCTTACATCCGTAACTTTTTTCTCGTGAGTAAGTCTGTCTGTCAAAGGTTTTTCAGAAATATTATAGTTTTTATCATTGTTTTTACAAATTACACGAAACTTATTTGCATAATTTTTGGAGTGATCATGTCGCCACATCGGAAGGCAGTGAAACTCGTAAATCATAAATATGGCGTTCGGGAATTCGTTTATATGGCTGTACGAAGCCATAAGTATTTCGGTATGTTTCAAAACATTTTTACAAGACAACAACAGCCGTCTGACGTCATCGGTGAAGTAAATCGGTGGATGAAGAATATTCAAATCGGTCTTTCTGGAAACAGAGATGAATTTAATAAAAATATAGATTTTCGTTTATTAACTCTTTGATTCTTAATGTAAGGGATTTGTTCTGCAGTGTTTTTTTTCGGGGTGATGTAATCCAATATTTGTTAAATAAAAATTATGAATGACGACCTCGGTAAACTGGTAGATGAAGCATAGGAGACCCCTACTTCACGGACTTACGACATTGTAAAGAACGCGGAAAGTTGGTATATTAATACCTAATTTAAGAGTAGTAGAGCTCTTTGTGAAGGGCTCGTCCGGGGAAGTACTACCACCACGCCTTTTTCTGCCGCCTAGCAGCGTTGCTGTGTTTTTTTTAGCGTTGCTGTGTTCAATTTGAAGAGTGTGGTCGCCGGTGTAACTACGCACGTGAGGCTTAACATCTGTACGCCTACCACTTAACATCAGGTGGGCCATCTGCTTGTTCCATCAGCTAGTTGAATAACAAAACCCTTTCGTTTTTACCCTCCACAGAGCAGAACAGAGTTTTAGCAGTCTAGCGCTGGTCTATAACATAGGGGGATAACAAATTCATTCACATCACTGTACAGTTCACAGCGTTTTATTTCGCTCCATTTCGCACACACTCAACCACTTGAGTGCTAAGGATGTCAATACGGTGGGAGTGTGGCGGTGACGCTTGTGGGAACTTGCGTCAATACGTCAGTCAAGTCTGTACACTCTTTGTCATAGGATTGGCGGAAGGATCTTGAAAACCAGAAAGGCTATTCAAATGAAAAGGGTCAATTGAATAGCTTTTCTGGTTTACAAGATCATCTTTTTTTTGACAGCCTACGTAGCTCAGTTGGTGGTAGCTCTGCCTTCTGCGCCGTAGGTCGTGGGTTCGATTCCCACCGTGAACGAACGTTTGTGTGATGAACACAGATGTTTGTTCTCTGTCTGGGTGTTATATAATATTATAAGTATGTATTTACAAAAAAAAAGTATATAAGTAGTATATCAGCTATCTGGTTCCCATATCACAAGCATAAGCTTAGTTTGGGGCTAGATAGTGCTGTGTGGAAAGTCCACCAATATTTAAATTTATTTAATTTTATATAACTAGCTGATGGAACAAGCAGATGGCTTTGGCGGCAGAAAAAGGCGTGGTAGTACTTCCCCGGACGAGCCATTCACAAAGAACTCTGCTACAATTAAAATCATAGCTTTCGGTATAAAAAAGAGCTCTTATCCGTTTTATCTTTTTTTTATCTTTTTTTTTGGCAACCTCATTGGCGCAGCGGGCGAGAGTCTGCCTGCGACGCAAGAGGTTGCGGGTTCGATTCCCGCCTCGGAACAAATTTGTGAAATTTGTTCCGAGGCGGGAATCGAATACTTGGCATGGGTGCTTTCTATGTATAATAAAAAAAATATTTACGTAAGTATATAATGTATTAAATATCAGTTATTTAGTACCCATAACACAAGCTTTAAGTAGCTTTCTTTGGAGCTAGATGGTGCTGAGTAGATTGTCCAGCATTATTTATTTATTTATCTATAAAATCCATAATGAATATCTATACTTTAGGCCAATGATGACGACAATAGATAATTTAGATTATACTTTTAAATGTACAACATAATAGAAGTAAACAATACCTAAAAAAAGGATACAATAGGCGGTCTTAACGCTAACAAGCGATCTCCAGGCACATATATGTATTTTTATACATATGATTTGACGACTTCTGTGGCGCAGCGGGCGAGAGCCTGCCTGCTACGCAAGAGGTTGCGGGTTCGATTCCCGCCTTGGAACAAATTTGTGTACGATCTGCAGAAATTTGTTCCGATGGTCTGGGTGTTTTCTATGTATAATAAAAAAATATCTATCTATGTAAGTATATAATGTATTAAATATATCAGTTATCTAGTACCCATAACACAAGCTTTGAATAGCTTACTTTGGGGCTAGATAGTGCTGTGTGGAAAGTCCACCAATATTTTTTTTTTTCCGATAATAAAGTTGTCTTGAGCTTAATTTAATAATTATAAATAACCTTCATAATCTGGTATACCAAACTAATAATTAGTGCTTTTATAAAACAAAGGAAAATATCTTCAGAAAACTTGTTAAATTTTCTAGAAGCTGAACGTTTGTGAACAACATAAAGTTGCTTGTGATGCTTATGAGATGGATGTTTCTGATTTTTTTTTTTTTTTTTTTTTATGCCAAAGCTGGCAGACGAGCATACGGGCCACCTGATGGAAAGTGGTCACCGTCGCCCATAGACACCTGCAACACCAGAGGCATTGCTGATGCGCTGCCGGCCTTTTAAGATTACGGCTGATGTTTTATTACGGGTATTCAGCGCTACATTTTTAGTAATTTGAGATTGTTTGCGTCTGAAATAAAAATAAATATTGGTGGACAATCTACTCAAGCCCTAAACTAAATAATGGGGATCAGATACATAGATTTTAATACAGTAAACCATTTTTTTTCTCGGTCGGGACAAATGATCTAAAGCGCAGAAGGCAGAGCTGCTATCAATTGAACTGTGAGGAACGAAATGCCCAAACTAAGTTAAGCTTTAGGGTAACGAAAGTACTTATGAAATCACCCAGACAGAACAGACATCTAATGGTCATCATACAAAATGTTGGTACACCGCAAAGGGCAGAACTACTATCATAATATTGCTATAGTGTGCGTCAAAAATAACGCTGGACAACAGTGAACAGACAATGAAGAAGAAGAAGCAGCCAGAAGAACAGTGAAAAAATGTGGAGAAAACAGTGGTGAAGAGTATTGGCGCATAAAAAATGCACTCGCCAAAACCCACTGCCCCCGTCTTCCAGCGTTCTTTTTTTGTGACGCGCATTATACCACAGAGCTAATACAATTGATTTTAGAATTCTTAAAATTTATAATTCTAACATAAATTTTATTATTATGTTTCATTTAATATATTTAACGAATTAATAATACTAAGCCATTGACTTGCAAGTCAATTAAAAACGTAGCATACACACGAACAAAGCTTTCCCAGAAGTATGAAAATATACGTGAGACTTTGAAGACAATTTACAGAACAGATGTGAGAAACTAGCAGTGAATGCTATAAGTTACTTGTATCTTGGAGTCACACGAGAATAAACAAGCTCTAACAGTTCCAGAAACAAACGGTACTGTAACTGAGAGAGTTTGAAATGAGCCGTCGCCAACTTTGATTTCTTCATGGTCGATACTTCATTCCTAAGATCGATTAACCTGATTTAAAGTGTAGTAGAGCTCTTTGTGAAAGGCTCGTTCGGGGAAGTACTACCACCACGCCTTTTCCTGCCGCCAAGCAGCGTTGCTGTATTTGGTTTGAAGAGTGTGGTCGCCGGTGTAATTGCAGGCACATGAGGCTTAACATCTGTATGCCTCAAGTTGATGGACGCAGGGCAATGCATCGTATGCCATGTTTCTATCGTGCGTGACTTACGAGGCAATGCTTTGTATTTGTGGTGGCTACCACCACCAGGTGGGCCATCTGCTTGTTCCATCAGCTAGTAGTATAAAAAAACTTGGTATCGTTGATCGTAGAATGGCCTCTCTGCGGTGACTCCTATCCATAGCCATCTCCAGCATCCATCTTCGTAACACTATAAATTAACGTATTCTTGTCTCCTTGCTGGTCAGGCCAACTGGTTTTGTAACTTCCACGGATCGTTTCCTCTCTACGTGAGGACGACGACCAACTTTTCAAAAGAAACTAATTAGTATTCAAAAAGTGGCGATAGGTCTGCAACTTGTCACGTATGGTATACTAACTACTGCTAAATGTGGGTATGTATTAAATGTAACTTTTGAAAATAGCTCTGACTACTCCTACAAAAACCTGAAACCATTTCATTCATCCCCTCATTTTATCATCTTGAAAGGCCAAAATTGGAAGTTGTGTTACAAAGCACTCTCACAATAAAACAGTTTCGGGCCATTCGGAACAATAGCGAATGTTCTCCATAGCGCAAAACCAATGAGCAATATTAAAACAATGAACGCTGGCGATCAACCGTGAATGGAGGAAAGAGGAGCCACAAACAAAGGAAATCTTCAGAGGCATTAACCTCCTCATCCTGAGGTTCAACCTTTAGTGATATAAACTAGAAATAAATAAATAAATATTGATGGACTTTTCACACAAACTATCTAGCCCCAAATTAAGCTAAATCATGTAATATGGGAACCAGATAGCTGATATAAAAAATATATATATTGTAGATAAAAAGGTACTTGATTACACCCAGATAGATAATAAAATCTATGTTCATTACACAAATGTTGTTCTCGGTGGGGATTGAACCCATAACCTAGGGTTCAGAAGCCAAAGCTACTGGCAACGCCATCTCTTATCATAGTGAGGTTACATTATTTTACCTACCTATCCAATAATCCTCTCCCTAAGGCGCGCACAAGCGCCCTCTATGGATGGAAATCGCATCGCAGATCGGCGCAATCGCATAACCGCCATTAACAGTCAAAATAGAAGCGTCATCTATCGAAAGTTAAATCACAAATAAGCGACCCCAGCTACTACCTCTGAGATGTGAAGGTTGTCTAATTATGAACCTAACGCCTTAGCTACTTGAAAAACAATTTAATGAAACTGGCTTTAGTAGAGATTTATTTATTCGTAGAGTAACCGATAAAAAATGGCACAATAACTTATTGAAACACTACTACAGTGCTCTAAAGAATATAGTTTTGTATCACCATTGAAGTTCGTAATTAGTCCGAATGGCTCCTAGGCTAAGCCACCAACGCTTCTCCACAATATAGCTTGTCTTATTACTCCAAGGAAAATGGGTTTTTTGTTTGGCGCACTAAATTCAAGCTACATGCTTTTATTTCCGTTAACATTCCTTTAGCAGAGCGGGAATTGAGGATGTTCCGGGAGTCTTCGCTTCTTGGGAGTTGGTTAAAAATTTTTCCTTGTTTTAAAAAGGGAAGGACAAGAGAGGAGAACAATTATTATTTCGTTACAGGTAATCAGGATATCAATAATACCCTTTCATTCCTTCTACACACTATTTGTGTCTCTATGTTGTAAAGTACCACTGAAATTGCACAACAGAACCAAAAATAACCCAAGATAAGAAATAAAAATGAATCATATTGCCGTGCCGTGCCGGCGCGACACGACACGCCCCGACGTGTCGTGTCGCGCCGTGGCGCAATCGCGCACGGCAATATGAACCTAGCTTAAGAAAAAGAGCTGATTTATTTTATTTTCTTGCTTCCTAGAATGACAAAACGAATCGACTGAGAACTAAAAGCAAAAATAATAAAGACTGTCAAAGCCACAAAATGGCAACCTGCTTACCTGTCAGAAATCTGGCATCAAAGCGAAGCCATTTCATGAGATTTCAAAGCTCAAACGGAAAACTACAAAGAAATGGATTTGCGTACAATACATATCTTGCCATTGTACTCCACGACTACGGGATGTGATAGTTGTGTGCGGGATGGAAGACCCTGGCTTTGCTTGCGTGGGTAGCTTTATCAATGTTACTAATACATTCTTCTGATTAGACATCTCAGCTTTGGTCGGAGTTTTGATGTAGTTTTAAAAAATACTATAGATTTTTTAAACTATCGCGATCATAACACATAATTTGAAATATTGCACGGGTAATACAGGTAAAGTAAAATTTAAAAAAAAATGTAATAATACTGGAAGTCCTTGGGGGAGGCCTTTGCCCTGCAGTGGGACGAAATAGACTAAGGAAAAAAAAATGCTGGACAATCCACACAGCACCATCATCTAGCCCCAAAGTAAGTTACTCAAAGCTTGTGTTATGGGTACTAGATAACTGATATATTTAATACATTATATACTTACATAGATTTATATATTTTTTATTATACATAGAAAACACCCAAACCAACGGAACAAATTTCTGCAGATCGTACACAAATTTGTTCCGAGGCGGGAATCGAACCCGCTACCTCTTGCGTCGCAGGCGGACTCTGGCCCGCTGCGCCACTGAGGTTAAATGTGTTAAATAATATTTCAAATTACTTTTCTGCAATCTTTCAATGCTGCCTCCATGACTTTGTTTGCTTCCTTGTTTTTTACTATTATAAAAATAGTTCGATTACGTGCACGTGTAGCAATACATACAACTCGCAAAATATCAATTTCAAGTGGCAATTAACACTTTTTTCTTGTAGAAGCTCGTAAAACAGACAGTCACTGGGTATTGAAGGTTCTCGCATCGCGACCCTATTTAGAAGCTTAGGAACCCTCCATTATATGGTGGATGGTGAAGGCTCAAAATCTTTCTTTCTGGAAATGTTTGTAGAGCCAACAGTGACCTTTCTCCGGCTGATGATGGTGATGAAGGCATAATAATAGTAGCTTATTCTGTAGCAGCCATTTCTGCTATTCATATAAAGGGCAATAAATCTATTGCCATCTCATTCCCTTAGCTTTAGAGTGACAACGACAAAAAATATTAACGTATTTGGGTAATTTATTGGGGTTACTCGCACTACCAAGGTTATTTTTAGTAGTTAGAGCCTCGTATTCGCTTAAATTCCCGGCCTCGTTCTAGGCTCAGACAGAAAACCGAGCAATAGAGTGGAATAACATCGGACGTCCTATCTAAAGGACGTGGCAATTGACCAACCGAAAGGACATACTCACCGCAATTTGAAGGTCGCCTCTTGAAAGGTGGCGTTTATGAATAACTAAAATATTTGTTCTAGCGGTTTTGCTATAAAACAAAGAATGTCATGACATTGATGTCGAGTCACAGTGTATATTCTATCAAACAGATCCCTTTGTTCTCAAGATTCTTTAAGAATATCTCAAGGGAATAGTAGAGGGTACGTCCAAATATTGTATTTGACACTTGCCCAAAAAGTCAAATTGTATTTATTCACTGAGACATAACAATCACTGAATAACTGGCACCTACGTAGGTGCCAGTTCCACGCAAAAGAGCCTAGAAGTACAGGCAAGTGACTTATAAACTGTTAAGCGTGAGTTGCACCATCGAAAATTAAACGTCAAATCGTTCGTAAAATCAGAGATTTTGCAACGATTTGACGTTAACCTTAGATGTTGCAACTCACCCTAAGTCATTTTACAGTAGCTGGTATTAATTAAAAGTCTGTACCTTATGTTTATTCAATAGGTTACATTAAAAACCATAATTATAAATAATAAATAATAAATAAATAATGCTGGACAATCCACACAGCACTATCTAGCCCCAAAGTAAGCTATACAAAGCTTGTGTTATGGGTACTAGATAACTGATATATTTAATACATTATATACTTACATAGATAGATATTTTTTATTATACATAGAGAACACCTAGACCATCGGAACAAATTTCTGCAGATCGTACACAAATTTGTTCCAAGGCGGGAATCGAACCCGCAACCTCTTGCGTCGCAGGCAGGCTCTCGCCCGCTGCGCCACAGAGGTCGTATAATTGTATAGCCAGTGATGAAAAAAAACTTTTAGTAGATTAAGTAGATACATATCAACCAAAAAGCAATTTCTCTTTACAGCTTAACTAGCAAGCTCATGCGTAACAAGCTTTGGAATTTATGATCAAAGAGAATGCTCTTCATTTTATTAAAAATAATATGAGAGCGCTTTTCCGCTGCGTTACAATACTCCTGTTTTAGTTATTATTACAAAAGCCTTGTTAGAAGCTTGGCAGACGACGTTGCAGCGCTGCGTCGTGCCGTTGCACTTTTAAACAAATAATTTTCAATAGCACTTTTTTAATTTCATCATGAATCTCCCCAATGCTAGGCAAAATAAAATACCTCCTTATGTTTCTTCGCGTGTGAGGAAGAATGCCAAAGGGCACACAGAAAATCAAAAATGAATTACAAAAAAAAAGTGTTTTAATAGTGTAAAATGTAAAAAATCTTTCTGAATAAACAGCTATTATTATTATTATTATCTTTCTTCTGCTATTTATGTTCTCGGGTTTTTAAGGTTATTTTTTTTATTTTTTAAGGTTATAAGATTATCACAAGCTTTGCTTGGTTAGGGCTACTGTGTGGAAAGTCCACCAATTTTTTTATTATATATTTATATCATCCCGCCGGCCACCGCACCGTCTGGGTCGGTCGCGGTGCAACAACAGCAATCATGTTTTTTTTTGCATTGAATATAATCTGTCCATTGTGGAATATAATCACTTAATGCGACGATGTTGCTGACGTTGGAACAGAAAGGTCTAGAAGATTCCTATCCACTTATGCCGTGTAGACTAGCCCGAATATGCAATTTGTCACTTGGATATAGTCTTTAACGTATTGTTTAATTCATAAATGAAAAATTGAAAATGGAACGGTGAAGGAAAACATCGTAAGGAAACTGGCATGTCGTAGAACCTAAAAAGTTCTATAGTGCTCTAAATATGCCACTTAAAATCCTTTCACCACACTGCTTCGAAAGAAACACGACACTAGGTAAGTAAGAGACTAACGGCCGGTTTCTGAAAGCTCAATCAACACATCGGTTGTCAAGTCACTTGCTATTTCAGCTTTTACCTACTTAAAATTAGATAGAGAGAGCATGTGACTTGACAGCCGATTAGCTTTGATGGGGCTTTCAGAAACCAGGGAGTATTTCTAGTTTCTGAAAGCTCGATCGACATAATCGCCTGTCAAGTCATTTGCTGTTTCAGCTTTTACTTCAAATTAGATAGAGACAGCAATCAACTTGACAGACGATTAGTGTTGATCGAGCTTTTAGAAATCGTGGTTATGTGAAACGAGATGAAGAAGAATGGAAACTGTGAATGCGTGTTGCTGAGGCATAGTCGTCGTGTGCAAAGTTCCTGCGTAGCTTTGAGCCTCACTTGCTAGATACAGTTTGAGCTCAGTCTAGTTTATTGTGAATTTTGAAGCTGTTTGAACATGAACTATTATGCCAAAGTGAGTGGATAATCACATTTCTTTGTGTTGGAATTTAGTTACTATGCTGTTATTTAGTTTGCCAATGTACCACGAGTAGTGTGGCTAGTAAGTTAAATTTGCTTCTCTGTTTATATTATGCGAGAATTTTTCACCAACATCCTACTACTATTATAAACGCGAAACTTTGTAAGTATGGATGTATGGATGTTTGTTACTATTTCACGACGTAACGGCTGAACGGATCTGGATAAAACTTGGAACTTTTACTTTTTATTCCGCGGGTGAAACCGCGGGGCGCAACTAGTAATAAAATAATGGTGACGATTCTGATCCCCTCATATGAACTAACATAGATAAAATCATGCTGCCTCCTCTTCATACAGTTTTATGCTCAAAAGGAATATTAAAACCACTGCATTTTGATACCAAAAATAGTCAAAGTAGGTCCAATGCATTTACCACAGCTACGAATAT
Organism: Plemyria rubiginata; assembly: GCA_963576535.1. Taxonomy (NCBI): domain Eukaryota; kingdom Metazoa; phylum Arthropoda; class Insecta; order Lepidoptera; family Geometridae; genus Plemyria; species Plemyria rubiginata. Next base: position 2,600,667 of record OY754910.1, read on the forward strand.
ATGGAAGCTAGATTAGCTGTCACCACATAGAAGCTTGATTTTTAGAAAGTTTCGACCGTCCATAACGGCAAGCCATCCTAGGTTTTTTGTATTATGCATGAAACAAGCAGATGGTCCACCTGATGTTAAGTGGTATCAACAACATTGACAATATATATATATATATATATATATATATATATATATATATATATATATTGCCAACCGGTGTTAGCAATTACACCTTCCGATCCTCAGAATATGGGTTATGTAGTGCTTCTATCGTTTTTTATAATGATTAAATGTAGATTCACAATGATCCCTGATAGCTGGTTCGCACTGGTCGAGTAGCGAGTGAGTAGCACCTCATTGGTTGGCCGATAACACCAAAATACCGTGCTATTTTGGTGTTATCGGCAAACCAATGAGCACGGACGTGGCGTGACGGGAGGTGCTACTCGACCAGTGTGAACCAGCTATGAGAGCTTTTCTAGCTAAAATGGCCGATTACACTGTTCTGACTCTTTAATAATTATGTAAGTGCGTAAGGAGAACAATAATAAGTTTTCACTCACATGCTTTTCTGGACTGGTCTCCTGCATTAAATTAAAAATAAGTCAGTTTTTCTTCAGAGATTTTTTAGAATCACAAGTGCCACTTTGAAACTTATGTATATCAGCATCTAAAGTCACAAAAACACTTTATAACGTCTTAAAACCAGGTGAATCTAACAAGTGACTAAATCCTAGACCATCACCGCTTTATAACGTCCGCCAACATTCCCTAAATCAACGCTGCTCAGAATCTAGATGAGCTAGAATAACCCCGCATAACACAACCACGCTCACTTTTTGAAATTGGAACGCTGCTGTCTGAGTGGCGACATTCGCTTTATTAAACCGCAGAGCTAAGGCAAGAACGGAAAGCGCAAACTCGCCGGTATAATGGAAGCGCGAAGTGGCACGGCATTGTAATATGACGGAATTATTGTTTACTAGGATTAAGTTTTTCTTCGTCGGGGTTTTTGTTTCATCTGTGATTTAACGAATATTGTTTTGCCTTAATGTAGTTTGCGGTAGGTTTATAACAGTACTTCTTTTGTATTTTGGCTTCGCTTAAGTATTTTACATTATTATATTGATATCGTTAAGAGCGTAATGTAGGTGTAGTGTTGGTAAACAGGAAGGTACTAAGAAAAGAGATTTGGGTATAATATGCGTTTTTATTTTCGATCACTACCGAAAATCTTATGAACGGAATGAGCTGTTGTATTTTTATTAACCTAAAGCACTTACAGGTAAGGAATATAAAAACAACAATACAATTTGAAATAGTTTGAGTAGATGCCGCATCCAGCAGATCTAATTCCAAGACCGTGTCTCGTTGGTTCCCGACAGTTGCGTTAAATTATACGAACTATTACAGGATACATAATAGCAAGTATCATACTGCCACAGCACTAGAAAATACATAGAAGAAATATCTACTCAATAAAAACACCAGTCTGGGCTATGTACTTGTTAGATATTAAAGGTTTGTGGTGCTAAGCGAAACAAGAAGTTTATTATTTGAAATTGAAAGAGTGATACAAACTATGATATCATGACAGGCATACAAACTAACTGGTAAATAAATAAATAATGCTGGACAATCCACACAGCATCATCTAGCCCCAAAGTAAGCTAATCAAAGCTTGTGTTATGGGTACTAGATGACTGATATATTTAATACATTATACACATACATAGATAATAATATTATATATTTTTTATTATACATAAACACCCAGACCAACGGAACAAATTCCTGCAGATCGTACACAAATTTGTTCCGAGGCGGGAATCGAACCCGCTGCGCCACTGAGGTCGTCAAAAAAAGTGATGTAGAGCGGTTACCTCTGCCAAAAAAAATATTCACTTCTATTGGCTTCTTGTACTAAAAGTGAAGTTTGAGGTATTATTGCCTAATTACGCTGGTCGCAGACTTGTCGCGTGTAACGTGATAGGGTCTAATAAAATTGTGGTCAGTGGTGAATTGAACGCTCCCTTGCATCAATGGGAGAATCACTGGTTCAGATCTCTTTCGATTGACATGAAGAATAAACGAATAAACATTATTAAAAAAAAAACTTGCGAGTAAATTTAGATCTTAGCCCAAGTGCTTAAGAACTCAATTTTGCTGTGAGTTTTTCTCGAGTGTTTCAAGTTTATTGTTATCATATTTTTGTTGTCATTTCTTTTACTAGGGTTCTGAGTGTATTAGAATTTTGTGTCTGTATCATTGTAGGAAAAAGTACTTATTAGTTTTTTTGGACAAAACATTTCAGTCAGATGTCTGATGAGCAAATCTTTGTTTATATGTCTATAATTATGTTTATGTTGAATCAACAAGCAAACAACATCCCACTGCTACTGCTATAAAAAAAATTGGTGGACTTTTCACACAGCATTATCTAGCCCCAAAAAGCCTAAGCTTGTGGTATGGGTACCAGATAGCTGATATTATTATAACACTTACAGTACTTTTTTTTGTAAATACATACTTATATAATATAACACCCAGACAGAACAAACATTTATGTTCATCACACAAATGTTTGTTCACGATGAGAAACGAACCCACGGCCTACGGCGCAGAAGGCAGAGCTATTATCAAATAAGCTATGAAGGCTGTATCTGCTTGTTTTTAAATAATAGCGCCGCAATAGCGACTGGTTCCAGATTGCACGTGAGCTATCAATTCGAAATGACCGCATAGCGTCAAGTAAAGCTTGCATTATTGTGCGCCATTGTGAGCACAACAAAGAGTTTAATATAACCGACTGAACAATATTGAATGCTCAGCGACTCGATAACTCAGGGCGTAGCTTATAGCTAGCGGACAAAAGCTATAGTAGCTAGCAAGTATAACATAATCTAATTATCATACTAATATTATAAACGCGAAAGTTTGTAAGAAATGGATGGGTGGATGTTTGCTACTCTTTCACGCCGGAACGGCTGAACGGATCTGGATGAAGCTTGGCAGAGACATAGTTTATTGTCTGGAATAGCACATAGTCTACTTTTTATCCTGTGCGAATACCGGGATTTGAAACTGCGCGGGTGAAACCGCAACTAGTTTTCCATATTACAAGCTCCTACGCTACCTAGCTTAGAAGAATTAAAGATTTATGTATGGAGAGTTCCTTAAACAGAATGGTATAATTTAGGTATCTAAACGAAAGCCGAGTTTGTAGCCCTATGACGTTTCAAAGCTCAGTTCATTATGCAATATGCGCGGGAGAAACCGCGGGGCGCAACTAGTTATTATAATTATAAACTAATTATTTTATTAGGTGCAAGAAATAAGTAGTTTGTCGGGTGTCATCCTTTTAAAAAGACGATAGAAAATAGGTAAGTAGGACTAGATAGATAGATAGATAGAATAGATAGAAAATACTTCATTGCACAGAACTTAAGGATACAACAAAAAAACATTGCAAAATTAAACAGAGCAAGCATATTTTTACTATTTTTTTCTTTGATACTGTTTTAATAGGTTCAAGAAATAAGTTTCTTTGATTCTGCTTTCCATGTTTATTCTTTAAAGAACCTAGTTTAACAAGACGATGCCAGAATATTTGCTTTCCCACTAATAATATTATGTACTTACAATGTTTGTATATACTTAATACTTGCAGTGTATACTGGTTTATAGGTGTAAAAATCTTACGAATATACAAACAACTTTTATGCAGATATTTGAGATCTGATGGATGTCTACCGTACGGAGAAGCCGTGTGACTTGCTTGAGTAGTTTAATTTAATTTTTACTAAAACAAATGCTTTTTTTAATTTACACTGTACTTTATGCTTTACTGATTTGGAAAAAATAGGAGCTTAGGTAGCATAGCTCGTCGCTGAAATGTATCTAAGAAACATGACACTAAAGATTATTTGAATTTTTAATGAATGCAAGTAAAGTCCAAAAAAATAACGTTAATAGGCTTCTAAAGTTACCTGAAAATACGTAACGTAACGTGGTGGAGGCGTTGTCAACACCTAAAATACCTCTCGCTCGCACGATTCATCATTTTGAAAGATATAAAATCTCTAAGCCCAATTTAGAAAAATCGCAAACAATCATTTTGTGTGCAATCGCATTGCACACAGTTTGGTATAAATTTCATTTTGGTCGATGCACACAAAATGGTTGTTTGCGCTTTTTCGAAAATGGGTTCAGTGATTTTATATCCTTCAACAAGTCCAAACGTGCGAGCGAGAGTTACATTAGCTCTTGTTTTCACCTTAAGAGTTTTATTTATTTAATCATAGCACTACACAAGTCTCGACAAAATAGAAATATATTTCTATTTTGTCGAGACTTGTGTAGTGCACAGTCCTTTCTACAAGAGGTCATATATATATGACCTCTTGTAGAAAGGACTGTGACCTAGTCTCTTTGAAATCACATCGGCAAGACTCGGCAGTAAACGATTCCACAGATGAAAGGTAGAATACCGTCTAAAGAAACTTATTTCGGAGCCCCATCGGACAATGAAAAACAATTTCTTACGATATTATCATTATCTGAAATTCTTGGATTATCCTAATAATACAAACCGGCAACTGTTTACTTTACTAAACTTCCTTTGAGTAGTTCTGTAAGAGAAGGTCACAAAAGTTATAATATATAACTTTTGTTATATATTAAAATATTTTGTTGAGTTATATATAGATCGTTTGCAACGGTCTGCAGATAACTCAACTGTTTCATATGTATTTTGTATATTTTGTACATTTTGTAAATATGTAATTGTAACTATTAGTTGTAATTTTCTTTGTCAATAAATCCAGTAAAATATATTATATATATTAAAAGCTATAATTGAATGCGAATTATATATCGCAATTAAATTATATTTAATTTATCACGAATACTTCCTACTACTAATATAAACGCGAAAGTTTTTAAGTATGGATGGATGGATGGATGTTTTTTACTCATTCACGCTGGAACGGCGAATGGATCTGTATGAAACTTAGCAGAGAGATAGATTATAGGCTGGAATAGCACATCTACTTTTTGTCCCGTGGGAATACCGTGATTTAAATCTGCGCGGGTGAAACCGCGGGCGTCATACTATACGAATTACTTAACTTATTAACTAGTCATAATATACGAATTACTTAAAAATTACTTGCAAGTTTAGAAATCAGAAACCTTACTACCGTCCAATAAATCAAATACTCTGATCGTTTTCAGCCGTCGTTTATTTGCTGCGAAGTTTCTGCAGCGGGCGTTCAATTTAATAAATCGAGTCAGTTGATTTCGAGTTTGCTCTTTATGACGTTCCCACTAGGCGGCTGGGTCGCGGCGACCCACGAATTACTTTTACAGAAAAACAACCAAAAAATTGTTACTAGTTCTTGTATTAAACAATTTTTTTATAATGGGAGTATGTGTGGTGTGATTTTGTGTGAGGAACAGTGTGATTAGAGATAAATGTGGAGTGAAAGAAGACGCAGTGGGTAGAGAAAGGTATGTTAAGATGGTTTGGGCATGTAGAGAGGATGGATAAAAGAAGATTGACGAAAAAGGTGCTTTAGGCGAGTGTGAATGGGACTGTTGGGAAGGTAAGACTTTGGCGGATCTATCTATATCAGATAGCAGACCTTCTAGAGAAAGGCCAGGTTAAGAGTACCCTAAACTGACGAGAGTGTATGAGGAATGTTATGAGTGTGAATGAAGGTATAAGGATCGTAGCAAGTGGAAATCTGTGGTCTTTGCCTACCCAACCCTATGGGGAACAGGCGTGATTTTAGGTATGTATGTATGGGAATCTTGCTTAAATAAGATTGACATTTACAGCTTGGCAAAAAATAGAAAATAATGGGCGCCAAACATTTTCGACGTTTCCATACATTTTCGACGTGCGCTCACATGCGATCTTGCGCGAACCAACGAGAAACACCCGCAAGTCAAATAAGTTCAATTTCTAGACTTTGTGCAAAGCAGTATTTAATTTTATTCAACTAGACTAGATGCTTCTCGCGGCTTCGCACGCGTTGAAGTGGTGAGCCGTTACCGTTACGGAGCCATAACCGTAACTGTCGCATTGATTTGTTCATTATAAGATTTTTTATACCAATGTTTAATGTGTAACGTAGAAAGAGATACATACGCGTACATTACCATTAGGTAGGTGCTGAGTTTTCCTGTGGCAAAATTAATGTTAAAAACTTCTTCATACCTACAAATAAATTACATTGCCGTTTGAACGCGTCGGTTTGTGCGGAGCTTAATGCCTTAAAATTCTAAAAATGTCTATGCTATTTTTCCGGGAATTTATTAATACCTACGTAAGCTTTTGTTGAAATGTAATATTTTCTCTTTTTAACTTCAAAGGTCTTCTCGAAGAAACCCATTACGCTTACGTTTGCCGTGGTATGTTCTTTGTCATTATTGGTTATGATGTTTGCGATGAAATGGAAGTGCTAGTCAGTAGGACTTACGACATAATTAAAAAAAAACATATTTTTGCACGTCTGAATCCAAGCCCACGCCCTTGTAATTAGAAAGCGGGATTACTCCAGCTAGACCTCGTATCTTTGAAAGTCTAGTAACATCATTATCATCATCATTTCACACACAGTATGGGTACGTCACTCTTTCCGATCGCTTGCCAGTCGCATCCATCCATTTCTAGCACTACTACATTGTCGTTTGACCAACACGCGTTTGGTCTGCCTCTGGTCATTGAGTCAATTTGAGCATCCCTGGGCCACTATTCTGTAGTCGCCTTCGTGCATCTCCCTTCTGCCTTTCTTGTCAAGTGTCCTACAAATTTTAATAACAATAAAAAAAAAGTGAAAAAACCATTTTAAATAATGTGTAAATAAATTCATGAAGATGAATAGCACTAACCAAATTAACAAAAGACCAAGTTAGCCCACTTCAAGGTCCCGCTTTCACATTTAAAAGTTCTCTACCTATTTATGTAATAACAAAATAATGTCATTTTCGTTCACAAAAACTTGATTTACTTATTCAATTTAAGTTGCAGAACTCGTAATGGCTTTTTGTAACTTACCGTAAACAAGGTGAAAAAGTTTTGTTTTAATGGATAAGAGAGATAAATTGGGTATCCGATAGCTTTTTTCCCGATACATAAGCAAGCTTAAAACATACCTAATCATCTTTTTATTTATATCGCACTTTTTACTCCCTGTACTCACTACCCACGCAGTCTCCACCACATCATTTTCAAAATTACGTCACCAGGCGCCACCGAATACATGAATCACACAGTTTTTGCACGTTATTTAAATGGTCAAATCTTTGCCCAAAAGCTTTATCGTTCTGAAAACGAGTCGAGCACTTGATATTTAAGGTAAAGAAAAGAGCTAATGTTTTTATTTATTTTTTTATTTTATTTATTTATTGCCAACATGTACATACATCAGTTATATTATAGCTTAGGTCTAAGGTAGCTAATAAGCGAGTACATGTACCCTGTAGGGCGCTGCAATTTATGTAGAAATAAGGTAGGTACAATAATTAATTAATAGGTACTACTTGACTATAGGTACTATAATAGGTAGGTAGGCCCATAGTATACAATAGCATAATGGCATGCAGCTACAATAAAAGTAATAAGCAAAATGTCTCGATATAATAAAGTCAAATAAGGTAGGCACTAATGTCAACTAGGTATTCGATTAGATAAATTAAATTTAAATTGTCTATTTTACGGAAAAGTCACTCACAAGTTTTTTATCGGTTAAGAATTCTTCTACGGAGTAATAGCATTTAGATAAGAGTAGGTTTTTTAGATTATTATTAAATAGGGAGTCTTTGGTTTCATTTTTAATTATGTCAGGAATTTTGTTGTAAACTTTTATTAGTCTAGAATCGGGACTTTTGTCAAATGTTTTCAGTTTTGTAGAAGGTAGGATCAGTTGGTTTTTGTGTCGTCTATTATATAAAATGTTGCTTTCTTGTTTGGAAAGGAAAAAATGTCGGTACTTTCTAACGAAAATGGACATTTGCAGTATATATATACACGGTAACGTAAGGAGTTTGTTTTGTTTGAAATAGGGTTTACAACTTTGTCTTGATTTGATGTTCAGTAATATTCGTACTAGTTTCTTTTGTTTGACAAATACATCGTTAAAATCTACACTATCACCCCATATTACAATGGAATAGTTGAACCAAGCATAGGCGTTTGCATAGTAAGCTGAAAGGGCTGTTTCGTAGTTTGTGTTACATTTAATAATACTTAAGGCATAGGTAAATCTAGAAAGTTTAGTTTTTAGTGTAGATATATAATTTTTCCAATTGAGGTGGGTGTCGAGTGTAAGTCCTAATAGCTTAAATTCATTGCTTTCTTCTATTTGTAGTATTTCTGTAAGTTTTGTTAGATTTAGTGTTTTCCTTTGGTAGGTTTTGAACTGTAGAATTTTTGTCTTATTTAGATTAATTTCCAGGTTGTGATCGGTAAGCCATTGTTTGGTATTTTCGAAAGTAGTTTGTATGCTTTTATAATCAATGTCATCCGAACTTTCAAATAACAATGATATATCGTCTGCAAAAAGAACACACTTGGTATTTATAGCGGTAGGTAAGTTATTAATGTAAATCAAGAATAACAGACATCCCAATACGCTTCCTTGAGGAATAGAATTGTTTATAATTTTGAAGTCAGATTTTATGCTGCGTAACTCATTTGTTTTATCATTGTAGTGTTCTATACATACATATTGGGTACGGTTTTTTAGGTATGACTGAAGCCAATTAAATGCTGGTCCTCTTATTCCAGACTCGTAGATTTTTTGTTTAAGTATGTCATGTGTGACTTTATCATATGCCTTTGACATATCTAGGAAGAGACCTATAGCATATTTTTTATTGTTTAAGCATTTATAGATTTCCTGTACATATTTGTAAATGGCAAGGGTGGTGGAGCAGTTTTTTCGAAAGCCGTATTGGTTTGCGTCAAATACTGTAAATTTTTCGAGGAACCTGTAGATGCGATTTGACATTGCCTTCTCAAAGATTTTTGATACCGCTGGTAGAAGAGCAATGGGTCGATAGCTAATAGGATTATCAGCTTTCCCGCCTTTTTTGAGTAGTGGTCTGATTTTGGCTATTTTAAGTTTGTCCGGGAAACTTCCCTCATTGAATGACTGATTAATTAGAAGCGTAATTGGTGGTGTGAGTTCTATGATGCATTTTTTTATCAGTAGTGGTGGAATTTCGTCCGCGCCACAACTACGTTTGTTATTCATAGTTTTTATGATAGCATGAACCTCGCTCTCGGAAACCGGTTCTAGGTACAAAGAATTACTAGTCTGACACATGGGTCGCGCACTCATTCCGGCGACGGCGACGGCGCCGCTGCTGGCCCGGCGGCCGGTGTTCGTGTTATGCGATTCTCCAACCGATGCAAAATAATTGTGACTCTCGCTTGCACGTTTTGACTTGTTGAAGGATATAAAATCACTGCTCCCATTTTCGAAAAATCGCAAACAACCATTTTGTGTGCAATCACATTGCGCACAGTTTAGTGAAAATATCATTTTGATCAATACAAGTTTTCCTACTTAAAAGTTTGCTTTTCTAGTTTTCGTACATAAGCAAACTTTTAAGTAAGAAAACTTGCTTCGATCAAAATGAAATTTTTGCCAAACTGTCTGCAATGTGATTGCACACAAAATGGTTGTTTGCGATTTTTCAAAATTGTGTTTAGTGATTTTATATCTTTTAAAATGTGGAATCGTGCGAGCGAGAGATAAATTAGGTGTTGTCAACGCCTTAAAAGTTTTATCAATCCTAAACGAGGGTGATAGGTATATAAATCGATGGTCGAAGTGGTTGAAGTTAGACCATTTTGTGCCTTGGGGAATACTCGAACTTGCGATGCGACCGATAATCCACAGTATTAAATTTCGCAAAAACATAGTTACATTTGTAGTATTGAATTTAATTCCTAAGCTTTCCTATGTTCGATTAAACATAAGTAAGGTTTAGTTTTATTCACTTTGGGTTCATTTAATTCAATTCAGTTCAATTTATTTTTAATACATTTTGAAACATTGGTACACTCGGAAAATTTACATTTTACAAAAGAGTATGACCAAAAATATAGTAGTAGGTACACAAACATATTTAGTACATGACCGTACCTAAACAGAAACAATCAGATAAAAAATTAACATACTAAAATTATCAGCTAAGGATTCGTCAATACTATAAAAATGCCCCTCCTAGCTCATTTCGTAAACAGCTCGTAGGAAGAGGTACTCACCTTGCTATACTTAATTACTGTAAAAATCTTCAAAAACATTTATTAGTGCTCAAAATAATACTTTCACCACACTTTTTCGTAAGAACTAGCGAAACGAAAAGAAGGGAACTTATAGGGATTATACTATAACTTATAGGGAGTATACTAGATTATTATAGTGAAGCAATGTAGAGACACTAATACACAATAGCCTGATTGAAGTCAAATCAATCTTGATTCAAGACAGCTAGACCAGCATGAAATTATCTACTCCAATGTCCAGTGATTGAACTACTCAGATAATTGGAATAAGGTCTCCTACGACGGACGCCATGACACAGTCTAACGTAAAACAAGTCACGTTCGCATATTTTTTGAATATATATCTAATATGTATGTAAGAGCACCGGTGGTCTAGTGGGAGTGACCCCGCCTTCCGATCGTAAGGTCGCAGGTTCGAATCCGGTCGTGCACCAATGGATTTTTCTATCGAAAAATTTATGTGCGCAATGCCAGTGCTCTTAAACGGTGAAGGAAAACATCGTGAGGAAACCAGTTAGCATTCTAACAGCGGCGATGGGCTTGCAACCTGTCACGTATGGAATACTAACTACTGCAAAATGTGGGTATATGTGCCAAATGTAATGTTTGGACGTACCTCTGACTACCCCCCTTAGACATCCTCAAAGAATCTTGAATTAGTACCTACTTGATACTGGGAGATCTGAAGGGATATCTACTGTGCCTGGGGATCAAAGTCGTGAAGCTGTTATGTATGTGTCACTGAATGTACCTATACCTAAACATAAAACATCGAAAAAACAAAATTTTCAGAGAATCCCTACTCGTGGATTTTCAGCATAAATAATCATTTGAGCCATTTATGATACATACCTTCATTAAATCTTGATTAATACGAAAACAAGTTAAACATATTTTAGGGTATCCGTCAAAATTATATTTTTAAACAAAAGCTGTATTCGTTGATATTTTTTCGAAAAGTTGTTCTTTACAAATCTTCGTAACTATCTTTAGTAACATCATAAAAGTAATGTATTCGTAGGTACTTCCTACAGAACTAAAATACTATAGCCCGAACTACCCTTAACATAAGTGATTCATTAGTTTGCGGTCAGTGAGATACGATCTGTGGGGGATCAAACCAATTTGAACTAAACGCGTTAGCAATAAAAGTTAGTTTGTGTGCGGCCAAAACAGACGTTTGACAAAATATATTAAAAGTTAATACAAAAATCAAGGAATTAAGACAGCCTACGTAGCTCAGTTGGTAGTAGCTCTGCCTTCTGCGCCGTAGGTCGTGGGTTCGATTCCCACCGTGAACAAACATTTGTGTGATGAACATAGATGATTGTTCTCTGTCTGGGTGTTATATAATATTATAAGTATGTATTTACAAAAAAAAAGTATATAAGTAGTATATCAGCTATCTGGTTCCCATATCACAAGTATAAGCTTAGTTTGGGGCTAGAAATAAAAAAAAAAAAAAAATTGAATACAGTACAAAAATACTACCTACTTATTGACATCTCTTTTTTCATTTTTTTCTTGGTGGAGATCGATGTCTTTTACAAGTCTAAAGTATAGACGGAAATATCTTTATCTGATGGTTAGCGTTACGAGATAATAAAACCCGCCCCGAATCTCCTCTAGAAAGTATAAATGATGAAGTTTTCAATTCACTAAGAGAAGTGGTAGCCCATAACACTTGTGGTGTTTACTTAAGCGACTTGGAGTGGTAAGGGCGACCGGAGTTTATTTTTTTTTTTTTTTTTTTTTTTTTTTTTTTTAATCTATTACAATTTTAATAGCTTGTAGGTATATATTGTAACATTTTTGTTTTGTAGAGCTATCTCGTAGCTATTCGATTAACGTCTTTGAGTTCGGGTTTACGGTGAAAAAGCCTTGTTATGTTTGTTTTCTGATGACAACTGCTGATGAACCTCTCGTTAGCACATGTCATCATTTTCTTCATCAAGTTCTACGACATGTCAGTTTCCGATGTTTTCCTTCACCGTTACAAAGTACAGGCACTGTTTAAATAACAGAAAAACTCTTTGGTGCACGACCCAGTTTCCTCACGATGTTTTCCTTCACCGTTATAAAGTACTGGCACTGTGCACATAACAGAAAAACTCATTGGTGCACGACCGGTTTCGAACTCACCTTCGATCGAAGCCCCGCCGCTACTATAGAACACCATAGTGCTCCAATACAACATAGATGATGATGTACTTGAGAAGTAATGAAGCATATAAAATACATACAAACACCAACTTTATTTACAACGAGTAGCGTCTGAAATTGTATACAAAGCTTTTTATTCGCAATTTGGTTTTCCTGCCTATATCAATTTCAAAACAATAAATCAGGTGTTTAGATGCAAAGTATTTTATTGCCATTTTAAAGTTATAAATTTACTATAACATACGGTATTGTTCAATAAAATTTGCTTTAAACCGAATACGCATTTTTATTTTGATCACACATCACATTTTTATTGATACCACAGCAAAAAAAGAGAAAAGCTAGCTGTGTGAATTTATAGAGTGTTAAAGCATTAATATAGTTGTTTTATTTTATCCTTAATACTTTTTATATTTCACGAGGCAGACCACCAGCCAGATAGTCTGTAAGGACAGTGGGAGTCAAATGGATACAGTTGGCGCTGGACCGGAAAGAGTTGCGTGCTAAGAAGGAGGCCAAGCAGTGGGTGAATAAATAATAAATAAATAATGCTGGACAATCCACACAGCACCATCTAGCCCCAAAGTAAGCTACTAAAGCTGGTGTTGTGGGTACTAGATAACTGATATATTTAATACATTATATACTTAAATAGATAGATATTTTTTATTATATGTTAATGTGGGCTGGTTAGATAGATTTTTGTTTCCACTAAAGTTCTAAATTTAGAAGGATTGGAAGTTTACCACTGAACATCAGGCCATCCGCTTGTGGCATCAGCAAGTGGTATAAAGCTATAAACAGCGTTTTCCAGTTCGGGTTGCTTCTTAACCCGTGAGAAGGCGCGCTATGAGCAATTTGCTCACACAAAAATTGATTGCAAAAGTTTTTGGTGATCCTGACTTCATAGCGTCCCGAGCGCCTAGGTACCTTCCTAACTATTCAGCCCCTCTCCCCTCGCGCAACTTACGCGCCGTTCGGTCCCGCTGCGTCCGCGCAGTGAAGCACTTGTGGAGGCCCTGCATCGTCGCGCGGCAATTTACTCATCGCGCGCCCATCCACGTAAGTTTTTTTTCGTATGAAAAAAATGTTATCATGTTTTTCTTATGTATTATTTTGTCAATTTGTATTAAATTGGTTATATCTTCGGATCTCAAATTCCTAATGAAGCGATTTGTGCCGATTCCTACGACTACTGCAGAGCCTAGGCCAAGTGGATTCTGTGCGATACGTCCTAGACGTAAGAATAGACGGTCAAAAAAAGCTTGCACTTTGTGCAAGAAATTACTCTGCACCGAGCACATAACGTATATGTGTTCAATGTGTTTCGAGAGGCACACTTGTCCTGATCTCATGGAAGAGTAAAACTTTTAGTTTTAATTTACCAAATTTTTTTTATTGTGATTTTTTTGAAGACTGCCAAAGATAGTAGGTCTAAAATTAGTTAATTTGTTATTTGTAGTAGAAGTTGCATTTATGTTTCATAGTTTTAATTAAATATCTTGTTTTCATATTAAATAAATGTTGTTTTATTAATTATGAACCCATTTATAGCCTTAAATACTAATATTGTAGAAATATAAGCATTTAAAGTAGTGTGAGCAATTTGCTCGCGCGCGCCTATCCATGTAACAACATTAGGCGCGCCTTCTCACGGGTTAAGAATCATCACCCGCTTGAACTAGCGGTTATAAAATTAAAATTAAAATATAATTTGTTTTATTCAGATGTCCAGATCCATTCTTAAAAAATAACACGTACACATAAAATATTAGATTAACATTAATAATAGGTATCAGATAAGGTAAGGGCGCAGCTTGACACAACATGGGAAAGTAGGTAGGGATACATAGGTATGTTGGAAAGTTAATAATGGTTATGGGTTCTGCCTTTATTTTATTGTTTTTTTTACTACTACTATTACGTCACTAATAAGTAGCAAAGTTTGAAGATGATAAGAAGACACTCTTTTTAAGAGTAGTAGAGCTCTTTGTGAAGGGCTCGTCCGGAAAATTACTACCACCACGCCTTTTTCTGCCGCCAAGCAGCAACGCTGTATTTCGGTTTAACATCTGTATGCCTCAAATTAATGGACGCAGGGCAGTGCATCGTAGGGCACGTTCAGTCTTTGTTAAAGGTGATGGTTACTATTTAACATGAGGTAGGCCATCTGCATGTTTCATCAGCTAGTGATATAAAAAAAACTCTTCCAGCCATTTTTTAATAATCTGGCGGAACATTTTAAGCGACATTTAATTTGCAAATGGTCGTAGCTTGTCACGTTTCGGTAATTTTAAAAATCCTCTCTTAACATTAGTAATGAATGAGACATGTCTTACAATGCTTTCAACACCCCAACACTATCTTTTCTACTTTAAACCTTGATGCAACAGAATAGGAATGTAAATTCCTTGGCAAATTGTTGCTGTTTACAAAGTTTATATCGCTGAAAATCACATAGCACTTAAAACTTTGGTATTTTAAGTAAAATGGAGTATGAATTTGAATGGATAGAAATTTTCTTTATTGTTATTGATCTGGGGTGACTCTTGAGGAAATTATTAATTATCTTTAATAGTACCTCTATCAGAAACACTACCAAGCTAATTGTGTTCGATAGATAATAGTATAGAATGCTCCTTAGTCCTTACCACTTGATACATAATCTTGACTTATCAAGTCAAGATTATGTATCAAGTGAAGTGAAGGCCTATTGACTGAATAGTGCAGGGTAAAAGTCCACCAATATTTATTTAATTGTCAATTTTTGTGATATTATTTTGGGGACGCCACGGTCTTTCGGTTCGAGGTCTATTTTCAAAAACAGTATCGTGTCAGTATTTAGCGGTTCTCGGTTCTACGAGCTATACTTCACTTTGCAAACTATATGAAACTATATGCAAACGATGACCTTGGTTCTCCTATAGCGAGCATCTAGTTCATCAGTAAATGCGACTACAGAACATTAAATCAATAAGTAATAAGTACCTACGCACATTTATTTAATTACATTAAATTAATTAGTATTTCGTTTTATAGAAAAAAATAACTAAGCCAAAAAAACTAACTCATTACGGTGCGCAACCAAAACAACACAAAAAAAAAAGGAACACAAATTTAGAGTCTCGAGCGCTTAAATTCCGTATTCGTATTGCAAAAACTGCAACTTACGATCAACTTCTGAACAGTTTTACTATTTTACAAGTATCAATAAACCGGCGCAGTGAACCAGATAGTTTTACTGTCGCGTATTAAGCAATAACTCAAGTGTGGCCTGCAAGTTCCAAAGCTTTATTCGTCGCTAAATTCGCTGTGGACTGGCTGCGTTACCACTCAGCATTATAAGCTTTGAGTACTTTAGTCGTAGAGCTCTTTGTGAAGGGCTCAGTTGGGGAAGTACAACCATGGCTATTTGTGCCGCCAAGCAGCGTTGCCGTGTTTCAGTTTGAATGGTGTGGTTGCTGGTGAAAATATAGACCCATGAGGCTTAACATCCGTATGCCACAAGTTGATGGTCGCAGGACAGTGCGTCGTAAGACGTGTTTCTATCGCGACACAAAAGTTTGTCAACATCCGTGATATCACATAACGTCATCAATTCTCCCATCTTCTGTTCCATAACCAAAAACTTCAAAGTTCATTTAATTAATAACACAGGTTACACGTCAAATAGGTACAATAGCTGAACTTTATAGGTTCTTATGGGTAGGTACAACAAAAACTTATATATTTTATACCATATAAGTAACGACATACGTAAATTCAAGTAGTAGGTATGGAATGTAATAAGTTATAACAAGATTGTGTGAGATAACCTTTTTTATAAAAACATACTGCAAAACACCCAGATATAAAATAGACACACATAATTATATTGTTTTTGTGAACAAAATGTTGTGATTCCCGACCCTGAAGCCACCAAATAACACATGGAATCAAATTTCACTCGAAATATTATTGAATCTTTAAAATATAAATTATCTAAACTCATTGGTCCGTTCCATCTCTACATTGTAGTAAGAATGAGTTGTGGAGGCTAGGTTTTTTCTTTTCCTGTTAAGTAAATTACTTTATAGAGGAAACTTTTTACACCACACGATATAGAGTGAAACATGCACATACCTTGAAGCTCGTGGAGTTACTTCACTTTTATTGTTCGACATTTATTACCGGCGCGGCGGCGCGGCGGCGTCCGTTTTTTCGAATTCCTCTATGAAGAATGGTCATTTGTGATCCAGGCCCGGCGCAAACGAAACATAATATCTTAGTTTTTATAAATTAATATTAATTGAAAATCATCATTTTTTTTGTAGCAACAATGTTTTGTTTGCCTGGGCCTGGGTAAATTACCAACAATGTCGTGTCGTGTGTGTCGGATCGTTGACCAGAACGTTCACGATCTATACAATTTAGGTGTTTTCAAGAGAAGAGTGAGTATGTGCTTTTTTTAGGTAAACGTGGCACATCGTCTACCCCTTAACATCTGTAGTACACCTTTAATAATAAACTTATAAATAAAAAAAATCCTCGTGTATCTAACATAAGTACCTAAAATACGGCCAAGAAGAAGGTCTGGTCTAACTAACTACATAAGTAGAGGAACTACAGATAGAAAAGAAAGAAACTTATCTGAAAAAGACAGACAAGCAATGTTCAATTCACATTAAAATTCCGAAAAAAAACGACTTCCAAACAAATCCTGAACGATTTTATAGGCGTCAATAAAATGGCGCAGTGCTTCCAATAGTTTTACTACTGCGTATATTATGCAGTAATTCAAGCGGGAATGTAGTTCTAAAGTTCTGTGGAACTAGGGATTGCTATTTCCTCATTGTAAGCTGTTGGAATAGTCTAACGGCACTGAAATGCATTAGACTAGATTTTAGTCAAAACAAATACCCAAATATAATGGTACCTAGTACTTGAAACAATAAAACTACACAAACGCACTATCCTGTACGCAATATTCTGTTATCCTGTGATTAAAATATGATCAACAGCCCTTCACTCTCTGCTGAGGTAAGCTCGTGGACCACGACCTTACCTTCACGATTCGTGGTAGGTGGCTAAAATGAAGTGAGGCATAGGCCTTCCCATTTTTATTAACCTACTGCTAAAATATATAAATAATAAAAAACATAGAAATGTAAACACAATTGAAAAGAGCAACACCTACTTCGCTTTACAAGGTAATTTGTTTATTCAATACTCAACCAGAAAGAACGATCATAACCAATCACTCTGGAAATTGGTAGTCTTTTGTTTCAAAATTTCCGATGATGGGTGTGCATGTCTCCAGCTTCCTCATATTGAAAATGTAATTTCTATAAATGCCAATATTTAAAGCATATTTAGTGCACTCATAGATTTGAATCATAATTTAGCTGCCAAATAAACAACGATGCTATAAGCTTATAATAGTGTGTAAGCTGGAGTAACATGTCTCCAGCTGCCTCAGTCAGTGTGGGCAAACGGCTAATGATAGAGATATATAGTAAACGCAAGGATTTAGTACCTATTTAGTGCACCTGGTACCAAAAATTTCAGGTCTGTAGCTAGGAAACTCTTCGAGTTATAAGACTTCATTAACGTGTAAGCTGGAGTAACGGTACGTGAAAAAGCATATGCTCGTTCTCTGGAATGGCTGGAGCTAGCAGGTTGCTTTAAGTCTCCAGATTTAGTACCAAACGAATTAGCGAGGTACCAAATATTTGAAGTGTCTCTGTTCAAAACTCTATGAGTTACAAGCTTTTCCAGCTTTTTTTGTTTGTCCAGCTTGCACATGTTGGATCTCAGCAACCACAATAGGTACAGACTCGGTTGATGTCTCTGAACCGAGCTATGAATTAGTGCACTCGGTACCAAAAATTTGGAATCTTTAGGACAAGCAGTTCTGTTGTAATCAGCAAAATAACATTTAACCGCCAAAAATTCAAAGCATTTCGACGCGACCATAAAAATGATGCGTTGCCGCTCTGAAGGTGATATTGCGCTCTGCGGATTTGAACGTATTTTACCCGCGATAAGAGTCTTTTTTGTATGCACTCAGTCCTTTAAATTTCTGAAGGCATAATTATTATACCCTTCTCTTTCCGATGTGCGTTGAAGAGCGGGGCGTTGTATGTTGCCATATCTCATCAATTAAATAGTTTGGTATGGTTTGACATTTTATATTTTTTTTTTGATAAAATATACCAATTATATTGCAGAATTTGCAGGCAAGGCAGGGAGCGAGCAGCACGTCCGTCCGTCCGTATTTTGACAGTTTGACAGCCAATCTAATCTTGCTAGTGTCATGTCAAGTGAATCGTCATCAAACTAAGTCAAGTCATTCGAATTTGAGAGGTTAAAATATACCAATTATATATATTGCAGAATTTGCAGGCAAGGCAGGGAGCGAGAAGCATGTCCGTCCGTCCGTATTTTGACAGTTTGACAGCCAATCTAATCTTGCTAGTGTCATGTCAAGTGAATCGTCATCAGACCTAAGTCAAGTCATTCAAATTTGAGAGGTTTTCGATTTGCAAAAACGAATCCTTCCTACCTATATAAACCAGTATTATGGTAGGTAGCAGTTAAATAAATAATTAGGTAAATTTAGATTTACGTAGGTACCTAATCATTTATTAGTTTTACTACTTAACTTCTCCTATGGGTACTGTGGTAGGTGTTAAAGAACTGGCGCTTTGAGTAGGTACCTATGTAGATACAGATACAACTCCGTTATTTTAACACTGCCAAAAAGGTAAAAAGAGGGGCTACCTACCAGTAAAAACGCACCTCTTGTATCTATGTATGTTTCTTCCGCATCGATTTGGACATCCGCATCGCACCAATAATGCGGATGTTCATGCGGATGTGACAAAAACAAAAAATAAAATAGACGCAACCAGTGACTGGCGCGTAGTATCACCTTCAGAGCGGCAACGCATCATTTTTGTGGTCGCGTCGAAATGCTTTGAATTTTTAGCGGTAAAATGTTATTTTGCTGATTACAACAGAACTGCTTGTCCTAGAGATTCCAAATTTTTGGTACCGAGTGCACTAATTCATAGCTCGGTTCAGAGACATCAACCGAGTCTGTACCTATTGTGGTTGCTGAGATCCAACATGTGCAAGCTGGACAAACAAAAAAAGCTGGAAAAGCTTGTAACTCATAGAGTTTTGAACAGAGACACTTCAAATATTTGGTACCTCGCTAATTCGTTTGGTACTAAATCTGGAGACTTAAAGCAACCTGCTAGCTCCAGCCATTCCAGAGAACGAGCATATGCTTTTTCACGTACCGTTACTCCAGCTTACACGTTAATGAAGTCTTATAACTCAAAGAGTTTCCTAGCTACAGACCTGAAATTTTTGGTACCAGGTGCACTAAATAGGTACTAAATCCTTGCGTTTACTATATATCTCTATCATTAGCCGTTTGCCCACACTGACTGAGGCAGCTGGAGACATGTTACTCCAGCTTACACACTATTATAAGCTTATAGCATCGTTGTTTATTTGGCAGCTAAATTATGATTCAAATCTATGAGTGCACTAATTATGCTTTAAATATTGGCATTTATAGAAATTACATTTTTAATATGAGGAAGCTGGAGACATGCACACGATGATGGTGCAGTGTGGTGGTTGCTCACTGAGCGGTTAAATAGTAGTATGTAGAGCTAACTAGGTAATTACTAAATTTTCATTTGAGTTGATCGCTACTGGCCTGTAGCGGACATAATATCGATTATCTACAGGCCCAGGAACGGGGGGATTAAAAGAAATTGTACATTGGGAAAAATTACTTCTGCTCATTCATAGACTGGTCAGGCGTTTAAATTACCATGGATCCTTATTTATCAAGCCTAGCGATATTGATCTTCTTTTAGGTATAGAATTATTTTACGCAGTAGTTATTTTGAGTTAACTATGAAGTGTGACCAATTGAAATAAAAAGATATCCCGATTTTAACGATGTAACTGCCACATTCTTAGAAAAACTTTACTATGGACTGACTTGACTTCATCTTCATTTAAGCTATGTTAGTTCTCTGCTGGACTTTAGTCTCTCCATGCAATTTATTAGTTTTCTGTTCCAGTATATCTTCTCGAATCCTATCAAGTAATTGTATTTTGACAACGTTATTGCTGCCTACCCCTCAAGCAGGCGTTGTGGTAGGTTATTTTTGTAATTTTAGGGTGCAATGGTATATTTTATTGTTCACCGGGGTTATAAGATATATCTCCTTCATATTAAAACCATTTAGATATAAGTGATAAAGAAATAGGGTGCTATTGAGAAAATTTGAACTCATTCGGTGAGTGATTCGAGTTCTAGTATAGTCTTGTTAACATTAAATCTACTGGTTAAACACATTTCAACTTCTAAAATACCAGAATTGCTGCGTGTTGATTCTCGAAACAAGAAAATCAAGGGGCTACCGATCCTCATTCGAGAATTTTACCTATACCACGGAGTAATCAGTAGGTATAAAACGATACGTTTTTTTTTTATTTATATAATTTAAAGTACAAAGAAAAATGTGGAAGCTGTATAAGTTGCGTTCCCATAATTCAAAGTTTGAAAAACTAAGACTTGCCACGATGCGATAAAATTTTATTGTTAACGCCAAGAAAGTCTTGCTGTAAAGCATTGGCTCTCAAAAAGCGCAAACCGCCATAAAAAGTTACTGCCACTGCTGGATCTTGCTACATCTATTATAATGTTTCTGTAGAGATTACCACAAATAAAGTATTTCCAGCTGTAATCTAACAACAGCCAGCAACCTTCTCAATGTAGTCTAAATTGAAAAAAAAATGGTGTAAGCTTGTTGTGCTTTGTACTTACTTGAACAGAAAAAAAGCGATAAAGTTCTTGCCTATTGCTGTCTTATCTTATGCCACTAAATAAGCAAACAAACCGCGAGGAGGCGGAATAGACATTTTAAAGATGATTACAACACTAATTATATAAATGAACTAGCTGAACCCGCGGCTTTGCTCGCGCCAAGGAATTCAAAGTTTCATACAAACTTTCATCCCCTATTTCATCCCCTTGGGGGTAGATCAAAATCCGTTCTTAGCGGATGACTACGTCATAACATCTATCTGCATGCCAAATTTCAGCCCGATCCGTCCAGTGGTTTGGGCTGTGCGTTGATAGATCACTATGTCAGTCAGTCAGTCAGTCACCTTTGAGTTATATATATTTAGATAATGGTGAGTGTGATACTGTTATCAAGCGGCCGTCATATCCAGCTCCGCTTTCAAGGAAATCTTAGTTTTAGCTTCTCCCCAACCAGCTGAATTCTTCCGCTTTGCGGTCGCTGAAGGAATTTTTATTATCAATATCATAGTGTGGTGTTTATACGCTCGTAATATTTATAGTTTTTTATTGTGCTCGTCGCGTTTCTCACAATAACGGTCTTACTGCTTTTTGGTATTAAATTATGGCTCCGGTATGCGTGTGTATCGAATTTACCATATTTCGTGCGAAAATGTTCACAAACTTTCAGGATGGTTAGTTTATTGGAGTGAATAAATTGTTCGTTTGACGTACTTCCCCCTTATCTCAAAACTATTATGACTGGCTTCCTTGCGATGTTTTTCTTCACTGATTTAATAAAAAACTGATCGACCTCAGTGGTGCAGCGGGCGAGAGTCCGCCTGCGACGCAGAGGTTGCGGGTTCGATTCCCGCCTCGGAACAAATTTGTGTACGATCTGCAGAAATTTGTTCCGTTGGTCTGGGTGTTTTCTATGTATGATAAAAAATATCTATCTATGTAAGTCTAATAATGTGTTATATATCAGTCATCTAGTACCCATAACACAAGCTTTGAGTAGCCTACTTTGGGGCTAGATCCTAGGTGCTGTGTGGATTGTCCAGCATTATTTATTTATTATTGATAGTTCAGAAAATGTTCATTTTGCGTAAAATAACTTAAACCTATTACAGAATCGGTAACAAACATAGAAATATAATGACAAAAAAAGTGGCCACGCAGCATTTGGTACAGGGACATAATAGCCCTTACAGCACAGAGTACCTATAATATTATTATGATTAAAAAACAATAGTGTCGTAGCTTTTTTCAATATAAAATAGAATTTAGTATGATAAAAAACACAATATTGTCATAGTTTTTGAAGAAAAAACCCAAAGTACAGCTCTACTTGTAAATTAATAGACTCTTTAATCAACAGAAAAATCTTATTAGATTTTTAAGCAAGTATCAATGAGGTAGCTTTGATTACAAAAACAGAACACTATGTCTTCAGAATAGAACCTTGAAAAAAGAATTTTAATATATTCTGGTATTTTATGTTATTCAAACATATTCATTTAAACTTTGGTTCTTTATGGCAGACGCAATGGCATTGACGGTATTTTTTATCATAGCATGTTTGCCTGTTAATCTGTTTTGTAAATACCTACCATGCTAATTGGAACAGAGATAATACTTACTTCTGAAAAGTAAAACTTTAACTCAGTTTATCAAATATCTACGAGTAGGATTCAGGACACACTTGTGAGTATTTATCTGTTTATTTGAGAGATAAACCTCGAACATGCTAATTAGAACATTCCTATCACGTGCGCGAAATCCAATTAATACTTGTTCTACCTATTGTTTGATAAACTTAACAAATGTGCCAACCACAGTCTCACAGACTTGGTTTTACTACCATTGTTATTTGGCAAGGGTGTCAAAACTTTCCACCACGCCTTTTTCTGCCGCCAAGCAGCAACGCTGTGTTTCGGTTTGAAGAGTGTGGTCGCCGGTGTAATTACAGGCACATGAGGCTTAACATCTGTATGCCTCAAGTTGATGGACGCAGGGCAGTGCATCGTAGGGCACGCTCCTATTGTGCGTGACCTACGGGGCAATGTTTTGTTTATAGGTGATGGTTACCACTTAACATCAGGTGGGCCATCTGCTTGTTCCATCAGCTAGTAGTATAAAAAAAAAAACTTCTAGTATTAATAAAAAAGTAATGGCATCAATTCGAAAATTAGATGAGTAAACCTGAGTCATGAAAACTGTATTAGCGGTGTATTATATTCTAATTTTATCCCACTTGCACTCTGTTGGTGACAGATAATGCGCGAGTGAGATAATCATTTGAATTCGTTCTAAAATAAAACAGGTCTTGTTGTACACAGTAGTAGTGGCGACTGTAGGTAGACACAATATGGCTCTAATACAGCGTTTACACTTAGTACAAATATGCAGGGACATGGGCAGCCACATGGGCATTGCGCGAAAAGCAACGCCGCACGCGTTGCTTACGAGAGACGCGTTGTAACGAGGAGAGAGACAGAGACGTTGACGTTCACGTTGTCACGGACATGAGATGAGGGTAAACACTGTATTACCCCGTTTACACTTAACGGAATAAATACGCAGGGGCATGGGCAATGGGACATGAGCTGAGTATAAACGCTGTATAAAATGTGTTCCAAAGCGTGAATAGTAAGACTCCAGCAAAAGGATTTACTAGATAGATGCTACAAAACTAAAGCCATAACTCAGCGAGTCCGTAAACCGATTAACCAATCTGCCGCCTAAATCAGAGGAATTGACAGAACTGCCCTTGTGAAACCCGTAATGTTTTTGTACGGGACCCTACTAAATTAAACGTTTCAACCCCAAGTTTCACGCCCTAAAACAATATCTCTGTGGGCCATAAAATAACAGAATAACGTTATAAAATAACAGTTTAAAGGTTATTTTATTTTTATTGAACATTATTGGAGAAATAATTTGTTTTCCTCCGAAGATACTGGGAATAGTGTCTATTATTTTTGATGGCGTGTCTTCAAAGACTGTGCGAAACTGCTAAGCGTATCATTTGCCTTGGTGGTGGCTATTCAATTATAATAGAAATGAAATAAAAAAGTAAGAGTGTGTGGTTGCCGTGTGACGTTCCGATATTTCCCCCGCAGCC
The DNA here is from genome assembly GCA_963576535.1 of Plemyria rubiginata. Taxonomy (NCBI): domain Eukaryota; kingdom Metazoa; phylum Arthropoda; class Insecta; order Lepidoptera; family Geometridae; genus Plemyria; species Plemyria rubiginata. Next base: position 2,625,063 of record OY754910.1, read on the forward strand.
GTCACAGGCTCACAGCTTAGTTGGTATACTGGCTTCTACGCAGTAGTTAGGTATTCGGTTCGATCCCCACCGGGAGCAAATATTTGTGTAATAAACATAAATGTTTGTTCTGTGGCTGGGTGTTTATATTATTATATGTAGATATAAGGATTAAAAAAAATATCTTTAGGTACCCATATTTAGTGCAAGCATCACTTAGTTGCGTTTGGCTGAGGGAATGTAAACCAATATTCAATAAGAGTTAGTTAAAGAATCCTACTACTATTTTAAACGCGAAAGTTTGTGAGTATGGATGTTTGTTACTTTTTCACGCTGGAACGGCTGAACGAATCTGGATGAAACTCGGCAGAGAGATTGATCAATAGTCTAGAATACCACAAAGGCTACTATTTATGTGGGAAAACCGGGATTTAAATCTGCGCGGGTGAAACCGCGGGGCGCAACTAGTATACAATAAATTCTACATTATATAACATTTTTGTTCCAAATTTATTAAACAAACATTATAATTGTTTGAAATAGTTCAGTTGAGCCTCATCTGCTGACGATAAGGATAGATTAAAAGGATGTTCTACAATGTTTAAGAGTAGTAGAGCCCTTTGTGAAGGGCTCGTCCGGGGAAGTACTACCACCACGCCTTTTTCTGCCGCCAAGCAGCAACGCTGTGTTTCGGTTTGAAGAGTGTGGTCGCCGGTGTAATTACAGGCACATGAGGCTTAACATCTGTATGCCTCAAGTTGATGGACGCAGGGCAGTGCATCGTAGGGCACGTTCCTATTGTGCGTGACCTACGGGGCAATGTTTTGTTTATAGGTGATGGTTACCACTTAACATCAGGTGGACCATCTGCTTGTTCCATCAGCTAGTTGTATAAAAAAAAAAAAATGTTTTTACCAAGAAGCTCGCTTACAAATTGTTATAATGAGAAACTTTTGCTATGTCAAAGCTATGTTGCCATGCAACCAAGTGAGTTGATGTGTGAGAATTTAACGAAGATGCTTCCCGAAGGTTCCATTTACAAGATCCAAAGTAAACATGATTTGCACCTATTGATTTCATTTTTTTTTTTTCATTTACATGTTTTATAGTATCCATACTAACATCTATCTATACAGAAGACATCATCAGAATTGCCAGGGGTTTACAGATCGGCCCCCTGCCATAACCGACTTCCCTTGTAGCTTCGGACTCCCCGTCATTGATGTTGGTGTATACAGCGTCAGGGACTCATGCCCCTATATACGGGACTTCATTGTGCTATATCCGACAATATACGTCCGCTTGCACTCACCTCACACGAATTACGTATATTGTTATAACTATCTAGATCGTACGCAACGGTCTATAGATTTGCTCAACTGTTGGCTTTGTAAATTTTTTATGCGTATTTAATGTCAATTTATTGATTTTTGTAAATACATACTTATTAAATTTTACAGCCAGACAGATATTTGTCATCACACAAATATTTGTTCTCGATGGGAATCGAACCCACGGCTTACGGCGCAGACAGAAGGAGCTACTACCAACTGATCATCGTAATGTATACAGATCCATGGAGGATCTGTTTTAGTTTTGTTACCACGTTTTCGCAACCAGTGGATGTTGTCTCTCAGTGAAACAGGGCCCTTATATCACATTCTCACTCGCTTTCCTTACCACATCAATATTTCAAGAGCAACGTGAATTATGAATGCTTTTTATAGCTTTATTTATATTTTTATTGTCGTATTGTTTATCATCAAGTGTTTTACGACGAGTAAAATAAATTACCGTGTACATTATCTCGGGGGGTGTTATGGTTGGAGCCCCTAAAGTTTGTTTAAGGGGCCGACCCCTTATTTTGAAGAAATGTACTTTATTGAGTATTAAAAGAGATTTGTTATTATAGAAAAGCTTTGTATTTTTTGGGTTATCCAACAGTTCATAATAAATAGTGGTGAGGAAATTTGAGTAAATATTAAAAAAATAATATTTTTTATTTCAATATTTCACAGAAACTAACTTTTTCGTAAATAGAAGCTTCCAATTGACACTAGTTTAGATAAGGGGCGTTATTCACGATATCCAATCCAATCGAGTTTGCGTTTAGATCACGCGTTGTGTCGTCACACGGTTAGGGCAAAGTATATTCTAGGTCATGAAGAATAAAGCCCAAGATCACGTTTTGACGTTACACGGTTCTTCTTCTTTCTTCTTTTTATGGCTCCTGTCATAGACAATCTTGCCAATGTCAAGTGATTCAGAGATTATACTCTTTGTTGTTATGTTTCTAGTCACGTCAGTCCAAAGTCGAGTCAGTCAATTGTTTTGAAGAAAATGGTGGCGGTTTCTTCAAAACATTTGAAACATTTTCGATCAAATCACGATATCACATAATACACTTTCATTCCAAATGCTTACACTTTGTGCTAAGACCACAAGTAATGTTGGTTAAAATACCACCAAAATTACACAACACAACTCAAAATAACACTAGAAAAACAATTAAAATGAAAATGTTATGTTGCTTCGTTAGATGACAGGAAACGAATCCGTTACACGGTTTAGGGCAAGAAATCTCTTATGTCATATACTTATAGAATTATCCCCCAGTTGTAACTTGAGCTATCTCGTGATCGTTCGCAAGGATCTGCTCTTTCATGTGTATTTTTTTAATAGTATATCCATTGTAGTTTTCTTTGTCTGAGTACGTCCAAACATTGCATTCGGCACATACTTACTAATAAGTGTTACGTAATACTTATTAATAGTAACTAAATAGTAACTGGGTGTTTAGGAATAATTATTGATAGTAACACTGGGTGTGACGCGCTGGAAATGTTTATTGCTCCAGCACCAGTTTTCTCCAAAAAAAACCTCTTTGAGGCACACTCAAATTCCTTTCACCACACTTTTTCGAAACAATCTAGTGACAAAACAAGAAGAAGGAACTAACTATCTGATGGAACAAGCAGATGGCCCATCTGATGTTAAGTGGTAACCATCACCAGAACGCCTTTCAAAATTAATCTCTTTGTATCAATATTTTTGTTGAATAAATTAAATCTCTTTATCTGATAATGTCTGGCTGATGATGATGATGTTAATGATATACTTTTATCAGTAAATTATTATTATTATCAGTTCTATGTATGATAAAAAATATCTATCTGTGTAAGTTTATAATGTAAATAATCAGTTATCTAGTAGGTATCCAAAACACAAGCTTTGAGTAGCTTACTTTGGGGCTAGATGGTGCTGTGTGGATTGTTCAACATAGTTTATTTAGTTAAATATTATAATTAAGGATAAGGCCCATTTCCTTTGTCTTTTAATTATTTCTTCATGGAAAAGGCCAAATGAGTCGTAATTTTTTACGACAATACATTCATTCATTATTACGATAATGTCTGCTAATCATTGCCATTACTATGCCAGAGGTCAACACCTCTGTTAAATATAAATTAACTCGAACAAAGCAATATGTAGTACTTATCCGCTGATCTAGATCAGCGGATAAGTCACAGAACATAATATCAAGGATAAGTACTACATATTGCTTGGACAATGGACTTCCGCAAAGTCACGCCTGAGTCAATTAACTGTCAACACCTCTGGCATAGTAATGATAATGACAATGATGACCATGATTGATTGAAATTACTTCTTTGAAACCAATGAAAGCATTATATTGAATCCACGCCTTTTTCTGCCAATCAGCGTTGCTGTCTCAATACTCAATACATTTATTGCTTACACATTTTTTACTTGTAGTCAGGTACAAACATATTGTTGGGTGCTACTAAGTATCACATAGATCCTGCTTAGGGTAAGGCAACGTGGAGGCTGGTCGAGATTTAAAATGAGTGTTTTGGTTTGAAGAGTGTAGTTGCCAGTGAAATATCAGCCACATGCGGCTTGCATCACTTGATGGATGCAAGGCAGTGCATCGTAGGGCACGTTCCTAACGTGCGTGACTAACGTCCGTTACGACCATCACCTATAACAAAGCATTGCATCTTTGTTATAGGTGATGGTCACCACTTAACATTCGGTTGGCCACTGCTGATGGAACAAGCAAATGCTTGCTCCATCAGCAGTTGATTAAAAAATCTGAAAACTTCCAGTTTTATTGAACGCTTAATGGATGTTAAGCGATGTTTTACTGAAAGCATTTGCTGACTCAGTAATGCGACTCGGACATTGCATTAGGAATGATAAATCGACAGAAGAATAATATTCGGATTGAAAGATAACTGTAAACTTGAAAAAGCTATGTACCTAATACCTAATAAGAGTAGTAGAGCTCTTTGTGAAGGGCTCGTCCGGGGAAGTACTACCACCACGCCTTTTTCTGCCGCCAAGCAGCAACGCTGTGTTTCGGTTTGAAGAGTGTGGTCGCCGGTGTAATTACAGGCACATGAGGCTTAACATCCGTATGCCTCAAGTTGATGGACGCAGGGCAGTGCATCGTAGGGCACGTTCCTTTTGTGCGTGACCTACGGGGCAATGTTTTGTTTATAGGTGATGGTTACCACTTAACATCAGGTGGGCCATCTGCTTGTTCCATCAGCTAGTTGTATAAAAAAAAAAAACCTAATAAATACTTCACCCTGCGGTGTAGTAGTAGTGTAGTAATATTCTAGAAAATTCTAGAATGATCCAGAAATTTCTATGATGATCTAGGAAGTTCTAAAACCTATGTTTCGATTCAGATCGAATGAGAATGTTATAGAATGATCCAGAAATTTCTAGGATGATCTGAGTAGTTCTAAAATCAACATATAGATTCTGATCGAATGAGAATGTTCTTACGAAGCGCGGGAGTCTAAGTTTATCCTAAAATGTTGAAAAAAAATATGTCCAACCATGCGAAGCTGGGACAGGCCGCTAGTTTTCTCATAAAAACACAAAAAAATTATAGCTCTGCAGGGGTTGACCTTAAGGACATCCCGTAGAATATTTTTTGCAGCTGATGACCTCATCTAACCCCTAGTTGCGTTTGATCCAGGACTTTTTGGCCAACCTGTATAGTTACTACAGTTACTGGTACAGTCAGTTTGTAATACGGTTGGGTACACTTCATAGTTTATTTAGTATTTTCTGTTATTTAATTAAAAAGTAGAATGAAATAGTAAAATTTGTTAACCATCAATAATGATCTTTATCTGTAAGGATGTAAGAGTAAGTTTGCTTTTAAAACGTTAGCAGCAAAGTGTTTTCAGGCATGTGAAGCTATTGATCTATTTGTAGCGATGTAATTAAAGACGCCATGTTTGGTTCTGTTTCTGATTTTGTTTATTTTAGGTCTTTTAAGATTTGAAGTTCAAGGAAAGGGGTGGTCGTTAAAAGTTGTTTGTATTTTTTATTTTATTACGATGTAGCTTTGTACTTTATAATTAAATTGTTTATTTTTACACTTTATAATTACAGTTACAAACATCAACGTTTCCTGGATCAATAAATGTATCAGTGCCGAGTCGTTCGTGGTGACTATGTGCCAGGCAGGTGACTATGTGCCTGGCAGGTGAAAACTTTTTTGACATTATCTGTGAAAGAAAAGATAATTATTACGAAACTATCCAAAAATCTAATTTTGAACGAAACATGTGTTGTTAGTAGTCTCAGTTCTAGTGAAAATTGGCCAAAATGTATTAACGGACCCTCATTGCACATTTTCACCTGCCAGGCACATAGTCACCACGAACGACGGTAATTTACTCGAATACAAACACAGTAAAATATTATTTACATTATAACCGAAACCGTACACACTGTAGTCAAGTGCAACATAGTAGCGAATTCCTTGTTACCATTGCAGCTATTTTCTCATGAGCAACTTCGCTTCGCTTTCCATTAAATGTAACACAATATGCATCATTTACATTGCCAATATGAGTCTACTCTTTTGGTTCTAAGGCTCAAAATCCTCTGTGGTTTCTGTAATAGTTATTGTTTTGGTGGAACATGTCACGTATGGTTAGAGAGATATGCTTCACCTATTTTAGTAGCCACAATAGTAATGGAGCCTTTGGGAGAACACTTAGTTTTGGTGCTCTGTTTTATGGTTTGACAATCAAAGTTTATTACTATAGCTTGTATCTTGTGTTTAAATACTGAGATGGTCAACTGACTATGTTAAGTGAACTTTATTATGTTGAAAATAAGGTCGTCTTCGAAATCATTGTAATTACTCATTATAATAAAGGCATTTCCCTGATTATAATGAGAAACTATGATTTCGAGTTAAAACAATTCTAAAAAGTTCAAACGTTTCTAAAAACCTTTGTAACAGTGTTATAATTTTTTTAAAGAGAGAAGGAGTTTCTATTCATTATTCCGTTGTCATTTAAAGTCAGAGGTTTTTGGAATTAATGATTCTACAATTGTAAAATAAAGGAAAGGGATTTTTTAATTACACAGCCATAAACTCAATGCATAGTTACCCTTTATAGACCCCATATCTAAATGTCTTTATACATCTAGCTGATGGAACAACCTGATGGCCCACCTTTCGTTAAGTGGTAACCATCACCTATAACAAAGCATTGCCTCGTAAGTCACGTACGACAGGAACGTGCCCTACGATGCACTGCCCTGCTTCCATCAACTTGAGGCATACAGATGTTAAGCCTCATGTGCCTGTAATTACACCAGCGACCACTCTCTTCAAACCGAAACACAGCATTGCTGCTTGGCGGCAGAAAAAGGCGTGGTAGTAGTACTTCCCCAGACGAGCCTTTCATAAAGAGTTTTACAGTTACTACTCTTAAATATCTATTTAATTGCAAAAGAATGGTAGGAACTGAAACCAAAAGATGATTCTTAGTTTCAGATAGCAATTTTTGACGCCTTGTACAAGAATTTCACTCAAAACTTTGCTCTTCCACAAGTTTGAAAATGTTTACTACCTCGTGACTTAAGTCAGGACTCAAAATGTGAGCTAAAAGTTAACGTTCGATTCCAGATTTCCGGGCAAACGTTAAAGTTACGGCTATGTTTGTTTGGACATCCAGCGGACCATTGGTAGAGATTTCTGCGCTCTCTCAACAGTAAATATTTACTGTTTCTCATCATTATCATCATCAACCTTAGGTTAATAAGTGTTCCCTGTTTTGTTGGCACCGCAAGACGGCATTACTGTAACATAAAAAGCAGACCACCCACTCCACATTACTCAAAGGCTAGCTGTAAGAAAATGCTAACTAATTAGCATTAAACTCGCATAAATATTTCTTTTTGTGCAACAAAGAAATTAATCTAATTACTGACACTAACTTCAACTTTCTAATTCTTTTTTAAGGGTTAAGGATAAGGAACAGATGAGGGGATATAGTTGCCATGTAAGATGAGCTCACAGCTCACAAGCAACGAATAACAGTCGAGCTACCTGGGGATACTTTAGCAAATAATAATAAACACAAAGCCTAAGTACAAGATAGATATGTAAATCCGGTGGCAAAAGTGTCCAAATCCCAAAATCTATTAAATGAAGAGAGTTTTTTTGATTCCGACTTTCCGCTGTGGTCCGCTGGCTCTGCGTAGAAGTTTTCAGCATCCCGCTACCAGGATATCCATTCTCTGAACATCAAAATCACGGGGAGTATCACCTAGTGGATCCCCGCCCGCTCACTTAGGTCACGGGCTTTGCCATTGGCATTTCCACTCACTAAAAAACACGCGTGTGGCAGTAGTGACGGGTGCGGTGGTACCTAAGCACTACTGAAGGACTGAAGGCGGATTCACCTCCATAAATTTAGAGTCCAAAATTCAGCTGGTATAACACAATGGCAAAAAAACTCTCTGAAGATTCTTCGGTCACTTGAGCGAATGTTGTAGACGGAATCGCATAGCAGGTCTTTGTATTTATTTGTAGAACTGCTACAAGGTACATCGATCTTTCTCGGGCTTAGGTAAAATTTCTTGTTGGTTTGTGGTAAGGTTTCATTCTCGTTTCAACTATCAAGTTTTTTTGGGGCTTTACTTTTGCGAAGGTTTTGTTTTTAGTTAGCTTTAGTATATTTTACCTACAGAAAATTGATCTCCGGCATGATAAATATCGACAAATGGAAATTTTGATGATGTATCTGTATAGATAGATGTTAGTATGGATACTATTATGGATGGAAGGATCTCATAGTTCCCAGTACAAACTCAAGATGTTTTGAGGTAGAGGTAGGTACGTCCGAAATTACATTCGGCACATACCCACAGAAGTTGGTATTTTATACGTGACAGGTTGCAAGCCTTCACCACTGTTAGAAAAATTATTCGTTTCATAATTTCACAATGCTTTTTTCACAGAAAACTACATACATTTAGTTTGATTTTACCTAATTTTATACTTTTTAGTTCATTAAATAGCAGAGCTAACACTCATTGGTTTAGGAGGTGGGCGTTGAGACTGCACCACAGTGTATAACTTTTGCAGTCTCATCGTCATTTTGTACAATAAAAAATATATATCTATGTAAGTATAATAATATGTTTAATGTATGCATGCTTTGAATAGCTGCTTTAGATGGTGCTGTGTGGATTATCCAGCATTATTTATTCATTTATTTATTATTAACATACTATTATTGTACTTTACACAGCAAAAATAATAAAACACACACATAACACACTACATCAATGATAGGCAATCTGGAATATGCCCTTGACACAAACTAAATTCGCATTCAAATCTCAGAAGGCTTAACCAAAGCTGTATTTATTTAAAAGACATCTAGCACAAATAATTGGATGGCACTAAACTGAAACGCGGTTAAATCCTCAACCAAATTAAATTTTGGCTCAGTATTATTTGCAACTAAATTGCTTTACTGGCAAATCCTGTCTCAATTTTCTAATTCAAATCAGGGTGACCGACCTTATCGCTCTGTTTAAACATACCTTCGGTTCCGCTTGGGCTTGGAACCTTTCGTTTAAGAACTGGAGACAAAGTAAAATCACATTTTAGGACACTATTTGCTAAGGGATTTCTCATTTTGTCTTCCGTGTTGATTTTTGAAAATAATTGGTCTGTTTCCAAATAATTTTGTATCCAGCATAATATTGTTTTATTACAGGTCAACCCTCTAGTGTTACATTAAATGGCACGAAGCAGCATTCATAAACCACTCTATGTGGTTAAGACTTTAAAAAGTACAGTTTTTATGTAAAAAAAAACAGCTTAACTTCTAAAAAACTGGGATCATCGTAATCTGTTTTTTAGAACTAAGAAGACTAAGGCATTGAATTGCCCCGAAATGCTGTTTGTCAAAGGACTGCTGTTTGTCTTGCTGCTGCTGTTTGTCCTGTTGGATCAAAGGAGTGAGGATCCAGGAGTCCAGTAACCACTTCTCGGTTCAATAATCAGTACAACTACTGGACATCCGGTCTTGTGACTTACTTCAGTCCAGCAATGAACCTCAGGGGGTTAGTCCAGTTTCTTGTTCAATTCACGTTCGGATTTCACCCTAGGGATGATCTGCTATTGATCCCGGTGAATTGTAATAGGTCAGTGTTTGAGCCGGTTACTTTGAGAACTGTTAGATAGAAACTTGGAGTTCAATTGATTGTTTAGACAATACTCTGTTGTATAGTAAGCGATAAATTGCGGCAACCGAACTTATAATAGGTTAGGTTGTATAAATCTAAATTCTATAAGCAGCGTGGTTGTTTTTAAGTTTTGAAATGTCATGTGAACGTAATACTAATAATTGTTTGAAAATTAAATTTTTATTTTCCTTGTGATAGTTATATAATAAAATTGGAGTGTATTCAAATCATGCAGAGGTACATTTGAAAAAACCTGCGTTGGTCCTAATATCGTTGCGAAGAGACGAATCCGTAAAAATACTTTATTCGACACTTTGGCACTCAAAGTATTAAATTATTTAACGAAATGTAATTAAGGTTCATCATAATTAAGCAAATATTTATACAAGAAGGTAGCCTCATAATTTCTTAAAATGAGATAAAAAATACATGAAAAAAGCGTATTTAGACCGCTTCTACGTTTCAAAAGATAAATTAAAACCATTATTCACGTAATTCCCGATCGCACAGCGTAAGTAATCTATACAAATTGGATCGCGGCACGTTGATACATTGATAGGGGAATTTCAGCTTTTATTTTATTTACAATACGTATGGGAAATTAATAACCAATGTCCAGTCTTTGGGGATGCGAGGTTTTCATTTCCATTTATTTATTCACTAGTTCTCAGCCGCGACTTGGCACGCGTGTAGTACTTTTTTTATATAAGTTGCTGAATTCAAGTGGTAATGATTTATATATAAATAAGTAAATAAATAATGCTGGACAATCCACACAGAAGCATCTAGCCCCAAAGTAAGCTACTCAAAGCTTGTGTTATGGGTACTAGATAACTGACATATTTAATACATTATAAACATAGATAGATATTTTTTATAATACATAGAAAACACCCAGACCAACGGGACAAGTTTCTGCAGATCGTACACAAATTTGTTCTGAGGCGGGAATCGAACCCGCAACCTCTGCGTCGCAGGCGGATTATCGCCCGCTGCGCCACTGAGGTCGTCAAACATTAACAAAGCATTGTCTCGTAAGTATAATAGTCGACACAGAAGCATGCCATCGACGCACTGGCCTGCGTCCATCAACCTGAGGCATTGTGCCTCTAATTTCACAAGCAACCACACTCTTCGAACTAAAACGCAGCATCGCTACTTGGCGGCAAAAAAGGCGTGATGGTAGTATTTTAGAGAGCCTACGTAGCTCAGTTGGTATAGCTCTGCCTTCTGCGCCGTAGGTCGTGGGTTCGATTTCGACCGTGAACAAACATTTTGTGTGATGAACATAGATGTTTGTTCTCTGTCTGGGGGTTACATATATAGTATGTTATATATAGTATGTTTGGTCTTACGTTTACCTAATACCAAAATGATTTCTGACTCAAGCACATTTCCCTTATAATTATTGTATTATTTGTATTCGAACAGTATTTATGCGTGTCACTGGATAGTTATTCTTTCAAACAACCTCCCCGAAATGAAATAAAATGAAATAATAGCCAATCGCACCTCGAAACTGCGAGCCGCTGTCGCCGGGCCCTTAAAGTTTACGCTTCTAGGATTTATGATTTAGGTTGTCTCATTCACTGTATATATATTTCGAAATCCAGTGTGAAAAAGTTTACAAAGCGAACTAGATTTTAGGTCATGACAAAAAAAAAACTGAAAATTTTATTTGGGCTTTCGAACAAAATGATCGCTTCTAAATGTATTGGGGATTTGTACCATGAAACGGATTGGGAATTTGTTGGGCGGGAAAATAAGTCAAAACTCTAGGATTTACATAAATAGACGGAAATCACAGGGTTTCAAAACCTCCAGGACTCGTTATGAGGAATTGCTTGTTCTCTTTGAGTGAGTTTTGCGAAATCTTTATTTGTGCTACAGCTAGGTTCTACGTAAAACGTTTTACTATGTAATCGTACCTAACTTTTTCAGACAAATTAAAATAGGTATTCATATTCCTTCTAGTTGGTAAGAAAGTTATTTTATTAGATGCCCTGTCTTCACAACCCAGCCTTCACAACCCAGTTGGTAGAAGCTATGCCTTGTGCGCTGTTGGTTATGGATCAATCCCAGGAAACATACACCAACTGGAGCTGAAGAGGGCTGTCAAATTATAATAATAATAATAATGCTGGACAATCCACGCAGCACCATCCAGCCCCAAAGTAAGCTACTCAACGCTTGGGTTATGGGTACAAGATTAAGAAAACACCCAGACCAACGGAACAAATTTCTGCAGATCGTATACACAAATTTGTTCCGGGTCGGACTCTCGCTCGCTGCGCCACTGAGGTCGTCCTTAAAGATGCGATATCTCTGTTTCAATCTTTGTTAATTAATTTATCTTTGTTTTACAGATGTCCTAAGTAGCTAAATGCCTCAAAAACGCCGCATTTCACAACACAAGTCGTAAAACATCATGTAAGTAAACCTTGAACTGAAGTTAGTGCTGAAGACATCCAATTAATGCCATTATAAGCAAGCACCTAATAAAACTGAAAGATGGTCAATTTAAAACCATTAGGCTTTTACAGTGCCTCTTAAACTTCATCGAGTAGAAGTCAATTAATTAGACCTCCGGAACTCGACGCTCGTTAATGATCCCAAATATTTGGAATTCGAAGATGAAGCAAGTTGTCTAAGCAAAAATTTTGCTGGCTCATCCTATTCTGGGAGTTTTGGGTTACGGTTTGCTTGAAGATCATTATATTCCTGGATAAAAACTGTAAGATTAAGGTTCTGCCCAATTTATCATCTTTATATAAATAGATATCACTAAGCACTGTCCAACCAATCAACTAACCTTGAACTAATTACTTGGTACTTGGCGAATCACATCGTGACATAGGTAGGTACAAAAAACTTTCAATCATATAACAGCCATCTAGTACAAAAAATGCCCATCACACGAAATATGTTAGACACTGAAATGCTATTTTTACAACCACACTATCCGCAGTAAATTGGTCTTAGTAGATAAAAGACAACAAAAGATTTAAGCTGATAGCTGAAATTCGTAAACCTACAAAGTAACATTGCAATATTAATACTATGTATGAAAGCCAGTAAGAGTTTTAAGATTAGGGAGCTCTTTGTGAATGGTACGTCCGGGGAAGTACCTATACCATGCGTTTTTCTGCCGCCAAGCAGCGGTTGCTGTGATTCAGTTTGAAGGGTGTGGTTGCTAGTGAAACTACAGGCACATGAGGCTCAAGTGCTGTATGCCTCAAGATAATGGACATCCAAGGCCTACAAACATTTAAGCTACTGAAACACGTGCTTATTTTGTGCACGTGCACGTGCTTACGTGTGAACAGGTCTTTCTAGTAAATAAGCATGCTTAATTGGTCGTATGTCGGTTGATTTTTGAGCATGCTCTAAATAAGCATGCTTATTTTTGAGCACCTGTGTTAGTAATTTAGCCAGCACCCCACACCCTTGAGAACTAAAATACAGCAACTGCTTGACGGCAGAAAACTCGAACGAGCTCTTAAAAATTCTCTGTACATCATAAAAATACACTCCGAACAAAGATTTTCAGCCACCACGACGATTACCTTACTCCTGAGCCGAACCCTCAGCCCTGCCAATCCAAACTTCCCTAGACAAATTAACCTAATCTGGACTGGCATAAAGACCATTTATTTCTTCCTAACAATCTGCCCTCATTTCTAAGCTCCCGAGACTTGTTCAATTCTGGTCGATGTGATTTTCGACTTAAACCTAGTTTTATTTCCCGTTTCCTTGTAGGCGTATTCCTAAGAGAACGGTTGTATTTCTCATCAGACCTCAAAGGAACAACACTCGATATTTTTTTTTCGTATTGACTATAATGCTGGTATAATCGTATGACGATTGCCGACAGCGTTACCGGACTACTGGCGAGCGCGGAAGACGCTCTGCCATACAAAAAGGTTTATTGGCAACAAGCGCAAGGGCACCACTTAGGTACGGAGCTCGGCTTTGGCTGTTGCCGGGGAAGAGATAAGTCGGAGAGAATGTTCACCCAGAAGGGGCGTTAACAGGAAATGCGTCTTCGACCCCTCTGGAGGGGTCGGTGTAGGTGTGCAGTGTTGATAGTTACCGGGTGCGATGAGTCGTCGATCACCACTGCGTTTGCGGCGGTGATCTCGTCATGGGTAACACTCGATAATGTGACTAGGGCAGGTGAGATATAGCGAGTCTCAGTGTGCGATTACAGTGGAGCGGGGCCACTGTAATCGCACACTGAGAACACGGGGGCACTTGGTGCACCTAGTCAAACACCTTATTTCGGATCGCGCGCGCATGCACTTGACACGAGCTGATTTGACCTTCTACCTATCTACACACATCCTACTCTGTTTTTATTTCTACTTTTCCAACCTACTGTTTATTCTGAAATAGTTCTTCTTTGTCTTCTTGTGTTTGCTTTTCTGTCGTGCTTCTGTTAATGTTTTATTTTATTTTCTTGCTATAATTACTATAAGTGTATGTATCGTGTGTGTCCGAAATCGATATATTTTCTTTCTTTCTTTTCTTTCTTATGTTTGAGTTACCCACCAGCCGATTCCGCTTAAATATCCTACTGTAATTTCACACTCAGTATTATAATTTGGGTATTTTTCAAACAGACTGTCAAAATAACGGCATGTGCAAGAGGTTTGTTGGTTGCGAACGATGTCCGACGCAATTGTTACGGGCTTGCTGGTCGTTGCCGACTAAAAAAAACAGTGCTGAATAAGTGTGAACAACTTCTAATAAAATATGCCACCAGAGCTGCCGATTTTCTGCCACCCGACGTACTGAAACAGGTTCAAAAAAATAAAAATTTACCTGTTAAACCGCAGGGTAAATTTCTTTATGGAAATTATTTTTTACCGAAGAGAACTGTAGCCCTCACTCTCACATTTCATTATTTTAAATGATATAAAAAAAGTTGGCATATGTAACTAATACTATAACTAGTAAAGCAAACTTTTTAGCTGGAAAACTAAACTTGTTAGAATCAAAATAATCCAATCCCACTAATATCATAAATGTGAAAGTTTGGATGTTTGTCACTCAATTACGGCTAAACGGAACTGGATGAAATTCAAGCCAAGAGATTGATTATAGTATGAAATAGCAAATAGGCTACTTTTTACGTGGGAATACCAGGATTTAAAACTACGCGGGTAAACCCGCAGGGCACAGATAGTAAAAAAAATACCGGTTGGTTGATAGCGAATTTCCATAATTTTCAAATAAGTCCAGTGATCTTATAGATAGAAAGATAACTCTTTATTGTTCACCACGCAGAAACAAAATACCAGGTAGGACAATACATACAAGGACATAAATCTAGGAAAAACAATGGTAAGAAAAGAAAGAAAGAAAATACATTTATTCAACTACACAGACACATTACATAATGATAGATATACAGAAATTTTGTTACAATTTTACTTAAAATATACTACAATTAAACACAAATAAATAATAAAAAATAAAAAACTGTAGAAGTGAAATATTATAGGAAAGAAAGAATGAAACATATTTATTTATTTATTATTAAATAAAAACCAATGGATTTAGGAGATAGTGGTCTGGACTTTGTCTGTATAGTTAAAAAGCCAAGACTCAGCTTTTTTGCCTAGTCTGAAGACCAGGCGCTGTTTTTCAGTCTTGCCTAGGGGAGATGGCGGGAGGTTGGGGGAGAAGGGAAAATAAATTTAAATAGATAAAAATATTCGG
This sequence comes from Plemyria rubiginata, assembly GCA_963576535.1. Classification (NCBI taxonomy): domain Eukaryota; kingdom Metazoa; phylum Arthropoda; class Insecta; order Lepidoptera; family Geometridae; genus Plemyria; species Plemyria rubiginata. Next base: position 2,640,312 of record OY754910.1, read on the forward strand.
TCATGTGAGTGGGTGGTGTGAGTACGTGTAGAAATTGTTGTGAATTGAGTGTGTGAATTGAATGGGTGACCTTATCACTGAGAGCGATCTCTTCCAGGCCACCTACATTTATATTTACGAAATTTACGAGGTCCATTAGCAGTTCTCGCCTTTACATAGATACATTATATTCCCGAAGCGCTCTGGAGCCCGCCCCTCAATATTGGAAGAAAGAGTTTATTACTCTCGCCCAACAAAAAGCCGGCGATCAGTGTGTTTACTCCCGGGCTTAGAGATTACGGATTGTTCGATAAAGGTAAAGCTACACTACATCGCATCCTTGAGACAGCCCTCACAGCTGTTTTTTTTATTATTAATAATTTAATAACTGAATACATACATGTGTAAAAAAAATAGCACCTAAAAACCACTAAGGTTTCTCTCTAGCTAGCTCTGTTTTCTGTAGCTCAGCAACTTTGCCTTCTCGGCTTTAGGCCGTTGGTTCGATCGAACAGACGGCGAGAACAAACGAGATTTTTGTTCTTTGTCTGGGTATTATCATATATTTTTAGAATGATGAACAAAAAATATAATATAGGTATACCTAAAAGTATCCAGCTATCTGGTTCCATGTTACTAGCTTAGTTTAAATGAAATCAAATCAAAACGTTTATTTGCAACTAAGTAAACAAAAGGCATAACAAAAGGTTAGGGCTAGACAGTATCATTTATTTATTTTTATTTTTTATCGTGGTACATGTGGTTTAATATCCTGCATGCCTCAAGTTGATGGACGCAGAGCAGCTTATTTTCCTTATTTATTGAAGAGAATGTAATGTAGTTGAAGAGTGCTATGTAATGTAGTTTGGATATAAAATAGATCCTTGGAAATAAAGGTATTTTATTTGGAGGTATCGCTAACAGAAGCATTTGTGAATTATCGAGGCTAAAGTGAAAATGTCCAACAGTAACGTCCAACTATTTAAAAGTTGATCAAGACTAATAGCCATGTTTCTGAAGAATACTATTACTAATCTACCTGCTAATGACCCACCTGACGTTAAGTAGCAACCATCACCAATAACAAAGCACTGCCTTGCAAGTCACGCACGATAGAAACGTATCCCTGCGCCCATCAACTTGAGGTACACTAACTGTAAGCCCCATGTGCCTCTTTCACCGGCAACCACGCCCTCAAACTAAAACATCCCTCTGAATAAAAGAAGAAGAAAGAACACAACATACTCATTTGAAAATACTAACGTACAATGATTTAAAAACTATAACAACACAGTTTATTGTCTTTCTTTTAGACCACCAAAAACTAAAAACCAAGCTCTGAACTCTTCTTTATTTAACAGTTTTTTTTCAGTTCCAAATTAAATTATATCAATGGCAATTCACAAAAGACTTCGGACAAAGAAAACTACAATTTCGAAACAATCAACACGTCTTAAGAATGTTCTCGAAACCGAAATATCTTTAGACTTGATCCCAGACAATTAGAAGTTCACAACTGTAAAGGGTTCTTGTTCTAGTTATGTGTTTTATACAAAGAACTAGATTTTGCCCGCGGCTTCGCTAGCGTTTAGAAGTATTATTTTTAATTAGGCATAGTTTTTGCGGCTTTACTTTTGTTAAGCGTGTGTAAAAAATTAGGGGGTTGAATTTATCAAAATCCTATTTAAGCGAACGTCTTTATCATAGTAGCTCCAATCTTTAATTTCAGTTCAATCAGTCGAAAATCTAAGATTTATACAAACTTTCATCCCTTATTTTATCCCCTTATCAAAATCCTTTTTTAGGGGATGCCTATGTCATAGAAATTTGTGCATGCAAAGTCAGCCCGATCGGTTAAAAATTGTCAAAATTTCATACAGACTTTCATCCCCTATTTTATCCCCTTGGGGGTAGAATTGATCCAAATCCTTTCTTAGCGGATGCCTACGTCATAACATCTACCTGCATGCCAAATTTCTGCCCGATCCGTCAAGTGGTTTGGGCTGTGCGTTGATAGATCACTATGTCAGTCAGACCTTTGAGTTATATATATTTAGATTTGGGCAAATATCTATGTTTAATTTAAACAAAACTACAAACGCTATTCATTCTAAATTGAAATCTAACAGTTTTATTATTTTAGGCCAAAACATAACAACTCTTTGACACCATTCATTGCATCGATAACCATTTAGTATGGAAATTGAAAGAATGAAAAATGGATAATACTTTATTCGACTACATAGACACGTTAATCTTTATACTGGCACTGCTGAGTCTTTTTTAAACCTACTAGTAACCAAAAATTAGCTTGTACGCTAACTTATTATATAACTAGTTGCGCCCCGCGGTTTCACCCGCGCAGATCTAATTCCCGGTGATCGGAAAACATTTACACCTACGATTGGTGATATCACTCATCGCTCAAAACGCAACGATAGCGCGTGCTAATCTTTCCTGTGGCGACGTCTAGTTATTATTTAGGAACTAAAAATGTATCAGCTAAATACGGTAAAATGCCAAACATCTGCCAGCACCCGGTATTCCCACGGGATAAAAAGTAGCCTATATGTTATTCCAGACTATAATCAATATCTCTGGCAAGTTTCATCCGGATTCGTTCAGCCGTTCCGGCGTGAAAGAGTAACAAACATCCATCCATACATCCATCCATCCATACATACATACAAACTTTCACGTTTATAATATTAGTAGGATAGTAAGAAGGATAGGATGGGTAAATAATTTTCAGTCTATTCTATAACTTTGAATCAAGTATCGCCGTACTCATGAATTTTGTAATTAATCTCCAAAAATAATAAACCTTTCATCCCAAAAAAATATTGGTTAAACTATAGCTACCCTGGTACCTGAGTTGAGGGTTGGGGATAGGGGGGATGCATGTGGGGGTAGATGGCAAGTCTTTCCCTATAGTTCTTTTTTCTAGGAAATGAAAAAAAAATTTCTTCAAATTTCTTCACTTTAAAAAAAATAATAAAAAATAACCCTAACCTAATGAGAATTCCTTCCCTTGAGTCTTTTTGTCATAGAGATGAAATATTACTACCAATTTTCTTCATATAAAAAAAAACCCTAACCTAACTAGTAACTTACCTGAAAAATTAATTTTTTTTTTCATTTCCTAGAAAAAAGGACTCGAGGGGAAGACTTGCCATCTACCCCCACTTGCATCCCCCCTACCCCCAACCCTCAACTCAGGTACAAGGATTGCTATAGCCAACCCAAAATATTATTCACCGTTAACTAGGGGCTTTCACCGTAAGTAGTTTAACCTTTAAATTCTAGGGAAAATATGCCTAAAAGTGTTGACCGTCAGTGCTGGTTTATGGTATGGTTTGGGTTATTACTAATGCATGTATTGAAATCTATACACCTCATTTGCTTGTGAGGGTGAAGACAGGTATAGAGGGACGTGCATATTTAGAGTGGAAGATCTCTACACAAGAATTGCTCGTTTCGCTAAAAGGAATTAGATGTTGCATATATATCTGGCTCAGAGCAAGATAGTACAGTGGTACCCTAATGACATCCACAGATTATGGTAAGCCAAAACCTTACCTACGAAGACCTCTTTCATGATCAAAGAAAATAACTAATAGCTACTCAACTTTTTCACGAAACTAAGCTTGGAAATGCGATTTTATTCTGTTTTTCTATAATACCTAATATCATTTATTCAAAAGGTATGAAAGGTAATGGATATAAGTAAGGTATCAAAGGGATGACGCTTATCTAGCAGATTATAATATTTGTAGTCAGATTCGTGGTTAGGGCGTGATAAGCCACAACTCAAATATCATAACTTCACATTTTTAAATGTTGTACAACCCTAAAACAAGAGGAACATATTCACATTCCTAATACAGCGTTTACACTCAGTTTTGTTCGTGGTACCGCAAACATCAACGCTCTCTCGCTCTCGATCTGAAATACACTGAAAGCAGCAAATTATGCAATATCATTTACTTCGATGACACATTTTTTTCCTGTTATTTTGATTTAAAAGCCAAATTACTGAACCGTTTTTGATGAAATTTGTATGGGACCAATCGAAAAGTACGTATGTAAATCTACTCTCGAATATTTATTTTTCTAATTGGTTTATAAATGACGTAGATAATAAACAAAGATAAAAAAGACCATTAAATTGAGAATCTCCTCCTTTTTTGAAGTCAGTTGAAACGACTCCAAGTCTGCCATTTATATGCTATGGTCTTGTGCAAAATGAAATAGCTAACTTAAAACAGCCAACATCCCTCAAAGCAAATGAGTTGTAAGCCTGGATTGTTCTTTATCGGGTCGACAGTAACCCATACTGTACAGCACTGGACCCTTAGCACTGGTTTTTGGGCTGTGAATCGCGAGAGCATCGTTTTCAAGTCACGTGAAAATTCTGGCTTGAATGAATGTATTGTGAAACTTGTGTAGGTACCTGAAGTGTATGTTTGTGTTGTATGAGCGAAAAGTAATACTTATCCTGGTAAACGTAAAAGTTTTTTTTTATATCTCCTCTGTTTCTTGCAATCTGCACAATGTGGGCACTGAGCTAGAGTTTGGACTATTTTTCTTTTATGGACATGTATGGAAAACGCCCAATAGCGCTTCCATTTTTATTACTTTATTTATTTATTAGGTTTTGAGGGCTCTTATATTAATTCTTTTAAAGGAAGTGGTATTTTGCATCAAGTGTTTGGCCAATTCGTTTGGATGATTCTCTATCTAGACGTTTTGCGTATGATGTTATTCTGTCTGCTTTATCTCTTGTTTGACAGATGCAACTTCAAGGTCATGGTGGAGTTGACTATTTTTGAAGTACCACGTAAAACGTATAAGTAAAGTATGTAATTATACCAGCTACCACACTCTTCAAACCAAAACACAGCAACACTGCTTCGCGGTAGAAAAAGGCGTATGAAAGAATCGTAGAAAATGTTGTATCACATATAAATGTAAACTCAAGTCTTGCACATTCACGGCATAACTGACACTACTGTACAAACTTCAGCGAAAGTCGTGCTCTAGCTCCCGGTCCATTTTTCCGGATTACGGATTTACGATGTATCGGACTTGACCGGACGGGACGGGCGACATAAATCCTTGGTGATTCTAGAAACTTAGCTAAGAAAGGTCAAAGAGAATGATGAATACAAACTATAGAACAGAGCTCTTTGTGAAGAGCTCGTCCAGGGGAATACTAATCACCATAATATCTGCCACCAAGAAATTTTGCTCCTTTTCGGTTTGAAGGGTGTAAGTGCCCGTGACATTACAGGTACTGAGACAGAGGAATCGAGCCGCTAGGAGTAAAAGACTTTCGGCGAATGAAAACGCGTACAAAAACTGATTACGCCACTAAGATCAAATAATAAGTTTAAACAAAAAAGTACTACGCTTACCTATATGACAATAATATTTATGGGTAAGTATTCGGTAAGTAGAAGCAGACAGCATCGCCGGTAAAAAATTACACTCTTTGGCTGTCTGCTTAACAAAAGTTTAAGCGCTATATAATGTGAATATTTACTGCAAAGTTAAAATATTATAGAAGTATAGGTCTGATTATTCACATTCACCCAACGTAGAGCACTCATGGACTAGTGGTAGCAACCCCACCTAACTAATCATGGGATGAGTCGTGTTGGGTTTTTCTGTTCAAATGTATCTATCACCATGATTAAACCGGCAAGTATTCTAAAAGATGTATTGTGTCGAAAGGAGCTTGTTGAGGGTTACTTTTTTTAGTATCTATTTTTACCACAATGTTTGAAAAGAACCAGTACCACCATAAGAAGAAGAAAATAAGCCAAACAACAAGTGACGAAATAAGAACAAAGACACATCAAAACAAATATTACATCCTCGACATGCCCCGATTACTTTGACAAGCGAATAGAATGTGAGATCAATGAGTTAAATATGTATTGATGATGCCATCAGTTTGGTACAACGTAGTAAAAAATTGTGTGGACGATTACTTGAAACATCTTCTTAAAAAACTGACAGTATTTTTATTTGTGAGACTTTTTTTGTCATTTATTTCCAAAGGTAATGGCGATGAAAAAATTGCAATAATTTTTCTATTCTATTCAAATTTTTATAAACTATAAAATGCAATGATACAGTTGAGCTCTAAGCAAACAGTTGCCAATGATCCAGAGCATATTATTATATTGGCCATTGATCTAGAGATATCGCAACTGAGCCGTGCTTTACGGAAGCGTCCCCAAAACTCTGAAATCGTAAAGTGCAAATTAATCAGGCCAAATGTGAGTCGGAAAATCCACACTCCATAAGCCATCTCTCAATATGCATCACGTTGATTGACGTTGATTGTAGCATTGGTTGCAATACAAAAAATCCTATTCCTGTTGTTTTTTTAAAAGGTACTCTTGTTCATGGAAGAAGATTTAGAGAGCACTGATGGTCTAGTGGTAGCGACCTCGCCTTTCGATCATAAGGTCGTGGTTTCGAAACCGGTCGTGCACCAATGAGTTTTCCTGCTCAAACATGTATGTGCACAATGCCAGTACTCTCAAACGGTGAAGGAAAACATCGTGAGGACACCGGCATGTTGTAGAACCTAAAAAGCTCTATAACATGTGTCAAGTGCTCGAAAGGGGCTCCCCCTTTGTTAAAATCCTTTCACCACACTGTTTCGAAAGAAGCTATTGACTATGGTAACCATTACTTATTATAAGCCATATTCTTGAAACACGTTATTATGAAACAGTGATCTATCTAGTGACACATTTTCCACTGACCTAAATATTCACCCATCCCGACTACCCAGTACATAATATGAATATCGTAACCTGTTTACGTCTAAGTCTCAACTGGAAACTATGATGTGCCAAGATACAGGTAAAGGAAGCCTCGCTTGGTGTTTGGAAGTTTGGAAATTTCTCTAGAACCTTCCAGTTCATATGGTCTGGTTTTGTTTTAACTTACGTAGTGCTATTATTTTCTTCTGGTTTTATTGAGGTTTTCAAATGAATATCCTTTAATTTTTGAGCTTTATGCAGAACTAAATTATATTCTTTATCTTTTCATGAAATATAGAACTACGGTTAATATTTAGAATTTAGTTTTCATGGTGTATGGTGTATCAGTATTTTCCCTGAAATAATATGGATATTGTGAAAAGTTAGATAAGTACTTAAAGTACCAACAAAGTAGGTAATGGTTTCGTCCGTAGTCCTAAGCAAGCAGACGCGAGAGTGCGTAGCGCGCCCCAATAGGGGCGCTTAGCTTTCTCCATGCAAAACACGGGCTGTGCAATACTGATCCACTCTAAGGCCGCCGCCAGATATGATTGAACTTGAGTGATCACTGAGCCGCACACTTAGTGAGGCACGAGAAAAACTCTTCACTGTCTCTTGCCTCACTAAGCGTGCGGCTCAGTGTTTACATAAGTTCATAGATATCTGGCACCGGGGTAAAAGTCATTTTGCGAGGTCTCGAATTATCGATTCGAAAATACGAATAGCAGTTGAAAAAAAAACGGTCCTACCACATGAGTTGAAGAAAAAATCTTATTCATGGGGAGATCGGAATAAGCCTATAATGCGCGTCACGCTAAAATAATGCCGGAAGGAGGGGAAGGGGTCGCGAGTGTTTTGTATGCGCAAACAAAAGTGTTTTCCAGCGTTCTTTTTGGTTGACGCGACCGAGTTGAAGAAAAAAATCTCCATTTATGGTGGAGCATTGTTCAAAAACAAATCTTAAATCGAAAAGTTTAGACTTTCAAACATTGATGCTCGCATTGCTTTTTTAACAAATCGCTTGAACCAAGCCCGTATCTCTCTCTGAGACAGTTTTAAGATTTGAATCCATGTTTTATGCACGACGTGCTTGTACACTTCGACTGGAAACTTATTCAGACATGAGTTCGTTTTGTGCAGTAACTTTATTAACATTTCAAAGAATTTCTTGCTGCGATTGTGAAAAACAAATCTATGCAGATAAGTTTTAAAGCGGAATTTTGAAGTATTTAAACTATTAATGTTCAGTTAGAGTTATTTCTGTCAAGCCTGCCTGTGTGTAGTGTGGTGTGACGATTTTGAGTGACTAATTTTTTTTATTATTGTAAACTTACTAAATTATGAGGTTACTACTTAGTTTCATGATTCTTCCTTGTATGAGGTTTTCATGATTCTGAAGCAAGTCCTTTTATCAGTCACCCATCCAGATGTCGACCGCGCAGAAAGTAGCGTATTTTTTTTCTTATATAAATCTTTATTAAATTGAAATTATACCCACTGAGAAATCCGAAACAAATATAATTTAATTTCTTAGAACTAACAAACCAATATAATATTAGACATTTATGTTTTAAAAGCTATGAAACAAATTTGAAAGATGTTTGGTCAAGTTATCTATTTTAATAACTCTAACAGGTCAGTCTTCACAGTCCAGTTAGTGATCCACTTCAAAGCATAGACCAGATTTAGATTTCATAATTTTCTTTCATGTGTGGATTTATTCGACCAACCGTCTGCCTCGAATGATATATCATTCGTTTCGCTTGGTCAGGAATAAAATATTAATATTGCTGAGGTGGTTAGCATCTTGTTCGTGGCATAGATATAATGTTGTGCTTATATCTGGAATCTGTTAGAAGTATAAGTAAAAGTTGACAAAGAAAAATGAATTTATTTTGGACACGCATATAACTCAAACAAGTGAATGTAACTACAAAATACAGTCGATAGGTTAGGTAGGCACATGAGAAAGTAGTAATTGACCGAGCGAGCGAAGCGAGCGAAGCGTCTCAGTTTCCACATTGGCCAAAAATGCGTTTGTCCGGATGTCTGTCTGTCTGTCTGTCTGTCTGTTCTCCTCTACAGGTCGCATTTTTCAACCGATCTGGACGAAACTTGGTACACAGGTTATATGACTTATTAGAATTTTTTTGTCGTCGGGGATTTTTGATTGGAGGGGTACTTCCCCCAAAAAAAGGGCAAAAAGGGGGCTATTTGATATATTGGATATCTCCACCAAATGAGATCCGATTTCGATTATTCTTTTTTCATTTGAAAGGTAGTAACTATAAATTGGTCTCATAAAAGTTTGGCGAAAATCTGATAAGGATCTTCAGCATGATGAACAGGATAGCTCATCAAACAATCGATGGTTTTCAATCAAATTTCAGAGAAACACAAAGGACCTCATTCTACACAAGATGATGCAAAAAAATCAAAAAGATCAAAAAAATCACAAAACGGAAAATGCACTTGCACATTACATTCCTCAAATAGCTCACTTTTAGTATGCTCGCGAGGTCTACAGCTCCCAGAGCCACTAGTATATATAAATTAGTTTAATCGTGTACTTTTCCTGAGTGAATATAACAAAGCTGTTCAATTATGCTTCTTAACTAATTGAAAAAAAAAAACATTTTTGAATTCTAGCCGAATATTCTGCATTAATCAAAAAAAAATAGAAATAGAATAAAATGTAACTTCAAAATAGGTTTCTTTTTGGAAATATATTTTTAATGAATCCAATAAATACCCCCACGTTAACAGATTCTAATGGAGAAAGCATGTCGAACCGTATCCCAGAAATGGTTAAAATTCGGTGTGTCGAAAAAACTTTACTTTTTTCAAATAAAGGAATCAAAGGTCATGGCTGTACGTTAAAAGCAACCTGCTCATACCTAATTCTACCTACGCCTACCGCTATTTTAGATCCTGTGGGCGATGAAAATTGAACGAGATTATACAGTACGTGTGTGCGGGCGTGCCTACACAATTCTGCCATCTTACCGCAAAAGGGCACATCTAACAAACTGTAAATCTCAAAAAATGGCTTTATAGTTTTTTGATTTTTTTCGGGAATAAAAATCATTTGAATGTATATATGCAGAAAAAATAAATGCAATTACATACTTGCATATTTTTAGTATTTATTTATTTATTTTCATGCTTGTAAAATCATGATCTTTCCTTTCAAAAAATCTAATGGGTGTCAGATGTGCATTTTGGGCTTACTGTAACTCAATGCAGGATTGAGATAGTTTTTTTTTTAATTTTTCAGATGCGCTATTTTCTCTTGATTCCGAATAATAGCATAAGAACTCAATTTTGAAAAAAAAAATATATATAATATTTTGCGGTAAGACGGCAGAATTGACTATCACGGGTTTTTAACCCACCAACTCATTATTTCATAATGATCTGCCTTTTCCTATTGTGTCATTAGTTCTTTCAAATACATTATTATCATATAGTTTCGAAAAAATATAATGTTGATGCAATATTATTTAGGTAGTTTTGGTCGCATGAAACTGGCACCTAGAATCAGCTTTCAGAGGTTTCAAAGTGATCCTGTGATTAAGTTACTTTTTAAAAATTCAAGATAGAGTTAAAGACCGGTTCATACATCTATTTGTGTGTATAATGACATCGGTCTTTCAGTAAATCAAATTCCCAAAAAGTAAACTGCTGACTTCTGCTGCTTCCGTCCGCTAGAGCGACAGAGATGGAATACAAATGAAACGAAACCAGAGCGAGACAAAATCTTAATGACTGCTTTCTCATAGTGACACTAGCGTAATCTGTGGTTTTGGTTGGTATGACGTGACATCCTGTCTATTTTTATAGTTGCGTGGTATCTTGATCAGCTTTGAAGCTAGTTCTTAGAAAAAGCATGACAAAACAAAGTACATTTTCTAATCACTCATTTACTGAGAAGTGGTGACAATAAGTTTAACTTTTATATCCTTTAATTCATCTCGTGAGCAATGAATTCGTACTAAGAGAAGGGATATCTACAATACTTGGGTATCCAAGTTGTGACGCTGTTTCAGATTCAGGTTTTCTCTCCCACTAGAAACCGATGACGACCTTTTTTAGTTGCTAAAAGCGTAATTAGTACCTACTGACGCAAAATGGACGAAATAGCTATATACGTCCGTTTTTAAAATGTCACAAAAGTTATTCTCCGAGCGGGATAACTTTAACAACTACGGAATAACTTTTGTGACATTTTAAAAATATTTGTGATTTTCTTAAGTGTAGTAAACACAAAATTTATATACGTCCTAATACGTCATTGCGCAACCTGGGGTAGTTATGTTGGCAGAAAATTTTAGGCACCGCTAAAAGCTCCATTCATACCCAAATATTCAGCCAAGTTCCGAGATGTTATACAACCCCATTGCTTAAGTTTCTTGTACCACTCCCAACGAAAACCAACCGAGTTAAATCTAAGACTTGATTAAATGAAGATTCTGCAATTCGCAAATGAACAGCTACCCTGTTGCACCTCTGACTATGTTCTAGTTTACAACGAATAGAAAGTGTCTGAACACAAATACCGGGGTCTTGAAGCGTCGCTTTGTTTATTCAACCTGTCTGTTTTCGGTCTGAGTAAGTTTATTTTGCAGGTCTAGCGTAACATCGTAATTTCGCTTTTATGTATTAGTAGGATAGGAAGTAAAGTCAAAGTTAAAATCAGCTATCTAGTTCCCATATTACAAGCGTGGGCTTAGTTTGGGCACAGATAAAATAATACTATACGTTTGGGGCTCGATAATGCTGTGTGGAAAGTCCACCAATATTTATTTATTAATGCTAGAGTGACTCAATCAATCGATTATAGTGATTATTTTTATCCGAAAAACATTCGAGAGGGGCTCCAAGGTCGTGAATTCAAAACCGGTCATGCACCAACGAAATAGTTTAAAAAATATTTTTTTTATTATAAACTCAAAGGACGAAGGAAAACATCGTGGGATGGAACAAAGATGTCCCGGTAGCCATGTGCATGGATAAAGGCTCTCTCATACTTCGTTGAAGGATCTTCAAAACTCTCCAGACATGCAGGAGATGCTACTTGCAGACACGTTAATAAACGCCGTGTTTGGAATTCAAAATCAACAACATTTAGTTTTGACATACGAGTAGAATAGGTTTTAATATTTTTCTTCAAAAGATATTTCGAATGCTAACAGTGTTACCCTCGGTTTCTGAAAGCTCGATCAACACTAATCAGCTATCAAGTGACTTTTGATATTTCAGTTTTTACTTCAAATTAGATAGAGACAGCAAGTGACTTGACAACAAATTTGTGTTGATCGAGCTTTCCGAAACCGGGGGTTAAAATATTCCTGCCACATTTTACTGACGACCCAAGTTTGTTGCCACCTGGATTCACCTACTCGTAGCTATAAGACGTTTCACAGCAGTCCTTGTGATTCGACTGAAAAAATACCTTTTGACTTCGACTTGAAGACTTTGACTTACTTAAGTCAAAGTCTTAAGACGACTTTGAAGTCTATAGTTACGGGGACTCAGATATCAAAGAGGATGTCAACCGTGCCTGTAAACCTGTTAATGTATTTTATTCATGTTACTTTATGATTTCTCTCAATTACATGCGGGACTAATCAACCTTACCCCTAACAGAAAGTCACCCTTCAAAAAATGATAACTCAATCATTTTATTGTTAATAACATTCTGTATTATTAAATAACACTAATGGATAAACAAGTAAGGTGAACCAATTGATGAAAACGAAACCCCTTCTTCTACGCAATTACAGTTCTTATCGCAAACAGCTACAGTGTAAAGTTGCGTGATTGTTTGATGGCAAAATGTGGTCTCATCATACAATTGACCCCTATCCGAGCCAATTGCAGCCGTCGTCAAGATGTGGGGTACAGATATATCTGATGGCTCATTTGGTAATGGGCAATTGTCAAGATAATCTGGTACCTATGGCTAGGCACTACTATTTATTTCTTCTCCGCTATTGTTTTGTAAATAATTATCTATCTATTTATGTCATGTTTTTGAATTGTTATAATTTTATGTCCAGTTATGTTTTGTTGTGACTGACTCATCAAACTCTGGTAGCACTTAGAGATGTTGCAAAGTACAAGATATGCATCAGGCTATATAATTATACACTGCTCGCTTTTATCTCCTTGTAGTAAGCGTCTTTTTTCTTTGGATTCGTTGAGCTTGATCTGTATTTATGTGTACTATCTTCAACATACAGGATTGTTCTAGCGCCAATTTTCCAACTCAAATGTAAATGGAACCCTCAAACATCCGAGCGAATGGTAATCAGAATCGCGGTAAATCGTGGTTCTCGTTCGCATAGAAACCTTATTTAACACGAAACCTCTTTTTAGTAAATTGAAACTGTACGTCAGAATTTAAATGAAACACAGTTACAGTCAAAGGTTTATTTCTATTGAATCACAAGGATCACTTGAAACGCCATTAACTAGGTGTATTTAAGCGAGATTTCTTCAAGGCTTTAAAAAATTATGGCTTAGTTCTTAGTTATTTTTTGTATGATCCATTTATATTTTAAACCGACTTCAAAAAAAGGAGGAGGTCGAAAGCTGGTAAAAGTCACAGTATATTTATTGCGTAAATACATATATTGTATGGGAAGATGTCAAATAATTATCCCTATGTATTCTTATTAAAACTAGGCGTGCCAAATTTACTGTGCAATAATATGTATTTTTTATGGTGGTTGTCATGTGGTCCCATTTAAATTTGATTCTGATCTAACGGGTAGTTTTTGAGTTATAGTAATGAGTGTATTTTCCAGTGCATTTGAAGTCGGTTTTTCTTGAAAGATATAAATTCAACAACATTTGGTAATCTTTTGAGAGATAAAAAAAAATTGTAATGTGCATAGTTAATTCACAAGTTTTTTGGTCATCCAAAATCATAAAATAGCTACGAGTTAGAAAAACAAAATTTGCCGAGAAACAATAAAGCTGATTCCTCATCCATATGGACGAAGATAATCCATAACACGAAGGAAATTACGACACGACGTTTTGGCGCTAAGCCTATATCATTGATCATTGGGTGTTATTGTATAATGGCCTTTATAGCTATGTGATTAGACTTTGTTACGACCTAGTCGAAGGAATTCAGGATACGAACATTTCTGCATCTTTTTTTTGAAATTCTTTATTGCACTGTTTTTGACTAAAAGCACTATATTGAACTTTATCTTTGAAATATATAAATCACAGAAATATTCAATTTAAATTGTGTATTTCTCATTCTGTTGATGATCATTGATCACGACACGTTTATACGTGGAATCTGTAAAAGTGATGCTTCAGCATGACAGTATTAGTGGTTCTGTGGTGATATTATCTGATGCTAAGGGCCCTCATCCATTATCCGTTATTAGGGTTAGGTTAGGACTGACTCGTTTTGATTATTGCTATGACGAGATTTCGGTTACCGCTTTTGTTGTAGATGTAATTACGCTTTGTATGAGTGAGACCGGGGTGTTTTACATTATAAGGTCGATATTTAACAATCAAATTTATCTAAAATAATACTGATAATAATGCAGCTATACGACTGTGATTTTGAGGCACGGTAGAATGTCTTAGTACTCCAGGTTCCTTGAGGCCGTCATAGACAGTCAGGTACATCCAAACATTACATTTGGCACATTCACATTTTGCAGTAGTTCGTATTCAAAACGTGACAGAATGCAAGCCTATCGCTGCTGTCATAATACTAAATGGTTACATAAAGATGTTTTTCATCACCGCATTTAAGAGCACGAAAATCCATAGTGACAGGACGGGCGGATCTCTCTCACTAAATCATATCACTCCATGTAAAATTATAAACTCACTTCATGTAAAAAACAGTAGTAACTAATCTTAATATTGTCTAGTTTAACAATAAGTAAGACACTGGTACTACTTTTAGAAAGGCTAACCAAAATGTTTATTATTCATTTCAAAGTTATCTTGTGTTTGTTATACAAATTTCGTCCTTAAATCACTTTAAAATGTGATGATAACTATGAATTTTAAATAGATCTGCTAAACTACTCCACTTAGACAAACCCAACATTTACCCATTTATAATCTAACCTGTAAACTTTAAACACTATTTTCAGTTGGGCCTGTCACTGTTTAACATTTAACAACCTTGATTATGTTTTTTTTATTTATTACTAGCGACCCGCCCGCGCACCCCTGCTTCGCACGGATGCACATATCATGCATATTTTATACATATAAACCTTCCTCTTGAATCATTCTATCTATTAAAAAAAACCGCATCAAAATCCGTTGCGTAGTTTTAAAGATTTAAGCATACATAGGGACATGGGGATATAGGGACAGAGATAGCGACTGTTTTATACTATGTAGTGATAGTGACTAGAGGTGGCACTGATTTTAATATTTATTTTTGACGTATTTTTGCATAAGTCCATTTATTTTCATTTTCTATAAGCAAGTATTCATTAAAAATCTCAAGCATCCTAAGCAAATTTTTACCGACGATAAATTTAAGTTATTACATCCACCGGCATGTTATCTATTTTAAAAGAAAATTTACGTTCATATTCTAATTATACGTAGGTACGGTCTTTAAATTTATATGTCGTAAATAATTTCCTCTCCGTGGGAGGGCGTAATTATCATTAAAATATTACATAACGTGTACTGTGACAGACGACAGGGGATATAATGACGAAAATAGGGTGACGTCAACGAGATGAGATGTTGAAAGATAAGGGTTGTAGAGGGTTGGCGGTGACGTAAAAAATGTGAGATAGTGTGGTCTGATCCTAATTAAGGGCATGGATGTGTTGTTTATTTAGAACTAGCTGAAACTAAAACTACGTACGTACAAGTATCTTACTAAACTGTACATCATACAATTGTGTACTAAAAAAACACTGAAATAGTTTTTTTTGTATTAAAGATTTTAAGCTAAAAAACTATAAGTTACTTTTTAGGCAAGTGAAAATAAATTTAAATATTAATGCAATATTATTGTAATTATAATAAATAAAAAGTTGACTAAAAAAAGAGTTTATTCTTTTAAGAACCGATACAGTTCACTTAAAATGAGATGTAAGTAGAACATAAAGTAATTTAATTTGAATCACAATTAATGTAGATTTAAATTGGTTGTAATTAAATGCTCGTGATTACAAACTCATTAGACTTGATCTTAATCATGTGTTTGTTGTCAAGATTTACAAGACATTTTAATTTACATTTACATTACATCATAAAAAAAATAAATTACATTTACATTACATCATACAAAAAATCAATTGCGGGATAGGAGAATTTCTTTCAACTCAAACACGCTTTCGTCGTAGAGTCAACCAACCAGAGTGATTAAATAAATTGAATAAATGCCACAAAGATTTTGTTTTCCCAAATCCAAACTTTTGACACGAACTTTTATTACGTTTGACAAAAATATGCTAAATTATTTACAGGTACATAGAAATATCATGCATTAAATAAACAGTAAGTTGTTTATATGTATCACAAATACAGTATTTATTGTAATAGTGAAATTGATACTTCATTACACAGGCAGAGCAAAAATAAATTTATAGCAACAACTCTAAAATGAAATTGTACTGTTTTGTTCAAATATTCATATTTTTTTAATTAGTAATATGTCCTAAACATTTTAAAATATACTCGTAGTACTTAAATAAAACTACTACTACTAGTATCTCTGCATCTGAGGTAACTCTAGACATTTTCCACCGTTACTGCGAATTGTTGCTATAACTCACTATTATAAATTTTATTACACGTACAAAATGGTTTTCTCCAACAGATTTCCGCAAACAATCGATTAAAATAAATCATTTCCGCGTCCCGAACCTCTGGAAGCGGACGGTACGGTCAGAGACAAAACAGGTGACACATCGAAATGTTTTCTTTTTGTTAAAGGACGAAAAGCTGGTAATCGTTTAATTATTCTACAGCTACAAAAAAAAACATTATTTGGGTTTATGCAAGAAAAACCTGGTAGAAGTAATTTAATTATAATTTTTTATTTAAATAGGTACATTTGTTTTACTAAGAAACAGTTTTTTTGCGTTGAATTTTCTTAAATTGACTTTGTTTGGGAAAAGGGACGATTGTTTTTAAGTTCCTCAATATTCATATGATTAATAAATTGAATATAAAAAATATATTATCACAGATCATGTACTCGAAGCTCCAGGGGTACAGGACCACAGTCACACGGTTTTATTCGCGAGAGTACCCAAACGAAAAATATTTATAATAAAAATTGAGTATCGCATATTGGCACTCAATCATTTATTGAAAGGAATTACCTTTTTTGGAAAATATTTTAATCCTGTAAAACGTGACATTCCATTAATTTGAAATGCGTAGTAAAATATCAATAACTTTAGCTCGTTGTAACAGATCGCTTTGTAATTTTTCTAATATTGATCCGATAAAAATAACAGGTGATTTTTCTCAATAAATAGCTTTTCTTAGTTTATAACAAAATACATTTTATAGAATTTTCAGCTTTTTAATCACGTATTTTGGATTTGGGTATATTATTCCCTTACTATACTAATAACTTGGGCTGTGCTGGCATGTAGCAGTAATAATATAGCAAAATTCAAGAAAAATCAGCTTTTTTGCGTTCAAAAGGGGGATTACTTTATTCACAATTGGCAGGATTAGGAACTGCAGAGTTTGGGTGTATTATACTCAGCGGATATTGCTACCCACCCCTTGGTGAGTTCCCTTAGTTGCCTCTTTCAACATCTAGGGAGGTTTTATTCATACGAGTATCAAGAACAAACTGGAAAAATAATAATAGCCTCTCTTCTGTTTTGAACTCTCATCGAGTTTTTGGTGCAGCTTTCTCTCGGGAAGTTCATTTTTCTCTTTGGTTTTGTATTTTTTAAGTAAAATTCTTGAGACCTCATAGGTTTAAAAAACCAAACTAAAAATTATAAAAGAATTGTGAATCTAGCAAGATAAACAGTGTTTTAATTTATAAAGAGATATGGTTAAGAGTGGGAGTTCACAAAAGAAAGTCGATCAACAAAATTAATGAAAACAAACGACCCGACGAATGAAGACGATCCCTAATTTCATTACAAAACTTGCGCTAACTAGACAAAAACAAAAACACTGAGAGACCTTCATTTAAGTTTCATCTTTATTATAACTGCGATAAAGTTTATATTGTTCTGAGTAATCACAAAAGTATTTAATACTAAAGCAGGTACCTTACGTATCTTTTGCGCGGACCGCATACTTACTTTTTCAACACCTAAACCATGTAAATTGGTTTTTTAACCGTTTCAAGATTCAGTACCTAACAAACAAAACTCTACTCTAACTTGCATGCATATGAGTTTGGTTTTGTTTGGCATAATTACTAAATTCTAAGATTTTTTTTGATAGCTACCTACCTAAATTAAAAACTATGAAAATCAATATACTAAATCTTTGAGTTTCGAGTTTATCGTAAACCTTTTTTCGAAATCTCTTTGTGATCAAATACCTACTGATGGTTCCATATATAGGTATCCATTATTTTTCAGAATGTCTTTTTCCTTTTTAAGAATCTTCTTGGGTCCAAGCTACGCTAGAAAATCTCGAGCTTTTAATAATGCTACGTTTATGTAATGTTATCGTTGTACTTATTGGCGAACTGCCAACATAGTGCATAGTAAGCAGTTTAGCCAACCTTATTTACGTTTACCTGCACCTATATCGTTCCAGGTTTATCCACCTTATTTTATATTCTGACACAAAATATAAATAATAAATGTGCTGAACCAGATTTTTGGACCTACATCAGTATTATAGACTTGTATTAACTTACCTAAATTTATAAAGTTATCAACCTAGCGGATCTTATACAGGGATAACGCTTTCAATGTTATTGTGAGTGTAAAGTTTAAATTAAAATGGACAATAGGTGTTTCATAAATAAGGTGAATGCATGTCTGTCTCTGTTATTTGCAATTGCAAACAAAGCCAGGACGGCAAAGAGCGTTGGTTCCAAAGTTGTTTATTATGGTAATTTTTTAACGCGAGTTACAATATTCGTGGAATTTCCATGACTATCTAGCCCTAAACTAAACAAAGCTTGTGATATTAAGAGAACTGAAGAGCTGTTTAAGTTCACACTTTTCATTTCAATATCTACATAAAAATACCTGGTATTACACTTGCACAGAGAACAAACACCTACAGTTCATCGTAAATATAATTATTGTTCTCAGTGGGGTTGATACCCAGTGCAGAAGGCAGAGCTACTACTGGAGTTGTCAGGAAGGTCAGAATATTTTATGTAGTTCAGTCCCACATTTTCTGTTTATAATCAGACAGGGTGACCAAAAAGTCGTAGACCAAACGAAACTAGGAGTTAGATTAGGTCATCATCTGCAAAAAATTGTTCTACCCCTGCAGTTTTTTTTTTGTTTTTTTTTATATGCTGGACAATCCACACAGCACCATCTAGCCCCAAAGTACGCTACTAAAGCTTGTGTTATGGGTACTAGATAACTGATATATTTCATACATTATAATAATTACATAGATAGATATTTTTTTATTATACATAGAAAACACCCAGACCAATGAACAAATTTCTGCAGATCGTACACAAATTTGTTCCGAGGCGGGAATCGAACCCACAACCTCTGCGTCGCAGAGGTTGTGGGTTCTAATTGTGGTTGTGAGTTATAATTTTATTTTGTGTTTTTATGAGAGATTTGACTTTTTTTTTTGATTTTTACAGCTGATGACACTGACATGAAACTCACCCCTAGTTGCGTTTGATCCACGACTCTTTGGCCACCCTGTATAGTTAAATCTGCAATATCAACGCCACAGATGAATTAAAACACTAAGCCTGAGATCTTGGGAAAATCAGTAGGTTAAGTATAAAAGGGTTTGATTAGTCAGTGGTCTCGGTAGTATATCAGTTTAAAAGCACTACACTTTGGCTGGCAGCCAGCTCCGTGAATCATCGTGGCCTGTCAATGAAATCTAATCTCTTCACTCTAAGTGACTCGTTACTGGTGCTGGGTGTTATTGAGTGATGCTGTTTTAAACGGATTAAATGTTTAATTTTGGAAGGCCACCCATCTCTATTCCGGTGACAAAGACCACAAATTCATCAAACGGAACAATAAAGCTAGCAATATGGTAGAGAGATGGCCTATAGTTACAGTTCATGGTAACTGCGTTAGTTCCATAGGTTAGTTCATAGTCTACGTTGCAGATTAGTAACAGTTTCTAAAGAATATGCCTCAAAGCATTATAAGAGTCCCAAAGTTACTAGCAATACTCTAAATTTGACGGGATCTGTGCTTCTAAAAAATGTTTAATCTCTAAAGATAAAATCAGTTTTTTTTATACAACCAGCTGATGGATCAAGCAGATGGCCCACCTGATGTTATGTGGTAACCATCACCTATAACAAAGTATTGCCTCGTAAGTCACGCACGATAGGAACGTGCTCTACGATGCACTGCCCTGCGTCCATCAACTTGAGGCATACAGATGTTAAGCCTCATGTGCCTGTTATGACACCGGCGATCACACTCTTCAAACCGAAACACAGCGTTGCTGCTTGGCGGCAGAAAAAGGCGTGGTGGTAGTACTTCCCCGGCCGAACCCTTCACAAAGAGCTCTACTTCTCCTTAATAACTATATTATACTCTTAAATCTTTTTAGATGTGAAGATACATTTTGGATGAAACAGCTCTAGATAGACAAAGCCTCAAACCAAACAAAACATGTCAATTGTAAACTAAATAACTTTAATATAACACTTGAATACATTTTAGTAAATACATAACTCTATTTAGTATGAATTATATAACTCTCTTATAGAGAACGACAGTGTCTGTTCTTTACACAAATGTGTGTTTATCCTCGATGGAAATCAAAAGCCACGGCGCAGAAGGCAAAGCTACTACCCAATTAGAGTGAGACCAAGACTTAATTAACAAGCATATTAAAAAACAGTCCTCAAGAGAAACTTATTTCTATTTGCCTGGAGGAGACAAGTTTTCATTTATTTAAGTAAATGCTAACAATCATTAAATTCGCCACGGTATTTGAAGCTACAAATTCAATTTATCTAAAAGCTATTCAAAAATAAAACGCTTTCATAGATTATTACTTATAATTTGTTAAAATCTGCAACAGACAACAAATTAACAAGAAAACATTAACAAGTTGAGCTTAAGATAATTCAGAAACGCATTTAAGCTGGCTGTATTCCAACGTATGAATCACTTAGAAGTCGCAAGATTTGTTACAATTTAATGTTATGATTTAGTGTAATGTTCATTGCGAAATAAACCTTATTCTCATGGCTTTAAATGCCATTAATAATAAGTAGATGCGCGGTTGTTAATGCTTTCTTATTCTTTGGCTTACCGATGACGGTGGATAAAATAAATAGGTATGTGATATTGACCCAATTTGTCATTTAGATGGTTTTTAATTTGAAAGTGGGTAGTTGATAATTTGATGTACGAGTATTTAATAGTACTAGAATATAATAGTACTAGCATGAGTAGTAATGATTAATTTTTTCATTCATTGGGAACGTTCATGTTTTCTAACCAGTTCCCGTCCACCAATATTTATACCATTTATATAACTTTGCCTCAAAATAAGCCTCAGGCATTCCAATAGTTCACAATAACACAAACTATCATAAAATACAAAACGTACCCGGAGCGGCCGGATTAGCTTATCAACCATTCACAGACCTCAAACATTTTACGGCCAATAACCTCCTTAAACACTTCCTCGGTGACCATAAAACTTACTTGACGAATTTACGGGTGACAAACTTTATGGTTGGTATATTTTAATCAAATATTCCGTTTACCCTTACGATATTATGGTAGTCTAGCTAGTTAGAAAATACCCAAGAGTAAGAATGAAGGCTTTCGAATGGCGACCACTAATTTGAGGAACAGGAGGAAGTATCGAAGGATGCTCGGGCCCGATGATGACTGACAACATTTTAAAGATTGCAGAAGGTCGGTGAATGGAGGCTCAAAAGTGTAGCTGGATGTATGGGGCCTCGGGTATACTATTTGATTTGGTTGTAGATTTTTTATACTGATTATAATCGCCTTAAATTACTGTAGGTTCGCATGATAAAAAATTAAAGATATATATGAAAGAAACATTAATTTGACACACAACACACAGAAATAACAACATGAATATTATCTAACAAACAATATATATAGAGTCGGAACAGCAGAAAAATTCAAATATCAATGTTTGAGACCAATTTGTCTCCTTTGTGTAGTGTGGGCCAAACAGGTCCAGTCTTAGTATAAATGCTGCTCCACACTTTCGTGAAAAAAAAATGCTATACATATGTGATTAGAAATATTACCTGCTGTAGAAATTATAAAACTTAGCAGAAGTAAGACCTTTTTTCCCAAAAAATTACGTAAATTAGAAATAGAAAGTATCAGGCGAACGAAAACTCTGGTAACTTTTCAAATTGTCTCTGCAAGTAATTACAAGTTCCACCTGGATCCGTGTTAATAAAATGTCCATTTTGTATTTTTTGCTAACGGGAATGTAATTTTACAAAATTCTATTTTGTTTCTCATTATTCATTAGCTCTTATTGTTTGACGTTTTTCATTTAGATCTTGTTATTTTTTCGGAAACTTATTAATTATGTAAAAATTCACGAATTCGTAATACAAAAAACCATTGGATTCCATGAAAATATAATTAAATCAACGCAATTACGTTATTTGGTACCGGCTAGGGCTCAAACTATTTTTACTGTTGCTAAATATTTATTTCTTCGACTTGCTGATAGAACCGGCGACGGCTCACCTGATGCTAAGGGTAACCATTGCCTTTAATAACGCTCAGCCGTATGATGGGAAAGTTCTCTTCGGATGTATTACTGAATACTTTATCATAAATTATAATAACAGTCGATGCGAAAAACTCTTTTTTTCAAGCTGTTTTATGGTGGGGTATGATGACGTCCTGGCCGATTTCGGCTACGGCGACTATTTAAACTGGATTAATGAATACTTTTAATCAATTAGGACAAAGTTGATCAGTCCTTTCATGCGCTCTCAGATGACTGTGGGGTATAATGAGCAAACAATTGAAGACCATGGAGGGAATTGTGGATTCCTGGATATCTATGTGAATTCAGCTGTCACTCAGGTGAATATTGTTAACGGAATCTCAATGCTGCCATCGCAGGAAGTATGGGCGGGTCACACCTTAGCGATCTTAGACAAGAGGCTGAACTTCTTGTAAATAAAACCGGGTCATGAACAACGTTCTGCTGATGTCACATTTCCCTGTTTGCTCCTCCATTTATGCGCTCGTAAAATATGAAGTTATCATTTACTGTCTGCAAAACACGAATCCCTTCTGATTCCAATGATGCGGTGTTTTTAGATGCGAAAACTTTTTCGAGATGTATCTGAAGGGATGTCTAGGAATTGTCAATCGTGACCTAAATTTAAATTTAGTAGGTATGTTTGAATCGTATAGAACTCCTGTATCCACATTTTAAAAGCTGGTAGTCAGACTTCTCTCTCGCATTCTACAGCTATAATTTCATAAAATCAGCTATAAATTCAGTGAATGTAGTTAAAAAATTACATGTCATACTACCATGTTTTGTAGAGCAAGGCTATAAAGTTCGAGCAAAAATGTGATTTGATTCAAATTTGTTTTCCTATATAATTTTTGTTTTGTAGTTTTTTTAGCAGTTACCTATGTTTATTTTTAGAAGTAGATAGATAGAAAGATAGAAAATACTTTATTGCACACAACTTAAGGATACGACAAAAAACAAACTTAAAACTAAAAGTACAATTGGCGGCCTTAACGCTAAGTAGCGATCTCTACCAGACAACCGTTGGATGAAATGGACTCATGAAATTTAGGAGGGGTCCTTGTGTGCGTGGTGATTAAAAAAAAGAAAGAAAGAATTCAGAAGATAAGTCCGTTATAATTTATTGCGAGCGGAATCCATCTTCGATTCATGTCGAGGGGCCCGGATTAAAAATTTCCTGTTCATTGTTCATCGACGTCTGAGTGACGGGCTCACAGACCCGTGGCCGTGCACCGCCATTAACTCCTGTTTCCTAAGAAACGGTCTATGTCATATGACGGCCGCAAACGCGCTGAATTTATACTATGGAACTTAAGAAGAGGCGCTGGACGTGAGGCCCGATGGGATTATCATATCAACTCAACAACTATTTAGCTACAGCCACATAGGCTGTAGCTAAATAGTCAAAATTCAAATTCATTTATTTTACTAAAGTGTTTAAACATTAATAATTTTGCCATTGGTCCCCGCACTAGGACAAGCCAGTCGTTGAGTTGTGTGCAGTAAAAAATATATTGGTGGACATTTTCACAAAGCGCCATTATCTCCTGGCAAAGCTTGTTAATCCTGGCAAGGGCTTGCTAAGCAAGCCTTGTTTTTTTAAAGATAACTATATGTACTGTTTATTCGGTATTTCGTAAAATCAATATCTAATTATTATTGTATCAGATATCAATCAATATTTTGTTACCCACTTAAATATTTGTCTTAGATCTAGCCCACAACCGTGCAGAAGACTAAAAAAAAAAAAAAAGACTACTAACAAACTAAATCTAAAACTAATAAAAATAATTTTTTTTTTCCAAATCACCTATCTTCGTTATCATGGCATGTTCGTTCCCACGAATACACATCAAGTAATGCACTGCTCGCTTTTATGTATGTGGAGTGATTATAACTTCTCTAAGGCTTTGTGTACTCGTAGGTAGGTACTCGTGTATACCACTTGAGTCTATACTTTTTGGATTCTCTCTTTTTTTCTGCTACTCTGGGTATCAGACATCTGGCCAGAAAATGATTTTCACACCGCTAAATATAACGGTCACCGCTTTTTAGAGAACAACTGTATTGCAATTTGTAGACAAACGACTTTGAATGATTACTTTCTTGAGCAGTTTCAGCTTGTAGCACTTTAGAGAGACTGCAGAGCGTATAATTACATTGGGTTGATCATGTTGTATTGATTTTATTGTATAGTCTGGATTAATACATTTTAGATACGTTACCGTCTAGTTGCGAAAGAAAAGATAAAACTCTTCTGCCACAACCAGTTGCGGGTAAAGAATTATATTTCCGTTTTCGCAACTGGTTACGAAACTTAGTTGCGAAAACGGCCGGAACGTTTTAAGTGTCCTTTATTTATTGACAGCCCCCATAGCTCAGTTGGTAGTAGCTCTGCCTTCCGCGCTGTAGATCGCAGGTTCGATCCCCACTGAGAACAAATAGTATTTTGTGTGATTAACACAGATGTCCGTTCTGTGTTTGAGTGTTAGATTATTATTAGAATTAATTAATTTGAAAAAAAAAATAGTATTGTGTCAGACATCTGGTTCCCATATTACAAGCTATGCTTAGTTTGGGGCTAGATAGTGCTGTGTGGAAAGTCCACCAATATTTATTTCTAAATTATTTATTTATTTCTAAATATAAATCTGTATTTAGATATTTCAAATCATAAGGTCTGATAAGAATGCCCGTCCAACTACAGTGTCTGAGTATAATTTATTGGTTCTATCTTGCAAAAATTAAAAAACAAGCACAGTATAAACATTTTGACCTATTCTAAGTTAATGACTCTCCCACCGTTAGACCACTAAGTTAGCTCCATAAACAACTCGAAACAGTCACGCATTATTTCCTCAACTACGAATGACTTGCAGAACCGCGGACGCCTTCCAACTAGGAAACTTCCTCAGAGTGAAATACCCACAAGAGGGGCAGCACGATACCTTTTTTGAAGTCAAACTATAATTTTTTTGCAGAATTACATGTAAATGCAATAAAATGTAAAATGTGTAAAATCGGATTGATTTGATTTGAATTCTACCGGTAAGGACTTACAACTTTTTTTATTACAACTACCTGATGGAACAGTCAGATGGCCCACCTGATGTTAAATGGTAAACATCACCCAAAACAAAACATTGCTTCGTAAGTCATTCACGATAGAAACGTGTCCATCAACTTGAGGCACTCAAATGTTAAGCCTCAAGTGTCTGTAATTACACCGGCGACCACACTTCAAACCGAAACAGCGATGCTGCTTGGCGGCAGAAAAAAGCGTGGTATACTTCCCCGAACGAGCCCTTCGCAAGCTTTACTACTCTCAGAAACAATTAATATTTTTTTAGGAAAAACCCAAATAAACCAAGTTGTGTGGACTGAACACAGTTCAGAACAACTTAAATTTTGATGATACATGCTTTCTTCCGAAAATACTTCTTTACTAGTAGTACATAAGCAAACCGGTGTTAATTTTTCGACCCCATAATTTCTGTTTATTTTTGGAATTTAAAGTAGCATGCTAATCCAGAATTCTTCGGAAATTCCTTCAAAAGTTTCAGTTAAATGACGCGATTCATTGCGTTTTTGAAGCCCAGTGTAGAAACTATGGATCAAAATTTAGCTATTTTGGCGAGTTATAAGTATTATTCTCTCCCTCTTTTATTTGGCCGGTAACTTGCTGACTCATACCAGGAGCTGCATAACACCTTGCTGAACCAACGAATAATACCCAGTTGCTATGAAATGTGGGGTAAAACTTATACGATTTTCACAGAATTCGTATGTTTGTCACGGCATTAGTAGTTTTTTTACATTTAAATAAATAAATAAATAATGCTGGACAATCCACACAGCACTATCTAGCCCCAAAGTAAGCTACTCAAAGCTTGTGTTATGGGTACTAGATAACTGATATATTTAATACATTATACATATACTTACATAGATAGATATTTTTTTATTATACATAGAAAACACCCAGACCATCGGAACAAATTTCTGCAGATCGTACACAAATTTGTTCCACGGCGGGAATCGAACCCGCAACCTCTTGCGTCGCAGGCAGGCTCTCGCCCGCTGCGCCACAGAGGTCGTTTAACTCAATTTTATGTTTTATATTTGTTTATTTGATAATTATGACAATCTCTAAGACATCTTCAAATAATGTAGAGTTGGTTCTTATTATAAAATATCAGACAGGATATCTTACGCTACTTGGTGAAAGTCTTGGCTAGTCGTTAGGTTAAGGCCTGGGGCCTTATTGTCTAACTTGAAGCCCATTACCATAGCGATTTTCTGGGTTTCAAGTGTCAAACTTTCTGTTATACATATCAAGTTCGTCTGTGACATTACGATACTACATATTCTCTCATCTGTGCCGATTACGATTACCAGAGAGTTAGACAATTAGGGCCCTGAACAGAAAAAAAACAACAACTTCACGACCTCAGTGGCGCAGCGGGCGAGAGTCCGCCTGCGACGCAAGAGGTTGCGGGTTCGATTCCCGCCTCGGAACAAATTTGTGTACGATCTGCAGAAATTTGTTCCGTTGGTCTGGGTGTTTATGTATAATAAAAATATCTATCTATGTAAGCATATAATGTATTAAATATATCAGTCATCTAGTATCCATAACATAAGCTTTGAGTAGCTTACTTTGGGGCTAGATGGTGCTGTGTGGATTGTCCAGCATTATTTATTTTATTCATCCCCATAGCGATAGATAGATAGATCCTCTCAGATCTCTTAGAGCCTAGTACCTACTAAACCGAGAATCTTTGAGGATGATGTCTACAGAAGGTGATCATAGTAACTATCACTATCACGATGTTTCACCAATATTACTTCTAATATAATTAAAATCTGTTTCAATTAAACCGCCATGTTTTAAACTAATTCCCTAAACTTTTTACCCTATTACCCTCGTATATTTACCCGTCTTGTTACATTAACCAGAGAGGGTAATCAGTTAGCTGAGAAGCCTTCGTTAAGAGGGCTCACATACGTGCTGACAGTTAAAATACATACAAACGGTGACTATGCCTTTGTATGCTCCAAGTTGATGGACGCAGGGCGTGCATCTTGGGGCACGTTGCTAATGCTGCGTTTATAAGAAAGAAAAGACATTTATTTAAACATACCGCACACGACAAGCTGTACGAAACATATACAACATAAAAGGGATATTCTAGACAATTAAGACAATGTACATAGGTAAAAATGACACCTAGAAAGAGAGAGAAACGAAAACTAACTATAAAAAAAAATAATGTGTGTCACTTCTCCGCAATATGACTGTGAAACGCTGACATGCACGGTCTAAATAAAAAGCCCTGTGCTCAGCATCAGCGGAGAACTAAATCCCAGCGCTGGTTTTCAGCACGAGGCTTATACTCAGCTTTATACTCAGCTCATGTCCGTAGCAACGCGAACGTCAGTGCTCTCTCGCTCTCTCTCTCTCTCTCTCTGCGTTATCTTTCGCGCATTGCCCATGTCACTGCCCATATCCCTCTGCACATTGAGCTAAGTGTGAACGAATTATATCGTGCGTGACATACGAAACAATGCTTTGAGATGGTTACCACTTAGCATCAGGGGGGTCATCTGCTTATTTCATCAGCAGTAGTATAAAAGAATTAGCGAATTAGTAATTTTGACTTTTTAGACATAAATATGACTAAGAATTGTGTCCATTGGCATTTTTTTTTTCTTGCAGTCTCTGCTCGGTGATATTTTGTGTCATTGTGAAAGCTCAATCAACACTAATCGGCTGTCAAGTCACTTGCTTTTTCAGCTTTTACCTCAAATTAAATAGAGATAGCAAGAGACTTGACAATCGATTAGTGTTGATAGCACTTTCAGAAACCGGTCGTAACACCAGTAAATTCTTGGTAGCCAAGGCTGCATAATTGTTGCCGTCAATTTCGCAGTAATTGTCAGCAGGTTGCCACACGTGTGGAGGCCCAGCATGTGCGGTCAACTGTATTAGCGTTGCTTAGCAACGTGTAGTGAGCTAGAGCGAGACTTTGTGATGGTTTCACACATACATGACCTACACGTATGTGTGTATGTTTGACGTGTGACACCTTTCACCCAATGGATCTACGAAATTGCATCACGGGAAGCCGTGTATGGATAGGCCTCAGAATGGTTCTTCCTGGAGATGTAAAGGGGAGGAATTCCAACAGTGGACTTCAGCATAAAGTTCAAGTTAATTTTTTCGTACTTATCAGATAAAAGGTTACACGTCATATAAAAAAAATAATAATAGTTAGTCATCTTCTTCTTTTCATGTCGCTTGTTCTTTCGAAACAGTGAAATAAACAGTGTGGTGAAAGTATGGTGTGGGAGATACAAACGCCTATATTCCTTTAGAATTGTATGGATAAGAATGCTAGGGTGACACTAATTAATTATGTTGTTCGTTCACAAATCTTTTAAGTCTGAAGTCATCTTATATGTATAATGAGAGCGTGTTAATTAAAATTTACATAAATTAACTTTCAAAAAATAAAAATTTGAACGCTTTTGTCAAGGCAAAATATAATGAAACCTTTGTTACGGTACCTATACTTTGTGATCCTAATGTAATTATTGTTACTTTTCGCAAATAAAAATATCTCTATCTTAACATAATCCTAACCTATTATTCTTTCTTTTCAGATAAATCTAAAGTGACAGTGACAGTGTCAGTGAAAATGGTACAGTGACGTCAATCAACAATGTTGACAACATGAAGCTGTGGAAGAGTCTGAAGATATCGATAGGTAGTCGCGACCCCAAGTCGCATGCCCAGGACTTACCGCAATGGAACGGCCAGGGATACGAGCTGGATGGTAAGTTACTAGTTAACCACGCCCTTAACGGATCTAGCACGCTTTTTCCTGTAACCCTGTATAAAACTAGTTCTTCTTAGTTGCTGTGTTTCGGATAGAATGGTTGCCGATGAAATTACAGGCACATGAGGCTTGACAACTGTATGCCTCAACTTAAAAATAAATAAATAAAAATATTGGTGGACATTCCACACAGCACTATCTAGCCCCAAACTTAGCCAAAGTTTGTACTATGGGAACCAGATAGCTGATATAATAAATATATTATGTAAATATGTATGTATGTTGTATTTTTTATGTAAATATGTAAGTATACATGTAATAATATATAACACCCAGACAGAGAACAAACATCTATGTTCATCACTCAAATGTTTGTTTTCTGTGGGGAATCGAATGCACGGCCTCCGGCGCAGAAGGCAGAGCTATACTACCAACTGAGCTGTGAAGGCTGTCAAAAATTTAATGAACACAGGATAGTGCAACGTAATAGGGCACGTCCATCTTGTAATTCTAAGATACCGGTATATAGATAA
Organism: Plemyria rubiginata; assembly: GCA_963576535.1. NCBI lineage: Eukaryota > Metazoa > Arthropoda > Insecta > Lepidoptera > Geometridae > Plemyria > Plemyria rubiginata. Next base: position 2,670,354 of record OY754910.1, read on the forward strand.
GAATGCATTTTTGCATTTGTATACTTTTTGTTGATGATGATTGAAACTTTCTACTGATAAAATAGACAGTTACTATAATTTGTATAAGTTAATTGAATAACCACGGATGAAGGAAAGGAGTATAAGTCTATGTGAATAACGCAGAAAACCGCTCGTTGTTTTCGCAAACTCGTGTTATTCATAATTATAACTCTTTCGTTTTAATCTGTCTGACTCGTTCTACCGTGATATATGTCGGTAAAAAACTGGCGAAAATGAAAGAAAATTACATTATGGAGGCAAAAATGCGTGAATGCGTTGAATAAATCGTGGAGTTATCTTTAGAGGGGATGCTGGGAGAAAATTAAATTGAGGTACGATGCGAGATTTTTGGTAAATTGAATACGGTTTTTCTTTAAAACTGTCTTATAACGCAAAATATTTTTGCAAGAGTTCAGTCTAGACGTAGTAAGAAATAAAGATGCATTTATTTAGTAGAAGGTAAGGTAAGGTAGGTAAGGTTTTTTCACGTGTTTAATATATTGATAAATTATGTTATATTATTTTTAATATTGTTATAAATAATATGCGTTTTTTGTATGAACAATATTTTTTTAAATATTTAAAATTTTTAAATATTAATGAAATGACTTGAGTGTTGAATAAGCAGATAGTTAAATATAAATTAACTTGAACAAACTAACTAACTAACGTCAATTAACTATCTTAAATCAGCAGGTTCAATTAACTAAGCAGATAGTGGTTACATATTCTTTGTTTGGTTAGAAGGAGGGCTCAGTATAGTCCTTCCTGGAAATTTGTAGCTGAGGCCTATGTCCAGCAGTGGACTGCTTTCTACTTAGGCTGATTGATGACTCTGATAAAATGCTTAGGCAAAAGTAATCAAAAAAGAAAAATACATTAGAAATATCCCATAAAACCATAAATTTATTGCCCGCACAATAACACCAGAAAATGTGAAAAGTGATAAATCTGAAACTCGACAAATCTAATATTCATGGAAACGGAGTAAATTTGGAAAATTGCTCCAAACATTCTCTGGAATCCAATATTCTCTAAGCTTGTCGAGGACGCTATGATTTGCCAATTTCGTCCAACACTTGGAATATTATTTCCCAATATTGTGCAGAATTCAAATTTCCTAAATCGTAATGGCTGTCGCGCCGAAGAAAAGAAATCATGTGATCTGGAAGTCAACACAGCCAGCTTTACAAACAATAACTTTAACATCTGCCTTCAGATTTAACTTTGTGGCGAATTATCAGATAAGCTTATGTTTGCTAATAATATAACATTTATCAAAGAACTCGTCATTTACAAAATCAACTAAAACAATATTGAAAAAACAGCCACCCAGCATTCTTCAAAGCTTTTAGAGCGTTGAACGAAAAGTAAACAAACTTTCCTTTTTATATAACTATGCATAAAAAATTATATAAAACCACTGGGTTGTATAAGTAAGTTAATAAATTATATAAAACCACTGGGTTGTATAAGTAAGTTAATAAATTATATAAAACCACTGGGTTGTATAAGTAAGTTAATAAATTATATAAAACCACTGGGTTGTATAAGTAAGTTAATAAATTATATAAAACCACTGGGTTGTATAAGTAAGTTAATAAATTATATAAAACCACTGGGTTGTATAAGTAAGTTAATAAATTATATAAAACCACTGGGTTGTATAAGTAAGTTAATAAATTTTCTTTTAATTAAACACATTCTCATAAACAAAGTCTGCTAATCAGAATCTGAAAGAATTTGTGTAACACAATAAAAAATAAAATTGAAAAGTATTCGAATATTCATGATGGATGGCTTCCACTGTTTTGTTTTTACGCAAAAGGTTTTATCATTTCATTCCGATGATTTTTTTGATTTTATAATATTTTCTTTTGATTCTTTCACGATACATTTTGTCCGAGACTTCGCTCACCAGGTAAAACAATACTTACCTATGTGCTACAGAAACGTACCTTTTTTGTATATTTTCGTAGGTTGATTCTTTTCTTCCTAACGTGTCGCTAGTTTTCTTCGAAACCGTATGGTGAAAGGTTTCTAAGGACGCATCAGACCAGCATCAATTTGAGGATACCTACATTCAGAATTTTATGAATTTAACACACACGCCATTTTGTTGAATTCATAAAATGATCAGGTTTTTCAATAACACTTAAAAAAATATGCTTGAAGAAATATGCAGCAAAATTTGCTTCGACCGAATTCTCAAAAATTTTAGAATTTGTTATTCCCGTCAGTGTCGAAAATAACCATAATATACTAGGGTAGGGTACACCCAGTATCAGACTGTGGTCGTGATGAAAAACAAGTGGCCGCGACTTTGCTTTTGTCACGTGTCTTTTTAAAACTTCCGTCGGGTTCTTAATTAGGAAGCTTTATGTTGCGGTTGAGACCAAAGCTTGTGCATTCTAAGTTACATTCGTGTATCACGGGCTAGTTCAAATTCGGAACAATGACGATTTTATCACACACCAAATCTATCATATTAACTCCCGAATTCTGAAAGCCTGATCAAAGCTACTCGGCTGTTAAGTCACTTGCTGTTTCAGCTTTTACTTCAAATTAGATAGAGATAGCAGGTTATTTGAAAGCGGATTAGAATTGATCGGGCTTTCAGAAATCGGGGGTAAGCGTTTGAAACATGAGATTTGTAATAGAAACAGAAACTTCAGGACTGTAATCCCCAGGTGCGGTAAATATCAGATATACCAAATGTAGGTATGGTATTACAAACGTGACAGGTCGCAAACCCATCGCCCACCATACAAACTAGATTTCTCAAGATGTTTTCCTTCATAGATTGAGACTACTGGCATGGAACAACAAATGGAACATGAAATGGGATTTCAAGTAATCCTATTTTACTGACCTCACATAATGGGTCTAAGAAAATTGGTTTTTTAAACATGTATAGCATGCAATAGGATGTCTATTACACCTATTTGACTAACTTCTCAGCTCAGTTGGTCATCATCATGAGGAAGTCTACTACTACTCTATGTACTACTGCTAAGGATCTACTAAGTCTAAAATACTACACATTTCAAGGACGAACGATTCTGATCTCTCTCCATCCAGCGACTTCCACCAAGTCTACATATTTCAAGGAAGAACGCTGATCTCTCTCCATCCAGCGGCTTCCACTAAGTCTACATATCTCAAGGAAGAACGATTCTGATCTCTCTCCATCCAGCGACTTCCACTAAGTCTACATATTTCAAGGAAGAACGATTCTGATCTCTCTCCATCCAGTGACTTCACTAAGTTTACATATTTCAAGGAAGAACGATTCTGATCTCTCTCCGTCCAGCGACTTCACTAAGTCTGCATATTTCGAGGAAGAACGATTCTGATCTCTCTCTATTCTTAAGGGTCCGGTGACAGCGGCTCGCAATTTCGAAGTGCGATTGGCTATTATTTCATTTTATTTCATTTCGGGGAAGTTGTTTGAAAAAATAACTCTAAAGAAACACGCATAAATACTGTTCGAACACAAATAATACAATAATATAAGAGAAACATGCCCGAGTCAGAAATCATTTTGGTATAAGTATGTTTGGTCTTACGTTTACCTAATACCAAAATGATTTCTGACTCAAGCACATTTCCCTTATATTATTGTATTATTTGTATTCGAACAGTATTTATGCGTGTTTCTTTAGAGTTATTTTTTCAAACGACCTCCCCGAAATGAAATAAAATGAAATAATAGCCAATCGCACTTCGAAATTGCGAGCCGCTGTCACCGGAGCCTTAATTATTAATCAGTCAAAGTAGAAAGTCATTTGTTCATTTTAAGTTCTGTAGTGATGTAACTGTTCATATAACACTGGGATTTCAATCTTTTTTGCCCGTTCTACGAAAAACTGCCAGTTAAGCCTGGAGGGTGAAATCACGTTATGTCGAGTGAATTTAATTGTTCAGGAAAACACGGTGGGTGTGTGGACGGCCGGAACAATGTCGCTGACCTCATTTACCGCATTTTTTATTATTTACTTATCTGGGTAAAGAAAAAGATGCATCCATAATGCTACAGGTTACAAAAACGTATATATTATTATATCCGTGGGTTACAATAATGTTTATTTGGTCAATCCACACCTATCTAGTGATCGAACGGAGCCTCTTTGACAAATCTTTTCACCTCACTGTTTAGAAAGAATTAGTAACACTACAAGAAGAACAAGATATGACACTTGTTCACACACTTGACACACACACACACACTTTTCCTATGATGAGGTGTATTACACAGCACACAGCACTATCTTGCCCCAAACTAAGTCAAAGCTTGTGATAGGAACCACATAGATGACAATACTTAAGTATTTTTTTTGTAAATATATATAAGCTTCTATTCATCACACAAATTTTTGTCCTCGGTGGGGATCGAACCCACAGCCAACGGCACAGAAGGCAGAGCTGCTACCAACTGAGCTGTGAAGGCTGTCAAATATTAAACTGAAACTGAAAACTCACCTGTGCCAATTACGATTACCAGAGAGTTAGACAATGGGTGGTCTTCTGCGAATGAGCCTTTAATTTCTTTTACAATTTGAAAGATGTTCATTTATTATTAATATCGTGAGACATTTTTTATATTGCTTGTGATAAAACTGCTCAAAAATGTATCATATTTAAAAATTATTTCCGAACACGGAACTCAATATAAAGTAATTACAAATTCGTGAAACATTCATTTTGAAAATGTAAGTATTTTCACTCCCGGAAAATTATACCCAGATTCTACCCCAAATGAAGTTTCAGAGAAATACCCAAAAAGTTTTTTCCGGGTATAATAACTGATTAAATTAAAACTCCCTAAGTTCGCAGAGTTGCTTGATACGATCCAAATGAGGTTTCACAGTACTTTACTGAAGTTTAATTTGTTTGTTGTAGTTAATGTTTCTTGCTCTCCAAAATTTAAGTATCTACTTAGCTACATGGAATGAGTTTTTGTCGGGGTTTTTTTGAAGCAATTTTCGTGAAATGGAACTTCATCACAATCAGGTACTACCGTTTTTAAGGTTCACAGGCGAAACTTTGGGTACTTTTACCGTCGGTTTCTGAAAGTGGATCAAAGTTGATCGGCGGTCAAGTCACTTGCTATCTCTATCTTATTTGAAGTAAAAGCTGAAATAGTAAGTGACTTGATAGGTGATAGTGTTGATCGAGCTTTTGGCGGCGGCAGTAATTATGCTAACTTATCATTACTCGTAGTACCTAATACTTCTGTTGCTTTCTACCAACTGCGGCCTCGCTTGCGTTTTAGTAGCAATTACAATTGTTATTATTAAGATATTTAAGGCATTTTCCCTTTATTGGGTTACCTCGTTCTCGGTAATTTTTGGGCATAAAAATTAGCTTGCTAATCCAGATTACGAAAAACCAAACATCGTAACTTTGGCAATTCTAGGAAGTTGTTGTCGTAAATTGTGGGATCCAGCATGCGGTCCTCTTTGTCCAAAATGTGTCAGGCATGCGGCATACTGTCCAGCCGTTCATATTTCGTCTATCTTTTTGACCAAAGGACACCGATGCAGCAGGGCAAGTACCATTCTCGTCGATCGCATAATTTGACATTTAGAATCGTCAAAATTAGTTAAAAATGGTTTTATCGACAGTCGCAAGTACGTTACCAACTTAATCGATTAGTAGATAAAATCGTTAAATTATAATGAATTTACCGATAACCTTAGCATGGAACTTTTGAATGACATTTGAAATCGTCTATTTTGACGATTTACGCGATTGTTTTAGCGACTTTGAAAATGGTCTCAGTAAAGGTCGGTGTGCTCAAATAAAATGGGTTTTGGTTTTTAAATTATTTTGAAAGAGGAGCAGAAATTTTGTCGACAAAAGATCTATAATCGCATGGAACGATACGATCCGATACGTTTATCGACGGATTGCACTGCGGATTTGTAATACAGTGTATGCAGTCTCATGATTTTACACCTGAAAAGGAAAAAATAAAATTTATCATTTAGGACTAAAATAAAAATAATACAGAGATTTGTGTGTCGCAAAACGTAGTTCGTTTTTAAAATTTATCGAGAATTACCTTCAAATTTTATCGTATCGATGATCTATGCTCGAGGAGCAGTTTTGACATACTACGATGTGCTAAGTTAAGCTAAGTTTTTCTAACAATATTAGTACAGGAACAAAGACGTTAATATTGGCGTTCCCAGCGAGATAGTTGGTCAACTGGCTACTGCTTGAAGTGCTCAGATACAGCAATAAAAACAATGTGATTTATATAAAAAGTAGGCATACGCCACGTATGCTTTTAATGAATGGAAAATGGAACATTTGTTTTGCTGTAACAGTTAAAGCTTGGATTTGTTCAAAATGGACATTATTTAAAAATATTGTTTTCGTATACCACTTTTATATGTATATTTTCCAAACTGTTAATGGTGGGCGCCATTTATTTACAAAGCCTTTTCATTCGTTCGGTTTAAATGTATTATTCAGGAACTAACGAGTTTAAAATCATAATGTTCAATTTTAATAAAAATAGAACTAGTTTTTATTATTATTATTATTATAAGCCCTCCGGGTCCCACTGCTGGGCAAAGGCCTCCCCCCATTCCTTCCACACATCGCGATCCTGGGCTATGTTTGCCCAGTCCGTCAGGAAAACATCGAGCTCGTCCCTCCATCTCCGTTTCGAACTCGTTAGAACTAGTTTTAATAAAAATTAAAAAAAAAAACACATGGAGGACTCTTACATATTGCTGCAAACGATGTACCTATATTATTAACATCAAGTGAGATAGAGTTCACTAGTAAAAAGAGGATAAGTCAACTGATCCAAAATTTAAAACAAAACGTTATTTTAGGCAAATACATGAGCGTATAGGTCGAGTCACGTAAAAAGATCTTACGTAAAAAGAGGGGGAGGGGGTGTAATGGAGCGAGTGTTTTGAATGCGCAAACGTATCTCCGCTGTTTTCCAGCGTTCTTTTTAAATGACGTGACCTTTACCATCCCTCGCACGTTTCGACATGGTCCAAGGGTACTCAACCTTTCAAACAAAGTTTGTTATAATAGAGAAGTAAATTAGATATGTAACAATATTATGCATGAAGTGGCGTAAAATGGAGCAAAATCACAAAACTGTATCGAGAAAAGTTTAGTGGCAAAAATAGTTTTTTTTATACTTGTTGCTTGCTGAAAAAAAGCAAGTAAGTGGAATTAAAAAAGTAGTCTGCCAACCCGATGTTTAGTGGTAACTACCGCCAATTACTGTCCATAATGATCACCCTTTTTAACGATCATGCGTCCTTCAACTTAGACACCGAGTCTTACCTAAAACAAGATGATAAACTGACGTTCATATTATGTAAACTTTTCGCCATTTAAATCGAAACAGTGCCATCTGACTCCGTGACGCAATAAATTTACAGCTCCCAAAGTTCCTTTCCGAAGTATTTATACAATCGGAAACAAAATAAATAAAACAACGCGCTCGATATTGCCTTTCGTGTTTGTTTCATATTTCCCGCACAAAGGAGCAATGAGGTTCAATACAAAAATTTATTATACATATTAAGTATTCATAATACCCCTGAATCACCAACTGAACGAATATTAACTAATTGTATTCACAAATTTTAAACTCGTAACAAACGTTCGTATCGTGTTATTGCGATGTGTTGCTTTGTTTTAGATGATAGTTACCACTTGAAACCAGGTGGGCCATAATTATGCTTGGCTCATCAAAAAGTGTTATAAAAAAAATCTAGACAAAAATATTATTATTTTCCAAAACACCCCCCCCCCCCTCCACCCGTTTTTTATTTCGTTACAATGTGTTGTTAGCTAGCAATTTTGTTAATGAATGTTAAATTATCTAACACTAGCTGCGCCCCGCGCTTTCACCCGCACATATTTAAATCCTGGTATTCCCACGGGATAAAAACTAGCCTATGTGCTATTCCAGACTATAATTTTTATCTCTGCCAAGTTTCATCCAGATCCGTTCAACCGTTCCGGCGTGAAAGTGTAACAAACAACCATCCATACTTACAAACTCTCGCGTTTTTAATAGTAGTAGGTTGAATTGAAGTCACTTTTTAACATTGTGATCAAATGTTAGCTAACTAAATTTTGGTAATGTTTGTAGACCATGTTTTAACAGCAATGTGGGAGCACCTTATAGCAAGAATCTAGGATTACAAGAAACGTTTCTTTCTGAACAATGAATAAACCTAATACAAAATTGTTAAATCCAAGCTTCGTGATTAGTTCCTTGATCCCTTTTGTCAGTTTTGTGTTGATTTTCATCCATTACTCCAATAATCCTTCAATTTCTTGTATAATTTGGATTATATTTCGGCACGAATGGGTTTTAATGATTTATTTATTCGTAAATTTGTTTGACACTTGAAATCGTTGCTTGTTGTTGTTGTGAGTTCGCATCGCTAGATAGAATAATTAGCACTAATTCAATGCGTACGCCAATTTGTAAACAAAAACTTTAGGAATTGAAAGCGTTATTTTATAACCGCAATGAGATTTTGGGCGTTTTAAACATGGAACGGTGAAGTTGTGTTCCGAAAAAGAAAATACATTTATTTGACATACAACAACAAAAAACGAAATACATATAGAACGGACGGACGAAAGTATAACTTTAGAACATTATCAAATTACCTATGGGTATTATATTATGTACAAATTATATTATGTACAAATTATTGTGTTTCCGTCAATTTACCTAAGTTGATTCAATAATGTATAACTATTCATCGATCGTTTCAGCGGGGTCACTAAATTAACTGAATTATTCAACCGCTTTACCAATGCATATTGCATAGTTTAAATTACCATTTAAAAGGTCGTTAGCCATATAAATATTATTAAAGCGTAATGCAAAACAGTTTTGGTGTACGAGTATGTTTTGTGTAGATAAAGGCCGTTGTCAAATTTAATCGAAAACTGCTCAATACTCAACAGTCTAATTTGTCTTTATAAAGTTTAAATAAAAAAAAATCACTAAATCCAATCCAAAGTATCAAAGTCAAAGTCAACTCAAAATATTACGTTATGTTTATTAAATAAAATCACAAGGATCACCTTGAAATGTCTTAAAACTAGTCTAAGTAGGTACTTTTAAACGGCGAAAGAAAACATCGAAAGAATACCGGCATGTCGTAATCCAAAAAGTATTTATGTCAAGTGCTCAAAACCAAGTGTTTTATCCGGAATTTGGATACTAGTTTTATTAAGTCCTTGGTCGAAACACTTCACTGATAGACAAGTGAAAAACCTTATTTTTTTAATCGGTTAAAAAGTAACAACAACACCGTATAGCCTCTATGGCTTGTAAACTTAAACATTCCGCTAGATTCCTAACCTCGCCATACCGACTTGGGCTAATTATAAATGAATTAGACAGACGTTTCGTTGGTAACAGGGCTGCAAAGTCGATTTCAGACATTCCTTTTACAGGACGCTTTTAAGATTCTAATAAAGCTTGGTTCAGACTGAACAGTTTCTGGTCGCAATTTTGCAGTAGTTGGTTTTCTATCCGTTTTGATGTGCCTCTGACTACCCCATCTTCATAGAATCTTAGTTGGTACTTGCTACTGAGATTTGAGGGGATATCTACCGTGCCTTCCGAGATTCAAGTCAAAAACGGGTTTCTTCATATAAAAATATTCGTATTACACTTGTATATTTTATCAATCACTTGGTTGCCTGTACAGTGGTTTATACTAATATCAGGAATTACTAACCCCCGGTTTCTGTAAGCTCGATCAACACTAATCAGCTGTCAAGTCACTTGCGATTTCAGATTTTACTTCAACTTAGATAGAGTGGAAGTGACTTGACAGCCGATTAGTGTTGATCGAGCTTTCAGAAACTGGGGGTTAACAACGATAAGTATAAAAGTGTGTTATTGCAGGTGATTAATAGAGCTTCGCTTTGCTTTGGGCTAGATGGCGCTGTAGTAAATGCCCATAATATTTACTTACATGTACTAAAACTTTCTCTGTTGAGGTAAACTGATTTCCAGATCAAATTTTAATCACAAATGATTATTACTAGCAACTGTTGTACCAACTGACTACTATTGATTTCATTCATTCATTCAATCTTTTACGAGAGAGCGTTATGTGTGTGCCTTTATCATTCCTTCAACGACATGTACGATGATTCATGATTGTCGGTGACTAATTATAAAAGGGGCGAGCATTTCCACTAATTATAAATTAATGGTAGTTTGCTCGGCAAATGTGTGGAATTATAAAAAAAGTATACATACTAAGCTGACATAAAAATAAACTTTGACTGAACCCTGTTTTGTTCGTATTTCTCCGTCCAAACTTAGACATGTATATTGTATGTGAAAAGTCAATAAGATAGATAGATACATACATTTTTGACTTAAAAACAAATAATTTTAGTTTTTATACAATAGGTATTTTACAAAAAACAATGAAAAAAAAATATTTTTTACTCAATGTATAAGTGTATTTTTATGGTTAATTCAACTTGAATGCCAGCTCAACCAAAATGAAATTAGGTTGTATTAACGTGATTATCGCAAATTGTTTGTATTGTTCGTAGATAAACGAGCTGAAACCCTCAAAAGGTTTTCGCCGAAGGCTGGTTCTTGAGTAAAAATCAACGGTCTAATAAAATATTATTACAACGGTAAAATTTTCCCTTCGTAACAAATGCTTAACGCCTCGTTTAAGAGGGCATATTTTAATAAAATGGCAGGCCTAGATTTTTAAATTATGCATTTACTGTATGGAAATTTACGGAATTGGCTAATCATCTTTGTAGACCCTAAATCAGACACAAAATCGATTGGTCAGTCTTTGTTTAGTCTTAAGCTCATTAGACAGATTTTTATTATAATATCGACTCAAAGTCAAAGAGTATTATTATATATCTTGATACTTCATAGCGGCGATGGGTTTGCAACCTGTCACGTATGGAATACTAACTACTGCAAAATGTGGGTATGTGCCAAATGTAATGTTTGGACGTACCTCTGACTACCCCCCTTAGACATCCTCAAATAATCTTGAATTAGTACCTACTTGGTACTGGGAGATCTGAAGGGATATCTACCGTGCCTGGGGATCAAAGTCGTGAAGCTGTTTCTGTTTTCAGTTTTGATACTTCATTTTCATCATAATGTAAACATTATAACGTCTACTGTTGTTTGTCCTAATACGAGTATACCATTCTGCTAGGACGCATTCTGCATTCTGCTGGGACGAGACTGGCTAGGACCAAGTTTTTGTGTAACTTATACCTACTTTATTTTCTTTAGCTATATACCTACTTTATTTTCTGTGCTCGTATGTTTTATATCAGGTATGTACAACGTACTCAATTTGTCTGTACTTTAGCTTTCCGTTCTGTATTTTGTGTGTATGTCAAAGAAAAATTATTTTTGTTAATGTACTGTCTTTATTTCTTTTTTATTGCTTAACATAGTTCTCATCTATAGACCTCCAAAGATCAAGGTCCTCACAATTTTCGGCACCTTACAGCCAAGGTGCCAGCAATCATCACTAAGCCGCGTCGTCCTAATAAAAAAACTCCAAAATGAGTTCCACTTTCAATTCCAGTTTTTCCGGTTAGAATATCTTCATTTACCCGTAAAATATCCAAAATATGAATAAAAGATTACCTTGTCAAATTTAAAAGTTTGCTTCTGAGTTCAAAAAGCTATGCAAAGTGAAATTGCAGCGATAAATGAATCTTTCATGCTGAATGTAGGTAGGTATCTATAAGACTAGTTTTAAATAAAGTTCTTAATTTTTCACAAAAATTTTTACATTAACATTGAACTATAAACATTATTATGCATACATTCCATATTTTTAAATAATGTTTTATACAATCACAGCCACACAAATAATTACAGTGTCACCAAATTACCTATCTAGTATAGACACCATTAAAATTTGTGACACAAAATATTGTGAAACTATGCAACTGCTAAAACTAAACAAAATTATTATAACATAATTCCTCTTTGGTTAACTTAGTAGAAAAGCTTTGTGTATGTGGCTGGTCTGGAGAAGTAAGTATAATGCCTATTTCTACCTCTAAGCTGCGTTGCTGTGCTTCGGTTTAAAGGGTGCGTGGGAACTTACAGGAACATGACATGAGGCTTAATATATTTAGACTTCAATGAAATGGCTCATATAAAATGCTACAGAATCAGAAGCTTCTAGAAATTTTAATCTTAGCAGCAAAGTCAAAAACTAAGAGGATCTGGTATTACTTGTCACTCTCACATTATTCTAACTAGTACTTAAAATCTAAGATTACGATGAAAACTCGGTTGAAGATAACTTTAAAGTTTATGACACAGAACCTCGTATATCCGTTTTAATAGAAATAAAATTTTAGAGCTCTTTTATTCCATTTGAGTTGCTTTTCACTTCTTCAAATGAAATGGCTCATACTTTCTTGTGGAGCGTTCTTTTTAGTTTTCGTGAGATAAATTGAATAGAATTTACATCACAACGTAATGGAATTGGTAATGTAGATGTTTGGAACAGAATTAGCTCTGTTTTTACTTGTACTAGTGCAGAATAATGTAGTATTCGATCTGTCTCTGGTTACTCCCCTGAGACAATACTCTCTATTAAGTAAAGAATATGTAGACTACTTGAGTTAAGAGGATTGTATTCTGAGGCTAGGGAATACCAGTCGTGAGAGCCTACTAAGTTTTTATTGTTCATTTATTTTTTCGAACTTCTGCTTCTACGTCTTGTTTGTGTCGTTGGATAGTGAAAGCTCAAATTCGTTCTTCCTGAAAATGTATGAAGGAGACCTATGTCCTGCAATGAACTTCTTCAAGCTAATCTTATCTCATTGTTTTACTAGTTCTTTTGACACAGTGTGGTGAAAGGATTTTAAAGGCGCCTCATGGAGGCTCCTTTCGAGCACTTGACACATTTTTTTGAACTCATTAGGGTCTACGACATGTTGGTTACGCACGATGTTTTTCTTTACCATTTGACAATACTGCCAGCATTCTGATATTAGATTAAAATAGAACATGGATTTATTTACAACACACAAAAAAATACGGGTCAATAGTTGATAATACTTATCAAATTTATAAATAGTGCAAAAACTCTTTTATTGTAAAATACACAATATAAAATTAGTCTATCATTTTATATTTAATCATCGTATCAACAAAAGCTCACAATCTAATACAAGGGTGTATAAACCCCAGCAGACCCCTATTTCATTAAAAACGTTGGTACACCTCGGACCCTTCATTACCATGTTATTAGCGACCCTTAAAAATGACACCTAACACTTTTCAATCAACGCCTTAACAGAAGGGGCATCGCAACAGATCAACGTTTCAGAGGCACAGCCTCTCTAAACAGCTGATGCAGTTTCTACAAAAAACAGTTCAGAGTCCAAAGTCAAATGGTATCTTATTATATTGCATGCTATCATTAAGTGGTATATGTAATATAATTTGAGAATGCCGAAGGGGCAGTCAAAGTCCACTACTTTTTTTATACAACCAGCTGATGGATGGCCCACCTGATGATAAGTGGTAATCATCACCTATAAAAAAGCATTGCCTCGTAATTCATGCAGGATAGGAACGTGCCCTGCGATGTACTGCCCTGCGTCCATCAACTTGAGGCATACAGATGTTAAGCCTCATGTGTTGTAATTACACTGGCAACCACACTCTTCAAACCGAAACACAGCAACGCTGCTTGGTGGCAGAAAAAGGCGTAGCGGCCCAGGCGAGCCCTTTACAAAGAGCTTTACTACTCTTAATTTTGGCGCAATATAATGACATTTGATTAATATATTACCGTTTTGCCATTTGAAAAAAAAATAAGGTTTATTAAGGAGCATTGTAATCGGACGGACTAGCTGTTTATAAAGAGCTATGCTGAGAATGAAGACTACGTGACTGAAACAATGTTTTTTTTCGCTTTAATGAAATCCTGAATGAGCTCGAAGGGAGTTTGTTGATAAATAATGGAATTGATTAAACCATGCTAAAATAAACGCCTAGCTATATCTTTTTACGTGATTTAGTTTGTTTTTTCGTAGAAACACCAAGTAAACATAAAAATCCTACAAATTATGAAAAATGTACATAAATCCTGAAGTAATAAATCCTAAAGTTGGGAATATTCATTATGTGCCATGATAGCGAAATTTTAAAAATACTATTATTCCTCAGATCTCATGGAAAGACCCAGTACTTACAATAAAACTTTAAAAACTTTTTTTTATTTACACGAGACCCTTTGTCCTTTGGAATAGTTATTACCTAAAAATTAAAGATGATTTGAATTCTCTGATTTATGAGAAAAAATTGTCTGTTAGATAGATAGAACGGTCTTTACATTCTTAAAATTGAATCGCAATCAGACTGGCGCCATCCCGGAACTTTTATTCACTAATGGTTGTCGTTTTAACCTGTCATTGCCTCATCAACTTTTTATCTTAACGAACTATAATTTCCCCGATGGATTTAATTATTTTTGTTCTTGTAGGTTCACTAGTTTTTGAACAGTAACACTCATTGGTGCACGACCGGATTTTCTCATTTCTGGCTATATTACGTACCACAATACACTCGAATAAAACTGCTACTGATAATACTGTAAATACTGGAAGTCGAGTTTTGTAGGAATACTGAATGACCACGTACAAAGCTTCTAAAAACTAAGTTCTATCAAAAACATCAGCATTGTGTAACTAAATTTGAAACGCTGAAGAAATTCCGCAACACCTAAAAAATGGAAACTTAGGCATTACACTGAAACTACTTATTTCATTGTATCCTAACTTTCTGCATTGCGTAAAGCTGCCCCGATAAAAAATTTAGAAGAACTTACTACAACTAGCCTAGGGTCGCCATACTACGAGTATATTGGGATCCGACTTTTGCAACAACTATTTGGCTGTTTTATGGGCGTTGACAATTTATTAATTTATTTGTAAAATACCTATGTACTAGCTGAACCATTTTAGAATGTTAAAAATTAAATGTAATCAATTATTCGAATTAAGAATTAATCGAATCGATTTAGTTGCTAGCAGCAGTTATTAAAAAATGCTGTGAAGTAAGTTAGAAATGATAAATTGATAAAATATCGATGGGAATTTTTTACACAGGGCTAAAAAGAAATTATTTACTTATAAAAGCGTTACGACTCCAGCCACGATACCTAAACGGCCCCTACTATATTTAGTAAAAAAAAATAAAAAATTAAGAGCCAACTCAAGAATGTCGTAAGAAGTACATAGTCAGAGTTTGACGACCTCTGTGGCGCAGCGGGCGAGAGCCTGCCTGCGACGCAAGAGGTTGCGGGTTCGATTCCCGCCTTGGAACAAATTTGTGTACGATCTGCAGAAATTTATTCCGATGGTCTGGGTGTTTTCTATGTATAATAAAAAACATCTATCTATGTAAGTACATAATGTATTAAATATATCAGTTATCTAGTACCCATAACACAAGCTTTGAATAGCTTACTTTGGGGCTAGATAGTGCTGTGTGGATTGTCCAGCATTATTTATTTATTTATTTTTTATTTAGAGTTAGGTACGTCGATAACGAACTGATACATTTAAATCACCGGGGTTAAGCCGTCTAATAGTTTGTTAGCTAGCTCAGAAGGTTATAATATTTTCATCCGATTGCTATATGGTTAGTAAACGACACTATTTTATGGTTTCATGTCCGTTTTGCTAACATTGGATGGTGACCACGACTTTTCCATATTTTTGGCAACCCTATTACAACACGTACTCCCACTAGAAGTTTCTCGTGACAAACAAAACAAAACAAGATTTCTTTATGTAGTGTTGGGGAAAGAAAAGTTGCCATGATAAACACGAAAGTTTTTTCGTAGGTTATTGGATGTGTGGGAGTGTGTTATTGAAACGTTTTATGAAAGAAAAATATTTTTTTATACTGGTATTGTCGTACTGCAGTTCAAGTCTTCTCAATTTTTTTCACATTTATTGGTCAACCACAGATTGGACGCCAAACGACGTCGTCGTAGACCGCGGCGA
Organism: Plemyria rubiginata; assembly: GCA_963576535.1. NCBI lineage: Eukaryota > Metazoa > Arthropoda > Insecta > Lepidoptera > Geometridae > Plemyria > Plemyria rubiginata. Next base: position 2,686,437 of record OY754910.1, read on the forward strand.
AGATGGAGAGACGAAATAGACGCCTACTAAAGAACTGGTCCACAGTGGGCCAAAATAGAAGCGACTGGAGAGACGGAAGGGAGGCCTTTGCCTCACAGTGGGACACTACAGGCTCCTAATAATAATAATCGCTCACCCACTGAAGCAAGCACTTCAATGCCGATATAGATCTTCCATCCACCATCTCCAAGGTTCTACTCGTGCACTCAAAATGCTCAACGTCTTTAAAAAGGTACTCAGTTCACATTGGCACTTTAAATCTTCAACGGATACGTTATCTTTGTTTAAACAGAAGTATTGCGCAAATGCCATAATTGATTTAATAAAGAGATATTGTCTTAACATACTAGTAGAGAACCCTTCACAGATATATTTCTGAAGGGTTCAAAGTCAAAATTAAAAGTTATTTATCAATAAAATCACAGGGTCACTTTGAAACGTCTTATAACTAGTTTTTTTATTTATTAGCAATTTAAAACCCGGATAACACTCGTATATAAGTGCAGTGACTACACTAGCGATAAGGATGCTTGGAAAATGTCTGTGTCTGCGCTAGTAAAGTAACGGCTTAGGAACCACCACCAACTTGACTTAGAAAAGTAATATGTAGTAGGTAGCGTGCTTGACAAGGCCTCTTTACAGCCGCTAATTCATTTATAATTAATTTATTTCTTTTTTGTTTTTACAATTTTAATTGTTTTTTATAAGTAGGTACTTCTATTGTAATTTTTATAATGATATTATTTATGACAAGGCCTATGTACAGCCGCTAAAGTATAGTGTTAACAAAACCAAGTGTCCCCTGTGTTCCAAATGGTGAATAAATGATATGAATATGACTATGACTATCCATTTTACACAAAACTACATCTCAAAATCACTGAGCTTTGTGCTGGTACTATCGCGAGACAAAAAATACAAACGGGCTAGGTATAAATTATGTAGTCTCATATATTTTATACATTTTTGAAACCTCGTCTCGGCTTTTATTCTTTTATTTTATCTGAAAAACTAATTATTGGTCCTTTTACAGACACTTTCCATCCACAAGAAGAAAAGCTAGATAATAAAATTAGACGTAGCAGTGAGCACGCTCGGCCATAGTAATGGATTACGTGAGGTGCCATGAGCATCGGAAATAAAAGATAGAGGCTATCTGAGATAAGATAGCTTTTATCCTGTTTAGTTTGACTTCGGTGGTGACCAAGCTTTACATAAATGTTCTTCTACTTTTGTGTGTACCTATGGCTCATTCTGCCCGTATAGACAATCTTTCCAATGTTTTGTTTAAAACATTTGAAACATTTTCGGTCAAATCATGATTATTACATAGGTAATAGGTACACTTTCAATCCAAATGCTCCTCTGTCTGATGACCTCTGTGGCGCAGCGGGCGAGAGCCTGCCTGCGACGCAAGAGGTTGCGGGTTCGATTCCCGCCTTGGGACAAATTTGTGTACGATCTGCAGAAATTTGTTCCGATGGTCTGGGTGTTTTCTATGTATAATAAAAAATATCTATCTATGTAAGTATATAATGTATTAAATATATCAGTTATCTAGTACCCATAACACAAGCTTTGAATAGCTTACTTTGGGGCTAGATAGTGCTGTGTGGATTGTCCAGCATTATTTATTTATTTATTTATTTAAATGCTTACACTACGCTAAGACCTCCAGTAATGTTGTTTAAAATAACACCGAAATGAAAATGCTATGTTGCTACGCAAAATGACAGTAAATGAATCCGACATAAATGTTTATTTTATTTGAATTTTGAAATTTACGATATTGACACTGACATTTTTGCGCTATAAGCTCATGCTAATAATAAAATTGTTAGGACAAAGTCATAATATACACATACGAATAAGTAGCGTATCTTAGTGATCTTATATTTTGCAATGCCAGATTTCTCAAATGGTGAAGGAAAACATCTTGAGGAAACCATCTTGAGAAAACGTTCGAAATTTTCGAAAAAAGTTCTTTAACCAAGTGTCTATTGCTCCTCTTGAGGTGCTCTAAAAATCCTTTCACCACACTGTTTTCGAAAGAAACTGGCGACACGTTAAGAAAAAGAAGTGATATTTGACTTTAACTGTTGTAATATAAATTAAAATTAGCCCCTGATTTTTTATGATGAGTTCCAAGTTGTACGTTCAGTTGCTGCTCAGAAACTAGCTTAGTATAGCTTTATTTCCTTTACCCGCTATCATCCGAAACGTGTTAAAACTTCACCCAACTATTACCAACTTTGCATGTTTAGGTACTTGCGATACCAAGTCAAGAAGACGAGAGAGGAACGCTACTATGTTATGATTTCATAGCATCAAGCCCGCCCGCGGCATAGTTCTTGTAGTGGCGGTAATTGCTATCATCAATGTTAAGCCACTATCTCTTCAGAGCCATGTAGTTCTAAATAATCCTTTAGAATACTTACTATTTAAGAAAAGTAACTACAGGTATTTAAAGTTTCATCTCTATATATCTAGTAGCCGGGGTAAAAAGTAAGGCAAAATAAATAAGCCAATTTATACCCAGTCAATACAAGAATGGTAAGATCAGCCTATGCCTGTGCCGTCTAGCAGTGGGTTAAGTCAGGCTGCGGATGATGATGATTATGATAATGTTGTTGATGATTATGAAGATGATGATGATAATGGATGAGGATGATTTTACTCGCCTTTTAGTATTAGTAGCACTGGAAGATAGTTTTGCTAGTTCAATAAGAAAACATTTCCCTTCTCTGCCGAGACTTATTCTTATGTAAAACTTGAGATGAGACTAGACTCACCACGCTCTACAGTTCTTGTTTAAGTATAGAATAAGCAGGTTGAAGTTATTTTATAATTTTGTATGGTAAATTATTATCCTCACTCAATTATTTCCGCTAAGACTAGCGGAACCAACTTTCTTGGTTATAGGTATGAACAAACATTTAGTTTTATTATTAAAATAAACTAGCTACCTCCAGCGGCTTCGCTTGCGTACGAGTTGTGATAACATTTACTTAATTATTTAAGAAATTTACACTGCATTGATAAGTTTGTATTTTTTTTACACGTTGCCAGTATTTTGTCTAAAGAGGTAAAATATTCAGGTTTCGAACTAAATTTTTTCTATAAGCTATATAGACTCTCGAATTTGTTAAGCAATGACGGAGACCTTACCGAGAGCTAGCTACAAATAGCCTATAAACAGCTTCTCGACACCCCAGGCACGGGGGATATCCCCTGAAATCTCTTAGTGCCAAGACACTTCGAGGATATCCAAGGGGTAGTCAGAGGTACGTTCAAATATCGGGTACATTTGGCAATACCTACATTTATCAAAAGTTTGTATTCCTACATCCAACCAAATAATACAATACAAGCGATAAAAAACCAACGTCACTCTTCACGTCTACAAAGTGTAATGTAGCATTCGTGGCTCGTTTCGTTTCGCCTTTGTACTGCTTCGAAACTTAGCCGGTAGGTAGGTATTCGTTTGCGTTCTGCGATAGCTCCTTTCAACAGGCTTGTGTCACTTCAAGTTTAACAGAAATAAGCTTTAGTATAGCTTTAGATATTTATCCGGGATGATGAACAAAAAAAACACAATTTTTTTCGTAACATTTAGGCGCCTTGGCGATAGCGTATAAAATACATATAAATATATAATAGAATTAATAAAAATAGACCAGAAATCTTATTACCTCTTCTTCTCTATCAATCCATTATATCTAATTGTCTGAAAAATGGTAAACCACGCTAATGAGAGGATCGGCTAGCAATTAAACGTGGCAGCAATGGAGGTCATTTCGCTTAAAAATGCAACTGCAATCAAAAAAGTTGTGGGCAATCACTTTGCACACAGTTCACACAATCTTAGCTTCAAAATGTTGATATTTGCAAGCGACAGACATCAGCTGTTGTGATCGTTCTATGTGAAACTTTTATACGACTGCTATTAAAATGTTCTGTGCTTGCATTCTGCTGCATCGAATTCTTTGCATTCGGATTCCTTGGATATTGCTTGCTCACTTGGCGCAAGTTTAGGCAATTCATGCCGAACTTTTATGCACAGAGATATAAATGAAATGAAAATATTTGTACAGAAGTGAAGTGGAGGCAAATTCATACTTTTGTAAATTATTTTAAAAAGTGCAAAAAATTTGTTACAAACAAATATTAAATAAACAAATAAATGTTCACAAAAACTTATTTAGCATTTTAATAAATTAAAAAAATATATTATTTAGCATTCTTGAACCAAAGTTGAACAGTTAGACTTGATTCGATTTTGCATGCATTATTTGTACAAAAAATATTTAACTTGTTTCCTTCAAAGGACTTGAAAAACATTACATCAGCTTTCGCTAGGACATTCATAATTATTAAAAGTTTCACGACTCTTACATACAGGGTGCCCAAATTTTTTTCTATCTAACCCCTAGTTGCCTTTGATCGACGACTTTTTGGCTACCCTGTTTAATCAAAAGCCACCTTCGCCCTCTGGATTCCAAGAAACACTCTCGCCTTTAAAATAGTTGTTTGGAATCTTTTAATGTATAAGATATGGTAAAAGTCCCTCACATTTTATTTTCTCGGCGCTATTATTTCCCATAGGTAAGTTGGTGCAAAATGCATTACTCTGTTGTTCCTAAAGTTGTCTTGGTGCCAAGTTTTCCGATAAGTGCAACGCTCGCATTTTACTTCTAGAGCTTACAACATTCATTAGCATTTAAGAATAATTAATGAGACTGAGAAGCTAAGTTAATTGTAATTTAATGATAAAAACTGAAAGACATTCATTCTTGATAATGTTCCGACAAGGGACTGTTTTTATCTTCACTTTAGGTACGCTTTAGTTTGCAATGCAACTTTTAACATTATGAAAACATAGGTTGACTTTTCACACAGCAATATCTACACCCAATCTAACCAAATTTGTAATATGGAAATTAGATAGCTGATATAAATACTTACATACTTTTTTCCTCGGTGGGGATCAAATCCACGGCCTAGAGTGCAGAAGTCAGAGCTAAGCAAGTCAGCTGTGAGTGTTTTCAAATTAATTGGTATTTAATGCAACAGTATAGTAAATGTAGTATAGATAAAACTGCACAGTAATAATACAAAAAAAAACAGATAATCATCTCAGTTCCATTTAACGTGTGAACTGTCGATATCATAAAATCATAAATCCAAATTCTAAAAAACAGTAACTACAGTAACATTGTCTCGTAAGAAATAACTCATAGACATTATTTGTTTCATAAATTATTCAAGAGCGCCTGTACTACAAAGTATAACATGAAGTTAGCGGCAGAACTTTCCAACGCAAATTAGCCTCGAGAGAACCAATCCTTCCTTTTTTAAACGAAATGTCAAGTACCGCTAACGACTTCAGAGGAGTCGACAAGGAAATTACGCAGTTCTAAATTTGAAATAGCTCATAAGCCGAAAAGTCACGGGTGCTTTGTTGGCATTGTTTTTAAAACTTCTCAGTACATTATGTACCATCACGTTGTAGGTAAATAACTAATTCCCGTGCGAGTTGCAAAAACCATAATTAAATTGACTCTGGTTAACTGCTGGTTTTTGGCATTTTCATCACCTTCTAAGCATTCGATCGAATTCGGGTGAATACAACAATGAAGTTAATCACACAGCCTTCCCTGCACAAGTGGTATTAACTGCATGCTCTGTAGGCCGTGGGTTCAGTTCCCACCGAGAACAAACATTTACGTGATGAACATAGATATTTCTTCTCTGTATGGGTGTTAAATAAATAAATAGTTTCGCCCTTGCGGTTTCACCCGCGCAGATTTAATTCCGGTATTCTCACGGGACAAAATGTAGCATATGTGCTATTCCAGACTATAATCTATCTCTCTGCCACGTTTCATCCAGATCCGTTCAGCCGTTACGGCGTGAAAGAGTAACAAACATCCATCCATCCATCTATACTTACAAACTTTCGCGTTTATAATAGTAGTAGGATAATCTTGAGTTAGGGTTTGGTATAAAACATCTGAGGGGATATAATTCTGTTGCCTGGAGATCAAAGTCGTGAAGATGTTTCAGTATATTTTTTTTGTAATTATGAATAGTTTCATGAACAGTTAGTATTAATAGTTTTAACAGTAGTAACACAAAACAACCCTTATGTTGGTAACTTAGGCAGTGTAGCGACCTAAGACGCAGCCATTATCGAACATTACAACACTACAGTATTATTTTAGTCGAAACGGCCAACAGTTTACAACTGCAGTAACAGTAAAAGTTGTTCGCTAACGAGCGGGCAGGGGAGATTTGTAGGTTTGAAGCTTGTTAAATGTTCCCTGTGTTGTGGTTGGACTATAAAAAACAATGGAGACAGGGGTATTACATCCTGGGTTTAGGAGGCGGACCTAAACGGCACGCACCTAATGCGAGGTTGGGAATAAAAGTTGTAAATGGAGGAGACGAGAAATTGAAATGAAGTCTTTGTTACAAACCTCTCGCTTCTCGAGTTGTTTTTACAGTCATCCTCAGCATCGTTTCTCGAAAAACTAAGGTTACTGACATGGAGCCTTAGGGTTGTACTACAAAACGGTGTCTAACTTTAAACAATGTCTAAAATTAGCGCTGTCTCTGTTTGCCATTACGCAATGGCAAGAGATGTCAAAAGTTTAGGCAGTGTTTAATGTTTGCCTATTTTTTTGTAGTAAGGCCCTTATTGTCTAACTTGAAGCCCATTACCATGGCGATATTCTGGGTTTCAAGTGTCAAACTTTCTGTACTACATATCAAGTTCATCTGTGACATTACGATACTACATATTTCCTTATCTGTGGCGATTACGATTACCATCGAGTTAGACCATTATGGCCCCAGGTCGACGTTAAAAAATGCAGACAGAGGTATAAAATTGGTTTAGAAGGCTGAACATAGAACACGCTTCTTAGTTCACCAGCCAAATTACGCTAATGTCCGGCTATCGAGATGGCTTTTAGTTTGACATTTGATTCCCATCCATTCCTATGTTGCTATATTACATTATGGGAATCAAATGTCAAACTGAAAGCCATCTCGACAGCCAGATATTAGCGTAATCGGGCCGCAGGTTGGGAATAAAAGCCGTTAAAGGAGCCGTATACGATATAGTGTGGAATAGCACAAAGGCTACTGGACAGAGGCCTCCCCAATCCGTTTTCAGGAAGAACGATTTGGAGCCCTTTCCGTCCTACCACTACCCACGATCCTATAACAATGTCGTCAGTCTATTGGGTATGAGGGCGTTCCACACTTCGCTTCCCTGTTCGTGGTCGCCATTCGAGAACCTTTATTCCCCAGCGGTTGTCAGTTCATTGAGCTATATGACCTGTCCATTGCCACTTCAACTTGCTGATTTTGAGAGCTGAGAGAGAATAAGACATAGATGACATGCAATGATAAAAAAATATACAAAATAATTTTTGTTTTCCTTTGTTACAGTGTTCAAATCCCAGACATCCCTCTCCACTGACTCAGGGTTGTGCACTGAGAGAGGACTCCGGAGAACCCACATAGAACTGCCCAAGCCACCGGGAAAGCGAATCGGACTTAAACTGGCAGGTAAGACGTAAGCTCATTGATGGATAAATATTACGGTTACAGTGTTAATCCTACAACTATTATAAACGCGAAAGTTTGTGAGTATGGATGGATGGATGGATGTTTGTTACTCTTTCACGCCGGAACGGATCTGGATGAATCTTGGGAGAGACATAGATTATAGTCTGAAATAGCACATAGGCTAATTTTTATCCGGTGGGAATACCGGGATTTATCTGCGCGGGTGAAACCGCGGGGTGCAACTAGTGTTACCATAAGATGTTACGATAAAGAAGCCTACAGCAACATTTTATTCTAACCCTGTATTTAACCAATGTACAGTAATGTATGTTCATGTGTGTACAGGGTTTCATTTCGAATTATTAATTTTACAAATATTCCTCTTGTATGTTCAGGAATAATTGGAATTTATTCCTGAACGAAAAAGCTGGCACAGCGCATTAGCATTGCCATTCAGCGTGGCAATGCAGCCAGTGTTTCGGGTACGCTTCCGATTGGCACAGATTTGGATCAGTTCAGCTATCTATAGATCGTACACAACCACAGGCAATATCATCATGTAGAAAAAAAGCTAGCCAATTAATAATTTTCGTAATTATTGGTTATATTTTCATCGTCATTTCGTCAGGATGCCGGTTGTATAATTTATTACTAAACATTGTAATTATACTAAATGGTGTGTACATTGCAGAAATGTAATTAAATTAAATTTGTTAAATTTAATACCCTCTTATTATAATAAATTACTAGCATTAGCAAACAGAGATTCCAATTTCAAATAGAAAATATTAAATTGCTTTCACTATCCAACAAAGTTACATTGGCTATAATTTTTATAATTGCTTTTGATTTAGTTAATTCAACATGTTCGCAAAGTGGTCTGTTTATCTGTATTTTAAAGGGTATATACGCACACTACAAAATGTAGGTAGCATTTTGTATGTAGGTAACATTTTGTAGTGTACCCACACAAACGCTAGGTATGTAATATAATGTTTAACCTTGTATAAATCGTTTTGAGCCCATAAATTGTGCGGCCGCGGGATTCTTTCGCCGCCATTTTCGAATTTCGAATTAAAAGCACAATTTTCGCGGGAACGCGCGGCTTAACCGATTACGTAGGCTGAGGTGGTAGAATGAATATGTCTGAGCGGCTGTTTTTTATTAAAATATAACAAAGCGTGGCTGACATTTTGATTTGTGGTTGATTTTGTTAATCCACAACGTATTGGCGTAACTAAAATGTCAGTTACATTACAAAATGGTGACCCCGATGAACACTACTCAAATGCTTCTATGATTGGTTTTACCAAACTCTTAAAAATTGAAGCCCTAGTGTGGCATGAACCATGCGCATTTGTGTGGTTCACAGGGACATTACACATACGATACACACAGCTTGCTGTCTCTCTTTGTAGTCAAGTGTCATTTTTCAATGACTTATTGGCACTGTTTTTTTACGTGGTACTACTGATGGTAAAGCTAGTAGTACCATCGACAACAAACGAAAATGTGTTGTGTAGTCACATAAAAATAAAGAAGAGCATACCAAATTATTTTTGTATTAAAAGACATTTTCCTAAGCTTTGAGACATTTTTTCCTTACAAACTTTCACCAGAGCTTTGTTGAAACATATTTCGATTTTAATAAAGATAAAAAATGATTATCCAAGTCGGCCATTTTCCATTCGCGGGCTGAACGCGGGCGCCGCTGGGCCTTCTTACCGAATAGACTTAGTACTGAGAGAAACAGCTAGTTCAATCTATGTATATTTGCCACCGTACCTTTTTTGCCGCCAGGCGCGTTCCTGTGTTTCGGTTTGAGAGTGTGGCTGCCGGTGAAATTAGACATAATTATGATAGACACATGAGGCTTAACTCTCTTAACTCTATATGCTCCAGGTGATTGAAACAGGGCAGTCCAGGGTGAGGCATGTTCGTATCGTACGTGACTTACGAGCCAATGCTTTGTTAAAGGTCATGGTTACCACTTAACATCAGGTGAGCCAGCAGCTTATTCCATCAGGTAGTAGTATAAAAAAGCGGCTACTGTAGCTTATGGACGCTAGCAACACCAGAGGCATCACAGGCCTCTTACACTTTAAATGATAAATAAAATTGATGAAGTAAAAGGAATGAAGTCGTTTTAAAATAAATAGGGATGCTGATAAAAAAAAAGCCTTTAAATATTTTATGCGCCTTTTTTGGAGAACCCTGCTTTAAATCCTTTTACCTCTCAGTTTTAAAAGAACTAGTGGCACAATAAGAATATGAAGAACTCCATGCTGAATCTTATTTGCTTATTCAGGCAGATTTGCTTATTTTGTCTAATGCGTATTTTCCAAGAATATTTACTTTGAATGATTGATTCAAATGAACCAGCTGATTTCTATTACCTACAATCAGGGTTAATCCAGAGCGAATTTACATATTTATTGGGTGGCCGGGTACAGATGCGGTGTCTAATCGATAACCGAGCAACTTTTGGCCTCGATTGTACAGACAGCGACAGTTCATTAACTTTTTTAGGTTACAATTTATAAAGTAGATTTTTGATTGCAGCTTTTGTAGGTGATTATCCGTTTGGGTTAACAGTGAAATTTGTAACTTAAATTGGTATTCTGTCACTATTATCTTCATCGCAGTCGTATTACAGGAGTAGGTGTTCTTTGTGAAGGGCACGTCTCGGGAAGTACCTACTACAGCTATCCCAGTTTCTACCATCAAGCAGCGTTGCTGTGTTTCTTTTTGAACGGAGTGATTGCTGGTGATATTACAGGCGCTTGACGATAAAACATCTGTACGCCTCAAGTTTATGGACGCAAGACAGTGCATCGTAGGGCATCGTGACTTACAGACAAAAAAGTCGAAAAAAACATAAACCTGACAAAAACTATCAACACAAGAAGTTTGTTTTGCGTAACAGATTTAATTTTATGATACAAAGCTTTACTTACATCGCTGACTGTACACGGGTCGGGTGAAGTGTTAATTAAGTTTTGGAGGCGATTGTACGGAAATTTATTGTGATCAAAGGATATTGCGGTGCAGCCTAAAAATAAATTGTACCGGAAAATTTAATTTAGTCGATGAAATTGACAGGTCTTTTGTTTATTCAAGAGAAAACAACATTCACTCGGTCCTGGGAGTCTATTGCAAATTGGCAATTTAACAAAATGTCAATATGATATTTTAAGATACATACTATAACACAAAAACTGCTCGTCAGATCTGACTCAAATTTAAAAGGAACCACATGACAAGCACCAGCTTTCAATTAAAAATTGAGAACCTCCCTTTTTTGAAGTCGGTTAAAAAAGGTAACGTTTTGTAAAATCCAAAGCTTTGGTTTCAAACAAAGCTCTTTGCAAACCGATCCGTTTCTCCCTTCCTTTACAAAGCACATACGAAACAAAACCCTTAGATAAGAGGTAAAGAAACCAGTAGATTTAGATTCCACACGCACGCCTAACTAACAATATCTTAGAGGCATAACTTCAAGAAAGCGAAAAGGAATTGCGTGCTATCAAACATAGCTTTTCTGCAATAAATCAAACGAAGCTTTCTTCGCTCTTATTTTCCTTAGCACAGGTATGTAGCAAGGGCTTGTCAAGCTCTGTGATATTACCTGTCTGAATTTTATTAGTCTTATGATGAGCTCTCCGGGTCTCACTGCTGGGCAAAGGCTTCCCCCATCCCTTACACACGTCGCGATCCTGGGCTATGTTTGGCCTGTCCGAAAACATCCAGCTCATCCCGCCATCTCCATATCATTTTGGCACACATATTTTGCAGTAGTTCGTTTTACATACGTGACAGGTTGCAAGCCCAACGCCGCTACTTTAATATTTAGATGTGAAAGTTCGATGTTTGAATGCATGAAGCTCAATCACGCCGAAGTGCTGAACCTAACATAGGATGAAACTTAAAGCTAAAAATTGAGTTTGCAACCTGTTACATCGTAAAGTTCTTTATTCTTTATTGTACACAGAAACAAAATACGAAAACTTAAATAATAAAGTATGTACAAAGGCGAGCTTAACCCAAAAAAAAAATTCTCTTCCAGCAAACCTTGAAGGAGAGAGACTAGTAAATTTAGAGGTGGGTATGATGTGTACAAGATGAAAGTTAGAAAAAGTTTATTCAGAATAAATACCAGAAAATGAACCTAATAAAGATAAAACTGGGCGTAATTGAGCCAGAAGCATCCAGACATCCAAATATCATATCTCGCGCATTTTTATGTTAGTTAGCGTGCCTTAATCCAGCCCTGTACAGACTTCCAAAAGTATAACATAATTCAACAATGTAACGAATGTTTGGGGATATTTGTCAAAGAATAGTAAATAGACATACTGCGGCCTTGATTATTATGTATTTCCTCGACCAGAATTTATGCTGAGTATTATTGTGAAGGTTCGTGGACTTGAAGTATCTTACTTCAATCAAAAGCATATTGGACATTATTTTTATTGAGGGATCTTATTTGGGGTGGGTGAATCGTATTGCCTTATAAATACGATGGCTTAGAGAAAAATATTATAGTTCAATTGATATCCCTTTCGCAAGAGTCCGTTGAGGGACCGAAGTTCAGAATTATAATTTCATACATTGTAATGATTTCATAGGTTTTGCTGTAAACTTTATAGACGATCAATGAAAACTTTCATGAATTTCGTTACATTGGGCGATTGAACTCTCGACACTTTTAAAATATTAAAGTTATATGAGTCTCTAAATTATGCTCTATTTTCATCAGTGTTCTAGCTGTTAATTTTATTTGCGATATTTGTAAAAATATTTAAAGCATTCCTAAGGTATGTACAAAAGTAAATTTATTGCATGATTACTATCATATAATAATAATGAAATCTTTAATTATATGCACTGAGATGTTAAAGAAATATAAAAACATTTTCGTGTTTTTAAAGACATATAAAAACACTAGCTGCGCCCCGCGGTTTCACCCGCGCAGATTTGAATCCCGATATTCCCACGGGATAAAAAGTAGCATAAGTGCTATTCCAGACTATAATCTAACTCTCTGCCAAGTTTCATCCAGATTCGTTCAGCCGTTCCGGCGTGAAAGAGTAACAAACATCCATCCATCCATACTTACAAACTTTCACGTTTATAATAGTAGTAGGATAGTACCTATAAATTTGAAGTTAGGTAGGTACCTGTACTTACTCACCCTCAGTTATGACGGTGAGCTAAGTTGATTCAGTAATGATAATAACTATAGGTACTCGTCGTACTACGTGAAAAAGAAAATAAGCCACATCGACAACATTGCGCCTGAGTACTTAGATACAGCGGTCCCAGCTTGGCGGCGGCGGCGGGGCGGCGCGGCGGCCCCGCGCTTTGCCAGACACCGCTGCGCCTCTGGCGCCGCTCGTGCATTCCACCCGAGATAAAACCCTAAATTAGTTTTTTTTTTTGTTATTTATCTACTTTTACTCTTAGTTTCAAGTCAATCGCACTACGCGTACAAAAATTCTCGTACAAACTTTGACATCCCTTTGCACCCTTATTAAGGGTAGTCTACAAAAACTAAAAATTTCATTCTTAATTATTTATTTAGAAGTTTATTTACTGCAAGTTTGAAATCAATCGAACCACTCGTTAAAAAACTCCCATACAAACTACAACACCCCTTTGCACCCTTATTGGGGGTAGTTCTCAAAAACTAAAAGTGAAAAATATTTAATTATTGAATTTAGGGTATCCGTCCTCTAAGTTTCAAGTTCTAGGTTGAAGGAATACGATTTTTCATACAAACATTTTCAACCCTTTTTACACCCTTAGGGGTTGAATTTTAAAAAATCCCTTCTTAGTACTCGTCTACGCTGTAAGAACTATGTACTCCTCAAATTTCAAGTCTCTACGACCAGCGGTTTAGGCTGTGCGTTGTCTATATGTCAGTCAGTCAGGACTTTGATTCTTATAGTATAAAAAAATCATTTTTATGTTTTTATATTTCGTTGTTGAAACTTTACGCTGCTTCTTCTTATCGTTTCACTAGTATCTTTCGAATCAGTGTGGTGAAAAGATTTTTAATGCGTTAAGGAGGTGCAAGAGGTTTTTTCCGAGCACTTGGCACATGTTATAGAACTTATTAGGTCCTCTACAACATGCCGGTTTCCTCACGATGTTTTCCTTCACCGTTTGAGAGTACTGGCATACTCACTGATGTAAAGCGAACAGGGCGATTGATTACATCGTTGTTTTCCACTATATCGGTCTTGAATTGTTTAAAAATCCCTCCAAAATAACCCACAAATCAATCTCTATCTGAAACACAATTGCTCGGTTTAAGCGGAGCTTTGAAGAGGCGTTTCTAGTTAATTCCGTCCAATGAGATTTACAGCGTAATTACACCGTCAAAAGCGATCTTAATCTGAACCGTGCGTTTGCACTGAAGTGTCAATAGTCAACTGGATCACTTCTCTCAAGTTTAGACATGAAACGATTTTTTAATGGAATTAGCATACAATTGGCTACAAATCATCATCATCATCATCAGCAGCAGCCTACAGAAGTCCACTGCTGGACATAGGCCTCCCCTATCCGTTTCCAGGAAGAACGATTTTGAGCCCTTTCCATCCACCGACTACCCGCGATCCTAACAATGTCGTCAGTCCACCGGGTAGGAGGGCGTCCTACACTTCGCTTTCCTGTTCGTGGTCGCCATTCGAGAACCTTTATTCCCCAGCGGTTGTCAGTTCTTCGAGCTATATGACCTGCCCATTGCCACTTCAACTTGCTGATTCTGAGAGCTATGTCGGCTACCTTGGTTCTCCTACAGATTTCCTCATTTCTGATTCTATCTCGCAGTGAAACTCTCTAGCTCTCTCCATAGCTTGTTGTGCAACTTTGAGCTTGGTGATGAGGCCAATAGTAAGCGCCCACGTGTCAGTTCCATATGCCACTGGCAGCACACACTGGTTGAACACTTTCGTCTTGAGGCTCTGCGTATGTGTGACGAGAAGATGTGGCGTAATTTTCCGAACGCTGCCCATCTGAGTTGAATTCGTCGGCCTCCTTGGATATGCCATATGGAGGGAAAGTATCCTGAATATTGTAGATGGAACATACTGTTAAGAATAAAATGAAGACATTATTTGATTTTTAAAAACAATTTAAACTGCATTCATAGATATTCAAATTATTACATGGTTGCACCGGGAATCGAACCCGTTACACGAGAAAAATAATCATTCTGTAGCTATAGCATACCGATCGAAAGGCTTCATCATAAGAATTTTGTTTTGCTATGTAACATAGTGTCAAAAAGAAAAGGACGCCCTGTATAGTTGTGACCCGGGACCCAGCTCAAAAATGTTATAGAAGCAAGAAATATTTGGTAGTATGTCCCGCGCACTCACCCTTAATATATCAATAGAAGGTGGTCATCAGATGCGACGACTATGTCGCCCAAAAATAATATAGTAAGTTTTTTTGGCGATTTACTTGTTATCGATCTCATACACCCCAGTAATGGTATTGATACAAGGTTACGTCTGTAGTGTGCTTACTTTTATAAGCTTAGCTGTTTAGTTTCTGCACGTTAAATCGTTTCTACACCAAATCTATGCGTCCAGCCGAGAACACACACAGTGTCTTTGTTGTTTTTTCACAAACCTAGGTTCCCTCTGGGGCCATACTGAAATCGAGCGAGTTTCAGTCATTTATAGGAACGTTTCCCTTCATGTGTATCTTCATGCATCAGTAAATCTGCAGTTGCGTCCGATATAGCTATCGGTTTTTTGTCATTCTGGTTTTTTCCCTGACTTATTAACCAGTCTCAGTGAATTATTAGAACTTACAAAAAAGTAAACCTCATTTTTTGTAGATACTGTCATAATCATGAGACAAGGTTTATGAGTAATAGAACTCTTTGTGATGGGCTTGTCCGGGGAAGTACTACCTCCATGTCTTTTACTGCCGCCAAGCAGCGTTGCTGTGTTTCGGTTTCAAGAGTGTGGGCCGGTTTTATTACAGGCACATGAGGCTTAACACGTTGGGCATGTTCCTATCGTGACTTGCAAACGCTATGTTAGGTGATGATTACCACTTAATACCTGGTGGGTAATTTTTTTGTGTGATAGAACATCACAAGTACTATAAAAAAATGATTTATCCAGCTGCTTCCTCGATGGCCTGTGGCTTGGTGCGATTGTGCCAGCTGACAATCAGAGGAGTATTGAAGCATGACCAGAACCAACAGAGCTGACGTACATTGTATGCTACCTACTGCTCAATTGCATTTTAATATAAAAAGTTTTTATTCTGGCCGAGATAAGCTATATCTTATAGTATTTATAACAGCCTTAGTTATATTATCATCATCTCCTATGAAAACTTTGTTTACTAAGGTGATTTTATTATAATAGTTTATAAATTCTTTTATAATTTGATCGCAATATATATGGTATATGCGTTACATGTTTTAACAGGCATAATAAATTTCAATAGATTATGTTTTATAAAAGTGGAGTTTAATTCTATTTAATCCTGAATTCATACAAAATTAGAAGAATTATTTTGTGCAAATGTTAAAAAATTATGAATCGAAGCGCCGAAGTTTCATTTGAT
Organism: Plemyria rubiginata; assembly: GCA_963576535.1. NCBI lineage: Eukaryota > Metazoa > Arthropoda > Insecta > Lepidoptera > Geometridae > Plemyria > Plemyria rubiginata. The sequence goes on from OY754910.1 coordinate 2,702,613, forward strand.
CAAGATTCAATTTGTTTTTTGATGATATAATTATTATGAGCTGCAGAAACTTGCAATTGTCAGCCATTTCATGAAATGATCAACTATATCATAAAGTGATCAATTTTACGGTTTGGCTACGACAATCTTACATCATAATTAACCAAAATTTTTGATTAAGTGTACGTTTAGGTATGTACTCTATTTTCGTTAGCCATTCATGTTTAAAATGGTTGATGAAAACGTTCATAACGAAGACCTTAATTAATCATTTTCAATATGAATAGTTTAAAGTTATGATGGAATTCAAATAGCCGCAATAATATAATATTCATCTAGCCCGTATCAGAATATAAGCCTCAATCGAAGCATCCAGACTCATGAATACCGAGGACTATTTAATTCTAAATCCGAGCCACTCAGAGGGTACCTATATCCAATCTAAGTGAACCCCTTTGTGGTATTGGTGTTCGTCTCGATGGATATGTCTGCAAGGAGGACGCAATTCGATGCGTTACCACAGGAAACTGGTTATTACAACTCCACCAGCTTGTCATCGAAATCATCATCGTTCTTCGGTAGATGTCCAGTGACATCAAAATATGTTTATTGATTTGAATCATCAACATCGTGTACAAATTGACGACCTCTGTGGCGCAGCGGGCGAGAGCCTGCCTGCGACGCAAGAAGTTGCGGGTTCGATTCCCGCCGTGGAACAAATTTGTGTACGATCTGCAGAAATTTGTTCCGATGGTCTGGGTGTTTTCTATGTATAATAAAAAATATCTATCTATGTAAGTATACAGGGTTACAGGAAAAATCGTGCTAGATCCGTTAAGGGCGTGGAGTACCCATCATTTCTGACTTATTTCACTATGAAACACCCTACCCTAAACATAACCCTTTTCAAGCAATTCGACTTTTAATTTTTTTATTGAAAATTTTGTGCACCTTAATTATTATTATTATTGCATTTTTACATGTGTAATAAGATGCTTTAGGATGTCAATCATTAAAATAGTGCATAAGTTAATTGAATAGACCGTAGTAGACAAGTGAAAGTTAAGAAATAAGAAAAAATACTAGAAAGTTTATTTTTCTCTAAGGGATATCTAAAAAAAATATTATGGCAATTGTTTGTGAAATAAGTCAGAAATGATGGGTACTCCACGTCCTTAACGGATCTAGCACGATTTTTCCTGTAACCCTGTATAATGTATTAAATATATCAGTTATCTACTACCCATAACACAAGCTTTGAATAGCTTACTTTGGGGCTAGATAGTGCTGTGTGGATTGTCCAGCATTATTATTATTATTATTAATTAAATACATAAATATTAATGTCCCGTTACATTAAAAATAAAGATAGAGTAAAGTATGAATTATGACAGCTTATCTGCGTGTCGATTTTAATACGTCAACTAATAGAAGCTAGTTTTGTTGAGAAGTTTAACAGACTGGTTTTTACACCTTATGCTTATGTTGACCGCTCAATTTTAAAGCTGCCGGTTGCCGCAAATTACTTTTTTTTTTTTATTTTTTATTTATCTTTATAAAAAATTAAAAACAATATTAAAATATGTAGCAATAAGGAAACCACTAAGGTTTATAAAAGTAATGCTACTAGAGAGTCTTATATCAATAGCTTCTAAACTAGGTAGATATATATGTATACAAAATAAAAACATCAAATAAACTGGATCTAGGTAAGTGTAGTTCTAGGAAATATGTAGGTTATTTTATTTATAGGTAATTTTCTATATTAGCTAAGAAGTGAGATTTTAATTTAAACTTAATGTTTTTTGAGGTTATGCTATTAATCAGATCAGTAGGTAGTTTATTAAGTAAGCGAGGAACTAGATAACTAGCTGTCCTCTCGCCGTATGCATTCCGAGCGCGCGGCATCAACAACCGGTTTTGAGCAACTGCCCGCGTGCATACAGGGTGTTTAATTTCTTGTTTGATTTTTTCATTAAAAAAGTGTTCTTTGAGTAGATTATATTTAAATTGGGTATGTACTGGTAAAATTTTGCAATGCCTAAAAAGCCCTATGTCATCATTTTGAAATTGATGTTTAATTTTAGTAGATACGATATTCTTGAGAATTTTTAATTGAAGTCTGTATATTTGGTTTAGATAAGTTGTGTATGTACGACCGTAGCTGCTTAGCCCGTACTGAATGTAGGATTCAGCGAGTGAGTTGTATAACATTAGTTTGACTTTAAAAGGGATACGATTTTTTAGGATAATTATATTTGCAACGAAATGCCTCAGTTTATTGCACACACGCTCGATATGATTTGACCAATTAAACTTGCTATCAATGCATAAGCCTAGGTACAATTGATTCCCTAAAATTTCTATACCGGGGCAGCAACATTTACTTAAAGGCTTGGCATGCAAGCAACCATGGGAGTGGGCTACAAGGTTTTGTAGGGGAACGTTTTTGATGTAGGGGGATTTTATAATATATAATATATATTTAGAAACCTACACCTCTAAATGGTAATTGCAAACAAAAAAGCGCCTACAATCGGTTTTCTATGTAAACGTGGTCTAAGTCTCAATAAGTCGAACTACTTAGGTTCTTCGTATTGGTGGATTCCTTGTCTGGGAACTTAGCTTTTGTTACAATTTCAATAAGAATTCCTAAGGTGTCTCTTTATTTGTTGAAGTAGAAACATAATAATGATACTTTGTTAAAACCATCAAATGCTTTGACATGACCAGTAGCCGTGCTATTTTCAAACGGTTTTTATTTTATTACAAAAACAAACATGTTTTGACAACATTGAATTCAGCGAAGCCTACCTACCTATTCAAAACCGATCAGCTTATGAAAAATCTTATCAGAATGAATTATTTGAAAGAGAATTTTAAATAATCGATTTTTTCACAAGGATAAGAACGTTCTTTGACTACTATAACACCTGATGGTAAGTGACGATATAGCCGTTGCTGGAGCAGAACGGTCTACAAGACACTATTCACTCTTGCTTTGAAGATAGGTTCGATCTTGTATCGATAGTGTAGTAGTCAGGAGAAACTGAAAACAGCTATGAATTGCATGGATTCCCTATCGGTTCGCTTGTTGAAGGTAATGAATGACACACGTGCTCAAAAATAAGCATGCTTATTCTGAGCATTATGAGCATCACGATCACTGATTAGTGTAGCATGACATAATGAAAACCTGGTGCGTTATTCACTATGACCAATCCACTCGCGTTTGCGTTTAGATTATTTTGTGACGTCATACGGTTAGGGCAAAGTGTACATATAGTCGCGTATGTCATAAAGAATAAAGTCCAAGATCACACACGTTTTGACGTTACACGGTTTGGGGCAAGGAATCTCCTATGTTCAAACTGGAGGTAAGGAGGGAGGTAACACTAGCTGCGTACATCTTCAAACTGTTGAGAGGAATGGTGTATAACCCGCGAGTACTGACTGATGCGTGTGGGGTTGTATGAGCCAAAGAAGTACGTGCGTGCGCGCCGTCACAAGCTCTTGGCAGTTCCAAAAGCTAGAACCAACCTATTAAACGAAGCTCCCATGACAAGGGCTCTTCGTTTGATTAATCGTTTGTGCGAAGAGGAAGATTTTGACTTTTTTGTGGTTTTTCTGACGAAATTCACAGAAAAAGCCTTGATGTCTCTTAGTAGGTAGATAAGTTAGGTAATAGTTAGTTTTAATTGTTTTTAATGTCGATTTAGTATTTACTGTTATGGCATTGAAAAAAGAAATAAATAAATAAATGTCATAGAGAATAGTGCCCTGTGTGGTCAAGTCTATGTCCGAGTATTTATGGGTTGTTTATCATTACAATATACTACGAAATCATAAAGCAGGGTAATATCAAAGGATGGCAACAGATTTAGAGCGTCAATTAGTACATCGCAGCCACTGAGGACTAAATTTGTACACTTGGGGGAGTAAAAATAGTTCATGTGTGAACAGAACTTTAGTGAACTGGAAGTGGCAAAAAAAATAATTAAAATAATCCGTTCAGGAGTGTTTCTGTTGCAGATATAACAATTAATAAAGAACAAACATAATAAAATAAAAATTTTAGGGGGCTCCCATATAGCAAAATGTGATTTTTCGCTAATGGCACGTAACGCTTAGTGTGCAAGTCTGAATCGCATTTAGCCAGTTTTTTATTTCTTTGGCTTTGGGTAGCTTGATCTGTATCCATGTGTACGCCATTACATACCACAAAGAAATTTTTTATTATTTGCAATCTATTATTTTTTATTCTCATAAATTTTATTTTTATTTTATCGATTGAAACACTGACTTGTAATTACTGTTACCAATAAATTGATTATTCTGATTAAGATCATCAGTAGCTAATATTGTTTGTGTTATGTATTGTGCGTGTTCATAAGTTTAACACATCACCTACGTTTTGTACTAATTTTACCACAGTAAATATTTTAATGTAATTAAGTGCTTAAAATACTTTCACAACACTTTCCAAGGAAACTACTAAGAAGCTACTACTAGTCCGAAAGAAGAATATTCTAGTTTGAATTGATTTTGATTAAAAATGTGAGTCACATCTACAATCTCTATATCCGCGATCACGTTGACACCGTGCAGCTGTCGACTCATTTCAGCGCAGGTTTTAAAATTTTAGTTTTACTTTAAGGCAAAAACGACCGCCATCGTAAAGAAGATAATTCTCGACATCGAGCTCTAGGGCTGTTTTTTTTTGGAAATAGTCCGTAACTCCGAATTCTGTTCACACTCCGAAAACAAATCAGTGTTCATTGTTCATCAAAAATAATCTACTTTACAAGATAATTAATGAAATATTTAAATTACTATCGGAGTTAAGAAGTGAATGAATAATTACGGTACTTTGTGAATCATGCATCTCTCTAGAGAGAGAGAGAGCTCTAGAGATGTCGGATTAAGCTTTGGTCCAAAACTTCAAATTCGGAACACACTCACATTACAATCATTTAAAATAATTTGTCTTATTTTTTTTTCAAATTATTGTCGCATGTTGTGGAATAATTAAATGATTTACCGTGTTGATGAGACTACAAAGACTTCGTGACATCTAAAAAATCTTATTTTTTTTTATCTTAACCTTGCAGCACACCGCCAATGTAGTTTTAAAAATATTTAAATATAAATATATTATATATAATAAAAAGTTTACGAAGAATACACTATAGCGTATTAATGTTTTTTACAAAAACATCGCTTGCATGCGCATGATGCATGCAATAAACAAATTTTCAATCACGATTTTGCGTTACTAATGTTTAAATCAGGAAAACAAATCATCATCATCTTCCTGCCCTTACCCCACGCTAAGTGGGGTCGGCACAACAGGTTCTACTCCTCCACTCTCCTCTATCATTCGTCATCTCGGTGCTCACTCCTTTCGTACTCATATCATCCTTCACACAGTCCATCCATCTTTTCTTTGGCCTACCTCTCTTTCTAAAACCAATCACATCCATGTCTAACATTCTTCTCGTAATATGACTTTCTTCCCTCCTCATGACATGCCCATACCACGCTAACCTATTACTCCTCAACTTATCCGTCACAGGCGCAACTTTCAAAATAAAATAAAATCAGGAAAACAAATACTTACAATTAAATCTGTTTTCGTGAAAAAACATTAGGTTTTTATTTTAAAATCATAGCTTTTACGAGTAAGTTAAAAATTCTAATTGTCATTTTCGGAGTTGCAACTTTTAAGAGTCGTAAACTTAATGCCCTCCCTAGTCAGAGCCTAGAGAGAGTTTATGACTAGTAGAGTGTTTTGCGATGTAGGACCGCTCTGCAAATGTGGTGTTAATGTCCTGGCTATTTAAACACTTATTAAGAGTGTGGAAGCTGAACAGTAAAACCAGTTTCCGAGGTTTTCTGCTGTAAGTTTGTGACTCAGTAAAGACGCGCTAGGGAAACAAACGTATGGTATGTATGTTTTTACGAGTTCTTAGCTATCGTGTCCTTGGGTTGTACTTAATAAGATCGTTTTGATTTAATTTGTAAACTCCGTAAAACGAAGATTCAAATTTACTTAAAAATTTTGTGGTAAGTAGTGCAAACGATCGCACAATCTTAAAATGCCACTATTTTGCAGCATATTTCATTACCTACATTGTAATTAAAGACCTATGGTTATTATTATATTAAACTAAGATCAATAATTCAATTCTATTCAATTCAATTCATTTAGGTGACTAGAAGACTTGATGAATTCACCGTTTTACTATTTGCTGAAAACTGAAACAGCTTCCCGACTTCGATCCTCAGGCACGGTAGTTATCCCCTCAGATCTCTTAGTACCAAGCTCTAGATATCCCCACAGATCTCTTAGAACCAAGTCCTTACCCAAGATGAATTGAGGACGCCTAAGGGGGTAGTCAGAGGTACGTCCAAATATTACATTTGGCACATACTCACATTTTGCAGTAGTTAGTATCCCACACGTGACAGGTAGCAAGCTCATCATCGCTTTTAGCATACCAACTGGTTTCCTCACGATGTTTTCCTTCACCGTTTAGGAGCACTGATCACTTGCCGACTTTTTAATTTTGCTGATATAATAATATGCAGATGGCCCATCTGATAAGTGGTCACCACGTGGTTACCAACACTTTTAAATTAACCTCTGCATTGCCTCGCAAGTAACGCACGATTTGAACGTGCCCTACGATGCGCTGCATCTCGTCCATCATCTGGATGTTAAGCCTAATGTGCCTGTAATTTCACCGACAACACACTCTTCACTCAGACACAGCATTTTTTGACAGCTGAAATAGACATGGTGGTAAAACTTCCCCGGATGAGCCCTTCACAAAGAGCTCTACTACTCTGTAAGCTCAGACGAGTTCTCCGGTTCAGCTCACTCCTGGAGTTGTAGTGATTATGGTTGTATAATCGCATCAGTCAGCTGTGGTTGGCGACCAGTGAGGCGCGCCAGCATGCACGGCTAGCGCGAATTATTGATGGCCGCATCGCATTGTTGGTTTTGAGTTTAACAAAACTAACAGTGACATTACAAAGTATACAACATACAATGGTGACGGGGTTTATTTACGTTCAGAAATAAATAAATTTCTATGGCATTCCGCGTCCACCGCTGTGTACTAGACTATACAGTATTACTAGAACTACTACCACTATAAGACTATTTGTATTATTTTTATACAACCAGCTGATGGAAGCAGATGGCCCACCTGATGTTAAGTGGTAACCATCACCTATAACAAAGCCTTGCCTCGTAAGTCACGTACGATAGGAACGTGGCCTACAATGCAATGCCCTGCGTCCATTAACTTAAGGCATACAGATGTTAAGCCTCACGTGCCTGTAATTACAATGGCAACCACACTCTTCAAACCGAAACACAGCAACGCTACTTGGCGGCAGAAAAAGGCCTGGTGGTAGTACTTCCCCGGACGAGCCCTTCACAAAGAGCTCTACTACTCAAAACATACACACACACATATTTCACTTATTAGTTCAGAAATGTACATATCTTTCTGGCTCCACCGCAGTGTGACTATAAATATTACTAGAACTATTACTACTCTATATCATATACTATATATTATGTATTTATGTAGTTATGCTATGACGTCGTAGATAAACAAACAACCGCAGCTTTTGCCATGGCGTCAAACAAACATACCTTATTTAAGGGTAATTTAGGGTCACCTCCCCAATATTTCATATCCGTCTCCACATCACAAAGCCTCAACAACTAGGTTTGTACAGTCAGCTTCGGAAATTAAATATGTATTTAGTGGCAAATGTACCTAAGTGTGTGTATAAATGTGTGTTATATATTAATGATTTTGTTTTGTATTGTATTGTACTTATAGCTTGAAATAGTGTTAGCCTGGAATAAAACCATACATATATGTACATAGAAGCTAAGTGGCGGCGATATTAATGTAATATAGTTAATATTAAGTTCATCAATACCGCCGTCACCATAGCATAGGAAAGTTCAGTTCAAAGCTGAAGGCTCCAAAGATTCAATAAAATAAATAATAATACCTACCTATATAAATTTCGGTGGAAATTACGCAGCACCCGCAACTAGCTCTCAAATAGTGAACCCCATTTTCATATCCACCATATTTCAGTCGCCATCTTATCACGTTGAGTGTACCAACCAACTTTGGATGTAAAGTTTGGACGTGAAGGATTAGTGGTTCCTGAAGTAGCCTCGTTCTGGTTATGTCAGTTTTTGTTTGACGGCGTCAACTTGGGTCTGAAATTGGCAATAAGGGCATTGTTGGTATGTATAAAGATTTAACCTCGAAGAAATTAATATATTTTAGACGATAATTTTATAAATCACGGTAATTGTTGGGTTTGACGACCTCAGTGGCGCAGCGGGCGAGGAGGGTAGGATACCAGAGATACTTTTGAAAAATAGGTATTTCAATAAAGTGTTCCTGTCTCATTATATGCCGCCGCCGCGCCCCAAGCAAGAAAGGGAGAACTGCAGCTCAGACCGTTTTAGGTATATAATTATTGATCAAAACAGCATTTCGTAGTCGACTATTTACTCCCCCAAAGCATGCCCATTTTTTTATTTATTTTTTTATTATTAAATAAAACTTATAGCTATGCCCCTACGTTCTCTTTTTTTTTTAATTTGCGTACTTTTTTTTGAGTGAGTGTCTGAAAATGATTCGAAAATTAGGCAATATTTGTAGTTTTTGATGACTTCTAATTCCTATGATAATTAGAATATGCAAAAAAAAACAAAATGTAGGGGCATGTTAATGGTAGTTTTGTGGTACAAAAATATTTTCGTTGTTGTGTTATTATCCAGGGAGGAAACAGTCGACTACAATTGTATGGAGAAAGAGCCAGTATCCTTTCCTCTAAAATGTTCCATCTACGATATTCAAGGTCCCTCCATGTGGCATATCCGTGGGACACCCTGTATAGGTATAGGTACGTACAGTAACTACATCAATTCCATCAATTGAAATCCTATTATGCGTATTAGATATTGCATACCTCGATAATCGGAGCTCGCGTTATGATTAGGTAATCACAGTGATTACCAAATCCGGGACACAGGACTGTTTCTTCGAAGAGATGAATGAAGGTTTTTATTGACATTTTAATTACACTGGCATACTACACAAAGACAACTCTACTGTGGGGTATTGTAATTTCGATGAGGATCACTTTTTTGGATTTTTTTCATTAGAAAGCCTTTTGGTAGTAGTAGCTCTACATTGTGCGCTAAAGGCCTGAGTTCGATTCGTTACTGTTTCCAAAATTGTCCATACAATCCTCAAACGTAAAACCGTCCATCTTCTGGTCACTTACCATTCTATAAAATTGATAAAAGTTCTATAGAGATAGTAAAGCTACGTACTCAATAGTCTGAAATATATCTAACTAGCGACCCGCCTGCGCGCCCCTGCTTCGCACGGGTGTACATAATCATGCATGTGTTATACATATAAACCTTCCTCTTGAATCACTCTATCTACAAAAAAAAAACCGCATAAAAATCCATTGCGTAGTTTTAAAGATTTAAGCATACATAGGGACATGGGGACATAGGGATATAGGGACAGAGAAAGCGACTTTGTTTTAAACTATGTAGTGATGATAGTGATGAAGGTATGTTTGCATATTGCTCTATTAATTAAGCGGTGTTCCGAAGGGTTGAGGATACATACGATGAATGTTTAATTGGGTGAAAAGTGGGACAACGTGGAGTTTGATTTATAAATTCATAATAGGATCCGCACTGAAGTTGTTCCGTTGTTTTAAGGATTATTTAAATTAACGAAGATACCCTGTTTTCGTTTCGACAAGCTTCATCAATTATTTTAGGTAAAACTTTGAGCCTATTCAGATAAATATTTCATCAACGAGCCAAATTTCTCGTATGTTTTTCAATGGTTCTGAAGCGAGGCACCTCTCACAAAACAGGGAAAACTCAATAATAATCGTATAATATCAATGTAACAGGTAACTTCGAAAAGGGTTAAGGTAAGTTTGTTCAAAATATTTCAAAGTTTTCAATGCATTCTTATTTTGTTTCGTTGATAAAGAAAAACCAACAAAGTCTGTACGAGTTGAACCAAAACAGATGTGTTCATAAATATACGAAAAGCTTAGCTTGTTTCTTTTTCTGCATCTTGCAACACTATGGAGCCATTACGAGAATCCTTATTTATTATTCGAAAGCAGAATTCCAATTAAGTACAATTCCGATTGTAGGGAACAGACCAATTACTTGAAACTGTAATTTAAAGAAAGCTTTTCAAACAATTTGAACATAATATGAACGTTTGCAGCAACCGTCGTGGAAATATCGACGCTATTGCAAATAAGTTACAGTTTATTTTTCTTTGATCCGATGTGACTTATAGTTTTTGTTTGACTTTAGATGACACTTAACCGAACCCACTTGTTTCGGAATGGATTAATTGGAGCATTTATTTAATTTAAGGATTAACGCGTCTCGTTGAACTCACAAAAGTATTTAATTTAAGATTTTATCTTAATTCTGGACTAGTTTCTGTGGAATTGCTACAAGTTGGTTTGTTGGTGCAAATTAGAAGTATATACAGGGTGTCCCAAAAAATTGTGTCAAGCGAAAGTCCAGAGATAGAACATCCCTTGGGGGAAAAACCATGATCAGACTTGCGGTACGAAAAGTAAAGAATAAACGTGTTTATGTTATTATAAAAAAGTATTTCAAATAAATTAAACGGTAAAGATACTTGATCTGAACGCAACTCGAGTTCCTTGTCAAACAGTAGCTAACTACGGCATGTATTTGAATAGGCTTCGGGGACCGGAGACAACTTGTCCGTGGGCGTGCCCTAGAGATGCGAAAGAGCTACTCGCCGATCCTAGAGATAGCTTGCCAATTTATTTATCTTTCAAACTTTGTGGACCTCTGTATAAGGAAAAGTGAAGTTGAAACGTCTTAATTGAAGGATACTCAACAAACTAAATTTTCAAATTGATAACATCTTTATAGCAGGTACAATATTTAAAAAAAACTACAGTTTTTTTAACCTATCGCCTCATTCCAATGATTTTAATTAATCATTGGAATGAGTGACTGAAACATGAATTGAAATATGAAATAAAAAAGAATACATACATTTAATGTACTATCTATTATGCTAAAGTCAACATTCACATTTAAGCTGCAAACGATTGTTGTATGTTTCGGAAATTACGTCGACTACCAAGTACTTACATATAGTAGCAGCGTCTCAGAGGACTGTGCCGTTAGCACCAACTCCTGAATGGTTTCACTAGCCAATGTCTGTTTCTGCCGCCAAGCAGCGTTGAAAGAAGAAAGAAAGAAAATACATTTATTTGACACTCAAAATACATAAAGTTACAAGTACGGGAAGATGGGGGAATGCCGATCACCTGAGAGAAAAATGCTGTATTTGTTTTTTCATTTGTCTTATGTTAGTTTTGAGGTTTAGATACTCTGCGTGCTCAAGCGTCCCAACCCCTGCGCTGCAGCGTGCTTGCTGTGTTTTAAGGCACCTTATTTAATAAGTTATTGGAGTGAGTGCTACTACCCGACATGATCGCCACCTACCCCTGCTTCCTCTATAGCATGAAAATATTTCCTCGAAAGCTTGTTGGTGTTTCGGTTTGAAGGCTGTGGTTGCCGGTAAAATTACATGCACGTGAGGCTTAACATGCCTCAACTGCTATCGTGTGAGGCACTTTCTATTATGTATATAATATAATCAATTCGATAACGTTAGAAACTGGTGTTGATGGACTCTCTTTGTTCCTGCATAATAATTATTGTATGCCATGGGAATTCGAACTGGTGTAATCTGCGGTGAACCATTTTATCGTCTTCAGGGATACGTTTAGTTATTTATTAAATATTTAGCTCATAATACTATCTACTATTCTTACCTACTCTTACTTCCAAAATAGAAATAGGTGTTTGTAAAAGATTTTCATTTTTATATTCCCTTTTTTTATTATTTATATCTTAACATAGTGTTTTTAGATCATCAATATTTAATATTCTACAAGTGGAAAAAGGCTTGCAAACTGTCACGTATGAAACTCTAACTACTGCTTAATGTGAGGCGCCCTTAGAATCCTTTCACCACACATAAATTAATTTGTGATTGATCCAAAGCTATATGCTGAGCATGGCTCCAGTGTCTGAATATTATAGATTTTGTTTTATAGAAGCCAAAAGTGATTGACTGATGACAACGCACAGGTCAAACCCTTATGGCTAGAAACTTGCAATTTCGCACACTTATTCCTCTTATGACGTAGGCACCTAATAAGGAAGAATTTTTCAAAATTCAACCCCCAAAAGTGAAATAGGGGATAAAAGTTTGTATGGAAGTTTCAAAGTAAACGAGCGCGAGCGAAACCGCGGGATCAGCTAGTATAGATAAAAAAGAATAGGTAAAATAACGCATCGTCATCATCATCAGCCTACAGAAGTCCACTGCTGGACATAGGCCTCCTCTATCCGCTTCCAGGAAGAACGATTCGAGCCCTTTCCACCCACCGACTACCCGCGATCCTAACAATGTCGTCAGTCCATCGGGTAGTAGGGCGTCCCACACTTCGCTTTCCTGTTCGTGGTCGCCATTCGAGAACTTTTATTCCCTTTCTTCTCCTTCCCTTCCCTTCTTTCTTCTTCTCTCTCTCTCTCTCTTATTCCTTTTTTAGTTAAATGACTAGCTACAACAACAACTACAAAATTACAGCCGAAACTGACGTCCATCACTCTGCAAGCGTGGAACGAAGATAAATCGATTGGAAGAAAAATGAAAGAATGGTGTTACCTTTGGTATGCCATGTCATTTATATCGGGTGTGATCCATTACTCTGTGGAGAACACCGACTTGTAGGATAAACAATTATTATGCTTGTTTGTTTTCATAACCACCCGTGAAGAGGTGGGCAGTAGCTGTTTACACTACAAGGGTCGTGCGGCGATGGGCTTGCAACCTGATCAACTACTGCAAAAATTTGGGTATGTGCCAAATGTAATGTAATGTACCTCTGCCTACCCCCCCTACGAAGTCCTCAAAGAATCTGGAGTTCTGGAGAATCTGAAGAATCTGGAGTACTTGGACATAAGAGGAGGGATCTAAGTCGTGAAAATTAAATGTTTTCCGTGTCAGGGTCGTACCATTAAGCCATTTTCTGAATTGCATTTTTTTATCTACTTGCGGATTCTTCCCATTGTGTCACTACACACACTTCCTTCTAAACAGTTGAGTTGTTTTTTTTAATCGTTTTACATTTAGCAACTTATCACAAATGTTTTGTATAATATCGCAACAAGTTTTTTCCGGGTGGGATATTTTGACCCGCGAACTTCTGCCTACATACAAGGCTGCGCCAGCTGCGCCATCAAAATCAAAATCAAAGTCAAAGGGTTTTTTATTTACTAAAATCACAAGGACGACTTTGAAAGCCTGGTGACTCTAGGTGCCATCGGAACCGGCGAAAAACAATAAGTTGAATTTCTTGGTTATGTTTTAAAAATAATACCTCATTGTAAACCACATTAAACCTACAACCGTACGTATGTTCTCAAACAAAACACATCGAATGAACGTGTAGGAATGTGAAACGTTCTCTCACCCTTGATGTGTTACTGAATATTACCTACCTACCTATAGGTACTACTACTTACGTATTCTGCCAACAAGGATCGGTGGTCTAAGTCATAAGTTATTACAAATAAGTTGAAAAAAAAAGCAAATTATAATGATTGGCCCAATTGGTCACAGCAACCACAAACCCGTCAGAGGCCGTCAAACAAATTGTGACTCGCATATTAATGTAGATAAAAAATATTCTGTATGAAAACAAGTTATTTTTTTATGCTAGGATAACTTAATTGAATCAAAATTATATATTTGCTTAGAATTTTATTTTTCAAAACTTTGTTGGTTGCAATTTTTACAACATTCAATGATTTCATAAATGTTTAAAAATGTGAAAGAGAGCAAATAAGACACGCCCTATACCCTGGTACCCTATGTAGTTTTGATCACTAACCTGTGCGGCTTTTATCACTAGGAACTGGCGGTAGTTTCACACAATTTCGTATAAAATTTAAAGTGATTAGTGTGACGGAGCTGTTTTGTTTTTAATAAAAAAAAATATATAACTTGCTGATGCAACAAGAAAATGGCCCAAGTGATGTTGTAACCATAACCTATAACATTGCATCGTAAGTCACGTTCGATAGAAACATGCCCTACGATGCTCTACCCTGCGTGCATCAACTGCGTTCACCAGGATCCATACTCTTCACCCAAATAAAGCAAAGCTGATTTGCGGCTGAAAATGGCGTGGTGGTAGTACTTCCCCGGACGAGCCCTTCACAAAGAGCTTTACTACTCTTCTAACCTCGTACGCTTCCAGGAATTATGGCATACGATGACGTGTTATGATAAGTGATACTACCCTTCATGATTAACTGACCATTTGTATGCTCTTTCACACACTGTATAAATACTTCAATGTTCTATCCAGGTTGAAAAAGATTACAAAGTAGACGAACTAGATTTACTGTACTAATCTTATTTTTTAAATTTTGGGTTGTTGTGCCGCTTTCGCTAATCACTCCCGCTTCTACTTTACCCCTCGAGCGGTTTGTATATTGTCTACGAATAATACGCAACACCTCAGCCAAGTGATAAATGGAGACACGTTACGTTGATAACATCGGAAATGTGTAACACTCCTTTTTCTCCCGTTTCGTTTAATTTTCCCTTTCATCTTGCGGTCTCGATACGCAGGGCTGTGTGATTTGTCACAGCGAAATTAAATGAAATATGCTCGTAAACCCTATTTAGACTTTAATCCTTGGGCATGGTTGAATATCCCCTATGATCGCCATAGTACCAAGCAACTTACTAGATATTCTTTGAGAGTAATTTATGAAAGAAAGAAAGAAAAAAAAATGTATTTATGTTATTTCGAGCTTGTTACGTTAGATTGACAACATACTGGAGCTCTATTATTATTTTTATAACAATTATCATACAATAGAACGATAGGAACAAAGCCGTATGGTTTTGTCTGGTCTTCAGTCTTCTAGGCTTAGGCTCGTACCACCATCTCTTGAAGCATTCTTATTTCAATATTACTTTACTTTTTGATCAATATAAGACATTGACATAAAAGTAATATTGAAAAAGAATGCTTCAAGCACAGAAATATATATATCTCTGTTCCGTGGCTCACTAGATCACGGTTGGCCCTGGTCGTGTGGCACTGACAGGTGCCAGATTCTAGGTAGATTCACCCAAGGAATTTGAATACTAGATTTTTTTATACAACAAAGTAGACAAACAAGTTTACGGCCCGCCTGATGGGAAGCGGTTACCGTAGCCTATGAACGCCTGCAATACCAGAGGAATCACAAGCGCGTTGCCGACCCTTTAAAAATGTCACTACCTTACCTTTAGATTCACGTTTCGTTACCTTTAGATTCTCCAGTTTGAACAGCTGTGAAACTTGTGATTCAATGGAATAAATACCGTTTGACATCGACTTTGAAGACTAGGGAAGACGGTTGGTGTAGAGTTCTTCCTGGAAATGGAAAGTCCTTATATAACTGTGGACTTCTCAGGTTGATGATGATAATGAATGACTTTTTATGGGCGCATTGGAGACAAATTAATTGAAAAAAAATGTTATCAGCCATCGGCAATGATAACGAACCGTTTCGGTAGGTATAGGTACCTATTGTAAAATCTTATTAATTCTGAACATTGTTTTAAAACATAGAATTCTTTCCAGTTTTAATTAATTAATTAGTTATGTACGGGCGGTTTCAATAAAATGCATTCTATAGTGTGAGTTGCGCAAAATATAATTAAAACACTTGTGTGCTCGATGCAATTTCATTTGTGCAGAAGCTGGAAAATTGAAAATTTATTGGAGATATGGTTAAGAAGTAATTGAGATTAGGTCAATCGCAAAAAAGTTATCTAACTAAAATCAGTTTAGTATTCAGCATTGGCAATCTATCCAGAAGAAGAGTAGTAGAGCTCTTTGTGAAGGGCTCGTCCGGGGAAGTACTACCACCACGCCTTTTTCTGCCGCCAAGCAGCAACGCTGTGTTTCGGTTTGAAGAGTGTGGTCGCCGGTGTAATTACAGGCACATGAGGCTTAACATCTGTACGCCTCAAGTTGATGGACGCAGGGCAGTGCATCGTAGGGCACGTTCCTATTGTGCGTGACCTACGGGGCAATGTTTTGTTTATAGGTGATGGTTACCACTTAACATCAGGTGGACCATCTGCTTGTTCCATCAACTAGTTGTATAAAAAAAAAAAAAAAAAAAAAAAAAAATCCACCTTTGGGCGCTTCCGTTCCGTTCCGTTTACTTTAAGAATCCATTTGACACCAAATTTGAACAACCATTTTAATTTTTAGGAGTAGTAGAGCTCTTTGTGAAGGGCTCGTCCGGGGAAGTACTACCACCACGCCTTTTTCTGCCGCCAAGCAGCAACGCTGTGTTTCGGTTTGAAGAGTGTGGTCGCCGGTGTAATTACAGGCACATGAGGCTTAACATCTGTATGCCTCAAGTTGATGGACGCAGGGCAGTGCATCGTAGGGCACGTTCCTATTGTGCGTGACCTACGGGGCAATGTTTTGTTTATAGGTGATGGTTACCACTTAACATCAGGTGGGCCATCTGCTTGTTCCATCAGCTAGTTGTATAAAAAAAAAAAAAAAAAAAAACCTAGTAGGTATCTCAAATATATAAAAACACAACATAGAGTTGACTTTATCTGTATAAGTACGGACAACAAAGTTAGTTTATTAATTAATAAAGCGAAAGTCAACTGACCGAAAAACTATCTATGTTCATATTAACTTGTATCGCATACACACTGAATTACGGCATTCAAAACTCGGGATCACCACACAGTTAATTCCAACCATTGTCTGGGGTAACTTGCATTCCTTTTGTGAAAAAGTCGGGCAAAGCTAGAACAATAGAAATTAGCTCTTGTTCTGAATGGTAGAAGTTATAAAATTGCGGATTAAAGTACCTACAATGGTTTAGTTTTCGCTGTCGGAAGCATTCACTTTGTATGTGCGGAAAACATAAAGTTGAAAGAGGAAGCGAAGCTGATGCTCTGTTTGAGAAATAATGTTTAAATCACACGGACTAGGTTTACTATTTCACGCGACCATTACCTTTGGTCCAACGAGTGCGTAAAAGAGTTCACTTTGTACTACAAAAATGCTTCCGTGAATTTTTGTTGCTCACAATTTTGTTGCCTGTAATGTCACCGGCACATCTCTCAAATCGAAACACAGCAACGCTACCTGGCGGCAGAAATAAGCATGGTGTTCGTACTTTTTTGAAGAGCCCTTTATAACAAGCTTTAGATTTATCAACTCTCGTAAAAACTACTACTACTATACTGATTAAAACCTACTGATCTTCAACAGTTTCATTAATCTTCAAGGGGTTGGTGCTTCGTGAAGTACTGTAAAGCTAGTGTACTCGTATGTCCCTGAAAGTGCTCCAGAAATAATGATTACCATTACGAATCACATTTAGCTAGTACTTCTCTAAACAAAATTATTTCTAACGTTCAAAACTCATGAATCATAATCCCACATTGCACTTACGAGTATCCTTTGATGTAACTCTGTCGTCTTTCGTCTCCTTAGTGTCACTCCTTTGACAGTCTGTTACAAATAGCATTTTATTTTCAGTCATTCTATAATGAACTCTCTCTAGAAAGAATAAAGGTTACAGTGAGTGAATGTTTTAACTTTGTTTGCCGATGTCATTCAATGTCTTGACGCTCGCTAAAATGTTGCGCTTCTAATTTTGAACAACGCGATTCATATTTTGCTCTTTTTGTGAAAGTCGTAAAATTAAAGTCTGAAGTAATTTGTGGTTATTTAAGTATACGCTACTTCAATTTACATTCAAAACACCCAACAAGCAACTATGCCATAGTTATAAAACATATTTTTGATAGATTATTGAATAGAATGTATGCTAAAAAATCATTTAATTTTTTCGCATTCTATTGCATACGTTGCATGCCCGTTTAGATTATATAATACAACATCCCGGTATTCCCGCGGGATAAAAGTATACCATGTGCTATCCTAGATTATAATCTATCACTGTGCCAAATTTCATCTTGATACGTTTAGCCGGTCTGGCGTTATTGAGTATAATTACATTGACATAATTTTTATGAGTTATCTCGTGGATTTCAGCCTTCATAGCTCAGTTGGTAGTAGCTCTGCCTTCTGAGCCGTTGGTCATGGGTTCGATTTCCACCGAGAACAAACATTTGTGCGATGAACATGGAATGTTATAGAAGTATGTATTAACAAAAAAAAGTACACCCATACCATAAGCTTTGGCTTACTTTGGGGCTAGATAGTGCTGTGCGGAAAGCACCAATATTTATTTATTATGATATTAATGAAAAATAGTTTCTTATTCATTTATTTAAAATTCCTTTTTGGCTTGTTCAGAATCAGTGATTCAAAATTACTTTTAAAAGTTACAATAACTTTGTTAGTAATTGTTTTATTCATTAAAAGTTGTTTACCAACTAAAGTCATCACATTTATGAATAAGTAGGTACTTAACCAACGATAAATTCGTCTTAATTAATATTTCAGTCTAAGTTTAATCGAAATGATCCTTGACTTCGTCAAAAGCGAAATTAAGACAAAATAAGCGTCGTACTTTATAAAACTGGCACTGAACTCAACCAAACAAATTACAACCCACTTCCAAAATTTACAATTTAAATCCAAGAAACATCATTACCAAGAATATGACAAAGAAACTTTTCACTTAGCGTCTGCTGAACCAAAAATTATATAAGAAAACTCATTTATATATTTTGTTAGTAATTTTTCTTTCGTATGTTTGAGGTTTTGTTGAATCGACTTTGATCAATGGCGTTTGAAGAGACGCACGGGGGGACTTGAGAGTGGCTTGGTGAGACACGTTCTGGGTTGCTAGATGCCCTCGAGTGGTGCTCCGGGTTACTGACTTCAAACTTGCGAATCTTTTAAGAGGGACAAGTGTTCGTTGGCGACACAATGATTGTGTCAGCGTTTGGGCGCTCCAGGGCACTTGATTCGAGGCAACCGAGTCGAACGTGCTTCGCTGCCACGAGTGGGTTTGATCGCCGGTATTCTTTTGTTGTGATTTTTGACTAATCCACTACATGGGAGTTTTTGTAGCATTTTTATTTATTTTTAGCCTGGCAGATTCACAAAGTCTACATGTTTTAGAAAAGAATAGCATTATTAATTAAATAATAATAAAATAATAAATACATAAACAACATAAATAGACAATCCACACAGCACCATCTAGCCCCAAAGTAAGCTACTCAAAGCTTGTGTTATGGGTACTAAATAACTGATATATTTAATACATTATACTTACATAGATATTTTTTGTTATACATAGAAAACACCCAGACCAACGGAACAAATTTCTGCAGATCGTACACAAATTTGTTCCGAGGCGGGAATCAAACCCGCAACCTCTTGCGTCGCTGCGCCACTGTGGTCGTCACTGAGGTATTGCACTTTTGTTATTGATACATAATTATCTTATAGCAGTGTTTCTTTCAGACATCCAGCAATATTCGACAACGGGCGCCATAAAAGGCATATCTTAGCATTTGTCTTCGCATTAATCTTACCCCCGGATTCTAAAAACGCGATCAACACTAATCGGCTGTCAAGTCACTTGCTATTTCAGCTTTTACTTCAAATTAGATAGAGATAGCAAGTGACTTGACAGCCGATTAGTGTTGATCGCGGTTTCGAAACCGGGGGTTAAGCATAATTAATTAACTATGTTTTTTATATACTTGCATACCTAACTATACTATATTTATTAATAACGTAATGTTTTTATCGTGTTTCAGGTAAGGAATAAGACGATATTTGGTGAGTATCAGCTAGTTCTCCCCACTGAAGAGATTTTTACGTCGGCGTATTTTACGACTTCTTCCTAGAAGTGTTTTCCGATGTTGAGAAGGTTGATCATACTGTATTTTATCGCATTTTGGTTATTATAGAAGTTATTTTCAGGAAATTGAGTTTTTATTTAACTTTACCTTGATATTTTGTCCCTAACTTTTAAAATGCTGATGTAAGTTATAAATAAAGGTTCTTGAATGGCGACCACGAACAGGAAAGCGAAGTGTGGGACGCCCTCCTACCCGATGGACTGACGACATTGTTAGGATCGCGGGTAGTCGGTGGATGGAAAGGGCTCAGAATCGTTCTTCCTAGAAGCGGATAGGGGAGGCCTATGTCCAGCAGTGGACTTCTGTGGGCTGTTGATGATGATGATGATGAAGTTATAAATCATGAAAATGTAGTTCATTATGCTTCATTATTTTTATGACGGCAAACAAATAAAAACTCGATTTTTTTATAAACACTTGGCAATTATTATCATGTACTAGCTGTGCCCCGCGGTTTCACCCGCGTAGTTTAGTACTTTTACGCCTAAGTACTTAGATACAGCGGTCCAAGTCCCAGCTAGGACCGCTAAGGGCCCCGCCCCGCGCTTCGCCCGCCACCGCTACGCCTCTGATGCCGCTCGCGTATTCCACCCGAGATAAAACCCTAAATTAGTATATTTTTTTTGCTATTTATCTACTTTTAGTTTCAAGTCAATCGCACTACGCGTAACAAAATTCTCGTACAAACTGACATCCCTTTGCACCCTTATTAAGGGTACTTTACAAAAACTAAAAATGTCGTTCTTAATTATTTATTTAGAAGTATATTTACTCCAAGTTTGAAATCAATCGAACCACTCGTTAAAAAACTTCCATAAAAACTACAACTCCCCTTTGCCTTATTGGGGGTAGTTCTCAAAAACTAAAAATGACAAACTTAATTATTGACTTTGAGGTATATGCCCTCTAAGTTTCAAGTTCCTAGGTTGAAGGAATACGATTTTTCATACAAACGTTTTCAACCCTTTTTACACCCTTAGGGGTTGAATTTTGAAAAATCTCTTCTTAGCACACGTCTACGCTGTAAGAACTATGTATTACTACCAGACGAGGCACCGAAATAGACTACAACAGCCAACTCACAGACTTACCAAGTCCAAAAAATCTATATATGTAATAGGAGCCCCAATATTTAACAATCTGCCGCAAGAGATACAAAATGCAACATCCGACAGCAACTTCAAAAATAAGTTGAAAAAGCTGTTAGCAGAAAAAGCATATTATTCGGTCAGCGAATTTATATGCAGCTGATAATAACAAATAAAATAATAATGTAAATTAATATTGAATGTTTAGTATGTAGGTAATGTAATATTATGTAAAATTCCACCATGACTTGTAAACTGTTTTTACCAATAAAGTATCTGTATCTGTATCTGTATCTGTATTCCTCAAATTTCAAGTCTCTACGACCTGCGGTATAGGCTGTGCGTTGTCTATATGTCAGTCAGTCAGTCAGGACTTTGATTCTTATAGTTATAGATTTGGCTTGTTTAAAAAAATACTATTTCAGAACTAGACTGATTTTGCATCAATAATCTTTGATGACGTACAAAACAAGGTTTACCTGCTAGATGTACACTTGTTAACTATTGCCTTCTCGTAACAACGTGACCTAATACCGTCAGCACTTTTTATAGAAATTAATTGACCTATTTCTGAACTAAGCCTCAATAAAATATCTAAGAGGGAAGATTAACCTGTCTCCTCTACAGAAAATTGGCACTCCACTGCCCGTGGATACTGGGGCAAAATAAAGTCGTGATCATATCGCCCTACGAAAACTGTGATTGTTTAAGTCTCTCCCTCTTATTCATAATCCCTGCCATTTTATAGCGGCTCTGTAGAGTATTCTTGTCACTGTCACTTTCATGCAAATGAAAAGAGACAGCAACAGACTTATCAGTCTGATAAGCTATTGGCGCGCTCAGTGACCATTATAAATAAGGGCCTATGTGTAAATCTATAAGTGTAGTCTATTTGGTTTTTAATTTGACCATCATAGGCTATATAATGTTAACATAAAATCGGTTACATCACTTAATTTCACGATTTTGACGAAAATTTTTCTGATCCTTTTGCTGTTTCAGATAACGTAATCTTTAATAATATTTACTCTCACTGGGTTCACTCAAGGGACACTAATGGGACCCGATTTGTTACTCTTATTTTATTCCAACCATGAGAAGTTATTCCTACATGCAATTAATCATTTAACTTTTACTATGGTAACATTGGCATGCCATTTCGTCCAGCTTTTTGTACGCCGTAACTATTCTGTAAAATACTGGCAATGTTTGTAGGAGCTGGCGATGTGCCAATGTATTATCCTTTAAACGTCTTTGGCTATTTAGTTTGGCTTTGGTCCCGCTAGTTTGACCACTTCCTTCTCTCCTGAAGGTGCAACGGTTGAGGGAATTCAATTTTAGTATTTTAGAGTTCGAGAAAGTTTCTGCTAAATATGAGGGCGGGTTTGGCAAGATGGCTTGTCGTTTATTTGAAGAGTTTGTAGTTGCTGAAACTTTGAAAGGTTTCACATTATTGTCAGTGATAGATAGATAGACAGAAATTTCTTTGTTGTACAAATAAAACATTATGTACATCATCATCATCATCAACCATTGAATTAAAAAAATTACAAAATGCCATTAGAGATATAAACTTCTTAGTACAAATTAAGTACCTCCGAAACTCCTAATGAAACCCTTAAAAGTTTGAGCCTGAGATTGTGGAAATTATTGTGGAATTATTGACAGCCTACGTAGCTCAGTTGGTAGTAGCTCTGCCTTCTGCGCCGTAGGTCGTGGGTTCGATTCCCACCGTGAACAAACATTTGTGTGATGAACATAAATGTTTGTTCTCTGTCTGGGTGTTATATAATATTATAAGTATGTATTTACAAAAAAAAAGTATTATAAGTAGTATATCAGCTATCTGGTTCCCATATTACAAGCATAAGCTTAGTTTTGGGCTAGATAGTGCTGTGTGGAAAGTCCACCAATATTTATTTATTTTTATGTTAGTCCGCTGTTGGACGTAGGTCTCTTCCAAGACGCATATGTATTATTATGATTATGTATTATGTACTTAGCCGAGCTTAATTCTGGATAGTATACGAAATCTGTA
Organism: Plemyria rubiginata; assembly: GCA_963576535.1. Lineage (NCBI taxonomy): Eukaryota > Metazoa > Arthropoda > Insecta > Lepidoptera > Geometridae > Plemyria > Plemyria rubiginata. The sequence continues at coordinate 2,725,769 of OY754910.1, forward strand.
TTTACATCGAATCTATTAAAACTTGCATAAATAAGCTGGAGTTCATATTTTGACAGCCTTCACAGCTCTGTTGGTAGAAGGCCTGACTTCTGCGCCGCCGTAAACCGTAGGTTCGATCCCCAACAAAAAAAAATCATTTGTTTGATGAACAGATATGTTTGTTCTCTGTCTGGGTGTTAATATTATTAGAAGTATAAGTTTAAAAAAAATATGTATTATATCAAGTATCTGCTTCCCATATCACATGCTTTGGCTTAACTTGGAGCTAGATAGTGCTGCGTGGAATGTCCATCTGTATTTATTTAATTAACGGTATACCTATACTTGAAGTGTTAGTAGGTAGGTAGAGTAGTGTTACAACGAAAATAGTTGATCTTTACACGAACTGCCTTATTTACATTCTACCTTCATAACCCGAAAATACACCATCAATCTTTATGAACACCGCCGAACCACTCAAGGGTTTTGACGTCAGCGAACGAACTGAGAGACTGTTCAGGGCCCTTGAAAATTTCGCGTCGCGTCAGTACGTTTCGAACGCTCTCTACGTTTGACGAGAAGCCTATTTTAGATATTGGACCGTGACATGCCGTTCTAATTTACGGAATTTTTCCTCTGTTTTCTTAGGCGAAACCAATATTTGAACTGTGTGATATTTTTCGAGCGGGTATTTTGAATTTTTGTATTTCGTCCTTCGCAAAATTACGAAAGTAAAGGAATGTTAGTATGAAAGTAAAAGGAGATGGGGTAAATGAGTGTTAGATAATTTATTAATCTTTGAAAAAAGGCCTTTAAAAAAAAGGTTCTTTATGTCTTGATTTCATATTTCGAAAATAATTTTATGCTAAAATTTCAAATAGAATTTTATACTACAGCAAATTATATTAACTGTCTGATTTGAAATATATTAAAAGCACCAATGCACTATAGCACTCAGCATGTTATTCATATCTTTGACCCGCTCTCATGTTCGCACTGTACCCCGAAAATTAGTTTATTTTAAATAACGTACAATGCTTATGCTTATACGTGCTGACCAGCAGCAAGTATAAGCATAAGCATAAGGAAAGTTTTGGTTTCTACGTGGAAACAAACTAAACATTCTTGGTTAGCTGTGTTGTCACAAGTTGTTATAATTTTTTGCTTTCCTCATTGAAGAAAATGTTTTCGAAATTAATCAATTATTTGGTTGGAAAACTTGGTTCATTCTAAATGATAGATAGATAGATAAAAAATTATTTATTGCACATAAACATAATGTATCGTACATAGGCGAACTTAATGTATAGAGAGCATTCTCTTCCAGTTAACCTTTGTGTAGTTTTGAAAAAACCGAAAGGGCAGTGCATACACATGTATGATGGGAGTTTTTTAATAATAACTAAACAAATAGGTATTGAATATAATTATGATCTTCTATTTGTTTATTTTTATTTATATATTTATTCAAGAACAGTTTGTACAATGAATACACAGGTGTTAAAGTTACAGATATGCTACTCTACTATAATTAAACTACTGCTACTACCATTAATTTTATAAATGTGAAAGTAACAATGTTTGGATGTTTGTCACGCCCCAACCTATTATACCAATCCAGATTCAACTCAGAAAAAATAATTTAACAATACATAAACTTTTTATATCCAGAAATACAAAAAAGTGGTAGAAAACTTATCGTATTCAAGATAGAGAAAACGGCTTCCATAATAATGTTACCAATCACTTCTCATAAGTACACAAGCGATCGAAGATTTGATATCCACTTTCAGTGACCTGATATCGTCAAATATATTTAATTATGCAAGCGAGAAGTAATTTAACGGTTGACATCCCCTAAATAAATTGAAAGAACTGTGGCAGGATCGTAAGAAGAATAAATTGAAGAGCATTGACCGCATGCCCAATACTTCACACCCAGTACTTACGATGATTGACTATCTCCAGAATGATTTGTTCAGCTATGCGAAAAATTCCAAACAAGTTTCAGGAAAGGTCTCGTATCCGTTAAGGTCATAAGCGAAACTTTCGATAAGGATAAAGCTTTGATCACAAACAAAGTGACGGTCAACAAGATACTCGTATAACAACTGAAAGGAGAATCAACCTGAACAATCAATAGGAGTAGATCAAAAAATAAAATGAAACGTTTTGATAACATCCATTTTCTTTTTACGAATCCTACGATACCCAGACTCTTAGAGGAGAATCAATCTGAACAATCAATAGGAGTAGATCAAAAAATTAAATGAAACGTTTTGATAACATCAATTTTATTTTTGCGAATCCTACGATACCCAGACTCTTAGGAGACTGGTCTTTCTAATCTCTTTTTTTCCTTTTTTCTCAAGTATAAAAAAACTTAGATCCCCACAAAGAAAAAAGTTTTTTTGTATAATAAATAAAGGCAAATATATTGGTTGATATTCCACACAGCACTATCTATCCCCAAACTAAGCCAAAGCTTTTACTATGGGAACCAGATAGCTGATTTAATACATGCAGGGTGCATTAATTATTGGGACGGGGCAATAAGGGTTTGTACCTTCCGTTATAGTTAACTAACTGTTGACTGATGGTCTGGGTGTTTTCTATGTATAATAAAAAATATCTATCTATGTAAGTATATAATGTATTAAGTGTATCAGCTATCTAGTACCCATAACACAAGCTTTGAATAGCTTACTTTGGGGCTAGATAGTGCTGTGTGGATTGTCCAGCATTATTTATTTATTTATTTATTTTATGACAATATTAAAACTAACTAGTTTTTCTTATTTTTGGGCTATATTATTGTTGTGTGAAAGGTCCACCAATGTTTATTTTATTAATTTCTGTCATAACTTTAAGTATGAACCAAATAAGTAAATACAGAAGAAAAACATTCAATACAAATAATAACCATGACGCCAATAAAAGCGTTTCCCGATACGATGAAATTTCAAAAGATAATTTCCCGAAATGCTCTGAGATTCTCAAATTTCCGTTCATAAATTTTACCTTAATGATGATAGAGCTACACGATGTTTAGAGTATAAGGCAGGGCTCAGAAATCATATTAATTTCCCCACAGACTTGTATTGCAAGTGTAGAAACAGAGGACAAAGTGAAAAAGCTAAGTTATGTACCAGACACCAGTATGTGTTTATAATTTCGTTAGTAAATTCAGTATTAATTCAAAGTAGATTCATGTTATATGTATGTGTTTTCAAAAAAATAGTAAAGTGTTTGACTATTAATATCAACTATATACGTCAATCCAAAAACCATTTTTTAAATTAAGCTAGCTTCTGTCAGATATAGATAGATGTTTAAGTAAATAGAAACCACAAAAAACAATAAAACAGGAGAAGTTTCTGTCCTCTTGCACTTGCACCGAACCCCAACTAAAGGGGTTCTTCAAAGTGAGGGTCATTACTCATACCTACCCCTAATCCAAAGGAAGGTACTGGATGTTGAAATTATCAATTATAGTTAGACGAACCCAACGATTAATTTTATAAGCCTCCAGAGAAGGGTGTATAATTTAAACCACGTTATTGTAAGTTGCTAGACTACTGTTTCTAATATAACGGTGCCCATTAAAAGACAATTGAAAGACACTGAGAAAAATAATGTTGAATTAATAACCCTAAAGATTTTATTCCCTTTTTATAGACCTTTGACCTACAAGACAACATTTGCACGGTTTAATAATAATATTTATGTATTATTTAGAGCACACGATTTAAAAACTCTACGCTAGTCTAGCCATGCTAGCTCATCCTCTTTAAAGTTGCGACTAAGTTTCATTCATCTCGTGGATTTACAAAACTGGAGTTTGGGTGAGGTGGGTGATTTATATCTTCAAATTCAATTCAATTCTAGAACATACAACCACAAACTATTCAGCATGAAAATAAAGAATACAAAGATAGAGATATCGAATAAAAGATGAAGCTTACTGGGTTCGAAGTATGTATTCCGATAAAAATATGAAACCGTATGAATATAAAACCTAAGGATCCAATCCTTTGTAGTAACTAAATATACTAATATAGGTATGGGTTCAGGAAAACATGATGTATTTTTACGTCTCGTAAATCAATTTATACAAACATGTGAAGCTGTATAAATCATCTGGTGAGGTCATTAATTTACTTTACCTTACAAAAGAAAGAATTCTTTTATTGTAACAAAATATGTACTTCATTAACGATTATTTATTTTAAATAACGAATCGTGTGATCGCTACCTGATAGTCTGATATGATATAAGATCGCGGAAAGTCCGTAGATAGAGAGTGCTCAAAATCATTATTTCTAAAAATATATCATAGCGAAGGCATAATCCTCTGCGATGAAACTGTAAAAAAATATAGTTCGAATACCAATGAGCGACAGATAAAAGCTAGACTATAACCAAACCTGAGACTCAAATTACTTCTTTGTCATAAATTCAAAATCCTATTACATAAATTATTAAAATAGCTAGAGCGATAACAAAACACGATAATAATTCGTGAACTTATAAATAAAGTGGAAGAGCACCCTAAACCTAGCTTTGGGTCACTAAAAACAAAAGACTATCGGATCTCATAACATTCCTGCTCATGTAATGTCCGCATATTTTACTGGTTGGGCCCCGGGAAACCGGGAGATTAGTCTTTTCATGGTCCGAGTGGAATAAATAACTTAGAATCGCAACTCGTTTCGTTATTTTTCACACCATTTTTGTGAACATAATTAGGACGCGACTAGAATTCGTCCACGTCCGTTGAGTTAATATTTCTATTTATCCTTTTTTTACAAATAAATCATGATCAACCTGTAGAAGTCCATTCCTTCTACATTGGCCTCCCTAATACATTTCCTGGAAGAACAATTCTGAGCTCTCTCCATCTACCGAATTCCCACGATCCCCACGCATACTCAGAATCAGAATCGATCGTCCTGGAAATTAATAGAATAGGCCTTTGTCCTGGAGAGGATAGGCTGATGATGATAATAATACAATCCTGAATCCATTATATACTCGTAAAACTGAGAGGGCAAAATATCTACCCACTAGTTGCGTGCCACGGTTTCACCCGCGCAGATTTACATCCCGGTATACCCACGGGATAAAAAGCAGCCTATGTGCTATTCCAGACTATAATCTATATTTCTGCCAAGTTTCATTCAGATCCGTGCAGCCATTCCGGCTTGAAGGAGTAACAAACATCCATACTTACAAATTTTCGCGCTTATTTCGGATTAGGATTGTTCTCAACCATGAACAAGTAGGTCACGAATAAATAGGTATAAATGATTGTGTTGGGGTGTTCTATCTATGTATGTGTATTGACATTATTAGTCTCAAATTCAGTGTATTATATTCTTATATTAAACTAAAAGGACCAGATGAGTTAGGTATTATTGTAGACTAACAAAAGCCTCTACAAAGCTTGTGGTTGCGTATGCCGTTTGGCGTGATAAACGCCATGCCTGCTGTAGGCAGTATATTTGCTAAAACTTTGGAAAAATTGGTACACTAAAATGCCTTCTGTAATCTAGTAGTGCACTAAAAAAAGCCTTCGCCGCTCAGTTGGTAGTAGCTCTGCCTTTAGCGCCGGCGGCCGTGGGTTCGCTTCCCACAGAGAACAGACATGTTCTGTGTGATGAACATAGATGTTTGTTCTCTATCTGGATGTTATTTAATACATACATGTAACATACATTTTATTATCATCATCATCATTTCAGCCGGTTTGCACCCACTGCTGAGTATAGGCCTCCTCTTTAGTACGCCACTCTTTCCAGTTCCTTGCGAGTCTCATCCATCTATTTCCAGCACACACGCAATACAATGTCATTTGACCAACAGGTGGCTGGTCTGCCTCGTGAGTCTCAACAAGTTGTCAAAATTGTTTCAGCTACTATAATTCTAAATGTTACCAAGCATTTCCATTTTTTACGGCTTGGCCTTGTATTTTCCACGAAAGATCTACCCACCTTTGCTGTCTTTGCCAGCAGTGTTTTTGATATTACCGGTTTATTGTCCACATCCACCAAGGGACGCATTCGGTTCAACGCTTCGAGCAAATTAGCGCACGGTTAATTCTTTTTTAGGATCTTTAGGCATTTTACTGGTTCTATGAGTTCAAAATTTATCCAAATAATTATACTGTCGTTCTGCGCCCCGATTACGCTAATATCTGGTTATCGAGATGGCTTTCAGTTTGGCATTTGATTCCCATAGTGTAATAGCAATTATATAGGATGGAGAATCAAATGTCAAACTGAAAGCCATCACGATAGCCAGACATTAACGTAATCGGGCCGCTGGTCAGGAAATTGCACGCCATTTTAAATCCAATTGTATGTTAATTTTGTACCAATTTAATGACAGCTTAGAATATAAAGGAGGTTGGAGATGAAATTCAAAACATTACACATGAGTGGGCCTGTAATTTCACCGGCGACCACAGCTTCAAACCACACACACAGCTGCACAGCTACTACACAGCTGCTTGGTGGCAGAAATAGGCATGATATAACATGGTACATGTTACTTCCCTGGACAGGAACTACACAAAGGGATCTACCACTCTTAAACATACGAGTACAACAAACTTGCAAAAACCTAATCTGCTTTGTTGCAAGAATTTGTTAAAAATACACCTTTTCCTTCGCCAGATAAATTCCTAACCTAACACTCGCAACTCACCAAACATTTCACAGCGTGTTGAAAACAACGGTTTACGGCAAAATGTTGTACTTTTGTGAATTATGAAATAAACTGCTTAGCCAATTTGAGTTCAAAAATGTAAAACCTTTTTTTTTATTTATTTATTTAAAGGGCTTTGTCGCTGGGCGACCACACTGCCCTAATGTAAAACCGTAGATTTACTTTTATGTTTAATTTTAGTTTTTTTCGTAGTTTTTAGAAAAGCAGAATCCATTGTGAAGGGCTCATCCGGGGAAGTACTACCACCACGCCTTTTCCTGCCGCTAAGCAGCAACGCTGTGTTTCGGTTTGAAGAGTGTGGTCGCTGGTGTAATTACAGGCACATCTCTGTATGCCTCAAGTTGATGGACGCAGGGCAGTGCATCGCAGGGCACGTTCCTATCGTGAGTGACTTGCGAGGCAATGCTTTGTTGACCGAGCGAGCGAAGCGAGCGAAGCGTCTCAGTTTCCACATTGGCCAAAAATGCGTTTGTCCGGATGTCTGTCTGTCTGTCTATCTGTTCTCCTCTACAGGTCGCATTTTTCAACCGATCTGGACGAAACTTGGTACACAGGTTATATGACTTATTAGAATTTTTTGTCATCGGGGATTTTTGATTGGAGGGGTACTTCCCCCAAAAAAAGGGCAAAAAGGGGGCTATTTGATATACTGGATATCTCCACCAAATGAGATCCGATTTCGATTATTCTTTTTTTATTTGAAAGGTAGTAACTGTAAATTGGTCTCATAAAAGTTTGGCGAAGATCTGATAAGGATCTTCAGCATGATGAACAGGATAGCTCATCAAACAATCGACGGTTTTCAATCAAATTTGAGAGAAACATAAAGTACCTCATTCTACACAAGATGATGCAAAAAAAATCAAAAAGATCAAAAAAATCACAAAACGGAAAATGCACTTGCACATTACATTCCTCAAATAGCTCACTTTTAGTATGCTCGCGAGGTCTACAGCTCCCAGAGCCACTATTTATAGGTGATGGTTTCCTCTTAACATCTGGGTCTGGTGGGCCATTTGCTTGTTATATCAGCTGGTTGTTTAAAAAACGTTCAAAAACGAGTACATGACTACTTACTAACACACTCGCAGTAAAACAAAACAAAGAAACTCGGAAAGAAGAAGATTAAACTTCTTGCTTTGAACCACATAGGAGGTTAACATTAAGCAGTACCTAGGCAACAGTTCCTCTAGATAAATGTTTAAATAATATTCAATATTTGCATGTAGGTAAGTAGGTAGGTATCCACACTAATACGTATGCTCCGTTGTGTGGGGTCAAGAGGTACTTGAAAGTACTAAAGTGTTTTTAGTTTCAGGCATTGCGCATATTCGTGGTGAAACCATCAAGCACGTACTCATAAAACAAGCAAAACATTAACATGTCAAAACCAGTCCTCGTTCTGCAAGCTATATCAAACATTTCATTTCACATCAATCGTAGCGGATAAAACTGCAATATCGTATGCGACATGCATTGCAACACTTACTACGCAGATAACTAGTCAGCGCTGTCTACGATGCGGTTTTTGATTAAAAAGCTCGCGGTCACGGTGGCACTATCACAAATTTGTGTACGATGTGCAGAAATTTGTTCCGTTGGTCTGGGTGTTTATGTATAATAAAAAATATCTATCTATGTAAGTATATAATAAATTAAATATATCAGTCATCTAGTACCCATAACACAAGCTTTGAGTAGCTTACTTCGGGGCTAGAGGGTGTTGTGAGGATTATCCAGCATTATTTATTTAAGTTATTTACACAAATGCGTCATAATGCTTTTTGAAAATTATAACAGTGTGAAATGCAATTCTTGTAGACCTCCGCTTTTAAAATTACGTGATACGCGAAATTGAGCCGTCAGCAACACTTGATGATATTGCAACTGAAGTGACGTTTAAAAATTGAAACTTAAAAGCCAAAGTTCTTTGAATTTCAATGTGCGGAGTATCGAATGCTGCAGTGAATTTTAAAGATCTGTTAGATACATTTTTATTGGCTATTCTACTTTTGAACCACTTCTAGTTAAACCAGAAAGTTCTTAGGAATCAGTGGTTCGTTATTAAGATAATATAGTAGGTACCTTATAAATATACTCATTTAGTCGCAGCTAAAGTTTGGTTTTAGCCGATTGACTACCAATCAAATTTAATTACATTATTGGCATCTATAAAACTACGCAACGGATTTTGATGAGGTTTTTTTCAATAGATAGAGTGATTCAAGAGAAATGTTTATACGTATAATACATGTATGATATGTGCACGTGTACCCGTGCGAAGCAGGGGCGCGCGGGCGGGTCGCTAGTTCATATATAATTTTTAAAACAATTATGAGTGAATAAATAAATTGAATTGAATTACTGCCAAACCTACTCACATATTGTGATATATATTCAAAAAATTACCCAACACCGCAAAATATTTTGTCAAACGCTCTACCGCTCAAAACCTAACAGCACGACCGATGTTCAAAGCTGCATAATTTTAAAATCCACTACGTTGGATCGCAATCTCTACATAAATAAAACGAACTGTACTCCGATAACTATTGGGACCATATTGCTATATCCAAAATTACTCTTTTATTTTGTTACACTGGGAATGGTCGAAACTGGACTATTCTTTCGGAACTCAGTTTATTAGATATGAGTCGGTGGTTTAACTGGCAGGCTGTTTGAAAAATCGACGACTACGACTTTCGGTGTCGATTCTGCAGTGCAAGTACCGTTCTTATAGATCGCTTATTTGACATTTAGAATCGTCATAAATTCGTTAAAAACAATTTTTAACGAACTTTGACGATTCTAAATATCAAATTAAGCGATCGATAAGAACGGTACTTACACTGCTGGTGTTGCATCATCCTAACCTACCTAATCTGACAGCTCTAAAATTATAGCCTTCCTTGTTGTTTCGGTGTTTTAGAAAAGGACGGCAATATTTTTGGTGCTGTCAAATTAGGTTAAGTTAGAAAAATTAAACAACAGAAGTTAGGAAAATTAAATAGTTTACATAGCTCTATCGCTTCAATCTCTCTCATAAATAAATAAATAAAATAAATAATGCTGGAGAATCCACACAGCACTATCTAGCCCCAAAGTAAGCTATTCAAAGCTTGTGTTATGGGTAGTAGATAGCTGATATATTTAATACATTATATACTTACATAGATAGATATTTTTTACTATACATAAAAAACACCCAGATCATCTTTCTGAATTTCAATAAAATTTATACCTAGGAACAGATGCTGCTGCAAACTGCTGTTTTTTCTCCTCATCGCTGATTTTGTGTACCACCTGGTACACAAAATCAGCTATATAATCAAGATTCTCCTCCAAGTGACTCCATTTTTTGTCAAAATAGAACGACGATACTACCGCGACCATCAAAAACATATTTTAACTAATAATAACTCAATAAGACTTTTTCAACTCCTTGTTTGATCTCGCGAATTTTCCTGAATAACCTGAACCAATTACCGCATCGAATGATGTTGTTACGCTGACATAACCATAAGAACACTTAGGCGCGTCGCCGACTCGTAAGGCGAGGCGGGGGCGAGGAACAGGCGGTGTGGACTCGAGGCGCGGTCACGGCGTTGGCTCTATGTGGAGTCGAGGCGCAGGCGGTTATACTTCCTTCTCACATTTTGGACCGAGAAAAACGAAACAGAATGACAAAATGGCGGCAGAGTCGCGGCGCGGGAGGGCACGGCACGCGGCGCCCTCGCCGCGTCCCCGCCGCGACGCCGCGCCGCCTCGTCTCCGCGCCGCCAGCGCCTCGACTCTAGTATGTGAACGTAGAAGCGGCGCGCCGCATATGTGCCTGTGCCTCGACCGACGCAGCCTCGACTCCAGCTCGTGTCGGTCACCTTACAAGAGTATAGGAACTGAATAGAACTGACACTCCCAGCATTATCATCATGGAAATACAGCGGCTTTTACACAGCCTTCATAGCTCAGTTGACAGTACCTCTGCCTTCTGTGCCGTAACCCGTGGGTTTGATCCGTACCGAGAACAAACATTAGTGTGATGCACACAGATGTTTGTTCTCTGTCTCGGTGTAATTATGTATTCTAAGTATGTATTCTTAAAAATATATTAAAAATAACAATTAATTTGTGTGATGAAGTTCACACATCACTTCACTATCACTATCATCACTATCACTACATAGTATAAAACAAAGTCGTTTTCTCTGTCCCTATATCCCTATGTATGCTTAAATCTTTAGAACTACGCAACGGATTTTGATGCGATTTTTTTAATAGATAGAGTGATTCAAGAAAAAGGTTTATATGTATAATACATGCATGATATAGCAGAAAAACAATGTGCACCCGTGCGAAGCAGGGGCGCGCAGACGGGTCACTAGTTTACAATAAAAGTTAAAAAGTAGTATGATAATATCAGCTATCTGGAACCCATATCACACGCTTTGGATTAGTTTAAGGTGAGATAGTGCTGTGTGGAATGTCCATCAATAATTATTTATTTATTAAAAACAGTAAATTATTTAAATGCTGGCGTAAAGCCCTTATTACCAGATTTAAGATTAATCATCCCCCCCTATTATGATTTAATTTCGATGATTATTTCTCTGTTTCTTAGGTAATGTTTCAGAGATGGTCTTATATCAATTTGTTGTCTCATTTTTCATTTCTGTTTTATTTGAGTGAATGTTCACCGTTTTGTGATTTTTGCAGCAGCGTGTGAAAATTGCAAAGACTATTGCTGCCAAGTGGATGTGATATTATTTTCTACGGCTGGGTCTGTTTTCTTTTTAGTGTCCGGTGATTGGTCACAGAACATCATTAGTGGTTGGTTGCGACTTCCGCCAGCCTAGACTTCAAAGACAACTAACTGTGTGACTAAAGCAGGTGAAAATAAAAAGAAAAGGAAGGAAAGTAAACGGTAGATTAAGATAACTTTAAGCCTTGTCGCTGAGCGGTAACACTGCTATAAATTGAATTCCACAATATTTCAATGTGATTTTAAGAGACAAGTTAATTACAATAATATGTATTTCAATAATATGATTATAAGAGAAGTGAATTTTCGTTGACAAATTTTGTCGATTTCACTAATATCCATATGAACAATAATCCTAAACGCATACACTAATTTTGATTATTTAGTATGATTTAGATTCGCAATGGATATCCCTGGCTCAAATAATTGTATTTGCTTTCATGCGTATGCCCCTAAATTTGGATTACGAATAACAAAGTTAGTGTTTTCATCAGTATTTTGCGGGTTCACTGAGCGCTATAAAGTTAATACTTTTGTGAATAGTAAACTGCGGCTTTGTGAGTTTTGGAGCAATTTGTTTTCACTTTGCTCTCCGTTCATATTTCATCGTATGAATTATTACCTTTTCTATCTCACGGCACGTGTATGTATTTCCATAGATGACAACGACATCATGTGCAAACAGGCGGCTTACTCTGTCTTCTATCTTTTGGTCTGCACGTTTTGGCATGTCTCGCGTGGCCTGGGGATGGTATATGATACGTTTTTTTTTGTACTTCCTGATGAAATAAGGAATAACGTGGAGGGAACGCTCTCGCGGTAGATCCCCAACTAGATGGACGGACCAGCTTAAAGAAGGGAGATACCATTTCTGCGATGTGATCCGAATAGCCACCAACAGAAAGCGCTGGAAACAAGCAGTCCACTCCAGTACTGGAAAGACATCTTTTAGTGACCACGATCTTCAGTTATGAAGTGCCGACCACAGAAGCAGAATGAAATAAGGCAATGCTTTGTTAAAGTGATACCAATCACCTTCATCAAAGGATTGGCTCGGAGGTCGCACTCAATAAGGAGGTGCGGTACGAAGCACATCTCTATCACACATCAACTTGAGGGATCAGATGTTAAGCCTCGTGTGCCTGTAATTTCACCGGCAACCACACTCTTCATAACGAAACACATCAATGCTCTTGGTGGTTGAAAAAGGCGTGGCAGTAGGACTTCCCCGGACGAGCCATCCACAAAAAACTCTACTACTCTGTATTTTAGATTTTTGCCCGTTAAAAATAAATAAAATACATTTTCATCCCACCATCTCGGAAAGAGTATTTTTGATCTTCAATATCTGAGTGCAAAAGCAGTTTTTATTCTCTAGAGGATAAAGTAAATTGAATTTAGAACATCGTGTGCACTAAGTTTGTGAATAAAAAAAAAACATTAAACCTATTTACTGCTACCTCTATGGTACCGAATATATCATACAACTTTTTTTTAATTTGTTAAAAACTCAGACTCTGAACCTTCTTGGTGTTCTTTTTTCAATTTGCTTTGTACGCGGTTCTTTACGCGCCATTTTTTCACGTCATTGTTAAACCTTATATTAAAAACAAGAAACTTGAAAACAAGTGAAAAAACTAAAATGAGTGATTCTAGCGACGAGGAAGTTTGTTTGACGCCAACATATTGTGATTGTAAACTTTTTTTTTTGGATTTAGTCATTTCCTCGCTGAGGTGGAATGAAAAGTTACGTGTTGCACTCGAGTGCAAAGATTTTTGACCTCGTGCTCTTTTGATTCCCTCGCTAACGCTCAGGATTCTAATTTTGAATCACTCGCTGCGCTCGTGATTAAATTTTAGAATCCTTCGCTTGCTCGGTCATCAAAACTGAACACGCGGTTAAAAAGCAACTTTGCACTCTTGTATAACAAATAACTATTATCGCTTTTTTTATACTTTTGTAGCCAAAAAACCATCCTTAGAATCTTTAGAAACATTGTTGTTATAATTATTTGACTTATAACCAAAAATTGAGTTTAAGGTCCATATTTACTTGTTCCATCAAGCCCAAATAAAAACAAAATACCCTAGCGTTATTTTAAAGCCAGTACGTAGGTGAATAGTAAAACCACAGCGCTGGCTTAGGCGTAATTAGTTTCGTTCGTACAATTTTAGACTTTATTGCCCGGTTGTCATCCCTCGGCATGATAATGGCTTCCTGTGTTAATTTATATACAGCGAGAAATAAATTATGGTTATTATTCGTCAGGTACCGGTGGAAATGTTTATTAGACAGATAGAACGGGCGCCCTTTTGTTTTGACGTTTAAGTTTCGTCTGGAGAGGTATGTAAATGCGGTGTGAAATTTTTGACGGTGCTGACTAGATTAATCCACATCACAGTTTACGCTAAACATAAATTGTCTTCATAATTGTGAGCATCGCAAGGAATCGCTGATGGTGAGGGCTCAGAATCGTTATTTCTGGCAATGGAAAGACCTTTATCGAGTCCAACAGTGGATTTATTCAGGCCGATGTTTATGAATTTATCTTTTAATAAATCGCATCATTGATAATGACGATACTATAATATTTCATGTGAAGTTAACGCTTGCCATACGACCACTATTATGGGCCAGTATCATAAGATACCGTAAAATGAAAATATGTACTATATCATACAAAAAATGAGGTTTCAAATGTGTGGTGGCTTTTTAGGATCTACGACATGAGAGGCCTTCTACATGCTGATAGTGATGCGGTGATCTTCGCAGTGAAAACAAAGCGTTTTCATTCTGAGCCAAGTTTGGGGTATTACGTGTGGGATAACATGGCAAAGTTTCTTAAATAATCACCTATTAGTGAACCGCCTCAGGCCACGCACGTTTGTTAGGAGCTTACGACAGGCTGGCCTACTCTGAGATACTAAAGTAGTGGGAGTAGGTACCCCTCTGTGAATGCTATAGCAGAGATATTCTCACTAACCTTTTGTGTGTATTTCAAAAGCACACTATCTTCTGATAATAGTGTGCTATCATTGCTAATTCTTAGTGCTTTCTTAGGCTGTTCAATCAGCGTTTTATTAAACAGTAGTAGAGCTCTTTGTGAAGGGCTCGTCCGGGGAAGTACTACCACCACGCCTTTTTCTGCCGCCAAGCAGCAACGCTGTGTTTCGGTTTGAAGAGTGTGGTCGCCGGTGTAATTACAGGTACATGAGGCTTAACATCCGTATGCCTCAAGTTGATGGACGCAGGGCAGTGCATCGTAGGGCACGTTCCTATTGTGCGTGACCTACGGGGCAATGTTTTGTTTATAGGTGATGGTTACCACTTAACATCAGGTGGGCCATCTGCTTGTTCCATCAGCTAGTTGTATAAAAAAAAAAAAAATATATTATCGAAATATTCTACTACTGTTATAAACGCGAAATTTGTAAGTATGGATGGATGGATGTTTGTTACTCTTTCACGCCGGAACGGCTGAACGGATCTGGATGAAACTTGGCAGAGAGATAGATTATAATCTGGAATAACACATAGGCTACTTTTTAGCCCGTGGGAATACCAGGACTAAAATCTGCGTGGGTGAAACCGCGGGGCGCATCTAGTATTTCTATATTCAGTATATAGCAACTTTGGGTAGCTCAGGTAAATCATATAGGCAATGGTTTGGTGTGACTGAGTTGTCAAAGTGATAATTTCTATGTTCATATTTTACAGAATTCCTATCTCCAATAATATGATAGTTTTAATTGCACATTACTCGGTAGTACCTGCCAAACGGTTAAACCCAAAATAGTTTGCGGAACTTTTCGTCATGACTATTTTGTTTTCACCTGAGCTTTATTTAGTTCCAAACCGTAAATATGAGGTGGCAAAGTTGAAAATCGTCGAGCAAGTATATTAGTAGTACACTTAAGTGCACATATACATCCATTTCAGCGAGTTTCCTACACCAAGTTTGTTGAGAGTTCATTTTCTTTGTGAAATTCGTAGCTAACTTCATGAGTGTTAATACGAGGAAGATTCTAGTTTTTAAGTCTTTGTTAGCTGAAGTGAGGTGTGCAAAATAACGTAATTACATAGTTTAAAATTTAGTCTTGGGGTATCATACATATCATTTACAAAGTAAACATAATGAATAGATAATTTTAAAGCGTCACAGGCAACATTTATTTTCTACTAGTTGGCCCCGGCGGTTTCACCCGCGCAGATTTAATTGCACATTACTCGGTAGAACCTGCCAAACTAAAAACCAACAAAAATAATAATAAATCCCGGTTTATACTTTTTATAAAGTAGCCTTTGTTCTATTCCAAGCTGTAATCTGTCTCTCTGCCAAGTTTCATCCAGATCCGTTCAGCCGTTCCGGTGTGAAAGAGTAACTTTGGGGCTAGATAGTGCTATGAGAAAAGTCCAGTAATATAGTAAATTAAAATGTTTAAAAAGTACACGTCATACAAAAATGTAGAGAACTTGTAGGTAGAGCTATTTTCTGATTTGAGCATTTCAACATTTTGGCAAATATCTTAGATAGAAGTGTACCAAAATATTAGCGAACACATCACAACCAGGAACTTTTGAGGATGAAAAGTTTCCAAGAGGCAAATAGTAGCAGAACCCAAAATTTTCCTTAAATGTAACTTTACTTCTGAAATTTTTGTTAGAGATAAAATGTTTTGAGCCTTCAAATTGGCCGTGAAGATTGATGATCGAAACATCGCTGAAAGTGGTCAAAAGTTAATTTGGCTTACGGGTTCGACTAATTTGACCAAGTCCTAATAAACAGCAAAAAAATAAAACATCGTTTTACGAATTCGTTTGCAAGTTATCATACTCAGACAGAAATATTATTCTACCAATAATTCTAACCCAAATGACTGCAAAATAAACGGCATGTTTCTAAAAAACTATGTTTATTAAAATAGCAAAAATTGAAGTACATACTATCTCAGGCACCTGTCTCGGAAAATAGACAAAGCTCGCATTAATCCACTTTGTAGATAGGCCAAATGAAAAAAAACTTAGCTGAGAGAAAAGAAATAACTAAAAAATATTCCACACAGCACTAGCCCCTAACTAACCTGTCAGATATTAAAAATCCACAAAATTATAGAACTATCTTCGTTCTCGGTGGGGATCGAACCTACGCCCTATCACCGGTGAAAGCAGAGCTATTACCAACTAAGCTACGTCAAATGGGTGTAAAAATTAAATTAATTACACCATTTATTTTCAAAGAAATATTCAATTATTACAAGTCTTTAAAAAATGTACAAAATACAATTTGGTTATCTGCAGACCGTGTCATACGAACAAGAGAAATACTGTTCAACTCAATGAAACATTTACATTGACGACCTCAGTGGTGCAGCGGGCGAGAGTCCACTTGCGACGCAAGAGGTTGCGGGTTCGATTCCCGCCTCGGACGAAATTTGTGTACGATCTGCATAAATTTGTTCAGTTGGTCCGGGTGTTTTCTATGTATGATAAAAAATATCTATTTAATGTATTAAATATTATGTATGTAATGTATTAAATATATCAGTTATCTAGTACCCATAACACAAGCTTTGAGTAGCTTACTTTGAGGCTAGATCGTGCTGTGTGGATTGTCCAGCAATATTTATTTTTATTTTTTTATATACATTAAACTCTTCTCTATGTTTTAGACCTCTACAGTTTGATATTTAAACAGTAGAGGTCTAAAACGTAGAGGAGAGTGTCTTAAAACAATTCGAAAGTCACGCCATTCCGGGCTACAAACTGAATTACCCTGAGTTATCCTCCAACTTAGTTGAATACACTACAATTCTGAATAATTAGACGTTGCTGTTCTGCACCGGGTGACCGGCTAACCAGATTATTTCTGCACCTGAATGTCAATAGGATTATACATACGGGCGCTTTCTTTGCACGATACCGCACCTTCATCTAAGCTTTGGTCGAAAGGAACTGGCGGTAGAACTCTGATGGAAAACTGTAAGAGGTGTATCTGTTCCAAAACGTGACCCCGTGAGTTTCCACTATCTAGGACCAGGTGGAGTATATGACATTTGCAAACTGAACGTGCTTTGGTAATAACGAAGTTGCAATCCAGTGTACTGCTAGCTTTTTTTATTCTATCTATTTATATATATTGAGACAAGAAACTTACTTCTTTTAATGTTTCAGTAAATAGGGCGTCCTACGCTTTGTCTTTTGATTCGTGATCTCCATTCCAGTAACCTTATTTCATACGAGCTTATATACAACTGACGACAGCCTTCACACCTTAGTTGGTAGTACCTCTGCCTTCTGCGCCGCAGGCCGTGGTTTCGATCCCCACCTAAAACAAGCATTTGTGTGACGAACATAGAATGTGTGTTATTATAATATTATTAGTAGCGCCCTGCAGTATCACCCGCGTAGTTTTAAATCCCGGTATTCCCACGGGATAAAAAGTAGCCTATGTGTTATTCCAGAATATAATATATCTCTGTGCCAATTTTCACCAAGATCCGTTCAGCCGTTCTGAAGTTATAGAGTAACAAACATCCATACTTACAAACTTTTGCATTTCTAATAATTATTACTAGGACCGTCGGATCTTTTTTTGTAAATTTTACAAAAAAGTATTAAAGTATTATTCAGCTATCTGGTTCATATCACAAGCTTTGGCTTAGTTTGGGGCTAAATAGTGCTGTGTGGAAATTCCACCTATATTTTATCTAACCCGCTTGCCTATTATTATTTGTTTACTCCCACGGGGTATAAAATAACTTATAGCTAGCTAGAACGCAGCTTGACTTAACCCAGCACGCAAGCTTAGAAGTGCCTCGAAAATGTAATATCTTGTGGCTTCCCGCCTAAGTTAGGTACCCCACATGTTAGGTAACCTAAATTTATCTGCACCCTCAGTGTCGTTTACACAATCCAAGCTCAGCTGCTGCATGATAATCCTCTTGCGTTTTGGAGCTGCGTAGAATATTCTCATTATGTTATGTTCCAAATGACATCATTAACTTACACAATTTAAACGTTTTAGCATTAAAATGTCACGGAAATAGTTGTTGGTAAGTTAATAATATTGAAATGTACCTCTGATGTGTTAGGGGAGTACCCCTAATTTATACATTCTCAAAGAATATTGAGTTAGTACTTAGTTCTTGAAAATTCGAGGGGTTATCTGTCATGCCTGCAGATCAAAGTCTTAAAGTATTTTTTTATCGTGTTATTACATAGTTTGGACGCTCAGGGACCACTAGGCAGACCACCCGCCCGCTGGTCGGATGATATAGTTGAAGTAGTTGGGCGGCAATGGCAAAGACTGGCACAGGACCGGAGAGTGGTATTTTAAAGAGGAGGCCTATACCCAGCAGTGGGTGCATACAGGCTGAATAGATAGATAGATATCATAGTTTGCGTATTTAAAACATATTATTGGTAGAAAACCTTGTGGGGATCAAAATGATAATTATTTCTAAACCTTCGTAATGTTCTCTGTAATTTGATTATTTGCGATGTTTTATTCAATGATTTTCATCATAGAAATGATTAAAATTACAAGCATGTAGTATCTTGACGGTAATCATTTTCTTAATCTAAATTTGTCTCCTGGATTTTAGACATTATGAGCTGCAACAGAGATTAAGAAATTGCTTTGAACCTTGCTATCGGTTACATAGTCATAAATCATAATCATATTATTATAGTTACGCAATCAAGTGATTAGGCAAGATATCAATTCCATTAAGCTGCATATATTGTTTGCGCGTCTATTAGTTTCACGTTAGTATAGATCAAGAGTACCTTAACGCAAGGTGGTAGTGAAACCAAGCTATAGGTAAACTGTAACTGAAAACTGAAACAGCTTCACGACTTTGATCCCCAGAGACGGTAGATATCATAGATCTCTTAGTCGAAGCTTATGTGAGTAAGTATAAGGAGTAGTAAGGTTGGACGTACGAAACATTACAATAGCAATACCAACATTTAGCAGTAGTTGGTATTCATACGTGACCGGTTGCAAGCAATACTACTGGATTACTAACGAAGTCTTTCTTCACCGTTTAAGAGAACTGGTGTTGCGCACATAAAATCCGATAGGAAAAATCCATTGGTGCGCGATCGGATTCGAGCGCACGACCTGACGATCGGAAGGCGGGGTGACTCCCACTAGACATCAATTATTCTCGGCTGTAAGCCGTTGGCTAAGCCATAGACAATTTAATATGACTTTATTTCTTAGAAGCTTACTGTGCTGGAATGAGGTTAAGCTTATTTATCATTTTAATATCATTTAATTAATTTAAGGTCGCAGGTTCGAATCCGGTCCAATGGATTTTTCTGTCGAAAAATTTATGTGCGCAATGCCGTGCTCTTAAACGGTGAAGGAAAACATCGTGAGGAAACGAGTTAGTATTCTAACAGCGGCGATGGGCTTGCAACCTGTCACGTATGGAATACTAACTACTGCAAAATGTGGGTATGTGCCAAATGTAATGTTGGACGTATCTCTGACTACCCTCCTTAGACATCCTCAAATAATCTTAAGTAAGAACTTGGTACTGAGAGATCTGAAGGGATATCTACCGTGCCCGGGGATCAAAGTCGTGAAGCTGTATCAGTTTTTTTTAATTAATTTAATACTTACTATTATGTACTGACAAACGATTTCATTATTTAATATCTTCAAAACTGTTTTACATTATTACATTAAAACAGTGTTTTTCAATTTGTGGACCCCTAGGGGGGTCGCCGCGGCAAAAGAAAAAAGGCAAGGTTCTCTACAGTAAAAACACAATTTCAGTGAGAAGAATGGCGTATAACTTTTTGTCTCTCTATGGCCCAAGGGGGTCGCTGGAATTTTTCAACCCATACAGGGGTCTCGTATTCAAAAAGATTGAAAAACACTGCATTAAAGCATTTGCTAAGCTGTCAGCAGAAATGCAATTTATCGCGATACGTGAATTCATTTAAAATGAAACCATGATCGTCGTAAGCGATGCTTTTGAGGATTAAATTAAACTATTTACAAGTGAAATGCTGATTCAAATAAAATATTGGAAGCGACAAATCAATTTATGGCAACAAATTCAATTTCGAAAGTGCGAGAGCTCGAAATATTAAATAAATCCCCCATTTTTACCATATCGCCGGATTCCAGACGGACGATGAAGCTAGCATTTTATTCATGTTATTATATACAGTTATTATATATATATGCATACATATTTTAAGAGCGTTTGGCTAGGCTTGATTAGATTTTATTGTGTTTATCTACACTTACTGAAATCACACAGATTTTGATAATATCCCAAAAAATATCCAAGTGGGATTTGAACCCATGACCTTCCCTTGGGTGCTAAGTGTATACAAATTATTGGTTGTATGTTTGTGTAGTGGTTCAATAAGATTAAAACAATATTCACTTAAATTTATCCACATCAAACGTATTCTAAAATAATAAAAAAAGCTGAAGTTAAATAGATCGTAAATTTCAGGATACTCTTAACAAAAATGGGCAGGCACTTAAAAAGATGAATAACTTTTAGTGGTCTCTAAGGTAAATAATAAAATGCTTTATATTTTATAGTTAATTTACAAAAGGATGCAACAAACCAGATTTGTTGTTCACTGATGCTGAATGTATTTGTGTACAATGAAAATATATATATATATCATAAAACTCTCCATTTACATTTTCTCAAGAGCCAAAAAAATACACAGGTATTTCTAGAATAGGTTTTTACTGTTTTTTCTGTTATTCGTTCAAATTGGAAATTGCCAAAGCATCGCAAGGGAACCATGTTTAGCTGTCTCTAAAGGCTGGTTCAATACTATTTTAACTCAATTGCGAGTACATTGCTCTTGTTGTTTGTTATTTTTCACGTTCAGCGAGGGGGTAGTATATAGACAGGGCAGTGTGGCTAAACAGAAAACTCTTGTAAAAAGTGGTTATTTAGTTTTATTTAGCAGATATCCTATCCACTAGTCCTATCCTACTAATATTATAAACTCGATCGTTTGTATGGATGGATGGATGGATGTTTGTTACTCTTTCACGCCGGAACAGCTAAACGGATCTAGATGAAACTTGGCAGAAAGATGGATTATAGTCTGGAATAACACATAGGCTACTTTTTATCCCGTGGGAAAAATCTAAATCTGCGCGGGTGAAACCGCGGGGCGAAACTAGTAGCTTATATTTTTATTATAAATTCATATTTAAATATAAATTAACACGCAGACAGAGAATAAACCTCGCTGTTCATCATATAAATATATTATGTTCTCAGTGGGGATCGAACCTACGGCCTACAGAGCGTATAAGGAAGAGGTACTGCAAATTGGGCTAAGATGTTGCATATAGTAGATAGGTCACGGTACACGGTTAGATAGGTCGCGTCAACCAAAAAGAACGCTGTAAAACAGTGAAGGTGATGTGTTTGCGCTTTCAAAATACGCGCGCCATCACACCCCCTCGCCCTCCTTCCGGCGTTCTTATTACATGACGCGCACTATACTTATTTAAAGCTTTTGTGCTGTCAGTATCCGAAAGTATAGAAATGTCCCCACAAATCGGCTTAATTCAAATGTCATACATGTCGTCAAAACTTACTCGTGGTCAAGCAAGCATTTGTAGAAATAAATAATGCAATAAAAATAAATAAATAAATAATAAATTTTACACTATACGGCGTAAACATAATAAATGCAAAATTGTATCCTGTAATTTGTTTCGATTTCAGTTGAAAATCATCTGATATCGTAATTTCGGTTGAACTTTTTTTCGTAATCCTATCCAAATCGATATTATGAGGATAGGAAGAAAGATAATAGGATAGAAGAGAAATTATATCCGCTTTCCTATCCTAATATTTTCTTTTCGCTGAAGAGCTATTTTAAAGATGAAACAATGAATATATTTATGATTATGAATTCTGGCATTTAAGCAATATCGTATCGAATGCTGTTAGTCACGTCATAAAATCGGCAGTGGGAAGTTGGGTGTATTCTCGTTCGCATTTATTCAAAGCCCAAATCCTTCAAATAGGTAGAGAGAGGTATCACCTCAAATCTACCTGCCAATGTAAAAAGAGCTCTATTGTCCTAGTTTAGGGTTTATTGTCGATGGTGTGCTCTTATTCTGTCTAAACCGTACCTACATGATCTCACAACCAAGTTGCAAGTAGTTTTGCTTTCTGCGCTGTATAGTGTGGGATCAATTCCCACCCAGATTAAACATAATTTGTTTGACACATATTTTTTTGCTATCTTATGCTAATACTTTAAATACATTTAAATGAATATAGTAGTATAAAGTTATTTTATACTGGTTGCGCCCCGCGCTTTCTCCCGCGCAGGTTTAAATCCCGGTACTCCCACGGGATAAAAAGCCTATGCTATTCCAGACTTTAATCTATCTCTATGAACCGCCGGAACGCCGGAACGGCTGAAGAGTAACAAACATCCATCCATCCATCCATACTTACAAACTTTCGCGTTTATAGTATTAGTAGGATAGAATGGTTACCACTTAACATCAGGTGGCCCATATTATCTGCTTGTTCCATCAGTTAGCATTTAGACATTTTATAGCTTTTTGATTATTTATGCATTAGGTTTTCAAGCATTTTATTTTTTTGTTCGCAGGTACGTTTCAATAACCATCAAACGAAAGGCAACCACGGGCGAGCAGGTAAACATAATACGAAACCCCATTCTGCTAAAATGATTCCCGAATTATACAACGTTTCTCAATGCTAGTCCAGAATCCACATCTGAATTACAAACATCCTGACACAGCTCACACGGAGACTGCTGGTCAAGTTCTCGGACAACCGTATACCACTTACCAAATACCACTTCTGCGCCGCAGGCCGTGGGTTCGATTCCCACCGAGAACAAACATTTGTGTGATGAACATAGATGTTTGTTCTGTGTCTGGGTGTTATATAATATTATAAGTATGTATTTAGAAAAAAAAAAGTTTATAAGTATTATATCAACTATCTGGTTACCATAGTACAAGCTTAGTTTGGGGCTAGATAGTGTTGTGTGAAATGTCCACCAATTTATTATTTATTAATACGATTAAGGTAGGTAAGGTGGGTGGGTGTCAGTGAAATTATAAACGCTTGAAGCTGAACCTCTTGCAAACATCCAGTTGATGTATGCAGTTCACCGTTTTGTTTGTTTCTATTACCCCGTTAGTTCAAATGCGCAGGGACATGGGTGGCAATATGGGCAATGCGTGAAAGGCAACGCGTGCGGTAACGCGAGAGAGAGCGAGAACGAGAGAGTGGTGACGTTCGCGTTCACGGACATGAGCACGTGACCAGCTAATGCTTTGTTATAATGTGGAAAATCAAGGCCATACTTCTACCGTTAGCAAGTTGTGTAAAGATGTGATTTCATATTTTTATTTGTTTTCTAGTGTACACGTAAGTTCATGTAAGAAAATCACAAAAAATAAAGCGCAGGAGCCTTATTCACTATGACCATTTTCACCGCGATCACAGCTAAGACAAGGCAGCCGGTGTCATACGGTCAGGGTGAATTAATAAAGAACACACAAGAACAAAGTGTCTTCACCTTAAATAGAGACAGTAAGAAAAGTGGCAGTGGACACATTCTTAGTTGTAGCTTACTTTATAAAACTAGGTCAGCGTTAGATAACTTATTAGCCGTATTTATGGCTAGATTGTAATATTATTAGGTATGTTATAAAATAATAACATTCAAATAAAAAAAAACATAGCCCAAAATCAAGTTTTGACGTTTCACGGTTTGGGGCAAGGAATCTCCTATTTTCATAGTGAATAATGCCCCTGGTGTTACCGCAGCCCCGTATCAAGGGGTAGGTCGTTTGTTCAAATCCCACTCAAATAATAATTTTTGGGAAACTTTAAATATATTTTGTTCAATTCATGTATTTTTCGTTAGTTTTCCTTAATCGTTCGAAAGAGTATCATTTACTCTGTTTGTTTATCTATCTACTATAAGTCATAAAGTGATCTAGCTGCACGTTCTAAGCTGTACCAGCACTCTCCAGAGCTTTGATGTGCGGGACAAACAATACACGTTTATTGGAATACCCGCACTAATTTGAGACACCTTTATGTGCGCCCGCGGTAAATAGGATACGATATTTTTTTTTGTAAGCACAAGGGAAATTATACTCTTCAGTCTCAGAACGGTGAAGGAAAACATCGTGAGGAAACCGACATGTTGTAAAAATCTAAAAACACGTGAAAGGAGCCTCTTAAGGCGCACTTATAATCCTTTCACCACACTGTTTCGAAAGAAACTAGTGATATGAAAAGAAGAAGAAGAATAGAAATGTTAACAAACCTTTTTTTTTTTCTATTTCATCAATTTTAGTTCATCCGTTTGTATGATGGGCGTATTTTTTGCTCCTTTCCCAGTACATGTACTGGGAAAGGAGCAAAAAATACACCACTTATACCTGCAGGTATAAGTGGTTGATAAAAAGTGTGTGTTGCAATTTTCTTCTATAATTTCATACCAGTATTTATAATACCAAAGCAAGGTGCATATTTTGAAACTTAATAAGAGAAAACTACGTCGGTAATAGGCACTTTATTTTTACGTCCCAAACGCTTCTCTGCTAAGTGGTAATTTCCTTGCCTTGGGTTTAGTTCTTTAGGCAGCTTACTTTTTTTATGTGAGCTTATTTTATTTCTCTTTAATTAAAATTCTATATAGTAACATTTATATTCGCCGCTTATGTCACTTCAGAATATTCTTCCGTTACGACGTTATTTAACTTCAACAAAAAAATACTCAAACAGTTACTTATTTATACTACTCGCAGTTAGATCAAGCAAATAGCTCAACTGATGTTAAGTGGTAACCATCACCTATCGTAAACCATTGCCTTGCAAGGCTCGCACGATAATAACGTGCCCTAAGATGTATTGCCTTCCGTCCATCAACTTGAGGCATAATGCTATGCCTCACGTGCCTGCAGTTTTTCCGGAAACCCCTTCAAACCAAAACACAGCAACGCTGCTCGGCAGCAGAAATAAGCATGGTGATAGGACTTCCCCAAATGAGGCGTATAGAAAGTTATCATTTTTTCTCAACCCACCATATTCCTACTATTTCCTTTTAATATTAAATTTTTCATAAAGAATGTCTAAGGGGGGTATTCAGAGGTACGTCCAAACATTACATTTCGCACATACCCACATTTTGCAGTACTTAGTATTCCATACGTGACAGGTTGCAAGCCCATCGCCGCTGCAGACATCCTCAAAGAATCTTGAGTAAGTACTCGGTACAACTAAGTACGTAAGTAAGTACTCAGATCTGAAGGGATATCTACCGTGCCTGGGGATCAAAGTCGTGAAGCTGTTTTTTCAGTTTTTTTTCATAAAGTCTTGGTTTAACCGTAAGTAAATTAAATTTTCAGCAAAACACTAAAGCCGGTAGCGTGATATTTTCAGAGTAAGAGCTGTACATAAAAAAAACTTTTCCCGTGTGCATTTTTGAAGCTGAATAAATCAACATCTCTTTTTGGGGATTAAGTGGCAAGTTTTATATTAAACCAAGAAAACACTGTGTAAATAGAAACAACAGTTGTAAAACCATCTAACACTGGTGCCAATTCTATTGTTTAATTTTCCTAACTTAACCTAATAATGTGACAGCACTATATTGCCTTCCTTTTCTATAAGACCGAAACAACAAGGACGGTTATAATTTCAGAGCTGTCAGATTACGTTAGTTTAGGATAATTCAACTACAGAATCGACACCATTGTGTGTACCCTTTTCTTAATATAATAAATTATATTGAATTTGCATTGTTATTTTTTTCTATATTTTTTTGAGTACCTGTGTTTTTTGATCAAATTAATAATTTTTTATTTGATTTCACTACATTGTCTTAAGCTATCCTACGAAGAATGAATGAAAACTCAGTAAAAAGTAGTATTGAGGTAACAAACATAAAAAAAAATCTACTTGAGAACCTCTTCTTTTTTAAATTAACATAATTATCATACATAAACATTATTTTATTTCAACTTAAAAGGTTGAAATAAAAAGGTTATTTTCATACTATTTATACTAGCCATGAAGCTATATAAAAACATAATATTTTGATGTTACTAAGACTAAGTTCTAAATAAGTTCAGTTAGTTAATTTACATACTTGGGCTGTACAATGGTGATTTCGGTTGGTAAAAATGAGATGTTTAATAATAGAATGCTACGGTACAGTATCCGCGTAAACAAATAGTATTGCAATAGTAAGAGGCTGGCTTGGCGCCAATGAAACATGTAATATCACAAGAGACTGAAACATAGATTTTACACTTGCATAAGAATCTACAAGGCTACGAACGTTAAAGTTAATTGGAGCGACCTAGTTTCTTGTATTACATTTTAGGAAATATTAATAAATACTTTCATTAATGCGGCATTCCGCCAGCGTCTTAGGAGCGCTTTCGATCGGCACTGATTCAGATCAGTTGAGCTGTCTCTAGATCGTTTACAACAGTCTGCAGATAGCTCAACTGTTTTATGTGTATTTTGTACAGTATGTAAATACATGTATTTATTGTAATTTTCTTTGTAAACAAATAATATTTATTACATAATTTAAAAAAAATGCTTTACGATTATGGTCCCCAGGCAAGGTTGATATCCCCTCCATCTTTTAGTAGGTTAACCCCCAAATTCTGAAAGTGCGTTCAACACTAATCGGCTGTCAAGTCACTTGCTGTCTCTATTTAATTTAAAGTAAAAGCTGAAATAGCAAGTGACTTGACAGCCGGTTAGTGTTGATCGAGCTTTCAGAAACTGGGGGATAGTGTGGTGATGGTAGTGTATTAACTACCACCACCAATACAATGATTGGTCACACTCACAGTTTTACTATTAAAACCAATAATATTCTTCATGAACAACTTAGCACAAAGATATATTTTACACGATAAAATATTCACAATAGAATAATATCATCTGTATTTGAAAGATTCTCACAAATCATGGTAGAAAACTGATGCTAGCCACAGATTTGAATTTCAGATGCGACACAGAAAGGCCACTTACATCCGAGGAATATTTGTTTTAGAATCTTGAGTCAGCGTTTTGTTCTGTGGTCTTATTGTCGAGGGGTATATTGAATTTGCAATACTGATGCGCTTGCGAGGTTATAGCTAACCATAACTTTTCATATATTGTCTATAGCATTGCATCTTTGTTAGAGCATGGTACCTACCGAACGATTCAATATAGCTCAAACTATTGCTCGTAAGGCTCTTGAATACTATTCACTCTTGGCATTGTGGAAATGTTTTTCACTACACTGTTTCGTAAGTATTACTTACTATTTAAAAAAAAGAAGAATATGTAATAATATTTATAAATATAATCTTTATTACAGACAAAAAAAAAATTTTAAACTTTAGGTCCTTTTAAATTTAATTTATAAATTAACACTGGTTGTCTGCTTTGTAGTCAAGAGTATCCAGTAATATTATCTGTTTAAAAATTAAAATGTACGAATGTGAGGTACCCTAGTGGTTGTCAGCGTCTTAAGCAAAGCTTAATCGCTTTTAGAAACGCAGTGATTTGCGGTGCGTACTAGAAGTTTTGGAATTTTAGGCGTGCTCCGATTGGTCGGCTTCTGACCATTTGTGGTCACAGCCATTTACTGGGTTTAGCTAAGCGATGTTTGAACACGACCATCGTAGATTTCGAGAATAATCTGGAGAAGTCATACTATTAAAAAGCATTTTAAGGAGTCTACACACCAAACCCGCCGACCCGCCGACACAGCCCGGCGGCTTGGTGTCGGCGACTTTGTTTCAAGAATCATGTCGGCGACTCGTACCCGCGCGTGCAAGTCGGCGGCATGGCCGGCGACTTGCGTACGCGCACGCTCAGTTGCCCGCCGACACTCCAGCGATAGTGACGTGCTTGTGTTTTTTTGACCCAGCTAAAATTATTCCACATGCTGCTATTATTAGATCAGCATCAGTATCCATGTTTATTGTAGGCTGCAATATTCGAGAAAAACAACACGTCACGTTCGTACACACTGCAATCACAAACTAAAAAAGTTGTACTGATTTCTTGCCGCCGACTAACTCACCGACACAGCCCCATGACACATGTTGGCGGGTTGGCGGGTTTGGGTCGCCGACACCAAGCTGCCGGGCTGTGTCGGCAGGTCGGCGGGTTTGGTGTGTAGACTCCTTTAGCTATCTTGTTCCCATAGCACCGTTAAGTTTCGGACTAGATGGTGCATGCAGTGTGACATTCCACATGTTATAGGGCACATGACTTCAATTCTAAAGATACAGTTCACATCCTCTCAAATCTTTTAAAACTACCGACGCCTATTTTATTTTAGCTGACTGATTTTGAGCGAGAAGCATTGACGGGAATCACACTTAATGCACACACGAGCGAATCCGAGACCGGCAGCTAGTTTATACAATGATGCAAAAACGGTAGCCTTTTAGCATTCACTGCGATAATTTCTATCGTTGGCACAACTCTAGCCCATTCGTTATGTACTCTTACGTACACTATGTACAGCATGCTCATTCTCTCGCAACAAACCTATTTATTTCATGTAACTAGTTTATGTTTATGGAGCTAAAAGGTGTAGTTGAAGCGGCAGATACGGCATAAACTGCACAACTGCTATTTATGCTGTTTTATACTTTATATTTTCTACTACATTATTATTTTTATCATTTATTTCTGATTAAAGTAAATCCATAAAATATCAATTAATTTTACACACAACTACCTATTATAATTAATCACTTGTTTTTTAGCTTTCTTTAAACATTTATTTATAGCTTAAACATTAACTTAATATTATAATTTAATGAAATTAAATGTTATACGAATTTATTTATTTATAATTTCATTAGAATGTGTGCAATTATTATTTTTTATTATTTGCAATCTATTATTTATTCTCATAAATTTTATTTTTATTTTATCGATTGAAACACTGACTTGTAATTACTGTTACCAATAAATTGATTATTCTGATTATAATCAAAGCGACAAAGAACAATTTCAGATTAGTTAATAATTTTGTTTTATCGTCATAACCTTTAGATATTATATATGCTTATATGCATATGCTTTAGATATTATAATATTAAATTAAGTAAATACTGTAAGTATTTCATCGGCTATCTTGTTCCCTTAGTATAATCTCTGCTTAATGTAACACAGCACAGCATTTAAAATGTGCACAAAAATGCAGAAATAAATACGTGTTATATTTTTATTTGTATTTCCCTATGTAAAATAACGTAAATACGTGTTACTACACAATTTATCGCCATGTTCCATGTACTAGGTTCCTACTACAAATTGGCTCGCAGTGCAAACATTTTACGCTCGACGCCATGTTTATGACTTATACTTTGTAATTATGTTATGTTTGTTCCCAGTGATTAGTTGGCGAAGCATCCTGTAGCTAAGGAAATTAATAGTTAGGAAACCAGAACGAGCTATGCTTGAAGACTCGTAAGATAAGTATTAAATTACTAGTCGAGAATATTTATTGGTAGTTCCACACGCGGCTTCACTCGTTTTAGATGATTGCTATGATCGATATTCAAGTTTTGCCTTAATGTTTTCTACCTTGATTCCGTGCTCAAGTAGTAGTAGTAAGTAAGTCACGCACGATAGGAACGTGCCCTACGATGCACTGCACTGCGTCCATCAACTTGAGGCATACAGATGTTAAGCCTCATGTGCCTGTAATTACACTGGCGATCACACTCTTCAAACCGAAACACAGCGTTGCTGCTTGGCGGCAGAAAAAGTCGTAGTGGTAGTACTTCTCTGACGAGCCCTTCACAAATACTCCTTCTATCTTCTAATTCATCTAAGTTTCAACACGAGCAATGTCTAAGCCAATAGTTATTTAGTACTTATTTCTCTTCCGCGAACTATCCACTCGGGATCGTACTCGCAGTTCTAAAAGAACCACTCAGAGCCAGCCGGCGAATCGTTTGTTCGTTTAGCAACGATAACAATGGTATCAGACTGGTTCGGATCGGAATGAGCGCGGCTCATCTGAAATTCCGATGCTGCCACTTGAGTTGGCAGTATCTTTTAGTTATATTCGATCGTTGTTCGTAACCTTGAATGTTTTTACTGTTTCTATATCTTTTATTCTTACTTGTTTTGGAAGCTTTGTTTCGATGTTTTACATTACGATGTAACATGTCTGGCTATCTAGTTCAGTCTGTGAATTGATAACAGCGTTTAGGATCGCTGGAAGACAGTGGATGGAGGGGTATTTGTGGTTGTGGCTTTATGCGACCTAGCCTGCCTATATATCGTTTTGACTGGTTCTAGATTTGGGATACTGGCCTTTGCTCATCTAGCTGAGTTATAAATAGAAAGAACTTGATTTTGACAAATTTATTTATAACTTTAAAATATGAAGTAATAATTAGGTAGGTACAGCAAATGATGCGTGCTGTTTGATTTAATTGAAGTGCGAAGTGAGGGTGGAGCCACGCGTCGTCAGCCTTTTTATTCTCGCGGGTACAGCGCCCTCTCACGTCCCGCGTAGACATCCCGGCGGCCTTGAGAGCACCCTCAATGATCTGGTAGGTACAGGTACTCAGGTTGCGATGGCTCCTCCGGCAGTAATCGCAGCAGCAGGGTCCTGGATGTCGATCTCAAGCGGGCATATTCTGGAGAATGCCCTCTTCACTACGCCTGTAGCTAGGCGTATTTCAGCTACTCGGGTCACTCCATCCCTTCCTGGGAATAAAGCTCCTGTGACACGGCCCAATCTCCACTTGAGAGGAGGGAGGCCGTCTTCTTTGATGAGAACCATTGTTCCAGCCTGTATGTCATCCCTTTGATCTTGCCATTTTGTGCGCCTTTGTAGCTCCGATATGTACTCCATGGACCAGCGTTTCCAGAATGATTGGCGAAGCTGCTCGATCCGCTTGTAGCGCGATAAGGCAGGCAGCGCTGTCATCGTGACGTCTCTCTCGGCGGGGGTCGTCAGAGGTCGGCCAATCAGGAAATGCGCTGGTGTGAGTGGGTTAAAGTCGGAAGGATCTGAAGACATAGGATACATAGGGCGGGAATTCAAGACAGCTTCAATTTGTACTAAAACTGAATTGAATTCCTCATAAGTTAAATTTGCATTTCCTATAACGCGAGAAATGTGGTGTTTGCAGGATTTTACCCCTGATTCCCACAACCCACCAAAATGAGGCGTATAGGGAGGAATAAACCTGAATTCGATTTGATTATCTGATGCGTAATCAAAAATAGACTGAGTATTGTCTCGCAAAAAATCTGTAAACTCCCGAGCGGCTCCCACAAAATTCCTACCATGATCAGAAAAAATCTGTAAAGGTTTGCCTCGACGGGAAATAAATCTTTTTAAAGCTAAGATATAACTTTCTGATGATAAACTAGTAACCAGTTCCAAATGCAATGCTCGAGTCGCAAAACACACAAACAAACATAGATAACATTTTTCAAGTTTAGCACCCCTACCTTTTCTATTCAAAATATAAAGAGGTCCTGCGTAATCTACCCCACTGTGCAAAAACGGGAAACCTGAATTCAAGCGCTCCTTGGGTAAGTTACCCATGATAGATTGAATAGTTTTACCTTTCATACGGCAACATTTAACGCATTGTCGTACAATTTTTCTGGCTAAGTTTCTACCTCCTAAGGGCCACCAGTTCTCCCTAATATGCGATAACAGTAACTGAGGTCCTGCATGTAACAACCTATCATGTTCTCGCCTAAACAGCAGCAATGTAAAATGATGTTTACTACACAGTAACTTGGGATGCTTTTTGTCGTATGTAAAACTAGAATTGACTAATCTACCACCAACTCTCATAATAGTTTCATCTAAAAACATATTTAAACTAGACAAACTACGATTTGATTTTAAATTTGAATTTTTCAATAATGCGTTGTATTCAGTGGGAAATGATTGTATTTGCGCCTGCCTAGTGAGGAAATCTAACGACCTATCTAATTCTCTTACTGATAAGGAACCCGAATAACGCTCGACCTTATTTTTTGTGCGTGCGTTGTGTATAAATCGCATCACGTATGCACACGCACGTTGTAAGCGATTAAAATTAGAAAATCTATCAAAATTAATAATGACATTAGAAACCTCTGAACTAGCCATGCTAACAACAGGTTGCTTCAACTCGGGCAGAGTAGTTAAATTATGCGAACTATCCTTACTATCTTGTGACCATTTCGTTACAGCTTCATGTAAAAATGTGGGTCCGTCCCACCACAACGACAATGAACATAGCTCACCTAGACTCGTACCACGTGAAACTAAATCAGCGGGATTTTGTTTCGTTCGAACATGCAACCAAATTGCATCATTACCTGTTAATTCATTTATTTCTACGACCCGATTTTGAACAAACGTTTTTAACTGATGTGGAGACATACGTAACCATCCGAGTACGATAGTCGAATCTGTCCAAAACACAATGCTATTAAACTGTAAACGCAAGGATTTTATTATTTTTTGATACAACTTAGCGCCTATTAACGCACCGCAAAGCTCGAGTCTCGGTATACTGACCGGCTTTAGAGGTGCGACTCGACTCTTCGAACACAACAATCGTACGGTTACGTCACCGTTGTTATTGCAAGTGCGACAGTACGCGCAAGCTCCATACGCACTTTCGCTCGCATCAGTGAAAATATGCAATTCTAGTTTCAAAGGGTCTGAATCAATAACATGTCTTGGTACACGAATGCTAGATAGATACGATAACGATTGAACAAATCTTTTCCATACAATGACTATGTCACTAGGTACGAGATCGTCCCAACCTAATTTACAAAGCCATAGGTTTTGTAATAATATTTTTCCTACAATAATAATAGGACTCAACAAACCTAGGGGATCGTATATTTGCGACACGACTGATAAAATTAAGCGTTTAGTAACATTAGTCATAGAATCTTCATTTACTTTTGTAACGAAATGAAATTCATCGCTCTTATTAAACCAACCTAGACCTAAAGTCCTACTAGAACAGTTATCTTCCAGTGATAGACATTTCGATTCGTCATCACAGGCCTGTGCATTTAAAGCGACATCAGGCGAATTGAAAGTCCACTTTCGCAGTGGAAAACAACCAGACATACAGACATCAGCGACATCTATACATAATTGCTTTAATTTATGTTTACAGTTGTGGCCAATAAGCAAATCGTCTACGAACAAGTCATTTAAAATGGCACGTGCCACATCGTCGTCCGCACACTGTAATCCTAACTGCCTAACACAGCGAATACTCAGGTATGGTGCCGACGCTGTGCCGTAGGTTACAACGTTAAGTCTGAATACACTGAGTGGATCAGAAACATTTTCACGCCATAGAATTAATTGCAAGTTTCTCTGGTCTTCGTGAATGGTTATCTGTCTGAAGAATTTTTCAATGTCAGCACATGCAACGTATTTGTACTGACGAAAACGTAATAGTATTGAGAAAAGATCGTTTTGTAACGCTGGACCTGTCATCTGAATGTCGTTAAGCGATACACCAGACGAAGTTTTTTGACTCGCATTGAAAACTACACGTAATTTTGTTGTAGTACTTTGTTCACGTAAAACACCGTGATGAGGTAAAAAATAGTGAGGCATTGTTGTCACGTCAAAGTTTTCAATGCGCGTCATGTGTCCTAAGCTTAAGTATTCCTGCATAAAGTTACTATACAAACTTTTATATTGTGGCGATTTTTCTAAACGACGTTCTAGTGATAAGAACCTACTTTGCGCAATTTTGAAGCTATCGCCTAATGTTTCGACCGATTCCTTGAGAGGAATGCGGACCGAGAAACGACCGTCTTCTACCCGCTTTGTAGTTTCGGTAAATAATGTCTCACAAATACTTTCCTCAGCGGAAAGACATTGAATTGGCTTGCTAACTTCTTCTATTTCCCAAAACTTTTTTAACTGATCGTTTATATCTAATGTTTGAGAAAAATTACATTGAAGTCGATTTATGCGCGACTTGGTATTATATACGATACCGGAAATAATCCACCCTAAAGTGGTATTTTGTAAGTACGGACCCTTAGGTAAACGTATTCTACCATCAAGTAATAAATCCCAGAAGTGATCTGCACCTATGAGTAGGTCGATTTGTGACGGGGAATGGAATGTTGGGTCAGCTAGATCTATATTCATAGGCACGTCCAACGATGTATGATCTAAACTGACTGACGGTAATGAACTAGTAATGCGATTCAAAACAATACAATTCATGCGTGTATTGTATTTGCTGTTTAACGATTTGAGAATGATTTCACAGGATTGACTAGACTGCGTGACTGATTGCCCTACCCCTGTGATTTGAACAGTGGACTGTATGGATTTAGCGTTTAATTTTTTACACAATGTGTCGGTAATAATGCAATGCTGACTACCACTATCTAGTAACGTACGAGCTTTATGATACTGGCCATTGACGTTACCGGCTACCTCGACTATTGCTGTTGACAATAAAACTGTTTCTAATGCGCGTTCGTTACAATCAATATTAATGCGTGATTGCTCGAGCGTATGTAAAACTGTAGCTGTACTTATGTTAGGTATGGAGTCCGGTTGTGGTTCTTGCTCCACGACCGATAGTGACGCGAATTCTCCACCATGAAGTAAGCTATTATGCTTCTCGTTGCATTGTCTACACGGACCAAAACTACAATCAGATAACTCGTGACCTGACCGCAAGCAGTTTAAGCATAGACTGTTGCTCTTCACAAATTGTAACCTATCCTGAACTGACAAATTACAAAACTTATAGCAAGCGTATACCGCGTGGCTTGCGTCGCATAATTTACATTTGCGGGCAGTTTTGTGCGTTGTGTTGTTTCGCGTCGAAGCAAAACTATGAACACTATTTGGAGTAGCCTTTTTTGTTGGTTCAGAAGAAGTTACCTTAGTACTACCTAAAGATGAATTATTATGTGCTTTTATCATTTCTAAAGTATCCGCTTTGTCTTTAAGAAAACTCAGTAAGTCATCTAACGTGATGCGTCTATTTGACTGAGTACTTTGAGTAGAAAAATTACTTTTAAATTGCTCCCAATCCTTCTCCACTACTGCGTCCAGTTTCGAAACTATGATATATATAAGGAGGGTATCCCACGATTCTGTGGGTTCTCCGAGAGTCTTCAAAGCACGCAAATTCTTTAGAACTGTATCAATTAACTTCCTAATATGAAAAGAAGATTCTTTCGTTGCCTGCATTGAGAAAAGAGATTTCACATGATTATGCACTAATAATTTACAGTTGTTGTATCTATTTGTAAGCAAGTCCCAAGCTACCGTGTAGTTATCGAACGTGAATTCTACCGATTTGATAACCTGTGCTGCGTTACCCTTTAGCGATGATCGCAAATAATGAAATTTCTGTATATCATCGAGCTGCTTCGAATTATGAATCATAGAAAGGAAGGTGTCTCTAAACTCTAACCAATTGTCGTACGATCCGTCAAATGAGGGTAGTGAAATAGTTGGAAGCTTGACTAACGAATGAGTATTGCATTTAGAATCGTTGCATTTAGCTTCATTACTAGTGCTATTAGAAGTACTAGATTGAGCCAACATATTAACGACAGTAGCCTGAACCTGATAATACGAACTTTCAAAAGCTTCACGAAGTTCTAGTTGCTGAGAAATATCGACTTCTGGCACTAGCTCTTCGATCGAGCTTTGAATATTATTAAATTCACTTAATAACGTTTTAGCTACATCACTACGCAATTTAAGTTCTGATATTTGATTTTTTGTTAACTGAGCTCCTACTAAAGAGGTTACAAATTTTACGAACAAAGTCAGTCTACCCTTGACCGTACCACGTTTTTTATTGAATTCACGCAAAATACTATCATTTAAATCTACTCCTAAGCACGGAGGATTAGGTGATTTAGGACGGATTGACACGTTTTCGACACTCATTTTGGCAAGTTATGAAATGGGGTACTCACAGTTTTTCCTGGAAACACCACGCGAACTGGCTTCTTACTGCGGATGAAAAACAGTTTTAGTACAATTGAAGTATGGGAAGAAGTTGGATATGGAATTGGAACGATTTGGCCAGACCCTTACACGATGCGTCTTCGAAGATCCAATGCGGCTCTGAAGGTCCAATATTTGTGGTTGTGGCTTTATGCGACCTAGCCTGCCTATATATCGTTTTGACTGGTTCTAGATTTGGGATACTGGCCTTTGCTCATCTAGCTGAGTTATAAATAGAAAGAACTTGATTTTGACAAATTTATTTATAACTTTAAAATATGAAGTAATAATTAGGTAGGTACAGCAAATGATGCGTGCTGTTTGATTTAATTGAAGTGCGAAGTGAGGGTGGAGCCACGCGTCGTCAGCCTTTTTATTCTCGCGGGTACAGCGCCCTCTCACGTCCCGCGTAGACAAGGGGAATTTTTAGGCCCTTATTCATAGTGATCCTTGAGCGCGCAAATAGCTTATCAGAACGATAAGTCTGTTCCTGTCTCTTTTCGTTGGCATGAAAGTGACAGTGACAAGAATACTCTATTGAGCCGGTAGAAAATGGCAGGGATTATGAATAATGGGGTTAAAATGCACTGGAAAAGCCTCTTATGTCCAGTATTGAACACCTTCATGCTGATGATTATGATATCTGTGTGTGCTAGGTGAAACGTATAATGTGTCTAATAGAATCTAGCATAACTTTTTGTTTTTCAAACTATTGGTTAATAAGTTTATGTCTCACCAAAAAGAGCACCGGTGGTCTAGTGGGAGTGACCCCGCCTTCCGATCGTAAGGTCGCAGGTTCGAATCCGGTCGTGCACCAATGGATTTTTCTATCGAAAAATTTATGTGCGCAATGCCAGTGCTCTTAAACGGTGAAGGAAAACATCGTGAGGAAACCAGTTAGTATTCTAACAGCGGCGATGGGCTTGCAACCTGTCACGTATGGAATACTACTGCAAAATGTGGGTATGTGCCAAATGTAATGTTTGGACGTACCTCTGACTATCCCCCTTAGACATCCTCAAAGAATCTTGAATTAGTACCTACTTGGTACTGGGAGATCTGAAGGGATATCTTCCGTGCCTGGGGATCAAAGTCGTGAAGCTGTTTCTGTTTTTTTCTCACCAAAAAGTCGCGATGAAAAACTATGGATACATAATAATATATTAAACAATGATACCACAGAAATTCTGAAAAAGATTTAGTTTACATAATCTTCTCATGCTACTATATCATACCTTCATGCGAGCAAAGCAAAATTTAAAGCGAAAAATTTTACACTATTTACGGTTGACGATGAAATCACAGGCACATGAGTCTTAACATCTGTTTGCTTCAAGTTAATGGACACAGGGCAGTGCATGGTAAGGCAAGTTCCTAAAGTGACTTTCGAGGCAATGCGATAGTTACCACTTAATCAGGTGAGCCATCTATTGTTTCCTTAAGCAAATTGTATTAAAAATAAACAAATTGTGTGCATCCGTGTATACAACAATCCATGAAGAAAACGCGGCGAAAACCATCTGGGGAAGTTCAAAGTGATCTTTTGATGTGTAGCAGATAACATTTCATATGCAAAATAAAATTAGAGGGAACGAGACGCTTAGCGTACCGTGTCGTGTGTAATAAGGGTGCAGAAAGACGGCTGGGGGAAGACGGGCTACCAGGGATGAACGAACTCGAATGAGGAGCGCTCAATTTTGAAGGCTTTGTGATCGGTGAAATGGTAATTTGAGTGAATTGTACTAAATAATTAATTCTTAGGTTATTTTTGGAGCATTTACAATTAGAT
Source organism: Plemyria rubiginata (assembly GCA_963576535.1). Classification (NCBI taxonomy): domain Eukaryota; kingdom Metazoa; phylum Arthropoda; class Insecta; order Lepidoptera; family Geometridae; genus Plemyria; species Plemyria rubiginata. The sequence continues at coordinate 2,764,064 of OY754910.1, forward strand.
GTCATAACAATTCACTCAAATTACCACTTCACCGATCACAATAGGTCTTACCTATTAATTAAAATACCATTTCTGGTATTTTGAGTGAATTATACTTAAATAATTAATTCTTAAGTTATTTTTGGAGCATTTTTTCCAGCACTTACTGTAGATTGTTAATTATTGCAAATAAAAAAAATCATTTTAATTTTCATTTACAATAGATGCCACTGAGAGAAGATCGGAGGAAACTCGTTTTACGGCACACTTTAAGGCTTTAATTCATAATGGTCTTTGGGCGTGCATATAGCTTATCATATACCAATAATATTTTAGAATAATAAACCTCATGTAACTGTCAGTACTTTTTCCTTAAATGACAGATATAAAATCCATGTCAACAATATTTCTCTCGTTTATCACTAGACAGGTGTCAAAACACTAAAAAAGTCAAGGAATTTGATGAAAAAAGTGTTCCGTGACATGAACCATAATGACAGTTGATGCTTACTTCAAAGGAGTTGATGGTGAGTTTGACACAGGCAATATAAATACCGTATCTAAATTCCTTGATAAATACAACGGTTTGACACAGGGTACTTACCCCTCTTTGTGCTACAGGGAAAACTGTATTTTCAGAAAAAAAAACAATCATGCATTACGTCATAGGTATGTTATAGACTACCTTTGAGTGAAAACGTGTAGTGCTTCTGGCATTCTTATTGTATACAAGCGTCCGCCTGCAACTTTTTTCGCGTGGTAACCAGATTAAAAGCAAAGTATTTGTACGCTCTTGTGGTCACAAGCTATAGCTATTTCAGGTTTCATCCAAATCAGTCCAGCCGATGTGACGGAGTGGCAAAGATCTGAACTTCTAAATTACTAGCCATGGATTATGTTTTTTTATACAACTAGCTGATGGTACAAGCAGATGGACCATCTGATGTTAGGTGGTAACTATCACGTATACCTAACAAAGCATTGCCTCGTAAGTCACGCAAGACAGGAGAGTGCCCTACGATGCTCTGCTCTGCGTCCATCAACTTGAGGCATACCGATGTAAGGCTTCCTGTGCCTGTAATGTGACCACACTCTGCAAACTGAAACACACGCTACGCTGCTTGGCGGCAGAGAAAGGCGTGGTGGTAGTATTCCCCGGACGAGCCCTTCACAAAGAGCTATACTAATCTGAAGAGCTCTACCACTCTTATGTACTATGTACTAAGGTCCATAAATATTTATTGTAACATAGATCTAGGTCATAAATAAATTTTATATTTTTCAAGTTCCATCCTAATCGGATTAGCTCTAACGGCGCGATTGAATCACAAAAATTTAGAGTTGGTCAAAAATGACTATAGAAAGTAATTTTAAGTAATTATGTTTCACCAAAAGTGATTTTGAATGAATTTAATTTTCTCATCATCGGCACGGTACAAAAACCAATAAATAATTAATATATTATAGATTATAAGAATAGTCTGTTACTATAAAATACCGCACGAGCGCACCGATGTTTAGAATTAGTGCTATTTCAAGTTCAAAGAGTCCGTGTCATTGAAATCGTGCTGCCATCCATCACCAACCTTTTTAAACCGTAAATTGATCATAACATCACACGAATCTCAGCGTAAATCTAATATAAATCCCACAAACTGTTTATAACTCATAACTCAGCAACGTGCCCCGTCAAATTCATGAATTTCCACGTAAACAACTATAGGATAAGGCGACGCAGGTTCGATAAAGTGAACGGCTTATGCATACAAATTCGTTTGTTAAAATTTAAAATTGGCTTTCTCCTGGCGTTTGGTAATTTTGGCGTATCATTGGTTTTATATTGGTCGATGAAGGCTCTACCATTGCCATCTAATTTTATTGACATGGAAGTGATAGTTTTTTTTTTTAAATTGTGTACGTTATAATTACTTATAACATACCTAATAAAATTACAATCTAGCCATAAATACGGCTAATAAGTAATATAACACTGACCTAGTTTTAAAAAGTAAGCTTACAACTAAGAATGTGTCCACTGGCACTTTTCTTATTGTCTCTATTTAAGGTGAAGACACTTTGTTCTTGTGTTCTTGATTAGAGTTTTTCACATTTACTGCACGAATTATAATTTTACACTATACTAGTTCAAATGGTTTTGTTCTTTTAAGTGTTCTCACTATGTCCGTGTTGTCGAGGAGCTGGATGGCCTCGACGTTCACATGATGATGAAGTCTATGTTCGTGAGCTTCTGCATATTTTTTTATAACATTCTCAACGAACTGGATGGAAGTGATAGTGACAGAAATATTTTACATAGCCACTATGAGCTGTTAGGGAATATGAATGCCTTAGAAACAGACATACCCCCGGTTTCTGAAAACTCGATCAACACTAATCGGCTATCAAATCATTTGCTATTTCAGCTTTTACTTCAAATTAGATAGAGATAGCAAGTGACAGCCGATTAGTGTTGATCGAGCTTCAAGAAGACATAAACATAGACAGAGACAATCATTTATTTGCCAAAAGCATAATACAATCAGGTTTTAAATTCAGAAGGAGGTGTACAAGTATGCAATAGTAGGAAAACAAATATTAAAGAGACTATCCAAAAAAAGCGCAAGCATAAGAGCTACTTCAAATTGAGCTATGAAAGCTGTCTACATACACAATAGTATATGGATATAGAAAGTTGTTTATTACTACGTAAAGTAATAATATTTTCTACCCTAACGATTGAAGTTGAGTGATCATCTCTACAACGTAATCGCAATACACCATCAACAGAAAATGAAAATGTAGTCCATCCCAGCGTTTAGCCAATTACTATATCCTTGCTATAGCTGTGTGTACCCATTTCCGTCGCAATAAAGCTTATTTTCCTTTGATAGTAAGCAACACAAAGGTGGTTAGGTAACCTTTCGTATCTGAAATTCAGATGGAGTTTTTCAGCGGTTTGGGCGCACGCCAATATTCCTTGGTCAAGTTTGTTTTCAGTTAGGTAATTTGTGAATTGTGATTGTGTGTATTTTGGACGGTCGTCAAAAATATTATGGTGAACACACAGAGTCGAATTAACCCTATGGGTGCTCACACGAAAAAACCACGTGTTACGTAAACACGTAAGGCCTTTTTTGACACCAATTTTATTAAAATATTGTTTTTTCACACAGCATTATCTAGCTCCAAACTAAGCCAAATCTTGTGATTTGGCTTAGTTTGGATATACGAACCACATAGCTGATATAATACTGTTAACATAATTATAATATAAATGACACTCAGACGGAGAACAAACATGTTATCACACAAATAATTGTTCACAGTGGGGATCGAACCCACGGCCTACGGCGTAGAAGTCAGAGCTGCCTACCAACTGAGCTGTGAAGGCTGTCTAAAAGATGTACAAAAGGTTGTGATGGTCGGAAAAATTAATGGTCATGAACTACCTTATCATTACTATTTATAGAGATCGTTGTTAGTAATAAGGTTGACCACTACTGTTAGTCAGTGCTTGTAACTCAGTGGTTGTAATTCTTGTTGTTGTCAATTTCTTTCAAGCCGTGTGGTGAAAATATTTTAGGTTTCATATAATTATCTTACAAAAGATGCTGATAAGCAGTTTATAGAAAATACTTTATCACAATCCTACTAATATGATAAATGCAAATGTTTTTAAGTATGGATGGATGGATGGATGTTTGTTAATCTATAACTCCAGAACGGCTGAACGGATCTTGGTGAAAATTGGCACAGGGATATATTATAGTCTGGAATAACACATAGGCTACTTTTTATCCCGTAGGAATACCGGGATTTCAATCTGCGCGGGTGAAACCGCGGGGCGCAACTAGTAATGAATAAGTTGAATGACAACCAATCTTGATCACAATAGCATGAAACTTAATATATTATATCTAGATACACCGAATTAGAGATGTCAACTCTGCTTTTATTTATTCAATGTCTAGAAAGTTTTATTGTGATTTATCGAGCCAAAAATTCATTTTATTGACAACTTCAGTATCCAAGTGTTGAAATTAGGATTATTTACGTTTTAACTTTTTAATTTCCACAATCTCAGTCTCAAACTTTTAAGGGTTTCATTAGGAGTTTTGGAGTTGCTTAATTGGTACTAAGAAGTTTATATCTCTAATGGCATTTTGAAAATTTTTCATTAGATTGAGAGAAGTATCAAGTTTTAAATTTTTCATAAAATTTTTTTTTTTCATTTTTCATCAAGTTTTTAAAGTAAACTTTATAATAATAATTTTAGTATTCATTGCGAATGCTATTATCATATTACGAATTAATTATGAATACTATTTATTACGTTAATATATTATGATATTTTAAAAGCTGGCAACACTAAAATTTGCGCTTAAACCGAAAATTTTATAAAGCAAGGTCTTTATGAAGAGCGTTTTTAAAAGCATTGTGCCTGTGAATTCAACAGAATTTTCTCGCTCAAAGAAAAGGTGCATTTCGGCAAATTCCCCAAAAATATCAACCAGAAGCGAAGAGTAAGTAAGTTATTTATAAAATGTTATCTACATTGCCATCGCCCCCGAAAATTGGGGAAAGCGCGACACAAATGTAGAAAAATCGCCAAGAGCGACGACGGGGTGTTCGTCACGGGTAAAATATTAAGAGAAATTAAGCTAGCTCGAGTTAAAAGGGTGTTACAGGGTCAATAAAATGGCAAATAGCTGGTAGATTATCGATGTGTTGTGAAATTGTCAGCCTATCTCCTATTTTCCGTCATTATTAAAAATGCAAATAAAAAGTATACCTATCGAAATATATTAAGTTGAAGTGTTGATTTAAACTGGTTGTCGTATAGATTCTCGAGAAAACCGCTTTTTCGTTCTTCTTCTTTTTTGTTTATGACTCCTGTCCGTAAACACAATCTTGCCAATGTCAAGTGATTTTTATCGATAAACTTGTTGACAGACGTGACATTTTATTTCCCTGACACTGGCAACATGGACTGTGTTGCCAGTGTCAGGTAAATAGAAAAGTCAATCGAATGACAGACAAAAGCATGTTGATTTCTGTTTAAACCTTTTAACTTTGCCATCTGTAAATCAGAATTATGTTGAAACCAAGGTTGAAACATCTCGGAATCATCGCATCTTCATAAAACTATGACTTTTTAATAAATTTTGTTTCCACCCTTTGGATGTAACTTTGTGACATAGTACTTTTTTGGCTTCCTCCTTGCGAAAAAAATCATAATTCTAAAAGCTTTCTTACCTTTGTTCACTACATATAGAAAGCAAGTTGCCGGCGTGTCGTCAAAAATGAGAAGCCCGCCTATAAACAAAACAGATTCACAAGATCTGCATCTTATAGGATGCATCCATAAAGATACATTTCTTTCGAGTTCCTGTTTTGCTTTAGTTTTTAATAAAACTGAGAAGACTGTAAACTACATAAAAATCGCACGGTTAAAAGCGCCAATAAGTTGATTAGACTCGCAGTGGTTGTAAAATGTCAGAAATGATAAAACAGGATCTTTTCAGGTCAGATTTTGCACATTACGGACTTAAAAAATTGCTGTATTCAGCTTTCTATGTGATTGCGACCGATGACGGATGCTTGATCCAATACGGCTCCAGCCTTTTCACTTCTGGGCTGACAGTGAAGCTTGGATAATTCCCAATGCTCCTTAAAAATACCCAACAAATGGAGTGGGCTTGTAAAAAAACGGATAAATTCGTATAAAAATGCTAAAGGAAGAAAAATTTCGTTTTCTCTGGGTCTCTCCTATTTTTTGGTAAATATTCAAAAACATAGTGAAATAGAGTAAATAAAAAAAAATATTATTACAAAAGCAGTATAATCTGGTTTCCAATTTCAGGCTAAATAGTGCTACCAGCTAGGCGTCCATGTCAAAACATATTAATTCGTTCAGTCATACGATACCTATCTATATTTTCTTCAAAGTGTGACAACCGTTATATTACTTTCCAAACGCTTTCAAACTCATTACTCTAACATATCGTACTTACTCGCAATATAACGTTGAAAAGGCAATCTCGCCCTGTAAACGAAATTCAGAAAAAATCGAGAATCGTTTAAAAATACCTCGTGCGAACATTCCTTGATATATTGAGAGGCAGGGCCGCTTGGTTATTTTATAATCTTTGCTTCGAAGTAGCATCCCTTTTGCCACAGTATATATTGATGCAGTAGCGTCAGTTTTTTATACAACTAGCTGACGGAACAAGCAAATAGCCCATCCAATGTTAAATGGTAACCATCACCTATAAACAAAACATTGCCTCCGTAAGTCACGGACGATAGAGCGTGCCCTACGATGTACTGCCCTGCTTCCATCAACTATATCTTACAGGTGTTAAGCCTCATGTGCCTGTAATTACACCGGCGACCACACTCTCCAAACCAAAACACAGCGATGCTGCAGACAGAAAAAAGCGTGGTGGTAGTACTTACCCGGATGAGCCCTTCAAAAAGAGCTCTTCTACTCTTAATTTTTTATTTTTGCCAGTTTAAAAATTAATAAAATACTATTTACGCTATTGTTACTTTTGTAGCCAAAAACTCTGCTACTCTTAAAAAACAACGCCACCCTATGGCTTGTCACAGCGTCCGTAAGCGTTTCTAAGACTGTTTCATACTATGCACTAGTTGTAATACCAATTTGTGACCCCTTTCTGCGATGCAGGGCGTGGGTTCGATCTCCGCCGAGAATAAATAATTGTGTGATGAGATGAACGTTAACATTCATTCTGTGTCGGAACAGATATTGTAATCTTTTTTTTATCTTTTTTGTTATACCTTTTTTTATAAAAAGGGATAACAAAAAAGTATACAAGATCATCAGGGATTTAATAGTTTCGTTTAGTTTGGGGCTTACTTAACTAACATATTATATACTGTCCTGCTGATTGGGTCTTTTTTTTTACCATGATCATCATCAGCAGCCTTCAGAAGTCCACTGCTGGACAAAGGCCTCCCCTATCCGTTTCCAATTCCGATTTTGAGCCCTTTCCATCCACCGACTACCCGCGATCCTACCAATGTCGTCAGCCACCGGGTAGGAGGGCGTCCTACACTTCACTTTCCTGTTCGTGGTCGCCATTCGAGAACCTTTATTCCCCAGCGGTTGTCAGTTCTTCGAGTTATATGACCTGCCCATTGCCACTTCAACTTGCTGATTCTGAGAGCTATATCGGCTACCTTGGTTCTTCTACGGATTTCCTCATTTCTGATTCTATCTCGTAGTGACACTCCCAGCATAGCTCTCTCCATAGCCCGTTGTGCGACTTTTAGTTTGTTGATGAGGCCAATAGTAACCGACCACGTCTCAGTTTCATATGTCATCACTGGCAACACACACTGGTTGAACACTTTCGTCTTGAGGCCACCATGATACAGAACTATAAAGGTTTGTGTCCTGCTTCATTCTTTGCGCTGTGACGAATTCCCAGAAAGAAAAATGATTTGATGTCAGGGGTGGCAATATGAGAATATTTTTTTATTAGGTTACAATCTGAAAGATATCACTTGGATGTTACCACCCAGGTAAGAAGAAAGTGATTGTGTTCTTGTAAAATTGTATTATTAATGGGGTGTAGCTGGAGACTGGCTGAAAAAGTTTTAGATTCAATGCAACAATTCTCGCATCAGGGTTTGCGTGATCTGCAAATACAGGGTAGAATATTGCGGAGCTTATATTTTTTGTTACTTTCTTCTTGATAGTCATTTATTCATTGTTTTCATGTTGTACAGCACTCCCCAGATTTACTGTTTGGGACGTACCCAAACATACTTGTTCTATATCGCACTCACCCTATGTGTACCTTATAAAGTTACGTTATCAAACACTTTGTCGCAATAAAAAATATTAAAAAGCAAAAAAGAGTAAAACCAGACAAAATCGATTACATTTTTACTCACAGTTTTGTAAAAGCATGTTGAGCGAACTGCCGAGAAATAACTGAAATTCAATTCATTACTGGCAGCTTTTTTCGAGGCGTTCGGCAAAACGTTGTTACCGTGAATTAGTAGTCCATTTGCGTGCCATGCCTCATGCCTGAATAAGTGGCTAAGTTAGTTAGTGTGACCGGTCTTTTACTTGCACAAAAGGACCGCGCTCCAAAGTTTTTGTTTATTTTCTGTAAAGTGTGATATTTTGACAGGAATTATTTGTATCTTTTTTTTTTTTTTATACAGCTAGCTGATGGAACAAGCAGATGGCCCACCTGATGTTAAGTGGTAACCATCACCTATAAACAAAACATTGCCCCGTAGGTCACGCACAATAGGAACGTGCCCTACGATGCACTGCCCTGCGTCCATCAACTTGAGGCATACGGATATCCTTAATAGAAATAGAACATTTGTTGTTATAAAACTATTCATAGAAGTTACAAAAAATTTACAGTAATTGTAATAACAACACTTTGTGTACAAAATGACTTCTTCATAGATAAATCTTCGACGAATAATGGAAAAATGTATAGCAACAGTAATCTCACTATTACAATAAGGGTTTTGGTTCTTATCTGCCGTAAGTAGGTAATAAACCTATTTCCTAAAATATTAAAATACGCGAGAGAGAAATTGTCTGGCGGCCGTCATCTTCTTAGGCAGCGTAAAACCTCCACAAGCTCATGCGAGCTCCATTCGTTTCCATTCAATAGCTAAAATCGCTAAATGTGAGTGTGTGATAACCCCGACGGTTTTAAGGCAATACGTGTGATTTATACCTAAACCGTTTTCGGTATACATTCTATAAAATCCCTTGGAAGTGACAGTCCGAAGTTACGACGACCCGGAAGTTCGATTACGTTTTTTTTCTTTGCCAATTTTATGGACGGATTAGGGCGACTGGGCAGGTCGCAGTGACAACAGAATAGCCTGTATATTTAATGTTTTGTGCTGAGGCATAGCTTCGGGATAGCATATTTAATGTGTAAATGTTTCTGTGTACAGTAAATAATTAGCTAATAAATAAATCACCAAATATTGAATCTAAGTTTCACCCTATGTATGTTGTCGACCTCAGTTGCGCAGCAGGCGAGAGTCCACCTGCGACGTAAGAGGTTTGCGGGTTCGATTCCCGCCTCGGAACAAGTTTGTGTACGATCCGCAGAAACTTTTTCCGTTTTGGCCTAGGTGTTTTCTATGTATAATAAAAATATCTATCTATGTAATTTTATAAATATTAAATATATAACACAAGATTTGAGTAGCTTACTTTGGGGCTAGATAGTGTTGTGTGGATTGTCCAGCAGTATTTATTATTTATTATGTAATCAAGAAGTAGGTAACGGCGTGGATGAGGAACAAACATTCACACAAATCTAATAATCTGTAATGGGTAGGAGTAACGTATCTACAACATGAGTGTATCAGCTGTTTATCCAAGACTGTGCAATATGTGCTCTCGGTAGGCTTGGCTCCGTTTATATGTTTTCTGCGAGTGCGTTAAGGACTTAGGAGGTTTATTGCTGGTTCTGTAGTTTACGGAGTATTGCTCGTTTAGGCGGCCTACGCACGTGCGGCGCCAGCTGCGATGCGGATTTTTTAAGAGTGTATGTTTTTTACTCAAGGGCTACTCGTACGTCCAGCGGTGGACTAACATAGATTGATGATTATGATAACTCAAGTACGGAGAGTGCTGGTGGTTTCGTGGTTGTGGCCTCGTGGACGCAGGGCAGTGCATCGTAGGGCACGTTCCTATCGTGAGTGACTTACTAGGCAACACTTTCTTATAGGTGATGGTTCACACTTAACATCCGGTGGGTCATCTGCTTGTTCCATCAACTAGTATAAAAAAATATTCTAAAGTCAAAACCTGTACCAAAAGTTCATGCAACTATCTGCTGGGCCCGTACCACCATCTCTTGAAGCATTCTTATTTCAAAATTGTATTTGTCAATGTCTTATACTCGTATCAACTGCGTAGGGTCAGCTTTATGATCAAAAAGTAAAATAATATTGAAATAAGAATGCTTCAAGAGATGGTGGTACGGGCCCTGCACCAATGATTATTTCTATTTAAAAAGTATTTGACAGTGCCAGTACATTCAAACTATGAAAGAAAAAATTGTGGAGATAGAAGTGGCCTTATCGTAGAACTCAACCAGTTTTTAAAAGATGGCAAATGCTCGAAAGGTGCACTCGATAATCCTCTACCACACTGTTTCGAAATAAATAAAGAATATAAAAGTGGATTACTTATCTACCTACTGTATACGCGCTGTAGTAGGTAAATATTGACGACTTCTAAAAGCAGATAACGCCGTCTGTTAAGCGCCTTATTTTCCACCATCTGAAAAAATTTTTTGTTTGTTGTCTGACAAGAACTTTATGACTCTTTTGTTATAACAGTTTGACTCTTTTGTTATAACAGTTTTTGTGATTAGTTTAATAGTAAGAAATATTTATTTACAAGCCGCGCCCCGCGGTTTCGCCCACGCAGTTTTAAATCCCGGTATTCCTACGAGATAAAAAGTAGCATATGTACTATTCCAGAATACAATCTATCCCTGTTCTAAGATTCATCCAGATCCGTTCAGCCGTTCTGGCGTTATTGAGTAACAAACATCCAAACTTTCATATAATATAGTGGGATATAATTTATGCATTCAAAGGATTATTTTCTGTTATGTTAGTATCTATACGGTATTTATTATAAACTTATGCATAAGAATATATTAAGCAAGTGATAGTGATTTTAATAATATCACACATTCTATTCACTCCTTTGAAAGTTTCTAGTTAAAATGAAACTGCATTCACGAGACGCGAAACGTAAACTCAAAGAGAAACTCTCGTGTAGATAATATTTTAATAATAAAGTAAATTCCTGTGTTGTTAAGCTTGTGTGTGTGTCAACCAAATTGCATGACAAAGAGCGCTCTTCGGTGCTTAAAACTCAGAGGGCACATTTTTTCTTTCTTGTAGCTTACTCTACGTGTAAACTTAATTATTTTCTGGAAAAAGACTGTGAAAACTGCGATGAACTCAGCAACCTCATGAAACTGACTGGTCCAAAATACAGAAACAGCTTCACGACTTTGATCCCCAGGTATCCCAGCACGGTAGACATTCCCTCAGATATCTAAATACCAAGTACTAACTCAAGATTCTTTGATAACGTCTAAGGGGGTAGTCAGAGGTACGTCCAAACATTACATTAGGCACATACCCACATTTTGCAGTAGTTAGTATTGCATACGTGAGAGGCTGCAAGCTGATTCCCGCTGTTGGAATACTGTTTTTGTACTGGTATTGTGCACATAAATTTTTCGATAGGAAAATCCATTGGTGCACGACCGGATTCGAATCTGCGACCTTACGATCGGAAGGTTGGGTCACTCCCTCTAGACCACCGCACCGGTGCTCTTACGGTCGAAAATTGTGCCTCTACGCGTAGCATTGCCTACGAGGGCCTACGCGTAGCTACGCGGCCTAAGCGTAGCAAAGTCTACGCGGGCAATGCGCGTAGCACAAAACCCTACACAAAAATAGCAAGTACATCATTCGATGGATACGCGCTGCAAAAACAACAGTTGCAAGCTACGTTGCAAGTACAAAACTAAAAATACTAACAAAACTAGTCCCGTGTGACAAATAAATCAGTCTGACATTTGAAAAAGCCGAGTAAAATTAAGAACTAGACTCCCAAAGCCACAAAAATAAAAACACATTTTTTTCTCTCATTCCCTGTAACTTGAGCCAGAGTTTAAGCGCGGAGATTTATTATGGATTCTCGCAGCCACAAATCAAGCGTAGCTGTCCGAATTTGTGTAAATTATACCAAATGTATGCAGTTTTTTTGGTTGCCACTGTATTCCGCACTAAAAACGCTCTAATAATTTGCATTTTAAATTGCCATAATGGATGGTTTTTTTATTGTGCAATCAATGGTGCTCTTCAGTCATGGTGATTTTGAAAAAACTGGTACCGTATAACGGGGTGGATAGAATTCAAGGGGTGAATGAAAATGACCCCAAAAAAGCAATTATTAACAAACATTTTCAAATAAAAACACCAAATTACCACCATATGTAGAATTTGGTGTTTTTATTTGAAAATGTTGCGTATTCAAATGTTTGTTAATAATTGCTTTTTTGGGGTCATTTTCATTCACCCCTGGAATTCTATCCACCCCGTTTTACCCCGGTATGCATTTCTTTGTTATCAATGGCAATGTGTTTTGAAAATATTTTAAGTGTGCCTGAAAAAGGCACATTTCCACCACTTGGCCCTTATTTTTGCTTTTTGATTCTACGACATACTGGATACTCATATATTCTTCACCGTTTGAGTTTTTTTCTGACTTAACATACTAACTCATAAAACCACTACGAAAAAAAGAAAAATCGTTGTTTTTTCTCAAACTACTTACGAGTAGAATACATTATTTATTTTGTCTCTTAAATATCTAAACATGTTACAATTTGTTTGATGACAAAAAAGGACACCCCTCACATTTGCTGTATGAGCCCATACAGCACTGATTTTCAGTGAAGCCATATTTTTTTTTTTTTTTTTAATAAATAATGCTGGACAATCCACACAGCACTATCTAGCCCCACAGTAAGCTATTCAAAGCTTGTGTCATGGCGCTTGTATATGTGTTATATAATGAGTAGAGCAGCAGCTACCTACTAGTTCTGTCTCCACCACTATTAATTGGAAAGGCAAGCGAATCTCGAGTATGTAACTCCATCCTCCTTCGTCTGTTGACGGATTAGCCGCATTGAAGTGCAATCTAAGATTAGGCGCCTCCCGTCTCGGGATTAACGTGCGTGTGCCAATTAAGAATAAGAATAAGAATAGAATAAGAATAAGTTTATTAATCAAAACTTTAAACATGAATTTAACAATAAAAGTAAACTTAAGTAGGTAAGAACACTTTTGTCATAACAATAGAACTTAAACAAAATGTAATGTTTACGGTTTTGCGGGTTGTCACTATGAAAACTTTACCTCCCGTGCTAGTTTGTAACTGTGTTACGGCAAGCAATTGCTTATAGTATATATATTATTGCCTGTTAATTTAGAGCATGTGCTTTTTTATGAATCTGTTTACTTTTCCTTTCTCTGTTAGATTACTTATTAAATAAATAAATATATATTGGTGGATTTTTTCACACAGCACTATCTAGCCCCAAACTAAGCTTATGCTTGTAATATGGGAACCAGATAGCTGATATACTATTTATAATACTTTTTTTTTGTAAATACATACTTATAATATTATATAACACCCAGACCGAGAACAAACATTTATGTTCATCACACAAATGTTTGTTCACGGTGGGAATCGAACCCACGACCTACGGCGCAGAAGGCAGAGCTACTACCAACTGAGCTACGTAGGCTGTCAGGTTATTGTATCTTATTAGCTTCAATAATGTAGGTATTTTATTACATTGTAACGAGGGTCACACAAAACAGCGGTAGAAACTAAGCCTAGTTTGTTGCCTGTTCTTCTAGGCTTTGATCGCGTGAAACTGGCACCTAGAGTCACCTAGTTTTAAGACGTTCCAAAGTGACCCTTGCGATTCAATTCAATTCAATTCAATTTATTTTATTCAAATTTGGTACATTTGGTACACTCAGAAAAGTCAAATTTTACAAAAGATAACGTATGTCAAATAATAATAGTTGGTAAGTACACAAAATATTTGTACATGTTCGTACATAGGTACACACAGACAAACAAATAAAAAACTACATACTAAAATCATCAGCCAAGGCTTCGTCAACAGTATAAAAAGACTTTAACAACAGAAATGCCCTTATTTTAACGCTAAACTCCTTATACTCCAAATTTTTAGTGTCCTTATTCAATTTATTAAAAAAAGTAATGCTTTTGCATAGGAAGCTTTTATAAACTTTAGCGAGTCTTCGTTTTGGGACAACTACATTGCTTTTATTGCGTGTATTGTGATTGTGGATGTCACTTTTTAATTTGTTATCGTCAATATGCAATTTAGCGTAAATTAAATTTTGAAAAATATATTCTCCTGTAAGTGTCACAATATTCAATTCCTTAAACCTATCCCTACATGATTCTAGTTTGTTTATTTGCAGTATGAACCTAATCGCATTTAATTAAATAAATACATTTTGAACTAGACTTTACCTTCAGTGCGTTTACGCAAGCAATATGTGGATAAATATGTAACTACTTATACATAGAAGCTGAAATTAAATACTTTCATTATATTGATACAGCCTTCATAGCTCAGTTGGTAGTAGCTCTGCCTTTTGCACCGTAGGCCGTGGGTTCAATTCCCACCCAGAACAAAAATTTTGTATGATGAACATAGATGTTTGTTTGTTCTCTGTCTGGGTGTTATTATGTATTATATGAATACAAAAAAGTATTTTATGTATTATCAGCTAATAAAAAAAATAATAATAGGTTTTTATTTTCCGGAAAAAAATCGTACAAAAGGTTTTACATAATAGTAGGTAAGTATAAGTGAGCTGTAATTGGATGAGTACAATTTTTGATGTATATATTTTTGTACAATTTAACAGTTTCGTCTCTGATGTACGTTTCAGTGATGCTATCTGGTTCCCATAATAGAAATTAAAAATCATGCTTATTTAGCTAAAGTATTCGAGTAATTTCTGTAATCTACCATTGAATAACAACAAAGAATCCTTGCTTAATGAAATTAAACTTTTTGCGCAAAAAAAAGAAGTTTTTTAATTACCAACTGTAAGAGTTTTTATTTGTAAGCCAAGGTGGTATCATTCTTTGTTTATTTTTTAGTGTTCGTATTAAATCAAAGCAATAAAGTGTTAATAATAAGACTAAAATAGTAGTTACGAGACTGCAACACTGCTTTGCAAGATCAAATTAATAATAAGGTTTTATTTTGAACAAAGAACATAGAATACCATAGATAGTACACAGTAACATAGATAGTAGGTACATAATTTTCTAGAAAACGATGATTCTGAGTAAATTAAAAAACTGTGTCACCATCCTCCATACGACATAAATTTTTTATCGAAAAAATATGGTTTATGCCATTGCATAGATTATTTTTCGCGAATTTTCGTTAAAATTATTTTAAAGTCAAAGTCAAACATTTTATTGCAAAAATACATTTTGAATTTAGTCAATTAAATCTCAAGGATCACTTCGGAATGTCTTAAAGCTAGATGACTCTAAGTGCTAATTCCACGCGACCAAAGCCAAGAACAGCCAAGAAGCCAAGCCAGAAGAACAAAAAAAAAAAAAAAATATTGGTGGACTTTCCACACAGCACTATCTAGCCCCAAACTAAGCTTATGCTTGTGATATGGGAACCAGATAGCTGATATACTACTTATATACTTTTTTTTTTGTAAATACATACTTATAATATTATATAACACCCAGACAGAGAACAAACATCTGTGTTCATCACACAAATGTTTGTTCACGGTGGGAATCGAACCCACGACCTACGGCGCAGAAGGCAGAGCTACTACCAACTGAGCTACGTAGGCTGTCAACAAACTTGAACAGGCAAGAAACTTGCGCCTTAGTTTCTATCGCCCTTTTGTTACAAATAATTACAATGTAGTGGCCAATCGAATTTACATGCTACGCTTCAAACTAAAATTCCCAATACCAAAGAAATAAATAAATATTTTCTTTGGTTACTTACTGTAAAACTCCATAAGGTAGGTATTGTAAAGTTTCGAAGTTGTAAAAAGGTTGAAATAACTTTCAGTTCCAGCAAAGCGGCTTCACTTTGTAAGCCTTCTTTGACTCATGTTACTGCGTAATTTGCCAGAAAGTAATGTTTTTATTTTATGTTGGTTTTGTCCTGTTTGAGTTTAAAGTAAGGAACGTTGCGTGTGATGAGACAGATTCATTCTTACTTAAAAAGCATAAGGTTTTGCCTATTAAAAAAAATGTGGCAATGATTTTTGTAAGAAAATTAGTTCATAGATTCTTGTTTGATAATAATTAAAACATTTGTATATTGCCATAGCTGGTACCCACAGTTTTCTTCCAAGGAGTAGCTTTATATATTTATGTTTGTTACACATAGATTGATTATATGCATGATAATAATAAAATATGTATTCATAAAAAAGAATCTAAAAGATAATTGGTTCTAATAGCAATGTGCGACCATTTTCAATTTGTTACTATAGGCTAGTTTTTAAAATATTATTTCTATCTTTTTAAAAACTGCTAAAACTTTTTCTTATTTACATAAGGGACACAGACCGTGCCTTGGATATGTTTTTATTAAGATGGATATAGGTTAACGCGCATTTATACCATTATCTCAGTTTGTTCTGAATGTACCCAAACAGGAAAGGGTAGGGTAGTATATTTAGTAAACCCATCTAAATAATGTGCCTGGCACTATTACAAGGTACCATGAAAGGAGCATGGTTAAAAATGGCCCTTAATATATTATCTTGAAAGGTTCTCTTTTTTAAGATCCTGTAGGTCTGTAATAAAAATCAACTTTTCAACAGTCACAGTTCAAAGGTTTATTCAATTTAATCCCAAAGATTACTTTGAAAAATTTAACACTACTATTGCACCTAGGTTTTTTTATGCCAAATCTGGCAGACGAGCATACGCGCCACCTGGTGGAAAGTGGTCACCGTCGCCCGTAGACACCTGCAACACCAGAGGCGTTGCTGATGCGCTGCCGGCCTTTTAAGAGGAGATAAACCCGGTTCGATAGACTTAGCCTTAAATCTATCGAACCTAGCTGCCAAGTTCCTCGCGACCAAATATAGAAGTTGTTAGGTTGTGTACAGCATGTGCTTAATTGTTTGACTGCAAGGCTATTATACTAAAGAGAATTCTAAAGCTTCGGAACAAGGTTTCTTTTTTTTGTAGGACTGCAACATTTGCATTATATAACTTGTTTTTTTGACTATAGGCACAGAAAATGAGAAATCTTAAACTTTGGCTCATGTTTTTTGTAGGACTGAACCATTTTCATTTATTTAACGTCTCCACAATGCTCCGCTTACTATTCAATATTCTTGGAATCAGTAGTGGAAACCTATAATTTGCCATACTTTTTAATCTAGACTTAGTACAAACTGTTTGTATCGCTGTTGGTTTCCCAATAAATAAATAAATAGAAGAACAGGCAGGCTTAGGCAACTTACTGGTTGGTACCAATCTATTTTTTTGTATTATCGATTATAAGGAACAAGCACTTATTATTATATCCTCCAAATCGTGTTTGTTTTATGATTATATCTTAGGCACTGAAATATAATCTGCAAAAAAACTATCACGAATGACAAACATTGCATTGAACTAAACCTACATTCTGATATGTCAAAATGTCATCCTAAGCTCACAGTGCAGTAATAACAGCCCACTTGTCAGCACTCCACCCTTCTCACCTGGTTTCAGGGCTATGCCAGGTCTGAAGCTTAGAAAAAATAATACGAGAATGTAGAAACGAAACTGCTGTGTGTTTATTACATCAGTCAGTCAGTTTCTTACTTTTACATTTCAACTTACTTATTGATCTCAACAGTTTATTTATTATATTTACTCATTCAGGGCTGCCTACAAAATATTCACAAAATTATAATAATTTCCATACGAATTGGATAACATCAGGTGCTCTTTCAATTATAGGCAACCACAGCATGCCATTTAATAGTAAATGGTATTTAAAAAAGTTTTAGATGCCGTCGATATTTTATTAAGTTCCAATGCCAATTTTCACTGATCACAGGAATAGGATAATCTATTATTTCACGAACGATAAGGTTTTTTGGAGGACGAACGAGAATATTAAGCTTAAAATAGTAAAGACAAGTCCTTGTATTTATAAATTATCTTTACCAATTTAATTTTTGTCACTATTTGAGTGCCGGAATTTCACATCTTTAATCAGTTCTCATGTATTATTTATCGTAGGTTAGCTCTAACCCAGCTGAGCCGTCAATCCAGCTGACGTGGCGCTTCTACACCGACGCTTACGGAACGGATCTTTGATTTATCGACGAGATCCGGTTTCAATCAACCTATGTCAAAGTGGCTTTATGTATTTTATATTTCGTCTAACGGGCAAGACAATACCTCTCCTGTCTCTTATTTTCTTGTAAACAGGAGCCTTGTATCTTGTATGTTGTTCTATAATTATAGTATGGTCCTCAAAATGTCGACCATACAAAAAATACTTGATGTCTCAAGAAATCTTGATTAAAATTCAAAATATTATGTTTATTCAATAAAATCACAAGGATCATCTTGAAACGTCTTAAAAACTAGGTGACTCTAGTGCCAGTTCCACGCGACTAACGCAGAGAAGAACAGGCAACAAACTCGGCTTGAGGGATCGAAGGGGTTACCTACCGTGGAGCCTGAGGATTTAAGTCGTTTAGCTATTTCTGTTTCTCTAAAGCTATCAAACTACCAGCGCAATGTTTTTGTGTTCAAACACTCGTCCAATCAACGATGTAGGTTGTGTGTGATCTGCGGTCAGCATTAATGATTGGATAACTCACAACTGGGCGCCCGTAAACACGGTATTTAGAACAGCTGTATCTATTTTAGTACTATCATTGAATGCCCCATATGGTATCTATGCATTATCATGCTGATTTCTCCCGAAAACTTAAACAGCGCATTTAGGATTTTTTTTTAGCACAGCAATAACTCCTAAGAAATAAATCTTTCGAGAAAAAATCTACTTCAATGCATTGGAAAATACACTCAAAATATAACTCAAAAACTACTCGTCAGGTCAACATTGACCACATTACAAGCACTTGCTCTCGATAAAAAAAAGAATTATCAAAATCGGTCCACCCAGTAAAAAGTTATGAGGTAAAAACTAACAAACATATATTGTATCTTTGTTATCATTTTTCGTGTTTTTTCACAATCCTTTTTTTTATGATAAAAAAAGAATTATAGTTCCATAAGTATTTAGGGTATGTAGCTGTGTGTGTTCATAGGCTGTCGGGCGGAAAGCATTACTTTGACATGATAAAATCCGCCCTAAGTCAGCCAAAATCAAAGTCATTACAGTATTTATCAATTGAATCAGAGAAATCACTTAGAACCGTCTTGCTTGCTGAATCTAGACCACCGGTTACCGGTGCAGCGCGGCGGTTTGAAATAAATTGAAATAGTGAACATCATAAAGACGATATATAACTCGATCCCAAAAGAAGAACAAGAAAACCTACAAGAAACAACATAAAATTCCATAAATGAACTTATCATTATCCAACTTTTACTCTCAGCTTCGAAAACATAAGTCTAGAAATATATATTTCTGAAAGAAACAAAAACAAACCCTAATCATATAAGTGTACAGTCCACGCTATAAAGTGAACTACAAAGGCAGCCCGCAGTGTACTATATTTATCAACCCAAGGAAAAACCAACTCTATTTTCTTTTGCATAAAGTTGAATAATCTTAATGCACTCGAGTAGGTTTCGAATTCCCAGAAGACTACGCGGGCTCTGGCAATGATTTCATTTGACATAAAAAATCTGATAATATTTCTAAATTGCCTCGAAAATGGGTCTTGTAGTAAAACGTTTTGAGGGGCAAAAGATTGCAATCGGTGTTAAGGATTCGTTTGAAAAGGCATAGTTTTATGGGCCCTAAGGGCCTTGCAAACGATATTGAAATGGTAATACTGGAACTTGGACGAGAATTGAAACGACAAAATTATTATCGACCCTGGTAGGTCACCGAAAACAAATTTTAAGGTGTTTGTCATTGAACAAGACGAAGAAGATTTTTCTAAACAATCGATGAAAAAAGCCCATAACTCACCTGATGCTTAGCGGTTAACTGTGCTTAAAATGTACCAATACTACAAAAGGCATTGAGAATGTGCGCTACGTGGCATTACACTGCTTCTATCATTCTAAGATGTTGAGTCTTATGTTGTTAGTCCAAATAGTTGCCAGTGAAATTATAGGCTCTGTATGCCTCAAGTTGATGGAAGCGGGCAGTGTATTGTAGACCATGTTTCTACATGACTTACGAGACAATTATTTGTTGAAGGTGATGGATACCTCTTTACATCAGGTGGGCCATCTGCTTGTCCCATCAGCAAGTAGCATAAAATGGAATCATAC
Organism: Plemyria rubiginata; assembly: GCA_963576535.1. Lineage (NCBI taxonomy): Eukaryota > Metazoa > Arthropoda > Insecta > Lepidoptera > Geometridae > Plemyria > Plemyria rubiginata. The sequence continues at coordinate 2,784,135 of OY754910.1, forward strand.
CCACAATCCCCCAAGACAGAGCTAATCAACTGAGTTTTGACGCTACTTTACATGGGCATTTTCCCCATTCAAGTTTATACTTGAAAATAGAATTTTCAAGATTTGCTATCGAGCCAGCGACAGTTGTTTACGCTATTTGCGTTGTTTTATTCCACCATTTACGCTAGTTTTCTCCATTTCCGCCACTTTTGCCATTACACTGTTTTCTGAAATGGGATAGTGATATTACGTACCACTTTACTATTGTACCTACTTACGTACTTTTACGCAAGATAGGGATTTGCTCTAGACATGGTCACAATTATTTAGTACCTCTAAATCTTCTATACATTCATACCTATTATGTTGACCTCAGTGGCGCAGCGGGCGAGAGTCCGCCTGCGACGCAGAGGTTGCGGGTTCGATTCCCGCCTCGGAACAAATTTGTGTACGATCTGCAGAAATTTGTTCCGGCGGTCTGGGTGTTTTTTATGTATAATAAAAAGTATCTATCTGTGTAAGTAGGTATATAATGTATTAAATATATCAGTTATCTAGTACCCATAACACAAGCTTTGAGTGCTTACTTAGGGTGATGGAGCTAGATGGTGGATTGTCCAGCATTATTTATTTTATTTATTTATACCTTTTCTGTCGTTTTTTTAAGGGTTTCGGTTGCTGGTGAAATTACAGACACTGAAGCTTTCAACTAATTCAGCAAACAACGCAACCAGAGTTGCGAGTTTGCTAGATTATGACTCAAGTTGATGAACGCAGGGCTGTGCATGTAGGGCATGTGCAGATCGTGCATAATTTGCTTTGCTTTACATTTTTTTATAGTTAGAAAATGTTTAAATCATTTTAGTCTCTATTACCGTGAGATTCAAAACATAATTTCCTGCGCAAGCATTTTTTTATTATTAGAGCAACGCTTACAAAAAGTTACAATATTCCGAGTAATATAAAAAAAGACCTGAAATTTAAAAAGAAGTTTAGGTTTTCTACGATTTCTACCAAACTTTTTTTAGAGTCGATTAAAGGAAAAACTTTGGATCTTTTCAGGGAAAAGATTCCAAGTTTTATTACAAAAGAAAAGTAGGTAAGTCAACGTTCGTAGTTAGTACCAATTGTAACTAAATACATATCTTGAAAGACGTTTATCAAAAAAATCTAAATATCTTCAAGGCAAGAGTGAATAGTTTTTCTAGACCGTTCTGCTACAACATTGGCTACATCATCGCTTACCATCAGGTGAGATTGTAGTCAAGGGATGGTTTATTTTAAAAAAAAACTGTGGGATAATGGAATCATACAAGAACCATGCCCTAAGTTATTTGTCTGTTCCTCTTTAAGTAAGTATTTGTTTGGTCGCTTGGAACAGCTATAAAACTTTTAAAAATGCTTGTGGTTTATCTTTAATATCCTTCAAAATGTTGAAATGTGCGAACGAGCAGTTTTTTTATATTCCACGGTTGTCAGCCCTTTAAATACAAAAGAGAAGTTACCTAAATCTTCATAAATACTTGGCTCCAAAGAGCTGGCAGTTTAAATGGTCATGTTTTACTGTGATGATGCTCTTTGTTATTTTGTAATTTAGCTTAAAGTAAAGGACGCAAAGGTCCGTACGCACTATACATTTTGACAATAAAAAAACTACGTATCAATTTTTTTTTATCATATTGTAATAAAAATGAACTAGTAGGTAATTTAGTTATGGGACTAGGTTTGCGCTTGACCAGACAGACATTGGAGGCTTAGTAATATGGTTCCCGTTTTACTCTTTGGGTACAAAACCCTAAATACGCAAGTCACGTGTCACTGATAAAAATGATAATCTATCATTTCAAAATTTCAATTGATTTATTCAATATTTACTGACACAAATAATAACAAAGCTCCATTATTACAATCAAATTTATCCATATTGAACGGTAAATGCCATTGAATATGAAACTGTGAAATGTGATCTATTCATAAAACCAAAAGCTTTCCCAAATATGAAAAGTTTGAGTATTTATCGGAACATGTATTGGAAAATATTTATCTTATCAGCACAAACAAAATACACTCGATATTGCCAATGAGTTTATTATAATATTGCATGGGCGAAATGGTATTTTTAATTATCTACTCAATGTCGTTTGTTTAAACCGCGATTTTAATTTTGGATCGGAGCAAATTAACGCAATTAATTAATGGGAGAGGTATTTTCGATTTGGCCAAATTGTGGGCAACACTTTGGTAATATTTTATTATTGTGTGTTAATTTGGCAACACTGAAAGTGTGCAGTAGAATTGTAATTTTTTTTGAATTTGGTTTAACTTGCACCATTCAAAACGTAAAAATTAAAAGTAGCTGTGCTTTTTGCGCTGCTGGCCGTGGGTTTGATCCCCACCGAGAACAAACATAAATACGTATGTACCTTTAAGAATACAATTAAAAAGTACACTCTATTCTCTTGTTTTTTGTTTAAATTTCATTATCTTACGTTCACAAACGTATTTTATTTGATAAATTACAAATTTCACCAGCTTTCACCTTTTCCCTCTCCCGCTCGGAGAATAACTTTTATGACATTATAAAATCTTCGAAACACCTGTTTATCAAATCGGTAAAGGTTAGGTTGGGATCTTGACTGAGCTGTGAGGTTATGAGGCCAGTCTTAATGCCTCACTTGGTAAATCAAAGTGTTACGCAATATGCAATCGGCCTATATCTATAGTGGGTTAATTTCGTATTATGATAATTTCTAGAGGAATCTCACTATTTATGGTCCCGTATGGACGGTATCTCGCACAATAGAGGTAGAGATGCAATGCAACCACAATTCTGGAATATAATTGAGCTATCCCGAGGGAAGAGGCGTTTGCTTTCAGCTAATTTGTACGCTTAGTTGATTGTTGTTAACCTACCTACTGCTTTAATATACTACTGCTGTTCTACCTCTAATTAGTGTAACTTAAGAGTAGTAGAGCTCTTTGTTAAGGGCTCGTCCGGGGAAGTACTACCACCACGCCTTTTTCTGCCGCCAAGCAGCAACGCTGTGTTTCGGTTTGAAGAGTGTGGTCGCCGGTGTAATTACAGGCACATGAGGCTTAACATCTGTATGCCTCAAGTTGATGGACGCAGGGCAGTGCATCGTAGGGCACGTTCCTATTGTGCGTGACCTACGGGGTAATGTTTTGTTTATAGGTGATGGTTACCACTTAACATCAGGTGGGCCTTCTGCTTGTTCCATCAGCTAGTTGTATAAAAAAAAAACAAAAAAAACTATCCAATGTCGTGCTTTAAATAAATAGATAGATAGTTTTATTGTGTATATAATCATATCATAAGTTGTATGTATATCACGTATTTTTTTTTTATACTACCAAGGTAGCAAACAAGCATACGGCCCACCTGATGGGAAGCGGTCACCGTAGCCTATGGACGTTTGTAACACTAGATATGTCACACTCGCGTTGCTGACCCTTTAAATATTTTAATACGCCTTTTTTAAAGAACCCCATACTGTATTCTCCAGGGAAAACATCCGCAGGGAGCGCATTCCACAACCTTAGAGTGCGCAGGAGGAAGTTCCTCTGAAAACGAACAGTGCGCGACCATCCTGGCTCCAAGGTGTGTGGATGGACCCCCTGCCTATGGCGTGCAGTACGTATGGTGGAGATCGACCAACTGAGCTATGAAGGCTGTCGAATAATTCATTGATTTATATATTTTAATTGATTATTGTATTGTGTATTTTGACGACCTCAGTGAGGAAGCGGGCGAGAGTCCGCCTGCGAAACAAGAAGTTGCGGATTCGATTCCCGCCTCGGAACAAATTTGCAGAAATGTGTTCTGTTGGTCTGGATGTTTTCTATGTGTAATAAAAAATATCGATCTATGTTAGTATATAATTTATTAAATATTTCAGTTATCTAGTACCCATAATAAAAGCTTTGAGTATAGCTTACTTTGGGGCTAGATGGTGCTGCGTTGATTGTTCAGCATTATTTATCTATGTACTCGCCACCCGCCCGCGCGCCCCTGCTTCGACGGGTGCACATTGTTTTTCTACTATATCATGCATGTATTATGCATATTAACATTCCTCTTGAATCACTCTATCTATTTAAAAAAACCGCATCAAAATCCGTTGCGTAGTTTTAAAGATTTAAGCATACATAGGGGCATAGGGATATAGGGACAGAGATAGCGACTTTTTTTATACTATGTAGTGATTTACCAGAGTGCCTGACTTCAGAGGGACTTAGATCTGTTGCGCGTACTACACACCCGTATCATCTTACAATGTCTCAAATCGGTTACAGATCGTCGCTCACAATCACAATACTCAATTTCCTTAATTCGAATGCGACAACAGCCAGACGTTTCGTCTCGGAAATCAACAACCGGAAGTCGCCTGGGCCCGCGGCGTGACTTACGGCCCGCATCCGGCGGCCATATTTGCGTTGCTGCCCGAGCCTTGGATAGTCGTTCGATTAATGGTTGTGAAGTTATTTGCAAATAAATAGCGTTTTTTTTATGCCAAAGCTGGAGGACGAGCATACGGGCCACCTGATGGAAAGTGGTCACCGTCGCCCATAGACACCTGCAACACCAGAGGCGTTGCTGATGCGCTGCCGGCCTTTTAAGAGGAGATAAACCCGCCGTTTGAAGGACCCCATATCGTTGTTACTCCGAGGGAAAACCGCAGGGGGAAGTTCATTCCACAACTTACTCGTATATTATATTATATTTCTTATATAAAAGTGATACTTTTTCGGAGATGATAACTTAAACTCTACTCTAAATTATATAAGTTGTCAGCGGAGTGAGGCCCTGGTGTCATGTAGCAGTTTTCACTAACCTAATGCAGGCATCAGTCTCTCGCTAAACATGTTAACTTATTATGTTACAAATCAAAACAGAAGAACGCACTAGACGTGTCAAAACTACCTACCTACTATTATTGTTTCCTTGTTTTAAGTTTGCCGTGTTTTTTGAGAGAAAATAAATAAATAAATAATGCTGGACAATCCACACAGCACTATCTAGCCCCAAAGTAAGCTATTCAAAGCTTGTGTTATGGGTACTAGATAACTGATATATTTAATACATTATATACTTACATAGATAGATATTATTTATTATACATAGAAAACACCCAGACCATCGGAACAAATTTCTGCAGATCGTACACAAATTTGTTCCAAGGCGGGAATCGAACCCGCAACCTCTTGCGTCGCAGGCAGGCTCTCGCCCGCTGCGCCACAGAGGTCGTTAAATGATTATTAAACTACAATTTGATAAACTGAAATCCTTCCACGATTTTGATTCTTAGATATTATTATGTCCTCAGAACTCCTGAGTATGTAACAACTTAAGATTAAAAATGTTAGAGGTAGCTTAGGTACGTCCAATTATTGCATACTAGTTGCGTCCCGCGGTTTCACCCGCGCAGGTTCAAATCGCAGTATTCCCACGGGATAAAAAGTAGCCAATGTGCTATTTCAGGCTATAATCTATCTCTCTGCCAAGTTTCATTTAGATACGTTCAGCCATTCCGGCGTGAAGGAGTAACAAACATCCATCCATCCATCCCTACTTACAAATTTTCTCGTTTATAATATTACTACGATAGCAAGATCATTACATATGCCACATAATAGTTGGTTGCAAGTTCTCCGCTGCTTTAAGCTAACTGGTTTCTTTGACGTTTTCCTCCACAAACCAAATATCATTGATGAACGGTGAGTTAGAACCTGCGGCCCTACGACGGCCACTCCCACTAAACCAACTACGTAATATTATCGTGCAAGAAGTTTTTTCTTTCTCATTAACCTCGTGACAAACATGTACATATCTCCAAAACTATTTTCAGATCAGAATCTTTTCATTCGTGACACATTATTTTTCTATAGCATCTCCAACAAATAGCATCACTTTTCCTCATTAATATACGGCTATCTAATAGAAATACTGGGGCGAAAAATCCGATTTTTCCACATACCGCCTATAAAGTAGACACATTATCATATAAAATGTTATTACACAAAAGCGCCGAGAAAATTCCGTTAAACTTTTTGGGAATAAAGAGGCGGAATGTCGCCTTTTGTTATAATGTCATTTAGAAAGGACATACTAAACTAGCCACCAAGATTGTTGAGGGATTCGTTTTCTGTAATTTTACGTAGCAACATAGCATTTTCATTTTATTTGTTTTTCTAGTGTTATTTTGAGTTTTGTTGTGTAATTTCGGTGTTATTTTAACCAACATTACTTGTGTGCCTTAGCGCAAAGTGTACGCATTTGGAATGAAAGTGTATTATGTGATATCGTGATTTGACCGAAAATGTTTCGAATGTTTTGAAGAAAGCCGACACTTTTTTTTTTAAACAAATGACTGACTCGACTTTGGATTGACGTGATTAGAAAACTTATCTCCAAAGAGTATATTATAATCTCTAAATCACTTGAAACTGGCAAGATATATGTTTTCTTTCTTTAGATTGTCTATATAAAGACAAGTGCCATAAAAAAGAATAAAGAAAGAAAGATTGTTGAGTTCCATCTCATTTGCAAGACAGTTCAGTCTTGAACACCGTTGCGTAGTCATTGCCTAACTACACGATTTTACACCATCTCTCCTTTGCCCCACACGGACAATCATTAGACGCACGGCCCAGTACCATACCTCGTAAGCTTACCACCTATTCGCGCCAAGTGTTTCGCTTCTACCTCCATTATGGGAACCACTACGAGTGGAACTCATTACCGTCTGTTTTTCCCTACTATACGACTCTTCAAGACAAGAGTGAATCTAGACCGTGAGGTGTCTTCTAGACCGTTATGCTCCAGCGACAGCTACATCCTCACAAAAAAATATGTTTTACTAGCTCCCTAGCTCCGCCCAGCAGTATTACTGGCGTAGTTTTGTATCCTGTTATTCCCACGGGATAAAAAGTAGCCTATAAGCTATTCCAGACCATAATCTATGCCAAATTTCATCCAGATCTGTTCAGCCGTTCTGGCGCGATTGAGTAACAAACATCCAAACATTCACATTTATAATATTAGTCAAATTACAGTAGTTGTAAAAAAATGTACCAAGACTATCCGAAACAAAAAAGTGTAAGCGAACTTGTATAGCGCAGTCATAAATCAGACTTATACATATAAACGGTTTATGGGGAAAATATAACTTTCAAACAAGTCGAATAATGCACGGAAGTAAAACATTTGCTTCTTCAGATTCTCTATCTATCAAAAAATTGGGAAGATAAATAGTATGAAACTTTGAGAAGTATGTGACACTCTCCCTAAAAAAACACGTTTCCGACAGTTTTCTTGTGTCACCCTTTTGATATTTGTTTGATGACGATGCCTCGTCATCGTCAGTTCATAGAGAATACGTTTGTACACGAGTTTAGTGATTCCATTAAATAAAATATCGAAAGACCAAAAATCACAATACCCTGTATTTTTTTTTATTCTACAGCCAATTTTTTTTTAATACTCCCGGACATGACGCATCGTTCTATAAGTGTAGATAGATACATTGGTGCCAATTCTCTTGTTTATTTTTCCTAAGCTAACCTAATTTGATAGCACTATAAATATTGCCGTCCCTTTCTAAAAGACCGAAACGACAAGGACGGCTATTAATTTTAGAACTGTAGGATTAAGTTAATTTAGGATTATGCAACAACAAAATCGACACCAATATTCGAGTCACTATCACTTTAAAGTCAATAAAGGAAATGCCAACAGATAATGTGGTAATTTAAACTATTGGAGCGCTTAGAGACCAAAACGAACAGGCCCCTGTTCGTCTTCTAAAATACAACATGACATGATGACATTACAAGGAAACCAAACACACATTTTCATTTGAAGACGCTCGGGAAAGAAGGTCGGAAGTACGTTGAGGAAAAACATGAACCGGGTCAAAGTTCCTAAACATTTTCAATACATTGTTTTACCAAACAAAAACATCCCATTCAATCGACTATAGCGTGAAAAAAACGTGATACTTTCATATTAGTTATCACCATAAACGCGCAAACCGTACTATGTCACTTTGCCACTAAGTTACTGCAAATAAAACTACATTCATGTTTCAACTTTATGGCTATAGCAATAAAGGCGGTCACACCGGAAGTAATAAAATTGTTATGCGATTTTATCATACGCGCTCGAATTGGTTGTCACTGGCCGAAGTTATAATTTTTTCCGAAAGTCGTGCTTTTGAGTTGTTGCGTGATTTTTGTCAGTGGGGAAGTTTTTTATTATATAGATAATGTAGTTGTTGTAATAAACAAATGGTTATGGTTTGGAAGGAGCTTTTGTTTGGCAATAACAGTTTCTCTATAAATATTACCTCAATACGGATTTTCATATTGTATAGTCAAGGGATCAGAAACAAATTAAATTTAGTAAATACCTAGTAAAAAATATAATTGAAATGTCCATGTTACAATGTTATAAAACGGATGGTTCATCTGAACTTGTTAACGTGTGTGACGTTTTCTGTTTACCTAATAACACATTAGAAATATTAGTAGTAGGTGAGGTTCCAAGAATTAAAAATAGTTATGACTCGACAGATGCCGCAAAAAAATTGGCATACACATTTTGAATTTTGTTTCATTCATTTCATTAGTTACGGGTTAAAGTTTTATTTCACAATTCCTTACGTGAGTTTTTTATCCTGTGCGTGACAAAGTATTATTTCTCGTAGTTATTTTGTCCTTGAGTAATTATTTAATTGGAATATTTACAAGTAATTCGACAGGTGTTATGACAACCTGAAAACCTGAATAACATTACGATTGAATATCCTTATCCATATAAACTCTGGTCTAGTAATAAGAACTGGTTTTGCTAAGGAGTTTCACAAACTTGGGAAAACAACCTTTTTTTCCTTCATCCTTGTGAGCACTATTAATTTATCACAGTGTACTAGAAAATTTCTAAAACATGTATCAAGTGCTTGAAAGAAGCATTTTTGGGGCGGACTTAAAAGATCACTTCTATGCACTACTTCTCTTTGTTCATAGATGATTCCAGTCTCCTAAACCTTCTAAGAGTTAATTAAACTTGTCTTGGGACTTCAGCTGATTTAATATCCACCAAGCAACGCCCCTTTTTGAATTAATTTGCCTGATACGTCGGTTCTGGCTAAGCTACGACAAGCTCATGTTGTTTGGATATTTTTGCTATTGAACCCAGAATTCTGCTCATAAGATAGACAAAACTTTATTATATATATATATATATATATTATATATATATTATAAATCGAAGCTTAACTAAGTACATACAATAAGTATAGCTATTGCTGAAAACGATTTCTTCCAGGCATCCAACAATATACCGTGATTTTATTTTTTTATTGTTTGCCCAAAAAATAAAGTTAAAGTAGGTACTAGGCTTAATGCTCAAGTATTTTCTACCAACAACAGATTTTGTTGTTTACGGAAGTATAGCTCAGCAGTTCGACCCATTACAAAGGCGCATGCAACTGTGTCGAAATATCAGGAACAATCAAATTGCTTTAGAAGTAATAGTAGTAGTTTCAAGAGTAGTAGAGCTCTTTGTGAAGGGTTCGTCCAGGGAAGTACTACCGCCACGCCTTTTTCTGCAGCCAAGCAGCAACGCTGTGTTTCGGTTTGAAGAGTGTGGTCGCCGGTGTAATTACAGGCACATGAGGCCTAACATTACAGATGTGCCTCAAGTTGATGGACGCAGGGCAGTATATCGTAGGGCACGTTCCTATCGTACGTGTCTTACAAGGCAATTCTTTGTTAAAGGTGATGGTTACCACTTATCACCAGGTGGGCCATCCGCTTGTTCCATCAGGTAGTTGTATAAAAAATCACAACTCATTGTAAAATCACCCTAAATGAAAATAATAATAAAACTTATATGGTTTTATTTATTATTATTGCTTCAAAAGTAATCGGTAAAGTATTTACCTATTTATTCATAAAAGCGTTACGTTTTCATCACAAACTGGACGTTTTCGTTGTGTAATGTAATGTTTTCTTACAAAATTTATTAACCGTGACGTGACGGTCTGAAAAGTACTTAAAATGATGTGAGGAATAATGTGATGTTTTCTAACTGTGATGGATATACATACGGGAGTCAGTTTTGTTCGAATACGTTATAAAATGTGCGAAGATATTGTAAGTGAATTTAATATGTAATGAAATAGGTTTGTCAGGGTCGTAGAAATTGGAATATATGGTATCTGCCTACCCCTATGAAAAATAGACTTCATTTTGTGTGAAATAAATGTCTAAAAATAAGCTCGCTTATTAGCTAGAACCGCCTATTTACACAATTATCGAAATATTTGTATAAGTTTGTGAGGTAACATACAAGAATCTTCATTGCTTTATACGCCGCAAAAACCGCGTGATTTTATGTATGAAATATTAAAAATGATTTATCTATTTTTTAAAATAATTTTATTCTATGACTTAAAATAAAATATACCTAATACTAAATAATATTCTTTGTTTCAGGTATGTAAATCGCGGTAATCTTCGGAGCTATAAACATATTCAACATCACGTGTGCATTATACGTACAAGTAAGATTCAATATAAAAGCTTTTTTGTTTTCAAATACGTATGTTTGAGAAAACTCAGTTGCGGTAATTATAGGAAGGACATATTTCACAGTGTGCTGTCTAAATCACGGGTTTCCATACGATGCTATGCATCACATAACGCTGCTCAATTATGTTATCTAAATAATAGCTTCATGGGTAACTGACGTGAACTGAGGATCGAAAGACAGGGTTGGACGACTATAAATCGTGTTCAGTTGAGAGAAACCATACAATTTAAATATTTCTTCAGTAGTATTCAGAAAATTACAAAAATACACATGAAACGTGCCCATTTACTATCGTCTCGCAACAAATCATACCTGCATATAGGTATACCATAGAAACTATTTAGACTTCGTTAATAATTTCAGGGAAAATGCCTCCGTATATTTCAAGGTAACACTGGGAGTGCGCGCTGCCTACGTGCCCCAGACTTTAATTACTCACTTAACGAGGCCCTAATGTTTAGTGATGTTTGAATTGTCCGACAATTTCCGAAAAATGTACGCTTAATCACTTCTGGTAAAAATGAAAGTAACTCCTTTTAATTTCAGTTATGTATTTTAGACATAACTGTCTCATTCTTGTCGGCTCACTAGTTCTTCCGAACCAGTGTGGTGATAGGATTTTAAGTGCTTCAAAGAGGCTCCTTTCGAGAATTGCTAACATTACTCTGGAAAACCCACGTAGGCTTAGCATTAAAAGCGATTTTTGTCACAAAAGTTACATACCTTTTTTTCCAACCAATTAACTATTTATTTTTACTATTTTGATACGACTTTCATGAGAATAACCTGTGGTTTTAAAAAAAAAATATTTTTAAAAACAATGACAAGAATGCTTGCAGCCAAGACATAGTTATACATAGTCAATTAAATGAGATCTCTAAATGTAGCCAAGAAAGAAAGACGATGATCAAAAGTGATTGGTACTATAAAAAAAGATTATATTACCCAAGTATTTTACCGCATCTCAGAATATCCTTATCCGTAATTGCGTACGGATTAGTTTTCCTTAGTTAGGACATCACTAAAGGCAACTAGTAAAGTGTTGCTATAATCACCGTAGTTTGGGAGGGGAACTTCAGCTTTCTATACACTCTGGTGCGCATTTTGTGATTAATTGTGAGTGTGTAATAAATGGTAGAGACCAAAGCAGGTAGAAGATAAAAAAGATCGGAAAGAAAAACGAGTTTTTGTTTGTATAAAGCAGTGATTTCTAGTATTGTTTTTTAAGTAATCATTATGTTGAATCTCAAACAATGCTGTGACAAATAACACTAATCAGACTTTTTAAATACCACAGCATCATAAATACACTGCAGACTTCGATTCCCAGGTACAGTTAAGATCCACTTAGATCTCTTAGTTTCTGAAAGCTTGATCAAATTTATCCGGATATCAAGTCACTTGCTATCTCTATCTAATTTGATGTAATAGCTGAAATAGCAAGTGACTTGACATTCGATTACATTTAATCGGGCTTTCAGAATCTGACTGTCGGGAAATGGTTTGAGAAACAGAGGTGTAGTACCACCAACTTATCTGAACCGGTCTGAAGTTAGTCGTTTGGGGCATTTTCCATTAGCTATTGGCCATTTAAGCACAAACGGTTAACCTGAGACCGGTTCGTGGCACGTTACGTCAAAATAATTTATATTTGGAAAGTTCTTAAACGTACCTACATCAACCTTTAATCACGTGAAATACGTATTTATTTGCAATATATTTTAAGAGTAATGGAACAATCATTGGCCCACTTAATTCTGAGTAAATAATCCTAAAAATCCTCATTGTTTATTTGTCATTCGATGTGTTTAGTTACCCGAACAAAAGACAGGGAGAAAATAAATGTCTCGAGAACGTAATCTTTTCGCCAAACATTCATCACCTTTGCAAATCCCGTTATTCACACCGAAAAAAAAGTTATTATCCGTTGATCCACTTATTCAGCTCCTCTTTGAATCACAGACGATTATTTCCACTTTGTTTTTCACACACTTCTTCGAACATTTATAAGAACGGTCTTGGCAGAATTATCACTCATGAATTTTGTCTGACATTGAGTTTTTTTACGCTTTTCACGGCCTATTTTTATTTGTAGGCAATTTCTAATGTTATTTTAAGTTCTGTTGTGTAATTTTGGTGGTACCTACTCTGTATTTTCTGTCAGTTACAACTTTTATTTCTCAATTTTCTTGTTTCGACTGGACCAACTTATTGGCTTGGCATGTATCAGGACCTATATTGTCATCATTACTGTAGAAAGTTATATTATAATGTTGACACAAAATGTCACTAATGATTCTGGCAACATAATGTCTGCATGACGTATCTAAAGAAAGTTTTAAGCATAATTTATTTATTTATTTTATTTATAGACGAGCAACTTTCGCTGATATGTCTACGTCACAGTGTTGAAATTATTGATAATTGAATTTTAATTGATGAAATTAATAATCAATCAAATTTGATGGCAACTCTGGTACCTATTCACTGAAGAAAGTACTAATAACTACAGTAAGTTTACGCCTTACAACTGTTGTAATTTTACTATTGAATCCAAAGTCTAACCTCAATCAAAGCAGTTTCAATAAACAACCAGTAACATCCGAATTCCGAACTATGCAATAACAAATAGTCAATATCAATCACACACGTAAAACACGTGAACTAAAACCGTACATTAAACCAAGATAAAAAGGCCCGTGGCTACCATTAATGTTTTATTGCCGGTAATATTTGTATCCAGTTTTATTTATTAAAAAAAAGCGAACGCTAGCCATCGCAGACGCACGCATTCTATATTTAATCGACACGCGTGCTCACAAAACTACAACTCACAATATTTAGAAACCAAAGAGCGAGCGCACGCGTTGAGATTGAGATCTCCGTTAGAAAATGACTACGCGAAGTGATGTGAAGTGAACAGTTATGTGAATATAGTGATAAGGAAATGTTCAATTTCAAATTAAGCTCTAAACAGAAAGGGAAGGATGAACCCTTTTACTGTTATCGGAGCGTCAAGACCAAACCGCCGAAGACGCCAACTCTGTCGCGCGCGAAGCGACATCAAAGACGTAAGTTTCGGAATATCGCTCGTATTTGTACATGCGAAAATAAACACAGCTTAATGAGGTGCAGCCCAGTCTGTTTGTTCGTACAGCAAACACCGAAATTAGATGTTTCTGCTAATGGGAAGCGTTGAAATCCGGGATGAGCTGAGACTCTCTCCGCGCTATCTACACACTGAGTGCGCCGTTTCGAACGTTATCTATTTAGGTTGTAGTATTAATTATTTATTCAGTATAATCTAAGCTGAGCCATGGTTTTACCTGTCAAGCTTTGTATATATAGGAATACCCATAAAATCTTCAGAGATTTATTTACCATTTTGAAATTATGACAGTGAACTAACTAGCATAACAAATAAACAGCACCTCGGTAAAAGTTTATGGGGTTATTTATTATTTGGTTAAATTTAAAACGATGAATGCACAAATTGTTTGTTCAGAAATCAGAAATCAGAAATATTTATTTGCGGAATGTTGTACTCGTAGTTTACTTTTTACCTTTTATTTGTAAAAGCGGGGTTACTACGGTCTACGGTGATCTTGTGCTACTTCTAGGTTACATTTTTTTCATCAATCTGAATCAAAATGAACTTGGTGAGTCTAAACACCGTGTTAAATATAGCCGGTATAAAGACGTGCATCAGAACGCGTTCTAAACGTCTCGAGTCTGTCTAAGTCTGTAGTCTCGTGTGCTAGCATAACGATAATCTTGATTAGTTGATGAGAATTGCAGTAATTTCATTCACAGTTAATAAGGTCGTCCGTTTGTGCTATTAGGCCAGTTTGCAAAATTCAATATATGGATGACGTCACATTTTATTACAAATTCGGATTTAGGCGAATTCAGTTTAATACAAATTTTTAATTGTTTCGTTAGATTGAAACTATTAGTTAGATTCCTCCGGTTTCATACCTGCATATGGATAAAGTCGTTAACAATACAGCTAATTACTTATACACTTACTTTCACATGCGGCTTTACTTACTAATTACTACTATAAAAGTCCAGCTATACTCGTATCATAGCTATTAGAGGCACGGACTGACTATATTCACAAGAACTAAGTTTCATTCAGACGACCTCAGTGGCGCAGCGGGCGAGAGTCCGCCTGCGATGCAAGAGGTTGCGGGTTCGATTCCGCCTCGGAACAAATTTGTGGACGATCTGCAGAAATTTGTTCCGTTTGTCTGGGTGTTTAATATCGTTTCGGACCCATGGCACAACTGCTATGCTCAACTGGTTTGTATAAAAAAAATATGTATTTATGTAAGTATTATCACGTAATAAATATATCAGTTATCTAGTACCCTAGTTATGGTGCTGTGTGGATTGTCCAGCATTATTTATTTATTCAAATTTGTTGCTGTCAAATCATGCTGTGTTTGCATTTAGAGAAGGCCGTTCAGCAGTTTAGTTTTATGATGTTCACTTTTGTGAAATTTCGTTGTAACGGTTGGCTTGTGAAACTATCAATAAACAAGAAGATTTATTAAAAAATAAAAAACCCGAGTGCCCGAACTAAAAGTATGTAGGTAGGTAAATAAGATAATGTTTTAAATTTGGTACTTTTAATATAAATATTTTTATTTTTAATTTTAATTGAACTTTTATAATTAAGATAGGGGTCTATTTTTTTACAAATCGTGCCTGAAATAAACGACTTTTATTTTATTTATTATTATTTAATATTGAAATCCATTCTTCAGTCTTGACGAATGATACAAATTTAATGATCGCAGACAGTCGGAGGCTCGTGTATCTATGTCTTAGCAGTTTACTCACGCCTGTGGTTGTATAACTCTTTTGATCACTTTGGGGTTACCAGCAATCACATTTTTTTATTACAAAACTCTTAATATCTTCGAAACGGCTTCATTGATTTGGATGCGGTTTTTTTTAAACGATTTGTATGACCATAGAGAAGGTTTAATGATATATTTTAGTATCACTCATGGCCTAGTTCACTAAAGTGACTTAACGAATTTTGCGTTCTGGTTTTGTCTTTGAGGGTTTACTTTAAATCAAAAACTAATACATTATTTGAAAACACTTTATCACTCTCTTCATTTTGATTACACATATTGCTATGATAGCGAAAATATTTTTTTTAATATGAAAGAATATCGCTCCTGCTTTTCTTCCCACGTGACTTTTTAGGTTTTTTTACCCTAAGAACACTTGGGAAGTTGCGTCAAATCTTTTGATACCAGAATCATCAAAATCTATCCAGCCGTTTGGTTGCTACGTGTTAATAAAGGAAATATCGAGTTGTAGTAATGTAGTTACACGCCAAACACATAACCCTCGGCACTCTGGTAAAAAAAGCTGTCATCATGTTTGATTAACAATATATGGGATTGTCCATACCAAACATTGATACATCCAAATATCGTACCTTTCGCATTTCTATTTATAAGGAAGTAGTATAGGATAGGAAGTAGGTAGTTCTTAGTTTATAGGAATCTCAGAGATCATGTATATCCATATCCATACAACGGGTCCACTCAATAATTCCATTAAAGTTGGCGGAGTGTGGTCGAGGCGAACGGACTATCCGAATACAGGATCAGGCCGTAGGACTGCTGGAGACGTTGTTACGCTGTGTGAGATGTTACATAATACCCTTGAATATGAATAAGGCTACCCTTCTGTGTTTATTTCAATGCATTTTCAGCAAGTTCAACCCATTGTGTTTGACTTGCCCGGTCCGGGAAAGTATTTATTTATTTATTTAGACAGCAATCACACAGCATTACAGTTTACACCAATGCGCTATGAATTACAGACAAAAAAAAACCATGCACAATAAAATAACATATAGAACTGATTCGAAAACTATCATTTATCTCACACAGTACCTCATACATTCTCTACATACATTCGTCCATCGGTCATCCTGTTTTATCACACGTTGGTGCTGATATCAGAAGCGCATTTAATAGTTTAGGTTACATACCATGCATGCTTATTTATTTTCTGCCATCAAGCAGCGTTGCTGTGTTTGGGTTTCAAAGCTGTGTGCTGGTGACATTCCAAGCACTTGATATTAACATGAAACAAACAAACTAGGCCATTTCCTATCCCCCCTCTGTAAGGGGGGAGGTAATTTCTTTTTATTGTATTCGTCTAGTCTTCTACCCTGTTATTCGACAGTTTTGAGACAAAAAGTAAGCTATATGTTATCCAGGCACAAACTATATTTGTTCGAAGTTCCACCCAAATTGGTGTAATGTTCAGGGCCTTGAATGAGCTACAAACATCCTTTCATCCTTACATCGTAACTTCGTGATTTTCACATTGACATTTAGGTAGGATAGGATTTATATCAGTTGATATGGATGGTTTTGATATTACACACTTGGCTTAGTTTAAATAAATAAATAATGCTGGAGAATCCACACATCACCATCTAGCCCCAAAGTAAGCTACTCAAAGCTTGCGTTATGTGTACTAGATGTCTGATATATTTAATACAGTATATACTTACATAGATAGATATTTTTTATTATACATAGAAAACACCCAGACCAACGGAACAAATATCTGCAGATTGCACACAAATTTTTCCGAGGCGGAACCTCTGCGTCGCAGGCGGACTCTCGCCCGCTGCGCCACTGAGGTCGTCAAAGTTTGGGGCTAGATAGTGCTATTTAGAATGTCCAATAATATTAATTCTTTATTTATTTATTCAAACTAGTTTTTTATACACAAACGTTCAAAGTATTTTCGTATGGAAAAGTGTGCTTTTACTCCTTTCTTGGAAGTCGTCAAGACAGGAATAGTACAAAACCGTAAACAAAAAGGTTTATTAGGCCAACATGTGTTTCTGGTGCATATTTAAACGTGTTTAATGTTTTCCTGCTTAATTTAAACAATAAACTCTTGTTTTTATTTGGGTAAATCAGGCGTGGAGTGCGTTTCAGTTATTTAAAAAGTTTTTAAATTAAGACGGTTTTAGTAAACCATGTTTGTTTTAATGAAGTAATCAGTTTTTTTAACAAAATAATTAAAAACATAACCTCTACCAAAAAATAATAACTTGTTTTTGCATAAATAAAACTTCATTTGTTTGGTAGGTAAACATGTTTGGAGTAGAAAATATTTTTGATCTTTGTAATAAATTCTTTACTCTTTTCAAAAATTTGGTGGTGTACAATTTATCAATCAGTAATTTTGTATTTAAAAAGTTGATGTTCGAGCAAGAAATTATATCATGTTTTTATGCGTCTTAAACGTGTTCTATAGTCTTATGTATTCCCTGCATAAACTGAACGGATTTAGATGAAACTCAGCACATAAATGGTTCGTAACAAATAACGAAGGCTACGTATTATCTTAGATACCTTTGGGGCAAAGTGGCGGCCATAACTAGTTCATACAAAAAATTCATACAAAAAATTTTACGTAGCTCAGATGCAAAAATGTATTTTGTTTTAGTTTCACTAGATTATTTACTTTATGAGTGATGGGCTCGCGTACAAAAGTGTGTTCTAGTAATGGAAAAACAAAATGAAAATATTTTATGCTGCAGTGTACACTGTACCTACCTACATTAGTATCACTAGTAGGTATGGCAAACGTAACAATATACCTTTTGTACGCTTTTAACAAGAAGATTTAAAAAATAAAAAATTTCGACTGCCCGAACTAAAATGCAGGTAATTTTTTTTTTAAATTTGGTACTTTTTGATAGTTAAATCCATTCTTCAGTCTTGACGAATGATAAAATAATGATCGCAGGCAGTCGGAGGCTCATGTACCTATGTCCCAGCCATCATATATATAAGCGAAGCTGCATATGAATATAGAGCTAAGCAGCAAACGGCTGCTAGTATCTAACAAATATTGCAGACAGTGTAAAATGTGACAACCACTTCAAAATTCGTCTCAGTAAAAAACTGCAAAATCCACTCATAAAAAATAGTTATAATCTTGGACTTCCGCCGGCTCATGGCTCAAGTCCAATGAGTCCATAATTAGGGTCAGCCTGCGTTGCGCAACGGGCTAAATATACCGAGGCCCTCACTCAATGGGGGGAGACCTGTCATGCGGTCATGGATACGACACGGCGTGACGTTCCACGAAAGTTGGCGTTTTCGTCGCTAATCTCAAGCTTTTGATTTGACGAACTTCACAGCTTTGCACTTTAGGTTTTTGGTTTGACTCTCTAGCTCGGACTATCAATAAATATACCGAGGCCCTCACTTAGAAGTGGGGGACTGACGTGCGGTCATGGATACTACACGGCGTGACATTCCAGAAATTTGGCGTTTTCCACGCTAACCTCAAAGCTTTTGATTTGATGAACTTCACAGCTTTGCACTTTAGGTTTTTGGTTTGACTCTCTAGCTCGGACTATCAATAAATATACCGAGGCCCTCACTTAATGGAAGGGGGACTGATGTGCGGTCATGGATACGACACGGCGTGACATTCCACAAATTTGGCGTTTTCCACGCTAACCTCAAAGCTTTTTATTTGACGAACTTCACAGTTTTGCGCTATAGCATTTTGGTTCAACTTTCTAGCCAAGACTACACTAAAATCTATACAGAGGCTTTCAATCAATAAGGGGAGGGGGAGGATGGAAGTGCGGTCATGGATTCCACGAAATTCGGGCGTTTTCGACGCTTAAGTTCGAAATATTTAATTTGACGAACGAAGTCGCGTAAACGTATCATACCGCTTACTGTAAGAAAATAGGGTCAGATATCGCTAGGATAGTGTAACTCCACAATTAATTTTCATTCTTGATTAGCTGTCAGTTGTAAGCTAAAAGTTGTTAGTTAAAAGTTCAGCCATCGGTACATTTGCCTACCCAAGGGGTGTTCTATCTCTGGACTTTCGCTTGACACTATTTTTTGAGACACCTGTATATGCGATGATAAATTGATAATGATTTATAAAAGAAGTATATTTTTTTTATAATTCGTGGCTGACTGTACTAAGCTGAAAATTCCAAAGTCAATACTGACTGTTATTTTAAAAAACTGTTATGTTAACAAATATTGCTTGTGCAAACAAAGTTGCATCGAAAAATATTTTTTGTAGGCAGAATTTGAATGAAATATGAAAACCTATCCATATTCGCGTTACATTTTTTTATTATCTTTCGTATCACTTTGTGATAGAACTGGCACAACAACTTTCATTCGGTGGTAGGCGTCGCCTTTATCAAAGTCAAAGACAAAGTTTATTTAATTTGATTCAGTTGAATTAAAAGGACCGCTTTGAAATGTTTTAAAACTAAGTGAATCTATATACCAGTTCCCCGTAAACAAGCCATTTTCGAAAACGGAATTGTCGGAAACGGCAACAAACTTAAGGGTCCGGTGACAGCGGCTCGCAATTTCGAGGTGCGATTGGCTATTATTTCATTTTATTTCATTTCGGGGAGGTTGTTTGAAATAATAACTCTAAAGAAACACGCATGAATACTGTTCGAACACAAATAATACAATAATATAAGGGAAATGTGCTTGAGTCAGAAATCATTTTGGTATTAGGTAAACGAAAGACCAAACATACTAATACCAAAATGATTTCTGATTCGGGCATGTTTCCCTTATATTATTGTATTATTTGTGTTTGAACAGTATTTATGCGTGTTTCTTTAGAGTTATTTTTTCAAACAACCTCCCCGAAATGAAATAAAATGAAATAATAGCCAATCGCACTTCGAAATTGCGAGCCGCTGTCACCGGAGCCTTAAACAAAGGATTGATAACAAGGAATGTGCCTACGATGCACAGCCGTTACGTTTATGGACGCAACACTTCATTTTCATTTTTTTACATTGGCATTATCAAATAACCTTGAGTTGGTAAGAAACATGAGGGAATAGCTACCGTGCCTGAGGAAATAACGTCGCGAGGTTCTGTTTTTTACAACAACATTTCGAAAAATCCTTCTCCTCCTTCTCGCGTCGTACTACATACTGAGGGTCGTGACCCCGGAAAAATCCAAGAGCTATTAAGTTTAAAAACATTTTGGTTTATGAAACTCTGCATTTTTGTTCCACAAACTGTACACTACTCGTAGAATTGTCTATATTATGCGCTACCGTAAAAATGTTCAAACTTTTATTATTTTATTTATATTGGAATGTGTAATACTGAAAATGATCGCTGTTGCTGTGGGATAAAATATTCATGTAGGTAATATGATTGTGAAGCTTTTTAAAACTTTGCTGTCTTTTTATGTTCTTTTTTTGAAATTGACACCATTGATAACTTTTAAACGTAATGGAATGGATGCCATTTTGATTTTGAATAATTTATTTGGAAATGTATTGCTACTTTGAAAATTCTGTGATTCAATGGATGCTTAAGGGTGGAATTTCTTTTTTTTTTACCACTTAATATCAGGTGGGTCATTTTTTTTAATACAAATAACTGATGGGACTAGCAGATGGCCCACCTGATGTTAAGTGATAACCATCACTTATAAACAAAACATTGCCCCGTAGGTCACGCACAATAGGAACGTGCCATACGATGCACTGCCCTGCGTCCATCAACTTGAGGCATATAGATGTTAAGCCTCATGTGCCTGTAATTACACCGGCTTCCACACTCTTCAAACCAAAACACAGCGTTGCTGCTTGGCGGCAGAAAAAGGCGTGGTGGTAGTATTTCCCCGGACGAGCCCTTCACAAAGAGCTAACTCTTAGGTCATAATATTCTTGTTTCATTTTTAGCTAGCTGTATAAAAAAAATATTATTAGTTATATTATACAAAAAGTTGTTTATTCAAGTCAAAATGTTGTGATCACTTTGAAACATTTTAAAACTAGTAGAGTAGGTAACACACTTAAGGCTTGGTTACCATTGTTCTATTGTACAATCCTAGTTACTAAATAATGTGATATGTAAGTTAAGCAGTATATTCTTGTTTGCTACCTTGGTAGTATAAAAAAAACACGAATCACGATGAAAAGTCAAAGATAAGTAAGTCAAACTGAACAACGTTTTAATTTTAAACTCCAACATTAAATCTCACTCACTCTCACCCATATACTTCGCTAATTAAACCATCTCACGTCTTGCGACTGAACTGTAAATTAACCATGTTTTATCTTAAAACACAAATTCTTGAAGCACTTCGTGCCGATCCCCTTGACAAATTACCTAGACTTCTTTCAATCACTTTGAAAAATTACATCACAGAATTGGATATTTGACTGAGCTTGATATTGACTTTTTGTAACAAAAAACTCGTGCGCTTAGGAAATAATCTAAGCTGTTCGCTAATATGTGAAGTGCTTAATGTGAAATTATCAAATAATTCATAATCTTTATTGATCTTTTGACATGTCACATACACACATACTTTTATTTGTATTTGTAAGTTTATTTATTTGCCGAATTACATGTACATAAGATGGTAAATGTTTATACTCGTATTGATCAATGTAATTTCACCATACACGGGCATGCAAAATTATAACTGAGAAACAAACTCATACAAAAGCACTCAACACTCGCATTCACTCGCATACAAAAGCAAGATGGAGCATGGAGCAAGATTTTTGTAACTTAATCTGAAACAATTTTACGTTACGACTTTGACTTGGAACCGTAGGCATTCCGTCTGACCTCTATGTACCAAGTTACAGGCCGCGTCACATAAAAAGAACGCTGGAAGGAGAGGGTTTTCCAGCGTTCTTTTTAAATGTCGCGACCTTTACATGTTATGATTGTTTAGGAATTTAATTTTTTTATATATATTAAAAGATAAAATATTAATAATCACTAGTTTAATTATTCAAGAAAGAGCACCGGTGGTCTAGTGGGAGTGACCCCGCCTTCCGATCGTAAGGTCGCAGGTTCGAATCCGGTCGTGCACCAATGGATTTTTCTATCGAAAAATTTATGTGCGCAATGCCAGCATCGTGAGGAAACCAGTTAGTATTCTAACAGCGGCGATGGGCTTGCAACCTGTCACGTATGGAATACTAACTACTGCAAAATGTGGGTATGTGCCAAATGTAATGTTTGGACGTACCTCTGACTACCCCCCTTAGACATCGTCAAAGAATCTTGAATTAGTACCTACTTGTACTGGGAGATCTGAAGGGATATCTACCGTGCCTGGGGATCAAAGTCGTGAAGCTGTGTGTGTGTGTGTGTGTGTGTTAATTATTCAGTGTAACATGTTGGAACAAACATGGTAATGTTTCAAACATAGAGTACCTACCGCATTGGTTTCAAACGATAGGTTTTTAAACTTTATGAAAACTTCCCGTCAATTTTATGTTACTCTGAGTTGTTTTTTAATGTATGTGAATTATTGTACTCTTTTTGAGGAATTGCGATAAAAACTTAAACCCAAAAATATTGTCGTAGTTCGAAAGTTACATTTTTTGGAGCGTAGAATAATCAAGATGTCGAAAATATCAAACCGTTCCCGAAATACAGCATATACATGGCCTTTCAAGCAACGCGTCAAACCGTGAACGTCCGAAATTCACCGCGCCCCTTACACTAGTTTCTTGTGTTATCGAAACAACATAGAACTCATTCCGTTGACACTGATTCGGATCAGTTGTCCTATCCATGATCATTTGCAACGGTCTGCTATAGCACAACTGTTAATATAAAAAAAAAAAAAATAATGCTGGACAATCCACACAGCACTATCTAGCCCCAAAGTAAGCTACTAAAGCTTGTGTTATGGGTACTAGATAACTGATATATTTAATAAGAAGAAAACACCCAGACCAATGAACAAATTTCTGCAGATCGTGCACAAATTTGTTCCGAGGCGGGAATCGAACCCGCAACCTCTGCGTCGCAGGCGGACTCTCGCCCGCTGCGCCACTGAGGTCGTCTATGTATATTTTGTAAAAAAATATGTATTATGTTATATCCTTTTTTGTTTGAGTGTACTTACTTAATAAAATATCATCATTGTCTTCAGCCGTTTTGTTCGCTGCTAGATATAGGACCCTTCTAAGTTTTTAGCACTTCATCCACTGTGATATTTCCGTAATACTACCATCACGCCCATATCCACCGGAGAAGTACTAATATACCACCACGCATATTTCTGCCGCCAAGCAGCGTTTCTCTGTTTTGGTTTGAAAAGTGTGGTCGTCGGAGTAATCACAGACACTCATGAGGCATAACATCCGCTGTATGGCTCAAGTTGATGGATGTAAGGCAGTGCATCGTAGGACACGTTCCTATCGTGCGTGACTTATGAGACAATGCTTTGTTATAGGTGATGGTTACCACTGAACATCAGGTGGGCCATCTGCTTGTTCCATCAGCTAGTTGTATAAAAAAAATTTAACTGGACGAGCCACAGACAAAGAACTCTACTAGTCTTGACTACACTCTACAAAGAGCCTACCAGAGGGCCAACCGCGATCTCTTGGAGCATTCTCATTTCAATATTACTTTACTTTTTGATCATAAAGCCGACTCTATGCAGTTGATATAAGACATTGTCTTAAAAGTAATATTGAAATAAGAATGCTTCAAGAGTTCGCGGTTGGCCCTCAGAACTAAAGATACAAGAGAATTGTGCTGTTGGCACATGGCAGTGCTATGACCCGGCAGTAACGCGCGATCACCAGAAACGTGCTTGGAAACTCTAACCAAATATCCCACGGAGTGTTTTTAAAATATTAAATTGTATTATTGAATATTGAATTGGTTATAACTTTAGAAAAATTACTTTCCGGACTATAAATTAATAAAGAAGAATGAAGCTATGTTGTACTATAGGCATCAGCAGATTAGGTATAGGTAGCCGTCTATAAAAATGTTTAAACTATAGCAATCCTTGTACCTGGGTTGAGATTAGGGAATAGGAGGGTTGCAAGGGTGTAAATGGCAAGTACTTCCTTTCTTTATTTTTTATGGCTCTTGTCTACAGACAATTTTGCCAATGTCAAGTGTTACAGAAATAAAAGTTTTTAGTCACGTCAGTCTAAAGTCGAGTCAGTCAATTGTTTTGAAGAAAATGGTGGCGGTTTCTTCCAAACATTTGTTATATTTTCGGCCAAATCACGATATCACTTATTATACTTTCATTCCAAATGCTTACACATTGTGCTAAGACCACAAGTAATGACCAACATTACCAAATACCAACGAAATTACACAACACAATTCAAAGTTACACTAGAAAAATTATTAAAATGAATATGTTATGTTGCTAGGGATTCGTTTTCTATCATTTTTTTCAAGTCCTTGAGCCTTATTCACTATGACAATAGGAGATTCCAAGGAGATTCCTTGCCCCAAACCGTGAAACGTCAAAACTTGATGTTGAGCTTTATTCTTTATGACTTTTATTCTTTACGATACTTTGCCCTGACCGTATGACACCGGCTGCCTTGTCTTAGCTGTGATCGCGGTGCGAATAGTCATAGTGAATAAAGCTCCTTTTGTATAAGAGATGAAAAATTATTACTGACGCATGTTTTACGGATGACACAAACACTTTAACGTCAAAATAGGTGAGACACATTGACATTGATATCCATAACATGATAATAATTTTCATTCTTTTATGTCGACCTTTATGTCTTATCAGCTCGACAAGATGTTACATTTTGTTTATTTTAGCCAGTAGTAGTATGACACACGATAGAGAATACTAGAAAGTTTGTAAGTATGGATGGATAGATGTTTGTTACTCTTTCACGCCGGAACGGCTAAACGGATCTGGATGAAACTTGGTAGAGAGATTAAAGTCTAAAATAGCACATAGGCTACTTTTTATCCCGAGAGATACCGGAATTTTAATCTGTGCGGGTGAAACCGCAGGGCGCAACTCTCTAGTATAATATAAAAATTTATCCATATTTTCCTTGGTCACGGCATCACGCGTGACCGGCCTGACCGTTTAATTTTTTTTGTTGTGTTTGCTATTTGGTAGTATAGTATATAATAAATAAAATAAATTAAAAGTAAAAACTTTTTTGTATCTGCTTCAAAATTGAGTTGCAAGATTCCACCCGAACAAACATTATTTACATACATACATATTGCAAGTTAAGTAAAGCTTGTAAAAAACAGTAAACTCTCTGAACTTTTGATTTTTCAGCGACTTATTTTGTAATTGTCATTTGTAAGTATTTTCATAATTCATCGCTATTTACAAATGGTTCGCAAATAAAAACCAACTTTACACGAAAACTGCGGTAGAGCTTTATAACCGTTAATAAACAAAATAATCAGCACAAAGAGTACTGATTACTGGTAATAAATTACCAGCTAACTATGGGTTTTAACGACACCCCAATAGAAAAAGCCATACCATTAAATAGGTGGAGAAACCAGACTACGGCGGCCCATAAAAATCACCATGAACCGAAACACATCGATGCAATTTATTACGCGCCCTACACAACATTTTATCTCTAGCGCAAGTGTTGCCAACTAAGCTTATTTACTACCAAATCTAGCGTTGCGATTGGAGTTAATTGAGTACTTAATTTTAAATTGCTGAATAGTGACTAGTATTTTGTAGACTGGGGAAATTCTCAAGTAATGCCATGAGGTTTTAAAAGCATGTCCTTAAGTTTAATTGATAAAATAATGAAGAAAAAACAGTAATCATTAGAAGCAACAGTCTTCCATGATTTATTTTTGCTGATAGAATAAGCGGATGCCCATACCTGCTGCTTAGTGGTAACCATCACCACAATGCTTTGTTATACAAAGCAATGCCTAGAAAATCACGCACGATGCACTGCCTTGCGTTCATATCCACTTGAGGCAAACCTACGGAAAAACTATTATTCAGTGGTATTTTAAAATGTAACATTTTATTGAGGTAACTTCTTGAAAATATAAAATAATTCATTCTTCCATAATTAAGTTTAAAGGAACCAGCCACAATTTTTAAGAATGTATCCGAAAAAACAGAGCACAAATAAACAAAGCTATTACCAAAGCCATGTTGGCAACATTGCAATGCGATACAAATGTCTTGCCATTATGAGCAGACCTTTACTCGTAAACGGTTTTATAGTTTGTGTCAACACCTACGCCGACAGATGGTGGATACCAAACATTATTTTCAAAATGCCTTTCTTCTTTCTCCGGCGAAAGAAGGAAATAGTAACAAATTTAAAATAAAACGAATATGTAGCCACTTACGTAAGGCACACGCTTTTTTACAACACTATTATTTGCGTTGTTTTTTTTTGTTTTTGTTGACTGTGCTTTGAACTTTGTTATGTTCTTTTTTCATTTAATATGCAGTTTTATTCAAGTTTTATTCAAGTATTTAAATCATCGAATGGCAATAAACTTCAGTTGCTGACTGAACACTGAGGCTATATTAAACACTTGGAAATTTTGCAGTCACAATGCATGTTTCTTGGAATAGTAAGTCTTATAAAATACATACTAAAGCTCATTTCACATTAACGATTATACAAGCGTGCGATATTATATCAATCGCGATATAAGCACGTAGGCAAACCCGCATAGATCACATTCTTATTTTATTAGATTCTTAGAACCAATTTTTTGTATACTCGTAGTGAGTTTATCGTTTTGACGAGGCATAGTGGTATTGATATCATAATTAAGAGATACAAGGATAATTTTGTTTTTACATCTTATCTTGCTTATTTACATCTTCTTATTTTACATCTTATCTTATCTTATCTTGCTTTTTTGCTATAAAACTATTATAATGAGGTGTTTTAAAGTAGGCACAAGCATTAGAAAAAGTTTCATTTTTATTATATTTTCGAATTTGCTAATGGAAAATGAGTGGGTTCGATCCCCACCGAGAACAAATATTTGTGTGATGAACATAGATGTTTGTTCTCTGTCGGGGTGTTATTATGTATTTTTAGAATGTGCCTACCAACTTATTAACAAAATAAAATATAATTAAGTATTATTAGCAGCTATTTAAATCTTAGTATTCTAACAGCGGCGATGGGCTTGCAACCTGTCACGTATGGAATACTAACTACTGCAAAATGTGGGTATGTGCCAAATGTAATGTTTGGACGTACCTCTGACTACCCCCCTTAGACATCCTCAAAGAATCTTGAATTAGTACCTACTTGATACTGGGAGATCTGAAGGGATATCTACCGTGCCTGGGGATCAAAGTCGTGAAGCTGTTTTTTTTTTTTTTTTTTTAATATGTTTTCTTTCTTTTTTATCTACTCCCATATCAAAAACTTCGTGTAAGGGGCTAGATAGTGCTGTGTGGAATGTCCACCAATATTCACTTATTTATTTTAATGCATCTCGCTTGAGATTTTAATATGGAACTCGGATTTCAATCCATTCGTCGGTGAGAAACAATTGCCGAGCAAGTGATTTGTGACTGATTTGCCATCAATTCAGTCACGTTGAGGGCCTTTTATTTTTAGCACCCAACTCGCCCTGATTGGAAGTCCAAATTTCATTTCGTTCTATTCATTTTCGCCCGTCCATTACATACCAGGTGAGAATTGGTGTCAACTCGAATTTTTAATACGGTCTGTAAATGAGATTCTGTCGGTGACTGAACGTGGCTAAAATATATTATTGACAATCCTTTGTTGCAAATTGTAACAGTAAGCTTACTCACTTTGCTGAATTGATTTTGTCTTTTTGATTTTGTCATTATTTGAGTTGTCTTTTTGACTTTTGAAAATAAAGTCTTAAATTTTTGAGTCTGAAAAATCTATTTTGGTCTACCATCTTGCAATAAATACCTATCTAAGTCACTGAAAATACCGTTTATTTTTATAAGTATCATACCTTAGCCAGAGCCACTAATTGGATAATTTTAAAGTACGTACCTACTTTTGAAATTAATCACATATCTGTCAAATGTTTTTGACTTACCTCCTTATCGATTTACCTCTACTACCTCCTTGGACATCGAGAACCTTTATTCCCCAGTGATTGTCAGTTCTTCAAACAGAACTATACGAGGTACTGACACACGTTTTCAAAACGAAGCATGCTTATTATGAGCATGCTCAAAAATCAACCGACTTACGACCAAATAAGCATGCTGCTTTTATTGAGCTAGGCTCGAAAAAAGCAAGCTTTTTGCTCGAAAACAAGCACGTGTGTGTGTGAAAACCTTAAGGCAAATCTGATCACCCACCATCAGTTATATTATAAAGAAATATTTAACACCTACGTATTGGAAATTTTTATGCTTAGTTAGGTCAGTTGTCTATAAATAAATAAAATAAATAATAAATATTGGTGGACTTTCCACACAGCACTATCTAGCCCCAAACTAAGCTTATGCTTGTAATATGGGAACTAGATAGCTGATATACTACTTATATACTTTTTTTTTGTAAATACATACTTATAATATTATATAACACCCAGACAGAGAACAAACATCTATGTTCATCACACAAATGTTTGTTCACGGTGGGAATCGAACCCACGACCTACGGCGCAGAAGGCAGAGCTACTACCAACTGAGCTACGTAGGCTGTCAGGCTATAGGAGGTTCTTTTTGGAAATAAAGTTACTTTGGTTATTCTTCGGATTTCAGTATCAATTAGGTAAAAACCATGATCCAGTAGCATTCAACCGAGGTAATTACAGGCATGTGAACTATATTGTGTCTAGCGTGACAGAGGATCCGAAACATGAGACAGCCTCAGACATTCAATTACTTACTACAATATGATATAAGGAAAGAATAAACTCTAAAGAATAACTCTTTCAAGAAAAAAACAGACTTTAAATGCATTGTAAAATTACTACTATAATATATTATAATACTAACTCAAAAAGAAATTGTCAGATCTGAATCAAATTTGAATGGGACAATATGATAAGCAACAGCTTTCGATTAAAAAATTTCAACAAAATTGTATAAAAACCCATTAAAACGCTATGACTCGCGTACGAGGGTTCTGTACAAACCTGTAGGTCAGTATAAAAGTAAAAGTTATGGTATTTTTAAACCGAATTACTAAAAATATTTTTATTGCATGATGTAACTAAAAGTTTAAGCTTTTTGAACTTTTTTCCTTATCTGTGTTTTCCCTTATAGACGTCGCTTCGTACCAAATCTCATGATTCTGAGTTCACGGGAAGTACCCGCTGTAGGTTTTGATTCCTTTGCGAGTGTCGAAAATTTGCGGCTGAATCTTTTGATTGCGTTGGGTTAGAAGCTCGATATTTTCACAGCTCCAAGGAACAGTAGACCTGAGTCACCATCATCATCATCAGCCCAAAGAAGTGATGGAGGTCCATTTCTATGCCGGGGCCCCATGGCAATGACCTCACCAGTGACCACATGAGTATTTGATATGGAATTTCAGCTTGCTCCACGCGTTCCTGAGAAAAGGGGTCTTGACAAACAGACAAACGGAAAACGAACCGCTTTTTCGATCGATGTTTTCTTTCACTGAATAGGAGCACAGGTATTGCGCACATAACTCCCACTGCCTTAAACCCCGGTGTTGTACAACTTTTATTTATTAACGTTTAGTGAAAATACCATAAAAAAGCGGTGAAAAAGTTCCTAGCTACGTGTATCTTTGTAATTTTACTAAAAAGGAATTATGCTTTTCGAGTTTGACAAAAGAAAACATGCGAGAAGTTTCATTTATTCGTTGAGTGTTCAAGAAAACGACGAAAGCGCAGAAAATGCCAACTTCAATACCGAAAGTAGTGCACCGCATTAGGGTTGAGCTAAATCTTATCGCATTCGTAAGCACTGCGCAGATCAAGTTAAGGCGATGACAAGTGCTAGTGTACCTCTAGCACGCTCAGATATAAATTCACAAAACTCATTAAAAAAAAAACACAATCAACCAAGTTCTGAGCAATCATATATTGCACAAAGTTGGTAAAAAAATTCTTTGATCGTTATAAGTTTTCTAATCCAAAAGTTTGCTTGAGTTATCGTTTTACTTTTAATCAGAATTATGTAGTTATAGGCTCACATTCTACATGCCTCATGATAGACGTGGTGCAGGTCAACTTAGGGCACGTTCCTATCGAGCGTGACTTACGCAATGCTTTGTTATAGGTGATGGTTACCACTTAATATCAGGTGGGCCAAGTGTGGGCGACCATGATCACTGGTTGGTCGACAACACCAAAATACTCCCTACTCGACCAGTGCGAACCAGTTTTTAGTGATATGCAAAACGAACTCAGGACTAAAGCGTGCGTTGAATGCAGTTTAACCCACGATTATGCTAACGACTCATTCTACCATAACTCATCTTTCCTGGCTATTGTAAAAAATAACCGAAAAGTAAGCCACAGCTTAAGAAGTACTTGCTTGCTTCACTTCTATTTCGAAATTCGAATTCAAAATTACAAAAATTTTTTTTTGGAAATGTGACGGAACAGTAATGTTGAGGACCTCTGCATAATTGCATAACATGTACCTGCATGGACGTGCCCTATTTGGCATTGCACTACGTCGATACTCATTGTCAATTTGTTTACTTTAGGATCTGCGAATTTGTATTGTGTTCTATCTCCATATTTTCCAATATTCCTTGATGATAAAAATCTAGGCCACCAAATGTTTTTGTAATTACTTGATTTTCCGATTTATACTGGTGTTGTCATAGATTGAATTCTGGAAGAGGCATAACAAAAAAGGCAAGCGATATTTTGATTCATTTTGACTAAATAAATAATTTCAAAACAAAAATATAATTTTTTTTAATTTTTGCGTTTACGCTTCTAAATTTATTAAATTTAACACCATTAAATCCCATTTTACTCCTTCCTAAAATCTCCTACATTTGGCCAAACCACACTCGGGCTACACCCACAGACAATGTGCCAAAGCGTCGAAGTCAATTGAGCTTTATTCAATAAAGTCACAAGGCTCACTTTCAATCGTCCCACTTGGGTGAATTTAATTATATTCACAATTCACACGAAAAGCTCAGAGGATTTTAACACACATTTTTTCACATACATTTGCATTATAACAGTAGAGCTCGTATTGAAAGAGTGAGTCCGGAAGTAGTACATACTTCAGAAGAAATAATAGTAGTACTAGCTAAATACTATAATATTAGTCGTCGATTTTTAGGGTACTAGCATTCACCTGCGGTTCTGCTCGCGTGGACATTTTCCTGGATTTAAATTTAATGAATAAAGAATACTCCAACGATTTATTTTTAAAGTTTCACCCTAAACCGTGCAGCCGTAACGAAGACGAGTGACAAACAAACACAAATACAGACACATCTATTTTTTTTATTGTATCCTCGCGTTTCAGTAGCGATTGCTAACATTCATAATAAAAGCCTTTTCTTTTCGTTTCATGCTTTGTAC
This sequence comes from Plemyria rubiginata, assembly GCA_963576535.1. Taxonomy (NCBI): domain Eukaryota; kingdom Metazoa; phylum Arthropoda; class Insecta; order Lepidoptera; family Geometridae; genus Plemyria; species Plemyria rubiginata. The sequence continues at coordinate 2,816,055 of OY754910.1, forward strand.
CAAATAACTGTATTTTAATAAAAGTACCCAATAATGCTTGTTCTAACTTTTTTCAGTGGTTAAGGTGTGTTTGAGCTGCGACCATAATTATTACAAACACCGTAATATTCGTATTTATATATTTACTATGATAGGATACGAATTACAAAAGATAGGAAATTATTAGTAGAATGAGTACCGGCATCTCAAGAGTGATTGACACACAGTATTATATAGATAATGTAGGTAATGTTTATAGCCAAAGGCTAAACCAACTTGTTCCCATAGAAAAAACATTACTGCTACAAAATGTAAGTAAAGTAAGCTATGAGTGCCACAGGCCTAACCCAGGCAATGTTCACATTAACATAAGCCCAATTACTTAGCATTGCGAATTGTACCCTCTCCTACTGAGTACAATTTACGGGGTCGTTGACTTTTCATAATACTAGCATCTTTATACATTTTATGTAAACGGGATTAGAAGGGGTGAGTTCTAGTGTTTTACTGGTGTCTCGGTGATAAGGTAAATTATGTACGTGGGGACTAATGCAACGAATTATCTGAAATCGGGGACATTTATTGTATAATAACTCATAAAATACTTGTACTCAATATGTTTAGGGCTCGTCCGGGAAAGTACTACCACCACGCCTTTTTCTGCCGCCAAGCAGCAACGCTGTGTTTCGGTTTGAAGAGTGTGGTCGCCGGTGTAATTACAGGCACATGAGGCTTAACATCTGTATGCCTCAAGTTGATGGACGCAGGGCAGTGCATCGTAGGGCACGTTCCTATTGTGCGTGACCTACGGGGCAATGTTTTGTTTATAGGTGATGGTTACCACTTAACATCAGGTGGACCATCTGCTTGTTCCATCAGCTAGTAGTATAAAAAAAAAAAAATGTTAAACTTCATACATTTAAGTATTACTGCTTACACAATTAGGACCTAGATGTGGTTAAGTTTACGTACATAAGGCGTTACGTGTAAGTACGTATCACATGGACCCACTATAGAGTATAGCAACATGCGGGCAGACCGAAGTTTTTAAATAATTGGGAGACGGTATAGTCTTGCTTAATATCGTTTAAATATTATTTTAACTATGGTTATCCGTTCCGGACGTACAACGAAGGACCATGATAGCATACTGAGATCATTCATTATTGATACAAATGCTACATAAATTGATGTATTCCTAAGATATTGAGTTCCACTTCTTAACGTTCGCACAATAAAGGTAGAAATGAAACGCAAAAAGGTGGTATGCTAACCACTTTTCTTGCTTCAGAGCTTGTCACTCCACGTTTCCCACCGCTTCATTCAACTGCCTATTTTAACAGCGTCGAAGCCACTTTCGCTCGAAGTGAAACTCTCGTGCTACTGTAAACGGATTATTCATTTGATTATTGAGCCAGTCGTAAATGAACTCGATTTCGGGTTGAGCGAAATGAAATTTCTGAAACATCCTTCTGCAGCCAATAAATTTAGCTTGGGAAGTGGCGTTCAACTGAGAGCTAACTCAGGAAGTAACATTACCGTATTCCGCTTTCTGATTTCAATAAGGTTTGGATTTTAATGGTATTATGTTTGAATAAAATAGAAGCGCATTGATATCAAATTCCGACTGATGGATACCACAACATCGCCACAACAGTGGCGATGGGCTTGCAACCTGTCACGTATGGAGTTCTAACAATAGTTAGTGTAATAATGTTTTAAGTGTAGTAGAGCTCTTTGTGAAGGGCTCGTCCGGGGAAGTACTACCACCACGCCTTTTTCTGCCGCCAATCAGCAACGCTGTGTTTCGGTTTGAAGAGTGTGGTCGCCGGTGTAATTACAGGCACAAGAGGCTTAACATCAGTATGCCTCAAGATGATGGACGCAGGGCAGTGCATCGTAGGGCACATTCCTATCGTGCGTGACTTACGAGGCAATGTTTTGCTATAGGTGATGGTTACCACTTAACATCAGGTGGGCCATCTGCTTGTTCCATCAAGTAGTTGTATAAAAAAAATAGGTACGTGATTGCCCACATTTCCCATTCTGTATGTAAAAAATGTGTACAAAATGGCCCAAATGTAATGTTGGACTTATTTCGATTCAACCTAGCTGGGTGGTAGTTTAGGAGAGGTATTTCTATTTAATTATAACTCCAGCTCAGTTTAATGTGGGGCTAGATTAAAATGTGTGAAAATATCCATGACAAAAATAATAATTTGTATTATTGTTTATATCAATATATCCCATTAACAAGCTTTGTCTAATTTGTAGTACGAAAGTTTGTAAGTATGGATGGATAGATGAATGTTTGTTACGCTTTCACGCCGCCGCGCCGGAACGGCTGAACGGATCTGTATGAAACTTGGCAGAGAGATAGATTATAATCTGGAATAGCACATAGGCTACTTTTTATCCCGTGGGAATGCCGGGATTCAAGTCTGTGCGGGTGATACCACGGGGCACAACTAGTTGTATACCTATATTTTATTGTTGTTTTAATAGGCCAATATTTATTTGTGATTATAATAAAATTGTTGATATCAAAATATTCCATAATACAAGTCTTGCTGATTTTGGGGCTAAATATGTGTATAAAAAAAATCCACGGCTAGAGATTATTATTGTTTAAGAAAGACGTAGAAACTAAAACAATTTAAATCAGAAATGACATTATATTATTTTTCATGAAAAAACGGAAAAACTTCCTAAATTGAAACCACAGCTGTGCACGTCAATCTGTCACAGTTAATTGACGGCTGCGAGTGTATTGTCACCTGTCAAGTTATACAATTAAACGTTGCTCTCAATTCCAACAAACCGATACAGAAGGAATGGTAGTGTAGGAGTCAGTATTTTCAAACCTGATACAATATTACAACAGAAAACGCTGTAAAAAGTTTACATAAGTACCTATATTGATGGAAAAATTTACAAATATATTACCAAATTATAAGAATACAATTTGATAATTTTTTGGTGATTTTTTTTATATTAGGCGATGAAGAATATTATTATTTCAAAATCCGATGACGCTTGCGTCATCGCACATATTGTATTCAAATTCCTTGGTACTCGTACTAGCGCAACTCCTGTCTTTAGACAATCTTGCCAGTGTCAGTGATTCAGAGACATTTATTTAAAAATGTCGTGCAAATTGATGAACGTTTGATTGAATTTGAAAACTATAAAATATTGGCATCGTTTTAAATTGACCTAAATAGGGACGCCCAGTCCGTGGCTCTTTCGTTTCGATACCAAGGATAAATCTTTGTCAGACCTCTTAGTGAACATAAAAACAAAAACTATAGCCAAAAAAGAGTCTTTCGTCCTTTATTGTGACCTTAGATTTTTTGGTCAATGTGAATTGTACCTAAGTGTAACTAAAACTAAGTAGTAACTAAATCTTTCGTCCATTAGGTTGTAAAAATCAAAGCGTCGCTAAAAAACTGCGATTTCCTCTATAATTTTTCTGACATTATTTTAAACTTCTTGGTCAATACTGAATTGTAAGTCAGGTAAGTTAGTAATCGTATTTTGCATCGAGCGGTAACATAGAGACACGTACCATCACTGCCAAGTACAGTTGAGAGCACCGGAGTTGATTTCGTTCCGAATTGAAATAGTGAAGAGGAACTGGAGTGATATATTGGTTTGTTGGAATGGTTTGATTGCAAAAAGATCTCAATTCAATATTTTAATACTTACCGGATTCATGTACTAGTCAGATAAAACTAGATTACGATAAATAAAAGTTTATTTTTCAAATGATAGCTTAATTTTGATGTACAAGAATATTATTTTTATTATTATCACCACTATATTGCACTATATTGCATTGCCTCGTAAGTCACGCAAGATAGGATCATGCCCTACGTTGCATTGCCCTGCGTCCATCAACTTGAGACGTACAGATGTTAATCCTGTGCCTTTAATTACACGGTGACCACACTCGCTCGAAACACAGCAACGCTGCTTGGCGGCAGTAAAAGGCGTGGTTGTACTACTTCCCCGGACGAGTCCTTCACCTTTGTGAATTGTGTAGTTTTAACGTGTACTCCGAAGTAAGAAGTGATTGTACACGTTAAAATTACTCTCACCCTTGTCGTGAACTATTTTAGAGTAAATACTCTAAAATTCAAATCTAAATTCCAATGCACACCAGTAAGTAAGAGCCTACATTACACAGTATAAGTTACAATTTAATTACAAAATACAGAATGTCCAAGACCCTTATCAGGAACCCACCGGCAACCGCAGATAGAAATATTTATGTACCCAAAACTGCGAGGGTTGACAGTGGCATGCAATTCATTGCTAAGTTCCGTAATCTAAACTTTCTTCGCTATTACAATCGTAAAAAGCTGTATGTATTCAGGTCAGAAAAAGTGGTGCCTAAAGAATCTTGTGATGTCCACTCCAGTCTAACATTATACCTGACACAATATGGCCTCTGTCTAACCTCTACTTACCTACACGATACTGGCCTCTGTCTAACCTCTACTTACCTACACGATACTCAAGCTACCTGAAAGATATGTTTTATAACATTAACAGCCGGTTTCTGAAAAAGCTAATTGGCTGTCAAGTCATTTGCTATTTCAGACTTTACTTCAAATTAGATAAAGATGGCAAGTGACCTGACAGCCACTTGACACTTCTCTATCTGAAGTGATTAGCTTTGATCCGAGCTTTCAGACCGGCGGTAAGTGTGGGTTCTTTTTTCTGTTTATATCTGCAAAAAATTGTTTTCTGTCTAATAATCCATAAAACATACCATTGAAATAAATGTTCTTAATTTAATTACAATAAATACAGGGTAAATACACAAAAAAATAATTAATTATTTAAACATAACGATTAGAAGTCAAAGGTTTTGAGGTCGCATTAGAAATTCATCATTCTAAGATACCCACAAGTTTGTACAAGCCTTATAGAGGCCGATCGGTATCAATTGAACCGGTTAATCAAACCAGCACTTTAAAGATAAACTTTGATCGGGACGGCTGGCAAAATAGCTGACTAGATCCTAATAACATAGATTTTTCTATCGAAAAATTTATGTGCGCAATGCCAGTGCTCTTAAAACGGTGAAGGAAAACATCGTGAGGAAACCAGTTAGTATTCTAACAGCGGCGATGGGCTTGCAACCTGTCACGTATGGAATACTAACTACTGCAAAATGTGGGTATGTGCCAAATGTAATGTTTGGACGTACCTCTGACTACCCCCCTTAGACATCCTCAAAGAATCTTGAATTAGTATCTACTTGGTACTGGGAGATCTGAAGGGATATCTACCGTGCCTGGGGATCAAAGTCGTGAAGCTGTTTCAGTTTCAGTTTTTTTTTTCCTAATAACCAAGCAAGTTAGTTCAATACACTTTCAGAAGTTTGCTTTGAATTGGTATTTGTATCTACTTTTGAAAGTCAATATGCTTGAAACCTTTTAGAGGAAATGCAAATTACTGCAAAATGTGCTAAAATTTCGCATGTTTGGACCTACTTCTAACTAACCCTTTTGACATTCACGAAGAATCTTATATAAGTTGGTACTTGATAACGGTCTTTATTCAGTACAATCACAAGGACCACTTGAAACGTCATATCTACCGCCAGTTTCTCGCGTCCCAAGCCTAGAAGAACAGGCAACAAACTTACAGCTTGGTTCATAGCGTGTTTTTGTGTGATTCCTGCAATAAACAAAAAGTCTACTCTTTAAAATAACCATTTTTTTAATTTTTTTCATAAATCCACGTGAAAAAACCCTTGATTCATGAAAATTTTTAAGTAAAACTTTTTCGTTCATTGATGTAAGCCTGCAACAAAAAAGTCTGTTCAAAAACTCACGTGGGAAAACGCATGACGCATGGAAAGGTTTGAGTCAATGTTTCACCAAAAGTGCTTATTCTAACCATATCGTACAGCGCACCATTTTCACCCCTTTGCTGAATAAACTCTGCACGCACGCACGGTAAATCTAAATACGCCCAATTAATTCCCAACAAACGCCATCGTATTAACTTGATCGCAATATTGCTAATGACACGACTGACGGCTCATGTAGTTTAGACACAGTGTGGTCACAGTCAGCAGTAAACAAATTACTGTAAAAAAACAATTACTTCTAAAATTAGCTTTTTAAACTTGTTATCGCTGATTAAAGTTTACTCTTTTTGAATAAAAAATATTTCATCAAAAAGGGGTTAAAACGTGTTATAGCATAATTTTATAACAAGTTTTACAAAAACTGGTACTGTTTATTGAACTGATAAGTGATCAATATAAATAATTAAGTTTTATATTTAACCGATCTTAACCTAGGCATAACCTAAAAAGTTAAAAATGTATTGAATAAAATAATAAAAAACTAATAAAAGAAGGCTGCAGTTTGCTTTTTTTTTTTGGCGCTGTGATCGTAGAATTTAATTGGCAAACGTATTTGACTACGTATTTAAGTACTTTGAGTAAATACTTGTTAATTTGTCTTACTGCAGTTACCTACGCTGTCTTTTAAGACGGGGTAGTATTCTGACTAAATCCTTGTTCAGTACGCCTCACACTAAACTGTCATGAATGACTCAAGGAAGTCACGCATGGGTCTGACTCACGTAAATTTAACGTTTCAGGAAAGCTCTCAAAAAAAAAGATTCATGGTAACACATTCCTAATTGAGAATTAAACTTTATTTAAATTGACGCACACTTTTACTTTTCCATACAAAATTACAAAGAAAGTCGTTTGTTTTTAAGTTTATGGTGTTTTGCTTTTCGGAACTTTTACGGATTAACCAGATTTTAAAAGACAAAAATACATAACAATAAAAGAAACAATTTCAAAATCTAAATATATATAACTCAAAGGTGACTGACTGACTGACATAGTGATCTATCAACGCACAGCCCAAACCGCTGGACGGATCGGGCTGAAATTTGGCATGCAGTTAGATGTTATGACGTAGGCATCCGCTAAGAAAGGATTTTGATCAATTCTACCCCCAAGGGGATAAAATAGGGGATAAAAGTTTGTGTGAGATTTTCGAAGTAAATGAGCGCGAGCAAATCCGCGGGTTCAGCTAGTTTATTTAATAAAATCTATTTACCTAGATCGCCAGGTGAGATAAACCTATCACTAAAGAGAAAAATTATAAACATAATAATTAAACATTATATTATTTGTATAAAAATATTATTTGAATTTTAAAGAAATAACGGAATGTAATAATAGTTTTAGAGCTAACTTTCACCAAATTGGTTACATATTATTTGTGGTTTTTCGTTATACCATTTACAAAACAATCCAGAGAGAAATCGACAAAGCACAGATTTGAGGATATATAAGATATGTATAGATATTTATATATAGATGCAAAAAGAACCAATTTATTACAAAAATATATCAATTAAACGTTACTGAATAATCTACACTATGGCCGCGCAAGGCGTGGTTGCGTTTTGGCTAAACTCATTTACAAAGTGCACAGCACGCCCATGCGCTGAGCAGTAGAACCGAATTTACATAGAAAGCCGTTTTTAGTGCCTAACTCATACGTAATTTAAATTTCATAAAAAAATCCTACTAATACTAAACAATGCGTTAAGTTTGTGAGTGAGTGTGTCTGTTTGCAATCATCTCCATAAAAACTGCATGAGTTTTGGTTGAAACTTAGAATATAAATTGTTGGTAACTCTGAAAAACCTAATCTGAAAAAACTGAAAACTGAAACAGTTTCACGACTTTGATCCCCAGGCACGGTAGATATCCCTTCAGATCTCCCAGTACCAAGTAGGTACTAATTCAAGATTCTTTGAGGATGTCTAAGGGGGGTAGTCAGAGGTACGTCCAAACATTACATTTGGCACATACCCACATTTTGCAGTAGTTAGTATTCCATACGTGACAGGTTGCAAGCCCATCGCCGCTGCTAGAATACTAACTGGTTTCCTCACGATGTTTTCCTTCACCGTTTGAGAGCACTGGCATTGCGCACATAAATTTTTCCATAGAAAAATCCATTGGTGCACGACCGGATTCGAACCTGCGACCTTACGATCGGAAGGCGGGGTCACTCCCACTAGATCACCGGTGCTCTAATAACTAATCGTTTACATTATATGATGTAATACAAATACGAAACACCAGTAGGATAGAGAGAGCTGCACAATATTAAATTACTGAGTTAGTACTGTCCTCGCTGTGTTTAGTTGATGTCAAATTGCACTTGCAACCATCATCATCATCTTCCTGCTTCGATAGCGCTTACGACCATTCGTAGAAATTGAAAATGTAAGTAAATTCGTTTATTGAGAGAAATATAAACTAGTCACCAAGTACCTTCTCACACGCTGTCATAGAGTTACATATTTTATGATTGATCACGTTCATGATAAATTAAAGGTTAAAGTTTAAATTTTTTTTGTAGTAAATGCTGGTAACCAGCGCCGATAACCTGGTTTCAGTTAAACGACCTACCAAATAGTAATGACTCACGGGACACGCGAATGACTCACAAATGGGACACATTTCGTTCGACGAATTGCTTTGGTAGTGACAGCTTCGGTAATCAGCTGATTAATGGGGTCGCACTAGATCTAAACAATTTAGAACCGCTTAAGTCGTGGCTAGGTTTAATTGTATATTTTTTCTATATTATTTTGTATTATTTGACACGTTTCCTATCCGCTGAACCACATACGGCTGAAGAAACTTGCAACTTTCAATCCAGAGCCATACGTGAATCAGAATCAGGAGGCACATGCAAATTCTAGTAGATTTTTCTACGGTGTGCGAACGTATTTATTCTTAACTTAGCTTTTGTGAGGATTATTAAGAAGTAATAAATAAATATTGGTGGACTCAAAGCCAAAGCTTGTATGCAACCCATTATAGGTAGGTACTTAGCTGATATAATACATATTTTTTTTGTAAATACATACTTATAATAGATAATTACACCCAGCCAGAGAACAAACATCTATGTTCATCACACAAAATGTTTGTTCTCTTTGGGAGTCGAACCCACGGCCTACGGCGCAGAAGGCAGAGCTGCTACCAACTGAGCTGTGGACGCCGACATTGTTTTCCAATTGAGTCTTTCCAGTACGGCCTTGACTTACTTAGAACTTTTATAAATACGTACATCCTACTACTATTAATAACGCGAAAGTTAGTAATTATAGATGGATGGATGGATGTTTGTTACTCTTTCACGCCGGAACGGCTGAACGGATCTGGATGAAACTTGGCAGAGAGATAGATTATAGTCTGGAATAGCACATAAGCTACTTTTTATCCCGTAAATACCGGGATTTAAATCTGCGCGGGTGAAACCGCGGGGCGCAACTAGTATTAGAATAAAATAAATTTACCTGTGACTTCGTAGACAAGGAAAAAAACATTGATCAAAGCGTTTCGACATCAGAATAATTTATGAGGTTTGTTTAAAAAACGACGAATATGTAAATACACATTCTGATTCAAGTCCACGCTCTGCTTATCCCAATTCGTTTCGCGTGAAAAATATTGAAACACAGTTCAGCGGGAGAAAACAAAAATAATCTATCAAGAATACATAAGGTGTGAGCGGGAGCGATTACATAATGAAGATTATAAAGTTATTAAGCAATTATTATAAATATATCTTATATCTAAATATATATAACTCAAAGGTGACTGACTGACATAGTGATCTATCAACGCACAGCCCAAACCACTGGACGGATCGGGCTGAAATTTGGCATGCAGGTAGATGATATGACGTAGGCATCCGCTAAGAAAGGATTTTGATGAATTCCACCCCCAAGGGGATGAAATAGGGGATGAAATTTTGTGTGAGAGTTAGTTATCTATATTTTGAAAATAATAGTTGTAATGTTCATTTTTCAAGTTCATTTCAGACAACTAACTCATCATAATAGGTAATAATATCTACATAACATTAATCCTACTTCCGACTAATATTGTAAATGCGAAAGTGTGTAAGAATGGATGGATGGATGGATGTTTGTTACTCTATAACTCCAGAACAGCTGAACGGATCTTGGTGAAAATTTGCACAGAGATATTATTATAGTCTGGTATAATACATAGGCTACTTTATATCCCGTGGGAATATCGGGATTTGAATGTACGCGAGTGAAACCGCAAAGCGCAACTAGTAAGTAGTTAAGGCACAAAGATTACACAAAAGAAACACTTTATGGACGCTAATATAACCTCGTTATCTCAATTTAACCGATAATATTGAGATTCTGATATCCCGGGGCCATAATTATCACGGACTAGCTGAAGCCCGCGGCTTTGCTCGCGTCAAGGAATTCAAAGTTTCATACAAATTTTCATCCCCTATTTTATCCCCTTGGGGGTAGAATTGATCAAAATCCTTTCTTAGCGGATGCCTACGTCATAACATCTACCTGCATGCCAAATTTCAGCCCGATCCGTCCAGTGTTTTGGGCTGCGCGTTGATTGATAGATCACTATGTCAGTCAGTCAGTCAGTCAGTCACCTTTGAGTTATATATCCTTTCTTCGCGGATGCCTACGTGATAACATCTACCTGCATGCCAAATTTCAGCCCGATCCGTCCAGTGGTTTGGGCTGTGCGTTGATAGATCACTATGTCAGTCAGTCAGTCAGTCAGTCAGTCACCTTTGAGTTATATATATTTAGATTAGATGAATAGATGAATTTGAATTTGATGGCGTAAACGTATCGTATCCCTAATAACTAGTACAGCAATGTCGGATATCGCTACGATACATCAATGCCACAAATATAAAAATTCGTTGGTGATGATGCCCATTATATCCTGATTTGAACGAAAAGGCTTTGTAGGAAACCACCACCATTTTCTTAAAAATAAATGACTACCGACTTTACCATGGACTGTAGTAATTATATTCCTATGACTAACTTCTTCTTCTTTCTTCTTTTTATGGCTCCTGTCATAGACAATCTTGCCAATGTCAAGTGATTCAGAGATTATACTCTTTGTAGTTATGTTTCTAGTCACGTCAGTCCAAAGTCGAGTCAGTCAATTGTTTTGAAGAAAATGGTGGCGGTTTCTTCAAAACATTTGAAACATTTTCGGTCAAATCACGATATCACATAATACACTTTCATTTCAAATGCTTACACTTTGTGCTAAGACCACAAGTAATATTGGTTAAAATACCACCAAAATTACACAACACAACTCAATATAACACTAGAAAACAATTAAAATGAAAATGCTATGTTGCTTCGTTAGATGACAGGAAACGAATCATGACTAACTTGACTTTATTTCACTGGACACTGACTAGATTGTCTGTCAAATGACTGACAGGTGGCATAATCTTCTCTGTACGGATTGACAATGAAGAAAAATTTAAAGTAATACGAAATTTTTCTCCCTCACTCTATCTAGTACTAAAACAAGAAAAAATTGCCTCGAAGACAAGGTCTATTACAAAACAAGTTTAAAATTACCAATTTAAAAACCACTAACCCGTACATTCAGAATGCGAAACTAGAACTACGCTATCTCTTAGACCAACCTCCAGGAGTGGATTTTCTCGCTGAGCTGTTGAATTAAAGATAGCACACGTAGTCCGTAGTCTCAGTCACATCACATTACAGCTTTAAAACAGCTGGTGTACTTTTTAGGGTTTGTTGCTCTCTTGGCAGAGTGCTCGGTGTGGCGTAGTAACCACCTTCAAAAAAATTAGGTTCTCAATTTAACTGTTTTTAAACCTAGACACCTAACCTTCGCATTATGCTCCTTCAAACCTAACCATACGTCGATTCGATGAGCAATTTATGCAAACATAAAAACGAAAACACAATTTTATTGTGTTTATTAACGTAAGTACCTAATACCTATACATAATATGTATAGGTATTAGGTACTATCACTACATAGTATAAAACAAAGTCGCTATCTCTGTCCTTATATCCCTATGTATGCTTAAATCTTTAAAACTACGCAACGGATTTTAATGCAGTTTTTTTTTTAATAAATAGAGTGATTCAAGAGGAAGGTTTACATGTATAGTACATGCATGATATATTAGAAAAATAATGTGCACCCGTGCGAAGCAGGGGGGCGCGGACGGGTCGCTAGTTTATAATAATAAACATTTTTGATTTAATTGGTATCATGAAGTGAGCTATCTTTTCTCCCCAGACTGTGGTCTGTGCTGACATGATTCAGTGCACTTGACTCATAGCATCAGATATTTACGTAACGTACTCTACGAGTTTGATTCCTAACCGTGTTACAATATGCAGGGTATGGACTTATGTGATTGCGTCATCACTTTTATGATTCTCCTTTGGGACTATCGGCGAGAGTAGTATTGGTGTTTCTGATCTTTCGCTCAGCTCACAGTATCCATTTGAGAGGTTGGTCCATATCAAATATATCTGGATCTCTAAAAATACTTTCTGACTAAGAGCTTTTATCAATTATATTTCCAAAACAACTTTGGTTCATATGGATCAATGTTTGAAAAGAACGTAAAGCCACAAAGTACACCTTTTGAAGTACGATTTTCTACTCGTACCTTTCTACTGTGGAGTATTTAAATCTTTTTATCTAAATCACAACGTTCTTCCACATCTCCAATTATATTCCAGCTAGAGCGGATCCCCATTGAACTGAGAGACGTGAACCATATCTTTAATTCAAAAGAATCGCGTAGTGCAGTGAGTTCCGTAAACAAAAGACGGTCAGTATACTGACAACTGACGCAACTGTGAAATGACAGTAGCTGTCATTTATGTTTCTAACGTTGTTATTTTTAAACGTTTATCCATTCGTTTAGCTGAGACTGAGTTTAGACGTGACCTTTTTGCCCCGCACAACGGTAGGTAGGTCCTTTATTAGTGTAGGTTATAATTTTATTTTCTGTTAGTTTTAAGTAAGTATACTACTTGTTTTGTGGGACGAAATAAATATGTTTTCTTTCTTTCTTTCTTTCATTCGTTTTCTGCAAGGAATATAGTCGTATTCAAGTTCCTTGGTTTTCTGACATTTAGCAAAGCAACATAGCATTTTCATATTAATTGTTTTTCTAGTGTTATTTTGAGTTGTGTGATTTTGGTGGTATTTTAACTACCATTACTTGTGGTCTAAGCACAAAGTGTGTAAGCATTTGTAATGAAAGTGTATTATCTGATATTGTGATTTGACCGGAAATGTTTCGAATGTTTTAAAGAAAATCGACACCATTTTCATCAAAACAAATGACGTGACTTGCCAATGGACTGACTTGACTAAAAATCACTTAACATTGGCGAGATTGTATATACGGACAGGAGCCATAAGAAAAGAAAAGAAAGAAAACATATTTATTTCGTCCCACAAACACAAGTAGGTACTTACTTAAAACTAACAGCGGTCCATAAACAAAAAAGAAGAAGAAGTTTTTTTATATGGTTATCTGAATAATTGCTGCTCGTCATCCTATTTGTGCTATTTAGTAAGCCACAAAATTACTTAGGGTAGGTAAGTTAAGTATGGTGCTGATAGGTATCAGTGCATCCGCTCACAGCGATCAAGAGTTTTGCGTCACTCATGCACGTAGGCATTTAAAACAACCAAAACACTTACGCGTGTGACACTAGTGATGGGTGGTCACTTGGGTGAGTGTTGTTGTCAGATTAACCGCGCATGTTACCAACACAATAGGAACTTCGATCAAGTTTAGGCATACATAATATTAAGCTTCATGTGCCGTGGTTTCACTGGCACCCTAAAATCAAAACACAGCAACGCTGCTTGGCGGCAGAATTAGGCATGGCAGTGGTACTTCCCCGGATGAGCCCACAAAGAGCTCTACTCTTAAAGCCGGAGATTATTTTAACCGGATACCTGTCTGCCGTACTTGGTACCACCACTTCCTTATTCCCGCCCGCCTAAGTGATCTTCTCTTACGTTGAATGAATCGAGGTATAAAAGTCTTTTATACGTTATTTTGCACTTAACTGAATGTGAAACGGGTTGAGTGCTTAGATTAAACGGTACTTAAAGGTTGTTTGGTTAGAAAGAATTGGATGTTTGAAAGGGAAAGTTTTCTTGCAGGCTGAAGTTTGTTTTCAATACAAAATTGTATTGTGATATGATTTAAATATAATTTAGTAGCAAGAATGTTTAAAAAAAAATCTTTCACCTTTAGTGTTGTGTGTTTATCCGGTCGGCAATGGATTTGTTTACTCGATAAATTGATGTCCAAGATTCCAGTGCTCAAAGTGGAGGATAACAGTTGAAAAACACGCAGAGTTAGGTATGAGTTCTTTTCATAATATATTTCCTATGTGTTTGACGACCTCAGTGGCGCAGAGGGCGAGAGTCCGCCTGCAACGCAAGAGGTTGGGGGTTCAATTCCTGCCTCGGAACAAATTTGGGTACAATCTGCAGAAATTTGTTCCGTTGGTCTGGGTGTTTTATAGGTATAATAAAAAAAATTCTATCTATGTAAGTATTATGTATTAAATATATCCGTCATCTAGTACCTATAACACAAGCTTTGAGTAGCTTACTTTGGGGTTAGATAGTGCTGTGTGGATTGTCCAGCATTATTTATTATTATTATTATGTCTTTCCTAATGCTATAAAATGTAACATAATTCCACATATACCTAAATCTAATAGGCGAGGTTTTATCTTTCAAATAGACGGAATCCTATCGTCTCTGTGGCTACAAATGGAGAACATATCAAGTATAACACACCATTAAGGCTTTTCGGCTTTGGACGCGTTTCAAACGACACTGTTAAGTCGATCTAGAGTCGTTTCACCGTAACGCATGTTGGTGGACGATAGCACGATTGTTGGCTAAGCCTAGGTTTTCTTAAAAAGCGGTCACTGCTTTTTGTCGGCCGTAAAAAGAACACAAAATATTTGAAACACACTATGGTGTATTATGCTCTCAGTTCTCTTGGTCAAGATATGAAATTTGAGAGGATATCTACTAACTGATCATGACTAACCCCCGGTTTCTGAAAGCTCGATCAACACAAATCGGCTGTTAAGCCACTTGCTATCTTTGTTTTTTTTTCGCTTTCGCATTGCGCTTTCAGAAACCGAGGGTAAGGATTAAAATACGTGAAGCTGTTTTTTCAACAGCTTTTGGCATTTAAGATCATAAGGGACGACTAAATATTATTAATCCAACAAACAAATAACACTATAGATACACTACTTATACTAGCGACCAAAGCTCCATCCACATGCCTAACGATTCTGGTTCACGTCACAGCAAATTGCTATTCTGATAAACTAATACTTATTAATACAGATTTCAAACAGAAGGTAGAGTCCGATAACTGATTATTGTACACTACAAGGATTTTTAAAAACAACAATTTCAATAATATAGCGAATTACAATATGTGATCTTATCGCTGAAAGGGATCTAGATTGTTACTAAACAGTTTGCAACTTAATGTGACGTCCCCCGTTATTTAAAAAACGTCATGTCGTTTATATGTGAAGATCGTTTCCGGTGATCACGGATACAGGATTTGCATTAGAATAATGATAATAGTTTTATTTTCAGGTACAGTAGTGGTGGTATCTAAGTTAGTAGATTCGTACATACAAATTTGCAGTAACCTTCTTTCGGATTCCTATTTAACCATTTGAAAATATGTTGTACACCTTCCCACCACTATAATCAGCTCTCTCTATCCTCTAAGGCTTGCTGGAAGAAAACTCTATGTAGGGTTAAGCTCGCCTTTGTAAATGACTATTATGTATTTTTTGTGTAAATCACTTTGTGTACAATAAAGAATAAAGAAAATGTGCACAGATGCAGTTTTAAGCATGGACTTAACACGTCTCACAGTGTTGGATGTAGTGCTATGCCACATAGGGCACATGCTCTTTGAAGTAATGCAAAATGGTCAAAACTAAAAGCGATCACAGGTGACATTATCAAGTTTTTTTTCTTACTACTAAAAGTGAAGTTCGTAGCCGTATTGGCTAGATCATAATTATTACGATGAAAGTGTTGTACGAGTATGTGTTATGATAATTTATGACAACAATAAGCCGCGACGGTTTAGTCCTCGGGTTCAAGGTAAATAAACCCCGATTTTTTCACCTATTCATAATTATACTAAAACGAACATCGAGCTCACTGAATCCAGAACATCATAATTACAATCTTCTTCTCTTTCTATATCTATATAAATATATATAGCTCAAAGGTGACTGACTGACTGACACAGTGATCTATCAACGCACGGCCCAAACCACTGGACGGATCAGGCTGAAATTTGGCATGCAGGTAGATTTTATGACGTAGGCATCCGCTAAGAAAGGATTTTGATCAATTCTACCCCCAAGGGGATAAAATAGGGGATGAAATTTTGTATGAAACTTTGAATTCCTTGGCGCGAGCAAAGCCGCGGGTTCAGCTAGTAAATGATAAAACCAAATAAGCATAAATCATTATAAAACTATTCAGCTTACTCGTATTAGCCCCACAGCTAATCAAGGCTCATTAGCCAGAACCATTCAATGTACTGAACAATAGACTCGAAACATGAATAATGCAACAGTTCAATATTGCATGGCGTATTGACCGTTTATTTGCCGTGTTTGTGCGGTCACAGATATGTTTGTGGGTAATGAAGTTGGGTTGTGAAGCATATTTTTGCATGGATAATAATATAACTTTTGTGGATTGAATTAAACAACAGATTGTCTTACCGTTTTTAGTCCGATTTTTTCAAAGTGTATGTACCTTGTGGCTTTATTGAATAAGTTTTGTCATAATCACTGTTCTAAGAATATAATAATACTGCATGGTTGTGCCCCACGGTTTCACCCGCGCAGTTTTAAATCCCGGTATTCCCACGGAATAACAAGTAGTCTACGTGCATTCCAGACTATAATCTATCTCTCTGCCAAGTTTCATCCAGATCCGTTCAGCCGTTCCGGCGTGAAAGAGTAACAAACATCCGTCCATCCATCCATCCATACCTACAAACTTTCGCGTTTATAATATTAGTAGAATTATTATAAGCATCAGGTACGATAATATGCTCCCGACGAAACCCACTTCCAAATTTAGGTGGTAAAAAGTGGAGCTTTGCCAGAATGTGTACACTAATTTACACGTAGGCACGCACACACACAGGCGTCAGCAGTGCAATTACATGCGTTTGAGTATCGTTTCACATGTAAATGCGACAATTTGAATATTTGCGGTCAGGTTCCTACCATAGAGTAAGTAGCCACGGCACAGACACCCTTGTGATAAAAATCTTTCAAATGATAAATAAAGATTGAAATATTGCTATCTAATGATGGCTGTAACAGAGTAGTCCATAGTTCATTTATTTATAACGGATAATAGTTACATGTCAACCATTGAGTTACTAACTCAATGATGTCAACAATATAAACAACATAATTTTGTCATGAAATATTATAATTAATAATACTACAGACCAACAGGTTCCAGGAAACATGATATTCTACCCAGTTAAGTGGGATCTCGGGAAGTTAGCTCGTAAGTAATGTACCTCCGTATTACGTTCTATTTAATTGTCTTTTATATTATTATCTTCTCAATGTATTTTTTTATTAATACTCATTCTAGGTGGTTTATCAAAAGGTTGGATGTTAGTTACGAGTATTTTCGATTTCCAGTGCAGTTTATCTACGCCACGCCCCGATGTAGGTATACTTACTCTATGCAATTTGCTGACGGATTGGGGCCGAGAATTAGGACCGAAATTCGACATGAATGCCCCAGCTTTCCCCGACTGGGATTGGGTAGCATGTCAAATCAAAGTCAAAATGTTAAACCCGGTTTAGATAGTGCACCAATTTAGTTCCCAAATCTATTATGCAGTTGGTTGGGGAAAACTTTAGTTATTTTTTAAACAAAATTGACATACCTGAAACATGCACAAATGGCACCCTTTCAGGTCTTGGCAACTAATTATGCACCAGCTAGTAATATAACCTACAGTAGTAATATAACAGTAGTAATATAACCTACAGTAGTAATATAACCTACAGTAGTAATATAACCTACAGTAGTAATATAACCTACAGTAGTAATATAACCTACAGTAGTAATATAACCTACAGTAGTAATATAGCCTACAGTAGTAATATAACCTAAAGCGAGTAAAATTACTAGCTGTAGTTTGTTATTTTTGTCGATTATATAATCGACGACCTCAGTGGCGCAGCGGGCGAGAGTCCGCCTGCGACACAAGAGGTTGCGGGTTTGATTCCCGTCTCGGAACAAATTTGTGTACGATCTGCAGAAATTTGGATCTGGATCTTTTCTATGTATATAATAAAAAATATCAATCTATGTAAGTATATAATAATGTATTAAATATATCAGTTATGTAGTACCCATAACACAAGCTTTGAGTAGCTTACTTTGGAGCTAGATGGTGCTGTGTGGATTATCCAGCATATATTTTTATAGTCTTCCACATTGATAAGCATGACTACGTAGGTGCACTGCTATGGTGACTTTCAAATGACTAAATTATAAAAAATATTTTTAATCAGTTATCTAGTACCCATAACACAAGCTGAATAGCTTACTTTGGGGCTAGATAGTGTTGTGTTGATTGTCCAGCATTATTTATTTATTTATTTATTTATTCTTCCCGTGTCAAGTGATAAGTAAAACTCGTAAAAATAAATTGTCTGACTAATTTAATTCGTAGGCTTAGTGAAATAAAGAATCATAAAGAATTTATGAAATTAAATTGCAAGGATTACTTTGAAACGTCTTAGCTAGGTGAATCTAGCAAACATAAACCTCGAAATAATTAATCTTTGGATAAAGTTAACTTTGTTGTAATTAAGAACAGCGTCTAGGTTGTCTTATCAACGTGGGCTTTATGTTATTCAAAGAGCTTATTAACTTTAAGATGATTTAAGTTAAGCGTGCAATATTAATACCTTTGCGAGATACCACCGCACGGTGCTAAATGTTAGGTATAATGTATAGATCTCAAAGCTAATTGTTTATTCTTCCTGTGCTATGGTGTGGGTTCGATTGCTACTAAGGCAACCTTAACGATCCTCGTGCGTGACTTACGAGACAATGCTTCGATAAAGATGATGGTTACCACTTAAAATCAGGTGGGCCGTCTGTTGCTCATCAGCTGGGTATATAAAAAAACAACAACTGGAGTGATTTAGGTAACAAAGTCAAATCTTAATCATTTATTCTTTGCTTCACGTTGTTAAATAAAATAGATTGGTGGTAAAAAATATTTGAGCCGCGATGGGATATCAAAGTAAGTTAATGCAACTTAATTACAACGATCGTTTTCAAACTTAAATTTAATTGCACTTTTGTAAATACTTGATTATTGATAGAAACCAAAAAAATAAAAAAAAGTTTGTTAGTCAATAAAAAATCACACGCAAGTTCGTCACTTAAGCCTTTTAAAATAAAAGTGTACAAAACCTTTTACGGAACTTGCACATAAAAGGCGTAAGTTCAAACGTCTAATAAAATCGACAACCTTTTTAGGGCTAAGCCTTTTTACAATTCCCGGAACGGAACGTATTTTAAATTATTTAAATTAAATATGAAGATCGTATTTGTTAGAGAGATTTCGGAAACCTTTTGTAGGTTACGCAATGGATAGCTGTTTTCTTACTAGCTTTGTCAGAGTGTATAATTATTAAAACTAAATTTAGACGCCATGAAATTTAGATGTTGCTTAAAATTCGTTTTCTCGATGTTTGTGATTACCAATTGCCAGGAGATGATAAAAATTTCAGCATTAACATAATACATTTTGTAGTACACCATTACTTTAATATGGTACAACATAAAAAAACTAAATAACAATAAAAATTAACTCATTGTTAGGAGTGAAATCTTATGGTTAGCTATTTTTATTGTGGGGTATTTTTGTATAGTTTTTTGATACGAGCTAGGTTTGGGTGGCCCGAAAGAAAACTCTTAAAGGCCGCGCATATTTCATAAGTAAAAGTTATTGTCCCCGGTTATGTGCATGGACTTTTACACATCTTAGTTGTTCTAATACATTTGAATACAAAGATTCATAGATCACAATCATGCTACTTCATTTTTTTTTTTTTTTATAAATAAATAATGCTGGACAATCCACACAGCACCATCTAGCCCCAAAGTAAGCTACTCAAAGCTTGTGTTATGGGTACTAGATGACTGATATATTTAATACATTATATACTTACATAGATAGATATTTTTTTATTATACATAATAAAAATAATATATATTGGAAGGTGGGGTTGTTACTTATAGACCACAAAGCGCATACAATTATTTAGCCTCGCAGAATCGCGTTAAATGCGGTGAAGCCTCACATGTTAATGTGTTTTTGGAACACTGCATTTGACTAGCGGCATTACAGCGTTAGCCAAAATAGCAGAACAAATATTTCGTAAATACGGGTATATATTGCTTCAGCTTAGTTGGTTGTTTTATCATCTCGTTTTATTGTGTCGTCCATTCACTGGATGTTCGCATAAATTAAGTTCACTACTAATTTATTATTTGCCTGACCTGATTTCCCTCAGGTTTCGTTAGACGTTATTATTTGTTTTTTTACAAACAACTGCACAAACTAAAAGTGAAGTAATATCCCAAAAAATGGTAAAAATGAAATAATAAATGAAAAGTATACAACTTAATTACACTAACACAAAACACTTAACTTAAATACAACAAAACAAAAAAAATTTAATAGCAAATAAAATAAATTACTGTTAAAATTGGTAAGAATAAGTTAATTGGATAAAAAAGTTACTAACGTAGTATTGAGTAGAGTAAACGAGGAAAAAGCCATTATAAAAACAGTTGAGAATAGAAGAGAAAAGATGATTGTCATCTTGTAAGACATGATAGCTTTAGAAACATATGTAATCGAAGGAAATGTAGAAAGAAATAGAGGTAGGGGTGACCTGGGATAAGCTACATATGCCAAATAAAAGCGAAGTTTGCTATCATGTCTTTTAAGGAGGTCAAGGAGGTTGCTCTAAAGAGAAACACCTGAAGAGAATTGCATTATTTACGCCGACCAGAGCACAGTATCTATCGGGTATAGGTACGTGATTCACAATATCCTACTCTTAAAGGAAAATCCACGCAATACAAGACCTTTTTTTTTTTTTTTAAATAATGCTGGACAATCCACACAGCACTATCTAGCCCCAAAGTAAGCTATTCAAAGCTTGTGTTATGGGTACTAGATAACTGATATATTTAATACATTATATACTTACATAGATAGAATTTTTTTTATTATACATAGAAAATACCCAGACCATCGGAACAAATTTCTGCAGATCGTACACAAATTTGTTCCAAGGCGGGAATCGAACCCGCAACCTCTTGCGTCGCAGGCAGGCTCTCGCCCGGTGCGCCACAGAGGTCGTCACCTTGCAGTAAAACCTTAATTTCTTTTAAAGTGTAACCGCGTGGGCAAATTGAGCTGAATTATTAACTAAACATCATAACACCCACACCCTTATCAAGGGATATTGTATTCCCACAGATATCTTGTACGAAGTGACACAACTGTTATTTATGTTTTTGTGGTGTAGTGTCTATCTGCCTCTTGATCCAAAGGTCCTTAGGTCGTGTCTTTGAAGCAAAACTTTTTCCAACCACATAGTCATGTGGTCGTCATATTTTTTGACTGCTTTTTGTCACAGAAAAAAGTTTACATAAACTTTTGGTTTGCCTTGGTTATATACTAGCTGTGCCCTGTGCTTTTATCCACGAAGTTTTTAATTTCGGTATTCCCACGGGATAACAAGTAGCATTATGTGATATTCGTTATTCCAGACTAAAATCTATCTCTGAACCAAATTTCATCCAGAAACGATCAGCCTCCGTGTAGTGCGGTAGTGTGATAATAATCCTACTAATATTATAAACGCGAAAGTTTGTGAGTTGTCCATCTATATGGATGTTTGTTACTCTTTCACGCCGGAACGGCTAAACGGATCTAGATGAAACATGGCAGAGAGATATATTATAGTCTGGAATAACACATAGGCTACTTTTTATCCCGTGGGAGTGCCGGGATTTAAATCTGCGTGGGTGAAACCGCGGGGTGCAACTAGTATATTATAATTATTTTGTAACAAATTTCATTGGAAATTAATCAATTATTGATATACTTACTCAATCAGCTTTCGGAACTGATCTAGCTTCATAATGTTTTACAGTTATACTTGTGATTCAGCTTAATAACAACTTTGACTTTCTATCATAGAAGGCTGCTGGATGAAACCGTAATGCTTATACGACAATGTCTTTAGAAAACTAAAACCATCCAAAACAAACCGCCAGCGATTAATTATATCGATAAACCAAACTCAATAATTACGCAATATCTTAACCCTTACAACGCTATCAAAGCATATAATGCCATTATTACTAAAGCCTCTGATAGTATCAAACTTAGCCAGTAAATCAATTGAATAGTATTCGAGCCGAGTGTACGTGATCAGATGATGATAATTGGACTTATGGTCGCTAGATTAGGATATTTTTGTATGTCAGAAAAAACAAAGTCAAAATTGTCTTTATTCAGTACAGTCAATGGGTTCACTTTTAACTTAAGTAGTTACTAGTTGAATCTATCTCTAGTTTGTCGCGACAAAAGCCTAGAACTGGGAAGAAACTTGAATTGGTTCCTAGCGTTTTTTTTTTGTATGATCATTTTTTACAAAATATTTTGAAAAAAAGGATCATACAAAATGCGATGCGATTGGACTTACAACTGTAATCCAAGACCCTATTCTTATCTTACACTGGTGGTCTAGTAGGATTGAATTCGCCTTCCAATCCTAAAATCATGGGTCGAAACGGGTCATGCACCAAATTTTGAAACTGAAACTGAAACAGCTTCACGACTTTGATCCCCAGGCATGGTAGACATCCCTTCAGATCTCTCAAGTACCAAGTACTATATAACTCAAGATTCTTTGAGGATGTCTAAGGGGGGTAGTCAGAGGTACGTCCAAACATTACATTTGGCACATACCCACATTTTGCAGTAGTTAGTATTCCATACGTGACAGGTTGCAAGCCCATCGCCGCTGCTAGAATACTAACTGGTTTCCTCACGATGTTTTCCTTCACCGTTTGAGAGCACTGGCATTGCGCACATAAATTTTTCGATAGAAAAATCCATTGGTGCACGACCGGATTCGAACCTGCGACCTTACGATCGGAAGGCGGGGTCACTTCCACTAGACCCCCGGTGCTGTTTTGTTTTCTTATTATTAAGTTAAATAAGCAAGAAAACTACTACGGTACACTTTTCTGGATCAAAATTATACCTAAAAACATTTTTTGCAACTACATCCAGTGATTTGATGTTTTCAAAAATGTAGAAATGTATGAGCGTGAAGTAGTGGTTGTCAGGGCCTTAACACATTGACTTTACGACACAACACTTGACTATAGCCGAATGACCGCTTGTATGTACCGTTTTTACGATCGCTTCATACTTTTATGGCGGAACTGTAGTGTTTACGACATTGTTAGGGATTGATATCGCATTATCGAGTTTGTGGATGTATTAAAATCTGCTAAATGAACAATTTTTAATGCTGCGTTTGTACTCAGCTCATGTCCGTGGCAAAGCAAACGTTAACACTCTCTCGCTCTCTCTTTCTCTCTCGCGTTACAGCACGCGTTGCCTTTCGCGCATTGCCCATGTCCCTGCGCATATGAACTAAGTGTAAACGAGGTAGGTATTGTAAACATTTTGTAAAATATAGTTGGCGATCTATTTACCGTGTGGTTGATGACATTGACGGAAAACCTTTTTCTAAAGTGCTCATAAGATTTCAATAATACGGTAGAGTTTTCAACATTCATTTTTATTTGTGAAGGGCTCGTCCAGGGAAGTCTACTATCACGCCTTTTTCTGTCGCCAAGCAGCAACGCTGTGTTTCGGTTTGAAGAGTGTGGTCGCCGGTGTAATTACAAGCACATGAGGCTTAACATCTGTATGCCTCCAGTTGATGGACGCAGGGCAGAGCATCGTAGGGCACGTTTCTATCGTGCGTGACTTACGGAGCAATGCTTTGTTATAGGTGGTTTGTTTGTGTGGATCACCTCGAACTCCTTGGCACTACACTTACACCTGCTCTCAATTTTGGCGCGTACATTGAGTCAAGGGCAAAAACTGCTTCCATGAAGCTGGGCATCCTTAATAGGGTAAGGCGGTACTTCACACCTGGACAGCTTTTCAATCTCTACAAAGCACAAGTCCGGTCTGGTATGGAGTACTGCTGTCACCTGTGGGATGGCTCGGCTAAGCACCAGCTTGCTGCCCTGGACTCAATAGAACGCAGAGCTTTCAGGATGGTAGGTGAACAACACATGGCGGAGACTAAAGTCCAGAGTCTCGATCACCGTCGTAAAGTTGCTTGCCTATCGATCTTCTATAGGTTACATTTCGGGGAACGTGCCCAGGAACTTCACGATTTTATACCACCATCACCATTTCACCACAGGACTAGTAGACGCACGGCCGGGTATCATCCTTACCTGGTTAGCATACCACCTATTCGCACTAAGCGGTTTGCCTCTAGCTACGTTATGCGAACTGCTAAGGAATGGAACTCGTTACCGTCGTCTGTTTTTCCTGAACACTATAATCTAAACCTCTTTAAGGCTCGAGTGAATAGGTGTCTTCTAGACCGTTCTGCTCCAACTTCGGCTACATCGTCGCTTACCATCAGGTGAGATTGTAGTCAAAGGACGGTTTATTCTTAATAAAAAATAAAAAAAAGGTGATGGTTACCACTTAACATCAGGTGGACTATCAACTTGTTCCATCAGCTGGCTGTATAAAAAAATAAAACGAAATGTTTTTGTACAAGATACCATACTTTTTACCTTACAGTTACAAAATGCGGTACAGAAGCACCAAGTTCTACCGACATGTATTTTGTGCTCATAATTTACGACGAAAAGTAAACGGGTTGCTTGTTAGTGAATTATTATGTCAACTGACAATAAAACTGCTAAGCAATTTTTCATCTACTCTTTTTCTGCTATTCTGGTGATTTATACAGAGCATTGAAAGATTCGCACTGCGTGCTCTGAATATTCCATCCTCAGTATTTGAGTTACTGCTTTTACGCAATCTGGGGCCGTTGATCTTTTACGAAACATTAGGTGGACTCTCAAAAGAGTTAAGGTATGATAGTGAAATCTTTATTTATAAAATTAGTTGGTATTCCTCACGTGAAAGGTAGTAAATTTATTATTAAAGTTTTTGTTCTTGGTCATTAGGCACAAGCATAGTGCCGATATACGAATAGGTACATAATATGTCGTGCCGATATCGTCTTAAAATCAAAAGCTTAGTTAAATTTATTTATGGCAATCATTTTATTACAGGCATGTTAGACATAGCACCTAATTTTCTATATGATTTTTACTCATCTAGTCGTCAAACTTAGAGGATATCTTTGAAATGACACGATCAACGTTTCTGAGCGCCCTTTTTTATACTTGGTTTTCTCAATCTGTAAATAAAATAAATTGATTTAGTTTAAACTAAACCTTATTTAGATGCATATAGGCTGGTATATTGACTAGCGAAGGACATGTTTTCAGTTGTACCCAATCGCTCGTGAAACTTCTCCGGTCAAGTTACCCTTCCATGACAAACGCCCCAGTATTTACAACGTCATAGATCAGTTATTTATGCGAAAACTCCCCGGAGTAATATTTAGCTGGTTGTAATAAATCTATGTAAGTATGAACAAATAGAACGTATCTCACAGAAATCTAAATATATATAACTCAAAGGTGACTGACTGACATTGTGATCTATCAACGCACAGCCCAAACCACTAGACGGATCGGGCTGAAATTTGGCATGCAGGTAGATGTTATGACGTAGGCATCCGCTAAGAAAGGATTTTGATCAATTCTACCCCCAAGGGATAAAATAGGGGATGAAAGTTTGTATGAAACTTACAATTCCTTGGCGCGAGCAAAGCCGCGGGTTCAGCTAGTTATTAGAATAAAAAAACAGAAACGTCTTCAATAAAACAAACCGTTTATGGACTCAATATTCTCCAGTCGAGATTCTTTTGACTGATCTATTGGTATAAGGACTGCCTCAGGACTGATGGTTATTTTGACTTGTCTAACTATTACTTGAGCCTTGTCAAATTTGCAATAAACCAGCTCTTTAAAAATATTGGTGCTATGTTTGGTTAGAGATACTACATAGTTTGAATTGAATATGTCTATGCTAGTAAGGAATAAATTAACTAACCGATTTTATTAAAAAACCTTTAGAAGGATTTTGCCGGCATGACTAGAAAGCTTAAATAAAATTTGTTCGCTACACCAACAATTCTGTAACACCCTAAAATTACTTGTGGTAAACCACCATAAAATAAACAATTAAAATAATAAAACTAAATTAAATGATAAATAGCTGATAGACCACCTGCTGTTCCATAGCCAGTAGTATTAAAAAGGTGATGACCGCTTTCAATGTGCTTGCAGTCTAGACTCGATCTGGTAGGCATTACTCTGGAGACCAGTTCGACGGATCGTTTCACCCACTCGTATTGGTCCGATAATTGATCGTTCAGTTTACGCTGTGTGGGGTTATGTGTCGCCGCAAATACCCTCAATTTCATAACATTTATGGCACCATAGATTAGGGTTGCTGTCTTTACCATTTTAACTACATTTATTGTTATTTTAAAAACTGAATACTGACAATGATTTGTGAGTATCCATGTTAATTAACCTTGCCAGTGTTCAAATTGATTTGTATATCAAATAAGCTGTATTAATGAAACATACTTGGTAGTTGAATAAAAAACTTTATTCGCAACTTCACTTTTACAAAATGCAAGATGTCCCTTATGTTTGAAATATTTTATGGGATAGCTGGCGTGATACCTGTATCGACTCAAGGAACTTTGAGAAGTTTATTATCATTTCATACACCTTAATAACCTTGGTTTTCTCCATCAGGTCGATCAGAACCCGGCATCGTACCTTCGATAGTGGGCTTTACGAAGGACTCGGTGGCCCAAGAATCTGACCGGCTGGCACCAGGTGACAGGATCTGCAGCGTCAATGGCATCTCCACCGCGCGACTCACCAATGATGAGGTGCTTCGCCTGCTGGACAACGTGGAAGAGAGAGCAAGCTTAGAAGTGGAGTATTACATGCCCAACTATGGTAAGTTTAGTTTATACTTTTTTTTTGACGACCTTAGTGCGGGCGAAAGTCCGCCTGCGACGCAGAGGCTGCGGGTTCGAATCCCTCCGAAAATTTGTGACGTAGGTCTGGGTGTTTTCTATGATAATAAAAAATATCTATCTAATTAAGTACACAATGTATTAATTAGATCAGTTATCTAGTACCCATAACACAAGCTTTGAGTAGCTTACTTTGGGGCTAGATGGTGCTGTGTGGATTGTCCAGCATTATTATTTATTTATTTATAAATCATATCAAACCATAAGTTTATTTTACTACTTTTATAAGTTATTTGAAAATGCGATCGTTGCTGTTTTTTCATAGCCCTATAGTCTCTCTGCTGGCCTCTCCTAAAGGTTATCTAATCTTTCTACCCTGAGCTTCCACCCACCATCCTTAATAACCCTCTTTAATAAATAATTTATCTTCAATCTTTTCAGCAGCGTCCCAAAACTCTCTCTACATCACCACAAAGCTAGCCGAAGTCCCCGTGGAGAAGATAGGAGGCTCCCTCGGTATCACCATTCGAGGGGGTCTGCCGGAGAACTCTGCTCCAACTGCTGACCTGGTGCTGAACAGCAGGTCTTTAGACGCTCAGCCGCTGGTGGTGACGCACGTGAGGCCAGGTGGTGCAGCCTATAATACTTCGAGAATCAAGCCTGGAGACAGGCTTTTGAAGGTTGATCATGTAAGTTTTTATCAGAATTAACATCATTTTAAAAATTACATTTTTGAGAATCTCTGCACGAATTTAGTAATCTATATTTATAAATTCTACGCGTTGCCTTCTTAGATAAAAATAATAGTTAAAAAAAATCTTACTTTGTACCAACCAGGATTAGTAGTATCATGGATAAAATAAAACATAACAATTCTAAATGAACCAATTTAAATTAATACCAACCAGGTAAAGTGCTAATTCTGGTAGATTAGTTAGGCGTATAACATCTATAAAAGATGATTTAAACAGCGTCCACGTTCATGGCGTGTAAGGCCTATACGAGAGCGACTGGCATGACCACATTTTATGCAAGAATATTATGTCGTCCTTTTAGATGGTAAGGGAAGGGCAGAACGTAGATCAAACCCCAAATAAAAACCCCGATTAAAAGCTAAGTTTTTTTCCTCCTCAGATATCGCTCACCAACAAAACACTATCGGACGTGCACCAAATCCTCCAGAACTGCCCTCAGATCACCAGCCTCACTATCGAATACGACGTCTCCATCATGGAGTCAGTTAAACTGGCCACAGGACCCCTGCTGATAGAGATCGAAAGGCCGTGCAATGAAGACCTGGGGTTGTTCATGTCCAACCAGAGAGTGCCTGAGGATGTGTACAGCTCTGGCTCAGACACGTATCAGAGGGTTGGAACTTGTAATGCTATTTATATCGATAGCATTCTGCCGGCTAGTATAAGTGATAGGTAAGTGAGCTCTGGGCCCGTACCACCATCTCTTGAAGCATTCTTAATTAAATATTACTTTTATGTCAATGTCTTACGTCAACTGCATAGAGTCAGCTTTATGATCAAAAAGTAAAGTAATATTGAAAGAAATAAATCCCAACTATAATATTATAAATGCGAAAGTAACTCTGTCTGTCTGTCTGTCTGTCTGTTACGCTTTCCCGCTTAAACCTCTCAACCGATTTTGATGAAATTTGGCACAGACAATCTTTAGACCCTGAGAAAGAACATAGGATACCTTTTATTGCGAAAAAAAGAGATGAAGAGATTAAAAGTACGCAGACGAAGTCGCGGGTACCAGCTAGTAAGTAATAAGAATGCTTCAATAAATTGTGGTAAGGGTCCTGATTTTATTCTAATCTAATCTACCTAGCCGTTTTCGGCTACAGAGACATAGCTTCTTGGACTTTTATTACTATAAGTATTATTATTATTAGGGGCTCGGTGTTTTGCCCTCATAAGGCTAATTTTGGCTTCAAATGTTCTAGCGCTGGCTCCAAATGTGCAAGTTAGGATGCCAGTGGATATAATTGTATTGGATATTGGCAGGCGGTAGTCGTTTTTTTTATTTAAATAAGCTAAACAAACGGCGTGAGCGGAACAAGTCTAGACTAGAATGTCAAAAAACTACTTTGTTTAACCAGAAAGATACTACTACTTTATTTACAAAGAAAATTTAAGTCGTCTATCGTGCGGGACTTGCGAGGCAAAGCTTTGTTATAGGTGAAGATTACCACTTACCATCAGGTGGGTCATCTGCTTATTTCATCAGCAAAAATTATGTGGAGACCAATATCACGATAAAAAAAATAGTTGAGCCGTAGTTACCTCTGCCTGCAGACCATTGCAAACAGTCTAGAAATAACTCCACTAGAAAAAGTGTGTAATATAAGAAGATGTTTGTGATTCATTCACAATGACGCAGCAAATTTTGATGAAACTTGAAATCAATCGATTTCAAGAGTTGATGCGTATTTTTTTTATAATTGCGTATAAGTGTATGGAAAAAAAGCAGAACAACTGCATGACTATGATTCCCCCGGCTGTCACGGTTGGTAATAAAATAAATACCTATCTTGCTGTTGGAACAAGCCTTGATGACCAACATAGCTTTGAGTTTGTATAATGAAATATAGAGATATTTTTAATTTTTTTATTAAACTGCAAACAAAACCGAGGGCTGAAACTACTGTACAATGAAATTGCTAGCCAATTACATTGTTTTCAATTAACGTGCCAGACTGTTTTCAGTAATTAGGCTTTTTCATTAAGATCCACTCATTATCATTCCTCTCAGCTTTAACTTTGGTAATTTTGAGTCCTTGAAAAATCCAGAACATTTTTCTATTGCGAAATTATATTGCCTATGCTACTTTGATTGCGAAGCCGGGACAGGCCGTAGTAATTTATTAATATAATATAATTATATTTCAAAACATGGGTAAGCCAAAAAGTAAACGTTTGAAACGACGCTAACATTTTAAAATAGACTATCTTCTAACTAAAACCAAAATTACTGAGCAAATAAAATCTATTTTGAAAAAAAAAACGAACCAAACCAGCTTAGTATTACTTTCCTATGCAAGAGGGAAATAGACGACTTTGATCCTCAGCCACTGTTCAAGAGTTTAAAATGAAACCTTATTTGAAATGAAATCAAACCTTATTCGTAGATGCGGCGCCCTACATCCAGGAGATCAGCTGCTAGCGTTCGACGACCACGTGATAGACGGCAACAACTACACGGCTGAGGAGGTGATGTGCTACCTGGAGACGTGTGAGGGTGGCTTCACGCGACTGCATATAGCACCGAGGCATGTGCTAGCACACGGTGGCCGCTTCGCGAGCAGAGGTAAGCCTAGCGGGTATACGAAACCTGCTTGAAACGTTACCTCTTTTAAAACATAAAATACAATACAACACACACAGTGTTATGTATATATTTTTCATACAACTAGCTTATGGAACAAGCAGAAGGCCCACCTGCTGTTAAGTGGTAACCATTGCCTATAACAATGCATTGCCTCGTAAGCCACGCACGATGTTTTATGTTTTAGAAGACACTTTATAAACCTCTTGCACAATTTATCCACAGGCGTGTTTTATATAATTCTTTCTAATTATACATAATGATAAGTGGTAGTCATCACCTAAAACATAGGATTGTTCGTACGTCACGCACTATAGGAACTTGCTCCAAAATGATGACATAACGACTCCATAAGCCTCATGAGCCGGTAATTTCTCCAGCAGCACTTTACAGCAACGCTGCTATGGGCGGCAGAAAAATTTAGATAATAATTATTCTGCGAACGACCCCTTCACAAAGTGATCTACTACTTATAGCGGAAAAGGACGAGTTACTACCATCTGAGCTATAAGGCCAGTGTAACCACTATCAGTCCGGCTAATAGCAATCGTTATACCTTGACAAAGACCTTTGGGTTGTCCATAAACCTTTCATTGGCCACTACATCATACGAACTACCCCGGATAATTACCAATCTAGGGGTTGGAAACGTTTTTCCCATACAACCCCTCGGGTCTAGCTTCGTTGAGGAAAGCAAACGGAATGCGAGTCATCAATGAAATAATTAGGTACTTAGTAACTTTGGCCGACGCGACGGGCAAGTGGCAACTTTAAAGCTAGCATAGCGTTAAATACAAGAAATTTTAGCTTTGATAATTTATAAGACTAGTTTAGGCGTGCGGTTTTTTTATACAACCAGCTGATAGAACGAGCAGATAGCCCACCTGATGTTAACTGGTAACCATTGCCTATAACAATTGCCTCGTATGTCATGCACGATAGAAACATGCCCTACGACGCACTGCCCTGCGTACTTGAGGCATACTGATGTTAAGCCTCATGTGCCTGTAATTACACCGGCGACCACACTCTTCAAACCGAAACACAGCGTTGCGTGACGGCAGCAAAAGGCGTGGTGGTAGTACTTCCCCGGACGGGCCACACACAAAGAGCTCTACTACTCTTAATCACTACTTAGCTACACTACTAGCTCACTAATCATTGGAAATGTGAGTCATTTTCAGTCTGGTCGCTTGAAATATCATTCAATTCAATTGTACTTATTTAACTAATTAGGGGCCCAGCGACAGCGGCTCGCAGTTTCGAGGTGCGATTGGCTATTATTTCATTTCGGGGAGGTTGTTTGAAAGAATAACTATCCAGTGACACGCATAAATACTGTTCAAACACAAATAACACAATAATATAATGGAAACATGCCCGAATCAGAAATCATTTTGGTATTAGTATGTTTGGCCTTACGTTTACCTAATACCAAAATGATTTCTGACTCAAGCACATTTCCCTTATATTATTGTATTATTTGTATTCGAACAGTATTTATTTGTGTCACTGGATAGTTATTCTTTCAAACAACCTCCCCGAAATTAAATAAAATGAAATAATAGCCAATCGCACCTCGAAACAGCGAGCCGCTGTCGCCGGGCTCTTAAGATGTTATCTTACCTTTGACCCTATTTAAAGCAAACTCAGCTAGTTTCGTTCGTGTAACTTACGGCAACTTAATAAGAACGTATGAACATCAAACTTAGCTCGTATAACTCAAAAGGCTTAACTTCTGATGTGTAATGTGCTCCCACTAATATATAGCTCATTAACCCAAGCCTCACGTCTGGAACTTCGCTAACTTGCAGAGGTTGGGTAGTTGCTGCGTTTTAACCGAATTTTTGGGCTTTTGTAGCTTTTGTACCGCTTTTGGAACGGAAAATGGGGGATGGAATACCAGTAGATTTTTGTTAATTGCTTTTGATAAATTATCATAAGACGATTGAACTTCATTGTTTTTTTGTTTATTTAAAGGGTTTTGTCGCTGAGCGTCCACACTGCCCTATAATAAAACATAAAAAACGTATCGTATCAAAACGTAATCTACAATCTACCTACGTATTTAACCCTAATTCTGGCAAATAATAGTATTGATTTATGAAAAAACTGAAAACTGAAACAGCTTCACGACTTTGATCCCCAGGCACGGTAGATATCCCTTCAGATCTCCCAGTACCAAGTAGGTACTAATTCAAGATTCTTTGAGGATGTCTAAGGGGGGTAGTCAGAGGTACGTCCAAACATAACATTTGGCACATACCCACATTTTGCAGTAGTTAGTATTCCATACGTGACAGGTTGCAAGCCCATCGCCGCTGTTAGAATACTAACTGGTTTCCTCACGATGTTTTCCTTCACCGTTTAAGAGCACTGGCATTGCGCACATAAATTTTTCGATAGAAAAATCCATTGGTGCACGACCGGATTCGAACCTGCGACCTTACGATCGGAAGGTGGGTATATTGATTTATTATTATTGAAAAGGCTCAAAAGTGAGCCAAATGAAAAATATCTAGCTACTTTTGAGCCTATCTATTCCATAACTTCATTGATTATTAATTGATTAATTTACTAGCGAACATCTGCGACTTAGCTTGTGTTTTGGTAATCATTGCTAATTTTAATACTTAAAGCGTTTTCTCTTAACAAATACTTTCGTGTTTTCTGCCCTGTTCCCATTTTTTGGAATAAAAGTAGCCTATGCTAATCCAGGATATGAACTACATTTGTTTTAAGTTTCATCGTGATAGGTTTTGTTGTTTAGGGCACGAGTGAGTCACAAACATACCAACATCGTAACTTTCTTATTGTAGCTTATGTTCAGGTTTGACTTTCATAAACAAAACATTAAATAAAAATAATATGTTCCAAAAAAGTCTACTGAAATTAATTTTTTTTTGTTTCAGAAAACTCTATATCAGGAACATCGACGTTGAACACAAAGAAACATCGCCAAAGGAACTACAGACAAAGTTCGATGCCGAAACTAGGCTTACAAGATGACTACGGTAAGATAATAATATGATACTGAACTAAACAAAACTTTGACTCTCGAATTTATACTTTACCACGAATAGATAAGGAGTAGAATTGATTGTGGCGTCGCAGTTGGTAGGTACTTATAGGATTTGTATCACCTACTTGGTTCGATCTGTTGGTGTCGAATCTGAAGCCTTTTTGGGATTTTTAATTGAATTTTATAATGCTTTATTAATTGTAAATCATTGGCAACAATTACATAATTTAAATTGTATTTTTATGAAAATTATGTATACATGTTCATAATTTTCTCTATAATTTTGCATCCTAGGTTTTTCTGGCGAAGTGTGAGGTTCATTAACCATAGGTAATAATCATCAAATATGCACCATACTTCACGCAAATAAATTATTTCATTTCATATCATAACAAAAAGCTGAAAATATTTACACTGAGAAGATACTGGGTTCGAAAATATTGTGTAGTTAATACAGTCTGCACTGAAGATGGAATATGAATCACTATCATATCATAAAATGTGAAATTTTGTATGTTTGTTACTCGTTCACGCCAAAACAGCTGAAAGGATCTGGATTAAATTTAGCACAGAGATGGATTATAGTCTGGAATAGCAAATAGGCTTTCTATTATATTTAATTTTTATCCGTTAGAATGCCAGGGTTTAAAACTACGCGGGTAAAACCGCGGGGCACAGTAATGAATAAAATAATTACTTTTCAGTCATTATTTTATACTTTCTCAAACGTCAAAATCTCCAACATTACCTGAAAAATAAATTTGAACCACGTTTATAAACTCATGAAGGCATATCATTAAAAACATCAATATTCACAAAAAAACACTTAGCTACATCTTAGTTTATGGGCAGGTTAGCGAACATAGCAAACATGAGCAGTTCAATTTAAAGTTTATTTAATTCACTCGTATTTTTTTTTTCGATTTCTTTATGAAATTAATTTTACGCGAATGAAGTCAGGAGTAGCTGTACTAGTAGGTATCAATAAGCTGTTTATTCACTTGCCGCAAAACTAGGTCGATACCGACATTGACCAGAAGTGATCAATGTTCTGATACTTTTCTAATAACTGTACTTGGTTGATGAAAAACATGCCAGCGAGGAACAGAGGCTATCCTTAATGGCTTGACCTGAATGGTCTGAGAAGAAGAACTTGTTTAGTTTCTCATTAGTGCGGGACAAGAAAAGCCAGTGTATGAAACGTAATAAGATTAGTGAGGTTTTAATAAATATTGACGGACAGAGCATTATCTAGCCCCGAACTAAATAAAGCTATTTGTTTGGCTTAGTTTGGGGCTATATCTGGTATTGCAGGCGTTCATAGGCAATGGTAACCGCTTCCCATCAAGAAGACTGTAAGCTTGTTTATCTATTTTGTTGTATAAAAAAAATATGCAGGAGGTAGTGTAGATATAATAATGTGTGGAAGGTTCACCAATTTTACTATTTCATATAAAATGTTTTTCGCAAAAAGTACAAATATAAACAAATGAAACTGCTGAGCTATCTGCAGATCATTGCGAACGATCCAGATATAGCTCAACTGATCAAAATGAGTGCCATTCATATACATTTTTTATCTTCCAATCATAATATCATAAACACCCAGACAGAGAAAAAACATATTAGCATTAGGTACACAATTAATGTTTGCTTTCTGTGGGAATAAAACCCACGACCTACAGCGCAAAAGGCAGTGCTATAACCGACTGAGCTGTAAAGAGAACATGTAGTAACAAATAGTGAGATAAAGTCATTTTAATCAAAAGAATGACCGTCGTAACCTTTATTGACCCTTCAATTATATAGATACTAAACTAGATCATG
This sequence comes from Plemyria rubiginata, assembly GCA_963576535.1. Taxonomy (NCBI): domain Eukaryota; kingdom Metazoa; phylum Arthropoda; class Insecta; order Lepidoptera; family Geometridae; genus Plemyria; species Plemyria rubiginata. Next base: position 2,851,457 of record OY754910.1, read on the forward strand.
CAATTTAGGCTTTACCGCCACCACCACTAATCGCAAACCACAAAAGGACCAAGTACAAAGCTACAACTAAATTGCAACTAGAAATCAAACGACCCTAAAGTTTCTGGTTGGGATAAATAGGAAGGTACTACTAATTAATTTGGCTGCGGAAAACATGCATGGAAAAGAATATTTGTTTAGGTCCTTTGTGACTTGTTTGGGCTAGTTTGCGAGTCAACATGTTTGCACGACGCATTATGCTAATGAATCTGAGGCTAGGAGGGTGTAGGTTTGCTGGCAAATAGTGATTAGAACGATGTGGTGTTCTGTCCGTAATTAGGGATAACTACTTTCCCTTTTACAACATACTTGAAAAATATAAGGAACCTCAGGTCATTGGGGCGAAAGTCCGCCAAAAGTTAAAAGGTACACTACAGTGGTATCATATTATAAAGTGATGTACCTACACACTGTGTTTTTAAAAGCACACGCATTCTCGATTCAGATCACAAAATAAATAAAAGCGTGTTTTTTATTCCCGTCACGAAATGGTTCTAACGATTATGAAAATCCACTCCTGGCGGCTGATACTCTGGTTTTGACTCAATTAGTGCAACATGTCTGCGTATTTCTCTGTAGTGTCAATCAGGAAAATGGTTTGTTCCGTTAAGAGCAGTTTTTATACTCATAAATATCTATATCGACTTTCTAATAATATTTATTTTATTGCCCTATACAGAAAGCCAGTCGAACTACATGAGCATGGGTGTGTGTAGAACCGAAGCGCTGAACATTCAGCTAGAAGTGCCTCCGGGACAAAGCTGCGGTCTTGCTGTCCATGAAGAAAACTCAGGACTGGTGATTTCACACGTCGCAGTCCAGTCTCCGGCTTACAGGTACAGGATCTTATCAATCTACAAATCTTTAACCGCTCAAAATATGTTTTACGTACACCTATAGAGCAGTTGTAGATCTGATGTGCACGGAAAACGAAGCGTGGGATGCCCTCCTACCTGATTTGTAATAACAATCATAATCATTTATTCATAATAAAAATACATGTCAAAAATAAAATGTAGGTCAGGTACTTAGATAGTTAATATTCGGAGGTATCAGATAATTCTTATCAATAAAGATATAATAAAATTATGCAAATCAAAGAAAATTATGCCGTGTTTCAAATTATATTGGATAAAATATGGACTCATTTTGCAACATTGTCATCAACAGGTCTGGCTGTATTCAGATCCGAGATAGAGTTATGTCTATTAACGGCCACGAGAATCTCACTATGGACGTTGCCAATGAGATACTTCAAAGAAGAAACGATTCACATAACCCAAAGTATCTCACCTTGAATGTGGAGTTTAGCATGCCGAATACCATTGAAGCGTCCAGCGGAGTCTTCAATGTGAAACTCGCTAAGACCACGGCTGGACTGGGAGTCACTATCACTGGTAAAAATCTTTTAGTTTTTGAAAAATCACTGGACTCAATGAAATCAAAATATTTACCTTCAATTTACTCTGTCCTTAGCACAAGTAACTCATAGAACTCCAGAATCCTAGACACAATAAAAATCAGACGTTCAGATATGTTAGCCTGGTTGTGTGTGTTCAATGAGACAATTTGACACACACTTTCACTTTATCTGTCATTTTTTTAACAGGATGTAAGCAGAAACTGCTAAGTACAGAAGAACCGATGGTGATATCAGATATAAAACCTGGTTCAGTGGCTCATCGCAGTGGAGCGTTAGCGCCTGGAGACCAACTTTTAGCAATCAATGGTCAACCACTTCACAACTTATCATTGGTAAGCCAATCTTTATGGATGCGGTTTGTTAAGCCCTTGACATAAAATCTCAACCAAACTTTAATATATAATAATTCCTTTTCAGGACACAGCTTTCAACATCCTCCAAAACTCACCGGAAGACATAATAACTCTTAAAATCCGAAAAAGAGACTTGACCGAAGACTGGTCCAGTATTCATCGTCAAAACGCGAAAATGACTTTACAAAGCTTTAGCAACATTGAAATAAAAGCTGTAGTTCACAGCGGTGAAGACTCTGGTCATCATACAGAAAGTCCAAACAACAGTGCGAAGGAAAGTGAAAGAAGTCATGGTAGCAATGAGAATGAGAATACTGCGGTGTTTAATATCGAGCTTCTGAAACAAGAAAACGGGCCCTTGGGGCTGACTATAGCCGGCAGTGAGGACGTTACTCAGCCTATTTTACTTAGTGGACTTGTTGAAGGTAATCATCAAAACGTTAAAACGTTATTGAAAAGATGACCAAAACATCAAGAATGTTGGAAAAAAATAAATTTATGTTTTGCTAATTCTAGGTGGTGTTGCTGAAAAATCTGGAAAGCTTCAAATAGGTGATGAACTACTAAGCATCAATGGTGAAAGCGTACTCAACAAACCTCTATCTGAAGCTATCAAACTCCTCCAACAAAGTGGTACTAGAGTTCAGTTGCAACTTTGTAGGAAAATGACAGGTAGGCCAAGAGCTTTTTTTGTAATCAGATGTGTTCTTGAAGACAAATTTAATTTCTTAGTTTATCGACTACTGTTTTTCCCTAAGTATATTATTTACTCATTATTTCAGGGTCTATAGAAAGTGGAGAATGTAGTGCGAGAGATTCGAGCCATTCCACATCAAGTCCTGGTCTTTCGAATGACAGTGCTGTTGAGTCTTGGGACCAGAATACACCAGTCAGGACTAGTGCTAACTGTGGTTCGTATCTGTTAGACATCTTTAATCTTCAAGCTTATGGCAATTCTCTTCTCATGAAGAATTATTTTTATAAAGCAGCTATCTTTTGCTCCTCTTTTACCTTTCTTCAAAAGATGATTAAATGATTGCTTTTACAGGTCCATCAGATGTGATAGAATACGCCGTACCCGACAAATCTAGATTAGACAAACAACCATACTCTCCAACAGATGAGGACAAACTAATGGCATGCAGTTTCACCTCCTCAACGCCATACACCATAAACGACCTACCACTGCCGAACTACTCACTAAACAATTCCTTGAAAACTTTCCACTACGAGAACACTTGTATCATTCCCGAGAACACTTTGAAGAATAAGCAGAATATAACCAGAGAAGACGATGTGCAGCAAATAGAAATTCTCACAACAAACATGAAGGATTGCCAACTTCACAATATGGAGAAAGCTTCATGCAAATGTGATTATGTACAGATGGGGCCGTACGGAATAGTCTCACCGAAGAACAGAAGGCCGAATTGGGATAATGATTTTATGAATAATGGAATTTATACCGTGACTACTCCTCAGAAATCTCCGATGAAGCCGGGAGTGGCAGGGACTAGTTTTCAGTTTACGACAAGCCCTATCTACGAAAACGATGTTCCAGGTAAGAAAGTGCTATCATTTGACGACCTCAGTGGCGCAGCGGACGAAAGTCCGCCTGCGATGCAGAGGTTGCGGGTTCGATACCCGCCTCGGAGCAAATTTGTGTACGATCTGCAGAAATTTGTTCCGTTGGTCTGGGTATTTTCTAAGTATAATAAAAAATATCCATCTATCAAAATATATAATGTATTAAATATATCAGTTATCTAGTACCCATAACACAAGCTTTGAGTAGCTTACATTGGGGCTAGATGGTGCTGTCTGGATTGTCCAGCATTATTTATTTAAATGCTTTAAAGATGGACTTACTCTTACGGTCTCAATGCCTCTTTGTGGCGTTGCGTGGCGCACCACAGCAGCTCAATAAGTATGAATTTTTAATAAGGACATAAATTCTCAGCAGGAAAAAGATCAAAGCATTTTTAAAATTAGAATAAAGGAATGAATGATGAACTAAAATGTATCTATTTCATATTTAATCAAGTTAGAGGCAGTAAAAATCCGAAGCTCATTTAAAACAAGCTTTTTTATTTATTTATTATTTTGACTGCACCATAACTCCAGGTGAGATTGCCGTCAAATGTTTTACCTTGTTAAAAGTTTATTTCATACAATGATGCATTTAATCCCATATTTTTATCTACAGGTCTCTACAGTAGCGATTCTACCATCTCTCCAGCCCGAGGGTCCGTTCACCATGTGATCCTATACAAGGATGCGATCTATGATGACTACGGCTTCTCAGTATCAGACGGGCTGTATGAACGAGGAGTTTACATCAACAGGATCAGGAAAGGTGGACCGGCAGATATTGTGGGACTGCTCAGGCCGTTTGATAGGATTTTACAGGTTTGTTTATTTAACTTTTTTATGGTATTAATTTTAGTTTACTTGGAATTGAATGGTTCGGAATATCTACCGAGCATAATAATCAAAATCGTGATGCTTCTTTCAGTTTTTTATTGCTTAATTGTAAATAAAACAAAAGCAAATTGGTTTTATTATTGTTGTGATTTTAGTATTTTTGTTGATTTATTTAATTTTATACAGACAAATATATTTTATTGAAGGAAAATAATATAAATACAGAGATAAAAAAACTTTGTTACTTTGTTTAGGTAAATGGCACAAGAACAGTGGACTATGATTGCTGTCTCACAGTGCCACTCATTGCTGCGGCTGGTGATAGGCTTGAAATTGTTGTCCAGAGGCTGATTACTTCTCGGGTAAGACTAAATTACTATTACACTATAAAAAAAATACCTACATTTAATTTACTAGTTGCGCCCTGTTGTTTGACCCGCGCAGATTTAGATCTCGGTATTCTCACTTTTCCAGACTATAATCTATCTCTTTGCCAAGTTTCATTCTATGAGATCCGTTCAGCCGTTCCGGCGTAAAAGAGTAACAAACATCCATCCATCCATCCATAATTATTACAAACTTTTGCGTTTTTGTAATGACGTATTTTATCCCCAAGAATAAGCGAGCTATTTGTAAAGCCTAAAATTGTGGTTAAAAAAATCAAGTGACATCGTAGCTTGGTGAAAAAAAAACAGTATTTCTTTTACTGGAAGTTTTTAAAATTGAAATATACTTTTCAAGAAAAAAAAATAAACAAAAAAAGAATCTTCCACGAGAACGCAAGAAATATTACGCTTACAAATTGACAATGCTATCCGATAAAGTGTTTTATACGCCACTTACTTTGACGATTCCTTTCGTCATATTTCCATGGTCTGAGTGTTTCCAGTCTTCCCCCTGTTCCACGTTCTTCAATTACCTTGTGAGATGGAAAATTATGTTACCGCTCTTACCAGATTTGTCTTACGGAATGAAAAAATTGGAATAAATGATGACTTAGGTATGTTTTTGAGACAAAGACAAATGATAAAGCTTCTTTCGGCATTTTCTTTTTGTTTTGGTGCCATTTTCCAGTTGGTTTGTTTTCATGGAAAGTTTGACTTTCAAACGTATTCAATACTGCCATCAGTTTCTTTGCTACGAGATAGAATCAGAAATGAGGAAATCCGTAGGAGAACCAAGGTAGCCGACATAGCTCTCAGAATCAGCAAGTTGAAGTGGCAATAGGCAGATCATATAGCTCGAAGAACTGACAACCGATGAGGAATAAAGGTTCTTGAATGGCGACCACGAACAGGAAAGCGAAGGTTAGGATTGCGGGTAGTCGTTGGATGGAAAGGGCTCAGAATCGTTCTTCCTGGAAGCGGGTAGTGGAGGCCTATGTCCAGCAGTGGACTTATGTGGGTTGTTGATGATGCTGATAATGATCAGTTTCTTTGCAGACCAACTTTCTCATCCAGTACTGTCCACTTGAAACCTCTAAAATATTATATATGATTGTGAAATTATATTAGTATTGTTTATTTTACATTGAATACTAGATAGCTTATTTTGTTTACGAATACATAATGTAGGAACTAATCAAACTTTCCATTGTTTCAGGAACTGAAAAATCACAAAGCAGACGACAATTCTAGCGCAAGCGATAGTAGTATAGTGACAAAGACAATATAGTGTAGAACTCGCCTGTAGCGTGGCTACGCATAGGAAAATGGACCTTAAAGTGTAAATAATAAAAGTGAAATGTGGCCTGTAAATACCTATCTAACGACCAGCTTCCGAAGGCTCGATTAAACGCTATCAGATGTCAAATCACGCGCCATTTCAGCTATTACATCGAACGAGATAGAGACAGCAAGTGAATTGACGTCCTATTTGTTTTGGTCGAGCTTTCAGTAACGCCGCGCCGTTTAGGAGTGACATGATAAAAGTTATCATTGAAACCGCTTTAGAGAAATCATGTTGTAATGCATTAACAGAGAAGGTAGACAAAATAAATACCACACGCATTCTAACTAAAATGTTAAATGTAATAATAGTAAATGTAATCAAATAATTATCCAGAAATGCTGTGTGTATGCTGCGTGTTTTTACAATGGCAGCGCGCCTTTGTCATTTTATTATGATACAAAAGTAACAACCAATGCTTAGACAACATAGGTAGGTACCAATATGTAGTAGGTAGTGTTTTTTTATCCCAATGTGCCTAAAGTAATATTTAATATGATAGGATAAAATTACAATACAGTTTTAATTTATACCAAAAATCTTTCATAGCTGTGTCATGTCTTGCCAAAGATAGTATTTGAATTTATAATTTTACAAAATGGATATATATAAAGTTTTGGTATCAGGGAAAGGGTAATGGCGTGTGCTACAGTAAAATGGTTGCATGGAATCGAGCCAAAATCATGACTTAGGTCCCATAAAATTAACAGAAAACGTAGGTAAACTTTAGTTAATCCCATAGTAAAGTGTAAATAGATCACAGCCATATTCAAAAGAATATAGAACCCATTTCATATGCATTTTATCGATACCTACCACCAGCGTCGTTATAGTCACACGAAGTCAAAGCATTTTCTCTCTCTTTTTCTCAAATTAAAGAATGAGACAGTGCTAAACCATTGCCAAAAAAAGGATGCACAAAGTTAGTTAAGTATTTTGAAGTGGTGAATATTATTTTAGAAGCAACAATGTGTAGAAAACATTATTTCTTAGCTCAAACCCACTTATAAATTAAAAACTATAAAATAGATAATATTTACATTGTAAAGTTACATCCAAAGTACCTAGTTTTTACTTGTTAAATTCAGACTGATAGAAAAATAATAGTTAAGTAGCATGTATAAATAATTATCTAAGTAAATATTTTTGTGTTTCGTATAATTCATGTGCATAAAATGTAATTTATACTATAAGTGAGGTGGAAGGATATTTTAAATTCAGCCGTCACATTTTATAAAACGTATTAATATAGATATAAATTAATTGGGTTGAATAAAAATAGTTAAACTGCTGTTTCTAGGTTACAAAACTTATAAAATGATTTTGATATAGTGTAATTGAAAGAAAGGAAGATTTTCTAATAATAAAATAAATAAAGTTTGTCGTAGTAATAATAACATGGAATCTAAGATAAAAGATAACAAATGGTGTTTAGTAAATAAAAACTACTTGTACCGTTATATCAACGTTTTATACGCTTACAAATTTTCAACGAATATTTATTTATTTGGTGTTTTTTACTAAAATAGTAATATCAAAAATATAACACAATTTATATGTAGGTATTGCAAGAATAATATAAATTCTTTTTAATTAACGCACAATAATTTTAATATTCTGAATAGGCAAATTATTATTTTGCTAATTATCAATTACTTTTCTTAGTTCCAGCAATGTTTACTGCCCATTAAAATGGTTTCTATAGATAGTTCATAATTTTCGACATTTTATTTTTGTACCTTAAGTTTAAGAATATTTATATTATCTGTCAATTAATGTCTTAATTGAAATAATAGAAGCAGCCTAGCTATCACAATACGACATAATAAAACAATATGCGTGATAAATTTATTTTTCATTTTTCTCCAAGTCGTTTATTCATAGGCTCGTTTGATTACATCCTTGAGGATTTTGACAGAATAAATATTTTTAAAACAGTATTTTTAGAGAGACTGCTCGGAATCATCAGAAAAAAAATACCTCTGAATAATATAGGTCTTTTCTATACGTTTCCAGGAAGAAAATCAAAACGGTATTTTACACTCAGTTCAATGAAAAGTGCCTATTTATGTGAGAATTTATTCTCCAACTCGAGATTACAAAAATGGAACGTTAGGAAAGATTAAGTTACTACCAACAGTCGTGCTATTCCGTAAACAAAGAATCGCGAGGTGAAATCACCTAGTGGATCCACGCTTACTTCGATTACGAGTTTCGCCTCACGTTGGCATGTCACAACCAAAAACTCATGCGGTGATGGTTGAATGTAATAAAAACTAACCACAGATACCGCGGGCACTCGGGCGAGTGTCGTTGTTAAAATAGCACTTCTGAGCTAAGACATTAGGTATATATTATCAGTCAACGCTTTTGACGTTAATTGTCCATGTTCTGTTGCACATGCTCGCACGCTGCATGACGAGGCTTTACGTCGTTACCAGCTAGCGTCACTCAAAGCATGCGAAACGTGCATTTTGATTGTCCCATCCCAAAGCCTAGTTAAAGCTTCATAATACCCATCGCATACCCCTTTGTTATAGAGTCAATTGTATTTGTGTGGTCAGATTATTATGAGAGTACTCTGCAACATGCTCAGATTTAGTCTACATCAAAATATTAGTCACGAATAATGGTTTATTTGGTAGTGTAAAATTAATATTCAAAATCAATGGGTGTGGTCGCCGGTAAAATTACGGACACACGAGGTTTAACTGTGTGTGCCATAAGTTAACGGACGCAAGGTAATGCATCGTAGGGCACGTTCATATTGTGCGTGTCTAGCGGGGATCTGAGCCATCTGTCTTTCTCATAAGCAAGTATATGAAATTTAAGTTCAATGGATCATACAACAAAGCAGTTAAAATCAAGTATGTTTTTTGGCTATTCTTTACCCTTTTGGTCACGTGAAAACGTAAATTTATCTAGCTCTAGGAGTTATAAAGTGATCCCGTTGATTGAACTGAATTGCCTCTAAGCTTTGGCTCGAGGGAAGAAATTCGTTCCTCTTCCGTGTTCCACTTGTTGTTGCAAATGTTATGTAACTTCAAAACACCGTTTCACTCTCTCGCCCGCAGCGCGATCTAAACGCGCGTTCGGACGCGCGATTGGATTGTCATATTGTAACACGCAATGTTAAACGTAAATGTCATCTGAGATGTAAAGTAAAAACGTAATAGGTAACTGACACACGTGCTTATTTTCGAGTTAAAAGCATGTTTTTTTCGAGCCTTGCTCAATAAAAGCAGTGTGAACAGGTCGTGCTTATAAATAAGCATGCTTATTTGGTCGTACGTCGGTTGATTTTTGAGCATGCTCCAAAATAAGCATGCTTATTTTTGAGCACGTGTGTCAGTTAATTACTTAAAACGCAATCGCAGCACGCAGAATCGCGGAACGCGCCTGTAGAGATCCTTCAACCACAATCCTACGAAAATTAAAAATAATACAAACTATCTGGCTAGAATCCTACAAGATATTTACATCCATACGAATAAAATATGTTATTCTCATTAAAGTACGGCGCGAGAATTCTTATCACGTTGCGTCCTTCTCATCTTCGCGCAGCGGTTACTAACGACCGTGTTCACTCAAAATACGGTTGGTATTCGCTCGTATTTTCGGTAAAGTTGTGTTTATGTGGCATATTTGAGCCACGGATGTCACGGATGCCACGGGCTGCACAAAATTTCCATTTTCCACGCGATTTACCACAAATTAATGCCCGAATCCGTCGCGGCGGGTTCTCGCCAATTTATATCGGGATTTGCTTAGCAACTTTGGGGTGAAGTTTTTAAAAGTGGTTGCGACTCGTTAATGAGGTGGAGCTTACTCCTGATATAGAGAATTTAATAAACAAAAACGGTTAGCTTTTGTAGATAGTAAACCCTATCTGGTTACGTTAGGTTTCGTTTTCAAGTTACTCGTATCGTTTTGTATGAATAAGGTCGAACTTCGCACACTTTTTTTTTTTATTTATCTTTCTAAAAAGTTCATAACAATATTTAATTATGTAGCAATAAGGAAACCACTAAGGTTTATAAAAGTAATGCTACTAAAGAGTCTATGTCGATAGCTTTTAAACTAGGTAATAGGTATATAAAATAAAAACTTCAAATAAACTGGATCTAGGTATGTAGGTCTTGCGTTACTATGCAGTAAATAAAATTTTCGACTGTATTTACAAACGTAGGTAATGTTTAAGCAGTTGTCAGAAACATCAATAGTTTCAAATCACAAGGCAAATTGCAGATAACCACCAAATTAATTATCCCTCTGTCTGGCAAGGAGAGTCGAGTTTCCCTTGAAACCGCTGTGAACGCACATATAATGTAGCTCATATAGTAACCTTAATTGCAAATTGAACACCTGTACCAATTTAGTGACATAAACCAGTTATTATAATCACTATAATATATACCCAGTTCCTTCCTAGTTCCTTTTTAAAGGTAAAGACACTCTTTTATTAATATTTTTATGGACTGTCTTTTGGCTACAATCTCACCTGATGTGCGACGATGAAGCCGACTATGGTGCAGAACGGTCTAGACATAGACTAGACAAAGAAGACACTCTTTCACTCTTGCCTTGAAGATACCCAAAAAAACAGATGACGGCAATTTTATCAGGAATGGAAATTGCGACATACTTGTAGTGACTTCATTATATGTATGCATAGTGCGCCATCTCTTATAAGCTCTAAAGGTATCAGTTCTGAAGTGGAGTCGAGGAAGCTGCGTAAATTATCAAGCTTTCTACCAACCCTCACCTTTCCGAGTCTCATTATTGCTGCTAAATCTTACCAAACTAAAGCGCTTACCGGCGCGATCAAAGATTAGGTCTTTTTGTTACGTGAAGTGGCATCAATGGTTGAATAATAGTGGTTCAGGTAGCAATTATACGCAAGCCTAGTCTAGATTCAGATTTAGATTTATTTATTGCCAACATGTACATACATCAGTTATATTATTAGCTTAGGTCTAAGGTAGCTAATAAGCGAGTACATGTACCCTGTAGGGCGCTGCAATCTATGTAGAAATAAGGTGGGTACAATAGTTCATTCATAGGTACTACTTGACTATACGTACGATAATAAGTAGGTAGGCCCATAGTATACAATAGATTTGGCATGCAGCTACAAAAAAAAAAGTAATAGGGTCTAGGTATAGGTATAGTATGGTAGGTACTAGGTATATTATGTTATAAGTCTAGGGTTTTTCGATAGTTTTAAGGTAGGTTGCTTGTACACTATTGTGAGGACTTCTAGCAAAGATAATCCATTATTGTACAAGAAACACAAAAGTATCAGATAATGGTTCCCATAGTAAAGTTTCCTTAGAGTTGGGGCTTGATAGTGGTTTATGGCAAGTCCAAAATGGAGCTAACAGGGCATGTTCTCGGTGGAAATGCCCTAAGATATTTGATTGCTTTGAAATCTCTTTCGAGAAAAAATTTACTTCAATGCACTGGAAAATACACTCGTACTACTAAAACTCTTAAACTACTCGTCAGATCTGACTCAAATTTAAAAATAACCACATGCATGACAATTTTTTTTTTTTTTTTTTTTTTTTTTTTTTTTAATTAAAGTAAAAATTTTACAGTGTTGAGGCCCTCTTATAAGTATGTAATACTTGTGTTAGGGAGCCTCGCTCTTCCATATCCATATGGTTACAAATAAAATAGTAAAAATGTTACCCACTTGTTTACATTCTGTACCTTCTATGTTTAAATTTTACATTTCTAAAACAAATACACAACCTCTCGATTAAAAAAACATCACAATTGGTCCACTCAGTAAAGAGATATGAGGGAAAACCATAAAAAAGTCGAATTGAGAACCTCCTTTTGAAGTATGTTAAAAATAATGATAATTAGCAGATAATGCTGTTTTTGGCTTCACCTGATTTAAAGCATTTGCTGACTTGATGTTGACCTGATGTGCAGAAAACAGTTGGCCCACCTGATATAAAGTGGTAGCCATCACATTATTTTACTCATAGCCTCACACACGTTACAAACAAGCCCGACAATACACAGCAATGCATTATTAACGCTACCAACCTCATTCACTCACTCTTCCAAGGGTAATTGGCACTTGTCATACACTTTATAGAAAAGCCCCTTGTCTTTTCCAGTATCCATACCCCTTCTACTTCCGGGGCAAACAATCTAACTGCGTCAACGCTAAGCTCTAAGTAAATCTAACTTGACTTATCCGCTTTCCTTCCTGTGGTGTTATTAAACACTGATCCTGCCTTCACTGACTGTAATAGGTAAGTGAGGCGTAAGAAGTGGGGATATCACTGTAAAAACAGTTGCGTTTTGAGGTGAATGATTATATGAGAGGAGCTACACGGCACTATTTAGTCCCAAACAAAGCAGAGAGCTGCTATCATACTTACATACTTTTTTATGCATAGTATCACCCAGATAGCGAACAAACATTTATTTTCTTCGATCGAACCCACGGCCTACAGCACAGAAGTCTAGACTACAATTGAGCTGTGGCGGCTGTTTTTCTTTTCGCAACTCTCACTGACGTAAAAACCAATGTATGCTCTTGTGCAAAACTTGAATATAATGAGATTCGGCTGCAATTTAATCGGCATTGATACCCTTCGAACCGAACACAGCAACGCTGCTTGGCGGCTGAAGCGTAGTGGTAGTTTTTACTTGGACAAGCTTTTTACAAATAGCTCTACTACTCTTAAAAATAACTACTTCTTAGATTAGACTATAAGACAGAAACAAGGCAGAAATCTCGCAGGTGAGTAAATTGCGTTTCTTCCTAAGCAATTTCAATTAAACTTCCTCCGAGTAATTATAGTTACAGGTTGCGGCCAAATTGAAATTTAATGGACAAGTACGAGCGAGACAAACATCCTGAAAAAAAAAGAAACAACCTCACGATTTTGATCCCCGGACGCAATGGATATTCTTTGATTATTTGTAGATTTTAATACCGTTTAAACTTAGCTCTAATGCACAGGGACATAGGCAATGCGCGAAAGGCGCGTGCGGTAACGCGAGAGAGAGATAGAGAGAGCGTTGGCGTTCGCGTTGGCAGGGACATGAGCTGAGTGTTAACGCTGTTTATGAGTCAGTATAAGCTGTATAATTGTACCTATCAATAATTGTAATTTTCTTTATTAATAAATATAATTAAACTAGTTGCGCCCCGCGGTTTCACCCGCGCAGATTGAAATCCCGGTATTCCCACGAGATAAAAAGTAGCCTATGTGCTATTCCAAACTATAATTTATCTCTCCGCCAAGTTTCATCCAGATCCGTTCAGCCGTTCCGGCGTGAAAGAGTAACAAACATCCATCCATGCTTACAAACTTTCGCATTTATAATAGTAGTAGGATATTTAGGGAGACAGATGTACATCCAAACATTACATTTGGCACATATCGCAGTCGATAGTGATCGATTTTTTTAATTTGACAACATAGTGACACTTTAAAGGTTTAATTTTGCCTCGAGTTAAGCAAAATTTAATTGAGACTGATGTTTCAAAGTAATCAATGGGTTAGCCTGTTCTTGTAGGTGGACTTATGTAGGCTAATGATGATGATGTTTTGATTCTTTCAAGTAGTACTGTAAACCTTTGTATCGTTCAGTCTTTTGAACAGAATGTTTCACACAACCATATTATGTAGGTACATAGCAATTTAAATTAAATCTCAGCAAAGTACCTTCGTTTAGTTACTAGTATTATTTCTTCTGTGGTTAAAGTTTTTTTTGGGAAAGACGCTACACACATGACAATAGTTTCTTTCAAAACAGTGTGGTGAAAGGATTTTAAGTGCGCCAAAGGGCTCTTATCGAGCACTTGACTCAATGACTTTATATAACTTTTAAGGTTCTACAAGACTACTCATTACGAGCGTAAAATAACGGTTTAAATATTTCAGATATTCGTAACTTAAGTGGTCGTTGATCGCGCGGGGCACATTTGGGGCAGATTAAGAATTAATTCGTCGCGGGGCACGATTGGATGCGCGATTAATTTTCTCCGTAGTGGGTTCACCTGACTAGCTGCAGGGATGTACTCAAGGCGGTCTGCCAATCGATGGATCGACGACAGTGTGAGTGTGAATTGCGACGCAATGCTTTGATAGGTGATGATTACCACTCAACATTAGGTGGGCCTTCTGCTTGTTCCATTAGCAATCGACATGAAAATAAATAAATAAATTATGCTGGACAATCTACGCAGCACCATCTTGCCCCAAAATAAGCTACTCAAAGCTTGTGTTCTAGGTACTAGATACTATATACTGATATAATAATATAATACATTAAGTATATACTTACATACATATATATTTTTTATTATACATAAAAAACACCCAGACCAACGAAACAAATTTCTGCAGATTGTACACAAATAGGTTCCGAGGCAACCTCTTGCGTCGCAGGCGGACTCTCGCCGCTGAGCTGCGCCACTGAGGTCGTCAAAAAAATGTAATAAAATCAGCCCTAACCCTATGTAGGTTCTATCTTTATAACTCCCTATATTGTATAACTCTCTTCTCTCTTTCTCTATATCTCTCAGCGCAAAACAACGCGATAAAATAAGAGGGATAAGCCGGTTTTCAGGATGCTGTTTTGACTCTTTTAAGCACTTGCTAAGTAGGTGCTTAGGCCTGGGTCCCTCCCAGCAATAATAGATGAACCAGATTAGGGTTCAATTGAATCGAATCGATTTTAATTGGATCACCTGCCGAGCGGTTTCGTTACAAAAGAGAAGTTTCCTGACGGATTTCGGCGCCACACTTTGAGCATAGCTGACGTAGGACAGTGCGAATAATGGTGTATTTAAAAGTGACGAGATTGGATGAGATATAATAATACTCGTATAAAGAATGCCTATGATGTAAGCCTAAATAGACATTTCATGAGAAGGTACTAAGAAACTAAATACTATAAGTATCGGCGGACATTCCTAAGCTTACATTGATTATGTACGAATTAATAAATAATAATAAATAGTGCTGGACGATCCACACAGCACCATCTAGCCCCAAAGTAAGCTACTCAAAGCTTGTGTTATGGGTACTAGATGACTGATATATTTATTACATTATATACTTACATAGATATTTTTTATTATACATAAACACCCAGACTAACGGAACAAATTTCTGCAGATCGTACACAAATTTGTTCCGAGGCGGGAATCGAACCCGCAACCTCTTGCGTCGAAGGCGTACTCTCGCCCACTGCGCCACTGAGGTCGTCCATTAAAACAATTTTTGAGATAGAAAAAGTTTTTTGTAAATAAAATTTCCCCGAACCTTTCTTTGTAAAGTTATTCAAAACTTTGCTCATTACGATTTATCTATATTCAATGATTTTATGTATTCCACAATCCCAAATCATGAATAATTTATAGGTGCCTAACTACAATTTTTTATTTCTTCTTCTTATCGTATTCATTCGAAATAAAAACAATTATGTAGGTCCATATTATTATTTTGTTAAGAGAATCATACAAAAAAACGCTAGGCTTAGTTTCGTGCCAGTTCTTCTAGTCTTTGGCTAAGAACTCACGAAGCGGTTTTCACCCGTGCCCGCCGCGGTTGCGGGCCCGCAGCCTTTGTAGAATACAGATATTTAAGTAAAAAATTAAACCACATTTCACGACGCGTTTTACGCCCGCGGCGTTTGCGATTGTTTGCGGCTCCCGCTGCACCGGCAGTCATCTTGTACCGGCAGCTTTTTGTGCGTGCGTAACCGCACAAAACTCCGGTCTCGTGAGTTTTGAAAATAAAACTCCATTCCGCCACCGCGGGGGGCACGGGTGAAAATCGCTTCGTGAGTTCTTAGCCTTTGGTCACGACGAACTGGCGGTAGATTCACCTGGTATAAAAAACGTTTCAAAGTGATCCCAGTCATTGTACTGAATAAAGACCGCTTTCATTTTGATTTTCAGTATTTTTATTTCTAGAATGTTCCAGCTGCCTTCGCAGGAGCAACGGTTAATTCGAGTAATCCTGCCAAGGCCGGGCTAAGTACAGGTGAATCGTGTGAATTATAATTGAATTAAATAGAGAAGTGGGGCTTTGGGATTCTAATTACCAAAGCATTATTTAAATACATGCAGTTTTATTTAAAAATCTGATGCGGACTGCTAAAGGGTGGATTTCTATACGGGCATTTTTTTTCAACTTCTCCTTCTCATTCCCATAGGGGGGCCCATAGGGGCATGCCGCCATATCATGCCATGCCGTGACAGACAATAATAATAATGAAGCCATTTACTCCAACAGTAGGTAACTTAATAACTATTTTTACAAAAAACTTTTATATATAACAACTTACATACTAATAATAAAAACTATAACTACAGGCGATATATATATGATAGAGGATAGGCCCAAAACTCTGTTACCAAAAGTTACCTACTAAGTAGGTAACTTAAGTAGGTAACTTTAAAAGTAGGTACTTATTGTGTAACTTTTTGCAGATTGTTTATAAGTACGACCATAAAAAATGCAAAACCACTAGTTACCCCTTACCTAATTATGGTAAAAAACTTCACGTTGTTCCATAAAGTCGTTACCAAAATTGAGAAATTTTGGTTATCCAATATTTATTTTTATGTTTTTTAATTAAAAACACCTGCAATATTGCTTTACTTAAGTACAATTTAATTCCTTTTTAACAAAATTAAACAAGACGCTCCTTTAACTGTTCAGGGTCTTATCGTGAGTTTGAGAAAATGAGAGTTGTGGAAACATACGAACATGTATTTTGGTGAGAAATAGTTAATTTGACAGCCTTCACAGCTCAGTCGGTAGTAACTCTGCCTTCTGTGCCGTAGGCTGTGGGTTCGATCCCCACTGAGAACAAACATTGTGATAAACATAGATGTTTGTCCTCAGTCTAGGTGTTATATAATGTACAAAATATTTGTGGTTAAAAGTATGTATTTATAAAAAAAAGTATAGTTTATCTGGTTCCAGTTAAACCAGGTTAGTACAAGTTTTGGCTTAGCTTGGGGCTTGATAATGCTGTGTGTAATGACCAACATTATTTATTTATTTTAATTTATCTATCCCCATCTGTAAGCCACTGGCAATATGCTAAGATGAGACTAATTGTATAGCGCCGCCTCTAACCACTACCCTATCACCTGTCTAGGTTTATTGCTTTGATTATATACCTCTAGATAGAGTTTTGCGCTGCAATCGCAACAAAAACAACAGGCTGGATTTGAAGCGTTTGTGTGTGAATTACGCACACAAGCATGCGTAACTACAAGCGCGCTACGTCACATGTGGCTGTACTGAGTGATACCAGCTCTTGAATATTTCCCATAATAGTAGGGGAAAAAATATGTTTTGAATTTTTTTCAATTCACCTTTTAGAAATGATTACGAGGTAAAATATATCTGTAATGAAAAAATATATTATTGAAGATTATTTATTTTCAATATTCTTACTATAAATAATAGACATAGACATATACTCTCTTTTAATATCTAGTTCTAAATTATTTTTACACAACTCATAAAATCATTCATATAAAGTTTCATACACTTGTATTATTTATATTCGATACAGCAGAAGGCTTAGTGACCTTCTCTTTGAATTTGTTTTTTAAACAGTTTTCGTTTAGAGGTTACATCCCGTTTAATATTTTCCAACTTTGTCTTTTATTAATATCGTAAGACCAAATATTTTTCCACAACTAGTCTTATCAAGTTAGATTGATGCAAAAGACCGCAAACATGATCAGTTTTTACTTCAAAGTAATTAACACCCCCAATAAATTATTTCATTACAGTGGATACTATTTTTACATAATTAACAGGCGTCATTAAGATTTCATCTTGCTTAATAAACTCAAAGAGCAGGCAACCCTGTAAATACGGCGTCAAATGGCGTCGTATCTAAGGACAAAATTAAATCTTTATTAATTTAATGATTTCTTCAGCTTATACCAATTCAAAGTTTACTTGCCGATGATATGTAACTTGTTTAGTGGTTTTCAATCGTCCTTTGTAATTCCTGCACACTTTTATAGCGCAAATCGTCATTTTTGTAAGCCACAGAACGCGTGTTTACCGCACAACAATAGTGTCGCCACTGAGCGTGCGGGACGAACTTATGAGCCAACAGTTGGCTGATATTTTTTTTGACGTCTAAACGCTCGAACTCTCCATCTAGAGGTATATAATCAAAGGTTTATTGTTACTATGCAAATATTGTTCGAATATCGTTATACTGAATTTTTGTCGGTGTGGTGAGTGTTAGTTAAAATTTATCCTCACCTATTCTAAACGAAACAATTGAGGAAGTGGTGGACAACATGGAACCAAAATCATGCATGGGATTTGCCCCCCACGCTCTTACTGTTTCAGTCGGTAGTCAAAATGACATTTAAAGACTGGCATCTGTCAAAGTAGCTTTCACACCAAGGAATTTGAATACAAGCTTGTTTCACACATTTCAACAGCTTTCAAAAATGTAGAAAAATTGAGGGCAAGAGAGAAAGAGAGAGAGAGCAGAAATCTTCCCCCTTAAAAAAAGTACAAGTAAAAACATTCAGAATTTGATCCCTTAGATTTCAAGCTCATTGGGGGCGAAAAAAAGGTTGTTTTACGTTACTAATGCTAGGGCGCTTAATTCATTATCTTGTACTGAATCACCAATAAATCGCCGGGCACTCGTTAAGGGTCATTTTATAGAATTTATCCTCCGCTTAGGTTTTATTAGGGGTGAGTTGTGGGCACTGCCTAATGAATTGGATGAAAGTAATTTTTTTGGTAATCGTATTACGAATATCCCTCTTTGGCTAAATAATTTCAGTGTTGCTACTGTTTCACAATAAACAAATAACACTAACTTGTGTTTTGGTTTTCAGTATGTAAAGTGGACTCCGGAAAATACGCGTGGAAAACCTCCTCCGTTGTTTCGTCGGTTAAAAAACTTGTGATTGCAAACTCACCGCTGCTGGAATAGCCATTACTGATTTCCTCGGGGCCTACTTAATTTACCACTTACGAGCACTGATATATGAGCTAAAACCATAAAGCAACTGCATATTCACCATATAAGACAGTTGCATATAATTTTTATTTTTTTTGAACAATGTTACTTCCGGTTTCAGTAAAGTAGGTATATAGTGGTGCTTATGTCAGGTTTCTATCACCAGTAGGTTTTCCATTACATCAAGAAGGAAGCTCCGGTGGCGCAGTTGGTAGCGCAGCCCCGTTGCAAGGGTAAGGTCGCGGGTTCAAATCCCGCTCGGATAACTTTTGCGACATTATAAAATCTTTGTGATTTCCAGTAAGAGCACTATATAAACTAATAAAAATTGGAGAAGGAATACCTGCATGTTTAACGACTAGTGTTTCCTTCCTCGTCCAGTTAACTTACCCCCGGGGTCACTCCTGTATAGGGGATACCTTCCGGCGTCCCCTGACGGACAGGCGCACGCTTTATCTGACTCGATTTTTTACTTTTTCTCTCTTTGCTTGGCTAATAGCATCACGAACTTGCTTTTAACCTGATTTATGCAGCGAGTTTTTTACTTCTTTTTTTGCTGATGGTAGGTAAACGAGATATCAGACCGATTAGTTTGTACTACAGAGTACAGACATACATTGTATTCTTCGTTTTTTATTGTTAATTCAATATTTTATCAACAACCTATCCTATGTTATTTTTGCGTACTGTGCGGATTATGTTTGCATGTTTGCGTTTGATGCTGACTTTGATCCAAATTTATCTATTTCATATATATTCATTCGCACATGGAGATGTGCAACAGCATCTCTTGTGTACCAACCAATAGCTCTGTAGTCACAAATTCGCCTGCCAAGCGTGGTGTTTTTTTATCATGGTGGAGGCCATATCCAGAAGTGGGGCAACTAATGTTTATGATGATGAAGGTCTACATAGCCTAACATCTGTGTGTCCTTCTATGTATACCGCATACAGTTAACTAGATATACATGTAGGTATATTCTTCAATTTTATCGAGCATGATAGCTGCCATCCCATCGATTGACGTTTTACGAAACATCTGTTGATTTTTTTTCTGCTAGATACTTCACATCTGGCAAAGACAGAACCAAGGTTTGTTTCTATCTTAAATATATCTTTTAATTTAAACTGAATACTCTACCTGACCCAACATTGGACTAATAAGATGGGTCGCATGATGGACGGCTCCGGATTATCCCTCAAACCGCAAATAAAATAAAAGGACGGGAATCAGGACAAAATGAATTCGTCGCTTGCAATTATCTGTTGACCCTGCTGGACAGAGAGCAAAGGACGGTTGTCACACTAAATTGATCCTTTATCCTTTCAGCTGGAACATAATTAGGTGCCATTTTATGACATACATTTGGGCACACCGTAAATAATTTTCAGTTTAAAACTGAAAACTGAAACTGAAACAGTTTGAAGGCTTTGATTCCCAGGCACGGTAGATATCCCTTCAGATCTCTCAGTACCAAGTACTAACTCCAGATTCTTTGAGGATGTCTAAGGGGGGTAGTCAGAGGTACGTCCAAACATTACATTTGGCACATACCTACATTTTGCAGTAGTTTAAAAATTCATTTGGTTAAAAAACCGCAGAAGTTACAAAAACACAACAAACTTCTTCTTAGTTACTCAAAATGTCACTTTAAAGACAATAAAATTAAAATGAAGGCAAATCTTTTAAAAGTTTTCTGACTTAAACAAATTGCTTTAAAAACAACTAGTAAAAGTGAAATAGTCTATTTAAAGTCTGGTTAGCAAATTGGTCCAATTCTTCTGCACAACTTGTTGATGGAACTAGCAGATGGCCCACCTGATGTTAAGTGATAACCATCACTTATAAACAAAACATTGCCCCGTAGGTCACGCACAATAGGAACGTGCCCTACGATGCACTGCCTTGCGTCCATCAACTTGAGGCATACAGATGTTAAGCCTTATGTGCCTGTAATTACACCGGCGACCACACTCTACAAACCGAAACACAGCGATGCTGCTTGGCGGCAGAAAAAAGCGTGGCGGTAGTACTTTCCCGGACGAGCCCTTCACAAAGAGCTACTATTCTCGAATCCTAGTTAGTCCAAGTTAGTCTTAAAAAAATACGGCTTTAATTATCTCGGATTACACAATGGTGCAACAGCGACCAGTTTACATTACAACGAGATCTCTGTTTACGTAATGGATGCCTTGCCCTATGTAATTGATTCCAAATTAAGGTTTTTTCACAAAGCGATAAGATGGATTGAGCTATCTATTAATCGACCAGTGCATGTTATACTACATTATAATTATAAAATCACTGTTTATTAAATGTTGCCGAAGGATCATGCCCACATTACCATATGATAGACGTGATCGAGACTGTATACCACAGGTTTATCTTTACTGAACATTCAATGGATATTGGTATACTTATATATGTACATAGAAATCTTACATAACGGTGCAAAGGCTAGTTTAAATATGTCCGACTTAAAACATCAAAAAACACAATTTCATTTACTTGACATGACATAACGTTTTCGTGTTATTTTGGTTTAGAAGCCAAAGTACATAACCGTTTTCGATTATATTTCTTTGGGACCATTCTGAAAGTATTATCCTCTCAATTATGATTTTTAAATTATAAAGATATTTACAAATAAGGTCATATACGACGGAGTTAAGCGATAACAATCATAAAAATACAGTCCAATTAAGAACCTCCTCCGTTTTTTAAGCCGGTTAAGAAGAAGAAGAAGCCAGGTTTTCAAAACAGTAGAAGATTACGATAAAGCACTAAAACATGTTGATTGTTGACACTGTTTGCGTTCACGCGGCGTATTTCAGTTGTCCGCTGTGTGACGTCACGCGAGCACTTCATTATTGCGCCGTGCCCGCGCATAATGCTCGAGTGAATAATGCGCGAACTCCAACTGTTATTATGCCGCAAAGCTTTCAGCGGCGGTGCATTTTGTTATTTTTAGACCATTTTATAGTCTGTTAGCATCGATGGACTGGTTTTTTAACTGATGTAACAAGCAGGTGGCCTGACGTTAAGTTAACCATCACCAAAGCATTGCCTCGTAAGTCACGCACGATTGGAACGTGCCCTACGATGCACTACCCTGCGTCCATAAACTTGAGGTATACAGATAGTATGCCATGTGCTGATGTGCCTGTAATTACACCGGCAATCACACTCTTCAAACCGAAACACAGCAACGCTGCTTGGCGTCTGAAAAATACCACATCCCCGGACAGGCCCTTGACAAAGAGCTCTGAATTCTTAAAATGGTAGAAGTGGCCCGTCTTTTGATAGTCTAGAAGTCATCCAATTAATACTATATTTGGCACATACCCACATTTTGCAGAAGTTGGCATTCCATAGATCAGATGGCGATGCCCACTAGATTACCAGTGCTCAACGCTCATCCTCTTTAGACATCCTGAAAGAATTTTAAGTTGGAATTAAAGTGCTAAAAGATCTGAAAGGATTTCAGGCCGGGATTAAGGGTCCGGCGACAGCGGCTCGTAATTTCGAGGTGCGATTGGCTATTATTTCATTTTATTTAATTTCGGGGAGGTTGTTTGAAAGAATAACTCTAAAGTGACACGCATAAATACTGTTCGAACACAAATAATACAATAATATAAGGGTAATGTGCTTGAGTCAGAAATCATTTTGGTATTAGGTAAACGTAAGACCAAACATACTAATACCAAAATGATTTCTGATTCGGGCATGTTTCCCTTATATTATTGTATTATTTGTGTTCGAACAGTATTTATGCGTGTCACTTTAGAGTTATTCTTTCAAACACCCTCCCCGAAATGAAATAAAATGAAATAATAGCCAATTGCACCTCGAAATTGCGAGCCGCTGTCGCCGGAGCCTTAAATTCATCAACCTTTTTTTCTGTTAGTTTACCAGTTAGTTTTAAGGCATCCGATTGACGTACTTACAGCCAAAGCAAAGCTAGACAAAGGAGGCAGGTTAATGTACCATTTATAGCTTGCAGCCATTGAGAAGACAATGCGCCGCGCAACACTCCAGTAATCTTGAATTACTCTGGATAGAGACGTCTAGAACATCTTAATGAGACAACCTAATCTAACTAAGTACCTCTAACTTATAGGTAACACACAATGTTTACGAAGATTGTTTGTGCACTTTGTTTTAATACAACCTACTTGCTGATGGAACAAGGAGATTGCAATCTAAGCATAATGGTGCCACAAAACTGCTGCGATAAAAATTTTTGCAACACAACATTGCATCATAAGTCACACACAATTGAAATGTGCCACTAAATGGATGATTCAAAAAGGATAAGATTAATCTTTTCACTCATTTTGTAAACAGAATAACTTTCTTCTACACCACCGCCAACAAGTTTAGTACCGCCAAGCAGCGTTTTTCGGTTTGAAAGATGTTGTCACCGATAAACTTACAGGCACATGAGGCCATTTGTATGCCTTAAGTTCAGTATCCTCAACAGGGCTAAGTATTTTAGAATTTATCACGGATTTCAGAATGTGTAAGCAAAATCAGAAATGATAACTCTTTTAATAAAAAAATAGTCTACGGTCCCGACTAGACGTAAGGTATGTATTGTGTGGATGAATGTAAATAGGGCGCTTTTCTTTGATTTATTACACGAGAAAAATAACAAAGACAAAAAATGCACCATTGTGAAATATTGTTGATGTTTCCGGAACGTGGTTTGGCTTAGCACACGCCGTATTTCAGAAGCTGTCCTTGGCAGAGAGATCTGTTTATACAGGGTGTACTTAATGTGGGCACATAAATACCATGTTAATGTACTTACCTATGTCACCACTTATTTTTAACTAGTTGCGCCCCGCGGTTTCACCCGCGCAGATTTTATTCTTGGTATCCCCACGAGATAAATCCTATCTGCTACTCCAGACTATAATCTATCTCACTGCCAAGTTTCATACAGATCCGTTCAGCCGTTCCGGCGTGAAAGAGTAACAAACATCCATCCATCCCACTTACAAACTTTCGCGTTTATAATATTAATAGGATTTACAATCAGCTTGTGATCTCAATTAACATAACGTTAATCTTCTGAAATGGTATATATTACGCCTGCCTGATTGAAATCTTTCATTTTAGTGTGTACTAAAGTCTCTGATTGGAGCTTGTGATTCATTTCTTTTTTATTATTTCTACAGAGTAAAATGGCGAAGGAGCGTTTGTAGCTCATACATTACAACGTAATAAGTCTAATAAGAAATGTCATGAAAGAGAAAGAAGTTATTCTCTTGTTGTTTCAGGTTTGCGAGTTTTTTTTATACATTTTTTTTAATTACTCAATGCAACACAACAACAATTTATGTTATAGAACAAACAAACACACACCCATAGTATTTTATTTATTTGTTCATCCTTTAATGTTTTTCTAAAAACTTTTATTTGGCTTTCATCACTATACTTACAACCTTTAGGTACGCTATTATCCCATCCCCTCTTCCCACTGATATCATAAATGTGAAAGTTTTGATATGTGTTACTCAATCACGCCAGTTCGGCTGAACGGATCAGGATCAAATTAGGCACAGAAGTAGGTTACAGTCTGGAATAGCACATAGGCTACTTTTTATCCCATGGCAATGCCAGTGAAAGCCCGAAATTTTAAAATTCATTTTTTTTTTTTTATACAACTAGCTGATGGAACAAGCAGATGGCCCACCTGATGTTAAATGGTAACCATCACCTATAAACAAAACATTGCCCCGTAGGTCACGCACAATAGGAACGTGCCCTACGATGCACTGCCCTGCGTCCATCAACTTGAGGCATACGGATGTTAAGCCTCATGTGCCTGTAATTACACCGGCGACCACACTCTTCAAACCGAAACACAGCGTTGCTGCTTGGCGGCAGAAAAAGGCGTGGTGGTAGTACTTCCCGGACGAGCCCTTAACAAAGATTGGTAGATTTCAATTGGTAGGTCCTTGTTCAAAGTTTCATGCTATATTAGATGATTACATGGCGTGTACCTACATCTGCCTATATAAAGCTACGTATACACTCTAACGTAGACATTTATTATGAAGATTCCGTATCTCATAAATGGAATTAATGCGTTTGTCGGTAAACACGGAAATTCTAAGCTGTCAACGCGGTTTCGAATTAAATGAGGCCAAAGATAAATACAAGTCGAAAAGTAGCTTTAACTCGACTATCTATATTTGTACAGCGTGAACTTTTTCATCGTCCTGTCACTAGTTTCTTTCGAAACAGTGTGGTGAAAAGATTTAAGTGCACCTCAAGAAGCTCCTTTCGAGCACTTGGTACATACATGTTATAGGTTCTACAATATGCCGGTTTACACACGATGTTTTCCTTCGTCGTGAACTAGCAATCTCAATCACCAATCATACAAAAGAGCGGTAGGAACCATAGACATATATTATAATATATTTTGATTTTATTTATTTATTTGACTTTGACATTCTAAGCATACCCAAGAGTACCTATATAACGCTTGAAGCATACAGCGCCAGCGGTGGGACAAGAAAGCAGGATTTTATTTTATTTGCATTATTTTTTTACGGGCTTAGCAAATGGCATTATTTTACGCAAAGTTATACGAACGTGCCCTACGATGCCCTGCGTTCACCAACTTGAAGCACTGAAGATGTTATGCTTCATGCAGTTGTGATTTCATTGTCAACCGAAACTTGAAGAGTAAATAAGCAGAGTTTGCTTGGTGGTACAAATAGATATGGTGTACCTCTCCGGACAAAGAGAACTTAAAAAAGAACATGTTTAAGCTTAAAAATGCACTTTTTTAGTGTGGAAATGCGATGTTTAACTTTGTTGAGAAGCTTCTAACGAGGATGAAACGTCATCGCATTTCTACACCCAGTGGAAATTTGATCGTCCATAATCCCAGCCCTGGGCAGGGATTGTGGGTAATTCTCAACAATTGTAGCTACGATGCACACACTAGAACTATCTTAATTGTTCATTGTCCCCTAATTCGTTCGCGTCGCCACAGCCCCCAGGAGATCGCAGCGACTGGTCATTAGAAAATGCAACACTAACTTTGTTTCATCGCCAAGCTAAAATAAACTCTAAGTTCTAGGTAGTAAGGGTAGACAGTGCTGCAGAATTATTGTCCGAGGATGAAAGGCAGTAGAGCAATGTCAAAGAACGAGGACAGCTTTGTTACCTAAAATGTCATTTTTCATTTTTGTGTGATTTCTTTTGAGGTTGAGTTTTCGAGCTTTTTATAAACTTCTGCAATTGAAATCTAGGTCTACAATAGGAATTTTAAAAGGCAGGTTTCAGTAATGAGAAAAACGCAAAATAAAATAGACTTGAAAGTAGAGAGCCTGAGCCTATTACTTAGTTTAGTTCAATCGTTATTTATTTTTTTATTTTTTTTTATACAACTAGCTGATGGAACAAGCAGATGGTCCACCTGATGTTAAGTGGTAACCATCACTTATAAACAAAACATTGCTCCGTAGGTCACGCACAATAGGAACGTGCCCTACGATGCACTGCCCTGCGTCCATCAACTTGAGGCATACAGATGTTAAGCCTTATGTGCCTGTAATTACACCGGCGACCACACTCTTCAAACCGAAACACAGCGTTGCTGCTTGGCGGCAGAAAAAGGCGTGGTGGTGGCAGAAAAAGGCGTTATAAACCTTGTGGAAACCATAATGTAAAATAATTTAATTATATCAGCATTTGCACTTTTGTAAATTAGGTGACTAAGTAAGGCTTCAACCACACCTGCGCGACCATCGCGACTGCGAAGCGAGAGCGTCTGCCGTGCGGCGGACGTTACCCATTAGTACCCATACTTTATCTATTGCGCTGGACGAACGACGACGCGCTCAAAGACCGTTATAAATATGGCCTTAATATTTAATGTTAATCTTATAAATATATAAGTATATAAATAAATAAAAATAAATAATGCTGGACAATCCATACAGCATCATCTCGCCCCAAAGTAAGCTACTCAAAGCTTGTGTTATGGGTATTAAATGACTGATATATTTAATACATTATATACTTACATATATACATAGATATTTTTTATTTTTATTATACATAAACACCCAGACCAACGGAACAAATTTCTGCAGATCGTACACAAATTTCTTCCGAGGCGGGAATCGAACCCGCAACCTCTTGCGTCGCAGGCGGACTTTCGCCCGCTGCGCCACTGAGGTCGTGATATACGTTAGTTTGTAATGTGCATGTAAAACTATAATATAAAAACAATAAGATGTGTACAATTATATTCATAATATTAGTATTAAAATACAATAATACTTATAATAATAAACTCAACATAAAAACCGGAAAAAAAAATAGAAACTCGGAATGAACAAGTAAAGCCAGGTAAACGAACAGAAGGCACACAAAGTTTGTAACTAATTTATTTTGATAAAAAATATGAGGCTCAACATTTTGCAAAGTTTCGTATCTTTGACGACGCAATTTACTTGAAGCATCTTTATTATTAAAGAAAACTTAATTTTCTTGTTACGGGGCGTCGCTTCATGGTGGAAAAATGCCGTAAAGAGCCAAAAGCTTGGGGTTTGACAGCCGCTAATCTTATTAAAATTGTAACCAGAATAATATGATTGAAGGCAAGGTACACAATAACTTTCGACACTATAAAGATACCAACAAACACAACATTACAATGTTGTAAGAAAATTCTTTAAAACATAGGTGGTATTATGCCTCTGCTGTTACCCTCGCCTTGTGGGTATCAAAAATTATTTAGCTTTTAAGGAAACTCCCAGTTTAATGTGCCCAACATATATATATATATATATAGTATGCCCAATGTATATAGTATGTAATATGTGTGTGTAAACTTATTTATTTGATCCACATCCATTTCAAGTTTTCGGCTTTTTCTTCAATTTATATGTGGTATTTGATTAAACTTGTATAGGTAAAGAAAAAAATAACATAAGCAAACACGGACATTTGATTAGATTATGGTATTTGTGAGAATAAAATATATAAGAAAATTAATATAAGTAATATTTTTTTTGTAAAATTGGTTGTAAATACTATAGATAGATTATATAAAATGCAATAAAGAAAAAAATATGGATATATACCTATTATATTAATATACCTGCCGTTGACTTAATTAATTTCATCTTCTCATTTTTGACAAATGTGTCATTGAAGCGATTTCTTACACCGCATAAAAACCCATCAGACTTGCATCACGATGCGACAAAACACCCTGTAATGGTTATTTGATGGTCCAACCACGGCCTGTATACCGTTGATAGAAGATTGATGCCTTTAAAAATTACCCCAAAAGGTTCTTGGGTATGATTTTATGGCAACAATAAATAGCTTATGGGCTTACTCGAGAAATTATAGTGAAGGTGAACGTGTCAGTATCACCTTGTTTTGGTGATCGAAAAACGGAAAATTACTGAGAAAAGTTTATGTTTTCCAAAAGTCACGGTCATTTGAAATGGATTCAGTGTGTCAAATAAACCTTAATAATATAATTGCCTGATAAAGTATAAACCTTACTTATCTTTTCAGACAGTTAGGCACGTTCATACATGACACTAACACCCGTTTCTGAAAGCTCGATCAACACTAATCGGCTATCAAGTCACTTGCTATTTCATCTTTTACTTCAAATTAGTTGAGATAGCAAGTGACTTGACAGCCGATTAGTGTTGATCTCCAACAAAATATCGGCGCAATTTAAAAGTAATTGAAACATCAATTTTCATTTATTATTTTGAAAAGCAATCTTTTGGTATAGGTGTTGTATTATATTGGCAGGAATGAATAGTAATTTACCCGGTAAAGAGGGATTCGTTACATGCTGGTATTTATAGCGTAATTGTGGCGTAAAGGTTGCCATTCACGGCGCGACCAAAATGCATACCGTCCAGCATAAACAGCAGTGTCAATAGATTTCTTATTAAATGAACAATCTTTTCAGAGTGGCTGTTGTTATTGCGGTCTAAGATGAAGGAGCCGTAGTAAAAGTTGTGTCATCGTTTTATTTTAGATTAAAGAAAGAATTTATAGAAACAAGGCAATATTATTCTCAAAATCAAAACGATCTTTATTCAGTATCACAAGGATCACTTTGAAACGTCTCAGATACTTACTAGGTGGATCTACCGCCGCCGGTTCATCGTGACCAAAGCTTAGCAGAACTGGCAAGAAACTAAAAAAAAATAATAATAATAAAAATATTTATTTTCAGAAAAGATTTAACAATAGGGTAATATAATAACTAGGTACAGTTGCTATCTAAAATAGTCGCATAAACAAAAATTTTTTTGTAAAAACCTGTATAAACCTTTGTAGCATCTTTGTATAGACACCTCGCTCTAACTAAGTATAATATACTTGTATATATTATAGACTAAGCTTGGTCCTTATATTTTTTTTGTATGATCGTTATTACAAAATGTGGTAGAGATCATCCATTCTAAAAATGTACGTCCCTCTACATGCCGTCACCAACACAAGCAAATGAGATGTATAGACGCAATACATGCCACCAAGCAATTTCATTCGTCATTAAGTTTCCCGCCAGACATGAAAGTGTCACATTCACGTTCGGCGGGAAACTGAATGACGAATAAAATTATCAGGTGTCATGTATTGCGTCTATACACCTCATTTGCTTGTGTGGGTGAAGGCAGGTAGAGGGGCGTGCATTTTTAGAATGGATGATCTCTACCTACACAATTGTTCATTTTGTAATGAGTTGGAGCATATTTCAACCCTAAGCTTTTTTGTCATCCACATAATCAGATATTTTAAAGTAAGTAAAAGTGATATCGTCAATGTAGTCGCGCAGTTAATGTGATCTTTATTCAAACATACGGTAATAAAACACTCCCATATTTTGGAACACCGTCAACACATTAATGCGATGAACGCCCGCCATTACAAGCGATGTTTTGCCTTATTCGAAATATTACCTATAAATTGCAGAGAGCAACTTCATTTTGGTTTTAATAGAAATAACATCACATTTTATGAGAAAACATGGAAAAAACTACCCGATGTGGAGCGGGAGCTCATAAAAGTTGAATTTCTACCGAGAACAGGTCTTAGGTTTAAATATTTTGGTATTTTGGTATCAAGTCCCAAACTAAGAAGCCGTGTTAGTAAGCCCGATAACAGTAACAGATAGATTTGTATTGTATCAAAAATAATTGTATTTTTAAACCGACTTGAAAAAAGGAGGAATTCGACTGTATGTTTTTTTTTCTTTATGTTTGTTACTTCGTAACTTGGATTGGATGGATTGATTTTGATGATTATTTTTTTAATCGAAAGCTGGTACTTGTCATGTATTCCCATTTAAATTTGATATAATTTTTGAGTTATAGTAGTAGTGAGTGTATTTTCCGGTGCATTTGAAGTCGGTTATATGACGTAACAGTCCTATAGACCAAATGGGAGTTACCGGTTTTATTATGAAAGAGTTACTCCCAGTTTTTGAAAGGTCGATCAACACTAATCGGCTGTCAAGTCACTTGCTATTTCAGCTTTTACTTTAAATTAGATAGAGATAGTAAGTGACTTGACAGCCGATTAGTGTTGATCGAGTTTTCAGAAACCGGGGGTAGCCTTTCTTTCTTTTTTTGATACATTTTTGTAAATTCATACTTATAGTGTAATAAACACAAACACAAAAAACTTACTCAGCTTTGTTAGAAACCACAAAAGCGGACGTGAAAAACCTGTTACTCTATTAAAAATATTTCAGACTTTTCGTACAATTTTATTTTCGTAATGGCTTTCTATTCAAAACTGACGCGGTAACGCGTTACCAACACGTTACCACGTAACTCAAATAAAAATTTAGACCGGTATTGTTAGGGTTCCGTAACTAAATGGTAAATACGGGACCTTAAGACGAACACAAGGGCTAATGACGTGACTCTCGACCGCACGTGATGACATGTTGAAAGATATAAAACCGCTAAACCATTTTAGAAAAATCGCAAACAACCATTTCCAACCATCACACAAAATGGTTGATTGCGATTTTTCAAAATTGGGAAAAGTGATTTTATATCGTTTAAGCGAGTACTTAGGCTCCGGTGTCCGTCTGTCCGTCCGTCTGTTACCAGGCTGTATCTCATGAACCGTGATAGTTAGTTGAAATTTTGTGTTGCCGTTGTAACACAAATACTTTAAAACAGAAAAAAAAATATTTTGAGGGGCTACTATTACAACACACTTGATTTTATTGCCGTTTTTAAAAAATATGTTAAGGAACCCTTCGTGCGCGAGTCCGACTCGCACTTGGCTGGTTTTTATTTTTAATACTATTTCGAAATAGGTAGCGCCAGTTCTCCTGGCGATCCTTGTGATTGAACTAAATAAAGACATTTTAATTTTGGTATACGGGAAGATGGGGGAATGCCGATCACCTGAAAGAAAAATGCTCAATTTGTTTTTTCATTTGTATTATTAGTTTTGAGGTTTAGAGAGTCTGCCTGCTCAAGCGTTACAACCCCTGCGCTGCAGCGTGCTCGTTGTGTTTCAAGGCACCTTTAATAAGTTATTGGAGTGAGCGGTATTACCCGACATGATCACCATTACCCCTGCTTCCCCTACCTAATATGAGTACATAGGCCTATAAGTAAGAGAAGAAGAGGCCTATGCCAAACTAGGGCAAACAGATGACGAATGTGTTAGATTATCTGAATAAATGCTATTATTGTTATAATTCTTAATATTATTATGAGTACTCTAGTAGCGCCCTGCGGTTTCACCCGCGTAGTTTTAAATCCCGGTATTCCCACGGGATAAAAAGTAGCCTATGTGTTTACTCCAGGCTATAATATATATCTGTGCAAATTGTCACCAAAATCCGTTGAGCCGTTCTGGAGCTATAGATTAACAAACATCCCTCCATCTATCCGTCCATTTATCCATCCATCCATACGTACAATCTTTCGCATTTATAGTATTAGTAGGATAACGAAAAAGCACATTCACGCATGAGGTGCAGTAAAATGAGTAAGTGGGTCATTGTAAAACGTCCACTCCATGTCTTGCACTGTTAGTGCACTTGCGTAGTGTTCACGTTTTCCATCTGATCGCATTCAGATGAAATTGATCTGATAACTGGCTGCTCGACCCAGTTAATTAAACTGACATATACAGGAATTGGAAGTTTTTATTGTTTTCATTATTCGCAGGTTATTTGGTTTAACTGCATTCATACTTTGCTGTATTCTGATTGGGTAGTTTGACTAGTTTGGTACTCATTTTTAAAAAGGTGAAAGTTCATGTCATCTCCATAACGGCTTCATGGATTTGGATGAAACTTGGAGTAAACTAATCTATTTTTGGGTTTAAATCATGTGAGCAAAGCCATGCATGAGTACTACCTACTTGATTTATAATAACATCAAAATTAATTCAAAAAATTACACAGACAAAAATTATTAAAAAAAAATTATAATAAATAAATAATGCTGGACAATCTACACAGCACCATCTAGCCCCAAAGTAAGCTACTCAAAGCTTGTGTTATGGGTACTAGATAACTGAGAGAAAGTTTTTCAATTACCTATATAAGTTTATTAAGGCAAACCGAATTTTGCATTACTTTTTATTTTAATGGCGAAAATTCGTAGACAAAATTTATTCACACCTGTGAGAGCAATGACCTCCACGTTAAAACACTGTGTATTGAAGGCATCTGCTTGCTTACGTACTTATTATATTATAGTTATACCTAAGTCGTTGGATCACAAAAGAATAAGATTAGAGTTTCACAATCTGAGCGCGTTTCGCCGTCGTGGTGCGACTGAACAGCGGCATTATAGTGCTGCCTTCAGACTGTGTGATTATCTGTACGTAGTTTAAAATGCAATATAATAAAATACGTAGTTTAAAAGACAATAATATAATTATGCTTGTGAAATTATTTTATAAAATACTTGGATCTATTTTATGATTCTTTATTCTTTAATAAAATAATAATTTACCAAAATATGGTTCTACATATCAATAATCATGTCACAATAATCAGTCATATGGTAAATTTGGTAGAATGATTATTGTGACATGATTATTGATTGTTTCGAACGAAAGGCGTCACGGAAGACCAGCGTTTTAGTAGTAGCACTATTACAGCATAAAGCTGAGTGACACAAAATAAACGATATGATTTGATTTGAATGAGTCATAAATTTATGATGATTTTTATTGCACGTCAGTGTAGTTTTTTTATTTATTTAATTTTATTTATTTATTTAAACATTACATCAATTAGTTGTTATTGTATATGTATTACTAGTTGCGCCCCGCGGTTTCACCCGCGCAGATTTAAATCCCGGTGATCGGAAAACATTTATACCTACGATTGCTGATATCACTCATTGCTCAAAATGCAACGATAGCGCGTGCTAATCTTTCCTGTGGCGACATCTAGTTATTATTTAGGAACGAAAAATGTATCAGCTAAATACATTAAAATGCTAAATATCTGCCAACACCCGGTATTCCCACGAGATAAAAAGTAGCCTATGTGTTATTCCAGACTATAATCAATCTCTCTGCTAAGTTTCATCCGGATCCGTTCAGCCGTTCCGGCGTGAAAGAGTAACAAACATCCATCCATACATACAAACTTTCGTGTTTATAATATTAGTAGGATTAATGCAAAAGGCGGGTTTCTTTCCATCAGGTGGGCCGTATGCTCGCCTGCCTGCTTTGGCATAAAAATCATAATGAAAATCATAATATTAATGCCTAATATTATTGCAACAGCAAAACCGACACCAGTGCGAAGGATGCAGATTGATGCCCTAGTCTGTAAGCCTGTTAGTTGTCGCGGTGCTATTTTCAAAAGACCAATTGTAAGTTGCACGTCTTGTTAGCGAAATTCTCGTCCGCACTTTTTGGAACCGGTGCATTTTTCCTTGTTGTTGAGACCGTTGAAAGTGCAAGAGCGTACTAACTTTGTTGGCAGTCACAGCGAAAGTGCCGGTCGAAGTGTTCTGGAAATTGAAGTTTTCGGTAAGGAAATTGTTACAGTTGAGACTTCTAGAATGCCCGTGATTTTCAATTAGACCGAGTGGACATGCGTTATTTTCTGTAAGAATAGATATTCATATGCATTTATATACATATTCATTATGTCAGAATACATATTGTCATTTTCATTTTAGACCTTTTTCTTCTTCTTGTTTGTTGACTGGTCGGATACTTCAACGTCTTGCGTCGGTGGTCAAAGCTAAAATGGTAACGCGTGGTAACACAATCTGTATGCCTTAGGTTGATTGATGCAGGGTAGTGCACTGAAGTCACATTTCTATCGTGCGTGACTTACAAGGCAATGCTTTGGTATAAGTGATAGTTACATCAGATGGGCCATCTGCTTGTTCCATCAAAGAATTCAAGATTGGACGCCTCGAATCTTCAATTTTTTGGATTTTTCAGGACGACTCGAAAAGACTTTGGAAATACGATCTCGTTCGCGCTGATTGGAAGAGACTCCCAAACATCGGCATGAGTAAAAATTTTGGATGTGAAATCTTAATCTGTGCAGAATAAAAAAAACTCGGTCTACCTTACTGTTGAATTCAATATGACCACAGTAAACTTAGTTAGGTTACATTGTTTTTACTTTCTTTTTTGACTATTTTATTTTTACTATTTTCACTGAAGGCGTGCCCTATGTGCCCATGGCACTGCTTCCATCTGATACATAATGATGTTAAGTCATGAGCCTGGTAATTGAACTGACACAACCTTTGCGTAAATAGTGATTTCCGGGTTACATAATGCTATAAGATCTTACACTAGAAACTCCACTTTCTTACAAACGTTTTCAATAAATTAGTGTAAGCAGACCTTGATGCTAATAGCATTGCCTACTATTCATCTTGTATTAATATTCACTCAGCAACGGCGAAAGGTTTTATCGCATCCAATAAAACTTCATAACTTTATTTGTTGACAAGCTGTTATCTACGTTGTAAAACGATTTTTTAGTATCTTCCTGATTATTTTATGAACTCGCCTGGATTAGGGTCATCTAACACTTTGTGATGAAACTTTGCCTTTTATTTCGCGATAAAGCCGTCAAGTGCCTCTTAGGGCGCGTAATTTCGTCCCGAGCTGAAGATTAGAAACAAACTTGTAACATAGAGCAGGGGTTCCCAATTTTATTTGGCCATGGAACCCTAATCTAAATATATATAACTCAAAGGTGACTGACTGACTGACATAGTGATCTATCAACGCACAGCCCAAACCACTGGACGGATCGAGCTGAAATTTGGCATGCAGGTAGATGTTATGACGTAGGCATCCGCTAAGAAAGGATTTTGATCAATTCTACCCCCAAGGGGATAAAATAGGGGATGAAAGTTGCATGAGATTTTCAAAGTAAACGAGCGCGAGCAAAGTCGCGGGATCAGCTAATTGATCATAAATTTTTTTGCAGAAACCTAGCTGGCAGTTTTGATAAGTTTATCTTGTAGTTTTAATATATGCAGGTTAGACTCGGGAGAAAGAACAAATTATATATGAGAAACAATTAATATAAGTACATTTGCAAAACATCGAGGCGATGCGACCGACGCGACGATGCAGCTCGGTTGTGAGTATTTTCCACGAACGTTTTATTTAGGTAAATCTCGGACAGACCGCGGAACCCCTTTGACCCTTTCACGGAACCCCTGGGTTCCACCACCATTTAGGAAACCCTGACATACGAGAGTTATTTGAATGGTTTATAGCACGGAAATTGGCGAGCGCTTATTAAAAAACTTGGAATTCCAATGCGATGAACTTGTAATGTTTGCATTAGGTATTAGTTTGTCTGAATAATGTCATACGAATTCCAACAATCAATGTATACTGACTGCGTTTCAGTAGATGTGAAATTTAATGCTACGAAAAAGTCTATTTCCCAATATGCTATAGAAAAAGAATCATTCAGGATTCAGGTACACCTTGAAGTGTCGCTATATCTCCTTATTTGCGTTTGGCAATTCTTTACGATAAGGTACCTACCGTATCAATAGCTGGTAGAAACGTACACGTGTAGGCAGTATAAGCCTATTTTCCATGCAAAGTTCTATAATTCTTGGAAAGGCTCAAGTTGTTTAAGAAATGATAATTTACTAAACTTATGTTTACCCAACTATCTTGAAGCAAAAGGAGGGTTATTGTTCAAACTGCTCTAACGCACAATTTACAAACAAAACTATCAAAAGACCTATCCAATCCAAGTAAGAGAACCAAGGCAGTGGTCGAAAACCCGATTCATTGGACCGTGAGCGTATATTTCGGACAGTTAATACCCCGACAGAGCCTAACTTGGGATGTATGTTTACACACAAAGCAGTGGGCAACGTTGGGCAGAGCAGGATTATTTTATTGTCAAAAGTGGACAAAAATATACATATAGATTTAGTAACAGACGATAATTATAAAAAAACTCGTCAAAGGTATTTCTGTACTTATTTCTGCCGCGAAGCAATAATGGCCTCTTTGCTGTGTTCTGATTTGAGACGGTGACGTGGCACCGTTGAGATGACACCTCTTCACCCAACGCTATTGTAGCCCAGCACCCTAATTGTCTAACTCTCTAGTAATCTTGATCGACACAGATGAGGGGATATGTAGTATCACAATGACACAGATGAACTTGATATATAGTACAGAAAATTAGACACTTGAAACCCAGAATAGCGTCATGTTAATGGGCTTCAAGTTAGACAATAAAGCCCCAGCTCTTCTTATACTAATAATGGTAGGTGTAGGAGGCTCTCCAGCAATGTTTTTTTTTATAAAACTAGCTGATAGAACAAACAGATGACACACCTGATGTTAAGTAGTAACCATTACCTTTATCAAAGCATTGCCTCGTACAACACGAAGTACAATGCTAACATCCCTGCGGTCCATCAATTTGAGGTATACAGATGTAAAGCCTCATGTGCTTGTAATTACACCGGGGACCAAACTCTTCAAACCGAAACACAGCAACGCTGCTTGGCGGCAGAATAGGCGTGGTGGTAGTACTTCCCCGGATGAGCCCTTCATAAAGAGCTCTACTATTAAAAAGATGGACTACTACTACTCGAAAAAAGGTAGGATGATGATCTGAGGTCTAAGGTAGCTAAATACAAACTTCAAACGCGTACCAAAAAAATACAAAGAGCTGATGTCCAGATTTGGTGGTGCGTCTTGAAAGATACTTTCGTCCAGTGAACTGCTCCAAGTTGATGAATGGCTGATAATTAGTGGTCACAACCAGAAGACTGGCAATCTATTTCCTGTCTAAATGCTGTCTTGGGTTGGTCCCACTCCGTAAACCGTTTCTTTATCAGGGCCCCAAAGGCGAACTTTACGCATAATTACGGAATCTCATTTAAATATTTTCCTACTTCAAAGTTTAGGACTGATATAATAGTCCGTATTATAAGGAGAACCGAAGACAGGATTGTGACGGACTGATTTTTAAATGAGAAAGACCCACGTGCGGTTCTGAAGTTCTTTTTCAATCCTCGTCTACTGAAACAGACTAAAAAAGATAATCTATTGTCTGTGTCGTGTCGCAGTCTAGAGATTATGAAGTGTTTGTGAGTATAGTACCCGTTAATTTCTTGCTTATTTATCTAGGCTTGTTTGCGTATTAGATTAACCTAGCTATGAGACGTTCTAGAGTGATCCTTATAGTTTGACGATAAATGCCTTTTGACTTTATATTAAACTCAAACATCCCCAGTGTAATTTTTGTCAAAACAACACGAGTTGGAGTGAACTTCAGATTTTCTTGATTGATTTAAATTTACCAACGGTGAAAGAAAAATACTGCGAGGAAAATATTTGGCATTCTAACGGATGCTACGAATGTGAAAAATGTAAATGATGCTGAAAAATGAAGGAATGGGCACCGAGCTGATGCCTATAGGTATATCACATCCATAATAGTCATCCTAATTATCAAGTTTTTTTTTTATTCTTTGATTTTAATTCGTAAATGTATTTCTGGAGAACTAGTACTCAACTCATCTAATCGCAAAAACTTGTGTAAATGAATAAATTTTTTTTTTTATACAACTAGCTGATGGAACAAGCAGATGGCCCACCTGATGTTAAGTGGTAACAATCACCTATAAACAAAACATTGCCCCGTAGGTCACGCACAATAGAAACGTGCCCTACGATGCACTGCCCTGCGTCCATCAACTTGAGGCATACAGATGTCATGTGCCTGTAATTACACTGGCGACCACACTCCTCAAACCGAAACACAGCGTTGCTGCTTGGCGGCAGAAAATTCCCCGGACGAGCCCTTCACAAAGAGACTACTCTTAAATGTTGAATGTCTACTAATGTTGAACTAATGTTGAATCTACTACTCTTAAATGTTGAAAATGATTTAAATATTGTTTTTTTTTACTAAAAGTAGCGTTTTTTAGAAGACACCTTTTCTCCTTGCCGTTTCACTAGTTAATGACCCGCGATTATTCAGCCGAACATAAATCTCATCTAAAATAAATGCAAAACGCATCTAAATGCAGTCCATTTATATTGAAACAAAAACCGTTGTCTAAACTTTTCACAGCTCAACCCCAACTCAGTAACGAGTTGTCGAAACTGCTTCTAATGGGCCGTAGTTACCAACCCGCGATTTGTTCTCCCACATTTCATATCCCATTTTTGTGAGACTGATTTTTTCCAAGAGCACCAGGATGGTCTAGGGGACGTGACTTCGTAAACCACGAATATGGTCGTGCGCCAATGCATTTTTCTCTTCAAAAAATGTGCCAGTGCTGTGAAGGAAAACATAATGACGAAACTTTGGTACTTTACCTCCTATAATTTTTGTACCCAAAATTTATAACGTTATTATTTTTTAACATACCTAATAATATTACAATCTAGCCATAAATACGGCTGATAGGTAACCTAACAATGACCTAGTTTTATAAAGTAAGCTACAAGTATGAATGTGTGCACTGAAACTTTTCTTTCTGTCTCTATTGGTAGAGAGAAACTTTGTTCTTGTGTTCTTGAATATATCCATATCCGAAATGGATATAAAAATTATAGGCGTGAGTTTAAATTACCAACTAAGTGAGCGCCCAGAAATCCAGAGAAATACGAATTAGGTTAGGTTTTTTTTATAAGTGAAGTTATAATTTTTCTACGAGACGCAAAATTATATGTTGACATACGCTACTGTTAGGTTTATGTGAAAGCTGTTAAATATAATAAATTCTCATTTTGTAAAGTTGTAAGTTCTCATTTTGTAAAGTAGGTAACTCAAATGAATGTTTGTTAGGTACTTTAAGTTGCTGTTTTGTTTTTTCATACCACTCTCAGTCAGTTGCATACTTGTATTTTAGAAAGAAAGAGAGAATTTACAATTTTAATTTACAGTCAGTCGATTGAAATTTAGTCGAGTGACTGTAAATTAAAATTAATAATTATATTATACTAGTTGCGCCCCGCGGTTTCACCCGCGCAGATTTAAATCCCGGTATTCCCACGGGATAAAAAGTAGCCTATGTGTTATTCCAGACTATAATGTATCTCTCTGCCAAGTTTCATCCAGATCCGTTCAGCCGTTCCGGCGTGAAAGAGTAACAAACATCCATCCATCCATTCATCCTTCCATCCATCCATCCATCCATCATCATACTTACAAACTTTCACGTTTATAATATTAGTAGGATTTTGAGTAGTATTTAGTTGTACCCAAACTATATTTCGTATAATTGAAACTGAAACTGAAACAGCTTCACGACTTTGATTTCCAGGTACGGTAGATATCCCTTCAGACCTCCCAGTACCAAGTAGGTACTAATTCAAGATTCTTTGAGGATGTCTAAGGTCAGAGGTACGTCCAAACATTACATTTGGCACATACCCATATTTTGCAGTAATTAGTATTCCATACGTGACAGGTTGCAAGCCCATCGCCGCTGTTAGAATACTAACTGGTTTCCTCACGATGTTTTTCTTCACCGTTTAAGAAGCACTGGCATTGCGCACATAAATTTTTCAATAGAAAAATCCATTGGTGCACGACCGGACTCGAACCTGCGACCTTACGATCGGAAGGCGGGGTCACTGCCACTAGACCACCGGTGCTCATATAATTGTATGTGAAATATAGTTTTTGGGCTTTCAGTTCATTGGAGCACCTACTCGTAGACCAGACGAAAAAACCTCTTAAACCTAGAAAAGCAATTCTCCGCGACGCCTCATTAAGCTCGTCGAAACAAGTTTGTATTGCTCTATAATAGTTTTAAAAGGCTATTGGAGTTTCCAGTCCATGGCGCAAACGATTGTCTA
Organism: Plemyria rubiginata; assembly: GCA_963576535.1. Lineage (NCBI taxonomy): Eukaryota > Metazoa > Arthropoda > Insecta > Lepidoptera > Geometridae > Plemyria > Plemyria rubiginata. The sequence continues at coordinate 2,891,769 of OY754910.1, forward strand.
ACTGGCGAACGTTTTGTGGTTTTTACGTGGGTGCGTTCAAATAAATGAAATGCAGCTGCAAAATGCTGCTTTTATTTTAGTTCGGATCGTTGGATGAAACCTTTGATTGGATGGGTTTATTTGGAACCAGGCTATTGCCCGCGTGGCTCTGCACATGTGGTAATATACCTACCTCGAATTCATGTAACGGTTTGCTTTTTTGAAGGCGGTTGTTCCAATTTTGAATCGGTACAGCAAAATGAATGATTGAAGAATATTTGAGGATAGGAAGGTTATTCCCGCTCGTCTCCAGCGCTCGTCCCCACCAGGGACGAGCGGGAAGTTCTGTTGCAGCTTTGGTAGTTAGTAAAAAATTATTTGTCGCGTTCGATCCCCTTTTTTTTATAAAATCAAAGCTAACCTATTTGGCGGTAGGGCGCTTCTGTCTCATTAACACCCGAATACTCAAATGCAACTCAGATTTAAGCACGTCTCATGTGACGAGTTTTTGACGGAATTTCATTAAGAACTGTCAAAAAACCACGACTTGAGACGTGCTCAAATCTGAGTTGCGTTTGAGTATTCGGGTGTTAACAACACAAATACGATTGTACTCTCAAAGGCTCCTCTTATTAATAAACAATTCGGCTGCAGAGTATCGTTCTAATGAACTTCCTGGAATGTATTTGTCCCCTTAGAAATAGTGGAGGCGCGGTCACGTCTAGCACGGAGTGCGCACGGAAGAGATTAATGCGCGAATAGTGGCGACACCGCGCCCTCAGGACGTGACCAACATTCATTATATTTCCAAGATTTTAGATGCCTCTCTTTGTCTACCGTAATTCGAAAACAAATGGACGAATTTAACCGAAGTACAAAGAGCCTACGCGTATGACTCATGGGCCGATGAATATTTTTTTTTTCTGTAGCTCACTTTTCGACTGTCTCTCAATACTCAATACATTTATTGCTTTCACATGGTTTTGACATGGTTCAGGTACATACATAGTTGTTGGGTGTTATTAAACAAGTATCACATGGACCCTGCATAGGGTATGGCAACGTGGAGGCAGGCCGAGGTTTTAAATATTATATTTTATTTATATATTTTATACCTATGCGCATTGTTTTTGAATTAAAAGTAGTCAATTAAGAATTGTGGATTAAAAGCAGTCAATATTTGGGTCAAAGCAATAATACATACATCGAATGAATTAAATAAAATGTGTCAAAATTTGAAATAGCTTTTTATGCTTATCTACACTATTATTATAAAGAGGAAAGATTTGTATTTTTGTATGCTTGTTTAGGGATACCACATGCAAAAATAAACAACATAACATTTCAACATAGCATGTGAAAAAAATACAAACAATCAAAAATGCTCCTTAGTACCAAACAATATGGTTCTAAGTTTGTATCACTATACTATTAATAAATAATTGTAGCCTCTATAAGGGATGGGATTTTTTAAATACCTACATACGCTTATTCGCATTAAATCATCAAAAATCTGCTACTTCCTCACATTTCAGATTTCACGTAAGAGCCACAAAAGGTATGAAAAAAACCAAATTTAGCAGTTTACACTCTGGTAAGATAAGAGGCGAGTTAACCCGCGTGAAGAAATATATTAAACTGAACTTTACAAAGACGTACACTTGGGAATTCATTAAGTTAATCGCAGACAAAAGCTTTCAATAAACAAGGAACAATATTAAAACATGACTCAAACAAAGGATATAATCCTACCAGGCACCTAATTTCAAGGTCTCTAAAGCTTGCTTTCCACTGTGAAAGCTTTACACTTCACTTATCGATTCATATTTGCGTATTCGTCTTATTTTGCCAAATACAACAATGTATTTTTTTTGCAGTCCTCGAAAATGTTTACTTCACGTGGCGAAAGAATCTTGTTTTAGTATTTTTTGTGCTAGAAATGCTATGAGTATGAAACTTCACTTAAATGCCTTATGGTCAATCACCGAAAAAAACAAAAAGGAACAAGATTTTAGAAAATTGTAACCACAGCTCGCATATTATTGACGACCTTTGTGACGCAGCGGGCGAGAGCCCGCCTGCGACGATAGAGGTTGCGGGTTCGATTCCCGCCTCGGAACAAATTTGTGTACGATCTGCAGAAATTTGTTCCGTTGGTCTGGGTGTTTTTTATGTATATAATAAAAAATATCTATCTATGTAAGTATATAATGTATTAAATATATCAGTCATCTAGTACCCATAACACAAGCTTTGAGTAGCTTACTTTGGGGCTAGATGGTGCTGTGTGGATTGTCCAGCATTATTTATTATTTATTTATTATTATAGCTCACATTGGACTAAAAGCTTAAATACTTCAGACGAAAACTTCAATGGCGTTAATTGAATTATTTCTCTCTTGTAAAGCTTAGATAAAGGATGTAAGGATTTCTCCTGTTTATAATAAGGGATTATGATTGAGTACCAGTTCGTTTGTTTGCGATTTAGACTAAAGATAATGTCTTTTGAAGAAGCAGAGATTTTCAACCATGGATCTTTAAAGAGAGTGCCAGATTTCCGCTCGAAGAAAAACAAGAGAGATTATCGGATTACACTTTTTTTATATTTAACTAGCAGTCCGCACCGGCTTCGCACGGGTATTTAACAATAATTTCAAAATTATAATACACACACATAAACCCTTCTATTTGCGTTAGGTTACTAAAAAAGAAAAGTATAAAGAAAATTTTAACATTATTATTTTAATGAACTTTTATTTTTATTACTTAACTTTTTACCGTTGCGTAGGGGAGCCGACTTCATTTCTTGACATTGACTCCCCACCCGTACGGCCCCTACCCTAAGGTGCTGCCTAGCTCGCCAAGCGGGGTGAGCGGCTACCACGCGACTTTTTTCTAATACTTACATTTTTAAACTTGTGATATCTTTCGAATGGAAAGTCCGAATTGAATAATTTAAAAAGTTTTATAAAGATATTGAAGCAGTTTTGAATATGAAGTAATTTATTTTAATAAGGATTAATACCAAGATACAAATAAAGAGCCTCTTATAGCGGCGGCATTTCAATTAAAATTTTAAAATAAAAAAACACTTATTGTGGCATAACTATAATAGTTAGACACATGCTGTCGCGACACTTTTTGTAAATAATGATGTGTTCTGCAAAGTTGTAGAACATTATTTTATTATATCATCAATAGTTTTCGCAGTGCACGCGATGTAAAGAATATTTTACGAATTTTTTTACACCTTGGGTTACATTATTTGAATTTTAGTAAGGATCCCAAATTTTTTTGAAAATGTAATATAGCCTATGTTCACCGGGGATAGTGTAGCTTCCCAACAGTGAAAGAATTTTTCAAATCGGTCAAGTAGTTTCGGAGCCTATTCAATGCAAACAAACAAACAAACAAACAAACAAACAAACAAACAATCAAATCTTTCCTCTTTATAATATTAGTTTAGATTTATATACTTCTGATATTTTTTTTTATTAAATAAGATTAGTTGCGCCCCGCGGTTTCATTTGCGCAGATTTAAATCACGGTGATCGGAAAATATTTATAAAACGATTGCTGACATCACTCTGCTCAAAACGCAACGATAGCGCGTGCTAATTCCTGTGGCGACATCTAGTTATTATTTAGGAACTAAAATATGTATTACAGCTAAATACGGTAAAATGCAAATCTGCCAACGGTATTCCCACGGGATAAAAAGTAGCCTATGTGTTATTCCAGACTATAATCAATCTCTCTGCCAAGTTTAATCTGGATCTGTTCAGCCGTTCCGGCGTGAAAGAGTAACAAACATCCATCCATACGTACAAACTTTCACGTTTATAATATTAGTAGGATAATATACATATAAAGGACCACACCAAAGTCACGCAATGCAATTGTAACGCGTTTTCATAGGCAGAAATCCTTTTAATGCTGCTGTATAAAATAAAATTGTATCTAAAGTTATGAGCTCAGAAACCGTTCTGCATCATGCATTACGTAAATCTAAAAACTATCTTGGCGCAGTGTATATTTCAGTACAGTGAGCATATTCAAGGATGATTTAGTTACTGGACGGAATTTTTTACCCACTAATAATGCCTCTACACTCTTGCAATCTACTAACTCTAAAATGTCATCGTTTCATCAGTATAGGTCTATCCACGAGTTCTTGCCTATTTCACACTTTACCTCGTCTTGGTTGACTTTCTCAACATTTTTATCTATTTACCATACTCGAGTGTTTATTTAAATTGCTTCAGAGTTCAGATTACTTTAGTTTTTTATTTTGCCAATCTTTATGATAAGTCTTGCTAAAGGATGTAAGTATTTAGCGTCCAGTAGCTCCTGCTACTATATTTTGGAGTGGAGTCGTGAGCGTTATCCAATGAATACCTGATCACTGGCAGAGAGCACTGAAGAATGTATTGGATTTTCCCTCATATCCGTGTTTATATGGAGTCTACGAAGGCTGAAAGTGTCTTTACAATGTCTTGAAGAACGACAACGCTTGTGTTTTCTAAATTACTATCACTCCATAGTATAAAACATAGCCGCTTCCCGCTTTCTATCCGTCTGTCTTTATGTGTTCATAGATCTTTAAAACTACGCAACGGATTTTGATGCGGTTTTTTTTAATAACCAGAGTGATTCAATAGGAAGGTTTATCAAATGGCATACCTAATGTTGTGTAAGTGGTAACCATCACCCATACCAAAGCATTGTCTCGCAAGTCACGCACGAAATGAACGTGCCATACGATACATCAACTATACGAGGTATACGGATGTGCCTGTAACTGTAATGTCACTGGCAGCCACACTCTTCAAACCAAAACAGCAACGCTGCATGATGGCAAGAAATAAGTATGGTATGGCGTTCCTTTTTCGGACGAACAACACACAGAATGTTCAATACGCATCGGAAAATAGTAAAAAACAATAGAATAACATATTCATAAGGATAAAAAAATTTGTTTATGAAAAAAATGTGGAGACCTACGTCGTAGGTTGATGAATATACTAAAATGATCTGCGGCCCGATTAAGCTAATGTCTGGCTATCGCGATAGCTTTCAGTTTGTCATTTTGATCCCATTCATTCTATACCTACAATTGGATATTACACTCCCACAAAAGCTCCATTAACACTATAATCGGATGTCAAGTCACTTGCTATCTCTATCCAATTTGAAGTAAAAGCTGAAATAGCAAGTGACTTGGGAGCCGATTAGTGTTGATCGAGCTTTCAGAAATCGAGGGTATGGGAATCAAATGTCAAACTGAAAGCCATCTCGATTGCCAGTCCTTAGCGTAATCGGGCCGCTGCATTGAATGAGCAGTAAGTAATGCAGAAACGTAAATATAGTTATGAAATCTCTCGATGAATAATGCAGGTGAGGGAAGCGATCGCTCGAGACCTCGCTTCGATATTAAATCTTTGACATCGATGTGCTGAAAACAACGTGCTTATTCAGAGAAACGTTTTTAAAACGTTGTCTTTTGACGTATATTATAAATAAATAAAATAAATAAATAATGCTGGACAATCCACACAGCACTATCTAGCCCCAAAGTAAGCTATTCAAAGCTTGTGTTATGGGTACTAGATAACTGATATATTTAATACATTATATACTTACATAGTTAGATATTTTTTATTATACATAGAAAACACCCAGACCATCGGAACAAATTTCTGCAGATCGTACCTACACAAATTTGTCCCAAGGCGGGAATCGAACCCGCAACCTCTAGTCTCGCCCGCTGCGCCACAGAGGCTGTCATTATAGCGACCTTTTTGACGTGGCTGGCTGGTTTCCCACGGTGTGCGATTCTGAGAAGTGTGACGAAGTTCGTACGAGGCAGTCAGAAGCTGCGTACGAGCTTGTACAGAATTAGCAGGATGAAGTGGCAGCAGGTCATAAAGGTAGCTCAAAGAAGTGACAACTGCTGGGAGGAAAAGGTTCATGAATGACCAGCGACCATGAACTGAAACTGCGTGGGTTACTCTCCTATCCGATAGGCCTCTACTACTACTACATTGTAAAGATCGCGGTTTTTCCAGGAATATATCCAGACGATGTTGGTGATGATGATGATAATTCACGGAAGCTCACAGAAGACCAGCGTTGAGCGATATTCTCTCACATAAAAAAAATCTTTTCGCTATCATAGCAATATGGGTATCAAAATCGTAATAAAGTGTTTTCAAATATTGTATTAATGTATATCATAAAACCTTTCCCTATGGTCATACAAATCGTTTAGAAAAACCGCATCAAAATCGATGAAGCCATTTCGAAGGTATTAAGAGTTTTGTAATAAAAAAATGTGATTGCTGGTAACCCAAAATTGTTAAAAATGAGTTATACAACCACAGGCGTCAGTAAACTGCTAGGACATAGGTACACGAGCCTCCGACTGTCTGCGATCATTATATTTTTATCATTCGTCAAGACTGAAGAAAGGATTTCAATATTAAAAAGTACCAAATTTAAAACATTATCTTATTTACCTACCTACATACTTTTAGTTCGGGCACTCGGGTTTTTTTATTTTTTAATAAATCTTCTTGTTTTTATATGTTTTTGTGACACAAGTTAACGTTTTGATTTGATTTGATTATCTGAAGCTGACTGAATATTTGCCGTAACCTGCGATATCTTCCCTCAGAATATAAGCCAAACGATGCAAGCACCATTCTTCTACAGAGTCATCAACGCGAATAAAGCTTTCGAATGAACTATTATTATACCAGTGGGAGCAGACGCAAGCTGTCGATTATATGCCAGTTACAGACCCGCCGGGCGAAAGAAGTAAGCTGATGATAGTACGGGTGACTCGTTTTACTCCGGCCGCGCAAACACCCCACGCCCTGAAGTTGATGAGAACAGGCGTAGACTTGTGTCCGATGTTGAGAGTGCCTTAGAGCTAGTCTCCGACTGGGGAAGTAGAAACCTAGTCACTTGCAACCCGACGAAGACTCAGGTTTGCGCCTTCTCATCCAAGAAGGATCCGTTCTCTGTGGCTCCAAAGTTTCAGGACGTTCCCTTGTCTGTCTCAGATAGTATTGGGATTCTGGGGGTTGAGATATCTAACGAGGTCCAATATGGGAGTCATCTCGAAGCAAAAGCTGTACTGACATCCAAAAAACTTGGAGTGCTAAACCGTGCCAAACAGTATTTTACACCAAAACAGCGGCTTCTGCTTTACAAAGCACAAGTTCGACCGCATGTAGAATACTGTTCCCATCTATGGAACGGGGCACCCAAGTATCAGCTGCAACGATTTGATTCCCTACAAAGAAGAGCCGTTAGAATTATCAACGATCCCAAACTCACTGATACGCTAGAGCCGCTCAGCTTACGCCGCGACATTGGCTCTTTATGCGTGTTTTATCGGCTGTACAATGGGGAATGCTCGGAGGAGTTATTTGACCTTATCCCAGCGTCGAGATTTTACCACCGCTCCTCTCGGCACCGGGATCGAGCTCATCCACACATTCTGGAACCCTGGGTCTCTCGTACTCTCCGTTTTTCACGCTCATTTCTTCCCCATACCCATAGGCTGTGGAATGAGTTACCATCAGAAGTTTTCCCGCCAAGATTTAACATGAAAAGCTTCAAGAAAAATGTTAATAAAGTCCTTCAGGGTAGGCAACGCACCGACAACGCCCCTGGTGTTGTTGTTGTCTATGGGCGACGGTGACCGCTTACCATCAGGTGGGCCGTTAGCCCGTTTGCCTATCTTTTACATAAAAAAAAAAAAAAAAAAAAAAGAAGACGAAATCAAGAAAACAAGTATGGTAAGGTTTATGTATCGTAAGTATGGTAAGGTAATATGCAAGAGCGAGCGAATGTGAGCGAGTGCTTGCCTGCGGTAGTGCTTGTCTTCTTTTTTAACCAACTTAGAAAAAAAAGAGGAATTTTGCAAGTTGACCGTATTCTTTTTTGTTTTTTATCTTCGTCATATAGAACGATTACATATTTTATTTGAAAGGATATTAATTTTCAGATTGGTCCCATAGAAATATTATCCAAATCAGTTCAGTAGAACGGCCTAGCTCGGCTTATAAGTAAATGAATAGTATGCTGTTTTCTATTTTCATTATACTTATTTCAAATCGTTTTTTCTTTGCAAGTTCTGTTATTTTGGCTATATAACATTCTTTTGATGTGGACTCAGCAGTGAGGGTAAGCGAACTTGTGGTTTCCAATGGTGAAGCCGCTCGCTTGTCTTCACTTTGTCAATCTGTACCCGGTTATATTGAACATAACTGAAAATAATAATATTAAAGTTACAACTTTAACTTACAAAAGCAGGAGTGCAAGTACCGTTCTTATCGATTGCTTAATTTGACATTTAGAATCGTCAAAATTCGTTAAAAATGGTTTTATCCATTGTTGAAACCATTTTTAACGAATTTTTATCGATTCCTAATGTAAATTAAGCGATCGATAAGAACGGTACTTGCACTGCTGATGTGCATCTACTTTTGTCGCTGACTATTCACAATACAGTCTGTTGACATTACTTCCGGTTGGTACTAATTTTGTCAATTTAGTTAATAGGTAACAGCGCACCAAAAACACACCCACAAATACCGTGTAAACATGTAAACAGTAAACTCATTAGGTGATATGATCAAAAACGAGACAAAGTTTGGAGAGTTTGTTTGCACGTTTATATGCCATAGTAAGTAGGTCGAATAATACTAGTAGGGGAAGCAGGGGTAATGGCGATCGTGTCGGGTAATACCGCTCACTCCAATAACTTATTAAATAAGGTGCCTTAAAACACAGCGAGCACGCTGCAGCGCAGTGATTGTAACGCTTGAGCACGCAGAGTATGTAAACCTCAAAACTAACATAAAACAAATGAAAAAACAAATAAAGCATTTTTCTCTCAGGTGATCGGCATTCCCCCATCTTCCCGTAAATGGAATGGTTTGGTTCTGGAACCAAATACGACTTTTTTAGATTCTCTGAGGACGTCTAGGGGGTAGTCAGAGGTACATCCAAACATTACATGGCACATGTGGTTCCATAAGTGACAGGTTGCAAGCCCATCGCCGCTGCTGTTACAATACTCGTCAGAGTACTGTTACTGACTGTACTGTTTTCCTGATGATGATTGGGATGAAACTTAAAACAAATACAATTCTTAACCTGGATTAGCTGTCTGCTATATCCCCAAAGCTTACAGGGAACGGAGTAAAAAACATAAACGAACCCAATAAATAGATAACGTCTCAGATATTCGTGAAAGCAATCAACGCAACGCCTAATAAAATATTAGCATTAGTAGTCATTACTAGTTACGTCATTACGCGGAGTTTTTCGCGTTTCTGTCACACCCAAACAAAAATTGTATAAGCTTTAGAGAGTAAATCAGTATTTTTCGCTACAAATCCTAATCATCTTGCCTACGCTGAAACTTCCCAGAGAAAGTTTCACTCTGTAAGAGTTCATTGAGCCCTAAGGCTCGGCTTGCGGTGCGCGGTAACCCTTCTTATTTTACCATCTCGTAATGTTCATTTTTGATGAATATTCCTAAATATCTTAATAAATTTTGGGTGAAGTAGACCAACGAGCCTAAGCTTTTTGAATAAGAAATAATTTTACAAGCTTCAGCCCGCGGCTTTGCCCGCCTATAGTGATTGCTTACATGAAATAGTTATATACGTGTTTTCGCTCTAATGGGCTGGTTCATGTTTTTAACACCGTTCCCGGTAACCTTTTCTGGATAGCTAGTAACCTAAATTCTAAATTCGTGTTATGAACTCTATTGGTGGATAGATAACTCATTCCATCCTTTGGATGTCAGTTACTCAATAACGCCAGAACGGCTGAACGGATCTAGATGAAATTTGGCACAGAGATATATTATAATTAACAAAGAAAATTACAACTAATAGTTACAATTATTTACAAAATGTACAAAATATACAAAATACATATGAAACAGTTGAGCTATTTGCAGACCGTTGCAAACGATCTATAGATAGCTCAACTGATCCAAATCAGTGCCAGTCGGAAGCGTACCCAAGACATATAATTTGGATTTATTATAATTTGGAATAGCACATTGACTACTTTTTATGCCAGGAATAACAGGTTTTAAAACTACGGGAGTAAAACCGCGGGGCGCTGCTAGTTTGTTATAAATTTCACGTCTTCTGATGGAGCCTCGACTATCCATTTATTAAATCCTGGTATAATGTAAAAACTTGTTTGGATTAAAATTTTGCCCCCTTTACAATTTTTATAAATTTAACTTTATATTAAATCTTTTAAAATGTTAAAATGAGATGAGGTGAAGACAAGAGCTAATGTGACTCTCACGTTTTGATTTAAAAGTTTGCTTTTCTAGTTTTCGTACATAAGCAAGCTTTTGAGTGAGAAAACTTGCACCGATCAAAATGAAATTTTTACCAAACTGTGTGCAATGTGATTGCACACAAAATAGTTGATTGCGATTTTTCAAAATTGTGTTTAGTGATTTTCTATCTTTGAAAATTTTGAATCGTGCGAGCGACAGGTACATTAGGTGTTGATGAAACTAGCAGATAGGCCACTTATTAAGTGGTAGCCAATAGCCATCACCTATCTCTCTTTCGTCTTCTAGGTTTTCCAGGCTTCCAAGCTGTGGTCGCGTTGAACTGGAACCTAAGATCCACCTAGTTTTAAGACGTTTCAATTTAATTCACTTCATTTTGATTCAAAGTGATCCATATGATTTTATTCAATTATTCAATTAATACCTTTTTTACGGCAAACAACACCACACTGCGCTCCAAAACTAACATCGCTGATGTAGGACGCAAAGCTGAAATGGGAGTGGGCGGGTCACGTGATTCGCATGAACCCTGAAAGGTGGCCTAAAGGAGCCACAGGATGGACACCCGCAGACAGTAGAAGACGTCACGGCCGCTGCCCTAGAAAACGCTGGCATGACGACCTGGACTCCTTCCATTACAGGTGGGAAGAGGTAGCTATCGAGGAGAGTGGCAAAAAATGGCCAGCAGTGGGACAGTACAGGTTACAAAAAAATACCTTTGACAGACATGAGTGAATAATTCCTTTGAATAAACACAATGTCTAGGAATCTACGCAAAAGCGGCATCGCACAAAAGCACAAAAATCCAGCGGATGACGAGGGATGAGCTGAATTAATAAAATCCCGCTGAAATAGCTGAGAAGCCGTGATGAATGGAATGATACTCCTCTCGCCTCACAGGTATAGTGTGGCTATGAGAAACAAAAACAATAAATTTCCTGTTCTTCAAATGTATCCCATCTTTGTGCTCTTTCTGAATTATTATTATTATTATGAGCCCTCTGGGTCCCACTGCTGGGCAAAGGCCTCCTCTCATTCCACACACATAGCGATTCTGTATACAGTCTGAAAACATGAATAATAATCGTTTCCACTTTTTTCATGAAGGTGTTTCAGATTTTTTTCAAAGACCACTTCTCAAAATGTATTATATATTATGATATACCAGATTATACGCATTACATGTATATCTGTTTTGCGAGGCAATGTTTTGTTTTCATATTATTATACATAAATGAATGATCGTGACCTACGATGCTGCCCATGTTTCAATTTGGCAACATGCCTGTTATTTCATCGATATTCACACCCTCCATACCGAAAGACAGCAACGCTGCTTGGTGGCAGGACCAAGCATAACCCCGCTATTCTATATTGGCCATGTACTTGTATGTATAGGGCCAAGACTCGCTGGTTTAGGCACCACACTGACAGCAAGTCAGACGCGCTGGAGATATCTGAGAGACTTCCGCGTAGCGCCCACATTGTGCCGGCGTCGTATTTCATAGCCAGTGGAACACAATCCTACTTATAATTAAGTTGCTAGGCTCTCATTGTTCTATGTATCTCTACCAGTCACCGTCTGACAGTCTTCTACACTATTCGTAGACTTTGATTTAGTTTTGTTTGTATCATAAGCCAAGAAGATGAGGCTTCGAATCGTGGACGTCGTGATGACAGTTCAAGAGGTGAACAAAATAGAAAATGTGTGGTCGTGGCCGAGGATTGGGAAGAAAAGCGTCAGACGCGTCCAATAACACGATGGGTCTATGATTGAGTTAGCGTCGCGGGCTGTAGGTAGATGAGGATAGCCCAAGATCGAAAGGACCATATTCCCAGAAGTGGGCTTAGTCGGGATGTGGACGATGACGATGATTTGGATCGGGGTCAAACTGGTAGCGCACAAATAGACATTGTTCTAGATTTTGTTCTGTAATTTGTCACCGTAATTTCAAACAAGCTTTTTGGTTGACACATTACACGCGTGTATGGTGTACACTACACGCAGTTTTTGTATGAAAATAAGAAAAGCTTATTATAACACATCATTATCACATTATACAACATCAAGGAAAGAATAGGATTAACAAGCCAATGCAGATTATGCGTCTAGGATTTCTTGGCCATACAGCGTAGATGCATTTACCGACGTCGTATATCATGTCAAGGCGTGCCTGTGAATCAGCCAGTGTCACTATTCTGCTGCTCCAAGCTTTCAGTGCTAAAGTGCACCCGGTGAAGGTACTTTTTCTCGCGGATCGCCTGGGACCTTTTCGCTGCTTTTCGCATTGTGTCACACATTACGCAAACGGGTTGCCGAGTTGCCTTTTACTGGATATTCGCAAGGATAGTCCCGCTTCTAAGTAGTGATGTTGCTTTTCTGTTTGCTGTTGCTTTTGAAGGCACAATTCGCTGACTGTAATTTTATACATCACTATCACTACATAGTATACATTTTAAAGATTTAAGCATACTTAAATCTTTAAAACTACGAAACGGACTTTGATTAACAGATTTTGATGCGGTTTTTTTTATTTAGGAAATTACAGGAAATTACAATTTTATTATTGTGTTAAATCCACTTGTTGTACTATCTGTCGACCCTTGTGAACTTTATTTATTATATATTTTGTGTATAATTGAGATTTCATTTAAATAAGATTTTTTTGAATAGTGCAAGATATGTTTCAAATATGTATTCTATCTTTCAGCAAAAATTATGGTAGCTATTTAACTTGTTTGAATATTATTCAAACGGCGTAAAGCTTAATTTTACGACTCCTTCCTTTGTATTCGGCGCGCGGCCGAATTAATTGGCCCACGAGAAATTAAGGAAATTCTCACCTCGGGATTTTACTGTACAGGCAACACAAAAGTATTTCTAAAAATCAAAATTCGTCACCATCTTTTTGCACGCTCAGAATGACTGGTAGACAATGCTATAGCATCCTAGCACTACATTGTTTAGTGTGAAAGTTTAATCCTATTATAATCGCGAAAGTTTGTAAGTATGGATGTATGTTTGTTACTCTTTCACGCCGGAACGGCTGAACGGATCTGGATGAAACTTGGCAGAGAGATAGATTATGGAATAACACAAAGGCTACTTTTATTCCGTGGGAATACCAGGATTTAAATCAGCGCGGGTGAAACCGCGGGGCACAACTAGCATAAATTAAATACATAAAAGGACCTATTAAATAGAACATACTTCACTCTTTACTAGTTACCACCCGCATCTCCGCGCACTAGAAGGGTTTGTTAAATACTAGTATTCAAATTATTATATTTATGAGATTGACGCCCGTCAAACAACCACTCGCTCGCACATTTCAACATTTTCGAAACAAAATATGTAACTTACCTATTTATCAAACACATTTGGTCGATGCACTCTCTAGCGAACACTACTAGTGCGGGGCAAGTCCGAGCAATGTACTCAGGTACGATAGTTCCGGGCGGGGGTCGAACCCACCACCCGTTAGGCATAAAAAGTTTTAATGCTAATTCAGGTTTACTAACTTATGGTTTATCAAAGTTTAATCGCAATCGATTCAGTGGTCGCGTGATTGAGCCATAAACAAAATCCAAACATCGTAACTTTCGCATTTCCATAATTATATGAAGGAAGGATAAAAAATAGTGGAAAAGCAGAATTATTAGTACTACTAAAATCCACAAAAGCTTTTTAACAGGTATTTTGATGCTGACCGTACCTAATACTGGTAACTAAATTGAAAGAATTTTGATATAACTTTTTTCGTAGTCTAGGCAGAACCCGCATTCTGATTCTATCCGAATCCGATTCGGGCGTGACAATTGATTTCAATTTGAAACATCTATGCGCAAGAAACATGGTGACCAAAACGTTAGCATTTTCTTAGCAAGCATAAAAAAAGAGACATTGAATTTTTGATTGATTCTAGACTAACGCCTCATCCTGTCTTTGTATAGGTGGACATTTTTTTAAACAATATCATCATCATCATCATTTCAGCCCGTTTGCACCCACTGCTGAGTATAGGCCTCCTCTTTAATACGCCACTCTTTCCGGTCCCTTGCGAGTCTCATCCACCCATTTCCAGCACTTTCTACAATGTCATTTGACCAACGGGCGGGTGGTCTGCCTCTAGGTCTTTGAGCATCCCTTGGCCACCATTCTGTTGTCGCCTTCGTCCATCTCCCGTCGTCCCTTCTTGCCAAGTGTCCTGCCCACCTCCACTTCAGTTTCGCGATTCGCGTACCCACATCCTCGACTTTTGTGTGGCGCCGAATCTCGACATTAGGTACGTGGTCCAGAAGTGATATACCGAGCATGGCGCGCTCCATTGCCCGTTGTGTTACTCTTATCTTATGCATGTGCTCCTTTGTGAGCGGCCATGTCTCGGCTCCGTAAGTGAGTATGGGCAGAACACATTGGTTAAACACTTTGGTCTTCAAGCATTGAGGGATATCGGATTTCAAGACATCTTCCAACTTACTAAAGGCGGCCCATCCTAGCTGGGTACGTCTTGAAATCTCTTTTAGCTGAGAATGTGAGCCAAAGGATAAACAATGTCCGAGGTATATGTAGTTGTCCACTGCTTCTATTCGGCAGTTACCTACGATTATGTTAGGTGTTGGACCCGGAAGGTTGGTCATAACCTTAGTTTTGGACATGTTCATCCTAAGGCCCACCCCCAATGAAGCTCTATGCAGATCTTGGAGCATTCTCTGTAAGCTATCTACGGTATCAGCTATGAGAACCAAGTCGTCGGCAAAGCGTAGGTGGGATAATTTGCGACCATCGATGTTAATACCTATCTCACCCCAGTCGATTGTCTTCATTACATCTTCGAGCACGTTGGTAAACAGTTTAGGTGAGATAGTGTCCCCTTGCCGCACGCCTCGTTGGATGGACACGTGATCAGACAACTTGTGCATCTGAACCTGAAGGGTGGCATTTTTATATAGCTCCCGGAGGATACCCACATATCGTTTGTCTATGTTACAACGATGAAGAGAGTGAAACACAGCCCAGTGCTCGACACTGTCGAAAGCCTTTTCATAGTCGACAAAGGCCAGACACATGGGCCGGTTGTACTCTCGGCACCTCTCCATCAGTTGTTTGACTGCGTGAATGTGGTCCATGGTTGAGTATCCACTCCGGAAGCCTGCTTGCTCGACTGGTTGGTAATCATCGAGAGATCGAGACAGTCTATTGCACAAGACTTTTGCAAACAATTTATAAATTTGGGAGAGGAGGCTGATTGGGCGATAATTCTCTAACTTACATTTGTCCCCTTTTTTGTGTATAATCGTGACAATGGCGTTCTTCAAGCTTTCGGAGTGACACCTTCATACATCACTTTATTGTAGAGTATTGCAAGGGGCTTCAGTATATCAGGAGATCCTGCTTGCAACATCTCCACATACACTCCATCGTCACCTGATGCTTTGCCGCGTTTCATTTGGCTCAATGCAAAACCGACTTCGTCTACTGTCACTTGTGGTAACAGTTCATCTTCGAGACGTTCCACTGGTTCCGCTCTTGGATCTTGATTATCAGGCGATTCAGGTTCCTCCACTTTTGACGCATATAGACTAGCGTAAAACTCTTCCACTGTGTTTATGATCTTGTCACGGTCTGTTATTAAAGTACCGGTGCTATCTTTTAATTTGTTAATTTCTGATTTATTTTTATTTAATTTTTTCCTAAAAACATTTGGTCCTCTATTTTGTTTAATTGTTTCTGTTACTACATTTGTATTATATAATCTAAGGTCTGATTTAATTGCCTTTCTTATAATTTTATTAATTTTTTCCAACTCTCTTTGATCTTGTTGGGTTCTCATTTTTAAATCTCTTCTTTGAGACAGTAGAGATAGCGTACTAGGTGTTAGTTTTTTCTCCTTTAATTTAGTACCACCAAGATGTTTCTTTGTTGTTTCTACAGCTATGTTACAAAGTTTCTCATTCAGTAGGTCTACGTCTAAGTTTTCTTCTAATAGAGTATCAAATTGGTTTTTGAGGTCTAGCCGAAATTCTTTCTGTAGGAAAGAGTAGGAGTTACTCTCATACTTTGGGTGGTGTTTTCTAACCATAATTGATCTCTCCTTTCTGAGGTTATACTTAAACGTAGCTCTTACTAAGCGGTGATCACTGCTGGTCTTAAAACGACTGAGAACACTGACATCGGTGATGCTGTTCTTTTGCGCAGTAATGAAATAGTCAATTTCATTTCGAGTCTGACCATCTGGGCTAAACCAGGTCCACTTCCTAGAAGTACGTTTCTTAAAGAAAGTGTTCATTGCGTACAGATTATGTTGTTCTAGGAAGTTTACCAGTATTTGCCCTCGTGGGTTCCTATTTCCTAGACCGAATTTACCAACCGAATTTTCAGTTTCCTGTGGTGGACCGATCTTGGCATTAAAATCTCCCATAACAGTGGTATAAAAACAGGGGTTTTCATTGTACGCTCTCTCTCATTTCTCTATTTCATCATAGAAAAGTTCGATTTCTTCAATGGGACTTCTTGAGGTGGGCGCATATACTTGGATTAATTTCAAAGCATACCGTTTATTTAGTTTCAGCGTAAGATAACAAACGCGTGGAGAAATGCTTTGTACGCTCTGGATGGAAGAGGAAAGTTCTTTGTTGATAAGAAATCTAACGCCCCCATAAGACGAATCTTCATGCCCTCGGTGGTAAAATAAGTGGCCACAAGCTAACCTTGTGAGGTCTTCTCCTCTTCGTCTGACCTCTGACAAGCCTAGAACGTCCCATTTGATTTTATCTAACTCTTCTAATAATTCGCAAAACCTATCGTCTGTGCTTAAACTCTTTCCATTAAACGTAGCCAGGGTCATTGTAGAAGTTTGGCAGCAGGGAATCTTCCGGAGATTCTTCGCACCCTCTGCCCCACCGGAACCAGAACCGCTGCCGGAGCTCGGAATAGTGGGGCTGCCGGGGACTGAGGGCCGTACTATATTGGCGTCTATCATAAAGAGGGGTTTTAGCCATAATACACCACGCTGGCCAGTGCGTCGTGGTGAGTCACCAGAGCCTCGTTAGTCATTCAGCAGGGTGCACCGCGTGCAGGTGAGGTTGGCTTGGGGGACAGGATGATGAGGCCCCCCTTACACCCCTCAACACCCCAAACAATATATAATTAAATATATCCTACAAATTTGGATAATGTAGCATTCTAATTGTAAAATAATTTTTAAAATCATAATATTTCTTTTTGAGTTTATTCATTACAAAAATACAAATCTTTCCTCTTAAGAGCCCGGTGACAGCAGCTCGCAATTTCAAAATGCGATGGGCTATTATTTCATTTCAGGGAAATCATTTGAAAAAACAACTATCCAGTGACACACATAAATACCACTCGAACACAAATAACACAATAATATAAAGGAAACATACCCGAATCAGAAATCATTATGGTATTAGTATGTTTGGCCTTACGTTTACCTAATACCAAAATGATTTCTGACTCAATCACATTTCCCTTATATTATTGTATTATTTGTATTCGAACAGTATAATATATGTATAATATATTATGTATCGTGATTTAACCGAAAATGTTTAAAATTTTTTGAAGAAACAGCCATCATGCGTTCTTCGAAACAATTGACTGACTCGACTTTGGACTCAAACAATGTCTCCGTTGAACATAGCGCACAAGCCATTTAATTTAAAAAATCTTTAGATATCCACTTGAATTTTGCTGTGTTCTGTGTTCACTTTTTATCCTGAAAAACGGGAACAGCCGCAGTGCACAAAACAATAAACCAAAAAATAAGATTAAAGTTTCTTAGCAGCCACTAATAGTGGGACCTCAAATAAACAATTTAGTACAACCCGTAAAGTAACCTTTCTATTTTTCTTCCACAAAAAACGAGTACATTATGTTAGCACCGCAAAGGGAAGTGAGACACCAGTCCCCGGGGTCATCTGAGTGATACTACTGGGAAATCACTAATAAACGCTTGTTTTTTTGCCTCAGGCTTTATAAATTCAGACCTTGGAAACAAGGACAAAATAAAAAAAACAAAATAAACTATATTGTGAGTGAGGTAAACCAGCAAAAATAAATATTGTTTTGGTGAAAAATACGGTGGGAAAATACGCCTACGCACACTTGACTTTTCTGAGAAAAAAATAACAACGGAACGAGACATAGTAAATATTCTCTCAGATCTCTTAGTACCAAGAACCAACTAAATACTATTTGAGGATGTCTAAGGGACGTAGTTATTATTACATTTGTCCCATATATTTTTCTAAAGCTGTAATTTTGTTACGTACCTATCATAGATTTTAGTGAGGGATGCAGTATTTTTCCCTCATGAGACGCTTTTAGCCATGTAGCAAAATGCCTCACATGGATTTACCCATTATTTAATGTGTTACAATACTTTTTGTACAAAATCAAAGAAAAACATTAAAGAGTTCAAGTATTTGGTGCAAGTAAGATTTGGTGCTTGTTTCATTGACGCAGGTCGAGACGACCAATCAGATTACAACCACATCAACCATTTAGATTACAGCTTTATTGTATTTATATGTTTATTTATAAAAACTTCGTAATCAAACAAAAACAATACTCCAACTGGAGGTACAATATAAGTCTTTCAGCTATAAGCCATCTCTTCCAGATTTCTCTTTTCCATAAAATATTAGTGGTGAGACGTTCGCAAATATCTATACTTTTAATTCAAAAGAACCTATTGTGTTTCAGGCTAAAACGTGAACAAATAATAGGTCTACTGTTAGAACCACGGAGGTCACATGACGCTGGATACCATCACAAGCTGGCAACTCGAGCGGGTAATTACTACAGGTTAAATAGCAACACTTACGTACCAGTATAAGCGCTCGTTCACCTTTGATCGACTCTCTCATTAAATGCAAATGTTACACTGTAACAGGGCTGGGCTCGAAGTTTGTACAACAGACGGGTGGGGGGAGGGTTAAAGTAAAAGAAAAAAAAAGTTACTACAGAAAATGCGCCGTCGTGATGGTCACATGACGGGGCACTGCCCTGGTCTGTTTTTTTAAGTAATTAATAAAAAAAAGTTACTACTCAAAATGCGCCGTCGCGTCGTGATACTCTGTTGCATTGTACGCACATGGATATTGTAGACCGTCGCCGCGTCGGTTAGTCTCACATCTCATTGGGTGATGTAATTAATAGTGATAGCTCATCATCATCATCATCATCATCATCATCAACCTATGTTAGTCCACTGCTGGACGTAGGTCTCTCCCAAGACGCGCCACTGAGCCCGGTTTTCGGCTCTTCTCATCCAGTGCGTGCCAGCTACATTTCGCAGATCGTCGCCCCACCTTGCCGGAGGACGTCCTACACTACGCTTACCTAAACGCGGTCTCCACTCAAGTATTTGTTTGCTCCAACGATTGTCGGATCTACGGCAAACATGGCCGGCCCACTGCCATTTCAGCTTGCTAATCCTTTGAGCTATATCGAGTACTCTGGTTCTCTGTCGGATAACCTTGTTTCGGATCCTATCCTTCAGAGAAACTCCGAGCATAACTCTCTCCATAGCTCGCTGAGCGACTTTCAGTTTGTGGACCGACCCTACTGTTAATGTCCACGTTTCGGCAGCATAGGTCATAACAGGTAGGACGCACTGGTTGAAGACTTTCGTCTTCAAACATTGAGGGATGGGCGACGAGAAGACCTGACGAAGTTTCCCAAACGCAGCCCAGCCCAGCTGAATTCTCCGGTTTAGCTCTCTCTCAAAGTTGTGTCTACCCAACCGCAGGGTCTGCCCGAGGTAGACATACTCCTGCACAACTTCGAGAGGCATTCCGGCGACAGTGATCGGCTCTGGAGTGATGCGATCATTTATCATGATCTTTGTTTTATCTAAGTTCATACCCAGACCGATCCGTCGTGAGGCAGCAGCTAGGCTGTTTAGCATCTGTTGTAAGTCCTGCAACGATTCTGCCACTATGACGATGTCATCAGCAAACCGTAAGTGTGAGATGTATTTGCCGTTAATGTTGATGCCCATCCTGGTCCAACTCAGCGTCTTAAACAGATATTCCAGTGCGCATGTGAACAATTTGGGGGATATGACGTCCCCTTGTCTCACTCCGCGGCGCAACTGGATAGGTTTAGACTGCTGGTTCTGGACCTGAACAGACATGGTGGCATCATTGTATAAGCATCTCAGCACTTCGATATATCGCCAGTCAACCTGACATCGTTGCAAGGATTGCAGAACAGCCCAGGTTTCGACAGAGTCAAAGGCCTTCTCATAGTCCACAAACGCTAAGCACAAGGACTGATTATACTCTTTGGACTTTTGTATTATCTGCCGCATTGTGTGAATGTGGTCTATGGTGCCAAATCCTGCTCGAAACCAGGCCTGCTCCGGCGTCTGAAACTCGTCAAGTCCTCGCGCAAGACGGTTCGAAATAACCCTGGAAAACAGTTTGTAGATATGGCTCAAGAGTGAGATCGGTCTATAGTTCTTCAAGAAAGCTTTGTTGCCTTTTTTGAAGAACAACACCACGACACTCTTGCTCCATGCCCTTGGAGTTCTCCCATGGTTAAGAACGGAATTGAAAACACGTTGGAGTTCCCTTAGAACAGGAGAACTACCTGCCTTTAGGAGCTCCGTAGTGATTCCGTCTTCCCCTGGGGCTTTTTCATTTTTCAACTGTCTCAAGGCCATCTGGATCTCGTCGAGGCTGATCTCTGGAAGATCTTCTGTGTAGTGGCGGGTCAGTGTGGCTCTAGCATCCTCGTGACTGGGTTCGGGACATGATATATGCGAGGCGTACAGCCGACTGTAAAAGTCCTCCATCTCGGCTAGGACCTCTGACTTGGAAACGACTGTATTACCCCTCCGTGTTGTTCAGAGCTGTGTCAGATGGCTTCTGCCAAGTTGCTGCACAAACACTTTTGGCCCCCGATTTTGCTCAATTGCTCGTTCAATGCGAATAGTGTTGGAGCGTCGGAGGTCGTAGCGTATGTGCATTGCGATGGTTTTGTTGAGAGCCCGGTATTCTGACAGCGTGGTTGGGGTAAGTGGTGATTGTCGCCGTTTTTCCATTAGACGAAGAGTCTCGTCCGAGTACTTGGTCTGTCTGCCCGTACGTCTGACTTGGCAGAACCTAGTCCCTTCTTCCCTGAGGATGTCCACTATGTTTTTAGTGATAGCTCACATCCAAACTAATTATAAATGCAAAAGTAACTCAGTCTGTCTGTCTGTCTGTCTGTTTGTTACGCTTTCCTGCTTAAACCTCTCAACCGATTTTGATGAAATTTGGCACAGACAATCTTTAGACCCTGAGAAAGAACATAGGCTACCTTTTATTGCGAAAAAAAGAGATGATAAGATTAAAAGTACGCAGACGAAGTCGCGGGGACCAGCTAGTTAGCCAATAAAATAATTGAATTCAGTAGAAAATCTAAAGAAATGTCGCATCCAGAAAGGCTCATCTGTGCTGGTGCGCGCAAACGAAAATAGATTCGCTTCGGCTCACAAGTGCACTGACAACAGTAACGGGATAATCTATTTAATAAGACATAATAAAACGGATGACGATCCGTATATAGCTAAACGAATACACCCGGGTAGTATACATAGACGGTAGAATGTTTATATAAAAAAGTTGTCATCAATTAATGGTTGGGCCCCAGTTTTCGCCTCCTGGAACCAACCTTGTTAAACCACAGTATAAAATGACAGTTGGTACCGATCGCGTGACTAATGTAGCACTGTTTTATGCGACTGTACCTGTGTCCGTGTATTCTGGAACAGTTTGGAAAAAGTTTTATTTTGATTGATGCAAGTTTTCCTACTCAAAAGTTTACTTATGTACGAAAACTAGAAAAGCAAACTTTTAAGTGGGAAAACTTGTATCAATCAAAATGATTTTTTTACCAAACTGTGCGCAATGTGATTGCACACAAAATGGATGTTTGTGATTTTTCGAAAATGGGTTTCTTGATTTTATATCTTTCATCATTTCAAAACGTGCGAGCGAGAGTCACTTTAGCTCTTGTCTTCGTCTTAACGTTCCCGCCTCCGTTTGAAAACAACTTTGAAAAGCAATGTTTACACATTCTTCAACCAAACGAGGTCGCGAAAGTACTGAAAGGCCTCCCCCAACTTTGTCACAAACAATATTTAGAATCAGCATGTTAAAGGTGCAAAGCGAGACAAGGTTTTGTAGAAAGCAGGTGACGCCGACGCTGACTTGGTGACTTATTAATTTAGGAAAGTAATTCCTTGATAAAAACAATAAATAAATAAATGTTGGTGGAAATTTCACAACAATATACTATCTCGCCCCAAACTAAGCCAAAGCTTGTGATATGGAAACCGGATAGCTGATACTACTTGCCTGCATACTTTTTTTGGTAAATACATACTTATTATATTATATAATACCCTGACAGAGTGTAGACATATATCATTATGTTCATCACACAAATTTTGTGAACATAATGTGCGTTTTCGGTGAGGATCGAATTCACGGCCTACGGCGCCAGAAGGCAGGTTTCTCTATATTCTATCATAAACATAATATACCTAAACTACGAGTCTCTAGGTCCCAGTAAATTTACCGAATCTAATTCAAACTCGTAAATTAATTCCTTTTATTACGGTCTCGGGAATACTCAAAAGTTAGGGGCCCTATCCGAAAAGCTGAGAAGAATCTGAATAAGGCTTGATGGTAGATTACATCGGAATAAAGAAACGATTGTAAGAATAAAAGGGGTTTTAAAGTTACAGGGAATCGTAAAGGTTAGCTTACGATAAATATCACACGCGACTAGCTGAACTTATGTTTAGTTTAGTAGTATCGTGCCTAGGATTTTGACCTTTTTCTTCTCTGTTTGACTAAAAAACTAAGAGTAGTATTAGTCCGTTTCACAAAAAAAAATCCTTGGTTTTTCCGAAATAAAGATGTTTGTTACCCTGACAACAAAACAAAATTTGGTAAATTTTAGTCTACAACCAACCCAATCCTGCAACGTAAGGTCTCAAAACTGCAAACATTTTATTTTTTTAGGGTAGGCAACGCACTGACAACGCCCCTGGTGTTGTTGTTGTCTATGGACGACGGTGACCGCTTAGGTGGGCCGTTAGCCCTTTTGTCTGTCTTTTACATAAAAAAAATCCCTGTGTCATATAGACTAGCATTAATTGGCTTTCTGAAATTTTGGGAAGCAACATAGCTGTTTCAATTTAATTGATTTGTTTATGTAGTATATATTATTTTGAGTTGTGTTGTGTTCATCAGTGGCATTTTAACTAACATTAGGTACTTTAGGTCTTAGAACAAAGTGTACGCATTTGTAGTGAGTGTATTATGTGATAATATCCTGATTTTACCAAAATGTTTCGAATTTTTTGAAGAAAACCACCAAGATTTTCATCTAAACAAAATGACGGCCGACATAACTATGGACTGACATGACTCTAATTCAGGATTGCAAGGAATTTAGATAATAAACAATATTCAGTTGTGTTATACTCGGATAATCAGAAAAATGAGAGCAAGTGGTTTGGTTGCTATCTGCGTCTTAACAGTGAAACTGCTCGCCACACTGCTTATCAGTGTAGGTACTTACCGTAAATTTTCTTCAGAATCCATCCCATAACAAACATAACTATACCCACACCAATATCAATAAAATTAACTGCACAAATGAAGTCAACAGCCAAGTGCGAGAGGTCACACATAAAGCGCCGTTGTTTATCACCGTCCCTAAAGAGCTGTGATTGCCGCGGTACATACTTCATTGACCTAACAACACCATCTGCAACCCTGACTATCCGATATCGTCTCTATTACGTCGGTGATAAGGCCGATGTGATGTGGATAGAATAGTTTGGATGGCAATAGGCAACAGTTCACTATTCTAGGCACGATTCGAGCGACATAGAAAATAATGGAGCAATATGGCTGATTATGGAACAACAAACTGAGAGTTCCCAAATTTTGCAAAGCCAACATAGACTAAAAATTATAAAAGAAAGCCGACTACACTATAATAACATTTTGATATGGAGTAGATATAGAGTAGTAGAGCTCTTTGTGAAGGGTTCGTCCGAGCAAATAGTAGTACTTGCTCGGACGAGCCCTTCACAAACCACACCTTTTTATGCCGCCAAGCAGCAACGCTGTTTCGGTTTGAAAAATTTAGTTGCCGGTCTAAATCCAGGCACATGAGGCTTAACATTTGTATGCCTCAAGTAGATGGGCGCAGGGCAGTGCATCGTAGGGCACGTTCCTGTCGTGCGTGACTTACAATACTTTGTTTATAGGTGATGGTTACCACTTTACGTCAAGTAGGCCATCTGCATGCTCCATCAGCTAGTTGCAGAAAAAAAGTTGAATGGAAGATAGAAAGATTTTATTTAATATTTTTTATTATATGGTTCAAATGTATAAAAGCAGTACAAAATATTCTGAAGGATCACGGAAGTTTATTTATAATTATAGAATTAGTTATGACCAATCACTATGAGTAAAAACGCGGATGGCATGGCAGGCAGCTAATATTACATAAGACAGGCCATGCTTCATGTTCAACTAGATGGCGCTATATGAAATGACAACCAATATTTTATTTTGAATTTTTTTCTTCAAACTTTTTCATTATAATTATATTATAATGAAAAAGTTTGAAATTATATTTTAATAATTTTTATTGAAATTATGAACTATTTTATAATTAATAAACGTTTTTCCGGGACCCTTAATCTTAAGTGTAAAATCAAACGATAAAAATAAAGTGTGTTATAAATAAGCCGAAAAAAAAGAGCGAAGGGCCCAATCCCCACCCGTAGGGTTTATTGCAAATTTATTATCCTTTAATCTGGCCCTTAACCTGAGGCCTTGAGGTGAACTACCTTTTCAATAAACGGAAAAAGGCTTAACAACCAAGATAAATCTGCAGCAAAAACAATTTATTTATATATTAAATAAGTAGCATAATCAATTTTAATAAAGTTGATCGTGATTATTATTTTTATGAGAATAGCGCCATCTTTTGATATAACATGAAACCAATTCAATCTTGGATGAATACAAGAGCGTTTCAGTAAATTAGTAAAATTGTTTCTGAGTTAGTTCTTCTCGATATTTGTAGATGGGACAAAATCAGGTGAAACGATGAATGCTTACAGTCATACTACCTATCTTGTTTTAAAACATAATTCATAATCTAGTCGTAAGTAAATAATGATAGAATGATACCCCATCACTATCACTACATAGTATAAAACAAAGTTGCTTTCTCTGTCCCTATATCCCTATGTCCCTTTGTATGCTTAAATCTTTAAAACTACGCAACGAACTTTGATACGGTTTTTTTTAATAGATAGAGTGATACAAGAGGAAGGTTTATATGTATAAAATATGCATGATATGTGCACCCGTGCGAAGCAGGGGCGCGCGGGCGGGTCGCTAGTTTAATAATAATTACCTACGTGAACTTTTACCACGTACTGAGGCTAATTTATATAATAGTTTTTTAAACAATAGGGTTATTGTCTAATTATTATTGATACAAGTCGTTCTAATTATAGATAATAATTCAAGGTAAGTATATAAAAAATTTATATAGGTATTGTGAGAAAGTCATTAGTTAGGTCTGAAAAGACGTACATAGTTAGGTACCTTGTAAGATTAATTATATATATACATATAACTAGTAGCGCCCCGCAGTTTCACCTGCCCTGTTTTAAATCCCGGTATTCCCACGGGATAAAAAGTAGCCTATGTGTTATTCCAGACTATAATACATCTCAATTTTCACCAAGATCCGTTAAGCCGTTCTGGAGTTATAGAGTAACAAACATCCAGTACAACAGTAATTATAAATGTGAAAGTTTAGATATAATATATGTATGGATGTTTGTTGCTCAATAACGGCAGAACGGCTGAATGGATCTGTATAAAATTTGGCACAGATATAGATAGTCTGGAATAGTACCTACTTACATAGGCTAATATTTATCCCGTGGGAATACCGGGATTTAACTACGCCGGTGAAACCGTGGGGCGCAGCTAAGTAGTTTAGATTATATAGCTATTTCAGGAATGCCACCTACTTTCTCTGTATACATACAGTGTATAGGGATGCTACACTATCCACTAAAACCAACTTACACAACATTGGAGCCATAGACAGTCTACACAGCTAAAATCAGCTGTCCACACACCCCAGGAATGCAAGAGAGTCAAACGGGCTTACAGCCCACCTGATGGTAAGCGGTCACCGTCGCCCATAGACACCAAAGACACCAGGGGGTTGTTGCGTGGTTTATCCTGAAGGATTTTAATAACATTTTTCTTGAAACTTTTCGGGCCTTACTACAAAAAAATAGGCAAACGTTAAACACTGCCTAAACTTTTGACATCTCTTGCCATTGCGTAATGGCAAACAGAGACAGCGCTAATTTTAGACATTTTGTTTAAAGTTAGACACCGTTTGTAGTAAGGCATTTCATGTTTTATCGGAAAAACCTCTGATGGTAACAACATAGGTTATGGTCATAAAAAAGAAATGATCGTGAAAAACGGGCAGTGTAACTCAGGGTGTAATTTGAAGCTGGCTATTTAGAAAAGATCTCTCTTTGTTTTTATCAAGTTATCTTATTAGGTATTATGGACATGCACATCGTATTATTATTATAATAAGATATCTTAGCGTCCTTTTCTTTTCTATAATTGTATCATTAAAGTAGTATTTAATTGAACAATGAACAAACGTAAGATGTTAATATAAGTATTTAGATGATAAAAGCGTAAGTAACCCAGATCCTTTTAACTACATCGCTGGTCAGTCACTATTTGCATTGTCTTCGAAACGGAGCATAAATAATAAAATAAATTATATTATAACCACAGCTGCTATGTAATACCAAAATTTTTATTTATCGTGTAAAAATTTGTTTTTTAAAGTAAAATGGAAAAGATCCTCATTGAAAAGATTAGTTACAGTGATTGAAAAAATATAATATATACCAACAAATCTTAGGGGCCTTTAGATCTGAATAGCGTTGAAGTCTCAGGATATTTCTAGAATAAGGATTTGAACAATTTCAATAAACTTTCAAGCTACTTAAACCTGGTCGCGAAATGTTGATGTACATCGCAATCGGTTGTGTGATAGTCTGGTATATACATATGAGGTGGAAACATAGAAAAATGTACAAATTGGGCTCTCAACTGAAGAATAATTTTCTGTGTCTACCTCTAATTGGACATGTGTCCTTAATTCTTGGAAATCATGAAGGTAAGCTTAGTTATAGGGATGAAGCGTATTTACTCGACCAGGTATAAATACCAGGTATTTCCATGCGATTACGCGTACCTAATTCGACTATTGGGTCGAACAAGGTACCGGTAGTACTCGCATGACTCGGTACGTGTCGATTGTAGGGATGAAGCGTATTTACTCTACCAAGTATAAATACCAGGTATTTCCATTGATACTTCGAGGTAAGTAGTTATAATCAAAATAAAATGGGCAAAATTCACTCAAATACATAACCGATGTGATGATAATGATTAAAATCCGATGGCTCATCTGATTTTAAGTCGTAACTGTCACCTACACAGATTTATAAGTATAGTCCTAAAGTCACCTATAACAAAGCATTCCCTCGTATGTCACGCACGATATGAACGTGCACTACGTGCTTTATATTTTTACTTCCAAACTAGTACAATATACTTAACACTTAATAATTAAAAAAAAAATAATTAAAAAAATTTAAATACGTAGTACATACGTGGCTGGCTACGTACTAGTATAGTATTCTTTTATCTGTGCTACGTATCAAAAATGTATCTTACCTATGCATTATCTTCCAGTTAACTCTATAGTTATTTACTACTATTGCATTACTCCAAGTAAAAAAAACTAGAAATAGCATTATTTGTCAATAGAATATCTCTAATAAATGATAAAACATCGATGAATGTAGGTATCAATCAGGTTATGCAATTAATTCATCTCATTTCTTCTTCAGAACGAATGGAGCTTTTCAAAAAGTTCGGCAAAGCTTCATTTAAAACTGGTGGCCTGACGGGCATTTGGTTGGGTCAGCGATTATTTGTGCGTAAGTGCTTCCAAGTTTTTAACCGACTTCCAAATAGGAGGTTCTATGTTCGACAGCTATGTATTTTTTGATTGGTTTCCTTTATGTCGAGTCCCTTTACGTCGATCCTAGAAATTCTCGCTTTTATTACCCCTATGTCGAGTTTCTTGCACAGATATTTTGAAAACAATGGAATCGACGTAAGGGGACTCGACATAAAGGGAACCATATTTTTTTACGTTTTCGGTCTGGTATTTTGCTTTTGTTTTACGTTGACGTACCTCCCGGCAAAGCTCGTTTTTGAGCGGATTTTTGTATTGAATTATTTTAGCAGTTGCCTTCACCTATTACGGCCTACGGCTAACCGAGAAAGCGTTAGCTGGCTGGGATTAGGGTAGTCAGAGGCCAAAGGTACGTGTTAGAATAATTTACTAACTGGCCCCTCATTATATTTTTCTTCAACGATTGAGAGAATGAGTAAAAACCTACAAAGAACTGATAATGAGATGGTAATGTCCAATTGATCCTAGCTCATAAAAGCCTTAATTCGCAGACATTGCTGATCCGAAATCTCTAGATGTTGTATTGAAAACTAGTCTTGAAAAGGACGAAGTCATGTTCATAGAACAAGATCTGACTGGTAATGGCAGCGTTTTCGCAAGGGGTGAGTAACTGAGTTAGAATTCTCTGGTATTTTTTTTTTAGATAGAGCAAAATTCGTAAAAATGTTTATACGTAACCTCCATACTTCCATCCTTGACAGCCTTCATATCTCAGTTGGTAGTAGCTCTGCCTTCTGCGCCGTTGACCGTGGGTTCGATTCCGACCGAGGAGATGTTTGTTCTCTGTCTGGGTGTAATTGTTATATAATATTTTAAGTTTGTATTTAAATATTAAAGTATATTATGTATTATATGACCTATCTGGTTTCCATATTACAAGCTTTGGCTTAGTTTGGGGCAGTTAATGCTGTATTGTATGGTATGTCCTATAATAAATATGTATTTATTATTCATAACACCCATTTGGTAGTTGGGAGTTTAAATTATCTCACTTAGCCTTGAACTACGCTGATTATGTTAGGTTGAAATCTCAAGTAGATCGCAGACAATGCAAGACCCTTGTTAGAGGCAAATTGTAAATTTGCATACCACCAGGGAAAAAAGACGCTGAAAGTGGTAAATTTTCTTACATTTTAATGACATTAATTTGACCACAGTTAAAAAGTCATTCTTCTTTTAGTGAGTTTGGTTTTCGATTTTCCATTCAATGCTAGACACCTAGACACCTAACCTTCGTCGAAACGACGAGTACACCACAGAAATATTGCTGTCTTTTTTCGGCGCGTGCGCCGATCTTATCGTCGTCGTTTGCCAACTCAGTGTTCACCGAGCTCTATCTAGAAACGACGGAGTCCAGTTTATTTCTCGATATATTACGAAAATCGTCGTTTCGACGATTGGTTAGCTAGAAGAAATTAGGCAGTTTAGGTGTACATCTCATTTGATCTCTTAAATGAGTGCCATATAATATAAGGCATAAAATAATTATTTATATAGCAAAACATAACTTTATTGTTTTGTTTATAATACTTGGTTTATGTATTTAAGTAATAAATATAACGGAAACATTTATAATTAAATACTTAATAAGGGCTTAAAATTACTCGTCGAATCGACGTATGGTTAGGTTTAAAGGGTATATGCGAAGGTTAGGTGTCTAGGGTTAAGGCTCCGGTGACAGCGGCTCGCAATTTCGAGGTGCGATTGGCTATTATTTCATTTCGGGGAGGTTGTTTGAAAGAATAACTCTAAAGAAACACGCATAAAAGCTGTTCGAACACAAATAATACAATAATATAAGGGAAACATGCTCGAATCAAAAATCATTTTGGTATTAGTATGTTTGGTCTTACGTTTACCTA
Organism: Plemyria rubiginata; assembly: GCA_963576535.1. NCBI lineage: Eukaryota > Metazoa > Arthropoda > Insecta > Lepidoptera > Geometridae > Plemyria > Plemyria rubiginata. The sequence goes on from OY754910.1 coordinate 2,922,106, forward strand.
ATACCAAAATGATTTCTGACTCAAGCACATTTCCCTTATATTATTGTATTATTTGTGTTCGAACAGTATTTATGCGTGTTTCTTTAGAGTTATTCTTTCAAACAACCTCCCCGAAATGAAATAAATGAAATAATAGCCAATCGCACCTCGAAATTGCGAGCCGCTGTCACCGGACCCTTAAGGCACCAGCCTTATTTTTACGTCAGGGCGTTGCAGTTTGGCAAAGCGTTTGTACGGTTGAACCAAACCCCGGCTCAGTGATTTTCTGAGTATTGTTTTAGCGGTAAGAAGTACGTTGGAAAACCATGTTATGTTTTCATTCTGTAATCCACTGCATTTACTTTTCAGTACCAATCTGGCGACCACGCCGCAAGGTGATTGCTCCTATCTTCAGCCTAAGGAACCTGAACAAGTTCGTGGATGTGTTTTCTGAACAGAGCTCCGTGATGGTGGATCAGCTCAAGACAATGACTGCCAAAGGCACTTTCCCTCTATGGAAGTACCTCACTACGTATTCCATGGATGCTGTTTGTGGTATGTTCATTTTATTGTTAGCTGTGGTTGCCTTTGGTATATAAGCACTGGTCAAGATGTTTATTTTGTTTGTGTCACGTGTTAAGCTTTATGTATTATCTCTTATCAATCCTCATAAAAAAACAGATTTCAAATTGTAATGACTAGTTTTTCAAATCTACATTTTTATTTCAAATTATGATAAAGCCGATTATACATAAACTATATAAATAAAAGTTGTAGTGTTGTAGTTAATATAGTTTATGTATAATCGGCTTTCGACAAAAAGAAGTATATATATACTTCTTTTTGTTAATTCGTACTTATTATATTAAATAACACCCAGACAGAGAACAAATATCTATGTTCATCACACAAATATTTGTTCACGGTGGGAATCGAACCCACGACTACGGCGCAGAAGGCGTCACTAATACCAACTGAGCTGTGAACGCTATCAATCAAATCATAAGGATAAAAGAACAGATTCTACATACTGATAAAAACACATTTTTTTTCACTGTGCTTTGTTGTAGATCTTAGAAAAAACTTTACATTTTGCAAAATTATAAGGAATTGTTTTCATTAGGATGATGTTTTTTCTGTTTCTTATATTATAATTATTTACTTATAGAATCAACACTAGGCATAAAGATGGACACTCAACGGAACCCCAAGCAGCCGTTCCTGGAGGCTTTTGAGAAGCATAGCAAAATGGCCACCACACGGATATGTATGCCACCGGTTGTACAGCGGATCTACAAGTACTTGCCAATATACACGACGTATATGAAACATATCCATTGCATGTGGGACTTCGTTGATGTGGTATTACTATTACTTCCTTTTTATGTTTCATGCCAGTACCTCTCAAACGGTGAAGGAAAACATCGCGAGGAAACCGGCATGCGTACAACATGTGTCAAGAGCTCGAAAGGAGTCCCTATAGGTGCATTTAAAAATCTCTCACCGCTAATAACGTTTATTCCCCAGCGGTTCCAGTTCTTTGAGCTATATGACCTGCCCATTAAATAAATAAATAAATAATGCTGGACAATCCACACAGCACCATCTAACCCCAAAGTAAGCTACTCAAGCTTGTGTTGTGGGTACTAGATGACTGATATATTTAATACATGATATACTTACATAGATAGATATTTTTTATTATACATAAACACCCAGACCAACGGAACAAATTTCTGCAGATCGTACACAAATTTGTTCCGAGGCGGGAATCGAACCCGCAACCTCTTGCGTCGCAGGCGGACTCTTGCCCGCTGCGCCACTGAGGTCGTCATTGCCACTTCAGTTTACTGATTCTGAGAGCTATGTCGGCTACCTTGGTTCAACTACGGATTTCCTCATTTCTGATTCTATCTCGTAGTGAAACTCCCAGCATAGCTCTCTTCATAAAGTTGTGTGACTTTGAAGTTGTTGATGAGGCCAATAGTAAGCGACCACGTCTCAGTTCCCTAAGTCAGCATATAAATGTATGAAGTAGCCGCAAAGACTTATTATTTATTCGTAGCGAAGAATGATGCCATCTTCTTTTTCTTATCGTGTCACTAGTTCTTTTAAAACAGTGTGTGGTAAAAGGATTTTAAGAAATTCTATAATATACAAATATTGGATAACATATAAACAAAATGCCATTTAGCCCCAAACGAAACAAAGCTTGTATTAAGGAACCGTGACAAATATTTTGTTATAAAATACTTATAGTATCCGCCGTATCCGAATGAAAAAGAAACGAAAAATAGGTATCTTTGGTGGTGCGAAGAGTGCAAACCTATCCCCTTCCACCTCGCGCGATGGCCATGAAGTTTGGCGGATACTATACACGCTTTTTTGTAACAGTAATGTAAAATAGGAAAAATGAAATAGATAAACCATTACACATTTTATTAGTTATAATTATCTAGATTTAAATACAATGGTGGAGCTCAGTTATAATTAGAAATTTATAAAGTAATATAAGAGGTGATAATAAGATTTGTTTTATTGCAGCTTATTCAGAATAAACGTGAAGAACTCAAGGATAATCTTGATAGAAACGGCAACAGTGATAGTAAGTTCTTTAATATTAATAAAGAGTATTTCTTTAACTAGGAACTTTGTTACTGCGGAAACCATTGGTTATGACAAGAAGCACGTGCATATTGCGTGGATGTGACACGCACACTCATTTTTCTGTGTTCGTTTTTCACTCCATAAGTGTCATTTCTGCGTTAGCCTATCTAGTATTCTAGCTTAGTTCCCTTTTATGTGTTCCGGGCAACTGTCCTTTAGCTGTCATGTGTGGTATGTATAAATGTCTTTTTCTTTCTTTCTTTTCTTTAAAGCGTCTTAGAGCTGGGTGTATCTGGTGCCACTTTCACGCAACCAAGCCTAGACCTAGACCTTACATGAATCGACGATAATAATATATTTATTATCATATTGCTGGACATTTCACACACCACTATCTCACTCCAAACTAAGCCAAAGCTAGTAATATGGGAACTAGCTGATATACTACTTTCATACTTTTTTTTGTGAATACATATTAATACTATACTACATAACACCCAGACAGAAAACAAAAATCTATGTTCATCACAAAACTTTTTGTTCTCGGTGGGAATCGAACCCACGGCATACGGCGCAGAAAGCAGAGCTACTTCCAACTGAGCTGGAAAGGCTGTCAATCTGATGGATCCATGATGGATATGAGCTGTCATGTTATATGCTCGTTTTCTGTATGATTTCCTTTTCTATGCAGATTTTTGCCTCACATTGCTGTATTTATTTTCTGTGTACTCTGCACACATCAAACCAGTAAAACCAATTATTTTTTCAGTTCACGGTGTCGAAAGGAGGAAGACATTCCTGGAGCTGTACATTGAGTCTTCCGGAGGTAATTTAGGGTTTACAAACAAGGAGCTGAGAGAAGAAGCGTTGGTGCTGTTGCTGGCTGGAACCGACACGACGGCTGTAGGGTCCGCTTTCACCTGCCTCATGCTGGCCAGACACCCTGAAGTCCAAGAAAAAGTTTACGCAGAGTAAGGATTCTTCTAATGGAAAACCAAAACAAAATAATTCCTTTCAATCCTAAATACTATACTCCATCTAGGGTTAAGCTCGCCTATGTATAAGACTATTATAATGTATGTTTTGTATTAATCATTTTGTGTGCAATAAAGAAATATATTATATGACATCTTAAAAATCGATCGAGCTATCTCTTTTAAGACATCAACTTTGGCTGAGGATCAAAGTCGTGGTTATTTCTGTTTACGTATGCTACCAAGTTCGCTACATTTTTTACAGAATTCAAGAAATATTCGACGATTCAAACAGGCCGCTTACGTTAGAAGACTTACCCAAGTTCAAGTACTTGGAAGCCGTCATCAAAGAAACTCTCAGAACGTACCCACCAGCACCCATCATTCTGAGACAGATTGAAAAGGATACGATACTACGTGGGTTCCTTTCTGTATAAGTATCTATGCTAACTGGAGAGTAAATACTCCCCTTATAATCTCCTGAAATGTTCTAAGAACTTATCTAGGTAATTTCTGGAGATTATTATGGTCCAGCTCTGATAAACTTTTAATTCCATATTCCTAAGCATTTACGATACTATTGGGTTATTTCATGTTTTATTGAATGAATGAATAAGGATCGGGATAAAAATAACAACAAGAAAAAATAAAAGAAAACAAAATGTATTACATTTTCATGTGTTTTTGTTTTAAATGACAAAAACAATGGCAACAAAGCTATAATTATGTTACAGCAAATGGGCTAGAATTGCCCAAAGGAACATCAATAGCGGTCAACATCTGGGCGACGCACCGAAACCCTGAGTACTGGGGTTCTGATGCCGACGAGTTCAGACCGGAGCGGTTCATAGGGCATGAACCCAAGCATCCGGCTGCGTTCATTCCGTTCAGCTATGGACCAAGGGCTTGTATAGGTAAAGTTTATTAAAAAGCACTTTTTATCTAGCTAACTTAACGAAGACCTAAGTGGCAACTTGGGCGATTTGTCGTTGTAGTTTGTCTGAGCCAAAGAATATAGATTGTATTCAAATTCCTTGGTCCGCGCATACAACATCTTGTTTTCTATATTTTTTTTACTTTGGTCAAAAAAGTTTTCTTTCGATTTCCTTTCTCTCTAAATAGGTTCATGAGTGAGAAAGTTTCCCTTGATGTCTATAGGAATAAAAAACTATGTAATCATCTCAAGAGTAGTAGACCTGATTGTGAAGGGCTCGTCAGGGGACTACCACCACGCCTTTTTCGGCCGCCAAGCAGCGTTGCGGTTGGTTGCGGTGTTTGAATAGTGTGGTTGCCAGTGTAAATCCAGGCACATAAGGCTTAACATCTGTATGGCTGAAGTGATGGACGTAGGCATGCATCGTAGGGCACGTTCCTTTCGTGCGTGACTTACTACACGTTACTACGACTTACTACGTTGCTTGGCGGCTTTAATTTCAATTTTAAAACGTTTTCAGGGTACAAGTACGCAATGATGTCAATGAAGACATCGGTGTCAGCGTTGGTTCGCCATTACCGCCTGAGTTGCGATGGCAACAAACCAGTTCGACTGAAGCTCGACATCATGATGAAGGATTTATGCGACTTCGAGTTGCAGCTGGAATCTAGGAGCTGAGGGTACTCTTAACATCAAATCAAATCATTTTATTTTGTTTCACAAATACATAGGCAAAATATAATAAAATAAAGTTTTTGTATATAAATATATCGCTGGACATTCCACATAGCACTGTCTAACTAAGCATATTGTACTAAGAGAACCTGACAGCTGATATAATACTTACATCCTTTTTTTGGAAATACAGACTTGTAATATAATATCACACACGAGGACAAACTATCTCTGTTTCTAACAATAATGTTTGTTCCCACCTGAACTGTGAGGGCTGTCTATCGTATGTCGTCACTCAACTTTGTGCTGTGATAGTATTTGATGCAAGACCAGCGTTAAAGTACGCTGGTCTTCTGTGACGCCGGAGACCAGCGTTATAACTATGTTAAAGTAAAGTTATTAACTTAAAGTAAAGTTATTAACTTAAAGTAAAGTTATTAACTTAAAGTAAAGTTATTAACTTAAAGTAAAGTTATTAACTTAAATTAAAGTTATTAACTTAAAGTAAAGTTATTAACTTAAAGTAAAGTTATTAAGTTACTAGCTGGTACCCGCGACTTCGTCTGCGTACTTTTAATTTTATTAAAGTTTCATGGTTTTATCTTTTAAAATTAAGAAATCCCATACAAACTTTCAACCTCTATTTCAACCTCTTCATCCCTCTTTTTCGCAATAAAAGGTAGCCTATATGTCCTTTCTCAGGGTTTAAAGATTGTCTGTACCAAATTTCATCGGTTGAGAGGTTTAAGTGGGAAAGCGTAACAGATAGACAGACAGAGTTACTTTCGCATTTATAATATTAGTAGGGATTTTAAACAATGTTTTAATTTAAGACATTTTTATATTAGGAAGTCAGCATCACCAGCCTGAGAGCTTGAAAACAAAAGCGAAGCTCAAAAGGATCCTCTTTGAGGAGCACCTACAATCCTTTCACTTTTGTTTCGATATAACTAGTGACACGACATCATAGGCCTTCTTCATTATATTTCTGGAAACAATCTTTCACACTTCAGAACCTCGACATTCACAGACTTTCCGTGACCTTCACGATCTATCGGGCGTGGGGGGCCTTCGCTTCTTTTTAGATATAAACTCCTTAATCGAATGAGAATGCTAATTCGAACAAGTTGATTTTAAGCATAAATACTGTTCGAATACAAATAATACAATAATATAAGGGAAATGTGCTTGAGTCAGAAATCATTTTGGTATTAGGTAAACGTAAGGCCAAACATACTAATACCAAAATGATTTCTGATTCGGGCATGTTTCCCTTATATTATTGTGTTATTTGTGTTCGAACAGTATTTATGCGTGTCACTGGATAGTTATTCTTTCAAACAACCTCCCTGAAATGAAATAAAATGAAATAATAGCCAATCGCACCTCGAAACTGCGAGTCGCTGTCGCCGGGTCCTTAAAATAATAAAAAATATGTACCGACTAGTACCTGGAATCCAATGGAAGTGTGCGCAGGAACTGCACGATCTCATTCTCCCGTCACCCTTCCACCTCCGGACTACTAGACGCACGGATAAGTGCCACCCCTATATGGTAGAAATCAATCATTATCGCACAAAGCGCTTTGCTTCCACTTTCCTGGTGCAAACTGCCAAGGAGTGGAACACTTTACCGTCGTCGGTATTTCCGGAACGATACAACTTAGGAATTTTTAAGTCAAGAGTGAATAAGTGGATTATAGCTAAGCGTGCTCCACCTTAGACTGCATCTTCACTTTACACCAGGCGAGATGGCAGTCAAACGTCTAGCTATCAAACAAAAAAAAAAAAAAAAAAAAAAAAAAAAAAAAAAAAAAAAAAAAAAAAAAAAAAGTCTAATAGGCAGTTACACAATAATAGAGAATTTTCGTTTGATTGCATCATCACTTATTAATTCATAAAACAGTGATAGTTTTATGAATATAATAGTAACTTATTTTTATACAACTCGTCCGAACAACAAGTCGTAGTTTAAATTCATAAACAGGTTTTAGTGGATGAGATAAAAACTTTACTAAAACGCACAGTCCGTGGTAAAGTTAAGTGACAGGATTGAAATAATTTTACATGTATAAAAAACAACTTTGATCCCTAGGCATGGTTATGTGAGGGGGCATAACGATTATTAATAAACTATTGCGCCCCGCGGTTTCACCCGTGCAGATTTAAACCCTGGTATTCCCACGGGATAAAAGATAGATTATAATTTGGAGTACATGCCTATATGCTATTCCAAACTATAATCTATCTCTCTGCCAAGTTTCATCCAGATCCGTTCAGCCGTTCCGTTGTGAAAGAGTAACAAACATCCATCATCCATCCATCCATACTTACAAACTTTCGCACTTATGATATTAATATTAGTAGGAAGCAGTAGGATTCATTCCTACATCTTAAACAACCTCTGACTATCCCCCGAGGCAGTTCAAAATAAGATAATCAGAGGAACAAACAAAATATCTTTAATACCAAGTTTTAAAAATTTATGGGAAAACGAGTTTCTCAGAATGCATTTTTTTACCAAAAAATTATCAGTCTTTACTTACCTACCTATCCTATAATTGAGAATTTTAATTTGAAAGTTGCTTTCTTTTGATCTAGCAATCTATTATTCTTTGTTATTAGTAATCATTCAATGAACTTATTTAGGTATGCATACAACATGTACTAAGGCGATCTCAAAAAAGTTATTTTCCAACAAACCTTGAATGATAGAGAAAAATAAAATTAAAGCGGAATTTTGGTCATCATTCTCAAAGACTTCCAAAGATTAACAGAAAGTCAGAAACCCTTGATTATACTCAAAGAAATTTCGGAAATTGCATTATGTATAATCCTTTAAACAAAACATGTTATCTGGTATAAGTTTTTGTCGCCGACTGTTATCGGAACACCAAAAATATAAACGATGAAAAGACCTTGATTCATTATTCGCTTAACAACCGTGATTCACTTAACATCCGTGCTGTGAAGTGTACGAAAATGTTGCTGAAATTGATAGCAATTTTCTTTATAACTTGGCTTGTGTTTTTGCGATGGGCGAGAAGACGAAAGATTGAGTGTTTCAAACAGTTCAGGAATGATATCCCAGCACTGCCGGTGGTTGGACATGCTTACATGTTGCTTGGAAATGGAGAAGGTTGGTTACTTACAATACAATACTAGTACATCCTATCCTACTTATCCTATCCTACTTCCTTCCTACTCCTACTAATATTATAAACGCGAAAGTTTGTAAGTATGGATGGATGGATGGATGGATACTTGTTACTCTTTCACGCCGTAACGGCTGAACGGATCTGGATGAAACTTGGCAGAGAGATATATTATGGTCTGGAATAACATATGGGTTACTTTTTACCCGCGGGAATACCGGAATTTAAAACTACGCGGGTGAAACCGCGGGGCGCTACTAGTTTACAATACAATACAATACGAGTACATTAGGTATATACTATAGGGTTCTCAGCAAATGACAACAACTGTGTTCACTTTATATCAACTATATTGCTATTACTCTCGATAGACTATCACATTGAACAACTCTACAAGTTAGCACCTCGTCTCGTCCGCTCAGACTAGCGGTCTCTCGCCGAATGCCCTCTGCCAACCTTCTCAGTCCACAGGTGCGCCCCCTACCGCAAAACTACCACATTTCCGCCGTCAGTGTGGCCAGTGCTAGCCTTTTAAAAATATACCATTTCCGTTCTAAAATAAATTAAACCTTACACTCGACCATCCTGACGACGTGTATGTCCTCATACACGCACCCGGTGGAACCTTACACTCGGCAAAGAGCATTTCTTTAAATAACATGTCTGCTAATATTACTAATGAAAGATCGCAAAATCATCTCCAATCTTAAGAGTAAGATTACGCTTGTTCCAACCCTATCCGACCCATCTCGAGTAAAAGAACAAGCAAGAAACGTCTCGGTGGGTTAATTTCTTTTCGCGACTACCTAGGCGATCTCATTTACAATCATATATTCTTACAAATTGAATCTACAATTCAAACCTTGAACTTATCAAGCTGATCAATTCCAGAATCCATCAAGCTTTGAGCTTAACAAACTTTAAGATTATCAAAACTTGAAATTATCAAACCTTGAAAACATCAAATCTTGAAATTATCAAACCTTGAGCTTATCAAACATTTATACATTTATTTTTAACTGTAACAGTATTTGTAACTACAGTTATACCTTTAATTGTAACTAGAATCTAAAACTTGAACTCGAATCCTAAGATTGAACTAGAATCTTAAACTTGAAGTAGAATCTAAAACTTCAACTAGAATCTTAAGCTTGACCTAGAATCCCAAACCTTAACCAGAATCCTAAGCTTCAACTAGAATCTTAAGCTTGACCTAGAATCCCAAACCTGAACCAGAATCCTAAGCTTGAACTAGAATCTTAAGCTTGAACTAGAATCCCAAACCTGAACCAGAATCCTAAGCTTCAACTAGAATCTTAAGCTTGACCTAGAATCCCAAACCTGAACCAGAATCCCAAGCTTGAACTAGAATCTTAAGCTTGACCTAGAATCCCAAACCTGAACCAGAATCCTAAGCTTGAACTAGAATCTTAAGCTTGAACTAGAATCCCAAACCTGAACCAGAATCCTAAGCTTCAACTAGAATCTTAAGCTTGACCTAGAATCCCAAACCTGAACCAGAATCCTAAGCTTGAACTAGAATCTTAAGCTTGAACTAGAATCTTAAATTTGAATTAGAATCCTAAACTTGAACTAGAATCTGAACTAGGATCTTAAGCTTGAACTAGAACCTCTGACTTTAACCATCACGCTTTTAATTTTAACCTTATCACCTTTTATTAAACCTCTTAGTAAACCTCCAAGTAAACCTCCTAGTTACCCTCCTAGTTAACCTCCTAGTTTACCTAGTTAATCTCCTAGTTAACCTAGTTAATATCCAAATTAACCTCCTAGTTAGCCTCTTAGTTAACCTCCGAGTTAACCACCTATTTATCCTCCTAGTTAATCTCCTAGTTAACCTCCTAGTTAACCTGCAAGTTTAACCTCCTGATTAATCTCCTAGTTAACCTAGTTAATCTCCAAGTTCTTCTTAACCTCTTAGTTGACCTCCTAGTTAGCCTCTTAGTAAACTTCCTAGTTAACCTCGTAGTTAATCTCCTAGTTAATCTCCTAGTTAACCTCCTAGTTAACCTGCAAGTAAACCTCCTTGTGAATCTCCTATTTAACCGCTTATTTAACCTCCTAGTTAACTTCCTAGTTATTCTCCTAGTTATCGCCGAGTTAATCTTCTGGTTAACCTCCTATTCAACCTCTTTGTTACGTGAATCTCTTATTTAACCGCTTATTTAACCTCTTAGTTAACTTCCTAGTTGCTCTCCTAGTTATTCTCCTAGTTATCGCCTAGTTAATCTTCTGGTTAACCTCCTTTTCAAAAAAAAAAATCATCGAATCATAATGTGAAAGTATCCTCGGAATAATAAAACTGTGCTTACAGAACAAGTGGACGTTACTTACGGAATTTTCGTTATCCCACTTGCTGATTTATAGGGTTCTCAGCAAATGACAACAACTGTGTTCACTTTATATCAACTATATTGCTATTACTCTCGATAGACTATCACATTGAACAACTCTACAAGTTAGCACCTCGTCTCGTCCGCTCAGACTAGCGGTCTCTCGCCGAATGCCCTCTGCCAACCTTCTCAGTCCACAGGTGCGCCCCCTACCGCAAAACTACCACATTTCCGCCGTCAGTGTGGCCAGTGCTAGCCTTTTAAAAATATACCATTTCCGTTCTAAAATAAATTAAACCTTACAATACATTACACACCGGTGATCTTGTGGAAATTCTTCCCACCTTCTGCGCGTAAGATCGGGTTCAAATCCGCTTAATTTCTTGGAATAATTTATGTTAATGATCTCAAACGCTGAAGGGTAATATCGTTAAGAAACCAGTTATTATTCTAGCTAGTAGCTAGCAAGCTGTCATGTATAGAATACCAACTACTGCAAAATGTGGGTATGTACTAAACATAATATTTGGACGTATCTCTGGCTACCCCCTTAGACATCCTCAAAGAATCCTGAGATGTGAGATATCTGAGTGGGGTTTCTACCATGCATGAGAATAAAATAATAATAATAAGAAATTTAACTAAAAGTCTTGAAACCATTTCTGTTTCTAATGCAATACAAAAAATAATAGTAATAATTAAAAAATCAAATTGAGTAAAGCTTAGAACAAACAAATAAAATTCTTTTGATTTTAGTGTAATCAAAAAAGTTTTTTTTTATCTCTTTGAATGATAGTTTTATCACAATGACAGGATAAAAAAGCTTTATAAATTAAATCACTATTAAAACACGAACGAAGCCATGAGCGGCAGCCGGTCAAATATATTTTATGATATGCATTAACAATCTTACTACTGGGTTTAAACTTCGCTTGATTTCAAAATAGAACTTTAATCTGCTAAGAATACTGGTGAATTTTGTTTGAATGTTTTTAAGGTTACCAAGTTCACCTCTGCTATTATAACACAGGTATAATTATAAGTATAAGGTCAGTAGGAAGTTAGTGGATTTCACACAAAGCCAACAAAACACATTAGACTGCATAATTACAGTAATGTAGTAAAACTGTAAACTAATTAAAACCTACTTTAGGGGTTGAATTTAAAACATACATAACTTTTTTCAAGCAAGCCTATACGACCACATGATTCAGGGAATGGAATCTCAAAGAAATGTAAGTTTATTGACTTTTTTCTGCCCACAAGCAGTGCTGTTTCCGTTTGAAGGGTGCGATTGCTGGTGAAACTACAAAAGAGAAAAAAATACCCTCAGAGGGAAAACTCACCCTGTATTATTTGTAGGACACCAATCGTTTTTATTTTTCAAACAAGACTTCTAAAAAAAAGAAGTTAGAGAGAGTTTGCTCCATCATTTAGGAACCGATTTCAAAATGTCTGCAGTGCAAGTACCGTTCTTATCGATCGCTTAATTTGACATTTAGAATCGTCAAAATTCGTTAAAAATAGTTTTATCCATTGGTAAACCGAATTTAGACGATTCTAAACGTCAAATTAAGCGATCGATAAGAACGGTACTTGCACTGCTGGTTCGGTTCAGTCGTGCTTTTAAATCAAATTAACAGGAAAAAGTGATATCATTCAAATATCCAAATGAATTTTCCGTATTTATATACTGTTTTATAGAGGTTGCGGGTTCGATTCCCGCCTCGGAACAAATTTGTGTACGATCTGCAGAAATTTGTTCATTGGTCTGGGTGTTTTCTATGTATAATAAAAAATATCTATCTATGTAATTATATAATGTATTAAATATATCAGTTATCTAGTACCCATAACACAAGCTTTAGTAGCTTTCTTTGGGGCTAGATAGTGCTGTGTGGATTGTCCAGCATTATTTATTTATTTATTATTTTATGTTTTCAGTGAAGTCATTCTTTTTGCAGAAATGTTGTTTTATTTAATGTAATGTAAAAACCTTCTTGTCCTGATTTTTTTATTGATTGCAGTTAAAGCAAAGGCCCTGCAGGATCTCGGACGAGAAGCTTTGAGGCAAGGGGGCCTGACCATAGTGCAGTCCTGGCTTCTGAATACTTTTTACACCAGTAAGTACAATATAGTTAAAACATAAAAATTGCCATTACATTATTTTAATAAAATATTTCAATAACCACCACCATAATTCGATAATAAATAATACAATGTTTTGTACTGATCTTCTTTAATAAAAATAGAATTCGTTTTATGTACTAAATAAAATAATTAGTAGCATTATAAATGTCATGCAGCCAAGTTATTGTAAAGTTAGTAGTAACATGGTTGTTAGTTACTTTTCGGGATCAAAAAAAGAAAAAAATAAATAAATAATGCTGGACAATCCACACAGCACTATCTAGCCCCAAAGTAAGCTACTTAAAGCTTGTGTTATGGGTACTAGATAACTGATATATTTAATACATTATATACTTACATAGATAGATATTTTTTATTATACATAGAAAACATCGGAACAAATTTCTGCAGATCGTACACAAATTTGTTCCAAGGCAGGAATCGAACCCGCAACCTCTTGCGTCGCAGGCAGGCTCTCGCCCGCTGCGCCACAGAGGTCGTCAAAAAGCCTATACCTTATTTAGATGTTTGATTTTTTCAGTGGTAGCAGACGCCGAAGTAGCTGAAATAATTCTTAGAAATTGTCTGGAAAAAGATGATGCCATGAAAATGTTCACGGCGGTATTCGGGAACGGATTACTCGCGTGTCCTGGTAATTAAAAAACACCAAACAGCTTTATTATTATTAAAGTATACTTACTACACAGACCATGGCTCATTTACTGACCTGTCCCTTGTGTCCCAACACCTGTACAAGGGACGATCATAACAAGGCCACCGACAACGCAGTAGAGGTTGCCAAGCATTATTTAAAAATTATCTATTGTTCCATTGACACGATCGAAGAAGAAGACTACAATTCCAAAACAGAAAATACAACGTCATTATGGAATTCGGTACCTGGAGAGCGCTTAGAATCGTAAAGAATGAACTCTTCCTGGAAATGTCTATGGGAGGCCTAAGTCCAGCAGTGGACTTCTCAATACTCAATACATTTATTGCTTTACATAGTTTAGTTTAAGTATACATTGTTGTTAAGTGTTAGTAAGTATCACATGAACCCTGCATAGTGCATAGGTTATGGCTACATGGAGGCAAGCCGAGACTTTTAATCCGACTACTATTATAAACGCGAAAGTTTGTAACTATGGATGGATGGATGGATGTTTGTTACTCTTTCACGCCCGATTTGGATGAAACTTGGCACAGAGATAGATTATAATCTAGAATAGCACATAGGCAACTTTTTACTTCAGTGGATATGCTTCAGGTTAATGATGATGAAAAAAAAAAAAAAAAATGATGACTGCATATATTTATTTGTTCAATAATCAACTACTCATTTTACTGCTACTGTTGTTGCATTGTTTTTTAAACACCGAAGCATGGAAGTGTATAGTACGCCTCCTCCAGCAGTGGACTCTTTCAGGCTGATAATGATGCTCACTTTCTTAGTCTTGATACCACAGTAATATTTCGACGACCCGTACCACCATCTCTTGAAGCATTCTTATTTCAATATTACTTTACTTTTTGATCATAAAGCTGACTCTATGCAGTTGATATAAGACATTGACATAAAACGTAGCTTAAACATAAAACTAATAATATTGAAATAAGAATGCTTGTACGGGCCCAGTAGTTACCACTAAGAAGCGTACAGCATGGAAACCATACGGAATGGTGGTACGGGCGCAGTATTTTCGACAATGCTATATCCAGTAATCGACATTACACCCAGTCACGGACAGGAACTCTCGTGAACCACTCATTATGTCACAGAAAATGTCTAACGTAACATAATTATTTACATTTAAACAAATTTTACGAAAAGTTTTTGATTTTGACTTTGGATTTTTTAGTTCCAGAATGGCGCCAACGTCGCAGAGTTTTGAATCCCGTTTTCACCTTAAAAAATCTAAACCAATTTGTAGAAATATTTCAGAAAAACAGTGCATTCTTAGCTAAAAAGTTACAGAAACATTCCAATAATGGAGCCTTCTCGGTATACGACCCCATCGCCGCATGCTCCTTGGATTCTGTTTTTGGTAAGTAGTTCTAGAAATCAGTAGAAGGGATTTGATAAAATGTAAAAATAATAAATACTAATAATAAAAAATTGGCTGAAGTTAGATTATGTGAAGATAATATTTATGATTCTGTACAATATAATAATTATAATGGATGGATGTCTACATATTGGTGTTCCACACCGACAAATAAAAAAATAGGCACGGATTTAATCCTCACAGATCAGAGATTATTGAGAGTAAGGAACTCTTGGTAAAGAGCTAGATCCGGGCAAGTGCTCCATGCATTTTTCTCCCGCCTGCTTGTTGATATATCGGTTCGAAGCGTATGGCAGCCGGCGGTGAAATTACAGGCACATAATGTAATTTCACCGGACCACCCTCAAGTGACTAAGACTGTAATTATGTGTATACTTATGTACCTGTCCGTTTTCTATTATTTATTTTCTTGTTGTATAAAAAAAAGTAGATGGACGCAAGGCAGTGCATCTTAGGGCATCTTCCTATCGTACGAGACTAGCGAGGCAAAGCTTTGTTATAGCAACTATTCATCATCATCATCATCATCGACCTATGTTAGTCCACTGCTGGACGTAGGTCTCTCCCAAGACAACTATTACAACAACAACAACAACTATTATAGCAACTATTACCTATAGATAATGGTTACAACTTAACCACCACCTAGATAGACCATATTAGCAAGTTCTTTAAAAATGAATTAATAATTAAAATTATTTTTATACTGATCATGCAATCAAATCCATTTTCATTTATTTTCAGAATCAATATACGGTTTTGAAATAGGGGCACAGAACAATCCACAGCACCCTGTTATGAGAGCTTTAAGCGTCTGCTGCGAGTTGGTCTCCAACCGCATTTGTTTACCCTGGCTCCACAATCAGGTCGTGTATGATATGACCACACAGAGCACTGTGATAAAGAAAAACGCCGATTTGCTGTTAAATTTTATTGATAAGGTAAGCACACAGTGCTCGAAAGACGCACTTCCATCCCACTGTTTCGAAAGAAACTGGTGACACGATAAGAAGAAAAAGTGTAACATGCCTTTTTACTACTAAGAAGCGCCCAACTGATGGATTCAAAGTGATTACCATAGCCAACTGACTGACGCTTGCAACAGCATCGGCATCCATTTTAAAATATTTTATTCTACTCTGAATCTGCAGATACGAACGCTAGGTAAAGGTATTATCGTTTAAAAAAGGTTTATTTTGTTTTTAGCCGTCAAAACAATAACTCTAATAAACAATAAATTTTTTTAGCAGATACTTCTTCTGTTTTTTTACAGACTATTATAAAAAAATGCAAGGAAATTGAAACAGACGCTGGCTCAGATTCTGTCACAGGTAAAAACCTACTAATCTCTTGTAATTTTTATCACAATACATGCATTCGAGAATTCGAAAAAGTTATTAAGAAGCTGTCTACTGTCAAGCAATCACTTGATGACACATTTTAACATGCCAAAAAAGGAAGAGGTTCTTAATTGACTGTATTTTTTCTTTATTAATGTTTTTTCATCGTTTATCATAACTTATTTTAGATAAACAAAAAACATCAAAGACAATCTTAGAATCAATGGTAGAAATATTCGCGAAAAATAATGAGACGCTGAGTGACGTGTACCTTCGAGAGGAAACTTTCATCGTGACTTTCGCCGGCACCGACACGACATCGGTAGCTCTGTCGTTCATACTCGTCATGCTGTCCAGACATCCTGACATTCAAGCAAAAGTCTATGAAGAGTGAGTATACTTACTAAACCAATAATGGAGAGTACCGTCAAACTTCTTGGCCATCGCGCGAGGTGGTAGAGGAATGGTTTGCACTCTTCGCACCACCAAAGAGACCTATTTTTTGTTTCTTTTTCATTCAAGGTCGTTTGTCCAAGAAGTTTGACGGATACTATACCTACTTTTTTATACAACCAGCTGATGGAACAAGCAGCTGGCCCACCTGGTGTTAAGTGGTAACCATCATCTTAACAAGGTATTACCTCGTAAATCACGCACGACAGGAACGTGCCCTACGATGCACTGCCCTGCGTCCATCAACTTGAGTTAAGCCTCATGTGCCTGTAATTACACCGGCGACAACATTCTCCAAACCGAACCACAGCAACTCTGCTTGACGGTAGAAAAAGGCGTGGTGGTAGTACTTCCCCGGCCAAGCCCTTCACAAAGAGAGCTCTGTATGAAAGGCTTGCCCGGGAAAAATGCCCATGCTTATTTCTGCCAAAACCGCGTTATTGTGTTTCGGTTTGATAGTTGGTTAAATTACTGGCACATGAGGCTCAACAACCGTATTCTTCATGTTGATGGACGCAGAGCAATGCATTATAGGGCACGACGCATGTTATGATTGAGCGAGACTTGCGAGGCAATGCTTTGTTATGGAGGAGATGGGTCCATCACAAGGGGAACTTTTTTTATTATATATTTAACCTACTGTTTAATCAAAAATCGAAAAATCCTTGTCAAAAGGAGATCGTTGCTGACTGCGACACCCTAAACTCTGCAGTCAGTATCGTGACTTATTTTATTTATATGATGTACCTCTGCTTAAATACGACACAATAAAAAAATTTAATAAATAATGCTGGACAATCCACACAGCACCATCTAGCTACAAAGTAAGCTACTCAAAGCTTTTGTTATGGGTACTAGATAACTGATAATATATTTAATACATTATTACTTACATAGATGGATATTTTTTATTATACATAGAGAACACCCAGACCAATGGAACAAATTTCTGCAGATCGTGCACAAGTTTGTTCTACCCAAGAACCAAGTAAAAATCCAATCAACTTCTAAAGAAGCATACAAAACAATAGTGAGAGAACTTGATTCTAAAGGTACAGAATACTACACCTACAAACCCAAACAGGAAAGGAGCTTCAAAGTGATTCTGAAACATATGCATCCATCAACCGACATGGACGAAATCAAGGAAGCTCTTTTAGATCTAGACCACTCAGTCACCAACATTTGGAACATGAAACAAGCTCAAACGAATAACCCACTACATCTGTTTGTTGTCGAACTGCAGCCGAAGTCAAACAATAAAGATATTTACAAAGTTACTAACCTTCTGCACTGCCGGATAAAGTTCGAACCCCCAAGACCTAAACGAACCATTCCACAATGCGCTAACTGCTTAACATACGGACACACCAAAACATACTGCCGACGTAGCCCAAGATGTATCAAATGCGCCGGGAATCACGCATCTGCTGACTGCTCACGGAAAGAAAGATCAGACAATGTCAAATGCGCTCTCTGCGATGGAAACCACCCAGCTAACTACAAAGGCTGCTCTGTATATAAAGACCTTCAGAAAGAAAAATACCCACCACTACGCCACAAAAACCTATATTCAAAAAATATTGCTACTAATGATCCAAAACCACAATCTCAGATGCTCAGTCAGCGCAGAAATTTTCCTGATACCACCAAGCAACCACAACCACAAATAACCACAACCAGTCAACCGCAACCACAAATATTCAGTCAGCACAGAAACTATGCAACTGTCACCAGCACAAACCCACCACAAGTCCCAAACAATAAACCTAGAGCCATACCAATCAATCAACCAACTACTTCTAAATTACTACAAACACAACCAGTACAAAAGCAGCCACAACAAATCCCGAGAGACGAATCTGGCGACTTCAAAGAACTAATGGAAATGTTCAAACAAATGATGCAACAGATGAACACCATGACAAACCTTTTGCTAACTTTCATGACGGAAATACGAACGCAAAATACCCACCAAGGGAGTAGCCAGGATTTTATCCAGGGGGGAGGCAATCGGTCCACCTTGCCCCCCCGCGGCTACACCCCTACAAACCGCTAGTACTTGCCATGTGGAACGCCAACGGGCTGTCAAATCATACTCTCGAAGTAAAAACCTTCCTGTACTCGCACGATATCGACTTTATGCTTGTCTCCGAGACACACTTAACAACAAAAAGCCACATTGAAATACCTAAATACAAAATCTACACCACGAATCACCCCGACGGAACAGCCCATGCAGGCTCGGCACTGATAGTGAAAGAAAAGATAAAGCACTGCGTTTCCAGCTCGTATTGCACCGACGAAGTGCAGGCAACTAGTGTAATCATAGACAGCCTAAAAGGTCCTCTACAAATAACAGCTTTATACATTCCGCCAAAGCATAACCTAAAACACGAAGCTTACTTATCCTTCTTCAAGCAACTGAGCAACAGGTTCATAGCCGGTGGCGACTACAACGCCAAACACATTGACTGGGGCTCCAGAATCACAACTACAAAAGGACGGGAACTCATGAAAACAATCCAGCAATTAAATCTCAAAGTTTCATCTACCGGCGAACCAACCTACTGGCCCAGTGATGCCAAAAAGAAACCAGATCTGGTAGACTTCTTTGTCACCAAAGGACTACCAACCTCCTCTCTGCACTGCTACTCTACCTACGAACTGTCATCCGACCACACTGCAATAATAGCCAAACTACATAATGACAGTATAGAAGTGACAAAACCGTGCAAGGTCCATTCCAAAAAAACGGACTGGGCCTATTACAGGGATCTTATCGAGGAAAAAATAGACCTACAAATGCCACTTAAATCAAACGATGACATTTCTGAAGCTGTAGAAAAATTTAACGCTTGCGTCCAATCCGCTGCGTGGGAAGCTACTCCAAAACAACCAAACTCTAGCTCTCGTATCCCCACGTTCCCTCAAATAGTCACTGACCTAGTCCAGAAAAAAAGGCAACTAAGAAAACAATGGCAAATAACCAGAAGCCCTATTGACAAGAATATTTTCAATAAAACCGTCAAAATGTTAAAAAGCACTCTAGAGGACATCCAAAATCATGACATGGAAAACCTCCTAACAGGGCTAAGTGCCACTGCTGCCACGGACTACTCACTATGGAAAACCACCAAATCTATCAAAAATCCAATATCTTTCCAATCTCCCCTACGCGCAAGTAATGGAAGCTGGGCCCGTAGCGATGCTGACAAAGCGAAACTCTTCGCAGAGCACCTATCAAATGTCTTCACACCAAATCCTGACACCGGATCGTCCAAAACCGACGATGTAAGGGAGAGCTTAGCTACTACCCATCAACTTTCCCCACCAATAAAAAAATTTACCAAAAATGAAGTCTGCTCCGTTATCAGGAATTTAAACCTAAATAAGGCCCCTGGATATGACCTAATTACTGCCAAGACTCTTAAAGAGCTACCAAACTCAGGACTCCTGCTACTGACTCAAATCTTTAACGCGGTTCTACGCCGAGAATTCGTTCCTGCGCAATGGAAAGTAGCCGAAATCATCCTCATTCTCAAACCAGGAAAGGATCCGGAATCGGTGTCATCCTACCGCCCTATCAGTCTTCTGCCGATAACATCAAAAGTTTTTGAGATACTTTTTATGAAGCGTCTAACACCTGAGCTAGCCAAATCAAAATTGATTCCTTCACACCAATTTGGTTTTCGTGAAGCCCACGGAACCACCGAACAGGTCCACCGCTTAGTTACCAGGATAAACAATGCTTTCGAACAAAAACAATACTGCTCAGCCGCGTTCCTAGACATCTCCCAAGCATTCGACCGTGTATGGCACGAAGGCCTACTTTATAAAATCTTGAAAGCTCTTCCAGTAAACTTTTATCTTCTGATAAAATCATACTTAAATCAGCGGCACTTTTATGTCAAGCATGGTGAAGACAGAACTGGGCTACACGAGATCAAAGCAGGTGTTCCCCAGGGGAGTGTTATGGGACCGGTTCTGTACTTAATCTACACCTTTGACCTACCAACGACAGACGACGTTCTCGTGGGTACATTTGCAGACGACACCGCCCTAATTGGCACACACGATAGTCCAGTAGTCGCATCCGCTATGCTGCAAAGAAGCCTACATCTGATCTCTGAATGGCTTAAGAACTGGCGAATCAAGGCTAACGAAACCAAATCTGTACATGTTACTTTTACCCTCAGACACGGCTCTTGTCCTGCCGTCGAGTTAGATGGCATACAAATCCCGCAGTGCGAAGATGTACGCTACCTAGGCATATACCTGGATAGACGCCTTACATGGAAGAAGCATATCTACACCAAAAGAAAAGCTCTAGGCCTTCAACTCCGCAAGCTACACTGGATGATGGCTCGTAAATCTAAACTCTCATTGACCAACAAACTAATCCTTTACAAATGTATTCTAAAGCCCATCTGGTCGTACGGCGCTGAGCTATGGGGAACGGCAGCAAACTCTAACCTGGATATAATACAACGCTTTCAATCAAAAACGCTACGCATGATCGCAAACGCACCGTGGTACATTACCAACAATCAGCTTCACACTGAGCTCCAGATCCCAACCGTTAGAGAAGATGTAAAAACCAAGCTCAAATCTTACGCCAAACGCCTGGACCGCCATCCGAACGAACTAGCATGTGACCTTATGAACCCTGCCGCCATAACTTTCAAAAGAATAAGGAGAAGAGCTCCGCAAGACCTACTCATGGACTAAAAGAGATAGTTGGATGTGTCAGTGGACGCATACCACTCATGCCTGACGTCGTGAAACTTCCCAACTCTCGCTCAATGCCCAATGGGCAGATCGCAAGATAATTTGAGTTAAAAAAAAAAAAAAAAAAAAAAAAAAGTTTGTTCCGAGTCGGGAATTGAACCCGCAACCTCTGCGTCGCAGGCGGACTCTCGCCCGCTGCGCCACTGAGGTCGTTAATAATACATACCATTTTAGAAAATAAAATGTTACTATAGTAACAACGCCTACAGTATTCTTATAGCACACTTAAACTCACGCATTATGTCTTTAGACTTGTCATCTATAGCATAGTTTATTCGGCAGGATCACGCAAGTTGTAGGAGACTCCAAAAAGCCCACACAACCTGAAGATCTACCAAATCTGAAGTATACAGAAGCTGTTATAAAGGAGACCTTAAGGATGTACCCCCCAGCCCCAGCACTGCTAAGAAAAGTAGACAAAGACATCACGCTTCGTAAGTATTAATAGTATTGTATAGTAGTAATACTGTTGTAGTAGTAGTGAAAGGGATCTGGAAAAAAAATATGAGTTTTTTTACGATATTTTCAATCGTTTCATTACTTGAGGGCCCGACTTTTAATCGTGTTTGTGACTTTTATTCATAGACATCCTAACCAATCTCTAGAATACATAAATATCTATGAATTTCAAATGGCTAACATTCCTTTCGCTCGCAAATTTCAATATTTTGAAGGATAACAACTCAATGAATTTTATGAAAAGTTACAATCAACTTGAGTGCAATCAGAATACATTACACACAGTTCAGCAAAAATTCAATTTTAATCCAAAGAAGTTTTCCTACTAAAAAGTTTGCTTCAAAAGAAAATTTTGAAGTAGGAAAACATGTTTGTATCAAAATTATATAAGCAAGCAGGGCTAACATTGTCTGTTCTCACCAGCCTCAGGACAAGTCTTAGTGGCCGGCACAGGGGTGATGGTCAACGTGTGGGCAGTCCATCACAACCCAATCTACTGGGAGGAGCCTGAGGAGTTCCGACCGGAGCGCTTCTTGGACGCCAAGCCGAGGCATCCCGCAGCCTTCCTGCCGTTCAGCTATGGACTCAGGAACTGTATCGGTAAGTTTGATAATGACTGAGTTACTTTACTGAGTTTCAATAAATCTCAGGTTTTAAAGTGTTACAAGTTTTCTAATAAAATTCAATGACAACGTCTAAAAATTAGTAAAATTGACCAATAAAAAGTTTACGACATAACGTCCATCGTCACCATTGAAACTTTAGCATTTTTAACTTAGGATATTTAGGAACTAAGTAATCTTATTTATAACATTATGGTTATTTTATATAAATATTAAATCATTTTAAAAGAAGAAGCATAGAGAAATATCAATTTCTAGTAAAGTATTTAAGCGTAGGCAGCTCCAACATCCAATATGAATTAACATGTTTACTACCTCAGTTACCATTTTACTAGTTTTTTATTATGTACTATAGTTTTGTATATTTATTTTTATTGAGAGCTTTTCCTAACAGTCCACACTGCCCTTCAATAATAATAATACATCTATTAGCAAACCTAAATCTCTAGCTAACCCTATTTCTGCTGACAACATCACAACTCGACAACTAGATTGTAACTATATTCGACAGCTAGATTGTCATAACTAGATTGGAAAAAAAAACGAACTAAACAATATTTGTTTTTCCAGGTGCCCAGTTTGCTATGATGTCTCTGAAGACATCACTGTCATCGCTGATTCGCCAGTTCCAGGTTCTACCCGCAAATGACGACCCAAAGGCAGTGCCCCAACCCTTGCAAATCCATTTTGACGTTATGTTAAGGGATGCTGACAATTTCACAGTGCAATTGGTTACAAGGTTATAGTTAAAAAAAAATACTAGTCTTGTGGAGTTCGAGTCTAGATAAGCCATAATTTCGTTTGTAAGATTTATCAAATAAGAAGATTAAGAATTAAGTGCCTAAGATTTTTGTAAGATTGTTTTGATTTGTGTTTTCGAAATAAATATCTTTACTTCTTTCATTTTCTCTTACTTACGCAATCAGGACGATTATTATAAGCATCAAAATTATTAAAAGGTTAAAGATGATCAAAAACAGAGCATAGAATAAAAACAAACTTTGACTAAAATTTTTGTATGTGAAGAGTTGTAATAAAAGATACACGTATTTAATAAAAGCATACCTACTACTGAAGCGTAGGAAGAAGGTACATCATGAAATAACTCTGAAACATCTACTAAATCGTTGTAAGCGATCTTAGCGCTAATATTCACAAGAACGTATATCGTAGAATCATCGAAGCAAATTGCTTTAGTGTTTTGTACAGGAGCTTTATAAATTATTAAATTTTGTTTATTTATATATGTCGTTATCAGAAATTGTTTTGAATGAAATAATAACACATAGAAAATTGGAGTTCATTTAGAAATGTATCGAACATTAATTCGTGTTGTGAAAATCAGGCATTTATCAACAAAGAACTCCCACATAGAAGAACACTTAGGTACAAAGCCTTATCACAGCCAATAATTTATCTATACATGAGGTGCAGTGATGCAGCATTGCGAAGCTTCCAAGTAATTTTTATTATGATCTATTCATGAACCCGTCCGATCAAGTGCACTCGCAGTAAAAAATCGCAAAGTTTTGTGCAGTCAGTACCTACCGCTATTATCAGCAGAAATAAGGTTCGTATTTGCGTGACCAAGTGAAAGTTCTGATGAGTGGTTCCGGATATCGGGAGTAGTTCCCGACAAGACAACTTGCTGGTTGATTCTGCGCAGGGATAGCAAACATTTGATCAACATTTTCTTGTGTGCTCAAGCGTATTTGGTCAACAAGCAAAAATTCTTGTCACAGACTAGACCTCAGAATTTAAAAATTGAAATGACAATGGGCAGGTCATACCTAATTGTAAAGGTAAGAACATTCAGAATTATTGGCCATCATCAAATCAGATTACCTACCTACCTTCACCTGAACGAAATACAAGGTTGTATGAATTGCGAGAAGTTGATAGATAGACGGGGTTCAAATCGAAAAAAAAATACCTCCAGATATTACGGAGAGGTTGAATCTTACACAAAAATAAAGCGCAACCTTTTTTTTTTTAATGCTGGAGCAAAATCTTTCCGATCGAACGTTTCAGAAATTGACAGAGTTTGGATATCTTTGCAAATGTTTTTAAATCTAGAAGTTTGGAAGTAAGACAATAAAATATGAAAAGGCTAACCTAACTTTAAAATTTTGAAAAAGCAATAGCCATATTTTCCAATGCTGATTAAATTGGAACGTCGACAAGTGTGTTATAGGTTATTAGGTGGTATACTAGTAGATCGTTAAGTCTGATGATGATTGTAGAAAATATTAGCAAAAAGATAACTTACAATGCTGATTAAATTGGAACGTCGGTCGACAGGTATGTTATTATTAGGTGATATAGGTCGTTAAGTCTAGAGGTGATTATAGAAAATACTGGCAAAAAGATAACTTACAAAATTCTATCCAATAACTAAAAACGAACTGTGAAAGGATAAACTTGAACGCGGTAAGTAAATAGGGCACCTATTTATTCCTAGGCTAAACGTTGGCTGCTCCTGCAGGTCAGAGAAGGTCGCTCAACCCTAGCTTCCCGGTGCGACTGCCTGTTCAGTGTTACGTGTACGAGCGACGGAGAACAACAGAAAGGTAGGACTTTTATAAATATACCTATTTTTTCTGATTAAAAAAAATGAATACCTATTGGTGGTTTCCACATAACATTATCTAGCCCCAAAGTCTAAGTAACGCTTAAGAGCCCGGTAACAGCAGCTCGCAATTTCAAAATGCGATTGGCTTTTATTTCATTTCAGGGAAATCATTTGAAAAAACAACTATCCAGTGGCACACATAAATACCACTCGAACACAAATAACACAATAATATAAGGGAAACATGCCCGAATCAGAAATCATTTTGGTATATTAGTATGTTTGGCCTTACGTTTACCTAATACCAAAATGATTTCTGACTCAAGCACATTTTCCTTATATTATTGTATTATTTGTATTCGAACAGTATTTATGCGTGTCACTGGATAGTTATTCTTTCAAACAACCTCCCCGAAATGAAATAATAGCCAATCGCACCTCGAAACTGCGAGCCGCTGTCACGCGGGCTCTTAAGTTATAATGGGAACCATATAGTTGATACTAATAAAATATTTATTTTTGTAAATGAAAACTAATTTATTTTAATATAGAATAGTATGTTCTAAACAGAGAGAAAGCAAACATCAATGGTTATCACACAAATGTTTGTAATTTGTAGGGATCGAACCACACTGCCCAGCGCAGAAAATGAAAACACTACTTTTCATTTTCGATTAAAATTTAGTTTTTGAGTTCAATTAGTGCTTGGTTAGGGAATAGGGACCTCAAAACTTCAGCAACTACTATTATGGCTTGGGGCCTATATAGAGACTTTCATTTTTTTTTCAAACTCATTTACAGTATTTTTATGTTACAATTTTATGCAAATGTTTAAAACCAACCAAAGTGTGTGTGTACCTGCCTACTGTTTGAAATAAAAGTTTTGAAAGGTAAAGTACAATTTTTTTATGCCCCTACATTCAATGAGCTACTGTTAGCAGCACTATAAAAATTAGCTATTAGATAATCACACTCACTAGCTAATCTAACTTGTGGTGTCTTGTCGCGTCACTTGTTTTTCAAAACAGTAAGAAAAAATCCTCTTTGAGGCGCACCTAAAAAGTGTCTAATCCTTAAACCAAAAATCAAAAAACTAATAAAAGACGCTCTAAGGAATAGTAACCGGGTATCAAATGATAGTTTCTATGCCACAGCTAGCAGCCAAGTCTTCTCGGCGTTGCGTTGGTCGCGTGGAACTAGCACCTAGAGACCTATATTCACCCAGTTTGAAGACGTTTGAAGTTTGAAGGTGATCCTTGTGATTTTATCGAATAAACATATTTTGACTTTGACTTTGACAAGCAGAAACAAAAGAACTTTCACAACTCTCTTGCACAGACTGGTTTATTTGGGTGTGACTCTTCATCATATTTTGTAGGCGTTATTTGAAGCGCATTTTCAGTTTAATTAACATTACTAGCTGGTACCCGCGACTTCGTCTGCGTATCTCTTCTATCTCTTTTTTTCGCAATAAAAGGTAGCCTATGTTCTTTCTCAGGGTCTAAAGATAGTCTTTGCCAAATTTCATAAAAATCGGTTGCGAGGTTTAAGCGGGAAAGCGTAACAGACAGACAGACAGACAGACAGACCGACAGAGTTACTTTCGCATTTATAATATTAGTTGGGACTAGCTGGTACCCGCGACTTCGTCTGCGTACTTTTAATCTCTTTATCTCTTTTTTTTCGCAATAAAAGGTAGCCTATGTTCTTTCTCAGGGTCTAAAGATTGTCTGTGCCAAATTTCATCAAAATCGGTTGAGAGGTTTAAGCGGGAAAGCGTAACAGACAGACAGACAGACAGACAGACAGACAGACAGAGTTACTTTCGCATTTATAATATTAGTTGGGATTATGGTATAATGGTCCGAAACATTAACCAATTAATTTGAAATCAAAACCATTATATTATAGAGTTTTGTTCAATTTCAATAGCAATAGCGATCTTAGTATAATTTAAATTTAACACAAAAACATAGCAGCTATTCTTTTATTTTTATTTAATAGGTAGGTACTACTTACCGTCGAGCACGTAATGTATTTTTTTACTCTTGAACATCATCATGAATTTAAAGTGAACGTTCGTAACCGTGCAATTTGAAGATGTTATTGAACCTACCTTTCTAGGTCACTAGCTCAAACTTGACCACTCTATTTGATTATAAAAGCAATTTTATTAACAATTAATAAACAGTACTTTTTTATTTTTGAAACCTAATTTGTAAGCTACTTTGGTCATAAAACACTCATTTCTTCAACAGATGCACTGCTTCATTTGCGTCACGTACATGATTATCCTCACAAGCGCAAATCCATGGATAGCTCAAGAAGTACCCAAGAAACCAGAACAAAGGTCCTTATTCCGTGACGTCATCGAATCATTGAGAATACGTTCCCGACCAGAAGAAATAAACAATAACGACGACAACAATATATCACAAAACTACGAGAGATACGGGTATGAGAATGAACCACTTCAGCTCCCAAGCGACGCAGATTTCATCCCTCGAAGGAACGATAGAATAGACATGCCAAGACTTAAGTACCGTTTCCCAAAAAGTATAGAAATAACGAACGGCGAAAAATATGAAGCAAGTAAAGAAATAACAGAAACACCTAAAATTAAAAAAGATGAAATTGAATCGCCTAAAGATGTAGTAGTTTTTATCGATACTCATAGTAAAACACCTAGACCGCCGCAGAAACCAAAGCAGCGACCACAATTCATCAACAAAAACAGACCAAACAAGAACAAGGAAAACGAAGAGGATTTGCAAATTGTATCAACTGAAGACTACATGCAGCTGACTAATACGATGGCTGGTCAGAGTCAGATCGGGAACCGCGAAACACAAACGGTGATCAAACCAACGGTAATCGTCAACCTTCGAGGCACGGTTAGTCATACCGATAGCGATATAAGACTCGAAAGAAGAGGAAATAATGATACTATAGAAAGCTTGCCTCGAAATGTTTTCAATATCAACCAAGAAATTAATCTTGAAAGAACGTCTGGTAAAAAAGAACCTAATAAAGTTAGACAGGAAATTAAAGTATCGAAAGAACGATCTAAAGTAGAAGAAGACATGATGATGTGTGAGACAGCCTCTTTCAAATCTGAGAAACAGATAGAAGGTCGGAAATTCGATAATGTTCTGCAAATATTATTTTCAATTTAGGTACCTAATTTAAGATTTGGTCTAATATTGTGGTTCTAGTAATAAATTTATTGAAAAGTTAAGAAAATGTATTATTTAAGAGTTAAGTAAAAGTAAACAATTCATCTCTTAAATATTAAAAAACTAAGTAGTTAGATTGTAATAAACAGAATGTAGAATAGCAATGAAAAAAGTTAAAAAAACTGTAGTTAAAATAAGTACCTACTTATGTTTATTGATACACGAATAAATTGATTTCTAAATCAGTGTATTTTTTTACAATTCTAAAACTATTGTCATCTATTTATTTACACTTTTACAATCATATAAGTAATAGAGCTCTTTGTGAAGGGCTCGTCCAGGGAAATACTACCACCGTCCAGCGGTCCTTGCAAATATTATTTTCAATTTAGGTACCTAATTTAAGATTTGGTCTAATATTGTGGTTCTAGTAATAAATTTATTGAAAAGTTAAGAAAATGTATTATTTAAGAGTTAAGTAAAAGTAAACAATTCATCTCTTAAATATTAAAAAACTAAGTAGTTAGATTGTAATAAACAGAATGTAGAATAGCAATGAAAAAAGTTAAAAAAACTGTAGTTAAAATAAGTACCTACCTATGTTTATTGATACACGAATAAATTGATTTCTAAATCAGTGTATTTTTTTACAATTCTAAAACTATTGTCATCTATTTATTTACACTTTTACAATCATATAAGTAATAGAGCTCTTTGTGAAGGGCTCGTCCAGGGAAATACTACCACCGTCCAGCGGTCCTGTTGTTCGATTTTGAAAAGTGTGGTGTAATTACAGGTACATGAGGTTTAATATCAGTATGCTTTAAGTTGATGGACGCAGGGCAGTGTATCGTAAGGCACGTTCCTATCGTGCGTGACTTACGAGGCAATGCTTTGTTATAGGTTAGGAGTCTTCAACCTTTTTTAGTGCAAGGGTCAAACATCGATTTCACATCGTCCGAAGGGCCACAACTTTTCACGACACTTTACCACCTTATCAATAAAATAAAAGACATACATAATTTCAAATTTCAATAATCTTTATTGGTGGCCGCGGGCCGCAAGAAATTAGCTGGCGGGCCACATGAGGCCCGAGGGCCGCGGGTTGTAGACCCTAGTTATAGGTGATGATTACCACTTAACATCAGGTGGGTCACCTGCTTGATCCATCAGCTAATTGTATAAAAAAGTCTGAGAAATGCTACTTTTTAGTTAGTCTTGTCTTTCTCAATCAGTTAATATTTCTGTTACAACCAACTATTTTTTCCGTAATTGTACACTGGACAAGGTGTTTTATGGTGCGACACCGTTATGTTGTCCTAGTAAACCTACGCAATACCAAAATATGTATCATTTACAACCTAACCTTGGCTTTTAGGGAGTCTTCTCATTTGTCAAAATACCTTTCTAAAAACTCACAGTTATATACTTTTTACTTGTGAGTAATATAACAGCCATATCAGTAATATTTTCTTTTCATTATTATTCTACTAATATTCTAAACGAAGGTTTTTGACCAGTACACACGACCTGGAAGACGAAGTGTAGGACGCCTCTCGTGATGAAATATTGTGAGAAGTTAGTGAATGGAGAGAGCTCAAAATAGTCAAAATGAATTATAACTCTGCGGGGGTTGAACAATTTTTTGCAGATGCCCCATTTAACCTCTACTTGCGTTTGATCCGCATCTTTTTGGCCACTCTGTATTCATATTTAACAACATTAAAATATGAAATTATCAAGCCTTTATAAATAACTAGTAGCGCCCCGCGGTTTCACCCGCGCAGATTTAAATCCCGGTATTCCCACGGGATAAAAAGTAGCCTATGTGTTATTCCAGACTATAATATATCTCTGTGCCAATTTTCACCAAGATCCGTTCAGCCGTTCTGGAATTATAGAGTAACAAACATCCATCCATCCATCCATCCATACTTACAAACTTTAGCATTTATAATATTAGTAGGATTTAAAACTGTTGTTGTTAAGTTCCGGTTACAGTTTGAGATGTATGATTGTATGAGCCTAATTCTATTGACAAAGGATATTCAACAAATGTCATCGTTTGAATCATTGATCCAATATTAGACAATCTCTTTTCAAGGTCATCCATCAACAAAAGAAACCAACCGAAATCTTCATCCTGGTTAATCGTGTGCGAGAGCAGTTTTAAAGGTCGTACGTAGGTATACAATAATTGCTGTCAAAAGTTTTTGATTTATTTCCTTCTAATAATAATCTTACAGCCTAATATTAATAATAATAGTCTAATAATCTTATAGTCTTCTGAATATTATCAACAGCAAAAAATCATCTGGAAGATTTATCAAAATATTCGTAAGTTTCTTTGTCAAGGGAATAAATCATTTTCAAATTCAATAGAATCCTGCGCCCTTTCGTTTTCTAGTTTCTCTTCATGTCTATTTTGAAACCGCTAAACGGCCGTTTCTAGATTCAATTTATAGGCTTTGCTAAGATTTATAATAGTAAAATAATTACATAGAAACTATAAAGGTACCGATATAATTGATTATAAATACGAGAACCATGGCGAGTTATCTTCTAAAAATACAGCAAGAAGTACGATGATCCTACACCCACAATTAGTCTATAATATATATAAAAAACTCATTCAAATATTCTTTTACCTTTAACAAGAAGATTTATTAAAAAATAAAAAACCCGAGTGCCCGAACTAAAAGTATGTAGGTAGGTAAATAAGATAATGTTTTAAGTTTGGTACTTTTCTAATATTGAAATCCTTGACGAATGATAAAAATGTAAAGATGGCAGACAGTCGGAGGCTCGCGTACTTATGTCGTAGCAGTTTACTGATGCCTGTGGTTGTATAACTCATTTTGATCACTTTGGGGTTACCAGCAATCACATTTTTTTATTACAAAACTCTTAATAACTTCGAAACGGCTTCATCGATTTTGATGCGGTTTTTTCTAAACGATTTGTATGACCATAGGGAAGGTTTTATGATATATTTTAGTTATTATTATTATTGGTATTTTACTCATGGCTTAGTTCACTAAAGCGACTTAACGACTTAGCGTTCTGGTTTTGTCTTTGAGGGTTTACTTTAAATCAAAAACTAATACATTATTTGAAAACACTTTATCACTCTCTTCATTTTGATACCCATATTGCTATGATAGCGAAAATATTTTTTTTTAATGTGAGAGAATATCGCTCCTGCTTTCCTTCCCACGTGACTTTTAGGGTTTTTTTGGACACTTGGGAAGTTGCGACGAATCTTTTAATACCAAAATCATCAAAATCCATCCAGCCGTTGGTTTTATTAATATATATATATAATTAGTATTTTCTTCCTATTAACCTTTAGGTTCTAAGGAGCGCGTGGTGTGCTCTTTGAGACAATATAAGAGAAAAACCTATAAAAACAATAAGTATCATAAAACCTGCTTAACATAGGTTATATTCAAATATAAAAAAAAATTACAAACCGTGCGCAGCAAGGACGATTGATCCGCTAGTTTACTAAACAGATATACCTACCTATTCGTCCAAAGAAACGGTAAAGGATAATAAAACTTGGCTAAACAAGATTAGATAAACGAAGAGCGCGTTTATGTCTTTTCTATGAGTTTACTGACCTACCATGCGAATTACTTGGGTTGTCAAAAAAGCGCTTCCCGTCAAAGTAATTCCCGCTCGCACATTTTAACATTTTGAAAAATATAACAATACTAACGGCCGGTTTCTAAAAGCTCGGTCAAAACTAATCGGCTGGCAAGTCACTTGCTAAGCTTTTACTTCAAACTTAGATAGACTTGACAGCTACGAAATAATATGTAATAATGAACAATAACATTATGTTCTATCGACAAAAGATCAGCCTTGCCCTTACCGCATTAAGGGCGCATTTCCTGTGAGCGAGTTACCGATACCCTACGTGTCCCCGCCTTGCGAACGCAACAGCTTGCCAAACGAACTATTTTAAAAGTGGTATGGGGAAATTTACTTGATAGTACCTATGTATATTTAGTACCAACAACGTCGTTGACTTATTACGTTTACTAATGTTGATAGTTTTCGAGAATACCGGAAGCTTAGACTTTAATTTCGGACAATATAACAATTAACATTTCGTTACTTTTAAGCCTTTTTATGTACTTACTCTTAGATATGATTACATACTATACTGTACTTATACATACAGTGCTTGTTAATACAGTGTATTTTATTTTAAAAAGATAGGTAGGTATACTTAACCTATAATTATGATTGACAAGCATCAAAAAGCTATTAAAATTAATTGTTGGCCATTTTAAATTGCTTAGTAATTATAGCTATTAGCGATGAAAAGTATTTAGTATGTACCTATCCAATACCATACATGAACGAATCTTTGCATAGAAATCGAGTGAGTCACATAAAATTAGGTACATTATTTTTCCGCTATGAAGAATTGTCGTCATCATCCATCAGCCTGAGAAGTTCACTGCTGGACATTAATATGCCTCCATTATTTAAATTTTCCAGGGAAAACGTTTCTTACGGATCAACTGACGAAGAATGTATAAATTCTCTTGTATAAAAGCTATCTATAAAACCTACATACATGCAAAGCATCTTGTATTCTGTATAAGATAAACAAAATTTTCATGGAGGCACAAAACAATCCATTTTAGCAAATAGTAATAAAATATTTGTCATATGTATATACCCTTTTTAATATGATACAATGTTTATTAATGATTTAAAAAAAATCTAAATAATTGCTACTTCAGTATATCACATTGGGTACTGGATTATACACACACTACTGTACACAGTACTGAATTGCATTCGTAAGTAATCCAGTAAAAATAGTGCAAAAGAACGGGGAACGACCATAAAAACATGTGCAATCATTTCCTAGAAGTATCAAACACTAGTTGTGTTTTTGACTTCACTCAATGGTTTTAAAATGTAATACGTAATTGTGACATAAATATTTATATTTAAATCAGTTTCACACGCGTAGTTTAAAATACCAGTGTTCCCACGGGATATCCTATATGATGTTCCTGACTATAATCTATCTCTAGTCGAAACTTCATCCAGATCCGTTCAGCCGTTCTGGCGTTATTCAGTAACAATTGTAACAAATATCCAAATAGTTTTTCAACGATATTATTTTGGTAGGAAATCTTTGTTTGCATAATATTGTGTACTTTGTTCATTTTACAGATATTGTAAATAAAGTAAAATATTTTTCATAAGATAACGTTCAAACAGATAGCGCGATGCATTGTATATGGATCAGTAGATTAGTTCATACTGACGCGTATACAAACAATTTGTCTTGATATTTAGGCCACTTCTTAAAGTCCATGGTCAAGGTCAGGAGTACCTAAAGGTGATTGTTAGCCAATTTATTTTAACGAGCTTGTATATTCAGTACGGGTTTCGGTATCGATAACAAAGTAGGTATCGATATCTTGTTCGAAATCACAAAGCTTTGCATCTTTAAAACTAAACACTTAAAAAAATTGTACCCTTGAAGGTGTAAAGGGCCAGTAAAAGGGGTTAAAAATATTGCTCCACAGAGTCAATTTTGTCAATAGAGAAAACAGAAGCTATACACACAAACAAAACTATGTTTATAAGTAAGATGGTAGGTAAAATATTAACTGTATTGCTGATTGGTTAGCTAATTAGTTAGCTAATTAGCCAAGTTGATTGGCAATTTTGGCTTTCTTCATTAACATCCTGTATTTCACGTTATACAAAATATAGCTCGCTATTTTTATGACGTAATCACTAACTGCAATTTTGTGGTAAGTAGGTATATTTTTTTTCTCTTTTTCGGTATTTTTTAATTAAAGCTCATGTGTAATTTAAAACCCTCAAAACATTAAAACCCTTGTAATCCACTGCATGGTAATTTTTATTTTTATTTAAGAATATTACGAGCAAATTTTTAGATTTACAGATTTGAAGAATTCATAATTACTGAAATCCAATGAGTACTGAGTAGTTTTCAGTTTTATTTTACAATAACTGCTATCAATTTTGGTGAAAATAGAGCCAAACAGAACTTCATTTAAAAATCAAAGTCAAATATTCGCCACAGATAAACGCCGTTTTAACAAAAACTGCAAATTACTGGCATTAGCTTTTCAGCACGTTCAAGAAAGCTAGCTGCGCTGCGCAGCGTTCGACACAAAGCCGTTCAGCAAAAAGCTGCCAAGATGACCACGCTCTCTATTCGGCAGTAGGACGCGGGTCGCACCGCACGTGTGTCAAACTCGATACTTTTCTTCCTGAAGGAAAAAAATCTGATCGATATAACAAAGTTCAACTGGAAAATGGCACAACATTTTGTTGGATTTTTGGTAAGTTTTTTTTATTTTATATTTATTCCGACATCGTATCCATACGCAGTTAAATAATTACGCGTACTAAAAAATCAAACAAAACATTTTATCACTCAGAAACAAAAAGCAGTATTTATAAAAAAAAACTGACATGGTACAAGACACGTTGACATTTTACTTAAAATGCTTCTACGATATGTGTTATGCTTTTATAATAATTTTTATTTGATGAAATTCGATATAAATGTGCATTTAAAGATAATTTTATATCAATCTAAATGTCACTTTAACACAGTGACTATAAAGTACACAATGAATAAACAAGCTCATCTAATATGCAAAGTGATCAAGTTAAACAAAAACACTTTTCTGTTATGGTAGTATTTGTCAATTTGTGATTTATAGGTCTTGTCATTGGCTCAGACCTTGAGGTCATTCATCTCAGTTGAGTTAATACACATTCCCACGAATGTGACACCCAGCGTTTCCTCTTTGCTGGTCAAATCTAAGATAGAAGAACTTAAATAATTAGGTACATAAAAAAACCTAAATATACATTTTAGGTACTCTAATCAAATCAAATCGGTCTTTATTAAGTACTATCACAGGGATCACTTTGAAACGACTCATATACTAGGCGAATCTACCGCCAGTTCGTTGCGACCAAAGACTAGAAGAGCTGGCAAGAAAGAAAGAAAGAAAGAAAATACATTTATTTTGGACACACACGATACATACACTTATAATAATTAAAACAAGAAAATACAATAAAAACATTAACAGAAGCACGACAGAAAAGCAAACACGAGAAGACAAAGAAGAACAATTTCAGGATAAAAACAGTAAGTAGAATAAACAGGAAAAGTAGAAATAAAAACAGAGAAGGACGTATGTAGATAGGTGGAAGGTGCAAATCAGCTCGTGCCAAGTGCATGTGCGCGCGATCCAAAACAGGCCCCATCTCAGCATATTGCCGCTCCACAAGTGAAGCAAGAAACTATGTTTGGTTCCTAGCGTTTTTTTTGTATGATTCTCTTTACAAAATAATGGACCCACATAATTGTTTATTTTGTAATGAGTTGGGGCATAGTTAGTCCCAAGCTTTTTTGTCATCTACATAATCAGATATTTTATAGTGAGCTTTTGATAAGAGTTTTCTTTTTATTATGTTTTTGAATTTGCTAATCGATAACTGATGAATATCGCTTGGGAGTTTGTTATAGAAGCGTACACATTGTCCTGCTAACGAACCTCATGCACTCGAGGAGTGGTCTTTACTTTAAATTACCTGAAGTAATTTAAAGCAAAGAACATTCCCTTACTCATCACGTTGTGGTTGGGTAAAAGCTTGGTGGTTTTAATTCAGTTCACGGTAACTTTCCATCTTGTTTTCTAAAATTTTTTCACAAAAATTGAAATTTAATTTGAAAGTTCAGTCCCTCTTTACGATTATTTTATCACAAAAAAGTTAAACCTCTGTCAATATACCTAAACAAGTATCTATAATAAAAATTCATAAACGCCGTAAACGTTATATGTTTTTTAGAAAGCGTCTGGCACTATAAATTATAATGGTTATCTAGGACAGTTTTTCGAATCAAATATTTTTATTTGCTATTTTTTATTCCGATATATCTTAGTTTTTTCCTTATTTTATTTAGCTTTGTGGAGATAAATATGATGATCTAAAATAAAATAAATAAAGAAAGAATTGGAGATCTTTCCATACAACACTTCGAGCATAATAATATTGTCCCAAACTAACCAAAGCTAGCTGATATAATACTTTTTTTTAATATATACGCATGTGCATCACACAAAATATGTATATTCTCGGTGGGGATCGAACTCACGGCCTACAGCGCAAAAGCGCTGTAGGTCGTGAGCTCGCGCTGTAGGCGCTGTCAAAATTAAATTTTATATCATTGATGTTACCAAGAAATAAATTTCAAATAAGTTCAAAGTCATTATTTTTCTATTAACTCAACGTAATGGAAATCTGAACCAGAGGAATATAAAAAACAACTGTGTTAAAAAAAAGTAATACTTAGTAAAGTTGGTAAAAAAATGGATTGAATCGAAAAACAAAACAAAACTTCGTTATATTAAATTGAACCGTGTACCTACGTCTCTCTATAAACTGTACATAGCACCCAGTGTGGATGATACATGTAATTGAGAACAAAAAACTATAAAACAGGTTGGAGGTAAAATACCATATCAACAAGAAAACAGAAATGCAACGCTCTTAGCAAACTCCCTTATAATACTTTCATAGGCCAAGTGTCTGGCCAACTTTCACAGACCTTAGATACATTTAGATAATCTTTGAAGATTAAAACTAAGCGAGATACAAGTGAATAGGATGCGTCTTCAAGTTGAATGTTAATCTTGATGAACTTCATTTAAGGCTGACAAAGACATTGGCCTCTGTGAGAGTTTGCTCCAGTATACAATGCAATCATATTTTAACCACACTGACCTAGTACGTAAAAACATGTAGGTATTCCGTAAAGTAAAAGGAAAAAGTTCATTTGTTTTGGAACTTAGTAGCACACACAAGTTGAACCTCTTTTGTTTATTTTTGAACTGTTTGTCAAAAATAAACAAAAGAGGTCTTCAACTTTGTTTTGGGTTTTTCGGTATTTAAAAGTCGTTCTTCGTCTTAATTTCTTCTTCCTAAGGTGGAATATGAAGTTGATATCTTCCATTTTTACGTACAGTATCATTGTTAAGATTGGAAACAGATATAGATACAGTGTTCGCAAAATAAGTGAACAACAGCAACTTTCATTGGTTGATAAATATACATTTGTGACCCACAATTTTGGCCTCTACCGAACAAAATAAACACCAACAGTTGGTCGGTGCCAAGTGCATACATAGCCAACATAGCCTAGTTTTTTTACCATGTGCGGGTCATTGGCCACATTTTGCTTTCGTTCTTTTATTTGTTTTGCGCATATTGTAGAAAGTGATATTTCGTAGGTAAAAAGATTCTGTTATGTTTATATAAAAATGATATGATTGATTCTTGTACCTATGTAGCTGTAATTTTTTCAACGATGATTTACTTATAAAAAATTGCTGAAATGTGGAAGCGAGAAGTGGTTTGACGGTTGCCAGCGTCATAAACCATGTTTACACAAAATGTCGAAATACGTAACTAAGTTAGGTCAAGAACCGTTGGATAGATAGGCACTTACCTACCAATCACCCAATCGTCAAAATGTAAAAAGAAAATGAAAGAAATAACTATGTCTACATTTTGTTTTTTAAAATTAAGGTAACATCACTTTTTAATGTATTTAGGACTGACTACCGTATTACCAAAACTTGACTGCCTAGTGATTAATGATGACGAGATTACAACCGGTATGCCGTGAATTTGTGGACATTCAATAAATGCGAATGAAATATTCACTGCCAATGTCAATGTTGCACTTAAAAACTGGCTTTTCTACTGTATGATAAAAACTTTAAATGCATAAAAGAGCTTGTTTTACTGTACGATTACAAACTTGTAGGAAACAACTTGTAATTTGAAAAATGCTAAGTATAGGTCGGCTTTTTGAACAAAGAAGAATATTGGTAATTTATTTTTTTTGTCTGAACCCGTGCATAAGTTTGCCATAGCATGAACAATTTGTATTTGAAACATTTCGTATTTGTAATTTAAGAATGCTAAGTTTAAGACGGCTTACTGAACAAAGAGATAGTAATTTTGTTTTCTTTGTCTGACACTACTCATAAATTTAGTTTAGACCTGGCTTCATTCACTTCGTCTTTAATCTGACCACTTGACACATGTTTGGAATTTTTTAGGCTCTTTTCTTTCCTTCCAGTGTTTTCCTTCAACGTTTGAGAGTACTGGCACTGTACACTAAATTGTTTTAAAGTAAACGCTCACTGGCACTCAGACACCAGTATTTCTAATGCTTACAGTAAAAACACTTCTATTGATTTCAGATGCTGGTCTTATGCAGTATCCTAGTGCAAGCTCTTCCACGTCCGACAGTAACACGCAACAATGAGTAAGTACATATTTTTAACAAAAATCTAGATTACAAAAAGCACCTTATTAACATAATGAAATCGATATCATAGATTGTGTTTTTAAAGCTATATCAAACTAGTCAAATGTGTACCTAGGTATTAACTAAAGAGTTACAAAAAGATAAATCGCTATGTGATATCAATTTCATAATTTAATTTTGTAAAATGTACTGACTTTTTCTATTATTAAATCACTCAACACTATATATAATACAAAACGTACGTTTACGGGTTAATTAAAAAACCATGCTCCAACAATGCGATTAAAACAAATAAAACCAATGTATATTATTATTAATAGAAAACCACACGTATAAATAAAGCACAACTAACAAACTTAGAACAAAACATAGTGAAGCTTTGGGAGAATCGCACCGCTGCTGGCTGCTGATTCAGGTTTGAGTTTGAGCTACTTTTCATTTTATAGGCATAAGCTTTAATACTGCTTCTAGTTATAGTGTACAGCGTTAGGCGTGCTTTGGGCAAGGTATATTATAATTTAAACAACATTTTCCAGACTTTTTTATACCTGTACCGTTTCATTTTCAGAGAAACCACTCCAATCTCATTAGATCTGATAGAAACAGAAAGTAATGTTAACAACAAGAATGAAAAGTCACTTATGTATGAAGAAGGGCCACAAGGAAACACTAAAGATATAGTAGATCGAATAAAGGCTATTAACGATGCCATAAGTATTAAAAAACCTACGAAAAGACCCCAGATCAATTGGAATACAGAACCGCAAACTGGAGGTGGCTATATCATGGATAAAGATGTCTTGGCGAAACTACAAGAGATTATAGCTTCAGGAAAACTTCATTCCTATTCTGATAACCAAGCTCAAGAAGATAATCTAATAACTGAAAATAGTGACCTGAGATATTCAAGACAAATGGCAATGATGCAAGGAAATCAGGGTCTACCGGTAATGGCTATTCCATACATCGTCAGTGTACCAGTTCCCGTGATGCCACATAACATTAATGGCTACAACAACTTATTGAGCTCTCAACACTTAAGCCCATTGACTAGACAAGGAACTCAGTTATCTACGTTATTTGAAGGGTTTGGAAACATTCCCTTTCCTACTTTCGGTTCTTGGTTTCCAATCTTGATTAAAGATCCAATTTTAAGCATAATTAATGGCGGGGGCTGGAGTAATTTTATACAGACAGGACAAGAAGCTGATGTCTGTAGAAAACAAAAATCAACCGATACCGAAAAACCGAAGGTCGACCATCACGACGATATAACTGACGGAAACGAAATCAACAACAACCTTTTCCAAGATCAAGGCTATAACAGTATCAACATGCGACAAGGCAGAGCTATTAAAAAACGAACTGTGCTACATGAAACTAGAATGCAAGAAGTTGACGACGAAAAGAAATCGAAAAAAATATACTCAACCAAAGCAACAACTACCCGTAAACCAGCAAAACGGGTTCAAGCTGAACAAGACACAAAAACAGTAAATTCTCATGAAGGAGACCTTCGCTTCGGAGAATTCTCAATTTTTGGAAACAAAAAGCCTGTCGCACCCAGTCCTGGGTTCTTTATAAATAGAATGAAGGTTCGGAGAGGTGGAGTTGCTATAGCTGGACCGGGTGGTGTGGCCACTGCCGGAAGAGGTGGAACAGCTATCGTTGGTCCTGGAGGTCTAGCATACACGCAACCTGGTGGTCTAGCTGTTGCGGGTCCACATGCCCGAGTTATTGCCCTCTCGCACGACGCAGACCTGCATTCCATCATATCCCGCCTACAAGAGCAAAAGGGTTCTGTACCACGTTCATTACAAGCTATACCTGAAGGAAAAGTTGTTGCTACCGGTCCTGTTATTTACTACCATCCTAACCCCTGAAACGCTCTCTAACCCTAAAAAAAACTTCTATGTCTTTCTTTATGTTAACATCTTTATTTCTCTAATAGATTTGACGAGAGACCCGAGCATGGAGAAGGAAGATTTAGAAGAAGACCAGAGGACTACCACTACAATGGAGTGAGATTTGGAAAAGGTGCTTTGAAGACGGAAAAATTGCCAGACTTCATGATATTTCTCAAGCCTCGAGCTCATGCAGAGACTGTTAAAGGAGTAGCTATTGCTAATCCAATATCTAATGTTGTCATTGCTAGTAACACAACAGGATCCATAGTACATAGTCCACAGGCGACTGCTATAGCTGGACCTGGAGGCATAGCACACGCGTTATCGGAGTTATACCTTTATGAATATGTTAAAGAATAGAATAGTTTATATTGTTGAAAAATAATTTTGACCTCGCACTTAAAATTATTTTTTTTGTTATTTTAAACTGTAAATTATAATTGTATTTACAATTTAAAATATATGCCGTTGCTCAGACAATGAATACTTTTATTTAATCCATCCTTTTTTTTTCATAGATGGCCTTGATAAACCCACACATGTCATGATACAGATATAACTTATTTTAAAAAAGGTATAGGAAGAGTTCGTTATAGAACAAGCACAAAAGATTTCTTATCCAAAATAATCAACTGATTTGCATTTGAATAGTAAAATCTGATCGAGTGGCGACATATATACTTAAAAAGAAACACGGTATTATTATTTAACTTGTTTTAGCTGATAATATATCATTTTGCATACTTCAATTTTTTTAATTTGAAATACTACTGAATAAATTCTACTGAATTTGAATACATTAGACCGTTTTTGTGGCTACGCAGGAGGTCCGTAAAAGTAGCTCTTGCATTCAGTGTTATACTTTATGAACAGTGTGGTGAAAGGATTTTAAGTGTGCCTCAAGAGGCTCCTCTCGACCACTTGACACATGTTTAGAACTTATTAAGTTCTATACAACATGCCGGTTTTCTCACGATGTTTTCCTTCACAGTTTGAGAGTACTGGCATTGCTGGTAGGTACTGTCGACCCCGTAATTTTTTTTCATAAGTTTGAAGTCTCTGTAAATTCAATTTAATTATTAACTCAATATTTATAGGGCTACAGTACAATACCTTCCATTTTATGGCGGCGCCAAAGGGCAGTATCTTGAAATAAAGAAAGACACCGCTGGATCAGTCATCAGTGAAAATATTATATCTGAAGACAAAATAAGCAGCGAAAACATTGTCAAAAACAGTGATGAAAATCTCTTATCCAAAGTACTAGCGGCAAACTTACAAATGCTACGAACTATATCAAATAACATACTAAAGTTACATACACTCGGGAGAAAGACTGGCCGCTTGGGAATTAATGAGAAAAACAGATTCAAAAACCAGCTTTCGTTACTGGGTGAGGCTGCTTCGAATACTATAAAGTTGGTAGAAGAAATAGGAGAGAATGTGGATTCATTGTTTGTGAAGAATGCTACGCTACTGAGACGATTTGAGGAACCTTATGAAGATGATGTGAGTAAAATTAACTTTTCTTCCATGCCTGAACCAACTATTCATTGTTTGCCTGGTCAGCGTATCTGGTACTTAAATCTAAGAAGTGTAAGACGCCTCCCCACGCACGATAGACTAATCACTATCACTACATAGTATAAAACAAAGTCGCCTTCTCTGTCCCTATATGCCTATGTCCCCATGTATGCTTAAATCTTTAAAACTACGCAACGGCTTTTGAGGCGCTTTTTTTTTATACAACTAGCTGATGGAACAAGCAGATGGCCCACCTGATGTTAAGTGGTAACCATCACCTATAAACAAAACATTGCCCCGTAGGTCACGAACAATAGGAAGGTACCCTACGATGCACTGCCCTGCGTCCATCAACTTGAGGCATACAGATGTTAAGCCTCATGTGCCTGTAATTACATTTTAATAGATAGAGTGATTCAAGAGGAAGGTTTATATGTATAATAGATGCATGATATGTGCACCCGTGCGAAGCAGGGGCGCGCGGGCGGGTCGCTAGTGTCATTATAAAGATCGCGAAAATTTAGTGCAAGAAAAGGGCATAAATTGTTTTTCCTTGTTGTTAATTGTCTTATGCTAGCAGTGTACTTCCAGCTGATATTGATGATGACTCTAACGGAATATCCAACAGGATGTCTACCTTGCTTGGGTGAATGAAAATGAATAAATGAATGAATATTATGTATTGCACACCTTAAAAACTAACAAAATAGAACAAATTATAATAAAGTAAAACAATTGTAAAATGCGCGGTCTTATCGTTAAAAAGCGATATCTTCCAGAGAACCTTTGAATGGAGAGAAATCTAGAATAAGATGGTTGGTTAAGGTGCACTATTACATCAAAAATATCAAGGGTATAGTAAAAACAGGATGGTTACTTAACAGTGATAGCCAATTTTTGATAAGAAGAAGAAGTGATAGCCAGTTATATACGAGAACCAATTATTAACCTCACGTGTTGTATCTCGCATGCACCTACACGGTAGATCTCTCTGTAGAGCTCCATCCCCCATCCTTTAAGCTCTATGAAGCCTACCCAATGTTTCTGAAACGAAGGTTATTGGAACCCTTAAAGAAATCCTCGAACAGGTTCAAAGGCCAACAATCATTACTAACATCACATCAAACACACATTCTGTTTTTCAGGTTGGTGAAGAAGGAGTGGGCATCGATGCCGAGGATGATATGTCTTCAGGCACAGATTTCGATGGCTTAGGTTTTCTTGGTGGCACTGTTGCAGAATCAAAGCCTATAGGTAATCTTAAAAGTGTATTACTTACAATTCAAGAGCCAAATTAGCTAGAATGATAACAAGTTAGACTAATAGGGTGGAGGAGGGACTTTTATTTAGGGTGGAGACTCTAACTCTTACTTCACAGAAACGTATACCTTCACATACAGAAACGT
This sequence comes from Plemyria rubiginata, assembly GCA_963576535.1. Taxonomy (NCBI): domain Eukaryota; kingdom Metazoa; phylum Arthropoda; class Insecta; order Lepidoptera; family Geometridae; genus Plemyria; species Plemyria rubiginata. The sequence goes on from OY754910.1 coordinate 2,965,602, forward strand.
ATACCTACATGAAATATTTAGGATACCTACCTACACGAAAACACCCCAACCTTTGCCCCATTCCATGGGTTAAAATTATAATATTGTGTATAAAATAGTCTCTGACCCTTACTTGTCAGAGGGCACCATTAAAATTGTTAACAATAAAAAAAAAGGTATACATGGAAAAAATATGAACCCCTTAAAAAGTCTCATAGCAATAGTCATTTGAGATGCAGCGAACATAAAATATAAAAGGCCATTCTATGCGCCTGTCTGACCATTAATTACTACATTGTCACCATTATAGGTACATATTACTTCATGAAATGACCTGTACGTTTATAACTTTAGCAGTGCCTAATTATTTAGCAAAATTTGGACCATAATTCAGTCATCATAGTCAAACGGAAACATTTCCCGAACCCCTCTTACAGTCGTTTATGACACTAAGTTGCGCCCACGGAACAGAGATTTCTGTGGTTGCTTCCCGCGGTTTCACCCGCGTAGATTTAAATCCTGGCATTCCCACGGTATAAAAGTAGCCTATGTGCTATTCCAGAATATAATCTATATTATCTTTTTTAAGTTTCATCCAGATCTGTTCAGCCGTTCCGGCGTGAAATTGTAACAAACATCCATCCATCTATCCATACTTACAAACTTACTCGTTTATAATATTTGTAGGATATGTATGGATTTATTTTTTTCAGGCTTAGCAGTGATCGGCGAGCATGGCATAGCATCATCCAGGCCGGTGGCGACTGCTGTGGCCATGGGCGGACTTGCGGTCGCCAGCCCGATGGGTACCGCCATCGCTGGAGTAGATCCAAGCTTATTAGGCATTAACTATCATATCAATCATATTAAAAACTAGCCCACTTATAATTTCATAATTCTAAGGTATACTGGGTATTTTTAATCCAATTCGACAACAAACCCATGCTTCGGACTGACTTGGCTTTTATTGTTGCTTTAGCCGTTCAGTCGAGAGAGGCACCACGATCAAATACTTTTGAACAAAACATTTTTAAACATAGAAGTACATAGTGTACTGAAATGACATATTTAGTTCCTTGAACTAACTGATTGACGATACTTACTAATAACGGGGTCAAACCAGAAATACCTAAGGTCCAGCCAACACTCGGAGCTCGGTGATTAAAATATTGTTCGTATTTCAAATATTACCTAATAATGGGCCATGTATACTTAGAATTTATAAAAATGCTATTGTATCGTAGCACTAGATAAATAGTTCTAACCAATTAACCAACATAATGCGTGTATGTTTTATGATTGAGTGCTAAGGATGTTTTATGGCCCTACCTACTCTTATACGAAATAATATAATTAGACACAGTGCAATGATGTAAAGCGCCGACAAATGCCATATTTTTATAATATGTACTAAATGTACACAAAAAAATTGTGAAAAACTGATAATGTGATAGTCATAAAAGACGAAAAAATTGTATTTATTTTATTTATAAGCCTATCGTTTTATTTAATTAATATCCCGACAAAATCTCGCTACGCTTAGGATTCAAAAAACACTCTCGCCGTCAAAATAGTTGTTTGCTCCCTTGGTAAACAATCTACTATTTTATGCAAAACCATACACTTTTGGCAGATCATGGGTAGACCTTGGTTGGGGCAGACACAAAGGCTTACTGCAACCAAGGAATTCCTTGACTGCAACAGTCAAACTAATTCTCGCTGCTCCATTTCAACGTTTTTTAATTTGGATCAAAAAAGTTTTTCTACCAAAAAGTTTGATCAAGAAAAGCACAAACACAAACGTTTTGTTAAAGAAGACATAATATTTCGTTCAAACCGTTCAAACAGAAAACTGTTTGAGATTTGTAACTTCATTCAGTGATTTTGAATTTTAATTTTTTTTAACTTTCTTTCTTTTTTCTTTTAAAGCCAACTTCGATTTGAGCTCTACGAGAACCATGTCACAAGTACCTAGATGTAGTGTTTGTATCTATCTAGTAGATATCCCACCCTGTCTTTCCCGCACAAGCGGTTAGGTAACTGTCAGTGTCAATCTCCTGACCTGTCAATGTCAGATATACGAATTGGCGGGACGGGGACAGGAATGGCGGGAAATCGGGAGTCACGGAATGTGGATTACGTCGGGAACAGGGATGACCAGGACAGGAGACCAGCTTCGTGTATCAGTGAGCCAGGGTTCATCACAGGATTTTACATTATGTAGGTACTATGGCTATGGCCTATGTCTCAGATAAAAATGTACATTTGCCTTATTTTCCATAAGTATATTAAGTATTTGTTATGCAAGAACGTTGACGCCAGATTATATCAGACCACTTAAACAGCGATGCGAACGACGTGATCTGAAACTGAGAATGAGAAGAAACCAACAAATAACTGTATCAGAGTTACCTAATTGGTAAGTAAATACATACTTTAAGGTGATGACAAGAGCTAATGTGACTCTCGCTCGCACGATTTGATTTGTTGAAGGATATAAAATCACAGAATCCGTTTTCGAAAACTCGCAAACAACCATTTTTTGTGCAATCACATTGCGCACAGTTTAGTAAAAAATTCATTTTGATCGATACAAGTTTTCCTTCTTAAAAGTTTACTTTTCTAGTTTTCGTACATAAGCAAACTTTTGAGCAAGAAAACTTGCATCGATCAGAATGAAATTTTTACCAAACTGTGTGCAATGTGATTGCACACAAAATGGTTGTTTGCGATTTTTCAAAATTAGGCTTAGAGATTTTTATATCTTTCAAAATGTCGAATCGTGCGAGCGAGAGGTAAATTAGGTCTTGTCAACGCCTTAAATAGAATAACTAAGATAAGGTGAGTAAAGATACGCGAAAAGAATTTCTAACAAAACAAAATATGTGTGGTATGGGTATCGGTATGGAAGGTAGGTATATCACTACTTATATACCAATAACACTTTCACAAGGCTAATAGCATAGCGATATTTCCCAAAAACTATAATAAAATGGAATAGGTACTGCGGAATTTGCGCGGTCACTTGGGTGAACGTTGTTGATGGAAACGCATTGCAAATGTGAAATGGTTGGTATAATGACAAATTGTAATGTGGATGAATAATTAGATTTAAACAAATGTGGGATTTCCGAATCAATTTCAGACACCTACAAAGTTCAAACCGCAAGAGTCATTGCATTCCTTGTACTACTTTTATAGCTTTTCATTATTGCAGGAAAAAGCAGTGATGAACATAATACTTTTCCGTTTAACGTATTTTTTGTGGAAGACCCAGGCTACGAACTATATTTGTTCAAAGTTTAATTTCAATAAGTTTAGGGGTTGTAGGGCGTGATTGCGCATCATCGTTACCTTCGAATCATGTATTACTATGATAGGAAGTAGGAAATAGAATAGGAAAACTTGCTCAGAGTGGACTTTCTGCGTGCGCGTTTTCAGGTTTCCATGTTTTTCCAAAATTTGTTTTCCTATTGATAAACTTTCCACACAGCACTGTTTAACCCCAAATTAAGCCAAAGCATAAAATATAGGAACCATATAGCTGATATAATTACTCATATACTTTTTTTGTAAGCACACATATAATATGTAACACCCAGACAGAGAACAAACATCTATGTTTATCACACAAATGTTTGTTCTTGGTGGGAATCGAACCCACGACCTACGGCGCAGAAGGAAGAGCTACTACCGACTGAGCTGTGAGAGCTGTATATTGTACAATGCGATTTGGCACCCATCCTATAATGTGCATCCGGCTTTAAAAGCTGTGTTTCTTGTGTACATGACTCTATCTCAATTTTATTAAATGCGTAGTAGGTATACCGTTTATTCACAACATTAAAGTGGGTGTTTTTGTTTCATCTAGCTTACTTATAAATACCACGTGTAGAATTAACATTATAACTCACATTTGTACGCAAAAGTGAGTCATTTGTTCTACTTTTCACCTGTCGGTGATTATATGTTTACATATTAATTTGTTCGATCAATAATCGAAGATTTTACATTGTAGTGTACATTCTTACAAATGTACTTTTTTTATTGTATAACTAGTGACCCGCCCGCGCACCCCTGCTTCGCACGGTTGCACTGTGTTTTTCTACCATATCATGCATGTAGGTATTATACATATAAACCTTCCTTTTGAATCACTCTATTAAAATAAACCGCATCAAAATCCGTTGCGTAGTTTTAAAGATTTAATAGCATATAGCATACATAGGGACATAGAGCTATAGGGATAGAGAAAGCGACTTTGTTTTGTAGTGATAATAGTGATAGCTAGACATTTGACTGCATACTCACCTGATGTAAAGTCTAACCAACACGATGTAAGACTGACTATTTACGAGCAATAATGTAGCTACTATTTTCGGGGTCGGCACTGAAGTTGTTAATAAATTAATAATACTGTCATAATGTCTTATTTATATTTAGGTATTGCTTGTGTTTTAGTTTATTAGTTTAGTGATTATTTTCAACCTATTGTTATACTTTTTGTTTAATTAGTTGCAAATAAACGTTTTGATTTGATTTGATTTTAATAATAGCAGCTCTATATGAAGGTTTTGTCCGTGGAAGTAGAAACTTACTACCATCATGCCTACTTCTGCATTACATTTACCTTCATAAATAGATTCTATGAAAATAAAACTGTACTCATATGGCTTATCTAAGAACATTACAAATATGTCAAAAGATTAATAAGAGAAATGAAATGAAATCTGCTGCCAAGCAGCGTTGCTGTGTTTCTTTTTTTTGAAATGTCAAATTACAGGCACATGAGGCTTCGCATCTGGATGACTCAAGTTGACGCAAAGCAGTGCATCGTAGAGCATGACTTGGAAGGCAATGCTTTGTTACAGGTGATGGTTACCACTTAACATCAGATGGGCTTGATCCAGCAAAAAGTATTAAGTAAAGTCCCTACTACCAACATGTCTATTTCTGTTGACAAGCAGTGCTGCGTTTCGGTTTGAAAGGTTTGCGTGCCAGTAAAATAACAGACACACATCCTCAAGATACAAAATGCATCGAAGGCATCATCAAAAATAAGTTAAAAAAGCTTTTATTAGAAAAAGCATATTATTCGGTCAGTGAATTCCTATTCAGCTGATAATATATAACTTAGTAATAATGTTTATTAATATTGACCCTCGTACCACAAAACGGTGCCTTACTTTAAAAAATGTCTAAAATTAGCGCTGTCTCTATTCTCTATTACGCATTGGTAAGAGATGGCAATAGTTTAGGCATAGTTTATCGTTTGTCAATTTTTTTGTAGTAAGGCCCTGAATGTTTAGTATATAATGTTTTTTAATAGAAATAAAATGTGCCAATATATCTAAAACTTCACCATGACTTGTAAACTGTTTTACCAATAAAGAATCTGTAACTGTATGAATCTGATAATGGACGCAAGGGCATCGTAGAGCACACTCCAATCGTACGTTATTCCGTGATTTGCAAAGCAACATGTTTTAGCAGCAGGTCAGTAACATAAAAACAGAACTTTTATTCAGGCAAACCGATGACAAATGACAATGGTAAATAGATTCATTTACCGTAACAATAACTACAACGTACCTTCCTCTTTTCCGGAAGAAATGACTAATTTTATGCAAAACAAAGTTGGACAAAGGCCAAGCAATCGATACACAATGGGAAAACCTCGCAGTATTCTGCAAAAAATGATCTTCCGATGCATTATTTACATATCGACATGTGGATTGTTTATTGGAATACACTGATAATTAAACTATCACTATTGTTTCATAAAATACAATAAGAAAGACGGTGATTCAGTCTTCTTCTTCTTGTATCACTATCTCTACTGTGTGTGGTGAAACAAAGATGCTCCTTATGAGCACTTAACACGCTAAAGAACTTTTCCGGTTTCCTCATGATGTTTTCCTTCACCGTTTGAGAGTACTGGCACTCTGCACATACATTTTTGAACAAAAAAGTCCTTGGTGCACAACGGGTTTCGAACCCACGGCTTTAGGATCAGAAGGCGGGTCGCTACCACTAGACCACCAGTGCTCGAATGCATGATGTAATAAAAAATTTATACGATAATTTTCCTCCAAACTCACCTACTCACTCACGTATCCCACAAATGCGTTGTTATAGGTGATAGTTACCACTCACTGGTGATCCGGGGGACCATTTATTAGTTCCATCAGTAAAGAAGTAAAGAACTCAAACCTGTTATTTCACTTGAATACAATACATTACATAGGGAAAATAGAGGACTTGTACAAAGGCGAGCTAACCCTGCAAGAGTTTTCTTCTCTCTAAAACACGAGAAATGACTGAACTGACGAAGAGTCGTAGATTGTATTGCATTTTGTCTTATTTTCTACCTATCAAGGGTAGCATAAATGGCTTCCATTAGTTGGTAGGAAATAATCTGGAGATTTTCATTATAATAGTAGAAAGGTATGTAGCTCTGCCTTCTGCGCTTTAAGCCGTGGGGCTAGATAGTGCTATGTGGAATTTTCACTCATGTTTATTTACTATTTATTAGATAATAATAATAATGCTGGAGAAACCCTATAAGCACTATATAGCCCCAAAGTAAGCTACTAAAAGCTTGTGTTATGGGTACTAGATAACTGATATATTTAATACATTAATACTTACATAGATAGATATTTTTTATTATACATATTGAAACTTTGTCATCAGCGCCACTAAGCCAAGGCAGGCACAGGTTACGCGCAGGCGCACAACCCCGTCATAACCATACTGTTGATATAAGCGCTCTCTCGCGTCGCTCATCGCATTTCCTCAACGGATACTAGTGCGTGCGTCCAGTGTGGTGATGGCTGCTTTATTTGTGAGTTTATATTTTACACTCATACTTTTACCTTCCATTTCCGTGAGACAAAAATATATTAATTAAAAAAACTGAAACAGCTTCACGACTTTGATCCCCAGGCACAGGAGTTATCCCCTCAGGTCTTGGTACCAAGTACTAACTCCAGAATCTCTGAGGATGTCTAAGGGTAGTCAGAGGTACCTTCTTCCAAATATTAAATCACAGTTTGCGGTCCTGTTGGTGTCTACACATGACGCAAATCCATCGCTGCTTTTATAAAAATTATAAAATAGGGTAACTACTAGGTATTTCTAAAATTGTACTTTTAAGAAGTCCATGCATAAAAGTATCACCACAAAATTCTTCCCTTCAAGCCATAAATATATCAATGATAGGCTAGCCATCAATGAGACGAAATGTCTGCAACCAGATGGGTGAATAAGGGTAACTAAAACAAACTGCTAGTTCAAGTCAACTGAATAACTGGCAAAAACCGCTGGCTTGGTCATTCCATTCATCAACTAAGCTATGCAAAGTTTTCAGCTGTCATTATTTGGTTAAGTGGTATTTTTTTCATCTTCGTTCGAACTCTATTGCAATTTGGAAAATATTAACTGTTAATATCAGCCAGGTCGTTCTGTAAGTGATCGAAAGACCCAAAAACTCTGTCAACGAGGTTCAGTGCCAGTAAGTGCGGCTCTACTTTATAAGAATTCTCACCTACTTTTGTACTACAAAGGGTTTGAAAGGTAGAAGCAGCTGATTAGCTAAGCTGTCGTTTACGGAGCTAGCTCCAATCATATCGTTCTGCAATCAGAATCCAGGTCAGGCATCCAACGAGCCGCGTCCACCACCCGACAATTACCTCAAAACTACACTTTACGAGTGTCGCAAACGGATACTTAGCGACATGTCGCGCAAACATGTGACAGTTCCATTGTTTTGCAATGAGTGGATTTTGTAGGACGTTGGCTTATCCAAAGGTCGTTGGTTCAAAAAGCAAGAAGCGTAAGGAAAATGTATCTTAGAATTATTATTGTAAATGAAGAGACACACTGATTATTTGGATTATCAATATCGACTATCAACCTATAGCATTATATTTCACTGCTGCATAGTCTAAAGATAAAAACCGTCTATACCCACCAGGCTTGGACCAGGTATATATTTTTTACAATTTAACTATAGCTTAATGTTTTGTGATGATGCGGTCGACGATGTGGCAGACTTACCTAAAAGATAAATTTTCAGTCTTCTCTTAAAAATATCTAAATTATAGGCATTTGGAAAAACGGACCCTAAAGAAATTCTGGCTCTTATTCATAATTGTCTTTGAGCGCGCCCATAGCTTATCAGACCGATAAGTCTCTCGCTGTCTCTTTTCGTTGGCATGCAAGTTACAGTGACAAGAATACTCTATGAAATGACAGGGATTATGAATAATAGGGCAAGAAATTACGAAATTGCGGGAGCAAAGAGTTGGAATTCCACTCGTCTGCCGCATTACAAAAGCCCAAGTAAAGCGCTTGGTGCGGGCAGTTGGTATCAACCATGAATAGATGTCCCAGTGGTGACGATCTTACACGATCTGATAATAGTGCGAACTGCGATAAACTTTGATATGAATTCTGAATACAAACGTGATCAAACAAAAGAATATAATTTTGACACGACAGCAGTTGCTGCGAAGAAAACGTGCCGCGAAACCTTTGGCCAAAGAGCCATTTCATGCACAAAATTATTTTTATTATAATTTTATTTGACACATAATTATAATGCACGTAAGCATTTATTTACAAAGAAAATTTACAATGTGTGCTTGTAAAAAGAGTAGTATAAAATATACAAAATACTACGCTTGAAAAATTTGAGTTGATCTATCTGCAGACCGTTGCGAGCGATCTAAAGTTAGCTCAAAAGATCCAAATCAGTGCCAGTCGGAAGCGTCCACAAGACGCAAATAAAATTTTAATCCACCATATTCTTATTCTAATTTTGTCAAATTTGTTTGTGCTCTAAGACGTACCTTGTTCTGTAAACTGGTTTTGTTTCCAGGAAAATTACTGCTGACGGAATTTGTGTGTACTGATGTTATGTACTTAGGCAGGTAAGGAACTACCTACGTACTGAGCTTGTTCAATTCTTGGAAGATTTGTAATGAGGCGGGCGAGATTCATTTTATATAATAATATACCTACCTAAAATATACATAATAATCTCTTCTTCTTCGCTTTTTGCATTATTGAAATCTGTGCTCTTCCTAAATTATGTTAGAGGCAACGGTGACTATTATTTGTTATAATAAGCTATAACAATTAAGTTCATCTATTTTTTTTATAATTCACACAAAAACAACTGATTGAAACCATACCCTTTTTTAGATTGATTTAGGTTTTTTATAACTCAGCGCCTATCTTTTTAATCAGTGAAACTAAAGTAATCAACATACAATTTCCTCCATCAATGACGTAACATGACTCATCTTTACCATCAACTAGGTGAAGGCTGAGGACTCACGGTGAACACATACAAAATATCTGTAGTAACTACCGCCTAATCTATAGCTTATGTGTATAGTAACTACAGCTTATTCTGTAGTTAAGGTAGAAAAAAGTTTTCATGTGTTAAATAATTTTTTTATACTTTCCATGATATCATGATATAGATAGAGTAGGCTTGTCTAGCACCTCACAGTCCGTTCGCCTACAATGGAAGGTAATTGTGAAGTTTTTTTTCTACCACTCGCACATAGTACTATTATATAGCTTACCTGATGTTAAGATAATAACCATCACCTTCAAAGCTTTGCCTCGCAAGTCACGCACGAAAGGAACATGCCTTTTACCCTTGTGCCTGTAATTTCACCGGCAAATACACCCTTCAGACCAAACGCAGCAACGCTGACAGAAATAGGCATAGTAGACGGTAGTACTTTGCGGACGAGTCCTTCTGAGTGGTCTACTACTCTCTTAAGTACAAGTAGGTAATGTAATAATTGGTTGTTGGTTGGAGGTTCCTACCTGATGCAGGATGTGTGTTCAATTGGGCACGGAGACCTCTATTTTCTTCCCGCGAGTGTACTTATCTTAACGATGACAATGTAGGTAACTGCTTCCTTCACCTCCGCCGCTGGAAATAATGAAATACAAACAATAACAATAATAAAATGAAAACTTTATAATGGGTACAATAGTATTTTCAATAATTTAATGAAAACTTTAAAATAGGTACAATATTTTTTTTGTATTTTCATCATCGTTGTTTTGGTTATTAAACGGGTATTTTCTGAATATTTTGAAATAACCCTGTAGATAATAATATTATCTGCAAGATAATTAAAATGTTTACAATAAATACGTAAGACGTGACATAGTCATTACTTTATACGTAGACTGTGACAGATGAGTATCTATCAGGCATTTGTTGTCGAATGTATTTGCAAACATGAATACCAAGTATACCGCTCAGGCTAAGATCAGAACAGACGGAAGCTTTTTCAATCAATTCTTTTGTTTGTTCACCATCCCACCATTTTAATCAGTTCTATATTCTCTAAGGTTTGCTTGAAGAAAAATCTATTAATCTATAGCTTAAGCTTGCCTTTGTACACATGCCTTTCATATCTTTTTTTGTAATCATTTGTGTGCATCACTACACCACTATTACTACATAATATAAAAAAAAGTCGCTTTCTCTGTCCCTATATCCCTATGTCCCTATGATATGCCTAAATCTTTAAAGCTACGCAACGAATTTTGATGCGGTTTTTTTTAATAGATAGAGTGATTTAAGAGGAAGGTTTATATATTATATGCATAATACATGCATGATATAGTAGAAAAAATATGTACACCCGTGCGAAGCAGGAGCGCGCGGGCCGGTCGCTAGTTATAGAACAAAGTGGTTGAGGGTATTAATTTTGACAACAGTTGTTAAGAAAAATCCATAAAATAATTAAACTTGACTGTAATACAACTCAAACATTGGGCCATCTGCTTGCCACCAAGGAGAAGTATTAAAAAATAGAATAAAATAAATGCATGATTTTAAACCGTGATCGATATGTGAATACCTAGCCTTACATTTGTAATTATTATAAAGTAAACAGAGGTAGTCATCAAGGAAATAAAGAAGGAATGAGTGAATCTTCAGACGATGTCAATTATCAGTAATTATCTAAGGTGGTTTATGAGCTAAAGATGCACAGGGTATCTAAGAAGGACTGTAATATAACCATAAACGGACAAACAATAGCGCGGTACGTTAAATTTCAAGGACATTCTCTCGCTCGTTTTTAACATAAATACAAATGGTGGTTACCTACGTAATACTTGACTTTGACGTATCTCTGCTCTGATCACCGTGCCTGGGGAGCACCAGTCAAGTGGGAGTGGGCAACCCCGCCTTCCGATTATAAGGCCTATATCGGATGGCGGAGGTTCTAAGGTTCGAATCTTGTCGTGCATCAATGTTTTTCCATATCGTAATATTGAAGTGCGCCATGCCAGTGAATGAAACGGTGAATGAAAACATCAGTTAGTATTTAGGCTTGCAATCTGTCATGTATATAATACCTACTACCCCCTTAGACGTCCTCAAAGAGAATCGTCCTCAAGAATCTGTTTTTTTTCACTTGGTACTAAGATATCTGAGGGGATGTCGACCGTGCCGGGGGATCAAAGTCGTAAAGTCAAAAAGAATTGTGTGCACAGTGTCAGTACTCAAACAGTGAAGGAAAAGACCGCGAGGAAACCGGCATTTCGTAGAATGTAAGAAGTTATTATTAGATTTATAGTGTTTACTACACTTAAGAAAATCACAAAGATTTTATAATGTCCCAAAAGTTATCCCGCTCGGAGAATAACTTTTGGGACAATATAAAATCTTAATGTAAGAAGTTCCAAAAATATAATGTCAGCTGCTTAGAGGGAGTCTATTTGAGGAGCACTTTAAATCCTTTCACAACACTGTTTCGAAAAACTCGAACACGACAAAGAGGCTTACGCTTACGTTAAGGCTCCGGTGACAGCGGCTCGCAATTTCGAAGTGCGATTGGCTATTATTTCATTTCGGGGAGGTTGTTTGAAAAAATAACTCTAAAGAAACACGCATAAATACTGTTCGAACACAAATAATATAAGGGAAACATGCCCGAATCAGAAATCATTTTGGTATTAGTATGTTTGGTCTTACGTTTACCTAAAACCAAAATGATTTCTGACTCAAGCACATTTCCCTTATCTTATTGTATTATTTGTATTCAAACAGTATTTATGCGTGTTTCTTTAGAGTTATTATTTCAAACAACCTCCCCGAAATGAAATAAAACGAAATAATAGCCAATCGCACTTCGAAATTGCGAGCCGCTGTCACCGGACTCGATTCTGTTGTTGCATTATCCTAAACTAACCTAATCTGACAGCACTAAAATATAGCCGTCCTTGTTGTTTCGGTCTTTTAGAAAGAGATGGCAATAATTTTAGCGCTGTCAAATTAGGAAAATTAAACAACAGAATTGGCACCAACGTCGAGCCATATTATCCTCTGCTTTTGTTTTATTTGCTTAAAACAAAACTAGCGTTTCCAAATCATTCTAATCATACGGGATGCGATAAGAAGAATCAGAAGAATAGTACCTGATCTAAAATCGTCTGCCGTGCTGTCTCACAGTTTGCCCTAAGCCTTCAAATCTCACCTATCTCGAGATCGGCTCATTGTGATGCGGGGCGCGTTTTGCTTCACCTTCGCTGGTCCCGGGGAGGACGTTGACGATGTTACGACATTGTCATTGCTTGCGAATTTTTGTAACTTGATGTGTGAAATAATGACAATTATGATTGTATCAGCTACAAACACAGGTCACCTACAGTGTAACATTTATTTATTTGTTAGGATCGCCAAGAGGTAATACACAAAACTAATAATAACTAGACACAAACAAAATAAACATCCTGACCCGTTGCTTATCCACCAAAGGCAACCACAGCTAAATATTATCATATCTTTTCCTATACAATTTTTTTGTTAGATTTATAGTGCTTACTACACTTAAGGAAAATCAAAAAGATTTTATAATGTCCCAAAAGTTATTCTCCGAGCGGGATTTGAACGCGCGACCTTCCCCTTGATACGGGGCTGCGCTTTTGGGATATTATAAAATCTTTGTAAATTTCCTATACTAATATTATAAACGCGAAAGTTTGTAGTATGGATGGATGAGTGAATGTTTGTTACCCTTTCATGCCGGAACGGCTGAACGGATCTGGATGAAACTTGGCAGAGATAGATTACAGTCTGGAACAGCACATAGGCTACTTTTTAACCCATGGGAATACCGGGATTTGTAACTACGCGGGTGAAACCGCGGAACGCTACTAGTTATACATATAAACCTTCCTCTTGAATCACTCTATCTATTAAAAAAACCGCATCAAAATCCATTGCGTAGTTCTAAAGATTTAAGCATACATAGGGACATAGGGACAGAGAAAGTGACTTTGTTTTATACTATGTAATGATAGTAAAGTGATTATATTCACACACACACTTCACATACAGGCGTGGTGGGCTCTCTTGTGCTTCCTGGCTCTTAAGAGCCTTGTTTAATCAAGAGAGCTCACTTCCTCACACAAATACACACATAATAATATACAATGTATGGTAATATTATGGTTTGCACTGACACTGTTCTTCATGGGGTTCAATGACTGCACCAAGGTATCGGCAGAATAACAGCGCTGACCTGTCTTCGGATAGTGAAGCATAATGCTGAGCCGGGACCTTTTTGCTGCTGTAGCACACAGCACTATTGTTAGGTTAATGTTAAATATTAGTATATGTTTCATAGTATGTAGGTATGGGTGATAGTGTATAGTGGGTACCTATAGTTTTTTTTTATTTTTATTATCTTCTTTTCAAATTACCTACCTTAGAAAGTTGATTTTAATTAATGTGTAAAATAAGTCGTTTTCTATTTAATATTATTTTTATTATACCTACCTACAATACCCTAATTGTATGCTGTGTCTTTTTGTGGCCAATAAAATACTGTCTATGTCTATGTCTATATTTTTTGTATTGCATTAGAAACAGAAATAGTTTCACGACTTCTAAATAAAGTTCTTGTTATTATTATTTTATTCTCATGCATAGTAGAAATCCCACTCAGATATCTCACATCTCAGGATTCTTTGAGGATGTCTAAGGGGGTAGCCAGAGATACGTCCAAATGTTATATTTAGTACATACCCACATTTTGCGCGGGTGAAACCGCGGGTCGTAACGAGTTGTGATATCGTTTTTTGGTTCACTTATTTTCTGACATTTTAAATAGCCGTTCCAATGTTTAAAAAATGTGTTCAAATGTATGTATGTATACTTACTAAAGCTAATTCTAGGTGTTACTTGCTGGTTTGTGCGTGGCGGCCAACGCGGCGCCGCCAGCGCCTCCACGGCTCTACCAGCAACATGCGCCGGCGCAGCTCCAGCAGATCAATTCATTGGACTACTATCTGGACAATCCGGAGATGCACGCATACTACAGCCAACAACAACAGAAACAAGGTACTGTCAATCCTACTCTCTATCCGGTTCAACTTCATTTTTTCTTCATCTTTCTTGTTATAGCTGATTGCCAATCTTATATTTTATCTCCGGACTGGAAATTGAATTTAGTCTCATTGTAGTGGACTTCATTTCTTTGATTCATTGTAGTGGACTTTTTCATTGTAGTGGACTTTTTCATTGTAGTGGACTGGAAGTCCTTCTATAAGTTATTTCATAATAAAAAAGTTCTTTAGACCGAAAATATTATATTATCCCGAAAGTTACGCTGCTTGAATGTTGGCTCTGACTGATCTTTCGAGTTCAATTCCCGAAACGAGAACAAACGATCATTGATGACATGATGAAAATAGCTGTATGTTTTACCTTGGTGTTTAAATTTATAAAAAGTCTAGCGATCCGCCCGCGCGCCCCTGCTTCGCACGGGTGCACATATCATGCATGTATTATACATATAAACCTTCCTCTTGAATCACTCTATCTATTAAAAAATCTTCATCAAAATCCGTTGCGTAGTTTTAAAGATTTAAGCATACATAAGGACATGGGGATATAGGGACAGAGAAAGCGTCTTTGTTTTATACTATGTAGTGAAGAGTGATATGCTTTAAAAAATGTGTTATTAATTAAACTTACCTGTTTATGTGAGCGGCTAGATAATGTGCTACGTTGTGTAAAGGCATCAATATTAATAGACTTTTTTACAATTTCCAGGGAACCTAGCGGCAAGCTCCAACCAACCAGCTCGTTTGGAAACCCTAGAGCCTGACAGTGAAGTGGAGCTCATTCCTGGAGCTCAGCAACCGCAGCAGCCTCCACAGCAGGTAAGCCATCACTTAAGACGCAGACTACCGTCAAACACCGCTCATTTGCCTACATTTAACCAAAGACATAAATTCAGTGAATGAAGCTGTGACTTATAACTAGATAAAAATATATTTTTGAATAGTAAGCACCATAACCATTCACTATTCATAAATATACAATAGTACCATGTTAACACTACAAAGGTTCAGCATAAATATCAATTCTGATCTAAGCTAGTTTTCATAGTACCAACAAGATTTTCATTGTTTATTCTTTATTGTACACAAACTGATTTACACAAAAAATACATAATAGTCATGTACAAAGGCGAGCTTAACCCTATATAGAGTTTTCTTCCAGCAAACCTTAGAGGATAGAGAGAGCTGATTATAGTGGTGGGAAGGTGTACAACATACTTGATTTTTATTTTAAACTTTAGAAAAATACCCATTTCTTTGTGCGAGAAATTGTTATTACCTACTTTTTTACGTTATATGCAGTCCCTTGGACTTTTAATTTTTAAGCGATTCCAATTAGTTTCTTACAATCGATTGATTCCGTTAACCGATAAAATCTATTATTCTATGCTATGTCAATGCAAATCCTGAAGAAGAGTGCCATACTAATTGCAGTTTTATACAATTTTATTGCTTGGAAAAGATGTTAGTAGATACTTTATTTAGATAAACAAGTCACATACATTCCGACCTCATAATAGCAATTATCTGTAAGGCTCTATAAGGCTGAACAGAACAGAACGCATGATGTAGACATGCATTTTGACAGACCTCATAGCTCAGTTGATAAGTAGCTCTGCCTTCTGCGCTGTGGCCGTGGGTTCGATCCCCACCGATAACAAACCTTTGCGGAAGAATGTTTGTTCTCGGTCTGGGTGTTATTAACACATAATAATAATAGATGGAGCACATCCTCTCACGCTGCCCTATCTACTCATACCCAGGACCCTGGACCGACCTAATCCACCTTCTCCCTGGAGCATTAGCCTATGGCTTGGGAATCTCCACCTTTAAATTAGATTAAGTATTGAGTGTACGCGTACGTATTTAGTATTGTTTAGTTTAGAAGATTTAATTAATTTTGTTTTTTTTTACTGTTTAATTTTTGTTTCGCCTATTATATTCTGTCATACGATTAAATAAATAATACGTATTAGTTTTCTTGTTATATGTATATTTTTATTTGTGGTATGAATGAGTAAAGAGAGGAGAGAATGAAGTTTTCTGTTAAACTAAAAAGCAACAGTGATCCAGCCTCACAGAAGAATCACTCATGAGTCTCACTGGGCTTTGCTTTATCTTATACGCCTATAAAGCTTGATTAGCAATTCTTCACAAAGACCTATGCTAAACTGGAAAATGGCGGTCGAACGGCCACGCACGGTCTGCTTGACGTCAGAAATAAACAGTGGTAGTACTTACCCTGACGAGGCTTCTTACTCGCGATACATCTGAGTCTAATTTTCACAGAACTAAGTAATTACTTCATAGTATATTTTCAAATGTTATATTGTATTGATAAAGGTGATTCATTATTTTCATTTTTTTAACATTAAATGGGACAATTTGAAAGTAGAATGTAGCTTAGACAAAACCCTATCCCATGATTTGGGATATCGGTGTTTATGTAGTAGGTATAAAAACATTAGGTAATTAGTTTTTTAATGGTTTCTTATTTATTCCTCTCCTTTTTCATGCCAGAAGTACTGAATTTAAGAAGAATTTCAAATCAAAGTGCTATTGTTTTTAGAATCCCGTAGCGCCCAACATACCCGGCCTGGCTCCTGGACAGAGAGTATTCATCGTCCACATGCCAGTTCCCGGATATAGGTGAGTTATCATAAACAATAGATTCAGGGTGATGGCTAGACGCTCGCACGTTTCGATAACTTTAAAAGACATAGAACCACCAAGCTGGTTAAAAAAATGCAATCAACCAAGTTCTTTGCAACCACATTGCACACCGTTTGTTAGCTCTTGTCTTCGCCTTTATATGATTTTCCTAGAATCATTGAAATTAAAGTGATCATAGGGTAGAAATATGCATGGATAAGGACTATCGTTACAGAGTTTCCCACCCAGCATTTCAGTCTTTTTTTTTTTATACAACTAGCTGATGGAACAAGCAGATGGTCCACCTGATGTTAAGTGGTAACCATCACCTATAAACAAAACATTGCCCCGTAGGTCACGCACAATAGGAACGTGCCCTACGATGTATTGCCCTGCGTCCATCAACTTGAGGCATACAGATGTTAAGCCTCATGTGCCTGTAATTACACCGGCGACCACACTCTTCAAACCGAAACACAGCGTTGCTGCTTGGCGGCAGAAAAAGGCGTGGTCTGTACAGTCTGTTCTGTAAGTCCATTAGAAAGTGATCCTTGTGCTTAAATTGAATAAATACTTTTTTGTCGTTTTTTCGGGTATAATGTATATTATATGGATATGTATATTGTATCTAAAGCTTGATTTGTTTTTCAGGCCTGGGACAATAGGAGGGTACCAGCCTGTCTACATCGTGGCAGCAGCTCCTCAAGGCAACCCTGGATACCCTGGAAATGGTATCAGTTTGATCAATGCGTAACTTTTACCAAAGACTACGGCTCTGATTTCTGTAGTGTGATACGAAGTATTCTGTTAACGTAGGACGAAGTATTGTGTTAGTAGTCAGTGAAATTCTGTGTACGTTTGAAACTTAGTGAGTAAGAAGAATGTTTTTAAATAAAAAATCTATATTATGCAGTATGTGGTGATCTCATGAGATGTCGGGACGAGTTGGACGCCTATGAGAGATACTGGCGGATAAAGGCTCGTAGTGACTGGCGGAAATGGGGGAGGCCTTTGCTCAACAATGGAACACTATGGGCTACACACGACAGCCTACGTAGCTCAGTTGGTAGTAGCTATGCCTTCTGCGCCGTAGGTCGTGGGTTCGATTCCCACCGTGAACAAACATTTGTGTGGTGAACATAAATGTTTGTTCTCTGTCTGGGTGTTATATAATATTATAAGTATGTATTTATAAAAAAAAAGTATTATAAGTAGTATATCAGCTATCTGGTTCCCATATTACAAGCATAAGCTTAGTTTGGGGCTAGATAGTGCTGTGTGGAAAGTCCACCAATATTTTTTTTTTTTTTTAATGCGAGTAGTAATAGTGATAATGTGGTAATAATTATTCAATACTCTGTTTCTCTCATCTTCATAATTAATTAAAACGAGAGGGAAAAAGAGGAGGGTGTTCTGTGGATTGTAGATTTTAATAAAAAATAGAAAAAAAAGCACGTGTCAGTAAAGTTTTATTTATTTTATATTCCAGGCTATCAGAACCCAGGCTACCAAAACCCGGGCTACCAAAACACGATCTACCTTGACCCATCATCAGGGCAGGTGGTATCTCCACTCGGGTATCCTCGGGGCGTGGTCCAACAAGGTGTCAACCCTGGCTTGTTGCTGGGAAGCCCACTGCTAAACCGGCCTTTTGATCTGGTCTACCAAGATCCCAATCTGGCCTATCAGTAAGTTCTCCCTTTTTGATTTAGAAGTCTGTTTGCATTATCTTAAACTCACCTAATCTGACAGCTCTAAAATCATAGTCGTCCTTGTTGTTTCGGTTTTTTAGAAAGGGATGGCAATATTTTTAGTGCTGTCAAATTAGATTAAGTTAGAAAAATCAAACAACAGATTTGGCACCTATGTCTAACAATTTAGAAGCTTTTTACGTATGCTCACGGGATATTTCAATGCTGATCAAAATTGAAAAACAAGCAAAGACCAGGTTAGACACCCAAGGATTGATTTTGTTGATTAAACAAAGCCTGAGAGAGAATTACAATTAACAAGACTGAGACACAATTCGTGATAAAGCCCTGCCCCAAACGCTACAAGATAATGCTCTTCAAACAAAATTACTACCTATGTACCTACTACCAACAGGATTTTTTATTTGAAACAAAAAAAAAATTTTAACATCTTTCTAAACAATCACTGTTCCTCCTTTTATTTTATTTTATATAATGTAACTGTAATGTTAATTTTAATGCATGTAGTGTTTACCTATAATTAGTTTGCAATTAGCTCTAAACAGTACATACGTACGTAGATGTAAGTTTAGTTTATTAAATTGTATTGTTATTGTGTTTTTTTATTGTGTGATAGCTAGACGTTTGACTGCCACCTCACCTGATGTAAAGTGAAGATGCAGTCTAAGGTGGAGCACGCTTAGCTATAATCCACTTATTCACTCTTGTCTTAAAAATTCTTAAGTTGTATCGTTCCGGAAATACCGATGACGTTGAGTTGTAACAGCAGTTGGTAGACCTGAATAAATAAATAAATAAATATAGGGTATTAGAAAGTTTAATAGCACTGTGGTGTTTACTTTTTGACGCAATGCTTACAGAGCCGGACCAGCCCTAGGACCTGACGGAAACCGAGGGGCAGTTCGTCTCTCTCAGCTCGTTGGTCTTCAAGGACAGAGCAGACCAACAAACAGCGGTAAGTCTCTACTACATTATTATTATTAACATAGTATAAAACAAAGTCGCTTTATCTGTCCCTATGTCCCCTTGTATGCTTAAATCTTTAAAACTACGCAACGGATTTTGATGCGGTTTTTTTAAATAGATAGAGTGATTCAAGAGGAAGGTTTATATGTATAATACATGCATTATATGTGCACCCGTGCGAAGCAGGGGGGCGCGGGCGGATCGCTAGTTATTATTAATTAACCAAGTACCTATTTACAGCTAACTATGCAGTTAGAATCGGTGGATATATCGGAATGGATATCACTTGTTTGTATTTGTCTATTCTATAGCAAGTCAGCAGAAGCTGTCTTTATACTTTTTTATTATTTATTTTTAGGGCTTTGTCACTGAGGCACACTGAGCGACAACACTGTACTATAGTGAAACATCAACAAAATACATCTGATAAAAAAAACTAAAATTAACCCTAATTTATTGTACTCATTTCGTAGTTCTACTACCAATGTCAGAAAAAAATACTAGTTACTCTTATTTTGCTATCATGTCTTTCAGAAGCTTCGCCCGTGGAATCAGGCCAGAAAAGCCAGGCCGTCATGGAGTCCAAGGAAGCGAGTGAGGAGCCGAGACGAAGGCCTACGTCAGCGCACGCGCAGACACGAACCAAAGCATAGATTTTAACCGAAAAACAATAAAACAAAACACTTGCGAAATTGAATTCTAAACTCTACGTCCAAACGACATAGACTTGATAATAGAAGAAAATGGATAATAGTTCTAATAAAATAATAGTATCCAAAAAAATGAAAAATATATCGGAGAAAAATGGAGACAGGCAGTCTTATTGTAGAAAGAGCTCTCTATTTCATTGTTTAATACATACATAATGGAAGAATTTTCTTTTTTGAACATCCCTAAAATTCATGGTCACAAGAAGAATACTTACGTGTATTTTTTGACTTGGCCGTACAAAAGATTTAAATTTTTGTTGATAAAATGTTAACCCAACTCAGAGATAGTCTATTTATTAACACATCTATCAAAATATTTTTTTTCCTTTAAGATACCGTCTGTAACTGTCGATAGCTTTTAAGTTCATTCGTGATATTATGTAGTTAGCTGAATGTTAATGACTGTACGGAGATAACATTATAGAGAAAATGTTTGTAAGCTTGGTTTTATTTCGTCCCGTTTTCCTCTTTTAGGAAATTATGACACAAATTTGGTTACAAATTAGAAAATTTCGTACCTAATTTAGCTTCGATCAACTATTACACCAATTTGAGCCATAAATCCAATGGCGGTAGAAATTGTCGGCGTAGGTAGATAGGTATATATTTGGTATCATCAACGTTTTGGTGAAGAAAATGATGCTAAGATAAATCTAGGTTGTCTTATAGTAATCCTTGTGATTGTGATTCTACTGAATAAAGACTGCTTTAAAAAAAACTGGGCAACAATACAATTTGTGACCTTTGAATATTTATGTGCTGAACAGCAGCCTTCGTAGCTCAGAGTTGATAGTAGCTATACCTCCCGAGCCTTAGGCCGTGGGTTCGATTCCCACCGAGAACAAACATAATTTGTGTGATGAACCGAGATGTTTGTTCACTGTCTGGGTGTTATATACTATTAAAACTATGTATTTACAAAAAAAATATATGTATTATAACAGCTGTCTGGTTTCTAAATTACAAGCTTTGGCTTAGTTTGGGGCTAGATAGTGCTGTGTGGAAGGCCACTATTATTTATTTATTTATGTGCTTACTTAACTTTAAAACCACTTTGCTGAAGGCTTGTAAATGAGCATGTTGCTTGTATCTTTAATGAGATGCCAATCTGACGTTAGTAGAGCAAAACCTTTACCAAGTAACTTTCCAGGCTGATATTATGGAGCGATAGGACGAGCAAGGCAGACTAGCGCTTTCCAATCTGGTATAGGTACCTAAGTGGAATGACAGGCTTAACATCCACCACTGCTGTGTGACTTACCAACGGTAGAAAAATCCCAGCAAAAACATTGATCTAAAAAAGGGTCAAGTAAAACCTAAGTTTGGGGTGACGGTGCTGAAAATAGTTATCCACGTTCATTTTTATGCAATAACTATAAGCTGATCCCGCGGCTTTGCTCGCGCTCGTTTACTTTGAAAATCTCATACAAACTTTCATCCCCTATTTCATCCCCTTGGGGGTAAAATTGACTAAAATCCTTTCTTAGCGGATGCCTACGCCATAACATCTACCTGCATGCCAAATTTCAGCCCGATCCGTCCAGTGGTTCGGGCTGTGCGTTGATAGATCACTATGTCAGTCAGTCAGTCACCTTTGAGTTATATATATTTATTGACTAAAATCCTTTCTTAGCGGATGCCTACGCCATAACATCTACCTGCATGCCAAATTTCAGCACGATCCGTCCAGTGGTTCGGGCTGTGCGTTGATAGATCACTATGTCAGTCAGTCAGTCAGTCAGTCACCTTTGAGTTATATATATGTATTTAGATAAACAATTAAACAGTTCTTCTAGTCATTAGGTAAATTACTAAGCTCCTTTCGTGTCTGCTATAGGATTTATAGTGATAGTGTTTTTATATTTCTAAAACTCGCATAAAATTTTATTGTTTCATTAAAAGATCAAGAAATACGATCAATTAAGATTTATTTAGAAACCAACGGTGCTACCTCACGAACAAGCCATTTCCAGCAATTCTGTATAGATATTCGCAATGTATGTATCACAATAATATCTCCAATAAAGACAGTTATAGCCTTATCTGCAAGAAGCAATAAACTACATAACCACACTCATTTAACAGTTCGTTTACCGCTACCGTTACCACTTACCACCGGGAATGGACCACGATTGTAACGGATCCTATCCTGTGCCTTAGTGAAGGTGTATTCTACATGGATTCCTATGCATCATTATCATTATCACCATCAGCCTGTCGGAAGTCCACTGCTGGACATTGGCATCCTCTAGACATCTCCAGGCAGAACGATTCTGGGCTCTCGCATCTACTTTTCGTAACAAAAATTCATTCAAAAAGTTAGTGAACTGATTGTAATAAATCATTACACTCATAAAGCAATGATGAATAGAATAACGTGGCACAAAAAAACACAAAAATTTACAAAAAACAGTGCATACCAAAACGTTGTATGCACAGTTTTTTAGTAAATTAAAATGACAATAAGTGGAAGAATGCAAAACGATGCAAAAGGCTGCGGAAAGACACGTAAGGATGCGGAAGGCTGGGCAAGAATGCGAATGGATACGATAGGATCCCAATAATAAATTTTAACCGAGAATGTATACGAATACGTGATGTACAAATTACCGCCAGTATTGATGTTCTTGATAGGTTCCCATATGAAATTGCATGGGAGCCGTGTGGAATAAACCCTCTCCACTACATGGTACCCATCTTTTAAACCTTATTTGGTCTTCCATAAGATTGAACTTTGAAGAGATGATGGGTCGACGTGAATCGAGAGGTAAAAACGATTTCTAATGCTTGTGATGTTGCAAGAAAATTGGCGTATAATTATGGCTGGATAGCTGGAGAGATCGGTGATAAATACAAGGCAATTGCCAAGGATAGGACATAAATGTGCTTTATCTAGGTGGCTTCTTGGTGGTAAAATTGAGAAAATAACATTGAAAATGCACACCTTGTCTGGACGCCTTTAAAATTTCGACCCCAAATTATGCCAACGGGATTTCTAGTAAACCTCCGCTGCCATACCACTGCGTCTCGCCAGGCTTCAATAACCAAGTGAATAAAAATAAATTTAGCTAAAGAACGAGGTTCTACAAAACGCATTTTGTTTAATTTTACTGACCTGCATTACCGTGGCCTTGATACTACATCATTATTTATACATCAATCAAAGTTGATTGATGCCTCTTAAAACTACTTAAACTTCAGATGCATTCAGTTGCAAAAATAAAATCAAAACCTCCAGCTAAACTAAACTCTATGCCACAGGCATAAAGAAAAATAAAATACACTAAGTTTCACGATGCATCCCAGTCTTTTTGCTGCATGGTAATAGACGCACCCAGCCATAGAACCTGGAACTTTTATAACACAAATGATCTTACACAGTGGCGGTCAAGTTAGGCTGGGTGTTGGAGTTGACTCACCCAAATTAAGATGGCATTGCTTTCCAAGCGAAAGGTGTCGTGCAATTATCCCGCAGAGTAAGGTAATTACGATCTTTTTACCCGAGGTCCGTTAGCTCAGCTTAGATGTAGGGGCAAAAACGTCGTGGCTCAGTGCTGGCTTTATCGTCATACAACGCGGACGCGGACCCTCGATCATTATGGCTCGAATTTTGCTCGCGATGGTCACTATAGCTTGTATACAACAAGCAGCGGCCCGACCGGTCAAGAAGACCCTCAACTTCAATATGTTTTTGCTGCGGCCGAAGCAGGAGACTACAGATCGGGTGCTGTTGACGACGGATGGCGTTTCAAGATTCGGTCCGCTGCTGGAGTATCTGGTCCAGCGATTCCAAGGAATTATGTCCGTGAGGATTCCTCCCGAGCAAGTCAACGGATATTCTAACCCGGAAGGTCCTGTGGCTGTTCCGGTCGCTGACACAGCAGAGAATGAAGTGGATGCGGCCCCGCAGTCACGGATGCCGGGGGTCGTGGTCCGACCCTCGAGTACCAAGCCTGGGACCTTCGAAGTTGAAATCAATGTGCTGGTCGACGATGGTCAGCCGGAGGACAAGAATAACGAATAGACTGTTAAAAGTGATAGAGTTCTGCATTTACTAATCTTAGTTTTAGTTTAGTGTTTAACTTATTTATTTATTTTTGCCATAACGTAAAATAAATATTGGAAAATGCGCGAATTTATTAATCCATTTAGTTCACACAAACCTCTTTGGTGTAGTATCCAACTGCTCCATAATAATGGTACATAATAATATTTACGTTTTGTGTTTTAATATAACAAAAGAATAGTGTTTATAAAGTCCATCAGACTATTCTATTAATATGCTAATAATACATTACATATTTTAGTCCTTTATCTAAATAATTATTTGATTAGGATCCCAGCTACCATAATCGAGGTTAATAGGTACAAAGGTAACCTATGATATAAATCGCAGAAAGTCATTGAAAGTAAAAATTATAAATTATTGATAAATACTTGAGACACCGGTTTGTTGTGGAAATATTACATAATGTCTGCGGACAAAAAGTAACATAACATTGATAGTTATATGTGACGAGGCTGGCGACCGCAGGCTGCAAAGATTGTTTTATTACAGATAGGACTAGGTAACTAGAATCCGAGATTTCAATGAAAAATCTTTTGGAAAATCTAGATTCCTTGGCTTCCATGCTTCCATGGCTTCGTTCACATATTAGTAGTCATTGATAACATTAATGTTTCAGGCGTTTTCCCTTTATGTTATTATATTGTTTACATCGTACTCTTAGAACGCATTTTTCTATGGCAGGCATGGCAGGCATTAATAAATCTATTGAAAAATACGATTCCAGGCAGTCGTTGCTGCAAAAATAGCAACAGTACCCCAAGTCTGAGTTTGTTTTTTCGTATTTCGTTTTTCGTAACGTCAGGCTTTTTATGTATGAGATTTTAAATTCAAATTTATTTATTTACGATAGAATATAAGGGTCTCTATCAGACCGAACGTGCTGAGAACTGACGAGTCTGAGGTCTGAAGTTACGAAAAATTAAAACAAACCCCAGACTTAGCATATACAATAAAAATAGTTGTGAACAAAATAATAGCCAAGTAGACTGAGCCAGTTTCTTTAGTTTTTGCCTTAATTGTACAACATCATCATTTTCACATTTACGAGAGAAAATGTTGTATGGAGTGCATAAGGTAACATCAAGTAGACGATAGACTTCAGAGAATATGGGTATAAAAAAGTGGTGAAGTGAGTTTGTTTATATGCTGAATTAAATCTCTACGTTCTTCAAAGTCATTATGGAGATACATCGATTCACAAGAAATAATTACTAGTACCTTATATTGATGTGTCTTACAATCTTTATTGTTTTTTACCGACTTCAAAAAAGAAGGAGCTTCTCGAGTGGCACCACACTGGAGCATCATTATTGTATTTTAACAGTTGTAACCACGGAATAGAGAAAACTATATTTCTGTGGTTGTAACAAATGTCCTTGACCATAATTGATAGTTAAATTAAGTACATACGCTCATATCACAAAACTGAAGGTTGTAGATAATTCAACGGGTAAAGACGTGTACCTAGGTATATTTTTATTATTAAGATACTAACCCCCCGTTTCTGAAAGCTCGATCAACACTTATCGGCTGTCAAGTTACTTGCTATTTCAGCTTTTAATTCAAATGAGATAGAGGTAGCAAGTGCCTTGACAGCCGATTAGTTTTTATCGCGCTTTCAGAAACCGGGCGTTAGATTTCTAACATACAACCAATACCGGATTTACGTTATTCAAACAAGAGATATCAAAAAGGTAACAAAAATTGACGACAGACCCAGACAACTGACTAAAACAGAGGAAATAAACTTTTAGTTAAAAAAAAGTTTAACATAAAACCAGACATCTGTCAAACCAGGTGATAACATTGAATACTGATGCACTACAAAGCCACGATGAAAAGCCGTGGCCTACATACAACCTTAGAAATCCAATCAATAGCTCAATCGTGACTTACGGACTAGGTATACCTACTGCTGTCGCCTCGCAAATACTAGTAGTAGTAGTTTTACTATTTGCTCCGAACTGGATCTAGTATCTCATTCAGAGAATATCCAGTTTACCTACTGAACTACGAAATTATTGGGGTTCGATCGAATTGGAACTCCCATTAACGATTATTATTGTTTAAAAAAAAATCTTGAACATTACCGGGAAGAATCACATTTCATGCATTCGTTCATTAATTAATTAATTTGGATCAGTTGAGCTACCTATAGATCGTTTGCAACGGTCTGCAGATAATAGCTCAACTGTTTCATATGTATTTTGTATATTTTAAACATTTTGTAAATAATTGTAACTATTAGTTGTAATTTTCTTTGTAAATAAATGTAATCATTAATTAATAACATTACATTACATTGATTTCGATCCTTTCATGCAGATCGGCAAATCAATATCTGCACCTACTTAATGTTCTTTTGTTTTAGGTAAAAACATAAACAAATAAACACACAACGCCAAATCGTTCAAGTTCTTTGAAAGATTTGAAACCAATAAAACTGTGGTTTTCGATGTGGGTTAATCGTTTTCCGAGTTATTAAATTAGAGCCATAACTATCGAAATGATAAAATAATGCTCGCGAAGGGTGTGCTTCATTCAGTTTCGATGAATATATTATTATGATATATTATGCGTAAAACTCCATTACATTCACTCCTTTACAGTCTTACTTAAACGTAAATAAATAAGATAGATCGTATTTTGTATTAGCCTCGTTTACAAGATATAATTTGAAGCTGTTTGTCTTGATACCACAACGTCTAGGTAAGCTCAGAACAAATATTTACCGGAGTACTAAACATGCCATTTCTAAACAGAATTACAGTTAGGGTCTGCCTAGACGAACCTTTATTTACATTACCATTTCGCTTCAAAAAATCGCACCCGAAAAGAAAGTGCAAGGTCAGAAGTCCTGTCAGTAGGTTACTGTGCTGTCACTGCGTAGAATAACAATTTGTGCGATGAGGCTCGTTTCCTGGCTCAGATATATGCATGCTTGTGTTGTGGACACATCCTGTACAGTCGTTAACGGTGGTCGCTTATGACATGTCGATTCAATTTTTACTCTCACGAATCGTGGTCTTCGAATTAGTGTTTGAATGTGATTTGAAAATGTGAGAAGTGTCTATTTTAGTAATCGTATTTGATGCGAATGATACACGGACTAATCGAATGATTTAATGCTAACTGTGAACGGATATTGATAACAGTGGTTTATCAAAATGATTACCATGATATTGGTACTTTCATTTTTGCAAGTAACACTGGCAGCACCCTCACAAATGCTACAACCTTTCCACGGCATTATGAAACAGCAAATGGTTCAACCACCACAGGAGATACACCAGTTCCCGTTGCTACAGCAATTGCAAAGAATTCAACAGCAAATGGCGTTGCAAGGAGAAATGCAAATGCAACATGAGTCAGTGCAACAGCAAGTTCCATTGCTAAAGCAATTGCACGGGACAGTGCAGCAGCAGAGGTTAGCGTTGCAGGAACAGATGTTTGCTCTGCAGCAGTTTCAGGCGCTGCAACGGATGAATTTAAGTCCACCTTTATTAATGTAAGACTTTACTAAATCGTTATATTTATCTGCTATTATACAGAAGAAAAAAAACAGAAACAGCTTCACGACTTTGATCCCCAGGCACGGTAGATATCCCTTCAGATCTCCCAGTACCAAGTAGGTACTATTTCAAGATTCTTTGAGGATGACTAAGGGGGGTAGTCAGAGGTACGTCCAAACATAACATTTGGCACATACCCACATTTTGCAGTAGTTAGTATTCCATACGTGACAGGTTGCAAGCCCATCGCCGCTGTTAGAATACTAACTGGTTTCCTCACGATGTTTTCCTTCACCGTTTAAGAGCACTGGCATTGCGCACATAAATTTTTCGATAGAAAAATCCATTGGTGCACGAACGGATTCGAACCTGCGACCTTACGATCGGAAGGCGAGGTCACTCCCACTAGACCACCGGTGCTTTATTATTCTGCTATTATAGGTGAGCTAATTTGACAGTGTTTAAAAAAAACTTACGCTTGGCTTCTCTTGCATCAAAAATGAAAAAAAAAGCCTTTTTTTTTATCCAAAAGGAAATGATTTCATTGAATCACAAGGACTACTTTGAAACGCCCTAAAGCTTAATTGGTTGTCAGCAAACTAACCCTCGCTTTCTGAAAACGCGATCAAAACTAATTGGCTTTCAAGTCACTTGCTATCTCTATATAATTTGAAGAATAAGCTGAAATAGTAAGAGACTTGACAGCCGATTAGTGTTATCGAGCTCTCAGAAACCAGGTTAGTATAAAGGATATGTCTGTGTTATGTGTGCGCGTAATATCATATTTTCACGTATCTCTGTCCGAATTTTTAATATAGAAAAAGACCTCTTTCAGCTAATAAATAAAACATTGTTTTCAGGAATACGCCGCCAATTCTAGTACTGTTTCCATATAATGAACCTGATAATAGGACATCAACGGAATTCAACACAAACAGCCTGAAATACCACAAACCCGAAAAAACAGGAGATGATGATTCCGAAATCATAGATGCAGAGCCAACTGGAGAGCTAAATAATAAAAAAATACCGATGAGAGCAGTATTACTTATGCCAAACACTCGTGGCATCATAGGAGATTTCATAACTAGCATACCATTTCTACCGCTAGAAATTAACGTTCCAGATTCTATTTCATGGATTTATAATGGAATCGCAGGAATCATAGCTGGAATCGGACAGAGCCTTTCGTTTAGACCACAGACGCCTAGTAGTGAGACTCAGAACGAAGGGAGTGATATGAAGTCAGTTTGGAGCAAAATGAAAAAGTATCAACAGATGCCAGTGGTTATGATACCTTTAGGGCATGTACTATAACATTAATTAATTAAAGGCTGAAAACTGACAAAAACCTAAACGCTCGCATATTAAAAGAAAAGAAGAAGAAAGAAGTAGATATAAAATCACTGAACAATGTATGTATTTTCATAACTCCTAAAAAGTTTTAGCAGAAATATTATTATGATCCAAATCAGTTTTCCTATAATTAAAATGTTAGCTTTTCCTACTCGTTTTCGTATCTACTTAAGTCTGTCGCAATTATTGTCAACATAAAATAAAACAAATCATACCATATGGAATATTTATTATAAAAGAACTATGAGAAATTACAGTTTAAGTAGATATTTCTGAAAAATATGGTATTTATAATATTTTTGCAAGACCGGGCTCAAGAGTTTAACCAATTAAAATATATAAATAAAAATTTTATATTTTGTTTTAAAAGCTTATTAAAGTTACACTATCAAACTCCGACCGTGCTTCTCAAATATAATAAGGCATGTTTGGAATGTAAAAATAAAATTGACAAAGGTATAGTTTTATAACTACGCGTTGAAAACATGCTACATTAAAAACACTAACGGTTAACCTAATCTACTTTCCTACTTAAAATGGCAACAATAATTAATCTGCTAATAGTCTATTTCTATGCATTGATCGTACTCTATGCAACAATCATACCTATTTAACTAGACTATCTACACAGAGAAAGGCGATCCCATAAAATTTACGACCACTCGGCTATTTGACTTACACCTACTGAAGTTAGTAGGAGAAATCTGTAGAAACTTGCTAACATGAAAGTTTAAAATTAATTCCAGTGCTGAATATAATGCAGAGATATGAAGATCTGTACGTACAGTATACTTTACCACAACGTACCTATTTTTCTTATTAATTGAATTTTGGAATTTTAACTATTATCTTATGGCTGAATTCTGTTTTACGTTTTTTAAAACAAAATTTAGACTTAAGATACAGAATTTTATTGACATCTGTGTTAATTATAATATTATTCATGATTTACTGTGTGCGACCGTATTGGGAGATGGTGTCGTTGTCTACAGGATAAGCAGGGTTGGCGTCCTGGCCTGGGGCGTTCTTGGGCACGATCACAGAGACGGGGTAGTTGAAACTGTAGAAGAAACCACGTGGGGGACCCTGGAAATATAAATAACTGTGGGAAGGCTGACGATAAGGCATCATCTTCCTGCCCTTATGCCGCACGCTAAGTGGGGTCGGCACAACAAGGTCTACTCCTCCACTCTCCTCTATCATTCATCTCGGTGCTCACGCCTTTCTTACTCATGTCATCCTTCACACAGTCCATCCATCTTTTCTCTGGCCTACCTCTCTTTCTAAAACCAATCACATCCATATCTAATACTCTCGTATTGTGACTTTCTTCCCTCTTAATGACATGCCCGTACAACACTAACCTATTAGTCCTCAACATAACCGTTACAGGCGCTACTTTCAAATTTCCTCTAATATACCTTTCTCTACCTCCTTTAAATAATCAAAGACTCATTCCTTATTTTATACATCCTTATGTATCTTCTTCTTCTCTTTTATATATCCACTCCGCACATCCATCTCAACATTCGCATTTCTGCTGCATGCACTCTTCTTTCATCTATCCATTTGGTTGCCCAACACTCAGATTCATACAACAATAGCAATAGCTAACATAAATGTGGCTCTTTATTTGGATTCGAAAGTTTTTTCTATTACTTTACCCACAGGGATATA
This sequence comes from Plemyria rubiginata, assembly GCA_963576535.1. Classification (NCBI taxonomy): domain Eukaryota; kingdom Metazoa; phylum Arthropoda; class Insecta; order Lepidoptera; family Geometridae; genus Plemyria; species Plemyria rubiginata. The sequence goes on from OY754910.1 coordinate 2,996,632, forward strand.
AAAGTTTTCTCTGTTCCGTGAATTTACGGTTGCTTCCCAGGATAGAAATTAGTTTACGTAGATAATACTTACAGTAGGCTCCTCAGTAGTGGTTGTGTACTTTTGGAATTGGTCCTGTTCGTATGATTTGCCTTCTCTAGCCTGGCTGGGCGCAGGTACCACAGATCCCTGCTGCTCGGAAGCCTGAGGCTGGTAATCATAGCTCTTCTGCTGGTAGCTGTTTTGTGAAGGCTGGGCTTGGTAGCCTCCTTGTTGCTGATAGTTTTTTTGTTGCTGGTAGCTTCCCTGGGCTGGCTGGGCTTGGTAGGCTCCGAAAGCAGGTTGGACTTGGCCTGCAGCTTGGGCAGCAGCAGCACTGAGGGACAGTGATGATTCATTTATCGCTGTCTTATTAATATAATTTTAAACTAGACAGATTATAATGCTAGGGTACTTTATGCTATAAACTCGCGATAAACTCCCAAAAGCAAAATCTATGCTATGTACGCGTTTTCGTGGTACTGTTTTTTATCTAGAGTTTTACCCATTTACCTAGTTACCTACGTAACTAAGCTAAGTAATAATAGCTTTATCTGGTAATGGAGTTTTAACGGCATAATAATAATGCTGGACAATCCACACAGCACCATCTAGCCCCAAAGTAAGCTACTCAAAGCATGTGTCATGGGTACTAGATGACTGATATATTTAATACATTATATAATTACATAGATGTTTTTATTATACATAGAAAACACCCAGACCCACGAAACAAATTTCAGCAGATCATACACAAATTTGTTCCGAGGCGGGAATCGAACCCGCAACCTCCTGCTTCGCAGGCGGCCTTACGCCCGCTGCGCCACAGAGGTCGTCAAATAAGGACTGTTCTAGCATGGACCGACATTCGACATTTGACAGAGATTTTTATATGGAAACCTTGATGGAAACTTTGAAAATACAACCGCACAGCATTCACCACCCAATGCGCTTGAGGGATAGGAGGCTAGAACTGGCAGATATCGGCCACAATGTAGAGTACCACACAATCTAGAGGTGTCATGACGGCACTATTTCTCTTATTGTGAGTGGGTTAGTATTTGTGGCTCACCCTGGATGCAGGTTAGCGAAGGCAGCTTCATTCCATGCCTTCTCGTGGGCGATGCGAGCGGCCTTCACTTCAGGGGCTTCTTCGACCTGCTTGGGTACGTATTTGGGGAGGTTGTCTTCTTGGTGGAAGCCTTGGCTGTCAGCCCAGTAACGGACCTTTGAATATTAGTAATGCAAATTTAATATGGATATATTATTGAGTTTTGTCCAGATATTTTGTGAAAGAGTTAGAGGGCTGAATAAATACTAAATAATGGAGCACTTGTGCCTTGTTGGGAGCGAGCCCACTGTGTGAATCTTCTTTATTTTTTCTTCTGATTTATTTTCCGGTCTTGTAATCAAATCCAGGCGTATTTTCATATATTTTTCAAAATAGCGCCAAGGAACCCCCGTAAATTTGGTAATACTTTGGTTACCTTGACATCGTTGCCGCCGTAGCCAGGGGCCTTGTAAGTGTATGATCCAGTGACATCTCCAGACCTCTGGCGGTTCTCAACCTTGGAGGACTCAGGGGCTTTGTAGCCATAGCCGTAGGCACCTAGGCCGTCCTGACCGTGGTATTGAGATGCATCGTAGACCTGGAAAAAATACATCGAAACAAGAGGTTAATAATTATCAACCCGGCATGGGATGTCGAAACGAGCTCGACGTTTGTAAAACTATGGAGGGACTCGCGATTAAAGGCTCATGAACGTAGAGGCTGGTGGGAATGGGGGGGACGCCTTTGTTAAACAACGGGAAACTATGGGTTAGTAGTAATAGTATCTGATACAAAAATATGAAAAAAACCTACTGATAACTTCTTAATGTGGATCACGAAGGGAAAATATAAAAAGGTATATATTAGGCACCAAGATTTTTTGCCCATACTTTAAATTTCAGTTTTATGTGTCAGCCAGCGCCCAGCATGCTACTTCTTTTTCCTGTTTTTTTTTTCATTGTTATTTCCATTTACTGAAAAAATACATACCTCTTCTACGTAGTCATCGGTGTTTTCGATCTCTGCTCCGTTCCTCCAGTAGTGACCGAGGGTAGGGCCGGCATCGACACTGCGAAATCTGGGGTCGTTGTATTTGATCTGAAAATGTGATGCAACCTTGAGACGTTTACAAAGACGCAACGCATTTAATACAAACACGCACTTAGTGACAAGTACCTTTAGCTCTCGTATTCTCTTATGGCTCTGCTTTCTTCAGTGTAGACCGTGGGTTCGATCTCCACGTAGAACAAACATTTTGTGTAACAAAAAGTACGTTACCTATTTAACGATTTAAGTTAACCATGGTTAAAATGTGTAACAGTTAAAATGTGTGTCACTGTCAACATCGACTTAATTTGGTTACACCAAGGAATTTGAATAAATTAATTTTGTTTTTCAGATCACAAATTGTTTCGTAAAATAAATAAAAAAATATCTCATGGATTGCGTTATTCAGAGATCGTAAAACATTATGAAACATACACTATAAAATTACCTACTTATTATCTTTCTTATTTTTTATACTTATAACCTACCAGTGGTCGGATGTCAGTGCGTGCAGATAACTCGGGGTTGTTGAAAGGAGGGCTGTTGATGTACTTGGCTGCTTCTTCGGGGTCCAGGTCAATCTGGAAGATGTTAGCCGAAGCTAGTGCTAGCTGTAACAAGTAGAAGGTTTTCTTTAGAAATCACTATAGTATAAAACAAAGTCGCTTTCTCTGTCCCTATGTCCCTTTGTATGCTTAAATCTTTAAAACTACGCAACGGATTTTGATGCGGTTTTTTTTAAAGGGGCGAGCGGGCGGGTCGCTAGTATATAATAATTTAATCATTTGTATTTTAGGTCTTTTATTTTCTTCTTCTTTTCGTGGCACTGGTTTCTTTAAAAAACTGTGTGGTGAAAGGATTTTAATAATTATGCCTGAAAGAAGCTGCTTTCGAGCACATGCCACATCCATGCTAACTCCAGCATAACTGCCGGATTCCTCGCGATGTTTTCCTTCACTAAAGATTACTGTACGTTGGATAACTGCTGCGTGATTGGCCTCTTCAAAGCAATCCCAAAAGTTAGTTACTTATATTAGGAAAAAAAAACAGTATTAAAAACTAGTTGAAAATATACAATGCATGTTTTCGCATGTATATCAAATAATAACTGCATTTTTATGTATTGTGATTGTACCAATTCTTTGGATCTTTTCGTCTCCAACCCACAGCCTAAGGCACAGAGGTTGCGGGTTCGATTCCCGCCTCGGAACAAATTTGTGTACGATCTGCAGAAATTTGTTCCTGTGGTCAGGGTGTTTTCTATGTATAATAAAAAAATATCTGTTTTTAAATGAATTATAATGTATTATATTCAGTTATCTAGTACCCATAGCACATGGTTTGAGTAGCTTACTTTGGGGCTAGATGGTACTGTGTGGATTCATGGATTGTTCAGCATTATTTATTTAAAAAAATGTAGGGTCAGTCTGATAAAGTACCTACGTACCAAGATCACAAAAACTCAAACAAATATTGCTAAGGGAACAACATCACTAATGATATTGTTGTCAAAACAATTCAAATGTTTCAAAATAACAACAAAAACTTCAAGACGTTTCAATGTTGCGCATTTGCTTATAAGTGACCACGGTTTTTTGTTGGTAGTTTTTTCACCTAAGTAATGGATAGGATAATAATTATTGTCGTCATCTGAAAAAAGGGTTTTTACCGCTCGTCCTCTGCGTTCGTAATCCGTGGGGGCGAACGGGAAGATATCTAATAGTAGTAGAATATAATGATAATTTATCAGACCTATACATATTTAATAGCCAACTAAGTACCTACCTAATTACACCTACTCAAAGTACCTAAACCTAACTAACACTAACTTAATAATCTAAGCAATCCCAATACTTACTATATACTCGTGGTTTAAGATAATAAATAAACTAATACATAAACTTAACGAATAAATATCTGCTTCTGCTTAACAAAACCATAGACCATGACAAGGGCAACCGTAATATTCTAGACTTATTACGTCATCTGGCTAATATTGAATTGTCATAAGCTAACTCACGAACAAACAAATATCTTATGTAGGTAATGTTCACCTACTTAATATAAATGGTAGTATGCATGAATTATGATAATTAAATTATCCTTGTCCTACACAGCATAGAAAGTTTTAGAGAGTTGACTGGTGTTCTTTCAAAAGGAACCTAACAAAGGTTTCCCGCTCTTGTAGTGGCACATTGCACTTACTTGATAAAAAAAGAAAAAATAATTTGTTTTCTTTCACAATTTATGGCAAGCAGTCGTTCATGATGACATAGTTAGGTAGGTAGTTAGGGCTACAGACTGGTGCCGGATGTATTATGATGCATCATAAATAATAGACCACTTAGCCGAATTAGTAAAGCACAAGTCAAGCTCACACCTCTGCGCTGGAGCGCCTCAATACAAACTTCTTCCATTTGACCGGAATACAACGAAGAAGCGCCGGCAGCTTGGATTGCCAATGACCGAAAGATCACAGACGACCTTGAGCCCCTAGCTCCCAGTTTCTGAAAGCTCGATGAACGCTAATCGGCTTTTAAGTCACTAGCTATATCACCATTTACTTTGAATTAGATATATACTCGTAGCAAATGACTTGACAGCTGATTAGCGTTGATCGAGCTTTTCAGAAATTTCAGAAACCGGGGGTAGGTAAGTCTACGCAAAGACGTGGGTTCTCTGTGTGTGCATCTGCGTTCTCTATCGTCTGTACAATGGGTAGTGTTCTAAGGAATTGTTAATTTTGGTGCCCGAACCTCAACGCAAGCAACAAAGTCAAGTCGAAATTCAAAAAGGTAGGTAGAGATCTTCCACTCTAAAAATTCACGCCCCTCTACCTGCCTTCACCCTCAGAAGCAAATGAGGTGTATCTATAGACGAAATACATAACACCTGATAATTTTATTACCATCGACAGCCTACGTAGCTCAGTTGGTAGTAGCTCTGCCTTCTGCGCCGTAGGTCGTGGGTTCGATTCCCACCGTGAACAAACATTTGTGTGATGAACATAAATGTTTGTTCTCTGTCTGGGTGTTATATAATATAATAAGTATGTATTTGCAAAAAAAAAGTATTATAATTATAAGTAGTAAATAATAACAGCTATCTGGTTCCCATATTACAAGCATAAGCTTAGTTTGGGGCTAGATAGTGCTGTGTGGAGAGTCCACCAATATATTTATATTTATAAAGAAAACTTTTTTTTTGCAGTTTCTTGCCGAACATGAAAGTGACACTTTCATCTCTACCTATTTATCCTTCGCTTCTTCCTATCTATCACTTTAAAACGTCTTAAAGCTCGGTGAATCTAAGTGTCAGTCCCACCACAACCTTAGGCGGGACATAAAAATGAAACCTTGGGCAGTATTGACTTACTCTAAACTTTTAAAAATTATCATAATCGCTTAGGTAAAATAAATAGAATAAAATTAGGATATTATTCAAATTGAAGTAACCTCACTGGTCGTAGAGTCACGACAAGTTATTATTATTTGGTCGTAGGTCACCGTTATTTTTGAAACTGATATCATCGTAAATCGCATCTTGATACTTAATTATACTTCATTTATTTTTGATAAAAATATAGGCAATAAAAAACCAACGGTTTGGTGAACAAAAATATTTTAGACATTATTATTTTTATAGCGTTCTAATAACACACAAATAATATATACTCACTGTATGCAAATAAATTAGCAGTCTTTCAAATAAAATATTTCTGTAGATAAATCGGTAACTTAATCACACATTTTATGCAAAAATCTCACACTCCTCACATAAAATTGTATTGTATTACAAATTAATATGCTTTTTGGGTTTTCGCGTACTTTATTCATCAACAATACAATGTATTTAATTTTACAAATGAAGGAAAACTTTATGGTTATTATAAATATTTACCTAGAAGGAGTAAAAAATATGAAATGTTTTTGACAAAACAATTGATGGTACAAAGCAAATGGCCTTTCCGATGTTAAATGGTACCTAACCATCAACTATACCAAAGCATTGCCTTGTAAGTCACGCACGTTAGGAACGTGGCCTACGATGTACTGCCTTGCCTCCATCAACTTGCTGCTTATAGTGTGCCTGTAATTTCTCCGGCGACCAAACTCTTCAAACCGAAACACAGTTGGCGGCAGAAAAATGCATGGTGGGTAGGGACAGTTAGTGCTTCCCAGAAGAAGCTCTTCACAAAGTGCTCTTACACGTATTGATAAATATCTGTGTTTTTGTACTGTACAAGCCTATTAAATTTTATGAAAACAATCACAATAGGGACTAACACCGTTTTCATACAATATAACGAAAAAACGGAAAACCCCAAACATCCATGAGTTCTTGGCAAAAACTACCTGTATCCGTTTCACCAATAACATCAGACGATCAATTTCTTTTTTTATAAATTATAATAATAGCTAGTTAATTTATTATCAAGTTGAACTTTGACTACCAACGTAGGTATGTATGTAATTTGCAAAATGAAGTAAATAAGGAAGTGCTTTTTGAAAATGATAGTTTAGGGTGGTGACGTGTGAATTATAAGAAATATCATTGAATCATCATCGTAATATCACGATACTCAAGGTCAACTCAGCATGGGTTTATTCATTTATTTGAATTGACCAGTCACCATCCTTTGTAAAATTATCAACATAATTACATCAGGTATATCGTTTGTATAATTATTTATTTTTAATTGTATAAAAGAAGAGTAAATAAAAAATATGTAGACACTAGACATTGGTTGTGATTCCAAAGATGATTATTACAATAAAAAGTATCATGAAAGAATAACGGTAACAATTTTATTACGCTTCGTCTTGTATATCAGCTGCTTCGATCAATTGTGAATAGAAATCATCTGTCTGGGACTAGCTAGTCCCCAAAGTTCTCCAATATTTGTTTAAATCATTATTTATACTTATTTGCGAACGACTCTACAAGAAAAAACAGTTTTATCGAGAAAATAAAATACTCAGACAGAAAACAATTTATTTAAACCATTAAACATTAAGTGGTAATAATTGTTGATGCGAATCTCTTCGACTGTCGACATGTCGAGTGCCAGAACCAGTTAAAATGACAAATGGCTATAGTAAGAGTTACTTAATCTGTGGCTCAGCCGTGAACTTGACCGGAGTGAGAGGAGTCGGCTGGGACCATGAATTGTACACTTCGAGTGCACCTACTCGCATGTACGTATTTATTATTGGTTGGTAGTATTACAAAAAATCTATAGTTTTTCGTTTCCTGTCCTTATAGCATGGATGCGTTATGACGAAACATGCGTTAGCATCCCTACTTAGTCTGTGATCGATACGATAAAATTTTAAAGTCTCGATAAATTTGAATAACCAACGAACGTTTACATATAAAAATCTATAAATTCCTTGACAAAAACAGCCGTGCAAGCATGTGACTTGAAAATAAAACAAAGAGTTTCATTTTTTTTAGTTTTTGATAGAAGAAATAAACCATTTTCGATTATATTATAAAGAAAGAATTAAACTGAAACTGTGAATGACTTTTAACCTTGCATATCCCCTCAGATCTCCTAGTTGGTCTTCAGTACTCCAAGTAGGAACAAACTCCATATTATTTGAGGAAGTTAGTCAGAGGTATTTCTACTAGGTACATTATGTATTATATTGAGGTCAGTGACTACATTACATTTACACACCCACATTGAAAAAATTTGTTCTTTACTCATAGTATAAAACAAAGTCGCTTTCTCTCTCTCTCCCTATGTATGCTTAAATCTTTAAAACTACGCAACGGATTTTGATGCCGTTTTTTAAATAGATAGAGTGATTCAAGAGGAAGGTTTATATGTATAATACATGCATGATATGTGCACCCGCGCGAAACAGGGTCGCGCGCGCGGGTCGCTAGTCCTTTAATAAATTCGATAAAAAATCAAAAAGATTCATTTTGGATTAAAAAAAAAAATTCAGCTCACAAAAAAAAACAATTTAATTTGGCCGCAGAGAGAATTTGTTTAGTTGAAATAAAATCTTTATAAAATGAATCGTAACTTAAAATTTTTTGTAAACATTTTACGTGGGTTTCTACACTGTCGATATAAATCTAAGGTTTGGGGTAAATTATTACTGCACCTTTTGATTCAAAAATAAACTACAGGTTTTTTTGGAAGGACGCATTTAGGTTTATTTTTGGTATTTACATTTAAATAACTTTATCCACGGGTTTTGTATAAAATAAATCATCCTCCCGCCAGTTATAAACTTGAAATTCTTGTTATCACAGAAACACACAGCTGTTGTTCTAAAATTTATTTATTCATTTATTATTTATTTATTGAGAAATTAACATCATACATAAACATGTTTTCATGAAAAAATTGCGGAAAATTCTAGCAAGAATAAACGCGTTGTGATGTGAAGTCGCATTTTTTGAATTATTTCTAAAAGTAGCTAAAACAAATAAAGCCTTCACCTAGGTGGTCCCACTTCATAACTCCATTAAAAGCATTGCATATCACAATAAAGCATAAAAAGTCCATTAGCCGCCCAAGGACTGTTCTGAGGAGGTGGACAGGAAGACGACAATAAATCGAGGCACCGATAAATGTTAATCGTATTCTACCGGCCGTACATAAAGTTATTTAGTTTTCGCATTTTCCTGCTACTGTCGTTTTGTAGGTGAGCTTGGAGAGATTACAGATCTTTTTATGCTGATTACTGATGAAGAAGAATACAACAATAAGCTATACCGAAGCATCGCCTTGCTCTGCCCCGCATCCATCAAGGCATACCTATCTCCATGTAGTACCTACCTAGTACTTCCCAGAACGAACCCTTCACAAAGAGCTCTTGTATATATATAAATCTATAAAATTTATCAGTAAAAACCTTACCAAATTAAAGTTTTAGGTCACTTAATTAAATAAGTAGGTACCTAGGTACAGCTAAATTGAGAATCTCATAATTTTTTTTGAAATCGGTTAAAGATACGGACTATGTAGGTAAAGTCTACGAAAATACTACAATTCGTACTAAAGAAAAGTTACGATTCGTCACAGACTGATCGCTAAGTACATGATTCATTGAATTTGTACTTCACGCGAGTTGGCCTTAGGATACAAGGTGTTTACAGCTCTCGAAACCTGAAGACGAGCCTGAAGAAACTAAATGAATGCACGGACTTCGCGGGTCCTATACAATAATAACAATTACGTTAGGTACATACTCAAAGAAACATGTTTTTTCTATTTAAAATATATAATGATAATATGAATTGACTAAAAAAATATATTCTGGCACTAAGGCGCTGTAGAGTAACACTATGTAATCTGTTGCTCATATTATGTACTCGCATTGCTTTTTTTTATTTTTCGTGATGGCTGAAGAAAAGCTTCTATTTTATTTTTTAGCTTTATTATTATTATTAAATCGAAATCTTGGAAACGGCTCAAACGATTTTAATAAAATTTGGTAATTTGGGGTTTCGGTGGGATTCCGGGTTTTTGTCAAGCAACTGAGTTTAAATTTCGTTATTGAGATCGATAGAGTAGCATATCTCCCGTAGAACATTTTACTATAATAAGCTTCTTGACTTGTTTTTAAACACTGGTTTTTAGTTGACAGATTTCATCACCCTGTATGTAAAATGATTCATTACCTTGGTAATATGACATGTTAGCACCTCGTCCGTTACCTTCGGTGCGACACTGGATTTACAAAATGCAAACTTGAACGCAAACTGGTATTGTATGTTGGAGTATGTATAGGATCTGCGTAGACAACGGGTTTTAAGAACTACTCAAAACAAAACAAAACAGCTACGCAAGTGTCTTGTGTTATAAACATTTAAGTTTATTAGTATTTTTGTACGACTTGCTTACAGAACTATCAGATGGCCCACCTGATGTTAAGTGGTAACTATACTTTAAAAAATTGCATAGCAAGCATGTGTCACTCCTCTGACAAATCCTCTGATTAACCCCCTGAGACATTCTCAACAAAGCAGACATACATTTTAGTTTTTTTGTTTTTATTATTTTGTGTTTAGAGTTATTTTCTGTTCACATCCAATGTATAAACGTATTTTTCATATCAATAGAATATCTACCGTGCCTGGGGATTAGCATATATAATTGCTTATGATGATTTATGGCTCCTCTCTGTCATTTCGACATGTTAAGTGATTATCAATAGGTTTTATTTAAATCAGTAGAAAATGCAAGATAATGAAGGCCTTTCCTTCTAAACCTACGAGAAAATATTTTAAATCAGAAAAACAACTATGTAATTCACTTCATTTAAACTGCCCGCACTTTGTGCTAAAACCTCAAATACATCAAAATCACCCAATTGGCAAGATTTTCTGAGATTGGCAAGAACTATTTTCACTGACCTCAATAAATTATTTCGTAGATTTATTTTGACATACACAAAATTGACAGAATTATTTCAAAAATATCTAAATTAATCGCAAAATTAATTACTTTAAATTCCACGTATTATTTATCAATAGCACCCAGTCATGTGAGTTTTATAAACATCTTATATATCCTATTTAAAATACATGTGCGTTAATGGTAGGTATGTATAATTAATCGCTGAAGAATTATATCAGGTAAGTGTTATTTACAGTACAATAGAAATAAAAATATCTCGAGTATCACAGTACCAGGTATGTCTTAGGGGTTTAGTCTGAGGCATGTCCAAATATTGCATTATCATTATATCAAATATGCGCATCAACTACAACATATCGATGACATACCTATGTAGATAAAAGCAGAAATCAATAAGTGAATGTTGCTAAAAAGCACAACATCAAAATTAAACTCACTTATAAAGCAACAATTTATATAATTGGAAAACGAAAGCACAAAGAGAGGTGACCTGATGCAAATCACGTCCTTTCATGTGTACAAATTGCCAATAAATTATATTAAATTGCATTAACGACCTCAGTGGCGCAGCGGGCGAGAGTCCGCCTGCGACGCGGAGGTTGCGAGTTCGATTCCGGAACAAATTTGTGTACGATCTGGAGAAATTTGTTTCGTTGGTCTGGGTGTTTTCTATGTATAATAAAAAATATCATCTATGTAAGTATATAATGTATTAAATATATCACTCATCTAGTACCCATAACACAAGCTTTGAGTAGCTTACTTTGGGGCTAGATGGTGCTGTGTGGATTGTCCAGCATTATTTATTTATTTATTGTCCAGTTTCTCAAATGGGGATTGACTCTTGACTCCACTTTGACTCCACTATACCTGCAATATGTTCTAGACGTGCATGACCACTATACCTGCAATATGTTCTAGACGTGCATGAAGTTTGTCAATCGTGATTATATCTGACCAATATCTACATGGGGATAAATGACCAGCTTCAGCCCGCGATCGTAGTTTTGTTGAACTGTAGGTGTTAACAATCTCAATATTTATATAGGTTTTATTGTGATTTGAGCACTCTATAAGTTGTTTTTTTTATTTATAGCATTCTGATCCGGCAGGTGCTGTAGGTATTTTTTTAGAAAATGCAATAACGTTTTTTCTTTTTAGGGTTAATAATTTACGGCTATTTAAAATCAAATATTCCAGTAATTCATTTGAAGACCTTCAAAACCGGCCACCAAAAAGTCTGAATTTTTTGTAGGATATTTTATGTGAATCAAAATTGTATTGTTGCTGCATATCTTATTTATGAAACATTGCAATCAACCAAGTTGTTTCATTAACAATACACAGTGCTTTAATATCAATACATACCTACAGTGAATTTATATCTTTAAAAATGATGAAATGTGCGTAATACATTATCTGTGGGTTTCAGCTTCCAATGCTCTCAAAATGATAAATGATTTCAAAAATATAGGTATGCAAATGCACACAAATCGATTTTATTCATGGGCCTCAAGAAGTTCAATACTAGAGATAAGTTCTATCATATTGTTTTTAGAAAAAAACATTTTTTTTTTCTTTACACCGTTGCGACGTTCGCCTTCCTTTCGACATCGCAATTCAATAATCTAGAAGGTATTTTAATTTATTCTACTTACACGTGCATACCCGTATGAATAAATAATTATTACCACAATTAAAATAAAATTATTGCAAATCTCTTTTTAATATTCTACTACTTCCACGTGGAAATAAGATAAAATACTGTTATTAAAGATTGAATGTTAGTTCATTTTTTTTTTTATATAAAACGTTTGACCAGGTTTAACCGCAATTTTATGTTAAGTGCTAATATGGTTGACCGAAGAATCAGCATTTTGTTATGACGCAATTTTGAATTGAAACTGTATTTTTTAGGAAGCTGTACCTTACCTTCTAACTTTAAAGATAGCATCAAAGCCCTTATTTGTGTGAGGGAAATAATAACTATGGACAATGTAATTATACTGTGATTATAAGTTACATTGTTTTACAAAATATCGCTATTTAAGAACAATAATTAATTATTGCGTACTCAGGAAAAAATTTCATCATTTTTAGGGTTCCATATCTCAAAAACAAAACGGAACCCATGAGCTTGTTTTGTTGTTTATCTGTCTGTCGAGACATTTGTTAGACAACGTTATAACGTATTCGTTTCCTGGGGGATTTGCCTCCAAGGGATCGCAAATTTTGCTAGCGCTTGTCAGTTTTATAATACTTTTCAAGGAAATTTATTGTAGAAACCTTTATATAGCTCACGAAAATCTGTGTTTTTTTTTCGATAAAATACTACGCGCAGGCGTAGTAGCGTTTACAAAGTCCTAGAGTGACTCTTTGTATTAGGTACAATACAACTTGTTAGTTGAATGTACAAAGTTACATTTTTAAATATACTCATAGATACCTCTTAGGTTACTAAACAATTAAAATTTTTTTGTGTGAATTTAAAATGTTGGTAAATTATTAAAAGACTTATGTACCCATATATTACGTATAATAAAACTATTGTTTAAAAAATGTTTGCTACCTGTTATTATATTTTAAGAATATTTTTTTGAAAATATTTGTTTCTTAAAACCATCCCTTATTCCTAAAGCATCAAACGAATATTTTTTTATCGTTACTCACCGCACTAAATAAGGTCACAAATATTTTCATCTTAAAACAAGGCGGCACTATTCTCACGATTGTCAAAACTAACTTTACATGTTCGTGAGTGCATCTCCTATATACCGCCTCAGCCTCCGGTGACGTCACCGCCCCGCCACCCCAGGCCTCACCCCCGGGTAACCAGTTCTACTGGCTCATCTTCACGACATTTGACCTTCGTTCGACGTACATTGACGCGTTGTTACAAACTTGTGCTCTTCTATTTGGGAAGCGCCAATGGATTAGTTACATAGAGTTACTCTGATATTGGTGGACATTCCACATAACACCATCTAGCTCCAAACTAAGCGAATCTAGTACTGTAGGACCCAGATAATGATGTAATACTTACTTACTCTTTGTTTTCGTACTTACTTTCGTATTCACAGGATTATTTAAATAATTAAGTAAATAACATAACCTACTATCCATTAATGAAGTATGGAAAATTGTAAAAAAAAAACAAAGTTAATTACCTTCTTAAATTCTAAGAACCTTTGATTTTGATGAATATTGGAACAACATATTGTTCAATGCCTAGAACGATGTCATACGTATAATTCAGATTAGAATGATCTCGAAGAAAAAATAAAGTAGTAAGAAAAATATCTTTATCTGTAAATAATAAAGCTACGGCGTAGCACTATCGCTTAGATGCGTAGCATCTATAATACTCTATCCTAGCAATGCAAGTGGTATACCATCCTTATTAATAGTGTTCCTATTTTTCTAAAGAACACTATTTCGACTAAGTATGATCATCATCAAGCGACCTACTTTAATTTATATGGAAAAAATATCAAGAGGTTCACGACTTAAATCCCGAAGCACGGTTGACACCCTCACACATCTCTGAGTACCTACTATCTGTTATAATTTATGATGCAATATCCTACTACTATTATAAACGCGAAAGTTTGTAAGTATGGATGGATGGATGTTTGTTACTCTTTCACGCCGGAACGGCTGAACGGATCTGGATGGAAATTGGCAGAGAGATAGATTATATTAGTCCGGAATAGAAAATAGGCTACTTTTTATCCCGTGGGAATACCGGGATTTAAATCTGCGCGGGTGAAGCCGTGGAGCGCAACTAGTTCTAAATAAAGCTAGCTACTTATTTGACACCGGTGGTGAACAAAATTTCGATATTCTGAGCAAAATTATTGATGTTTTAAATATTTAGCTCAGTTTGTTTGGGCATATAATGCCGTGTGCACTATACTCTTCTTTTGATTCTGGCACTAGCGAACATTTTTTTTCGTTTTTAAACAGCTCGTGTCTATGAATGGTCAACCTTAACGATTAGTTCTGCTTATTTTGTCCATCAAACCAATGTTTGACAATCAATTTGCATGCTCCACGTCTGATACGGCTGTTACTGTTTATCATTGTTATAACAATAATAAATTACCTACTTCAGGCTATGCCGTTCTTGACCTTTCCTGATGCTAGTAGAAGCTACGGAGTGTTTTCTGAATCAGTTCTCTTTTCGTTCCTTCCTTATTTTTTTGGAAGTTCCTAGAAATGGCGTTTGCTTCTTAGGTATTATTATTAGCGGTATCAAGGTATGGTAGGTAGGTTAGGTGTATTTTACATAATATGATGATTCATATTTGATTTAAACAAGGATTAAACATCATTATCAACCTTAAAAAACTAACATTACTGACTGACTAACAAATTTGTGTACCTACCAGAAATAAACCTAGATAGAAGAAATCTAGAAGGTTTTGGGAGTAGATATGCAACTTTGTTCTTATATTATTATATTATTGTTAAGTACTTAGTAATCTTAAGCTTTGAATAGCTTACTTTGGGGCTAGATAGTGCTGTGTGGATTGTCCAGCTTTATTTATTTATTTATTTAATCTTGCTTACTAAGTAAAATTTTATCGTAAAATTTGAAGTATATATCTAAATATATATAACTCAAAGGTGACTGACTGACTGACATAGTGATCTATCAACGCACAGCCCAAACCACTGGACGGATCGGGCTGAAATTTAGCATGCAGGTAGATGTTATGACGTAGGCATCCGCTAAGAAAGGATTTTGATCAATTCTACCCCCAAGGGGATAAATTGGGGATGAAAGTTCGTATGAGATTTTCAAAGTAAACGCGCGCGAGCAAAGCCGCGGGATCAGCTAGTTATTATGTTAAATGAATGTAAGCTTTTTCATTTTTGTTGGTTTTTGAGGTGAATTCAATATTTTTTTATAGAAAATATTTTTTCATCGTTTTTATGCACTATGTAACTAGCATTTTTACTTAAGTTTATCATTTTTTGTTACAACTGAAATCGTTACATATGTACTTAGCATTTTATAAATTTTCAATTTATTATTCTTCGCCGTTCAGATCTTGCGGATGTAATATTGTGTGTGTTGTTAGGAAGGAAATACATAAATGTGCTTGTAGAGAAAACCTAGAGGGACGAGCAGCAGGGGATTGTTCGTATAGCTTAGCGCAAATATGTACCTACGCATGGGATTTCCTTGAATTTACATTATGAATCTTAATAAATTACGTAGTACTAAAAATAATTACTGAGTCAGAACCATTTAGATCAGATATTTAAAAAGGCTGCAAAAGACTACCTGCTCTCCACACATTTAATTAATTACTCACCTAAATTATATTCAGTTTTAGGTTGGTAGATACAGTCAGCGACAAAAGTAGGTAAACCATTTCAGTTACCTACTCATCGTTACTCAATGTCCATTTTCTCTGGACTGAGTCAAGTTGCAAATAATTGGCTAATAGCAAATAATTTGCAATTTTTGGTTTTGAAATAGTTATAGCTCAAAGCGGATATTCAGACTTTGATACGGCTCCTGCGGTCTAAAAAATATTTAAATTGAACAAACCGGATATTATAGGTAGGTACTCATCTATTTTTGTCGCTGACTGTGCCTCCTGCTTAAATATGCGATTGCATGTCAATATATCAGTTCACGATATACATAACTTATGTACCTACAATAAAATCTAAACGAAAACTCGCATAATTTCCTCATTTGGCACGCCCTTAAAATATTGGTAGGTACAAAATGGTAAAAAGACGTACCTTACGTTTACTTATTCTTGTAGGATGTTTATTAATTTTAATAGTCAGCTCAAATTATGCAGTTATTTATAAATTAATTGATAACATCTTGCGCCTTCCTATCTTCACGCGTCTTGGCTAACACTGTAATAGTGCATCATTAAATTACAATGAACAAAGGCTTTTCAACATGCTTTTTGAATAAAAAACAGATGTCTATACATTCTTGTTGAAGCATTTCGAGTAACGATAAGACAGCGAAAATAAGAAATGCCTTCCTCAAAAATGTCTCAAGGAATGTCTGCCTTGTCCTAAATGTCTCTATACTATTATTATAAGATCCGGTAGGTATCGCTTTCGTCACATCGCATCGCTTAAACATAACATATTGTCACTGTTAGCTATATTTCCTACAATGTTTCTCTGTCCACACAATTTTCTATATTATAAAACTTATTGCTTATTTTAAACAACTTTTTCGATTGGTATCGTTTAAAAACAAGCACAAATTTAAGTCCCGTTTTTCTTGTCATTATTAATTTATTGATAGAGCTTGGAATATTTGTATCTCCCAAGTTCTATAAATAAACTAAAATTTAAGCATTGTTTAAACAATGCTTTGTTAGGCATACGAGAAGATAATATTAAGCCTAGTCTGTTTTGTTTTCTATAAGCCATTTCATTCAAAGCTTGTGTCGTAGAGAAATCCTCGGCGTTGCGGGCAATAAGTTCTTTATCTTTTACGATTTTCTCGTGAGTTATGGTAACAATTAAATGGCAGAACGGACAAGGAAGATGCGAATATCAGGTGTCTAGTCAGTGTTTCTCAACTAGATACTTTGTATCCGGGAGAGATGGAAGCGAGAATTTTACCACTTTGTTTTTTTTTATTTTTTATAATACAATTTGCCGATGAAACAAGCGGCCCACGGCATATATAGGGTTAGAAGAGTGTGATTGCCGGTGAAATTACAGGCATTATATTCCTAAATTTAATGGACGCAGGGCAGTGCATCGTAGGATACGTTCCTATTGTGCTTGAGTTGCGAGGCAATGATTTGTTATAATAGATGATGGTAACCACTTAACATCGGGAGAGCCTGGCAGATGCTCGCACCTAGGAGAATAGAATCTTTAAATTATTCAGATGTTTGAGATTTTTCAAACAATATTTGATATAGAAGATTTCAAAAAATTATATGCTAGTTGTCATTTTTATGGCTCCTGATCAGCGGGCTGATCACGTAACGTTTGTTGCATTCAAAGTCCGGTTGCCTATGTCAATTTTGGCAGTTTTTCGATCGCAAATCTGCCAAAATTGACATAGGCGACCGGATTTTGAATGCAACAAAAGTTACGCGATCAGCCTGCAGAGAGTCTTATTTCCAAATGGCTGATGAAACCTTGACCAGACTTCAATATCTTTGACGCTGACTGTACTCTTTGTTATTATGAGCTGCTTAGCCAAATCATGATTTATGCTTTTGTAATTTTTTTATTACAAAATCAAATCAAAATAAATTAGCCCTTAGGTTTATCTTGACTATCCCAGTGCTCGACCGGCAGGTAGAGCTATTTTTTTAACTCAATACCAACAAATATTTTGTATCCTATTTGAAATGTTCCTACTTATGGCTACCTTAAGGTTATTTTCAAAGATGCAATGCATGTATTCTATTACAAAATGAATCAGACTCATTAATTTGCATCTGTCAATTATAACTAAGAAAGTAGATAGGTAAGACCTATTCAAAGTCTTAAATTACAAGCGTATAATAGCTCCGCGGTAATTAAGTAAACACGATCTGAATAAGTAGGTACCTACATAGAAAGATATGTATTAGGTATACAACATACGTAGTCAAGTAAAACTAGTAATGATAATAAATTCATCTTAACATTGATTATATTTTGATTTAATTAAATTCTCAGTTTTTTGGTTAAAATCTATTTTATTTCTTCACAAAATTTTGATTTGAGTTTGTATTTTATTTCAAATAGTTTGGGAGCCACTGGCTGTCACATCATGCTATTTCACAGCGACATTTCTTTTAAGTTTAACGAGATGATTAAGCGCTTATACGTAAAAAGCTCGATGGACCTCTCGAGATGCTAGTTAAGATTATTAATAAGTTCCAAGAGCTTAATAATGATCCGTATAGCCGTAGCAAATCGAGTTTTTGTCTCGTTTATAGATGTTAGCCATAAAATTATCATAATGTAGTGTCTGGGCTTAGGTATAATCTCGAAACATCTTGCGAATAGAACAGCTATAGGATTCGGATCAACAATCGGAGTAAATCTAGACAGTATTTTCAAAGCCCAGGAAACAACAAACTAGAAACAAACAATATTAGGTGATCTGGGCCCGTACATTTCTGTGGCCCGTACCACCATCTCTTGAAGCATTCATAATTCAATATTACTTTTATGTCAATGTCGTCAACTGCATAGTCTACTAGAAGATCAAAAAGTAAAGTAATATTGAAATAAGAATGCTTCAAGAGAAGGTGGTAGGTACGGGCCCTGTCTTCTTCTAAAATAAACTTGACGGTGTAACAGATCCTACTGCTATATCTTTTCAGGGTTCTTGACATTTTTATATGACAATTATTATAAGAACGACTGTGGATCCTAATATTCTTTATGATAATTTTTCCTCTTTTGTTGTTAAGACACAGACCCTGCGGCAACTCGTTTGTGTATCAAATTGATATTTTTGGTGAAGTAGGTACCTACTTACTTGTTTTTAAATTTTTCGTAGGTTCACTGCTTTGAGATCTTCAAAGGTTTAAATGTGCGAGCGAATAGTTGTTTGTTTGTCAGTTTGATGCTTGTCCTAACGGTCATCTGCAGGCTGATCACGTAACTTTTGTTGTATTCAAAATCCGGTTGCCTATGTCAATTTTGGCAGTTTTTCGATCGCAAATCTGCCAAAATTGACATAGGCAACCGGATTTTGAATGCAACAAAAGCTACGCGATCAGCCTGCAGATTACTCTGATGACTCTATTTACCTACTGCCTATAGGCAACTTAGTTTGTATCCTACGTTTTTCGGCAAAGAAAAAATACCAAGAAATATTCTTTTACAAACCTGCTAGTAATGCTTCGCAGGGTAGCGGGGCGGGGCTCGGAGCAGGTTTTATTTCATATCCTGGTATCCCAGTCATATAACCTAGGTGTATTATTAGGAAGCCTGCGTAAAAAATAAAACTTTTAAACTTATTACCAATCCCGGATAGCGATAAAATATTATAGGAGGTACTTTTCTATATTTGTAAATTTAATCATGCGCAATTTTTACATCGTGATTCAGTCTACTCACTAAAATAAATGACGCCAAAAAAAGTTATTCCAAATTATAGTGGGTTCTGGCTGTAGGTAAACAAAAATGTGGGTATGTAGGTATTTGAGAAGTTCAAGGCTGAAGATTGATGTGGATGAGAGAGCAGGTAGGTACCTACCTAACCTACCCAGCCGAGTCTAACAACTTGATTAGGCAGGCTACTTTATAACCTAACCTATAGTATAATAATAATATTTTATGAAAAATATAGAGCTACTGCATAATGATAAATCTGATTGGTTTTGTTCGTCATTACATTCTTTAGGTGAGGACTTTTTTGATGAAAAAAATTTATGATAAAGTTTAGTGATAAGAAAGTTTTGTGATTCTAAACCTTTTTTTTTAACTACCAAGGTAGCAAACAAGCATACGGTCCACCTGATGGGAAGCGGTTACCGTAGCCTATAGACGTTTGTAACACCCGTAACACCAGAGGTGTCACACTCGCGTTGCTGACCCTTTATACCTATGGTCCCATAAATCTTTAATTTTATTTTATTTTTTATTTTTAATCTAGGCCGTGGATTGTTAATCTAGGTGTAATAGTTGATCGAAGTGAGCGAGTCATCAAGTAAGTAAAATATAAAATTTAGCGCGTTTGTAGTTTTTTTATGAATTTTCTTTTCTGATTTTTTTTTTTGTGATTTATTCTATTTTCTCACTTTTTTTTATAAAACTAGCCAATGGAACAATCAAATGGGCCACCTTCACCTATAGCAAAGCATTTCCTCGTAAGTCACGCACGACAGAACGTGCCCTACGATGCACTTCCCTGCGTACATAAACTTTAGGCTATTCCAAAAAAGGATTTTTTTATGGCTGTTAGGTAGGTTTTTTTATTTGACTCAATTCTACCTATTTCTCCATTTATATTTTTCTTCAAAGTTCTTATGCTATAAAATTTTTAAATAAATTCAAACATTTGTAAATATACAGACCCACCGGAAACGATACCTGCCTCTAACACAGAAGAAATAAATAGTAGCCTCTAGGTTAGAATGTTGTTGAAATTGATGCATGGGTCCACGCCCAGAAATTTGTTAATTAGCTAACTTTTCCCTGAGGCGGAGGTGTAGGTAGACTAGGTATCTTTAACCACCAATAATGAAACAAAAACAAAATCTTTACCTCTCTCTCACACACAATTGTGTACCAATAATGTAGAAAGAGAGGTACTGATTGACTTGTTTTTACATTGGTGCGGGTCACACCAGAAACCTGGGAACAGTGCAATTACGTCATGGGATGGCATGTAGTAGATAACTGTATACAGTACGTAAGAACAGTCCAAAGAAAAAAAAAGATTTGCGAGTCTTATATTATGTGCTCGCTATATCGTGTTTTTCTTCTTTATTGCGATCTAAAAATAAGAGTTTTCTTAGAGAACAATGGTGTCGATTCTTTTGTTGCACTAACCTGAACCAACCGAATCTGACAGCTCTAAAATTATAGCCATCCTTGTTGTTTCGTTCTTTTAGAAAGGGATGGCAACATTTTTAGTGCTGTCAAATTAGGTTAAGTTAGCAAAATTAAACAACAGAATTGGCACCAATAGCTATGAACTACTTAGGTTCGGTTCTAGAATTCTGTAGCAGGTCGGTACACAAGTGTCCAATAGAAAGGGTCACGACATATTTTTAATGAGTTTTTTATGTTTCAGACACGTTTTCATGTAAATATGGGCAGTGGCCAGTCGGTCCGAGCGTCGCAATTCCAGAGACCTCCTACAACGGAGGCTGATCCTATGGAGGAGCTACCTGAAGACCACCACATCAGCATATCCAACAAAATGGTTTGTTTCATTTTATCAGGAAATGATACAGACATTTCTACTCCGACATTTCGCTCAAGTCGACTCAAGTTCGACAAACAAGAATAAGTAAACTTATCTTAATTTGTACACCCACACTGAGGTCTCAAACTTTAACAAAAATAGAGATTAAACAATAGGAAAACAGTAAAAGTAGATATAAGGATGATTCACGCTACACCGTGTCCCGACCGGGCCGGGCCCCGGCCGGGACACGTCCACCGTACGCCGGCCGGGCCAGTCATTCAAGTTACACCGGGGCCCGGGCTGTTTGGGTGTATTATTATTTGCACGAAGTGTGGTTTTGTTAGGGCCGGACCGTGCCGGAGCCATAATGTTTGCCAAAATATAACGGATACCATAATGTTTGACCGTGCCCCGGCCGGGGCACGGCCCGGTCGCGACACGGTGTAGCGTGAATCATCCTTTAGAGGCAACGCGTGCGGTAACACAGAGAGCGAGAGCGTTTACATTCGCGTTGCCACGGACATAAGCTGAGTACCTACCTATAAACGCAGCATAAACGCCTTCTGATCAAAGGTCTGGTAACCTAGCTAGCTGTTCAACAGCGCGAAACGTCTGATGAGCAGAAGAGGTATATCACAATTTTGTTTCCAAGGTGGAAAGACTAGTGGAAGACGCCACGATAGCCGGAGGCGCAGCAGCTAGTAATGAGATAACGCCGCGCGGTGACTTCAAAGACAAGCTATACATGGAGCGGCTCAAATGCATGGATGAGGACCACTCGATGAGAACTGGGTAAGGTTGGGAGGGGATGTTTGCGTATACAGGTTGCGTCAACCGAAAACAACGCTCGAAAATAGAAGCGGGGATGTGTTTGCACATGGTTTGCGCATTCAAAATACTCGCGCCATCACACCCCCTCCCCCTCCTTCCAGCGTTCTTTTTACGTGACGCCACCTATATTATGTACTCCTTTATGGAATCCGGTAAAACTGTACCCACTTTATTTATTTTTGTTACGAAAAGCGAACCATACGAAACTAGCGACCCGCCCGCGCGCCCCTGCTTCGCACGGGTGCACGTTGTTTTTTTTCTACTATATCGTGCATGTATTATACATATAAACCTTCCTCTTGCATCATTCTATCTATTAAGAAAACCCTCATCAAAATCCGTTGCGTAGTTTTAAAGATATAAGCATACATAGGGACATAGTAGTAGTTATATGGTAAAAAAAAACTAATACTGGAGTACTACAATGTGGTACTTTCTTGTTTTCAGCCTGACTGTAGAAGACATGAATGCCCTAGCGACGCAAATTAACCTCCGCACAGCCAACATGGTGAGCGTGGAGCCAGTGTGCGCGGAAAGCCAACAGCTGGTCATCGATTGCTACAACAACTACCAGCTTCCGGAGGACAATATCAAATGTTGGGACACTGTCGGTTAGTGATGTCTTCGCTTAATCGCCATTTTTTTTAAATATCGGTTGACATTAGTCGACAACCATCATCATCAGAGACTGATGATGGGTGACATTCTACACAGCACTATCTCGTCCCGACCTAAGCCAAGCCTTGTAGGTACTATGGGAGCAAGATAGCTGTTTGTTTTTTGTAAATACATACACATACACATCAACAGCCTTCACAGCTCAGTTGGTTGGTAGTAGCTCTGCCTTCTGCCCCGTAGGTCGGGGGTTCGATCCCCACCAAGAACAAATATTTGTGTGATGAACGTATATTATAAGAAAGTATAACGTTATATGTATATTATAAGAAAGTATTACATAAAAAAAGTATTTTAGTATTATAATCAGCTATCGGGTTCCCATATCATAAGCTTTGGCTTAGTTTGTAGCTAGATAGTGCTGGTGCTGTGTGGAAAGTCTAGCAATCATCATCATCATCTTCCTGCCCTAATCCCACGCCAAGTGGGGTCGGCACAACACACTTATTCAAATCTGTGCGTAGGCCGTGGGTTCGATCCCCACCGAGAACAAACGTTTGTGTGATAGATAAATGCATTATGTTTGTTCTCTATCTGTGTGTATGTATTTACAATTGTTTGGTTCTTGGCTAAGAACAATTTTATTTATTCTGGACTTCATTTTTAGATCATAATAATAATAAATAATGCTGGACAATCCACACAGCACCATCTAGCCCCAAAGTAAGCTACTCAAAGCTTGTGTTATGGGTACTAGATAACTGATATATTTAACACATTATATACTTACGTTAAACACCCAGACCAACGGAGCAAACTTCTGCAGATCGTACACAAATTTGTTCCGAGGCGGGAATCGAACCCGCAACTTTTGCGTCGCAGGCGGACTCTCGCTCGCTGCGCTACAGAGGTCGACAGAGTATCATAGATAGAGAGAACATAGATTTAGATCATAACTAGTTGCGCCCCGCGGTTTCACCCGCGTAGATTAAAATCCCGGTATTCCCATGGGATAAAAAGTAGCATATGTGTTATTCCGGACTATAATCTAACTCTGCCAAGTTTCATCCAGATCCGTTCCGCCGTTCTGCCGTTCGTTCTGAAAGAATAACAAACTTCCATTCATCCATCCATACTTACAAACATTCGCATTTATAATATTAGTAGGATTTATTTTAATCCTCAGGTGCATTCACACAATGCGTGCACGATACAGCAACAAAGCGCCTGCGCGCGCGAACGCAGCGGGACGCACGAGATCACGCGCGTCGTTCGCGACACATGGCTCTGGCCAGAGAGCACGAACTAAGGGACTTGTCTGTGCCGAGAGATGACAGTATTCCTGTCTAGTAGTTACACACACACACACGGGCGAGTCGAAGGCTAATGCTAATAAATTCAATAGTCTAGTGGATGAATAATCCATCATGTGTGACATTATATTTGCGTTGCGATAGTGACTCCTTCGAGTGGGTGTGGGTGTGTGTGTGTGTATGTGTGTGTATATGTGTGTGTATGTGTGTGTGTATGTGTGTATGTGTGTGTGTATGTGTGTGTATGTGTTTGTGTATGTGTGTGTGTTTGTGCGCGTGTGCAGCATCAGAATCTGTGAACTCCTAGATTACCAACAATACTATCATGGAAGGATTTTTTACCCGATTGTGAAATTTAGAAATATAAGAAATCCTTAAATCATGTGATTTTGTGTCCCTATTTTCTAAAACGAAATAAATCTTTAATGTAGTGTAGAAAGTTATGTGTTTAGTGAATAACATAAACAATATATATACTTAACCTCATGATTGTATTTTAATTACTTATAAATTCGATATTACTTACTTACTAGTTAAATGATACTTTTTTCTTAACATCATCTATTTTTCTTATCTGTATTGGTATTTTCTTTACGCCAATATCTATGCTGTCGTCTTTGTTACAAGGTTCAGTTTTGCTTGGAGGTGTCGTGGTTTGCTTTGCATTGGTGGTGGCTTGGACTGCCAGCTTCCTCCGTAGGTCTCTTACTTGCGCTGCGCTCGCTAGTTGGGCTGCTCCTCTGGATAGCACTTCTGCTCTTAGCTGTTCACATTCAGTTCTGAAATTCAGAAGACTATGTTACAGGATGGATTGTACAGAAGAAAATACATTATGGACATTTGCGCCCCGCGGTTTCACCCGCGCTGATTTAAATCCCGGTATTCCCACGATATAAAAAGTAGCCTATGTGATATTCCAGACTATAATCTATCTCTCTGCCAAGTTTCATACAGATTCGTTCAGCCGTTCCGGCGTGAAAGAGTACAAACATCCATCCATCCATCCATACTTACAAACTTTCGCGTTTATAATAGTAGTAGGATTTATTTCAGTTTCCGTTATAGAAAACTTTGAGCCCATGCAAACCTCTCAAGATTTAATTTGTTATTGGTCAGTTGATATGGATTGATCAATTATGATTTGGTCCACTTTACACTTACTTTTTACTTAACACTTATTTCATCATCATTTTAGCTGTATGACCACTTTTGAACACAAGCTTCCCTATATAATACTCAAGTAAGGTGAATTTTAAGAGTAGAGAAAGTAGAGCTCTTTGTGGAAGGCTCGTCCGGGGAAGTACTACCACCTCGCCTTTTTCTGCCGCCAATCAGCAAAGCTGTTTCGGTTTAAAGAGTGCGGTCGCCGGTGCAATTACAGGCACATGAGGCTTAACATCTGTATGCCTTATGAATGCAGGGCACATTCCTATCGTGCGTGGTTTACGAGGCAATGCTTTGTATATAGGAGATGGTAACCACTTAACATCAAGTGGGCCATCTGATTGTTCCATCAGCTAGTTGTATAAAAAAAACATGTGAGGCCAGCAACCAATGACGCAAATCAACTATTATCTTGGTGGGTCCATTCTAGGCTGGCCATTCCAAATGTGGTGTCATGCTGATTTACTTACTTCAAATGGTCCAGAACTCCAGGCAGCCAGCCATTGGCAGGTGGTTCTGATAGTTTCCCGAACCACCGCGCCAGTTCGCGCCTCTGTCTCTCACAAAGCCCTTCTAACTGTGTGATGCGTTCTTCATAGCTCTCTGTAACGTAAATAGACAAATAAACTTAACTGTCAAGTTTCATTCATCTTTAAAAGAACTTCGTAGTTTCCGGATAACCAATATTTTTTGCATCACTTCAACTATAATAATTTAAGAATCTAGAAAGATTTAACAAAGATTGCCTGGCAAAGAACACTATTAGCGAGAAGGCCTCACATTGTACTAGATCACTGTAATTTTTTTTTCTCTATATCTATGGACTTCAATAAATCCAATATCTACCTTTAAATGAGCATTTCTTGTACATTTATTTATTTGCTTACTAGTTGCGCCCGCGGTTTCACCCGCGCAGATTTAAATCCCGGTATTCTCACGGGATAAAAAGTAGCCTATAATCTATCTCCCTGCCAAGTTTCATCCGTTCAGCCGTTCCGGCGTCAAAGAGTAACAAACATTCATTCATACTTGCAAACTTTCGCGTTTACAATATTAGTAGGATAATCTGAATCCCAGAAACAGCTCCAATGATTTTCATGCAATTTAATTTGGGTATAAATCAATCTAGCTAGGATTCAGCAACCAAGCAAAACTCAGTCACCCAGATATTAGGTGAATTAAAAAGCAAAGGTATGAATTAGCAGGAAACTCACCAATGAGCTCTCTGTCATGATGTGCTGATGCACCAGCCTGTTGTTCCCAAATAGTTTGCTTCTCATGAAGCAGGGCATCCAGCTCCACTTGTTTGTTGGCCAGTTCTCGTCTTAGCTGTAAGAAGGCACATTCAGAAGATTTTTAATAGAGCTCTACTAGACCTCTTTGCGAAGGATGATGCCTATTTCTGCCACCATGCAGCACTACTATGTATCGGTTTCAATGGTGTGGTTACCAGTAAAAGTACAGGCAAATAAGGCTGAAAATCTGTATGCCTCAAGTTAATGGCTGCAGGGTTGCTCATTGTAAGAGGCATCGTTTATAAAAAAATATATTTGTACGGTAAATTGTATAATTGTTCTATGGTGCTGTGAGGTGACTTTCATTTTGAAAGTAGGTATACCTATGGATGTAAAGCTTTTGTGCCCCAACCATAGGATCCTACAAGTAGCAGTACCTAGCAATAAATTAAAAATTGAGAATAAAATGGCATCTTACCCTTGAATTGGTTTGCTTCATTTGAATAAGATTTTTGGCCATCTCCTGTCTTTTATCTTCAACTTCAGCAAATATTGAGTTTCCTTTGGCAGCTGTGAACAAAAATAAATTGTGTTTTCTAAATGATCTAAAATATAACTTTCATATTTTTGCTGAATATGTACTTTTTGTCTTGACATAATTAACAAAATAAATGAAAGTATTTTTTTTAAACAATGAGTACATGTAAGAATGTTTTGTTTTACCATGAGGCTGCAAGTCCGGAGAGTCAGTGCACTGGTGCAGCATTGCCTTAGCTTCAGCTAAGTCAGCTAGCGCCGCAGCTTCCCTATCAACCGCCGCTCTCAGCTCTTCCCGGCGCAAGTCAGCCGCTGCACGTATCTCGCCCATTTCCCCAATTAACTCTTCAGTTTTTATCTGCCAAGAAGCTACTTCCATCTTGGCTTTCTCAAGCGCTGCATTCGCTGCCTCTGCTTCAGACACCGCTGAATTCACGGCAGCCCTAGCTTCATCTAACTCGGTGTTATCACGGACAGGGCTTTCCCGTGTGATTGCTTGCTCCTCCTTCAAACTACGAATTTGGATCTCAAATTTTTTAATTACCGCTGCATGCCGCTCGATGAGTTGCGTATGTTCTTCTCTGAGCTGTGATATTTCATCTTGAAGAGATATTACACGATTGTTTACCTCATTCTTTCTCCTTTCGTCGTCTGCTTGCAAGCTTTCTAGCTCAGCGCTCAAATGTCCCTGAACGTCTAGAGCAGTCTGGTAACTCCTTCTGGTATCATAAAGCTCCTGCTTTGTGGAGTCATAACTACTGGATAGACTTTCATACTGCTTCTTGAGCAGATAAAAGCGTTCACTTAGTTCTCCGTTTGTAAGCTCTTCAACTTCAGTGCAATTCGTTTTGTTACTTATCGTTGAGTAATCCATCCTTTAATTTTCATTCAGTATATTTAATAAAGCAAATACGGATGCCAATAAAATAAATAAACAACTCAAAATATCTAAATTTTCTTTCAACAAAAATGTTCGTTGAACTTGAAATCAAACTTGAATGAAATTTCAAACTTGCCCAATTTAGGACTATACTTATAAATCTGTGTTGCCCAACAACAAACAAACCTGTCGTCAAAACTGTCAAAATTTCTGACATAGGCTAAATTGACAGTCAGCTGGCAGGCCAACGGTCAAGTCTCTTCTCCATCTCAAAGAGTATGTCAACGTAACCACCATCAATGAAAGTCTCATCAAAGCCATCAAAGTCAATCAAAGTTTATTCAAATTCCTTTATTGACAAAGAAAATTACAACTAATAGTTACAATTATTTACAAAATGTACAAAATATTCAAATTCCTTGAAAATACCCAAGGAATTTGAATACAAGTACAATTCCTTGCAAATTCCTTGGATTTTGGCAAGGTTTTGTTGGCCCTTCCTTGGGTTTTGGCTTTTGGCCCGTTTTGGTTTTCTTTCTTTCTCTCTCTCCGTTCATTGATACCACGCTATGGAATCGGCCAAACAAAATCGTTGGACACTATCTATCTACACTCAATTTTAGATTGTATTGACTTGCAATAGAGTTTGTAGTCAGTTACTAGATTGTAGTTCATTTAAGCAACACCACAGCGCTAGTGTTCAATGCAATGAAGGCAGCTGCAGACTTGACGTTTGGCTTGGCACCTTTGTATGTACCTAATTTCATTATTCATATTTTTTCGATTATGTATTTGAAAATTTTGTCTAAGGATATTTGTTTGAAACGGTGTAAATAAAATGGGTGTAACTAAATGTTGTGTCCCTAGGTGCGAGTCTAAAAGCGACAGTGGTATCATAGGTATTACACTGTTTTCCACGAGCACCTTATAGAAAAAAATTGTGGCTCAAACAAATAAACTGTAAATCTTTAAATTTACTCAATACCATTCAAATAAGGAGTAAATGAGTTTGTCCCAAACATTTTGAGCGTAAATTTTACGAAAATGATCGCCTGAATTGCCTCATTGCGCGGCCAACTTTATTTACGGCGGCAGAAATTTGTAGTGAGATTCCACTAAACGGACAAAGTAAGTACCTAATTTGCTGGTTCCTAGTGATTCAAATATCTCTCTAAATTCTTCAATTATTATTATTGTCCATAAATATAGATTGCAATCGTTAAAATAGTACAAAAACATCAATAACAGTGATCGATGTAAAAAATAGGGATGTGCTACATAAATGCTATTATTTTATTTGCTATCGATGTTTTGTTATTTTTACCCCGACTGCAGACATAAATGTTTCTATATGGAGGGTAATGTTTTAAAGAGTAAGTATGTATGTACGTATGCCCCTTACTTTGACACGCTGCTCTGCGCCCTAAAAAGGTTAAAAAAAAGGCATAAAAAGGTATCATTATAACAATGATATGCCACCATTTTGGCAAAAACTACTTAATAGTACATTAAATGTAAGTCAAATGTAAGTTAAATGTAAGTAAGTCCGTAAGGTCTCCTTCAAAAAAGGCAGGCTGGAAATACGGTTACAATTTTTAGATTGACAATAGGTTCTGTAATGTCTTATTCTCTAATTTCAGGCGATGAACTTCATGTAAACAACTGTATCGAAGATTGCAGCAAATATCACATAAAACCAGGAATCTCAAGAGTACAACACACCGATTACAAATGAGCACAAAATTTGTGGAGTCAAAGCTATTTTCCAATTTCGATAAACTGCCACATCTGACAAAATCTTTTATTACGATGCAACTGAAATGTGTAAATAGAAAACCAAAGCTTCGAAGGTATTCATTGGAAGAGAAAGTCATGTGCTTAGCTTTGTTAAAATGTAGTCCCAAAGAATATCGTCTTCTTCGTGCGATGTTTTACTTACCATCTAGAAGAACTTTGTCAAAGTTGATTCAAAACATACATGTTACAACTGGAATAAATAAATGCTTGGTTAATGTTTTAAAGAAAAAAGTAATGAAATGGAATGAACTTAAAAAAATGTGTTCAATAGTATTTGATGAGGTATCATTGGATCCACGCTTAAAATATTCAGCACATGAAGATAAAATTTATGGGCATACCGATTTAGACGACGATGTAAATCAAAAGCTCGCAGACCATGCTTGTGTATTTATGATCAGAGGTAGGTATTATAATATTGATACAATTTGAATTAGCTATTCGGACCATTACGTACGAAGTTATGACCAAATTACTAGAGAAGTTCACTGAGTGACCGCCGCGGGTGCGTGTGACGTCACTGGGCCGCCCGTTAACCGTAGGCAGATATCAGTTTTTAGTGATTTACTCCGAAACTAACAGTTTAGGAAAAAAAACTTACAGAACCAAATAGACTCAGTTTTGAGAGACCCATCGAATAAAAAAATAAAAATAAAATCCATTCGATGGGTCTCTCAAACCTCTCATTAATATTCTTATCTCTCTTCTAATTAATATAGTGCTGCAGAATTTTACAACGTCTTGTATACTAATTTTTGTTTTTATAGTGCGAAAGCACTCAGGTTCTGGGTAATTTGTCTGTTGTTTTTTTTGTCTTGTATAATTTTATTGTAAAAAATATTGTGCACATAATATATTATGTTTAATAAATAATAACCAAAATATAAAATCCTTCGTTTTTTATTTCAAGTTCTACTTTTGTATAACAACAAGTGGTATGTAGGTACATCGATATCGATATCTTATAGATATTGGCGCATCGCTAGCAGGACGCAAAAGATAGCATCATATCTCTGTCTCTCTCTAAATGCACACTAGCGACATCCACTCGATAAACGGAACTGTAATTAGCGTCCACAGCTAATAAAGGTCCGATTCCTATCTGTCCTTTAGGACTATACTTATAAATCTGTGATTGATACCACTTGTTTGTTTGTTGACCACTTGATTGATACCTTATTTCTATTTCGTGTTGATACTTCATTTTTTTCTAAAAGTGGTGGGTGATGATGATATTCTTCTTAAAAGTGATGATATGTAGGAGGATGTGTGTGATGTGACTGTGAGATAACGTAGTGAGTGATCTCAGTCTCAGTGACTGACTGTGCTAGAGAATCTTCTTACTGAAAACTGTGCCGCAGGTGCCGCTACAAAAGTTCGGAATCTCTTCCGTACCTATCTCGTATTTTGTTGTCATTCCTGTAAACAAATAATGAAATTGTGATAAAGAGGCGTTTATTTATATTAAATAGATCTTAAATCATGACGTCTTCTCCACCTCCAACAAAGCCCCCTCGAGGGGTCAAACAAGGGAAGGAGACTGTAAGTTTTTGCTACCAGTACCTACTAAACGTAATCTAAATTTTACTACCCATATAATCCAATATATACCCATATACTTACACTGTACCTACATTAATTTTTCAATGTATCTCCCACATACCCTGAAACTTACATTGTACCTACATTATTGACATTCAATACTGAAAATTCAACAGAGTGGTCTACTAATGTCGGTGATCCGTACTCTGTCAGCAAGTGAGACTAATGAGCAGCGAGAAAAGGAGAGAGCTAAACTGGAGAAAGAGTATAAGAAGAGTGATGCAAGGCTTGATGAGCTGGTGGCTGAGCATGCTACGGAGATTATGGAAGTCATGCAGGTTAGAAAAGCCATTTTTGTTAAATTACTTAAGTAGTGCTGTTTTCACAATTATTTAATAATTGTTTCATTTGCTTAAAGCAACTAAAAGCAAAGTGAAAAATAACACTACCAGTATGCAGATGTAGCTGCTTGCCACACCACAATCATCTTTACCATAAATTTATGAACATTGATGTCAATTCTGTTGATTAGTTTTCCTAATTTGACAGCACTAAAAATATTGCCGTCCCTTTCTAATAGACTGAAACGACAAAGACAGCTATAATTTTAAAGCTGTCAGCTTAAGTTAGTTTAGAATAATGCAGCAACAGAATCGAACAACACTACCTACCATATTTACATCACTTCAAAATGATAAAACATAATAATATATTATGTTTTTTAACATAATAATAATATATAATATATTTTTAAGTAATTCAATGTAATTTCCTTCTTGAGATTTTGCCAGATAAGGAATCAGTATGATCTTATCAAGTATTGTCTGTTTATATAGAAGTTTAGTGCAGTTGGCCAAGCCCTCACAGCTTGGGGTCAGCACTGTGATGCATCAACAGCTCGACTGACAGCCTGCAGGGGGCTACTGAGGCTGAGACAAGATGATCTCAAGAGGCTATGGATGACTGCTCGCACACATCACTATGCATTACAAATGTTAACAGATATGTGAGTATGATATCCTACTACTATTATAAACGCAAAAGTTTGTAAGTATGGATGGATGAATGGATGTTTGTTACTCTTTCACACGGGAACGGCTGAATGGATCTGGATAATACCATGTCAATTTAAAATTTATAATAGTTCAGCTATATTCAGCTTTAATAGCATGCAATTTTTAAAAACATATTTTACAAAGATATTGAATTTAAAAAGAAATAAGTAACAGATAAATTTGTATGTTATGGTAAAATTAAAATGTCAAAGAGTTAAAAGTACTATATGTCACATATCAGTACTTATGTAAGTGACCCCGGCGCCAGCTATGTATGAACTTAAGTGATCACTGAGCCACACGCTTAGTGAGGCACGAGACAGTGAAGTTTTTCTCGTGCCTCACTAAGTGTGCGGCTGAGTGGTCACTTAATTTCATACATATCTGGCACCGGCCTAATGTTTTCAGTGAGCGAGTAGTAGTGTCGGAGCGTAGCGCCCGCGAGTACGTAACGGCCGGGCGAGTGTTGGCGTGTGCACACACATTGACAGAGGCGCTAGACACGGCTACTGCAACCTTGCACCACGTCGACGCACTCAATGGCACTAGGCAACACTTGGAGGTAATATTAGGTCACACTATTAACTATGACTTAATCCGCTCCTGAGGCGTGTCGCTCACACCCATTTTGTCATTCCGTTTCGTTTTTTCGGTCCAAAATTTGCGAAGGAAGCATAACCGCCTGCGCCTAGACCACATAGAGCCGAGTTCTATCGTGTAGTGTGTAGTCCCCTCCTACACACTACAAAATAGATCGACATCGCCAGGCTTATTTAAATGTTTAAGTAAGCCTGGTGGCCTTATTCATGTTCCCTGACATTTTATGGCGGCTCTATAGAGACTTGTCACTTTCATTTCAACGAAACGATACAGCAACCTACGACAGCAACACATTAATTTAATCGGTAGATTAGGGTAATGGAGCGCTCAGCGATAAATATGAGGGAAATATGTTTGGAAATAATTGGTTACAGGCGAAGAAACGCGAGCTAGTAGATGTTATTCTAGCACGGATAAGCGAGGCCGTCTATCGCGGAGAGAGGGTGCCACTGACGCGCGCGCTCTCAGCTAGACGGCGCACGGCGCTTTTACTTGCAGGTACTTGGACCAGAGAAACAGCAACAGTGGTTTAGTGGGAGTGACCCTGCCTTTTAATTGTATGGTCATGGATTCGAATCCAGTCTATTTTGTTTGCAAATTAGACCGAGTTCTCGAACTGTAAACGAAAACATAGTGAGGAAAATGGAAACATAATTGTATTTTAACTGCAACACTGGGCTTGCACCTGTCACATCTCAGCCAGGCTTAACATATTGTGCTAAAAAGATCTCTTATTTATTTGTTTATTCAGAGCTTCCAGTGAGTAATACACAATTCTCACAAAAATAATCAAAAAAAATTATGATGCTTACTACTTGAAGTTAGCCACAGCTAGCGTTGGATATCATCCCTTGAAGAGACGATATCCAATAAGTATGCCAGGGGATATAAATCGTGATTTTTATGTAACTGTGAAATTGTTTCAGAATTGACAAAGAGCGAAGAGGTCACAGATGCGTATCTCCAAGACATCACCCCGGAGTTCGAAGCGTCACTCACTGACGAAGACAAGACCTTTGAAACAACCGTCATGATATCACTCGAAGCGCTCGGCGTTCTGGAACAGCTGAAGGAAGCTACTGAGGTATCCTAATAATATTATAAACTAGCGACCCGCCCGCGCACACGGGTGCACATATCATGCATGTGTTATACATATAAACCTTCCTCTTGAATCACTATCTATTTAAAAAAACCGCATCAAAATCCGTTGCGTAGTTTTAAAGATACAAAGGGACATAGGGACAGACAAAAGCGACTTTGTTTTATACTATGTAGTGATGTAGTGATGCGAAAGTTTGTAAGTATCGATGGATAGATGGATGGAATGATGTATGTTTGTTACTCCATAACTCCAGAACTGCTGAACGGATCTTGGTGAAAATAGGCACAGAGATATATTATAGTCTGGAATAACACATAGGCTACTTTTTATTCCGTGGGAATACCAGGATTTAAGTCTGCGCGGGTGAAACCGCGCAACTAGTGTTGTTATACAACCGAGTGTGCAGGAAAAATGTAGGTAACATTAAATGTTATGAAAAAAACAATGCATTCAAAATCAGATTCTACTATTACCAGATAGAATTCGAGCGTGAATATTATAGAAAGTATTTCAGTCACAAAGAAGTTTATCGTACAAAATGTGTTGAAAAAGAAGAAAAATCTATTTATGTACCAAGATCTAATCTACTTAAAATAATAATAAGTAAAGATTTAACATAAGATTGTTGGATTGCAACCAACGCTAGTCTTCAGAACCTTTCGGTGGTGCCATAATTCACTCACTAAACCAAGCTTAAATAAATACTAACAATAGAAAATGTTTTAATTGAACGGGATTTAATATGGAAAAATCGTATCTACGATATAAAAAAAAACGTTTGTTGTACAGAAATTCAAGGTCCAAATCCAGCACGAACTACTAGAAGTGATCGATTCCGTGTCTCGACGGATCATAGAGGAAGGTGACGACATTTCGATAGACCCTGAGTCAGACGAGGAGAGCGAGATACAAGTGACCGCGGGAGTGACAGAGGCGGGACGACCGCTTGCGAGGCTCGTCACCATACTCGCTGAGGAGTTTAGAGCGTGTGCTGCTAGAAATAAAAGGTAAAAAATCTAAGTCAAAATGGTATCTATTCAGTATTTGTTATAACTGCGATAGTGCCTGTTTTAAACCATTTATTTCAAATCTAATATATCCAATATCTTTACACAGCCAATTCATGTATAAAAATTTATTTATAATCTGATCCGTGAAACTGCTCCAACGATTTAGGGTTTCCAACAATGCAGGGAGTTTCGGGGTGATTAATTGATCTAGATAGGCTTCAGTCGTTTATCCGTGTTTTCAGGCAATGAAAAACTCATTTTATGAAAAATATGACTCATCCTGACATCTATTGGCGAGTAATAATACTATTATTATTTAAGCTACTTCAGTAATACGTTGTTAAGGATGCGAGCAAAGCTCGGTCACTCAGATATTTATACAAAATGACACCTTCAAAAGCGTCTTGACGTCACTCTTTAAAAATATTGATTGGTGTCTCGGATCTGTGGGTGTGTTTCTGAGTTGCGCTCATTGTGTGCGAGTTTTTTTTCAAGCGAGGGACGGATTCGCGATAAGCTACCCTAGCGTCCTTTTTTAAGCTTAGTTCTGTGTTGCAGATTGCTGCAACTATGGCGGGCAGCACTACAGAAGCATCGTCTATCTGACTCGTGCTTACACACTGAACAAAACTACTGGAGCGCAGTTCAACAAGTTGTATGTATTTCTTTTTTACGTCACTTTCCCTAGTCTTCTTATATTAATGCAAATGGTACACGTAATATTCTTCAATCAATCAAAATATTCAAAAAATTCAATGAAAATTAGTATAGGATAGTGTAACAACAGAAATTTCGCAAGAGACAACATGTTTTGTCTAATTAATTTGGAATGCTGCAATTTTTTTTCTGTTTCCGTTCTTTCATCGACTTACTATTATTTAGGGTAGTAAATAACAAGTAAAACCGAGATCCTTTTAAATCTAGTTTAGAGCTGATGAATATCAATAAAATAAAATATTGCTTGACAAGTCAACGCAATCTAGCCCCAAAACTTGTATTATGGAAACTAGATCTCATAGTATTTTTATAAATGTACTAACGACCCGCCCGCGCGCCCCTGCTTCGCACGGGTGCACATGTTTTTCTACTATAATAATATCATGCATGTATTATACATATAAACCTTCCTCTTGAATCACTCTATCTATTAAAAAACCGCATCAAAATCCGTTGCGTAGTTTTAAAGATTTAAGCATACATAGGGACATAGGGACATAGGGATGTAGGGACAGAGAAAGCGACTTTGTTTTATACTATGTAGTGATGACAAGAAACCTTTCTTGTATACTTGTATAACTTTTCTAAAGTTGTTTTCTTCTTAAAAACGAAATAAAGGAAGAAAGTTAAGAAGGTTTTACGATTTTTTTTGAACTTTGAACGAATTAAAAATTCGTTGCGTAGTTTTAAAGATTTAAGCATACATAGGGACGGAGAAAGCGACTTTGTTTTATACTATGTAGTGATAGTGATGTGTCATATATTCCAGTTACAACTTCTCCTCACTGAGTACCTAGAGATAGAGAGTGTGAACTTAGCTGCGACTCGCACGCCCGGCGTCGCGTATACAGATCAACTTCGCATCGCTGATTACTTCGGCAAGAAGCGGCCGCAGCGGCGACGAACCGACCTCTTTAAACTAACAGGTAACCCATCGGTTCTTATGGGAAAGAACCTAATCCGCATTATTGTTATCAGTATTGTGTGAGTAAGAGGGAATGATTAGCAACTCTATTTTATATACGATTATTTAATGGCGCTGCGTATAAATCTGATTATCATCATCATTTCAATGTATGTGATTATTAACTGCGAAGAAAAACAGTGAAACCATGGTATGTCGAAGAACCTAAAATATTAAAACACATGTCAAGTGCTCTGAAGCCCTTTCAAGTCCTCATAACGAAACTCTCCTCATGAATAAAACTAGTGACACGACATGAAGAATAATTGTAGGTCGTGTGAGTAAGTGCGTCACGTAAAAAAAACGCTGGAAAGAAGGCAACAGGGAGTGATGGTGCGACTGTTTTGTATGCGCAAACACATCCCCTCCACTATTTTCTAAACTACTCTATTGAAAGATGGTAAAAACCTTTCCATAGCATTGGGACAAATGTCAAGAAAAAAAGTTGGATAATTTGATATTCAAAATATATTTATTTTTAATTATAATTTTGTGAACATCAGGGCCACCTACGACCCGTAGCAGTGTTGCACTGAGACGGCACAAGCACCCGCTAGTGTGTCGCGCGGATCCGGCGCACTTGCATGCAGTGTTGCCAGCTTTGCACGCCTTGTGTGCTGACATTGAGCCGCTCACTGGGTGAGTTGACATCACACTGATATTCATTTATTCCATCATCATCAGGGTCCATCATCATTAGGTAAGTTTTCATGCGTTTTTTTACCGTTGCTAGTGTGTGTAGTTTGCGAAAACTCATGGTGGACCTAATGATAGGCCTCTTTAAACTAAATTTAGTTTTAATCTAAATAAGTAAGTCTTCCATTGCCTGTAATAATGTTGTTTATATTTAGTCGTGTTTTCCAGAGGCGGAGAATGTTCTCTGCGCGCGTTCATAACGGACTACGTTAGAACGGGAGAGAGCGAGCGGTTGTCTCTCTCTGCGCGAACCGCCATCGACGAGACGCTGCGAGCGCACAACGCCTGGCGAGAACGCGGCCCGCCGCCACAGACTATACTCAACGAGTATGTTACCAAGGATTACATTTTAAATTCCTTAGTTTCGCTTCGCTCGCCAAGTCAAGAAAATCTAAATAACGATGTCAGGTACAAGTTTCATCCAGAGAATTTTCAATCGACGTCAGTAAAAAATAAAATATAATAATTATAATTCATAAAATATGTAAATAAAAAATACATACTTAATACAATTAATGCACAACGTTTTTGTTATTAAGAGCCTGCCCAAAAGGCGCGTTTCACGCGCGAGTCCACTCACGCGTAGTCATACGCACATAACCGAGTATACTAGAGCTACATACATCTCGTCAAGAAGCGCCGTCTGGTCAGGCTCTTAGGTATAAGAGCTTGGTTGCATGGTTCGTCAGCGGCCACCTTGTTTGCCTTTTTTATGTAACCAATATTTGTTTGATATTCAGCACACGTCACCGCGTGATATTCTCCCACTGCGGCGTGGCGTGGCAGGCGGTCGAGCATGTAGTCGCGGCCGCAAAGTTATGTGGCGCGTGCGGCGGCGCCTGGGCGCTGCGCGGCGCTACCCACGCCATCGCAGCTCTGGCCGCCACCGCTAGAGCCGCGCACACCAAGATAGCGCATGCACCCACAGGTCTGTTGTAGCTGGTGTTATAACCGTGTGTATCACGTGACCCGCCACATTATGTGGTGGCGTTAGTGCAGTCTTAAAAACAGTCCTGCTGCTGTCATAGATCTGTCTAAAAATACGGTATAGGTGATGTAATAAATCCGAGGGCCACCCAATTTTAGATTGGCTTTTGTATAAATTTTGCTCTACTCCCTGTAGATTAAAAAAAAACAGTTTTTAAAATCGGACGACAATCGAATTGCACAACAAACATCGTTAATGAATGCTGTGAGTTTTGTTAAAACAACAAGCAGCGACTCATTTAACTGTACCAAATGTTCGTTTCCAGCACGGGCGCTGCGTTGGCTATCCGACGACGACATAGTGCGGTTCCTACAAGCGTTGCCGAACTGGCGAGCGGCCACACAACGCGACGCACACAACATTCCCAAAGACGTAAGCAAACATACACGAAAACAATCACGAAAAGCGAAATAATCTTAAAATCATACAGCAGACATAATCATATAACAGAAGTCTTCTAGACATAGGCCTCCCCTATCCGCTTCCAGGAAGAACGATTCTGAGCCCTTTCCATCCACCGACTACCTGCGATCCTAACAATGTCGTCAGTCCATCGGGTAGGAGGTCCCACACTTCGCTTTCTTGTTCGTGTGTTGTGTTCGTTTAAAGGTATGAGTAACTAAATAGGAAAAATCCGAAACTTACCTATAGGGTACTACTACTCCCGAAGTAAAACCATGACCAATAAATGTTATATGCACTGTTGACTGTGTTAAATGTGGATTGTGTGTTTTTTTTTGATGAATGTAACACGCAGAATTGGTTTTCACATTCAAATGACTTGTGATTCAATTCAATACATATCTTTTGTACTTATGTGTGTCAAATAAATGTATTTTCTTTCTAACTTTTCTTTCTTTTTGACTTTGACATTTTTATATATTACTAGTAGCGTCCCGCGGTTTCACCCGCGTAGTTTTAAATCCTGGTATTTCCACGGGATAAAAAGTAGCCTATGTGTTATTCCAGACTATAACAACCAGACTATAACTCTGTGCCAACAAACATCCATCCATCCATCCATACAAACTTTCGCATTTATAATATTAGTAGGATTTAATATTTTATTATATACCTACTGTTATATCATTATTATAATATATTCCAGGAGTTAAAGCAAGCTTACGAGCGCGAGGCCGAGATCCTGGGTTCGAGTCTCGGCGACGGAGCCGTCACGCGCAAGGAAATTATTGCCGACGTGAACACATTGCTCGACGTTGCAGTACTTTGTGAGACAATGGTAATACGGCTAACAAAACTCCTGTAAAATAAATCAGCTACCGATTCCCATAGCTATATACCTATCTAGCTTTGCTTAGTTTGGAACACCTAGTCCCAAACTAAGCAGAGGTGAGAATTTTTTTTTGTTTTCTGTCATTTTAGGAAATATTTTATAACTTACTAGCGACCCGCCCGCGCTTCCCTGCTTCGCACTGTTACACATTGTTTTTCTACTATACCTTCCTCTTTAATAACTCTATAAAAAAAACCGCATCAAAATCCGTTGCGTAGTTTTTTTAAGCATACATAGGGATATAGGGACAGAGAAAGCGACTTTGTTTTATACTATACAGCCTATGACAGCCTACGTAGCTCAGTTGGTAGTAGCTCTGCCTTCTGCGCCGTAGGTCGTGGGTTCGATTCCCACCGTGAACAAACATTTGTGTGATGAACATAAATGTTTGTTCTCTGTCTGGGTGTTATATAATATTATAAGTATGTATTTACAAAAAAAAAAAAAAGTATTATAAGTAGTATATCAGCTATCTGGTTCCCATATTACAAGCAGAAGCTTAGTTTGGGGCTTGATAGTGCTGTGTGGAAAGTCCACCAATATTTATTTATTTATATATTTATATTTACTATGTAGTGAAGTGCTAGTTGCGCTCCGCAGTTTCAACCGCGCAGGTTCAAATCCCGGTATTCCCACGGGCTAAAAAGTAGCCTGTATGCTATTCCAGACTATAATCTATCTCTCTGCCAAGTTTCATCCAGATTCGTTCAGTCGTTCCAGCGTGAAAGAGTAACAAACATCCATCGATCCATACCTACAAACTTTCGCGTTTATAATATTCGTAGGATTAGA
The DNA here is from genome assembly GCA_963576535.1 of Plemyria rubiginata. Lineage (NCBI taxonomy): Eukaryota > Metazoa > Arthropoda > Insecta > Lepidoptera > Geometridae > Plemyria > Plemyria rubiginata. Next base: position 3,037,133 of record OY754910.1, read on the forward strand.
CGAACGGCCGGTTTCTGAAAGCTCGATCAAACGTGATCAGATATATACTTGCTATTTCGGCTACTACAGTGACTTTACATCTGATTAGGTTTGATCGGGCTTTAAGAAACCCGCCTTAAGGCTCCGGTGACAGCGGCTCGCAATTTCGAGGTGCGATTGGCTATTATTTCATTTTATTTCATTTCGGGGAGGTTGTTTGAAAGAACAACTCAAATAAAACACGCATAAATACTGTTTGAACACAAATAATACAATAATATAAGGGAAACATGCCCGAATCAGAAATCATTTTGGTATTAGTATATTTGGTCTTACGTTTACCTAACACCAAAATGATTTCTGACTCAAGCACATTTCCCTTACATTATTGTATTATTTGTGTTCGAACAGTATTTATGCGTGTTTCTTTAGAGTTATTCTTTCAAACAACCTCCCCGAAATGAAATAAAATGAAATAATAGCCAATCGCACCTCGAAATTGCGAGCCGCTGTCACCGGACCCTTAACTTTTGACTTATAATCTCACCATGCTAACCTGCATGGCAAAAAATAAGAACAGAATATTTATTTTAACGTGATATTTACCACGATTTGTGAGTTTCGGTACAGTAGCATATGCCATGAACACGGGTCGAACTATTCCACCCGTGATCATGGCTATGCATTATGGTAAATATTCCGTTTTAAATTACAATACCATTCATTGTCATGAGTTTCAAAAGTTATGTATTAAAGAACAGTTGTATGTTTATAAGATCTTCTGATTTTGAATTGGTTTAAATAAACAGGATTGGCTAGCTACGAACATTAGGAGCATTCCTTCGAAAGTGAGCGGTTCCGGGCCAGGCGGCGGCATCAAAGTGACCGACAAGTTCGTAGCTGACATTAACAGTGCGGCTATGATATTCGACGAGATATCCCACAAGTGCCTTCTGCTGCTGCATTTAGAGGTGAGTTTTCTTTGAACGTTTCCAGGCTTCAGGCTCTTACTATATGCATAATTGTATCGACCGACAACCACTAATAATTGACTCTTGAATACATCAAATAAACCATCACTCCCCTGAACCATTTCAACACCTAATTTCTTCTAGCCCCCTGTAGCTTTCTATGGACCACGAGGGGCCTTATCGACCCCTTTAAGAAAGAACTGTATGAGCTGTGTGATTGAACTGTATAGATAAACGTGATATGTATGTGTTATTGTATTTTTTTTCATTCTATCAATGTTTCTTTCTCCAACAGATGCGCATCGAATGCTTCCACTACCTGGGACAAGAGGATGTCGTCACCGAGGAGGAAGGCGAGGGCGCGGGGGGCGGGGCGGGCAAGCTCGCGCATGCGCTGTTAGCCTTCCACGAACAAGCTTCCAACGTACTGGCCACCAGGAGACTAGCTGTGAGAATAACTACATATTTATTTTTATTAACTTCTATATCCTACTAATATAAGAAACGCGAAAGTTGGTAAGTGTGGATGGATGGGTGGATGGATGGATGTTTGGCACTCTTTCACGCCGGAACGGCTGAACGGTACAACATGAAACTTAGCAGAGAGATAGATTATAGTCTGAAATAGCACATAGGCTACTTTTTATCCCGTGGGAATACCGGGATTTAAATCTGCGCGGATGGAACTGCGGGGCGCAACTAGTTATGAATAAATGACTTATGATTAATTATGTATTAATGTTGTCAGTACATAATGGAAGGCATTGGCGAGATGATGTCTAGCGCCGTGATCTGGCGATGGCGCGGCGGCAGCGGCGCGGGCGGCGGCGCGGCCTGGCTCGCCGCGCTGCGGCACGCCGCCGCCGCGCTGCGCGTGCCGCACGAGTCGCTGCACCGCGCCACCAACTACCTCGCGCTGCTGAGCCGCTCCCATCAGGCATGTACACGACATGTCTATAGCTCGACCTATGTAAACTCAACCCTCCTGATGGTATGCACGACAACACGACAACCGCTCGAGCTCTTGTGCGGTCGAGCGCACCCCGCCCCCGCGTCCCGCATAGGTACAAGTGGGAAGGTCGACTTTACGGCAGCGGCAAGCGGCCCTACGCTGCTCCCATCAGCTAGTCTTTTTCTTCTTCAATGTCGAAAAATCAAGAAGAAAAAGATCAGCTAGTACAACAATGCGATAGAAATGCGTTACGATATTTGTTGCTAAATCACGCAACACTGTATTGATTGAAGTGTAACTAGTAAAATAACGTCTGTAAATCATGTCTGATTTGTTAGTTAAAAAAATGACTTGCTTTTGTGCTCATTCATCTGTTTCTCAAAAAAACTCTTGACTCGACAAAGAACGTAGGTACTGTTTCATGAAACAAATACGTCAGTTAACACCGCAGACACTGAAACCGCAGATATCCGCGGGGCCTAATTTCAGCCAAACGTTATCATAGTGCGCGTCACGCAAAAAGAACGCCGGAAGGAGGAGGTGTAATGGCGCGAGTATTTTGTATCGCAAACACATCCCCTCCACTGTTTTCCAACGTTCTTCTTGGTCGCGGCCACTATACCTAAAACCGGTAAACTTAAAGAACCACAAACAATAATAATAATAATAAATAATGCTGGACAATCCACACAGCACTATCTAGCCCCAAAGTACTAGTAAAGTACCTATTCAAAGCTTGTGTTATGGGTACTAGATAACTGATATATTTAATACATTATATACTTACATAGATAGATATTTTTTTTATTATACATAGAAAACACCCAGACCAACGGCACAAATTTCTGCAGATCGTGCACAAATTTGTTCCAAGGCGGGAATCGCACCCGCAACCTCTTGCGTCGCAGGCAGGCTCTCGCCCGCTGCGCCACAGAGGTCGTCAACAACAGGAGGTGACAATAGACTAAGACTACCTCGTTCCTTGGGTCCTTTGCATAATAAGTCATCAAAAGATTGAAAGGATCATTTGCAATTTAATTATCTGAAACCATTTTTTTCAGGAAATAATCCAGTCTGTACGAGAGAAGGGGGCACAGTTCTCTGAACTGGAATACCTAAACGCGTTCAAAGTGATCGGCGCGAAACGAAACATGTCCGATGCGGATATGAAGCAAGCTTTGAAACAGCTGTCGGCGGCGTTAGGACACGTCGGCGTTACTGTGTAGTGTAGACTAGACCTATAAGACGCAGAAAACCTTCCAACAACTTATAGCTTGCCCATTTCAAACAATAAAATTATAAACAGTGAAAATATCATTTTGATCACTTGACCAAAAAAAATAGCTTAAACTTGTTTTGGTATATACTTAATCTTGTTGTATGTCTTTAGATTATTTCATAACTACCTACCTGTACTTTCAGAAATTTTATATCGTCAAAAAGCTGAAATATACGAAGGGATAAGTGGTTTGACAGTTGTGGGATAAGTGGTTTGACAGTCGTCAGCATCTTAAATGTAACGTTTACCTAGAGTGCTGTGGTTTTATGATACATACATACCTACATACACACTTAGTGTGGCGTCAAAAATAGTATAAGACTGGCGGGCAACTCATGTCGCCCAATAAAAATATAATTTAGAATAAAGTCAGAATATGAAGTATTATTATAATTAATGTTGCTATAACCTGTGCCAATAAAGAAACGAAATTAAACCGAGGAGAATGGAGCAGAGCGGAGCGGAGAAGTGTAGTCGGGCGGCCTATGTCAATCTATATCATGTCTAATCTCCTATGTCATAGAGAATAATGCCCCTTGACTGGTTTGGATCTCACAGCTCACATCTCCGTTACATCTTCTCTCCGCAGTTCTCTCTGCTTTGGTGGAAATGACCAGCCAGCTTTGTGGCACATCTCCGCTCCGCTTACCTACTACCTTACCAAACGAGCGTAATTTTTTGAGTAATTTCGGTCCCGTACCTAATAAATATTTACAGGTCCTACCTGTGACTTTTATGTATGAGCAAAGGTTTTGACGTTCTTTATTGGCGCGGATTGTATTAATATAATAATATAGTGCCACCAACTTATCTGAACCGGTCTGAGGTTAGCAGTTTGTTCATAGCCTATGGAAGATGACCCAAACGGCTAACTTCAGACCGGTTCAGATAAGATGGTGGATGCCACTGTACGTGCGTTTTGTTTTACGATTTATATAAATAACTAGCTGATCCCGCGGCTTTGCTCGCGCTCGTTTACTATGAAAATCTCATACAAATTTTCATCCCCTATTTCATCCCGTTGGGGGTAGAATTGATCAAAATCCTTTCTTAGTGGATGCCTAAGTCATAACATCTACCTGCATTCCAAATTTCAGCCCGATCCGTCCAGTGGTTTGGGCTGTGCGTTGATAGATCACTATGTCAGTCAGTCAGTCAGTCACCTTTGAGTTATATATATTTAGAAGATAGAAGATTACCTTTATTGTAATGCTATGTTATGAATTTAATCATTGCTTTAGAATGTACATACATGTACCTAATAAATATATTTTACACAATATTTCACCTATTATATTGTGTTTACCCCTTTTGCTAAGCTTAGCTCTAAACGGCTAACCAGGATGGTTTTTATTGACCTATCGCTGCATCATCGGTTCGCTTACATGGGCAATTGTCTGTGCAATCATTGTTGTAAGTAGGCATCTTCACCCGCGCAGATTTAGTTCCCGGTATTCCCATGGGATAAAAAGTAGCCTATGTGCTATTCCAAACTAATCTATCTCTCTGCCAAGTTTCATCCAGATCCATTCAGCCGTTCCGGCGTGAAAGAGTAACAAACTTTCGCGTCTATTATATTAAAAGGATAGGATCTGAAGTAATTAAATAGTGGTGCGTCAAGCGTAGCGTTATAGGTATACTCTTGGCGTCAAAAAGCAATTTAAAAAAATTGCGGCAATGTTTACGACATTATGATGTTGGTCAAATTCGTAGTATTCAAATTCCTTATTCCTTGGTTATCACAAAATTCAATGTCAAATTATAAAACCAAGGAATTTGAAAACAAAACAATGTCATTGACAAACGTCAGTTAGATGTAGGTAATAGATGCCAATGTCATCAATCATCCTATCTATCGGTTACGTTTGACACTGGTAAGATTGTACGACGCCGGACAGAAGCCAGCCAGCCCTAAAAAATAAATAAATCATAATAATTTTGTTTTTGTTTACATAGATTCGATTTGTTTGGGTTGGTCTTGCTTGTTTTTACTTTTTAGTAGGTATTCAAATTGTTACTCCATTTGGTTCTGCTCTGGTTACAGGTTTCCTGCAATACTCGTCGCGATTTGATTTATCTCACAGTTAAAATGGCAGACTCGGATCTAGCTGACTTGAGGAAGCAATGTATAACAAGCCTATATCTTTGCACCGACAACGTATCAAAATATCTGGATACAGAGAAGGAAGAAGAATTCAACAAGCTGAAGAGCTATGTGCAGGAGTACTGTTTACTGGAGGCTCAACAGGATGTTGCCATTCAAGCTCTGGAGAGAACTAAGGTAAAGAATTTTGGATGCAGTCGAAAGTAGGGCTGTTATTTGAATGAAAAAAACTGAAACTGAAACAGCGACTTTGATCCCCAGTCATGGTAGATATCCCCTCAGATCTCTCAAGTACCAAGAACTAACCTCAAGATTCTTTGAGGATGTCTAAGGGGGGTAGTCAGAGGTACGTCCAAACATTACATTTGGCACATACCCACATTTTGCAGTAGTTAGTATTCCATACGTGACAGGTTGCAATCCCATCGTCGCTGTTAGAATACTAACTGGTTTCCTCACGATGTTTTCCTTCACTGTTTAAGAGCACTGGCATTGCACACATAAATTTTTTGATAGAAAAATCCATTGGTGCATGACCGGATTCGAACCTGCTACCTTACGATCTGAAGGCGGAGGGGTCACTTCCACTAGACCACGAATGCTCATTGAATGAAAGGATATAAAAATTGGTAAATGAGGCATCTATTAGCAAAACCAGCTATAACGGTTTTATCTGTTTTGGGGGAAACTTAAAAAAAACTATTGAGGCTTTTGTAACTAAGGAAAATGTATTGATATTAGTATTAAAATCATCGTTAAAGGATAGGCAAACATAATCTAGAAACCCATGGACAACAAAAAGTTGTAGATGAAAACTAAATCATTATAGCGGGTTTATACTATCCTGTCCATTATACTATATATTATTTAGTTTTGCTATGGACAGATGACATTTTAGTGGATAGCGCCATACTATTTACCCAGTCGCGCGGTGCGATTGGTGCAAACTAAGCGCTGTGATAGGTCGATTCTGTTATAGATGATTTTGCATATCACCCTGGCCGTTTTAGCGCATTTTGATACTTAGCAGTGTTGAAGTCTTAATTTATTACTGTTATAGTGGGAATTGCTTGGTTAAGATATGCTCAGTTTGTAGAGAATTAAAAGAAGTTTCAGATGACATCAATATGTCAATTTTTATTCGAAATCGTTTTAGCGGGTTTTGAAATTACACGCCTCAAATGTATACAATACCTATGACAAAATTATAAAATTACAGAGAGAGACAGACCAATCCAACATAGAAAATTTAGAAGATAGGTTCAATGCACACTTGGAAACTATGGCTGGGAGACGCTTGAATACAGACTACCACCAGAGAAACCACCCCTACATGGCGGAGCTGAACAAGAGAGTCGAAAGAGGCTTGCTAAGGAATAGGCGTGAGTATGAGTATATTAGTACCCAGATGGTCAGCGGCCTGATTTCGCGAATGTCCGCCTTTTGAGATGGCTTTCAGTTTGACATTTGATTCCCATAGTGTAATAGCAATTGAATAGGAGATGGGAATCAAATGTCAAACTGAAAGCCATCTCGATAGCCAGACATTAGTGTAATTGGGCAGCTGGTCTTGACTTGAGCTCTGCCTCATTAAGACGCCATGGCAACGTCGCCGGCTACGTATCCAAGCAGTTAATATTGAAATGTATGGTACCTAACTCACTTGGCGACGGTTTAGAAACGTCGCCGAATTGGAAGCGTGGCCACGAGCTACAGTTCGCTACGTGGCTTCTGGATACTCTGGCGGCTTGGCGACGTTGCCACTATAATTGACCGAGCGAGCGAAGCGTCTCAGTTTCCACATTGGCCAAAAATGCGTTTGTCCGGATGTCTGTCTGTCTGTTCTCCTCTACAGGTCGCATTTTTCAACCGATCTGGACGAAACTTGGTACACAGGTTATATGACTTATTAGATTTTTTTTGTCGTCGGGGATTTTTGATTGGAGGGGTACTTCCCCCAAAAAAAGGGCAAAAAAGGGGCTATTTGATATACTGGATATCTCCACCAAATGAGATCCGATTTCGATTATTCTTTTTTTATTTGAAAGGTAGTAACTATAAGTTGGTCTCATAAAAGATTGGCGAAGATCTGATAAGGATCTTCAGCATAATGAACAGGATAGCTCATCAAACAATTGATGGTTTTCAATCAAATTTGAGAGAAACACAAAGGACCTCATTCTACACAAGATGATGCAAAAAAAAATCAAAAAGATCAATAAAATCACAAAACGGAAAATGCACTTGCACATTACATTCCTCAAATAGGTCACTTTTAGTATGCTCGCGAGGTCTACAGCTCCCAGAGCCACTAGTGTACACGGTAAACTGCACCTCGCTCACTCAGTCGCCAGTCAGCCGCCATTTTGATAACAAAGAAGTGTGATTTCTTCTACATCCATTCCTGATGACGTAAACGAACTGACTGTCGAGACGCCATGGCCACTCGACTTGGCGACCTTCGGATGCCAAAAGTAGCCAGGCCTGCGCCGCTGGCGACGTCGCCATGGCGTCTTAATGAGGTAGTGCTCTAACATTTAACGAAGCTGGGTACCTTTAGTTATGAGCATTTCACATTAAGATTTGAAATCACAGAAGACTAATGTTTTTAAATTACTTACAGAGAATTTGGATGAGTCTGACTTGGCTATTACTGAATCTGTAGAACACCATGTAAGTAACTTCAACACTCTACTTGCCTTGGCCATGGGCCTCAATTTTCCGCCAGTCTCCTTTTTTCTCCTTATCCTTTTTCCTATTCATAGTTACTAATTTTACAGATTGATCCTATAACAAAAAGGCCGATCGTAGACCCTGTCAAAAACACAGCATGCGGTCATGTGTATGAAAAAGAGTCAATTATGAATCTCATCCAGATGAAGTCAAGATCCAGATGTCCAGGTATAGTATATTTTATGTTTATCTTGAACAAATTAAGTAGGCTATAATAATTGGATATCAGTAACTAACATAAATTTTGTTGTATTATTGCAGTGGTAGGCTGTGGAAACAGAGCTCCAATCATGCCACAAAACCTGGTATCAGACGAGGAGTTGAAGTTCCGTATGACCATCACCCAGCATTCCACCATGATCCAGGAGAGGTCTATCACTGATCTCAATGACTCTACATAATAAATGTGCCTCAACAATAACAAAGCTATCATGAGAATCAGTTGATTTCTATAGATCTTGTGATACAATGATACTTTTAAGATTAAAATTTTAATTTAACATTCCTTATTAGGTCTTTACTGTAATGTACTGAATTGTAATTAAATAGGTACATGAGTACTTTACCTAGGTAGTTTAAAATACTGATGTGTTTAAATGATTAATAATAAATAATATTTTAATAAATTATACTGTTTACAATACGAAACTCGTGAAAATAAAATACAAAATTCTGATTTAGAATAATTTAATAAAATTTTGCAGGATTCTATACATAAGTTTGATCAATAGTTTTCACTTTAAATCAAGTACATCAATTTGATTAATAACTTCACTTCAAATCAAGGGTCCTGAGTAGAGTAAAAATAGAAAATATGTGATCCTAATATTGTCCAGAATTAGGGATTAGGTTTGACTGGCTCTTAGGGAATACAGTCGCGTTTTTACGTTTGTACTTGTTGTTGTTTTATGTTTGTACTTTTTAGAATTTAATATTTACAAATTACTAATTGAAAGCCAGGTGATAATCAGCAGCAAATGAGGTCACAGACAAAAGATGCTAGCTGTGTGGGATGAAATTCTGAGAAGAAATGTCATGAGGTAAATTGTTTGTTGCCGACTATACTACTGTATGTGTATTATGCGTCGAGATTACTATACCTATGTATAAATGAATGTTATGTACCTACCTACTTTAACCTTTCGGGAGTAGGTAGTAGTTTTTTTACACTCCTTAACGGACGTTACTTTGCGTAATGTTAGACGCACCTTGAAGTGAAATATACCGTCAAGATAAATATTGGTCCATAAAACTATACCAAAATTAAGTGCTTTTCTGGTAATATCTACATAAGTACAGCACTAGTACAATAAGCCCATTTAAAATTTTACGATATAAAGAGGTAACTATTAAAAACGCATCTAGTGTCAAAACTTCATAAAACAAAATGTAAATATCGACCAAATGATTGCTAATGAATTTAAGATTAGAGATCCATTGTGTATATGTACATGTAATGTACATTGGTATGTTTGGCCTTACGTTTACCTAATACCAAAATGATTTCTGACTCAAGCACATTTCCCTTATATTATTGTATTATTTGTATTCGAACAGTATTTATGCGTGTCACTGGATAGTTATTCTTTCAAACAACCTCCCCGAAATGAAATAATAGCCAATTCAACCTCGAAACTGTGAGCCGCTGTCGCCGGGCCCTTAAAATGGAATATTTCATTACTTTGTTCACACCAACCACAACTCGAGCACCTAGTCAAAAAGAAAATCGTTGAGGTAATAGGTATATAAATAAAATTGTAGGAACACAATTCAGGGGACTTAATGATCGATCACACACTATCAAAAAACGGGGTTGGCTGTAGCAAACCTTGTACAAGTAGCGGCACGAAACTTTAGCGCTGACCGTTATTGCGCAGAAGTCGAAAATAAGGTATGCCTCGGCATTCGAGCGCTCTCATTGGCCCATAGCATGCGCAGTATCCCCTCCACGTTTCGTTCACCGCTAGACTTACGTGCCGCGTATTATACCTTGGGTTGAGCGTTGGGGGTAAAGGGGTCGCTTTTGGGGGTAGATGGCAAGTCCTTCCTGTAATGATTCAATGATTTTTTATATTTATTTTATAATTAATGTCCGATTATTGACTTCACAGGAAGTCTATTTTAATTATTTTTGTATTTCCGCTAAGCCATTTTATAAATATAATGTAGTATTGACTTTACCGGAAGTGAACATAACAATGTTTCGTATTTTTCTCCGTTTAAAAGTCTTTCAACGGATAGACACTTTTGAAGGGAGAGAGGAGCGAAGGATGGTGGCATTCGGTAAAGTTACTTGAAACAGGAAGGTTGTCTACAAATACGAAAGTTTTATACATAAATAGAATAAAAGTTATAAGAATATATAGAGTTTTTATGTGATACACAAGTGAATAAAGTGTTGATTCTACGAGAGCTGGTTTAATTTCATCACATCTCAGAAGTTGGATTGAACCTAGGTATGTACGTACTTTTTATTTTTAAATATTTCTGAAAATTATACCTGCATTTAAATTTTAAAGTTTTATTATTTAAAGAAAAAAAAAAAAGCTATTAGTTATAATCAGTTTGGTACCTTTAGTATTTCAATGAGTTTGGATTGTTGTCGAGCTCGAACCGGTCGGTATTGCACCGAGATTATCCGATCGTGTGAACACTGTTCATACTTCTTCTTATCTGGTACTTATTTGGATTTGAGAGGATTAACTCTGTAGTTCCTGACCGTGCTAGCTTTTTTTTTTATTTGTAATGAAATTTGAAAGTTTAATACTGTTCAACTAGGGCTATGTATGCCCTAAGGCAGGTGAGCTATTAGTTAATTATTTATGCAAGTAGGGCTATGTTTGCCCTAAGCCAGGTGAGCTATTAGTAAATTATATATGCAACTAGGGCTATGTATTCCCTAAGCCAGGTGAGCTATTAGTTAGTTATTTATGCAAGTAGGGCTATGTATGCCCTAAGCCATGTGAGCTGTTAGTAAATTATTTATACAAATAGGGCTATGTATGCCCTAAGCCATGTGAGCTATAAGTAAAACTTTTTGTCCAAGTAGGGCTATGTATGCCCTAAATTCTGAACGACTTAAACTGTTACGCAGGACCTGTACGTGGCTAAGTACGTCGCAAAATTACATGGACTGCGTGATAGTGTTAGGCTATGTGTGCCAAAGTAATTAAATTAAAAGTTATTCATGGAAATTCATTTTAATAGTTAGGTACATTCTAATGAATTTTAATTATTTTTGAGGCAATGGATTCTGATGACGCCTTGACTCCTGAGGAGGAGCCTCCAACTACACGCAAGCGTTCTAAGCGGAGAAGAAAGACTTCTACTAGCAAGTCAAAGCAAGCAAAGAGGAGATCAAGGAAGAGGCGCAGGTCTACTTCTTTAAGCTCCACCACGTCGAGTTCTTCGCATACGTCTAAGCGTCGTAAGAAGTCGTCTGCAGGTTGGTCGACTAGAGATGTAATAAAACTTTTAAATACTGTACGAAAAAAACGAAAAGGTGACACACATAGGTTGAGCAACAATAATCTCAGTAACGTAGTACCGGAATTCGATCCTTCCAGCAAATCGCAGAGTATTGACAGTTGGATTAGGAAAGTTAACGAGTGCGCTTCTATTTATGAGTGGGACCAGAAGCAGACCATACATTTTGCCTTGCAAAAACTCACGGGTCTCGCAAAGAAGTGGTTCGAAGCCCTTCCGAGCGTAGTATTCAGTTGGCCCGAGTGGCAAGAAAAACTTAAGAAGGCGTTCCCAAATGAGCAAAATTATGGACGCCTACTGGAAGAAATGCTAGCTCGTACTACACGAAATAATGAGAACTTGCGGGAATATTTCTACGATAAGTTAACACTTATCAACAGATGCGAAATTAGCGGAAAGAAAGCTGTAGACTGTATTATTCACGGTATAGTTGATAGGTCCATACGAAATGGCGCTCAAGCCCTACAATGTGAGGAACCCGAAGATTTGTTGAATTTTCTTATTTCCCAACGCACTACGACCGATAGTTTACCAATTATAAGAAAACGTAATGATTCTTTGCCTCCACGTTCAGGGGATCTAGCTTCTTCTTCAAACACTAGTTCATTGACTTGTTTCAACTGTCGTACAAAAGGACATTCTTATTACAAATGTCCAAAGCCGATTATAAAGTGTCAGAAGTGTCAAAGAGTAGGTCACGATAACAATAATTGTAAGCTGACGCCAATAATCTCACGTTTAGTCCCAAAGTCCACAGACGCCGAAGAGCGAAAAACACTGACCATTTCAACCACCTGTGACAGTAATAGTAAATTTTTTAAACAGATGGAAGTAAATGGTCAAAGTTTCTCTGCTTACATTGATTTTGGTAGTGAATGTAGTTTGATGCGAGAGTCTGATGCTAGGGCTTTAAGTTTGACCAATGTTTATACACAACTGCCAACTATTAAAGGTTTCGGTAACGCTGTTGTAACACCCGTATTTAGGAGCTTTGTGAACATTAAAATCGATGATGTCGAAGCGACTGTCGAAGTTCTTGTAGTTAACGATGATGTTATGCAAACAGCATTACTTATAGGACAAAATTTCACCGAACTGCCTTCCGTAACTGTATTTAAGGACCATAGCAAGCTATTTTTCTATAAAAGTCCTAGTTTTGATACGAATGAAATTAGAGAACATAGCTTGAAATTAACCGCAAAGGATTATATCAAAGTCCCTTTGTCAGGAATAATTGAAGTTGCAGCAGTGGGTTCTAATTTTTCGGGAGATGTCTATGTAGAAGGTTACAGTAACATCGAACCAGGTAGAGAATATCATTTGCACCAAGGTGCCTATCATCTAATTGACGGAAGGTGCCATCTTGCTTTGACGAATTTGAGTGGTAAAGATCTTACCTTACCGGCTAATACTTTGGTAGCTAGAGCAATACCTTTTCTTGAAAGGGAAATATTACATTGCAATAGAATCACAAAAGATATTTTAACTTTAGAACCCTTAAACAAATCTGATATAAAGGTTGGGCCTGAAATTGACAGCAAAACATTAGATCAACTCTATGAACTTCTAAATTCTTATCGCGATTGCTTTGCATTTAATTTGAGAGAAATTGGCTGCACAAAGTCTGTAGAAATGAAAATAGATTTGATAGATGATAAGCCTGTTGTATACAGACCCTACCGCTTATCACACTCTGAAAAGGGACAGGTACGGGAGATAATTGATGATCTTTTAGAAAACGATATAATACAAGAATCGAAGTCCGATTATGCAAGTCCGATTTTGATGGTAAAGAAAAAGTCAGGGGAACTACGTCTATGTGTTGATTACAGGGCCTTAAACAATAAAACTAGAAAGGATTGTTTCCCTTTGCCTTTGATTGAAGATCAAATAACCAACCTAAGCGGTAATAGATATTTTTGCTCTCTCGACTTGGCTTCAGGATACTATCAGGTCCCCATGGCTGAGAATAGTCAATCCCTTACCGCGTTTGTAACCCCTGACGGGCACTATGAATTTAAAAGGATGCCCTTTGGGCTCGCTAATGCACCTGCCGTGTTTCAACGGGTCATTAATAATATGTTAGGTCAAAAACGCTTCGAGTCAGCTTTGGCATATTTAGATGACATACTTATTCCATCGGTTGACTTGGAGGCAGGCTTTAATAGGCTTGAAGATATTTTGAAATTATTGCGCGAAAACGGCCTTACGCTTAAGTTATCAAAATGTCGTTTTTTCGACACCTCCATTTCTTACCTTGGTTATGAAATATCAGCAGATGGCATAAAACCTAACGAAAATAAAGTGTTGGCCGTAAAAGATTTCCCTATCCCACGCAATGTTCACGAGGTCCGTCAATTTTTAGGCTTAGCAGGCTATTTTAGGAAATTTGTCAAAGGTTTTGGTGAGATTGCGAGACCCCTAACAAATCTACTAAAAAAAGGAGTTGTTTTCAAGTGGACGGAAGACGAGTCACGCGCATTTTTACTTTTGAAAGAAAATCTGGTAGACAGACCAACTCTTGCTTTGTACAACCCGAAACTCGAAACTGAGCTACACACGGACGCCAGTGCTTTAGGTGTTGGCGGGATATTAATGCAATGGCAAAATTGTCCTAGGACTCTTAAGCCGGTTGCCTACTTTAGCCGGCAAACCTCTCCTGAAGAGCGTCATTTGCATTCTTATGAGCTTGAAACACTGGCGATCGTATGCTCATTAAAGAAATTTAGGGTCTATCTGTTAGGGTTACATTTTAAAGTAGTCACAGATTGTAACGCCCTTCGAACTACTTTGACAAAACGTGATTTGGTGCCTCGCATAGCAAGATGGTGGCTACAAATCAGCGAATTTACTTTCGATATCGAATACCGTCCGGGGACTCGTATGGCTCTCGTAGACGCACTAAGTCGTAATGCTACGCCAAACACAGATACTGACAATGAATCCACCGTTGTAGTGTATAGCATTGAGACCGATAATTGGCTTTTGACATTACAAATATCAGATCCCGATATAGCTCGCATTGTTAAAATCCTTAAACCAGAAAGCGATGAGGAAGCTAGAGATATTAGGAAAAACTATTTAATTAAAAATCACAGAGTTTATAAAAGAGTTGGTGAAAATCATTGTTTGGTCGTCCCTAAAGATGCTCGTTGGCAAATATGTCGGTCAAACCATGATGATGTAGGACATCTAGGTATTTCAAAAACAACTGAAAGAATTCAAAAATTGTTGTGGTTCCCAAAGTTAAGACGATTTGTAAAAAAATATGTGAAAGCATGTATTCAGTGTGCTTATAATAAGGATAATTCTGCTAGACGTAAGACCGGTCAACTGTATCCTATAGAAAAGATAAGCATTCCGTTTCACACAATCCACATTGACCATCTTGGTCCATTTGTTAAGAGTAGATACGGAAATGCTTATATATTAACAATTGTCGACGGATATACTAAGTACTTATTTGTAAGAGCAGTTAAGGATACAAAAACAAAGACCACGTTAAAAGTCCTTATTAGCATTTTTTATGATTTTGGACTGCCATCCCGTATAATATCCGATAGAGGTACTTCTTTTACTTCATTGGCTTTTGAGCGCTTTTGTAGTGGTCATGGTATTAAACATGTACTTAATGCCGTCGCATGTCCCAGGGCGAATGGTCAAGCCGAAAGGTATAACCAGACTATTTTGCAAGCCCTTGCTAAGCATAATGACGGTAATGACGAACGCAACTGGGATATGTGTCTGGGAAAAATTCAGTGGGGAATTAACAATGCTGTTAACTCTTCCACTCAGAAAACAGCCACAGAAGTCTTATTTGGTTTCAGATTGAGAGATAGTTTAAGTAACAAAATGGATGTGGGTGTTGATCCTACAACTGAAACTCTTCAAAACATAAGAGAAGAAGTGAGCACAAGTATTCAAACTAATCAAGAAAAACAAAAAAAATATTACGATGCTGGCCGAGCCCTTGCTCCAACTTACAATCAAGGGGATTTAATTAAGATTACAAGAACAAATTTTCACAATAAGGGCAATAGCACTAAACTTTTGTCAAAATTTATAGGCCCATTTAGAATCACTGAAGTATTAGGTAATGATAGATATAAAATTGCAGAAATTCCTGGATTTAGTAAACGCAAAAACAAATTTAACAGTGTAGTTGCTTTTGATCGGATACGTCCCTGGATAAACATTAAATCTTCGCAACTTAATGACAATAATACTTCAACTGACAAAAGTGCCACCTCGGGATCATCCGAAAGTGAAGAAAATGTAGTTGATGAAGAACGAAAATATAACGCCAGATGATCACCCACCCACAAACTAAAAATCAATCTGAAACCAAGTAACAGCCGAATGTAATGATACCTTGTTAAGTTAATGTACCTTGTAAAATGTCTAATGTAATATCTGATGATTTAGTCAATTCAATTACATTTCGTCTATGTAGGCCTATGTATGTAATTTTAACTTTTATGCGTCAGGAGATCGCATAACGTCGGATGGCCGAATGTAATGATTCAATGATTTTTTATATTTATTTTATAATTAATGTCCGATTATTGACTTCACAGGAAGTCTATTTTAATTATTTTTGTATTTCCGCTAAGCCATTTTATAAATATAATGTAGTATTGACTTTACCGGAAGTGAACATAACAATGTTTCGTATTTTTCTCCGTTTAAAAGTCTTTCAACGGATAGACACTTTTGAAGGGAGAGAGGAGCGAAGGATGGTGGCATTCGGTAAAGTTACTTGAAACAGGAAGGTTGTCTACAAATACGAAAGTTTTATACATAAATAGAATAAAAGTTATAAGAATATATAGAGTTTTTATGTGATACACAAGTGAATAAAGTGTTGATTCTACGAGAGCTGGTTTAATTTCATCACATTCCCTTAAGTCTTTTTGTCTAGGAAATAAAAAAATATAACTTTACAATACTTCACACATTTGATCGAGCTTTCAGAAACCGGCGGTTAGGGAATCAAATGTCAAACTGAACGCCATCTCGTAGCTCGTAGCCAGACATTTGGTGTAATCGGGTAGCGGGTGACAAATAATGGATGAGATCTATTACACACAAAATCTACCTAAGCTTGAGAACTTTCCGGAGCTGGTCATCAATTTTCTGATAATACGCGACCGGTTTATAAAATAAATGTTAAAGTAGTTTAATGAAAATAACAGACATAATCCCATACCGTTGAGGTAACAGCCTCCATTAACACGTAGGACACAATCCAACACTTTAAGCATAGTCAACTATTTTATAAGTGCACTATCGGATTCAAAACTTACATTTACCTATGTGTAACAGGATTATTAATCCATCCAAATGATTCTATTGGTTTGTTAAATTAAACCAAAAAGTCATCTGATGTTACTTATGTGGTTCCTCTATCTAACTTCAAGATTAGTTAAATAAAATAATAAAAAAAAAACGTTCGGTATTATAGTTTTTAGTACTTTAATGTACCTAAGTTTCTCTAAATTGATTGGATTGATGTTTATTTAGTACTTACTTCTAGAAACTTGTTAATTCTTTGACCAATTTAACAAACCTTACAATTCTTATTTTATTATCAGGCTAACGTTAGCGAAATATAAAATACTTATACATTAGGTATAATAAATCACAGTACCTGTGAATGACACTAACTTGTACTTCGAGTATTACTATATTGCTATTATTTTTATATGTGCTGTGTCTATACGAACACAACCGTTTATAGTGGAACTTCCGTTTATCCAGAATAACTGATTGACCGTAGATTATGTGACGGTGGCGGTTCTCGTCCCGGTTGAGATAGAAATGGTTGACAACAAACACTATGATAAACTGCCTAAATGTTAAGAGTCCGGTGACAGCGGCTCGCAATTTCGAGGTGCGATTGGCTATTATTTCATTTTATTTCATTTCGGGGAGGTTGTTTGAAAGAATAACTCTAAGGAAACACGCATAAATACTGTTCGAATACAAATAATACAATAATATAAGGGAAATGTGCTTGAGTCAGAAATCATTTTGGTATTAGGTAAACGTAGACCAAACATACTAATACCAAAATGATTTCTGATTCGGGCATGTTTCCCTTATATTATTGTATTATTTGTGTTCGAACAGTATTTATGCGTGTTTCTTTAGAATTATTCTTTCAAAAAACCTCCCCGAAATGAAATAAAATGAAATAATAGCCAATCGCACCTCGAAATTGCGAGCCGCTGTCACCGGAGCCTTAAGGTGATTTTAATAGTTCCAAAATATAGATTTTATTTGTCATATTAGAAACTAGCAATAATAAGTCATCAGTTATTCTGGAAAAACAAGACTCGTATTATCGTAGAATAATCCTCAAGTTCGAATCGAGACGACGAAAACCATGGTCAATTTTTATATTGAAAACTAGTTGCGCCTTTTCAATGAAAATTTGGCACATTATTTTGAACTTTCGCCTTTCAGTTACTTTAAATTACACAGGTATTCATTGCTTATTAGCTTTTTATATTTCCCAGCGCGACGTTTCGACTATAGTGCCTCGCTCAAGTCTCTTCAATTTGAGGATAGTTCTGGAATACGAGCCTTGAAGCGAATAAGTAGGTAATATAGATAATAGAGTAGCATAGATAACAAACTCTAAAATATTTATATAAAAAAACTTGGGAATGTAAAACGTTAGACAATAAAAAAATTACTTTACAAAACCACCCATGTAATAGAGAAAAATTTTGAAAATTCTAGATAAAAGAGTTACCGCTGTTTTCTGAAAGCTCGGTCAAAGCTAATCGGGTGTTAAGTCACTTTCTATCTCTATCTAATTTGAAGTAAAAGCTGAAATAGCAAGTGACTTGACAGCCTATTCGCTTTGATCGAGCTTTAAGAAACTAGCCGTTAGTGTTCAACTATGACTAGATATAAAAAAGCTATAAATCAGGGAATTTATTAGCACATCGACTTTATCTTAGAACTAGTAAAGAGCCGCCGTTCTAAATTTAACTTTAAGAACTTACGCATAGGATTCTTATTTAGTTTTAAGTTAAAGCTATTCGAAATTCAACTAATTATGGCAAAATTACGAGTAGGTTCCTTCTCCAGACAGCAACATTATATTTTTAATTAGGTGGTGTGTTGCCGTACGGAAACCACAATAAACAGTAATCAATACACAATAATTAAAACATATTATTATGTATTTCAAATTATGTTTGTTGAAGTGCTTTTTTTATACAACTAGCTGATGGACCAAGCAAGTGGCCCACCTGATGTTATGTGGTAACTATCACCTATAACAAAGTATGCCATGCCTCGTAAGTCACGCGCGATAGGACGTGCATCGCTGCCTTGCGTCCATCAAATTGGGGCATACAGATGCCAAGCCTCATTTTTTATACACATAATGATTAATCATAATAGTTTGGTTGAATTACATCTGATTTGGTTATAGTTAAGTGCTCAAGCTTGAGTAATAATATTTTTTTTATCGAATATCACTTATAAAATAGAATGCCAAAAATTTTAACATTAAAATGATAGGTAATAATTTCACATTAGGCCAAATTAGACCACCATTTAGTCGGTTTTAGTCGCCATTATCCAAAGAAATGGCTTTAAGAATCTCCACAATGCACGCCCTCTTTTCACTGTTCAGATCAGTTCTAGATTCTAAGAACTTCTTCAAAGAATCTTGAACCTTAGCTTCTTTATAATCTGATACAATTTCGTTGTTCTTCGAAGTTATAAACAAAAACGCTATCAGGTTCTCCGCTACTTGGATTGGCATTTTCGCGCAGTTTGTGTCGACTAGTACCGAAATGTGCTTACCGATTTCGGACTTTATGAGCTGAGTGCTAAAGCTCTTTTCGAAATCGTAGTCCGGCAGCTCAGAGTCTTGTGTGAGTTTCTTCAGTGATTCTATTGCAAGTAGAGTGAGAGCAAGAATGGCTTCATCCTGCATGAGTGAGTGAGACACCAGCAACATGTTGACCAGACTGGAAATGCATCCATCGACCTGAAACCAGCAATTATGATTCAATATTTCTGTTGAATAGACAAAACGAGCAAGTTTTTGTTTGAGTAGTTGCCTGGATGAGATCGCTCTCAGCGATAAGGTCGCTCATTATTTTGCCAACCTGTATCATGTTTCTGTGTGGTGAACAATAAAGATTTATGTACATATCTAAGCTTAGCGTGATTTTATCTTATATATATATATATCTTCTGCAGTAGCGTAAACGCAAATGGTTATGATCGCGGGTAGTCGGTGGATGGAAAGGGCTCAGGATCGTTCTTCTTGGAAGCGGATAGAGGAGGCCTATTTCCAGCAGTGGACTTCTGTGGGCTGTTGATGATGATGAAGTGAGGGAGTGAAAGAACGCAATCCGTACTTGCACTAGCTTCGTCCGCTGGGTGGGGTCGCGCAGCTGCTTGACCGTCCAGGCGAGCAGGCGCGGCGCCTCCCCCCCCGCGCCCGCGCCCGCCCCCTCGCGCGCCCACTCGCACGCCGCCGACAGGGCGCGGGGGTCGTTGGCTAGCTGCTTGGCCAGGCATTCTGGAAACACAATGTTATTTTGAATCGTCTGTCTTTCCTGACCATTATAACATGAGTCTCTCCAAGGCAACTACTATTCTCTATTGCAACACCCTAACAGGGTACATTATGTATTGAATTAAAATTATTTAGTCATAAGTCCTGACAATGTAAAATCTACATACATAACAATGCAATAAATATCTGAATACTGAAGGCAAGAGTGAATAGGTGTCTTCTAGACCATTCTGCTCCACCGTAGGCTACATCATCGCTTACCATCAGGTGAGATTGTAGCCAAGGATGGTCTATACAGTTAAAAAAAACGGCTAGCCCCGGCTTCGCACGGGTGGTCTTTTTTTTATTTAATAGGTACCCAAATGTATAATTATAATATTACTAGTTGCGCCCCGCGGTTTCACCCGCGCAGATTAAAATCCCGGTATTCCCACGGGATAAAAAAACCTATGTGTGATTCCAGATTATAAACTCTGCCAAGTTTCATGCAGATCCGTTCAGCCGTTCCAGCGTGAAAGAGTAGGAAACATCCATCCATTCATATTTACAAACATTCGCTTTTTATTTAAATTTGATCAACCAGATTGTCTGAAATAAATAAATATGGGTGGACTTTCCACACAGCACTAGTGGGGATCGAACCCACGCAGAAGGCAGAGCAACTACCAACCGAGCTGTAAAATGAATAAATTAAACTGTCATGAACCTCAGAGGATCCGAAAAACGGTTCTCCCGTCAGTTTTGTTTCGAACATCTGTCGCTGGCGGCTAGCTTCACAAAGTTCATAATATTAGATACCTTGTCCATCCAGTAGCATTCTTATTGCCGCCAGCAGTTTATAAGCGACATGATGGTCCGTCTGCTTGGGCAGTGCGCTCAGCAACAGGTTTCCGGCCCGTCCGCTCTCGGCCGCGGCGCGCTTGTTACTGGCCGGCACTGCGAGGTTGCGCAGAGCTGATAACGCCGCGTGCTGGATACGAATGAGGGTGGGGGCTTCCTGTTCCGCTGCTTCTAGGTTCTGGTGTTTTTCGTATATGTCTGCAAATTAATGAATGAAAACTCGTTATTATAAACCTAACAAACTGACAAAATAAGAAACAAATTATATAGCAATTATGACACAGACACAAAATGTAATGTATTTATATTAAAATGTTCTGATATTTTTCATAATCGTTCTTTTCTACCACGGAATTATTAGTATTACATTTACAACACACATGATTATTTTTAATAATTTAGATGATATGTCTTCTATGTGAAATAAAGTTCTTTAAACTGAATCAAAAAGTTTGTTTTTATACAACCAGCAGAACAAGAACAAGCAGAACAAGCAGATGACCCACCTGATGTTAAGTGGTAACCATCACCTATAACAAAGCATTGCCTCGTTGGTCACGCACATAGGAACGTGCCCTACGGTGCACTGCCCTGCGCCCATCAACTTGATGCATACAGATGTTAAGCCTCATGTTGCTGTAATTACACCGGCGACCACACTCTTCAAACCGAAACACAACAACGCTGCTTGGCGTAGTACAATTTTTCTTTATGAATAACTGACCTAGTAATTTATCAAAAATTCCACCCTCCATCATATGCTCGCAGTAATCGTCTTGTCGTGCGAAGTTGCCGATGGCTAGGACGGCAGTTGTCAAGAGGGTGTAGTCTTCAGAGTCCAGCCATTTTACAGCTGTCCGATATACTTCTCCTGAACCCTTGTTGTAGAGAATGTGCATTGCCTCATCTGCGGGTGACAAGAGAAGATTTGAGAAAGTACAACCTCCAAACCTAGGTACATCTACAGACAAGCAGTCATGCTTGCTTTGCTGTGTTCCGATTTGAGACTACAGAGAGACATAGGATCCCTGTGCTCTATAATAGTCTGTACAATGGGGAGTGTTTTGGTACTGTTCAGTTTGGTGCCTGTAAAAACCAGATTCCCAACCACCTGGATGGCTGTTTTTCCACTCCTAATCGTTTTTGCGTTTAAGTAGTTTTAAGGGTGTCATTTAACATACTTGGCAGTCCTGTAAGTAGGTATTGAAGACATGAAAATCAGCTCATTTAGTTGTAATATCTGGGTGACCGAGCTTAGCTCGGTTTTTTAAGCAACCGAGCAAAGCCATCGACTGAAGTAGGTTAAAAAATAATACCTAGTATTACCTATTACTCGCCAATAGATGTCAGGACGAGTCATTAGGTGTTATGTTTAAGTAAAAATCCTTGAAGTGGTTTCTGGGATTCAGATTACAAATAAATAAGTATACAAGAATTGCTTGTTTAAATGTATTAGATATATACAAGGATACAGATCAAGTTACATAACGCCAAAGAAAAATGACGCTTACTACAAGGACAAAAGCAAGCAGTATATTGTATAACCTGATGCATAATATGTACCAAGTCAATCAGATCAAGAAACAGATACAGTATTACCTCCAGTGAGCACACCTATCAGCAGCTCACAGGTGTGCTTCACTATGCTTTCCACCTCAGCATCGCTGGCAGATAACTGGCCGGCTTCATGTCTGGCCATGAGCTGCTGAAGCCGAATGCAGAGTATTTCTCCACCACCTTCACTGGCTATGAGGGTCTTTACTGGATCTGGAAGGAAGATTTTGATGAGACACAATAAAAAAGTGAAGAAATTGTATATTATTTTTACATTGCTATACTGTAATCTGCAGAGGTTGGAAATAAAGTAGTTATTTATGTACTTGCATCGAAATGTTGATATTAATGTGGATCTTCCTGGGATTTGTAATGTACAATCTCAGGTGGCCAATAATATTATAAATAATATAATAAAAAAAACCTCAGAGATAAATAAGACAAATAAATCAAAGAAAATTAACATACAATTCTTATAATTACATTAATGCACAATACTAATTATGAAGTCTTATGCAATTTCTTATACATAGTCTTTTTTTGAATACGAAAATACTTTTGCTTCTAATCTAGACTCGTGAGGTTTTACTTAATCCTATCAGAATCATTATCCGTCCACATTGGAATTTTGCAACTTCGGACTTCGGATATTCTCTGTAAATGAGTTCTTTCATAATTTAATATATTTCTATAGGTACCCATCCTATTATTATTATTATATCCCTCCCCATCCCCAATTATAGAAAAATACAATGGACTTTGATACCAAGGCATG
Organism: Plemyria rubiginata; assembly: GCA_963576535.1. Classification (NCBI taxonomy): domain Eukaryota; kingdom Metazoa; phylum Arthropoda; class Insecta; order Lepidoptera; family Geometridae; genus Plemyria; species Plemyria rubiginata. The sequence continues at coordinate 3,060,357 of OY754910.1, forward strand.
GTAAATAGTAGATACCAGCTCTGTAAGTTCCTGATATCTCTTGGTCCCCTGGGCTAAACAGTGAGCCTTTATATTTGAAATTTTTGTGAGAGCATGAAAGACCACAAATATTTTAGGGAGATCTTTGCCAAGCAGTAAGACACAAAAGGTTATTAAAAAAGTTACCATGTTCAACTTGTGCATTGAAATGCTCTAAGCACAGTTGAGATAACTCCAGGTTAGCAGTCACCCGAAGCACATTCAACACGTCTATATTAATCTCATCACCCAGGAATATATCTTGCACATTGTCAATAACTACACTCAACAGCTGAAGTGAAGAAGAAACTGTCTCATCATCCATGTCATGTTTTAGTAGCTCTAAAGATAATATTCTATGTACAGAAACAAGGACATTGTAGTGCACAATAGCCACGCAAAAATTCTCGCCACCAATGCCAAAGTTCAACAATGTTTTACAAATTAAAATCTTAATGGGCTGTTGGGCCTTATCCATACAGTTATCCAACAACTTTTTGAGTATCACAACTCCATTGCATTCAAGGATTATGTTTCTAGATGTATCGCAGTCACAGCATAGGTTGCCTAAGGCTCTACAACATTGTTTTACAAGCTCATAATTATCCGCAGTGTATTCTTTATCTAAAATCTGTAGGATGGGTTCAATTATATCTTTATTGGCGTATGTTTCGCGTTTCTCTTCACATTTGACGAGCTCCGAAACTGCTTGTACAGCCAACAGTGTTATTTCTTGGTCGCTACTGTTTAGTAAGGATTGAATGCAAGACGAAACATCGAATTCGTAATCTTTTCCAGTTTTTATGATGTCGTTAAGTTTCGCCTTCAAGTCGTTTACATTGCTTATATTCTGTATTACTAGCGTTTCTAGAGAGGTAGATTTCTTGGCTGAACAACCTAGAAGCAGAAATATTGCAGATAAATGAATAAAACAGAGGAAACAGTTGATAGGTACCCTAGTGGTTAGTTCTGTACCTTCCATTTTCTACTACAATTTTCGGCAGGCAAACTAATTTTCTGAAGCTGTTAGCAACAGCAGCGGTTCTTTAGTTTCATGGATCGAATTATTAGAATATCTAAATCTTGTTTGCAGTCACCACACCCTACAAAAACAAAAAATCTTCGGCAGAAATCAAACAAATCGATCGCTTTGCGCTTTGGTAGAAGAAATGAATAAATTATTTGTGGATATTATGACAATGACATTTCATTTGACTGACATTGAAAAACAAAATGATTGATTGATCGGAGACTATTTGGCAAGGAATTTGAATACAAGTAAGTATGTCTTTATTCAAATTCCTTCAATGTCTTTATTCAAAGGCGAAAGCCTGCCTGCGACGCAAGAGGTTGCGGGTTCGATTCCCGCCTTGGAACAAATTTGTGTACGATCTGCAGAAATTTGTTCCGATGGTCTGGGTGTTTTCTATGCATAATAAAAAAATATCTATCTATGTAAGTATATAATGTATTAAATATATCAGTTATCTAGTACCCATAACACAAGCTTTGAATAGCTTACTTTGGGGCTAGATAGTGCTGTGTGGATTGTCCAGCATTATTTATTATTTATTATTTATTTCAGACGTACAATAAAAAGGTATTTACATGTATCAATGTATCTACTACTTTAACTTTCATAGTATTCGTAATATTCGTAATATTCCTTGCTATTTGGCTGCCCAAGGGCTGTCCCAACCAAAACCTATTAGCAATTTTTTTGGCATACTTTTTTTGCGACATCCTCCCTTGAATATTCAGCCGCGTGCTAAGCAAAAACACCCGTATTTTTATCCTATTTAGCTACAGGGCTACGTGCGTGACCCATTAATCCTAGTAACTGACACTGCAAATGCAAAACAAAATCAAATAATATGTAGGTACTTACATAGGTAATGTACATATAAGTACCTACCTATGTAATATTTTCCAAATTCAAATCTCGTAAAATACCTACCTACCTAATAGGTGTTTGCCTAACCTACAACTTAATCAAGTTGCACAGTCTAACATAACTTTCTTTACCTACCCTAATTACCTACCAAATATTCTGTAGGTAGGTAGGTAGGTATCTAGTCGTAACTTAGCATAGGAAACTGATAGGTAGGCAATAAAAAAGCAGGCTACCTACCCACTGGCATATGAGCGTAAAATGGCTTTTCCTCACCTTGAAATTACTGCCATCGTAAGGTAAAAAGTTGTAGGCGTCGTTCTATAGAATAGTTATATACTACCTAGGTAGGTACCTACCTAAAGGCAAAGTATCGGTCATAATATAACCGTCGGCAGTGGTTATAATTCACAATGGATTCATGTTTTTGCCGTAAATAACAAGCCTGGGTTTTTCATAACTCGCTATTATGAAGGATAGTTTGCTATGAAATTATTTTTAGAATTTATTCTGGTGTCCTGTTTTTTAGGTTTAGCTCATTCTAATCAGACTTTTCGGTATGAAAAGAGGCACATGTTTGGTTTGGGTCAGCGGATGTGAGTATCTCTATCTAACTACTAACCAGCCACATATCGCGGTTGAATACCAGTAACATATTGTAACGTTTTCTACACTAATCTGCACTAATAATTAAAGAAGAAAGATTTGTATTTTTATATTAAGTTCGTAACGAATAAATTCAAACTATTGATCTGGTTTAATTTTATACCATCAAAATGCTACATTATCCCTGAGTAACTTCAAATAAATTTTAATGGTGAAAAAATTTACCTATGCCAACTTTGCGAAACCAGGACGACCACTCTTTATTATCTTAAAATTTTCAGTCCGAATTTCCACCTCCTTAACCGGAAGGTTTACGAATATCCCCAGCCATTGCCATCATCTACGTCGAATGAGCCATCCATGTTAGTGATGCGTCAGCCATATCCCAGTCTCTATCAAGGCACCAAAGCCTCTGATGATGTGAGAGTTTTCAGAAAGGAGTTTAGCTATCCCGCCACGCCAGTTGGCCATAGAGTGCTTTGCGAGGAGCTGCTGGATTGCACTGTAAGCTATTCGCCCAATAAAACAACCTTGCGCTTTTAAAAAAAAACTTCGCACGTAGATAATTTATGTTGCAAGACATATCTAAATAAACAAATAAATATTGGTGGTCTTTTCACACAGCACTATCTAGGCCCTAACTAAGCCTGTGATGTTACCACATAGCTGATAAAATACATATATATTTTTTTACTAGCCGAAACATAAGGCAGGCCACTCTTTGAAAAGTAACTACCTATCTAGGTTGAACGAAATCACGCATAATGCAAATAATAACGAATTATTTTCAGATTACTTTCATGGCCATTGAAACGGAAACAAGCACCCCCATAATCCTTCGAGGCGGAGCGGGCTACCGTCATTTCACAGTGGTTGTGAAAGCCAAGCCTTATGAGACTCTAGAAGGGAACATCCGAGTCTACTGCCGAAGGGCAAAGGAGGAAAATCTGTGACCAGAAACTTCAAGATTTTAAAACATTCACAGAAGAGAGTAAAAAGACTCAGCAGTCATCCGTTTTATTAGTTAGCGACAATAACCCCCGGTTTCTGAAAGCGCGATTAACACTAATCGGCTGTCAAGTCACTTGCTATCTCTATCTAATTTGAAGTAAAAGCTGAAGAATCCAACTCCAATCTTCTTCATTTTTTATTTCTCGCTGATATTCGTTACTGTCTAAGGACCTTCTTCGACTCCCAATCTCGATTTGGTTGGTATTTTGCCAGATAAAATCGCCGCACCGCGAATAAATAAATAATGATGATGTTGGGACTTTTTCAATCGAAACAGGTATTTTTCGAATTTGACAGCTCTAAGCAAGCCCATAAAACTGCCTGTAAACCTGATAATTCTATCCTTAATAACAGTTCTGACCCATTCAACTTTCAAACGAATCGCAATGTTTACAAATACAGCTGTGTAATATTTGCAGTTGACCTAACTCAATGCCTATCTCCCGCGACCTATCGTAACCTAATGTACCTACATAAATGTAACCGACTACAGGAGGTTTACAAGACACCTACAACTTGACTTAATTTTATGTAGGTGCCAATTAGCTACCTGCTTACAGATTCAGTAATCCAGTACAAACAACAATAACAATGGACAAACAGTTTATCGCTTGCACCTCATTACCCCCCACCCATTATAAATACCACAGAACGAACTTATGAAAAATCGCAAAAACTAAATGAAATGAGCGAGCAACAAGATCTTGTTGGGCGGTTGTCAGACCTTAATAAATTAGGCCAAGCTCGTATACCGAACAGACGAATAAAACCACGGAATAGAGAAAACCTTAGAATGGTCAATTAGGTATATACTCGTACCACAACTGGTAAAATGATTATGGCAACCACGGCCCAGAGAACGTAGCTTGGAGAAATAGAATTAAATACAAAGAGTTAGCTAGTGTAGATAGAACAGCTATTACAATATTGGTTTTAAATGACTTGTTTAGAAGATCTAAATCAGAAGACCCTACCTAAACACCCACACGCGACTCGATTGTCGAAGTGGGACGTATGAAACGTATATCGTAAACAATTAAACGCGTTGGTTCCCGCAGGATCGAGGCGGTTTTGTCCGACTCGCTATATTGTCTTACACATGGTGTGATGTGAACGTAGCTTGGAAAAAAAAAAGGTTTTGTTGTGAGTGAAAGCTTTTTGAATACTTCCGCACAACTATTCCTTCACCATTTTGAGCTGAGTCAGCGTTTTCATCGATGAGTGATCAGATGGTAGCCACACATTTCTTTTAGTTTCATCACAGGCAACGGATAAAAATACTGTTGTGTGTTGTTTTAATTTAGATTTGCAGGCTTAGTTGAAAGACGATTTTACGAGTATGCTTTATGTGACAGAACTTGAGGGTCATCCCCACCGTGGAAAAATATTTGTGGAAAATACATTATCTATTGAATGTTTACCAATATTCGCAAAATTAATTTAAATTTATAGGGCCTTACTACAAAAAAATAGGCAAACGTTAAACACTGTCTAAACTTTTGACATCTCTTGCCATTGCGTAATGACAAACAGAGACAGCGCTAATTTTAGACATTGTTTAAAGTTAGACACCGTTTTGTAGTAAGAGAATTTAAAGCAGTATTTATATTTATTTATTTTTTATTTATATGTTTGTATGTATGGATTTCAAAAACTGATTTACTTTACTATTATCGTTGAATTACCGTGAAAATACACTTTTTTTTTAAATTTGTCACAGAATATTTTTTAGACAACCAAGAATTATTACCTCGTAGCAGGTTGCTACGACGTAGCTGGTCCTAGCTACGAACATTATGAATGTTAAAATTATCTTCAAATTCATTTGTTATGGTACCCGTTACTATGTCAAATTGTCAATGGTTTTCCATTACTATGAATGCAGATTGTGCAACACACTAACTGCTCTGCTAACGAGTTTAGAAATCTACTGTCACCACATTTCGGATCAGCCTGTGTATTCCCTCCCTAGTAATTATTGGTTATTCTGCGACAATAGGTAGATACCTAATGAAGAAGAGACGTTCAATACTGTCATTGTGTTTCTCGCGATACCCTCCAGTTATTTGTTATTATTTATTTTAAATTTTTATCGCCCGTCCAAACTAATAGAAGTCAACGACTTGCGATTGAAGTGCATAGTTTTGTGGTCAGTTTAAAGTTGTGAGTGACCCAAAATGTCTGTGTGTGGAATATCTAATTTTTTCCGAAGAAGGAGACCTTGTATCGAAAGGGTAAGTTATAATATTTACCAACAGTAAGGAAAACGCCAACAGCGATATGTATGGTTACATTTTTAGGCACATTGTGTGATTGTCTTAATGATAGATACCTACTGGATAGACGCCGATAAGTAATAGTAGTAAATAACACAACATTTTCACACTATACAACATAAAATACTTTAAAATTAATAGAGAATAATATTAAAATTAATGAGGTAGTAGGTAGGTACCTACAACTCAGTGTGAAGTGGTTTTTGAGAATTTAAGATGAATTTTTAAAAGTAGAATAAGATCCAGTATTTGGAAATACTATCATCATCGCTTTCTCTGTCCCTATGTCCCTATATCCCTATGTATGCTTAAATCTTTAAAACTACGCAACGGATTTTGATGCGGTTTTTTTCATAGATAGAGTGAGTCAAGAGGAAGGTTTATATGTATAATACATGCAGGATATAGTAGAAAAACAATGTGCAGGGGCGCGCGGGTGGGTCGCTAGTTTATTTATATATTTTGCTAAACGTAGGTAGTTTCTTCGTAGTCTTTGCCTTGTAGTTTTGTCAACTCCTTCTTTTGTCATATTGTATAGCAACAATAAGTTGGCTTTCTGCATAAAACACCTTCTTTGAAAGAAAGAAAACATATGTTTTTTCAAATACTTGCATAACGTTATTACCTACTAAAAACTAAAATAAGAGGCCTGGTCAAATAACCAAGAGTTGCAAATGGATGGATCCCTGACTCACTATAAAGTTAGTTTCATAGTCTTGCTGAAGATACGGTACATACTTAGGTACCTAGGGTATCCTGTATATCTATATAGGGTGGCCAAAAAGTCGTGGATCAAACGCAACTAGGGGTTAAATGGGGTCATCAGCTGCAAAAAATGGCTAATATCACTATCACTAGGTACACAGTATAAAACAAAGTCGCTTTCTCTGTCCCTATATCCCCGTGTTCCTATGTCTCTATGTATGCTTAAATCTTTAAAACTACGCAACGGATTTAGATGCGTTTTTTTTTATATTAGATTTTTTATATAGAGTGATTCAGGAGGAAGGTTTATATTATAATACATGCATTATATGTGTACCCGTGCGAAGCAGGGACGTGCGGGCGGATCGCTAGTATATTAAATTTAGGTAAGTAAGTAATTTCACTATATCTTATTGCCTATGCCACGCTAAGCGGGGTCCGCACAACAGGTTTTTTCTTCCACTCTCATCTATCATTCGTCATCTCGGTGCATGCAGAGGTACCTGAGGTATCTGTGAAAGGTAAATTCACAGTGCGTTGAAAAATAAAGTAAAAAAAATTTTTATTAAGCGATTCAGGTCCCCTCAGTACACTTCCCCTCAGGGGATCTTAGCATCCCCTTAGAGGGATATCTACCGTGTCTAGGGATCAAAGTCGTGAAGCTGTTTCAGCTTCAGTTTTAATAAAATAGAAAGTCGTAAAAATAAATGATCCTCGATTTAGAAACAAAAAATATGAATATCGTGTACGAAACGATGTCAACAAACTAATTTGTAGTGCCGGAGCTCGGCGGTAAAATTTTCAACAAAGTTATCAGTTTTCAAAAAGTCGTGTAAATTTATGTAAAGTAAGAAAGAATGAAGTCCAAAAAAGTATGTGAACTTATGAAAATACATACGAATTTTGTCAGGCGTCATTATAGTAAAGGTTTTTTTTAACTCCGCAGATTTTTTTTAAGCGTAGAGTTGCGATAAATGCTAATTATACATACCAAAGCAATCAGAAAAAAGTACCATAATACTTATATGCATAGATTATGTTATGCACATTTTTATATACATCATGCATGCACCTGTTAGCCATTGCATAAACTGCACATTATTTTAGGCTCCTCTCGATCCTAAGGTTATCTGGAACATTTCGCTTTTTAATGTTTAAGACAGCCCATGGTAGGTACATTACGTTAGTTTTTTAATTTTTTTTCTATTTTGTTTGTTTGTAAGGTTTGTACAATTAAGAGTTTTCATTAATTCATTCAAAAGTAAGAGAAAAATAGAATATCCAACAGCACGGTGTGTTGGTCAATGGACCTACATACTTATATAATTGAGTTTAATTGTCTTGTCAGCTAAATTGTCTCAATCAGCGTCAATAGGATGAGTGAGTCGTAAACTTGAATACCACCTAGTTTGTATTTGATAAAATACACGCAATGGTACGAGTATGTTTATAAACAACGCCTATTATAGCAGTACCTATGTTGCAATAAAGTTATAAGTAGGTATTTAACTGATAAGATCCGGTTATTGCACAAAACACAGTCATGGCTTCCACAACCAGTTGTTTAGTATAGGTACGTGGATTCGTAGCTTATTCGTTTGCTGGGTTAGTAGTGGGGAATGACTTTGGCATTTATTATAGCGGAGTGTTGTAACCATTGACCTACACGTGCGTGGTATGCCTGTAGGCACCTTGTAGATTAATCGTTAGGTATAAAACAAAAATTTCAAATTAATAATATTTGTACCATGTAATAATCACTACATAGTATAACGACGACCTCAGTGGCGCAGCGGGCGAGAGTCCGCCTGCGACGCAGAGGTTGCGGGTTCGATTCCCGCCTTGGAACAAATTTGTGTACGATCTGCAGAAATTTGTTCAGTAGTCTGGGTGTTTTCTATGTATATAATAAAAAATATCTATCTATGTATGTATACAGGGTTACAGGAAAAATCGTGCTAGATCCGTTAAGGGCGTGGAGTACCCATCATTTCTGACTTATTTCACTATGAAACACCCTACCCTAAACATAACCCTTTTCAAGCAATTCGACTTTTAATTTTTTTATTGAAAATTTTGTGCACCTTAATTATTATTATTATTGCATTTTTACATGTGTAATAAGATGCTTTAGGATGTCAATCATTAAAATAGTGCATAAGTTAATTGAATAGACCGTAGTAGACAAGTGAAAGTTAAGAAATAAGAAAAAATACTAGAAAGTTTATTTTTCTCTAAGGGATATCTAAAAAAAATATTATGGCAATTGTTTGTGAAATAAGTCAGAAATGATGGGTACTCCACGTCCTTAACGGATCTAGCACGATTTTTCCTGTAACCCTGTATAATGTATTAAATATATCAGTTATCTAGTACCCATAACACAAGCTTTAGTAGCTTACTTTGGGGCTAGATAGTGCTGTGTGGATTGTCCAGCATTATTTATTTATTTTATAAAACAAAGTCGCTTTCTCTGTCCCTATATCCCTATGTCTCTATGTATGCTTAAATCTTTAAAACTACGCAACTGATTTTGATGCGGTTTTTTTAATAGATAGAGTGATTCAAGAGTAAAGTTTATATGTATAATACGTGCATGATATGTGCACCCGTGCGAAGCAGGGGCGCACGGGCGGGTCGCTAGTTACGTATAAATCAAGAAATTTGAACAAAAAGAACAACATTAGAAAAAGTTTTTTTTATGAAGTCTAATTTTTTTTTGTATTTTCATCTTTATCATAGATCAAGTGATATAAAAGATGCAAAATTATGCTGAGTAGATAATTTTCACGCCCCCATCTTCAGCACTATCCTACGCATCGTCTGATCCAATTTTAAATGTCAGATAGATAATTGTGCAACGTTTTGGCGACCGATCAACGCCGCCGCTTCGTTGGTAGACCTGTCTCCCGAGTTCAAAACTAAAATACTTTAGTAGTTCTCTTATACCTCTGCTTGCAACAACCAAGACGCGCGCGGACGATCTCCAAAAACGCGGGTGCCAACATCGAGAAAAAAAATTTAATTGTCCTGCTTTTGCGCCAAAAATAATCTGTGTTTTCTGTGACATTTATGTTGATTTTATGTAGTCTTCTTTGTGTTTCGTTGCGTAGTGGTTCATATGGATCCTACACAAAAAATGGAAAGGCGAAGGTGATTAAAAAGTTAATTTGGTAGCAATTATATTAAATTTGTTTGTGAGCTGGCTGGGATTAGTAATCAGGCATCACTCATAAAAATCATTATAATAATAATAGCACATTTTTTTGTGCGCTGGGATTAGTAATCAGGCATCACTCAAATAACTCATGATAATAATAATAGCACATTTCAGACAATAAATATAGTTTAATCACAAATACATTGATACATTCAGCAAGCACTAATGATATTTACTATCAAATAATGTGCAACGCGCTAGGAGCATGTTAAAACTTCTAACGACACACATTTTGAGTAAGTCATTTGCACAAAATTCTACGGCTATTTAGTTAAATATTTTGTCACTCTAAGCGTCTAAGCGTCTTGCTTCTACCTTCATCATGCGAACCGCCAAGGAGTGGAACTCATTGCCGTCGTCTGTCTTTCCTGATTCCTACAATTTGGGTGTCTTTAAAGCAAGAGTGAATAGGTGTCTTCTGGACTGTTCTGTTCCATCGTTGGCTACATCGTCGCTTACCACCAGGCGAGATCGTGGCCAAAGAACGGTCTATTAAGTAAAAAAAAACTCTTTTTTGTGAAATCAGTGTCAGTGAACCTAGGGTATCGTAGCACCCCTACGCGCCGTAGATACCTACTACGCGGTGCAGTTCAAAGTGAAACAGAGAGATACTTTAATTTGATTACTTGGCCTAATAGAATTAGCGACAATGCAAGTCTTTTGAACGTCAAGTGACCACGTACATTCTTTGCTAGCGTTGTGAAAAAATCTGTTCTAAATTTGATTTTTTTGTGGCGTCTGCTACTAACAGTAATGATAAGATCAGTTTCATTGAAATTTTACAAGTAATTACATTACTTTAATTATTATTTAGATTTTAAAATCAGTATTGTAGTGATCTACTTTAAAAAATATTTAGTTTTCCCACGCAAACAAAGTCTAATTGTCTAGAAATCGCAATGTAGCAATCGCAATAAACTTAAAAAAAATGCTACCATCGCATTAATACGCTTGACTTCGCGCGTTCGTTCGTTTGCTTGTTTTTTTTTATTTGTTTAAATTAACTTTATACACGTTATATTTCTAATTTAGTTCAAAATCTAGATAAGTTACGGTGTTTCTCTGATCTTATTTACTCAACACCATTTCAAAATAGCAGAAGCTTTAAAATCATCCAATATTCAGTTTCTTTTTTCTCTCTCTTGTTTTTTGTAAAAATCATATTCATTTCCCGAATAAACATAAACATTCTAAAACAATCATCTCAAGGCTTTCATCGGTGCTTAAAATCTCCACATAAAATCACAACTTTTTCTTTGCATTCTGATAAAATTAACTTCAACTTTAGTATTTCGTTGGAAGGCCTACGTTCCAACAAAACAAACTAATGTTAAGCCCACCTGCAATTATAGCAATGAAAAATTATTCTACAGTCTAACAGATTATCATCGTAAATAGTGCTATTGTAAAATAATTCAAGTCTAACTGATAATCATCGTAAATAGTGCTATTGTAAAAGCTAGACTTGCTCGAACGTGCATTGTGCAAAGGCTGCCTAATTTCACAATAATCAGTCAAATCAGTGTCGTGTCATAAACGCTTGACTAAAAAGTAGAATGTTCCGCCCGACGTTTTTCCGCAAACTGAGCCTGGACTCGTCTGAAGCCAGCTATGGAATTGACAGGAGCCGACGCGCCTCGCTGTCCGCCGAGCAGCGGCGCAAGTTGTCTATGCTACGGACCTCTAGCATACCATCCCCGTTGACACCGGTGAGCCACATTTACCATTTGGTACCCTGCCCGACAAACTGCTGCTCTCAGGTACTACGGGATGTGTTGGGCCGTGAGCTATATGCAATGTGCGTGCGTTTATTTTCTGATTATGAATATTTTACACGTCTTCTGAGTGTTTCCCACTGACTTACATACGTGACATGACTTACACACATAGACTGTTATTTCTGAGAGTCTGTTGTGTTACCCTATTTAAATACTGTCCCAGGCAATACAGCGTAAAGTGAAAAAGTTGTACGTTACAGGAGAATGGATGAAAGAAATGTCTCACCACGCCCCGTAGTAGATATTCCTCTTGAAAGAATACTTCATAATTGTTTCGCATAGGTAACGCTTATTCTTACAGAGCTCTAAATGACTCAAGCTTATAAAGCTCCTATTGTTTAAGAGGAGTAACTACCCTTCTTTTGAGTTTTATGCACTGGTGTGAAGTTAATGACCAATAATGTGCCTACCACCATGTATAACGGATATAATATACAACAGACAATACACTATTATTTAAAAAAATACTCGTACACACTACACTCAATTCTAGTATCATTGCTTTAGATTCCTCTAGGTTAATTCTAAAAAGAAGATGAGTAATTTCAATGAAGTCGTAAATTACCACGCATATTGTATGCAGCTCAGTCTGATTTCTTGTTGCTTCCGAATAAATAACAATAACAACGTGTTCGATCGGCAAATTGTTGTTTTTGATTGTGAATAAAGTCCGTGTTAATATTATATACTGCTACCGTGAGCGTCTGCAAAGTTAATGGTTTTCTATACAAAAAATGAAATTGTCGGTTGGCTCTGCGTGCATTGTTAAAGTAGCGCTTTGCTTATTCTATCATCAGAAGCCATTAATGGCTGCAACATGCAATAAACATTATTTCAATAGCAAGGTATACATTCTGTCAAAACATTTTTCATAAATCTATTTGACAGCAAACTACAAACGCTGGACGACTTCAAACACCACCGCATACAAATAAATAAAGATCTATATTTACTTTACGACAACGGTTGTTAGATAAAGTTCAAGAAAAATCTGTTTAACAAAATAAATCAAATCAAAAAACTTTTTTTTTTTTACAAAAACACAGGAGACATACAAAAAGAGAACAATGAAATATTGGCTATGACTACAAAATCGGTCGTCAAATAAAATATTCAAGTTAATTTGTTTTAGGGGCTGACAACCGTCAAACTACTTCACGCTCGCATATTTCAATATTTTGTAAAATAAATACTTATAATACTCAGTCGATGCAGCACCTGCTCTCCTGTCCCCTGTGCCCGACCACCTGCACTCGCGAGGACCTGGTCAAGCAACGGGACGAGGAATCGAGGTCGCCTCTTACTGGGCTCACGTTATATAACGTTAGCTATGCCCAAAGAATTTAGATACTAGCCATTGACCCGAAAGAAGAAGAAGAAAATAAATAATCACTGAAATTATCTAGGAGAAATCGCAATCAATAAAAAAATGTTAATAAAGTCCTTCATGGTAGGTAATGCAATGACATAACACCCCTGGTGTTGTTGGTGTCTATGGTTGACGGCGACCGCTTATTATCAGGTGGGCCGCAAGACCGTTTGTCTTTTACATTAAAAAAAGACAAGCAATCGAATGTGCGAGCGAAAAGTTTTTTGCGTTTGTCAGCCACAAAACTTTTTTTTGCGTAACTATGTATATGAAAGACAATATTTTGGTACGTCTACGCACGCATCGTCTATAAACGTTTTATGGGATTGGTGATAGACAGGTGGTGTGATAGTGATGTACAGTGTTTGTGCCAGCTGTCAAACCACAGTAGGTAGCGATTATTGATGCTTTGTCTAACCCAATTTCGCGTAGACTAAACAGTTTAGGACTATGGTTTATGCAGGACTATAATAAGAGTAGTGCAGCAGTGCTATTTCGTAAAAAACTAAAATCACGGGGGTATCACCTAGTGGATCCACGCTCACTTCGATCATAAGCTTCGTCTCACTCGTTGGCATTTTGACTGCTCTTAGGTGAGTTATACAAATACAAATACAAATTCATTTATTTGCCAAAAACAATTACATTATAATAGTTACTGATGGTCCCCGCACAAGGACAAGCCTGTATCGCGGGAGGCCAGGGTAAAAAAGAGCGTGATTTACTTATACAACAGTTTACATACAAGGCACAAGACACGAGACTAAACACAGGAGACGGATAAACAGCTAAAGAACACGACATGATGTAAAAACACAGTTAACATAGCATAAAAATGTGTATATAGTTATTTAAAATTAATAAAATAAAAATAAAACAGAATAATCATAATAAATACAATAAATTAATAAGTCAATTATAATAATTACGAGAGTCAGACCAGAATCTCCAAAATGCTTTCCGTAGCGTCATAATCAAGGGTGAGAAGCCACTTTCTTATTCTTTCTTTTACACTTTCTTATTCTTTTTTTTTCAGTTCTGTTGACAGAATAGCACTTCAGGTGCGGAGTACTGTGGCAGGTTGCCATCAAGCCCTATCACATTGTTCGTTTATATTTGCATTTAATAGCTATTTGCGTTTTAACAGGGCGTTTACAAAATGCCACCGTTTCAGAAACTATTAGACACTCAAGTACATACCTAGCCAAGAGTAGTAGAGCTCTTTGTGAAGGGCTCGTCCGGGGAAGTACTACCACCACGCCTTTTTCTGCCGCCAAGCAGCAACGCTGAGTTTCGGTTTGAAGAGTGTGGTCGCCGTGTGCATGTCTCCAGCTTCCTCATATTGAAAATGTTATTTCTATAAATGCCAATATTTAAAGCATAATTAGTGCACTCATAGATTTGAATCATAATTTAGCTGCCAAATAAACAACGATGCTATAAGCTTATAATAGTGTGTAAGCTGGAGTAACATGTCTCCAGCTGCCTCAGTCAGTGTGGGCAAACGGCTAATGATAGAGATATATAGTAAACGCAAGGATTTAGTACCTATTTAGTGCACCTGGTACCAAAAATTTCAGGTCTGTAGCTAGGAAACTCTTCGAGTTATAAGACTTCATTAACGTGTAAGCTGGAGTAACGGTACGTGAAAAAGCATATGCTCGTTCTCTGGAATGGCTGGAGCTAGCAGGTTGCTTTAAGTCTCCAGATTTAGTACCAAACGAATTAGCGAGGTACCAAATATTTGAAGTGTCTCTGTTCAAAACTCTATGAGTTACAAGCTTTTCCAGCTTTTTTTGTTTGTCCAGCTTGCACATGTTGGATCTCAGCAACCACAATAGGTACAGACTCGGTTGATGTCTCTGAACCGAGCTATGAATTAGTGCACTCGGTACCAAAAATTTGGAATCTCTAGGACAAGCAGTTCTGTTGTAATCAGCAAAATAACATTTTACCGCTAAAAATTCAAAGCATTTCGACGCGACCACAAAAATGATGCGTTGCCGCTCTGAAGGTGATACTACGCGCCAGTCACTGGTTGCGTCTATTTTATTTTTTGTTTTTGTCACATCCGCATGAACATCCGCATTATTGGTGCGATGCGGATGTCCAAATCGATGCGGAAGAAACATACATAGATACAAGAGGTGCGTTTTTACTGGTAGGTAGCCCCTCTTTTTACCTTTTTGGCAGTGTTAAAATAACGGAGTTGTATCTGTATCTACATAGGTACCTACTCAAAGCGCCAGTTCTTTAACACCTACCACAGTACCCATAGGAGAAGTTAAGTAGTAAAACTAATAAATGATTAGGTACCTACGTAAATCTAAATTTACCTAATTATTTATTTAACTGCTACCTACCATAATACTGGTTTATATAGGTAGGAAGGATTCGTTTTTGCAAATCGAAAACCTCTCAAATTTGAATGACTTGACTTCGGTCTGATGACGATTCACTTGACATGACACTAGCAAGATTAGATTGGCTGTCAAACTGTCAAAATACGGACGGACGGACATGCTTCTCGCTCCCTGCCTTGCCTGCAAATTCTGCAATATATATAATTGGTATATTTTAACCTCTCAAATTCGAATGACTTGACTTAGTTTGATGACGATTCACTTGACATGACACTAGCAAGATTAGATTGGCTGTCAAACTGTCAAAATACGGACGGACGGACGTGCTGCTCGCTCCCTGCCTTGCCTGCAAATTCTGCAATATAATTGGTATATTTTATCAAAAAAAAAATATAAAATGTCAAACCATACCAAACTATTTAATTGATGAGATATGGCAACATACAACGCCCCGCTCTTCAACGCACATCGGAAAGAGAAGGGTATAATAATTATGCCTTCAGAAATTTAAAGGACTGAGTGCATACAAAAAAGACTCTTATCGCGGGTAAAATACGTTCAAATCCGCAGAGCGTAATATCACCTTCAGAGCGGCAACGCATCATTTTTATGGTCGCGTCGAAATGTTTTGAATTTTTGGCGGTTAAATGTTATTTTGCTGATTACAACAGAACTGCTTGTCCTAGAGATTCCAAATTTTTGGTACCGAGTGCACTAATTCATAGCTCGGTTCAGAGACATCAACCGAGTCTGTACCTATTGTGGTTGCTGAGATCCAACATGTGCAAGCTGGACAAACAAAAAAAGCTGGAAAAGCTTGTAACTCATAGAGTTTTGAACAGAGACACTTCAAATATTTGGTACCTCGCTAATTCGTTTGGTACTAAATCTGGAGACTTAAAGCAACCTGCTAGCTCCAGCCATTCCAGAGAACGAGCATATGCTTTTTCACGTACCGTTACTCCAGCTTACACGTTAATGAAGTCTTATAACTCGAAGAGTTTCCTAGCTACAGACCTGAAATTTTTGGTACCAGGTGCACTAAATAGGTACTAAATCCTTGCGTTTACTATATATCTCTATCATTAGCCGTTTGCCCACACTGACTGAGGCAGCTGGAGACATGTTACTCCAGCTTACACACTATTATAAGCTTATAGCATCGTTGTTTATTTGGCAGCTAAATTATGATTCAAATCTATGAGTGCACTAATTATGCTTTAAATATTGGCATTTATAGAAATTACATTTTCAATATGAGGAAGCTGGAGACATGCACACTGGTCGCCGGTGTAATTACAGGCAAATAAGGCTCGAATTGATGGACGCAGGGCAGTGCATCGAAGGGCACGTTCCTATCGTGCGTGACTTACGAGACAATGTACAAAGTGGTAGGGTAGGGTGGGTAGGGATAGTCATAAAATACCGGAGCCACATTCCAAATAATGTATCTAACACTGACCGCCGGTTTCTGAAAGCTCGATCAAAGCTATTTGACTGACTAGTCACTTGCTATTTCTGCGTTTACTTCAAATTAGATAGAGATAGCAAGTGACTTGACGCCGATTAGCTTTGATCGAGCTTTCAGAAATTAGCTGTAACACTTCTATAGATAAATCTGATGCCACGTAAAAGTCAGTCGACTTAAAAGTTTATACGTATTGATCAATTTTATTTCAGCAATTTATTAGTTTTTCTTTTATTTTCAGTTTTGTAGCGCTCAACTAAACTCGCTCGATCTTGAAGTTCCGTGGCCCTACACAAAACCAATAATTTCTTTGATTTTACGGCCTGCCATCCGAAATGTTAGTATTAATCGTACATTAAAACCAAAATTACTATTTTAAAGTCATCAATCTTCTGTTGCGTATGACGCTATTACTATCAATTTTTAGTTCTGTGCCAAAGTAATAAAAAATGGTTTGTTCGTCCTATTTATGAGAGAATAATTTTGTAACGTAATTTATGGTAGCTTGAACGGGAATAGTGGTCGTAGAACAATGAGGGCGAAGTCGCGATACATTTAGCGCGGACACGCCGCGTCAGGGTCTGATGTGACGTTGGTTTTGACCTTTCTCGTTAACGTTCGGTTTATTATCGCGCAATCTCGCGCAATTGTCAAAATAAACGTGAAGATTTGTGTGCTTTCACAGTCAGTGCACCATACTTTCAATTATTTCAGGCAGGTAAGAAAACAGTCGAAAAAGTGTTAAAAAGATGAAGCGCGTTTTATTTCTCAGATATAATAATACATTTTAGGTTAAATGTTTTTGGTACTCAGTTACTTACCCCCGGTTTCTGAAAGCGCGATCAACACTAATCGGCTGTCAAGTCACTTGCTATCTCTATCTCATTTGAAAGCATATTATAGTAATTTCTCATAGTAAAAGTTCAAGTGACTTGAAAGCAGATTAGAGTTGATCGAGCTTTCAGAAGCCGGGGGTCTGTGTTTTAAACTTATTTCTAATTATTACAAACACAATGGCACAATGTGCCTACCTAACTAGAGTATCGGACTTTTATTCCCACCAATCGACTGCGCACAGCGCGGCGGTCTTTGTTCTTTTTTTAAACCTGTGCATTTAAAGACGTTAAAAAAATAAAAATAATCAATTTTCCAGTTACTATTTCTATGTGTTGTAGTAAATTGTTGTTTAACCGAATAGAGCCGATTGACGTGTGTTTACCTATTATTATTTTATATTAATGAAGCAAAATAATATGTAGGTATTAGGTACCTAACTTACCAACCTGAGCTACTACGTTCTACGTTATATTAAAAATGAGTACTAAGAGTAGGTACAGATGCGTGTAAATGATGCCAATGAAAATAGCATAATGTTTTAATGGTCTCATAGAATATATTCTAAGGTGTTTTTTCAAGATAATAAGGAAGTCTAATCATCAGCATCAACAAAACAAAATCACATTAAACCGTAAAACCGTTTAAAAAAACCGTAAACCGGCCTCCCACGCAAGTGACGAGTATGTCACAATGTTGACAGATGCTACCAGCCAGCAGTTGTGACAGTTCATTATTTTCGAAGAATCATTATTGTCAAAATATTATTCTTGAGCAAAATCGCGTGGTATGAGTTACGTTTTCCGTTTATGGGAATTCATCTCGTGCCAGTATGTTTGAGGTGTTGATGATTTTATAAACTGTCTCGTTATGATATGGCAATTTGCCCTTGCGTTCATAAATAAAAAAAGGTTAAACTTGAAAGAAAATGCTGAATACTCCACCTTAGATCGCATCGGGCTGACACCACTTTGTGGACCTTATAACTATTAAGGACTCTAACAACCAAGTTTCAAAGTTTGATCCTAACAAGCTGTCCTACCAAACAAATTGTATTTATTTAAGATACCGTAATTCAATCCTTCTTTTCTTTAACAGGCAAATATTTTATTATTTTATTTATTAGATTTATTTATTTAAACACACAAAACACATTACAACCAAGAAAAAACTAAAACTAAAATATTAATAGTGATCTGGCTGGATTGTATTGTAAATATAAGTGCATACAGCCGAAAATAACATTGGTACGTAACGAGTATAGATGAACAGTTAATCTTAGAGATCGCTAAAAACAATAAAAAAAACAGTGACACTGACGTTGACATGACAGTGACATTAGGTATGTTTCAAAACCAAAACAATTCTTGATTAAATATTTGACTAAAAGTTTGGTCACCACAACAGTCCCTGTTGCAAATACACCAGGATAATAGCAATTACGTAAGAAATATCTCCCGTCTAAGAATAGACTGCAAAGGCTGGCCGAGCCCCCCAATCATGTCCAGGCGTAATTTGTTTGTCAAAGAATAACAGAGATGCTGCGTACCTATTACTATTCGTGACAAGACTCAAGACTCGCCTAAAAGTCTGTGATGAAGAAGGATTGGGCTAATCGGAGATATAAGTTTGTAAAACTATTATGAAAATAAAATCATTGTTTTTATAGGAACTATTTTAAGAGGTACAAAAATTTGCAACAGTTGAGCTATCTCAAGATCGCAACGGTCTGCGATAGCTCGTTTTATATTATAAAATTATATATTAAGTATTGATTACAATTTTCTTTAATACGTAATTTTTAAAAAGAAAAACTCAATAAATAAAACGTAACCGGTAAAGTTTTCACTGATGAGATTTTGATTAGGTATATTTCTAGTCTACATCGGAATAATGATTATGGAACTTCGCTATAAATACCCGTGTATTATACGTAATAATAGTCCTGCTTTCGAATTTCTATTGTCCTGTGATGTACGTGCACTTATTATAATTCATCATTATATTTAAAGCACCTTATCTACTATTTTGGACACACTTTGATCTTTGTCCCGTTCTAGAAGGTCCGATTGTGCGCTAAATAGGAAACATCTTGACATCACGCATTCATGCACTCACAATTAGTTATCATTGCTCGCCCACGCAAACACTAAAGCTTGCTGGTTTAGATTTCAAACTAAAACTAATATCTATCAAGAAAAATCAAAATCAAAACGGTCTTTATTCAGTATAATCACAAGAATCACTTTGAAATGAGAATGAGATGAAAGTCAAAGTCAAAAGGTATTCATTCTACTGAGGCACATGAGTTAGGTACTTTGAAATTTCACAAACCAGTGCCAGGTGCCACGCAAAACACAAAAACATAAAGGGCTACAAACTTACAGATTCCTACCGTTATTTTAGATACTTGTTACAAAAATAATAATGCTCCAGAGTGATTTAGAGGGGCGTAGGCAAAATATAAATAACAATATAGTGAAGTCGCTTTACAACGCAGCGATGTAAAATAAATAAATATTAATTGCAGCACTAAAATATACATCACAAATATTAAAATATTTGTAGTCAAATAACACTTAGGCCACAAAATATGTATCATTATCACTACATAATATAAAGCAAAGTCACTTATCTTTCTCTGTCCGTATATCCCTATGTCCCTATGTATGCTTAAATCTTTAAAACTACGCAACGGATTTTGATGCGGTTTTTTTAATAGATAGAGTGATTCAAGAAGAAGGTTTATAGGTATTATACATGCATGATATGTGCAGTGCAGCACCCGTGCGAAGCAGGGGCGCGCGGGCGGGTCGCTAGTATTTTATAAGTAAGGTTGGTAGTTTATTACTAGTCAAAATTGTGTTTAGAGGCAACTGTGTCTGTGTGTATCTAAGAAATTTTTATTCAATTTTAAAATTAATAATTCATTTATTTAAATCTTCAAATGATTATTTTATTGGTCTATCTATGTTCACTATAATAAATTATCTGTCCAATATTTCTAGAGAACCCTCTATAGTGTGTGTGCCTGTAGGTACTCATACTACTCGTAGTTGAAAAATATTTGAGTTTATTTTTGTTTTTATCACGTTTGATAAGTCACTAAGGAGGGGCAACCTTTTTTGTTTTCTGCTTTACTTGCAACTAACAACGATTGAATAGAATGCGTAAACAAAAAATGCTGACTCGAGAAAATCAAAAAGAGCAGTGCCAAGCGGTCTACGCCGGAACTAAAACCTTGAATTTCAGCAAGCAATAGGTATGCAGGGTACATGTACAATAGTTGGCAACTGCCCTGTTAGCTTTCAGCTCGTGCACCCAGATCGCAGTTTTTGCTTCGATAATGAGATGGCGCCTCTCGCAATATCATGTTTGTACCGTGGACGAGTTAGCCAATGTTTGTTACTACATAAATACATACAAATATTTTTTTTTGTATATACTTACGTACCTAGTTTCCTTCAGTTCATTAATTCATGTTTAGCTTCTTGTTTAGGTTTATTTATAAGTACGAACACTTAATATTGTTACCATAAAATATGGATATTATATAGAAGAGCGGGGTCCTCTGACACAAGTATTTTTTACTATGATGGCCCCAACCATGATAAACTGATATGTAATTTGCGCCACTGATAAAAATAAATAAATATGAATTTGAAATACATACGTTTGAAGACTATTTTCTTTGAACGAATATTATTTTTATCATCATTATCAGTCTCCAGACGAACAAAGGTACAGAAAAATTTATATTGTAAAGCATGAGCACAATGATCAAATTAAAAATAAGGGTATCTATATAAATTAAATTTAGGTAAAATTGTTAATGACGGACGGTCCTCAAGCAGTCAGCTCAAATTCAAAGCTTAGTAGGTATAAATTGTTCGATTTCATAAAAATGGTGTTATTAACATAGGAGTAAAAGGTCGCGTAATTTAAAAAGAACGCATACAACACACTCGTGCCATCACATCCACTCCCCTTCCTTCCAGCGTTCTTTTTGCGTGACGCGACCTATAATACCTAACAACTTGAGATTCGTGAGCGATATAACATTTTCATTACTTTTAAATCTGAATAATGAAAAAACTGAACCCCTGAACTTTTAAAGTCGGTTGAAAACGCAGATGTAAACAAAACCAAGGCAATAGAATTAAGCTTATCTCGCAAATACGTATGTTACTCGTTATTTAACAGATTGGTGTCGATTCGCTTGTTGCATTAAACAACAGAATTGACACCAATGTTGTTGCACCGAAACTGGGAAAGAAACTTGGAACGCCACCCCACTCGATACACCGACGACATTTTGAAGATCGCGGGAAGTCTGGTGATGGATATGACCTAAAGAGTTCTTGGAAATGAGGACCTGGGCCCGTACCACCATCTCTTGAAGCATTCTTATTTCAATATTACTTTTCTGTCAATGTCTTATATCAACTGCATATATACTTTATGATCAAAAAGAAAAGTAATATTGGAATAAGATTTTTTTTTTTTGTTTTTTTATAAATAAATAATGCTGGACAATCCACACAGCACTATCTAGCCCCAAAGTAAGCTACTAAAGTTTGTGTTATGGGTACTAGATAACTGATATATTTAATACATTATATAATTACATAGATAGATATTTTTTATTATACATAGAAAACACCCAGACCAATGAACAAATTTCTGCAGATCGTACACAAATTTGTTCCGAGGCGGGAATCGAACCCGCAACCTCTGTGTCGCAGGCGGACTCTCGCCCGCTGCGCCACTGAGGTTGTCGTCATTGTCGTCGAATGCTATAAGCGATACAGGTACGGGTCCTGGGTTATAGAAGTGCATCAAAAACTATGATAGTACAAAAATGAAATGACCAATTTTTTTGTCCTACCCAATATTGTTCCTTATATTTCGACTTTTGTGACATAAAAGTAAATTACGTTTGTCCAATTGTCCAGCAGTAGATTCTTTATATCCTGTTCGATTTGTATCATCCTACTAATATTATAAACGTGAAAGTTTGTAAGTATGGATGGATGGATGTTTGTTACTCTTTCACGCCGAAATGGCTGAACGGATCTGAATGAAACTTGGCAGAGAGATACATTGTAGTCTGGAATAACTCATAGGCTACTTTTTATCCCGTGGGAATACCGGGATTTAAATCTGCGGGGAAACCGCGGGGTGCAACTATTTAATAATATAATCATTAATTATTGATGCTCACTAATGGATGAGTGTTGAATGTTTGCAAAATTTTGCATAGGAATAGCTATATAATCCATTCGCTTATATATTTTTATATCCAATACGTCTCGGTATAAACCTACTATGTCTCAAGGCACCTTAGGAAGCGGCAATTACTTGACGTCGACCCAATTAGCCGCAATTGGCGCTTATTGCTCCGATACTGCGGTGTCCGTAGACTCAAGTAGGTAACTAGGTTCTATCCCTGTCGACCTATCGGTGACGTATTGGAGTGGAAATCTTGATATTTTATTTGCATATCTTAGAGCGATAGCTATGTACTTATAGACCTATCCTGATGACTTATTGGAGTTATTTATATTTTATTTACATGCTATTGACGATTTTCAAGGTTCCGTAACCATAACCAGGTATAAGACTGTGAGACTCTATCTATCTGCACATATCCTACTACTATTATAAACGCGAATGTTTGTAACTATGGATGGATGGATGGATGTTTGTTACTCTTTCACGCCGGAACGGCTGAACGGATCTGGATAAAACTTGGCAGAGGTATAGATTATAGTCTGGAATAGCACATAGACTACTTTTTAACGCGTGGTAATACCAGGATTTAAATTTGCGCGGGTGAAACCGCGGGGCGCAGCTAG
The DNA here is from genome assembly GCA_963576535.1 of Plemyria rubiginata. Lineage (NCBI taxonomy): Eukaryota > Metazoa > Arthropoda > Insecta > Lepidoptera > Geometridae > Plemyria > Plemyria rubiginata. The sequence continues at coordinate 3,083,754 of OY754910.1, forward strand.
ATCGCTAGACTCGCTATTATATAGATCCTCAATTCCCTGATTCAACTAGAAGACGATTATGTACCTAGCAATAATTTCACAACGTTCACTTTGATTGAAAATATTTTGGCTAGTCGCTCAAGAAACAGTAAAAACGTTTAAACGTAGTTTAGTAGGGTATACGCCGAATACAAGAGCGTAGTAAGACTTCCACGCCACTGTTTTATCAATTTATCCCATAATTATTTACCGTTGTTTTGCATGACACAACAACAATAATTTCAAACCTCTGCTCTTCATCATTCTTAAAGTGGTTTTTTACTTTTTGCACACTTAAATTATAAGGATAAGATAATGAAATTGTGTACCTACTTAACCTACCTAATGTACCAGATCGAAGTTCATTCCACTTGTGTATTTACGAGCGCGTTAATTTATTTCTCCGAGCTAGATTTGCTTGAGCCCGTTCGTTATTTGAGTACTGTATGTCAAACATCCAAGGTTTTGATCGGTATGCTGATCGAGAATATCTCAGCGATAATCCACCCTAATGTGCGTCGTTCCTCGCCCATACGGCTTCCCTCGGCGTCTGTGAAATTCCTCACTGCACTCCCGCTCTTCCAGACTGGTGGTCGCGTCTGGACTTCTCTTAAATTCCATCAGTACCTAGGTACAGCTGTGTACAATGGCCGATACAGACGAAAATGGTGTTCAGGTGAGCTTAGTTTTTATGGGCGAGTTTTATCGTCAATATATCGCTTTTTCCTTGATGTTGATTTTCGATCAATTGTATTTGTTATCGAATAACACTTACCTAAGTCGTATTTTTTTTATTGGCCACCTAATATTTTTACATCTCCAACTTCTAACATTTTGATGTTGTATTATCGATTCAACAAAGTTGTGCTCTATATTTTTATTGCTGTTGATATTCAATCAATCACAATATTTTGCCTATACGTGTTAGGTGCTAAAGCGAGTACCGCTTTCTTATTAATCTGTGGTACAGCTAGTAAATATGTACCATTCTTCTCTACAACATTTTATATAAATAAATAAATAATGCTGGGCAATCCACACAGCACTATCTAGCCCCAAAGTAAGCTATTCAAAGCTTGTGTTATGGGTACTAGATAACTGATATATTTAAAACATTATATACTTACATAGATAGATATTTTTTTATTATACATAGAAAACACCCAGACCATCAGAACAAATTTCTGCAGATCGTACACAAATTTGTTCCAAGGCGGGAATCGAACCCGCAACCTCTTGCGTCGCAGGCAGGCTCTCACCCACTGCGCCACAGAGGTCGTCAGGGTCGTTATATGGTTCATAAGAAATCAAAGAGCTAGATAGGGCTAGATAGTGCTGTGTGGATTGTCCAGCATTATTTATTTTTATTATTATTTATTTATATGAATGAATTGACTAAACTTATACCTGCCTCACATTTCTAAAAATTTCATTTACCTCATGACTGACGTCATGCAGTTTATCCCACTATATAAATATTTTTTTAGAGTTTATAAAACAGTAGTAAACGTAGTGAACTGTGGTGGATTGTATTCACTTCACCGTATTTTTAAAAAGCTGAATAAACTATTGCTGTTTCGACATAACTTTCTGAGGGATTTTTTTGGAAGATAATCTTAAGCTTTGCACTGAAAACCGCAGATGCGTGAATACGAGTGAACTATTATGTAGATATTCTAGATCTACTGATTTCTACTACAATGAAACGATTGCATTGATAATTGCAATGTTTCATGTGGGGCAAAGGTTGGCAGTGCCAGCAGTTATTATTGCCCACATAGTATGAAGCTATGTATATGAGCCTACTTTTATTTATAAATAAAAAATCTTTAGGCATTTTTTATCTGGAATAGACTTATTAGGTATATCTGAAAAAAATACTGAAATTTCATTTTTCCCAAATCTTTTAGGAATTGGGTTTGTGTGAGAGTCCGCTTCATATTTTTTTATTTATTTATTTAAAGAGATAGACAGTTATACATTTTAAAAATCATTACAAAAATAACAAGAAATAGTTTATAAAGAACACAAGGTAAAACAAACAACAAGGTACATAACTACTTAATTGCCTACCTAATTACAATATCCTACTAATATTATAAACGCGAAAGTTTATATGTATGGATGGATAAATGGAAGGATGTTTGTTACTCAATAACGCCATAACGACTGAACGAATCTGGATGAAATTAAGCACAGAGACAGATTATAGTCTGGAATAGCACATAGGCTACTTTTTATCCCGTGGAAATACCGGGATTTAAAACTAAGCGGATGAAACCGCGGGGCGCAGCTAGTTCTTTCATAATTACTTGATAATGTTTTTGTATTGCTGCTTGACAACATGCACGTGTCAAGGCGCCCGACCCACTCCTAAAATAAATCGCATTCGGCATTAGAAACGTCTGTTTCAGATGCGCAGTGCTCAAACAAATGTTAAAGTTTAATGCGTTATATTATAATAACTATTTTAGGGAGCAGCTAAAACTATAAATTTTTGATAGTTTTAATTCTTTGATCTATTTTTTTAGTCGTAATTTTATGTTTTGTGATGGAGTCACTCTTCGTTAGGTCAATGACCAAACTGCTCGATTATAGAAACTTCAAAACAAGTTGATTCCAGTATCTACTGCGAAGTGATATATTTATAAAGGGCTAAAAAAAAACAAAGAACATACGGTAATCATATTTCTATGGATGCTTCCAAAAGGTAACCGAGTGGGATTTGAACCCACATTTTTTGGCATCTGGTTCATGCACGGAACAGAGAAAACCCTGGTTTTTTTTTTTTATACAACTAGCTGATGGAACAAGCAAATGGTCCATCTGATGTTAAGTGGTAACCATCACCTATAAACAAAACACTGCCCCGTAGGTCACGCACAATAGGAACGTGCCCTACGATGCACTGCCCTGCGTCCATCAACTTAAGGCATACAGATGTTAAGCCTCATGTGCCTGTAATTACACCGGCGACCACACTCTTCAAACCGAAACACAGCGTTCATGCCAGCGTGTATTATTTTGTAAACAAAATTTATTTTCAGATCATCGCAAACATATTTCAATTCATGCCGAATTTTTCGAAGCAAGTAATAAGGTGGACGTTTTCCATCCATGATAGAATATACAAGTACCAAGGTACAATAAACAATATTTATTCCAATTTAAATTGTAGGTACACCACATTCTTGTAGCGTAATTCAGCCAGTACTATATAAAGTAAAGTAGTCAGTAATTCAGTCTTATACTTTTGCTACAAAAGAAGTTATTAAAAAAACCTTTCATTTAGATGTAAAACTAAAACTTATGTATGTAAAGAAGTGCAAGCGCGCATCACGTCCGTAGTGGATTGTATTGTGCATGATTATCCTGTTACCCTCACCCCAGCCAGCACAGCTCCTTAAGGCGTTGACAACACCTAATATTTCTCTCGCTCGCACGATTCTTCATTTTGAAAGATATACAATCATTAGATACAATTTTGAAAAATCGCAAACAACCATTTTGTGTGCAATCACATTGCACACAGTTTAGTAAAAATTTGACTTTAATTGATGCAAGTTTTCCTACTCAAAAGTTTGCTTATGTACGAAAACTAGAAAAGCAAACTTTTAAGCAGGAAAACTTGTACCGATCAAAATGACTTTTTTACTGAACTGTGCGCAATGTGATTGCACACAAAATGGTTGTTTGCGATTTTTCGAAAATTGGTTTAGAGATTTTATATCCTTCAACAAGTCAAAACGTGCGAGCGAGAGTCACATTAGCATTATATTTTTTTATTTATTTATTTAAAGAGATACACAGTTATACATTTTAAAAATCATTACAAAAATAACAAGAAATAGTTTATAATAGAACACAAGGTAAAACAAACAACAAGGTACTTAACTACTTAATTGCCTACCTACTCACCTGCCTCACCTTAAAAAAGTAGCGGAGAAGGACTTTGGGCTGGTAGTAGCAGCAATGTTCTAGCATCCCCGATGATGATGATGTGGATGCAGCGAAGCAAGACTGATGCTAGGTGCTACAACGCTACTAGGTTGAAGAGTTGAGGCGTATATATATAGTCTGACGTTTAAACTCCACTCGAGCACTTCACTCAATTTCTGGTAGCTAGAGTCCGTAATCTATTAGGTATTGGTTGTTGGGTGCTGGTTCATATCAGTCGATATGGATTTTGGTATTGCTGTTAATTTTAGATTGGTAAGAGCCAGTGATGGCAAGCTGTTGGTTAACATTGCATTCAATCAAATGTTTGCAAAAAACGACGCCAGAGGTATCAACTTTTCCCAACAAAAAACACCGGCCTGTGAAAATATCCATATCGCGTATATATTTCAGATCAGGCCTGAGAAAAATCACCAGCTGGTGTATCGTTAACGATATACTGGAACAAAGTTGTAGGAAAAATACATAGTAAGGTTTAATTATAAAGTAAAGCGACTATGTTTCGGGGCTTCACGTATCTAGGACCGTCAAAACAAACAAATTAGTAAGTATGTTATACGTATTATTTGTAAGTCTTCTTCACAAGCGAGTATTTTTAGACCGCTGCTACCCTAATTAGCTGGTGTGGATACTGTACAAAGTCAAAGTCAATATTGGTGGACTTTTTTAATATTGGTGGACTTTTCACACAGCACTATCTAGCCCCAAACTAAGCTTATGCTTGTGATATGGGAACCAGATAGCTGATATATTATATAACACCCAGACAGAGAACAAACATCTATGTTCATCACACAAATGTTTGTTCACAGTGGGAATCGAACCCACGACCTACGGCGTAGAAGGCAGAACTTCTACTAACTGAGCTACGTAGGCTGTCAATGTTATCATTCCATAAAAACACACACCTTGAAATATTTACACAAATTGAATGACGGGTTTTATAATGAACCTACACGCTAAGCGGCTTAGAACTAATGTTTTTTTTACGATAAGGGGCGCTAATCACGTCTATATAGGTATATACCTACAAACCCGCTGGAAAACGGAAAATAGATGGAAAAGAAACTCAAGCGTCTGATAGACGAGATTTATTTTCTTTTTACCGAACAACATAAGCTGCGGAAAGATACCTACATTGTATCAAAATTAGGTATATTCGTTTGGCGTGAGTATCCTACTTCCTACTAATATTATAAACCCGAAAGTTTGTAAGTATGGATGGATGGATGTTTGTTTCTCTTTCACGCCGAAACGGCTGAACGGATCTAGATGAAACTTGGCAGAGAGATATAATATAGTCTAGAATAGCACATAGGCTACTTTTTATCCCGTGAGAATACCGGGATTTAAATCTGTGCGGGTGAAACCGCGGGGTGCAAATAGTCTATTATAATTTTAATATAATTTTTTCTAATGAAAATTCTAAATTTCCGAGAAAAGTGGCTCTTGTTTGCCCTGGCACAGTTAAGAAAATGCTAGTAAACCCAAATCTCGGAAATTTTCAATCACAACTCACCATTGCCATCTATTGAAGTATAATTGAATTCAAGAAAGAACTCCCCTAGCAAGAAACGTATGGGTCCTACGTTTTTCAATATATATTATTGTTATAAGTTTTACTAAAATAATATGCCGTGTGCCTTCACAACACAAAGAAAATAATAATAATAACTAACTCAAGATTCTTTGAGTACGTCTAAGGGGGGTAGTCAGAGAGTCTGGGTCAGAGCGTCCAAGTGTATGACACGCTTAACTCTTCTGTATATTCACTGCATATAGATTCTTGTCTATATCCGTGCGCTGTAAACAGAGTTATTGTTCGCGGTGCTTACCGATCGGCTACCGACCGTAATAAATGGCGTTTCGAGAGCGTCGAGGTCACCTTTTTATGGTTTTCATTCTCTACATTTCATAGTTTTCTTGAAAAAAATTGCCTGCGCAATAACTTTTCTCGATATCTAAGAGAAACAAAACAACTTAATTATTTTTCTTCTCTGATTGGTCATGCCAGTCTATATGTACATATAAATGTATTTATACAGAGACGTGGCTAAAATTGATAAATGAGTTATTCACACTTCATCTTAAATGGTCCTCAAAACATCTTTACAAAATAATAATAATATCCTCAAAGGTCTAAAGCAGATATGAGATAGACCTCTCTAAAAGACTGGTACTAGCTAGATGGATATTAATATAAATAAATAAATAAATAAATAAATAATGCTGGACAATCCACACAGCATCATCTAGCCCCAAAGTAAGCTTCAAAGCTTGTGTTATGGATACTAGATGACTGATATATTTAATACATTATATACTTACACAGATAGATATTTTTTTATTATACATAGAAAACACCCAGACCTACGGAACAAATTTCTGCAGATCATACACAAATTTGTTCCGAGGCGGGAATCGAACCCGCAACCTCTTGCGTCGCAGGCGGACTCTCGCCCGCTGCGCCACAGACGTCGTCAAATAATAATATAAATACCTACAATAAAATTAAGATACGTACGATGACTTTAGGTGTATTTAATAGGTATTTGAAACAACAAACCCAAAAATTCCAGTTTACAACAAATATTTAATGTAACCAGGATCTATGAGGAGAAGTACCAAAAAATAGATGTAGGTAAGGTAGGGTAAGTAAATACCCCACGTATTTTCAAATGTGATTTCCGCTGTACGTGTTTCTTCCACTAATTGAAAGGAAATGAAATGATGTCAGTAATTTCGATATTTCATAATAAATAGGTACCAAATCTACTTATTGCGAATTTGAGAGGATAACTTTTTTTATAAATTATGTATTTTTACACAAAATTTAACGAATGAAACGACAAATATTTTTAACAGAACGATGTTAACTTCAAAAGCATTGTAATTGAAATGAAATCTTATGCTTTTTATTTTATTTATTAACTATTTAAAATCTGCTTAAGTACATAGGCACCTGCATTTACATAATATTAGAAAACAAATTGCATCTATATAGCACTTGTTCTTTTTTGTACTGGTGCTAAAATTATAAAAAAAAATACGCGATAATTTTTATATCATGGTGCTATAACGTTAACAAGCAGTATCTTCTCGTGATTATTATTATCTATTTTAATATCTAGTATTATGAATTTTAAATGTATTTTCGTTTGTTGCAGAAATATGTCGTGAGCACTGACAGGAGCGGAGACATCCACGTCCATGTTCAAGTGAGTTCAGCAAGCCAAGTGTATTTGTTTTACGTCCCGAACGGATAAATTGTAAACGTAACCATTCTCTAGAGCAGAGTTTCCTAAATGCGCGGAACCTAGGAGTTCCGCGGTCTGTCCGAGAGTTTAACAAAACGTTAGTGGAAAATACTCTTAGCCGCGTCGCATCGCGTCGATTTTTTGCAATACGTATAATAATTATTTCTCATTTATAATTTTGTTCTTTCTCCCGAGTCTAACCTGCATGTATATTCAAACTAAAATGTAGACATCAAAACCGCCAGCTAGGGTTCCGCCAAAAAATATATGATCAATTAGGGTTCCATGGCCAAATAAAATTTGGAACCCCTGCTCTAGAGGCTCTAATTCATAATTTTTACAAAAAAGATATACAGGCCCTGATCGACGAGCGAGTAAATCTGCGGTCTAATGGCTCGTCGGTAAAGTCAGTCTAGTCCGTCCGTCGTCGTGTCGCCATAAGGACGAGACCTTTACCGACGAGCCATAAGACCGGGGTTTTACTCGCTCGTCGATAAGGCCCTGTAGATCTTTTTTGTAAAAATTTTGAATTCCATAAAAACCACTTCAACAAATACGTAAAATCAATTAAAATATTTTCATTAGTTTTTTCTTACAAGTTTTTTTATAATATTTCAAACTTCCATTCGATACTTTTGGAACATCAATTAAACAAAAAAAAATTGGTGGTCTTTACACTCACCCCCACCGAAAAGGGACAATAACTGAAAATTTACTTTTCTTTCGCAACAATAACCGATTTTTGATTTCTATTGCAGTTAATGTGTAATTGGACCTCACTGTTACACAATGTCCTAAATAAACAGAAATTAATTTATTACAAGTAGATTTGCTTGACCACTTGATATACACTCAAAAAATACTTGGTCTAAGAGAGCGGAGACCTGGGGATTAGTCGTGAAAAAGTTTCAGCTTCATGTTTCATTTGAGTTACCTTTGTACAGTCCGTTCTCAGCATAACCAGAAAAGTTCAACGAAGCTATTTCGGTTTGTGAAACCAACGTCCTAAATCCTTGAGTGTTGACGTTTTCACGCAGAACGATAAATGAAGGCAACCGCCTGACATTTCAATATATCAAGCCAATTTGGCGACAAAATAGCAATCTACCTGGCGCAGCCAGCGGTGGGGAACTGACTAGTTTCGTCGCCGAAAATTACCTGTAGGGATAAAGTTGAGTAAATTACATATTCCAGAAAAAAACTTTTTGGAAGTATTTCTTTTATTTATTATTATTTATTAATGTTTTTAAATATAAGTAGTATACATCATCAAAAGATCTTAGTGATCTAAAAAGTTGTAAAATATGTACAGGATATCCCAGAACTCAACGTCAAGCCGAAACGGGGCGACAGGATTGATTGTAAACATCATGAGAAAAATCAGAAAAAAATCTACCCCATGCATTTAAGAAAACCTAAAAATTTTGTCTAATCTGTAACCATTTTTCGGTTATTGTGGTTAATTTTTATTATTTTTGTTAATTTAACTTTGGAACCAAAAAGATTTGCGTTCGCTTCGCTCACTCAATCAATAATCGACATCAATTCATGGAGCCTGTTTAATGAACAGGAGCAATGTTCAGCAGTCACTCATTATTTTAATTTTCACGCGGCCACGGATACAGGGAATAGTGCCAAAATACGGTCAGGTACGGTATGTCTACTTTATTCAGCTAGTATACCTATTACACAATATAAAATGTATTGTGGTGTAAGAAAGGGCCAGCTTTCGCGTCAACACGTGAATACACTTTGCCTCTGCAAGCTATGTAGGTAGGTACATACAATTAGTGCATCTTTTAACCCGGTCTAGAGAATGCATGCCTACGTCTCTTCAGAGACGTCATCTCATTACAGTTTCCTGGACGTTTCCTGAAGAGCTGAAGGAGAGGCTTTTGTTTTCAACAACGGAAAGTGCTTTCTATAGTCTCTTCATACCTTTTGTACGGTCAACGTCTTGTGTTTAAAATAATACAAAGAAATTCAAATATAGTAAAAATTAAATACTTTTTAACAAGTTATTCTTATAATTTGTAGAGGACCGTTTTAGGTCTCTTTTCAGAAACTTCATCAAGTATTATATTCCTTGCTTCATCTTGGCCTACGAATAAATAATGTCTCGACACTAAATCGGAAAGTATTTGTATTCTTTGATATACACACATTTTATTATTTTTATTTCACACACTTCTGATAGAATAAAACACACTTCACAAAATAAGGAGATGGCTCACCTGATGTGAGTGGTGACCATAACGCCCTGTAGATCCCTAAAGAATTGGTTAAAAAGATTAGGTATATAGGTAGGTAGTAACACTCTAAAACGATGAAGGAAAACATCGTCAGGAAACAAACCGGCATGTCCTATACCTATTAGACCTGCGGGTTTACTTTTTAGATTAGGTACCTTCCTAGGTAATTTAAAAAGTTGTAAAATATGTGCTCGAAAATAGCTTTTTGAGGCGCACTTAAAATCCATTCACCACACCGTTTTATAAGAAACTAGTGTCGCGGAAAGAAGAAGAATTAATACAAACATACACGCAACAATATTTACGTTATCCTATATTATGCAGGGTAGATAGAATCTTGTGTGGGATATTGCGATCTGGATTCCATGTTGAAATCTCAGAACAAAGATATTAACTCTTAACAAACTGGACCATTCCTTAGCAATGTACATATTGGATGTGGGTTGAGTTCAACACTGATGTTAGTAGGTATTCTGTCTCGTCTTTTGAGTTTAATAGAATACTAGAAATTGTGCCTATTTTGTAGGTATATTGGGATTTCAAAGTCAATATAATATGGTTATTCAATAAAATCACAAGGATCACCTTAAACGTTTTAAAACTAGGTGACTCTAGTGCCAGTTCCACGCGACCAACGCCGAGAAGAATATGCTGTGTTTCTCTGTTGGTATTATTCATGATTTTAACAATTACCTACGTATAAGCAAATCTTTTCACGTTTCAGGGTGATCTAAGCCAACAGGATAAGAGATGCGTCTTTCTGACAGTGCACGATCTTGGAACCAATCGTAAGTACCACCATTTTTTCCTTCTATGGTGAATCATGTCAGCGTTTCATTCATTGCATTATGTGATTTCATTTTAGAGCAACATTCAGTAAAAGATGCAGCAGTAGTCAAAGTATTTTTTTTTCTTTAAATTCAATAAAATCTCAAGGATAACTTCGAAATGTCTTAAAACAGAGTGCCCATTAGTTAAATGAATGATAAAAATGAAACTGAAAATTTTGTTTTGTTTCGTTGATGGACGCGGCGGTAGTGCGAAACTTACGAGGCAATGCTTTGTTTTATGTGATGGTTACCACAAGGTAAGCCATCTGCTTGTTCCATCAGCTAGCTAGTAGTATAAAAAATGTGACTCTAAATTGTAATAATAGGTATGTCTTTTTTATAACAACTTTACTGTGTTGTGCTGCCTAATAAATAATGCGTGTTCCAGACTCGTCGCTCGTCGACTTCGTGAACTGCCCCGCCATGTCAGAGATCAAGGAGCGCTCCTGCTTCATCCACGTGGACGTGCCGGGGCACGAGGAGAACTCACCTGACTTACCCGACTCGTGAGTACTACGGCTTTGTCTACTAAACTGGAAGTACAACATTTGATCGGAGATATAATCTATATAATAATGTCCAGTTATAATATCGCCTCATTATAATTAATAAGCTCTAGCCTTATTAATTTAATTATTCACAAAAAATTCTAATTGAATTGCCGTTTTTGGAATCCGCAAGTTTCCCTTTTCTTATCTATAGAACAAGTTTTAATGCAGTCAGTGTAGGTTCTTACCTTTTTTTTTCTCGATCTGTTACAGTTACCAGTTTCCTTCGCTCCAGACTCTTGGAGAAGACCTCATCACAGTGCTGGACTTTCTCCACGTGCGCTACGCTGTTGGCTTGGGCGAAGGCGCTGGCGCCAACGTCCTAGCCCGCTGCGGACTGGCCCATCCCCGCAGACTCCTGGGCCTGATTCTCTTCAACTGTACTGCTTCCACCTCCTCCGTCGCAGATGCCTTCCGCACTCGCTTCTCAAGGTGGAAGGGAGCCGACATCTCCCAATCAGAGGAGCACTTCCTCATCTTCCACAAGTTTGGACACGTGAGTTCTCTGCCAGAACAGGTTGATTTCAACTACCAGGTATTTTCTTCTTATTGTTTGTTGCTAATTTACTAACCTGGGATGGCATGGAAAGGTAGTAAATATACCAACTGGAGATCGGGCGGAACATCAGTTTGTTTACGAAATCAGGAGTTTTTTTTTTACAAATTAGCTAATTTATATTTTTATTGTAAATAGAGAAATTTGTTCTTTACATGTTCTTTTAGTTATAAATTTTTGATTGATTTGTTTGATGCTGTTTTCAGCATAGCTTTATTGAGGTAAGTTTATTTATCTAGTTTTTTAAAGACTATCACTGCTTATAAAAGCTAACTTTATTTAAAATTGTAACAAACTAACATTTTTTTGTATTTCCATTGCTTTTTAGAGCTTTTTTATCCGTCTTTTTTTGTAGTTTGTGTATAAAACTGTGATTGATGAATGAAATAAACTGTTTGTATAAATCTATTTACTCGCTTACTTTGACTTATTCTTCATAATCCTGAGATTTTTTTACCCATGTTCAAACAAACAGTACATTTGTGTACACTTAAAATTATTTTCATTGGTAATTTTACAATCTTAGCATGCTCTACAAAGACCTATCTAATAGTTTACCTTCCATACCTAGTCTTCTTTAGTGGATTAATGTTTTCAGTTGTAATGTTTCAGCAAATGTCATCAGACTCTTGCGAGTTGGCAGAACGTGAACGCATGCTGAAGGAGTACCGCTCTCGTCTCCGCGGAAACCTCAACACGCACAATATCAAGCAGTACGTCAGGGCTTTCATCAAGTAAGACATCATTATTAAATACTTCACAAGCAAAAGCACAGTGTACCTACCTACCCCTACCACAAGACTTATTTTTGTTTGTCGTATTATCGTCAGGCCATTAAAGCTCGAAAGGAGCCTTTGAGGTGCCCATAAATCTTTTTAACAGACTGTTCCAAAATAACTATTGACACAATAAGAAGTCAGGCCATTTGTGTATGGAGACTCGTGAGTTCTCAGTACGCCCAATAAAGGCGTTGGTCGAGCCTATATTATTATAAAAACAGCCCGACGATACGGAAAATGAAAAACTTAACTCAGACAGAGCATCTACAGAATACCTACATAATCAGAAAGTCCTTTCCGCTACAAATTAAATAAAAACTGATAAAAAACATTCCAGCCGCAAAGATTTGGTGCTCCGCGGCTGCCAGCCAGATATCCTACTCGTAACAGGCATGCTGAGTCCCTACTCGACCGTAGTTGAGAAGATGTACAAGGAGCTGGACAAAGACAAGGTCACAATCCTGAAGATTGAGAGAGTTGGGGATGTTCTGTCTGAAGCGGTGAGTTTACAAAATATTTTTCACTTGATTTTTAATGAAGTTATAATAAACTAGCGACCCGCCCGCGCGCCCCTGCTTCGCACGGGTGCACATATCATGCATGTATTATACATATTAACCTTCCTCTTGAATCACTCTATCTATTAAAAAAACCGCACCAAAATCCGTTGCGTAGTTTTAAAGATTTAAGCATACAAAGGGACACGGGGACATAGGGACAGAGAAAGCAACTGTTTTGTACTATGTAGTGATAAGTGAGAATCAACCTGATCGTATCGCACACTAAGGTTAATTTCCACATGGTACTGTTGTCAGAAAACGCAATACGTGTCAGACAAATAGGTAAGTATTTTATTGCTATTATGGCTACATCACCGTAATGACTCCTGAGCACACAAACGTTTCAACCGCATGTCTATTACTTGTAATAACACAAGAATCATTTTAGGGTTCGATCTTTACTGCACTTCTGTGTCGCCCCACACCGCAGCAGTAAGGTCGAATGAAATCCAACCGTCCGCTCTTGCGTATTCGCAATGCGCATGATAGACATGAAGCAAGTTACGGTCATTGACTTCCTTTCACTAGTTGAGACCACGCGCAAACGTATACCGACGTCGAGAGTATTTTAAGTTATCTTGCAAGTGCTTCGTGAGGATGAACAAAAGTGCTGTGTGCGGTCTTTGATATTATAGTAAAAATGTCGGTGATTTTGCTAATCATAGAAATTATCATCATCGGGGGGATGATAGTAGGACTGTACCAGAAAAACACGAACTTAGTATGCAAGTCAAAGAAAAGGTTCGACGGGAAAACAGTGCTAGTGACTGGAGGCACCACAGGCATGGGACTGGAAATAGCCGGAGACTTCGCACATCGAGGAGCAAAAGTTATAATAGCGTGCCCTTATGAAGAGGAGGGCCAACATGGACGGAAACTGATTGTAAAAAGTTCAGGAAACGATAAAGTGATCTTCAAGATATTGGATCTTGCTTCTTTGATATCCATACGCAAATTCGTCAATGAAATCTTAGAAACAGAAGACAGGCTGGATATTTTGATAAACAATGCTGGTGTCGGGTTACCACGAGACTTCCAAACCTCAGACGGAATGAACTTTACAATGCAAGTTAACTATTTCGGCACCTTCCTATTGACTATGCTACTTCTACCGCTTCTGAGGAAAACGGGCGATCCGTCGGAACCAAGTAGGATAATAAACACATCGTCGATCATGCACAAGGTTGGCAGGATTGATATAGAAAACATGAACAAAACTGGTTACTGGAACAGATGGCAGCTTTACGGGAATAGCAAGTTATGCTTGACTATGTTCGCAAGAGAACTCACGAAAATGCTAAAAAGCTCCGGATCGAATGTAATTATAAACGTGGTTGATCCAGGAGCGGTTGGGACGAGGATCTTTGATAGTTCAGGACGTTCTATTGGCAGTTTTTTGTCATTTTTATTTATGATTCTATTTAAACATCCGTGGGAAGGCGCGCAAACCGCTCTCTACGCAGCAACGAGCAACAGAGTCGCCAAAATTAGTGGAGAATATTTCAAAAATTGCGAGCTCTCGCGTGCTTCAGATAAAGCTTATGACGACAAAGTTTCCGTTATGGTCTGGGAAGAATCTATTAGACTAGTGGGCTTGAGCGAAGGAGAACTTAAAAACTGTTTTAAAGACTTTAGAAAAAGTTCATAATAAACAGATTTGTTCGTTTGGTTGTTATACAATTTCGAAACTAAAAAGCCTACCCTTTGAGTAAGCTTATTAGATAGTTTCAAAGCTTTTAAAAAATAAATGTGTTTCAAAGATACAACAGTGTTTTATTTCCAAAGATATATGTAAGTACGAAGTATTAGGTATCACACGTATTCTGTGATCCAGGTAAGGATATGAGTACTGTCAAGGTCTGCAAGTAGGTAGGTACTCTTCGCAATAAACTACCGGATGAGTGGACTCGTTTAAATAATTCGATAATTGATGGCAACCGCTAACAATCAAATGAGCCGTAATCTTACCTGTAACCACAAAAAATATATTTTATTAATCGTGTAGTTAAAAAAACGTATTACCTACATAATGTCTTATCCAAATGCATTGTTCCACGCCACTGAGTAATCAATCAGGCGGGTAAGGCAACACTGGCGTAAATTATTAATCATGTATGGAAAAACTGCTGGAATTTCCAGACTTCGTTCATGTGCTGTTATTTTATTACAAGATTAAGCGCTGCACATCACAGAGTTGTAATTTAGAAAATACTGTCTTGCATATCCAGGTTGTGACATTTTCGCAACACATTATCATCCTGAATATTTGATCTTGACCCAGAACTTAGGTCTGTACCTAGCCTATACACATACACTATATACATATTTGGACATCTAACCCTGTGACCTATTACCACTAGGTACTAAGGGATCATAAAAAATATATATAATGTTAATTTCTCAATAAATAAATATTTTTTTAATTCCAGCCAGCAAAAGTGGCGCAATCCCTGCTGCTATTCTGCCAAGGGCAGGGTCTGCTCACGTCTCTGCCGCCGCCTGGCGTAGAGCGACGCATGTCTCGTGCCATGTCCATGGAAGAGTACGACAAGCCTAACATTCGCCGTCTCTCTCTCACCCCCAGCACGGCTGATTCGCCGGCGCTGAGGAAGCTGTAGGTAATCACCTCACCGACTCCTTATGCGAAGAGGAGACGGTGTGAATTTTCTAAAAAAAGAATATCATTGGGCATTAACTGGCATTCCTGTGTATTTAATGTGAATTATTTGCATTCAATACTAGATTCACACGCAAATGTCTCCGGTGAAATGGTCATAACCCCTCCTTTAGGAAATTTGTATGTGGAATCTTTGTTAGACTATAATTATTCTTATGCATCCGTAAAGTTAGGTAATGTTATTGTCGCTATATTGTTTTGACAGCCTACGTAGCTCAGTTGGTAGTAGCTCTGCCTTCTGCGCCGTAGGTCGTGGGTTCGATTCCCACCGTGAACAAACATTTGTGTGATGAACATAAATGTTTGTTCTCTGTCTGGGTGTTATATAATATTATAAGTATGTATTTACAAAAAAAAAAAGTATTATAAGTAGTATATCAGCTATCTGGTTCCCATATTACAAGCATAAGCTTAGTTTGGGGCTAGATAGTGCTGTGTGGAAAGTCCACCAATATTTTATTTTATTTTATTTTTTAAACATAGTTGTAATCACAGGTACCTAGCCTAGGAACCTACAGTAGAGCCTATGCAAAATACAACCCCTATTCTTGAGCACTTAATAAATAATTCAGATAGGTACACGGTACATAAGCTAAAACATAAACTTCCAAGCTAAGAGGGAGTTGCTCCTATACATAAATGGTATGAACTTGTTTTGCGGATAGTTTTAATATAATATTTTTATTCAGATTGTTATGTAGCTTTATCGTATAATATTACCTACCAGTAGGTTATGTACTCATTGGTAGAAGACGATGATAGGTTGTTTGTAAGTTTGTAGTTAGTAAGGTACCTACTCTACTACTAAACAAATATTATGTTCTATGATGTATGTTATATGTACAAGCATCGAGATATTATGTGTACAGCATTAGGATTAATTTTATCTATTTTGTTGATTTTTTTATTGTAACTTTGTTGATTTTTTATAGTAAGTATAGAATTCCCAACTTAGATTGAGAAAATAAAAAGCTATTTACATTATTATCAATTGAGTTTATTAAAAAAAAAGCGTTATCTTGATTTCTTTTATTTACTTTTATTTGATAGAATAGGTTGTCGTGATCCTAAAGTTATGCGGATTCAAATCCGGTCATGACCCTGAGTACACAGAGGACACAGTAGTTCAGATGGTAGAATACAGTATACAAGAAGATCATAAGACCTGTCGTACTGATGGATCTGAGTGTCGGGCAACCATTAGGGACGGATGAGTAAAGAGTATCTACATGCAGCCGCAATGCCAATGTAGGGATGGAATTTTTTGCCGATATTCCTTGGGGACGGACTTTGGGAGCATAAGGAAGAAGTTTGAAAGTAGCGCGACGGACAAGTCGAGGAGCAATAGGTGAGCTGATACGACCTTTTCTTTGGATATAGGCTGACGATCGGCAGGCTTTTTTTTATACAACCAGTTGATGAAACAAGCAGATAGGCTACTTGATGTTAAGTGGTAACCATTTTCGACTAAGCGAGCGAGCAAGCGGCCGAGCGGAGTCTAGTCATGCGGCCGGACAGGCGCACCCCGCTGCCTTGAGTCTCCCTGCGCCTCGATCTCTCCCAGCTTACATCTCTGCTACATAAAGCTCACATAACATCTCTCCGCTACACTTCTCTCTACGCTTTAGTGGAAATAACCTGCCAGCTTTTCAGCTCTTCTCTCCTCTCCTCTGTATTAGAAACCGGACCTAATTCTTCAAATTAGCCGCAGTGCCGCGATGCCGGCCCGGAAAATAGAAAAAAATTCAACTTTTTAAATAAATTGGACATTTTTATTTCACAAAACATGAGACGGTACAATGTAGAGTTTTTCAAGTTTTACAACACAAGACGGCCACAAAACTAGACAATTACACTTACAAGCGCCACTCTCTGCGCACTACGTACATAATAACTATCAAATGTTCCAATACTTGTAAAAAAAAATTAGGTAGAATATAAAATCTCTGAGTAAAATATCCCAGATTATTCTTTATTCAAGATTTGCATAAAAATTTAGAGAAAAAAAATATCGAAAGAGAAAATTCAAATCGCAAGACTGTTGAACAAAGAATCATCCGGTTTAGTTATAAGAGGAAATGCATATAAAACGATGATTTACATAAACCTTTGTAAATAACAAAAGGATCCACGAATTTGCTAGTTTGTGTTTTGTGTGTGAGTTAGTACGTGTTTATCAGCCTGAGTCAACTTGAACATCACAGACGACCTAAGCGGACATTTTCGAACCTTTAAATTAAATTTCGCATGTTCTGCCATATTCAACATTATTAACGTGCGGCCGCGATTTTTGGGCATCCGCTTCGGCGAAGATGCACAGCCGCTAACTATCACAATGCAATCTTATCCGTCGGGAACAGATTCTCATCCAATTCGGGAACAGATTCTCATCCGATTCGGGAACAGATTCTCATCCAATTCGGGAACAGATTCTCATCCAAGTCGGGAACAGATTCTCATCCAATTCGGGAACAGATTCTCATCCAAGTCGGGAACAGATTCCCATCCAAGTCGGGAACAGATTCTCATCAAAGTCGGGAACAGATTCTTATCCAAGTCGGGAACAGATTTTAATCCAATCTCATTCGGGAACAAGATTTTCTCGTGCAGTGCTAGTGCTTTCTTTGAATACATAATAATGGTTTCCCATATCTTGTGGATCTAACTCAATTGAGGTTAAGGCATCTTTTACGCATCAGCCTTCAATATTTTTCAGAAAAAATAGCAAACCTAAAACACGATACGTCACTGATTGTGCGAAATGCGTAGAGAGGGCGCATCATCACCAAACGTCACCAACTTCACTAGTGTCATTGTAGACGTCACCACAGTCAGTGACGCTGCCGCGCGATAGCCGTCACAACTCGTCGTCACCGGGCTGCATGTCAGCGGTCTCGATGGCCACCTCGTCGTAATCTCGCTCGAGTGCTGCGAGGTCCTCGCGTGCTTCTGAGAACTCTCCCTCTTCCATACCTTCGCCGACGTACCTGGCATGACAAAATATATTTTCAATCTGAGACACGGATAAGGTAAAACTAAAACCAGAGATAAATTAAAAAGAAAATGCCACTTTAAATGGGGAACTCCGGGATTTTGTAGTTACAATCGGCCGATGCACTACGTTCGATCTAAACCTGCAGAAATAAGAAAACCTGTCAACTTGGATAAAAAAAAAGTAATAACTGCATTTTACATAATATTTTAGGCAGTCCCCTGACTACCCAAAATATAGCATCATTTCCCTATCTCTGTACACGGTACAGATACGGTACTGATATTTTAATAACGAGAATTTAAATAAATCCAGGAGTACATGCGGATTTAGGTAAGCTCACCAGTGCACAAACGCTCGCTTTGAGTACATAAGGTCAAACTTGTGGTCGAGCTTGCCCCAAGCCTCCGCAATGGCAGTCGTGTTGCTGAGCATCGACGCAGCTCGCTTCACCTGCGCGAGGTCACCACCGGTCACCACCGATGGCGGTTGGTAGTTAATGCCCACCTAGACAACAAAGAAGTAGCTAAAAACCTCACGTGAAAAGTCATTTCAGTTAGGTAAAACGCAACTGAAATGCTATGAAAAGACAGATAGAAGCTGACTGAAAAACTAATACCCGAATACTCAAACGCAACTCTAGATTTGAGCACGTCTCAAGTCGTGGTTTTTTGACAGTTTTTATTGAAATTCCGTCAAAAACTCGTCACATGAGACGTGCTTAAATCTGAGTTGCGTTTGAGTATTCGGCCGTTAGGCCCTTATTCATAATAAAATAAAAATAAATAAAAAGCTTTTATTTCAGATTCACTCATATCCATATACCTACTTAAAACTAACATACACAAAAATTTGAATTAATATCTACACAATTTGATCAGTGATAAAGCCCACCCAGGTAGTTAAACCCTAGGTGAGCCCTATCACTCTCAGCACAAAGGATTTCCATATCGGAGAGCCCAACCTATCCGATATGGTTTTCAGGATGCTGTTTTGGCTGACCCGCAGTCTGCGAATCAGGGATGCCGTTTTTTTGCGGAGGATGGCTAGGAAGCCATCCGTTTGGTACTCTGCAAACATCCCTGACGCACTACAGATACATAATGGTCTTTGAGCGCGCCAATAGCTTGTCAGAACGATAAGTCTGTTGCCGTCTCTTTTCGTTGGCATGAAAATAAGAATGCTCTATTGAGGTGCTATAAAATGGCAGGTATTATAAATAAGAGGTTTACAGTTTTTTTAACCCTTACCTTGAATCCTGTAGGACACCAGTCAACGAACCGGATCCCTGCCCTCCCCTTCATGGCCGCGATAGCTGCGTTCACATCTTTCGGCACCACATCACCTCGGTACAGGAGACAGCAAGCCATGTATTTGCCGTCCCGCGGGTCACACTTCACCATCTGGTTCTGTGGCTCGAAGAGCTCAGCTGTGATCTCGGATACTGACATGCCTTCGTGATATGCCTAAAAATTAAAATTCAATAGATTCAAAACAAGTTATCACCGACAACTTCACCGACAATTTAACGTGTTTGACCTACTGAACATAATAATTTATGAGCACAAAGCCAGTAGATACTCCAGGCGGTGAAGGAAAACATCGTGAGGATACCGGCACAATGTTTTAAAAGCAAACAAGTTCTATAACATGTATCAAGTGCTCGAAAGGAGCCGCCTGAGGCGCAACTATCCTTACACCACACTGTTTCGAAAGATACGTGTGACACGACAAGAATAAGAAGAACATAATAATTGTTTGCTGAATTATCAAGCATCCCAGGGAAAGTTACCTTATCTGCAGAGACAACGGGAGCATACGCAGCTAGGGGGAAATGTATCCTAGGATATGGCACCAGGTTCGTCTGAAACTCCGTGAGGTCTACATTCAGCGCGCCATCGAACCTTAGCGATGCGGTTATTGATGACACCACCTGTTTAACATTTCAAATGTGCATGTGGAGAATCACATGGAGATGGAGAGATTCAGGGTAGATCGAATAGTAAGATGGGCAATGGGTGCGTGAAATTTCCTCTCATTCAAGGGTATACTGACCTGTGAAATCAATCTATTCAAATTAGCGTATGACGGCCTCTCGATAGACAGTCTCCGCCTGCAGATGTCGTAGATGGCCTCGTTGTCTACCATAAAGGCGCAGTCAGAGTGTGAGATGGTAGCGTGCGTCGTCAGAACAGCATTGTAAGGCTCCACTACCGCCGTCGACACCTGGTCGTACATAACCTGAATTATTACGCTGTGGGAACTAGACTTCATACGAATTGTTATGAATTCTTAACGAAAGTAATTTTAAGAAAAAGAAGACAGGGATGGTTGAGGGAGGGAGAGGGAGGACCTAATTATTTTTAATCTAGATCTTAGGTATCAAGACAATCTAATAATAACTTTAGTTGAGGATGTAAGGACCTGTACTTAATTTTGTTTAGAACCTTCAATACGTTTTTCCGTTGAGCAGTAGAGCTCTTTGTGAAGGGCTCGTCCGGGGAAGTACTACCACCACGCCTTTTTCTGCCGCCAAGCAGCAACGCTGTGTTTTGGTTGAAGAGTGTGGTTGCCGGTGAATTACAGGCACATGAGGCTTAACATCTGCGCCACAGGTTGATGGACGCAGGGCAGTGCATCGTAGGGCACGTACCTATCGTGCGTGACTTACGAGGCAATGCTTTGTTATCAGTGATGGTTACCACTTAACAACAGGTGGGCCATCTGCTTGTTTCATTACCCAGTTTTATAAAAAAAAGCAACAATACTCACTTGTGGTGCAGGATAGATAGCGAATTCCAGTTTGCTCTTCTTTCCAAACTCATCAGATAGCTTTTCCATCAGCAGCGACGTAAAACCAGAGCCTGTGCCGCCACCGAAAGAGTGGAATACAAAAAAACCCTGAGGGAGAAACATTTTGAAGTCGTTTATTAGGTCTACATACCTATCCTTTATATAAGCAGCCTTGCTACAAAAAAATCAGTCAAAGGATAAACTATGCTTAACTTAACTATTGCCGTCTATCTCTGTTTACCAATGCGTAATGGAGACAGTGCTAATCTATAACATGTGTCAAGTGCACGAAAAGAGCCTCAAAGTCAAAGTCAAAATATGTTTATTCAATAAAATCACAAGGACCATCTTGAACCGTCTTAAAACTAGGTGACTCTAGTGCCAGTTCCACGCGACCAACACCGAGAAGAACAGGCAACACCTCTTGAGGTGCACTTAAAATCCTTTCACCACACTGTTTCGAAAGAAACTATGGACATGAAAAGAAGAAGAAGTAAGTGCTAATCTTAAACATTATTTAAATTTAACCACCATGTTGTTAGCACTCCGTTCGTAGTTTACATTTCCATGGAAAAAATATTTCAAACCACATCGTGATATCGCCACCTGGACAGGTTCTAAGTAAAGAAGCTACTGAAAGCCAATCACTACCGTACTGACCTCACTAAGGCCACCCTTCGCCTCGCGTCTGCCATCCTGCGCTCCCAGAGGCCCATCAAGGCGAAGAAGCCCAAAGCTGCACCGGCTAAGTCAGAATAAGTTTTCTATGTAATGTAAGTTCAATAAAAAGTATAAAAATCTCTTACTTGTAGTCCCGTGCATTGGTCAGATAGCTTCCTCACTCGCTCCATCACAGGTCCCAGCACCTCGCGGCCGGTCGAGTAATGCCCGCGGGCGTAGTTGTTCGCCGCGTCTTCTTTGCCGGTGATCAGTTGCTCAGGATGGAAAAGTTGTCGGTACTCCCCGGAACGAACTTCATCTGGTTATGGTTAAGTGGATTAAGAACCAGTACAGTAGGTACTTTGGTAATTAGGTAATATCTACCCAACCTACGTGTGATGATAGAACCAGCTCAATAGGATCAACAGAAGCTTAATACTTAAACACAGCTCTAAATTTTTAAACAAAACTTGTAAGAGTAATGAATTTTTATCAATGCCCTAAGCTAAACTTGGCACTTAGCGCCGTTTTGCTACGAACCTGCTAGCTGTGGTTGCCTTTGGTGGATAAGCACGGGTCAGGATGTTTATTTTCTTTATGTCTAGTATTAAGTTTTGTTTATTATCTCTTGGCGATCCTAATAAATAAATAAAAAGATCCGCTTCAGAAACTGGATATTGATTTAAAAATTAGACTGGGGCGGTGCTAACGGCATGGAGTTCTGCTGAAAACAATATGCAGCTGCAAGTAAATATGACTAACCAATAACAGTGGCTTCAAGGTCCACCATCACAACTCTCGGCACCATTTTGCCGCGGTCCGCCTCAGAGAAAAAGGTATTGAAGCAAGAGTCAGACTGGGTCGGTGCAGACGGCAAGGTCCCGTCGGGGCGGATGCCGTGCTCCAGGCAGTACAGCTGCCAGCATGCCGCGCCCATCTGAACTCCCGCCTGTCCCACGTGGATGGATATGCACTCCCTCTGCTCGCGTCCAAACAGGTCACACGTTATATTTTGCCACAGAAAGCGTTCCATGGTTACAATGACAGTGATGACAGGATGGTTGTCAAAGATTTTGGTTCAACCCGATGTTAAAAAAAATTGAAAAAAATTATGCATGATGGATTATTGCCGAACTGAGGTTAGGCACTATATTAATTAATCATTTTTCTACACCTAGGCAAATAGTCTTCAATAATTATTTTACCACATATGTATATACTATAAATACCTTCCTTCTATTTTAATTTTATGAACTGGTTGAATGATTCGATCTTGAATTGAATAATATCTGTGTTTTCATTGATTCAAGTTCAATGAAAACTGAAAAATGAAAAGCCCGCTCCACATTCTCGCAGGAAAGAGAATGTGTAACCTCTCTTTTCGCTCGTTTCTCGTATTGACTCCATTTTCGCAAGACTCTCGCGAGAATGTAAAGCGGGCTTAATAACTTTCTACTCAAATAGCCTCATTGCAGTAGTCGATGTTACATTAATAAGCAGTGGGTACTTACATGCAAGTTACACAAACCTAAAATATCAACACATAACACTTACCATAGTGTAAACTAGTAATTTTGATAAACCTTAGTAAGGAAATAAATAAAAGTAAAATCTAAAAAAGATATCCACAAAAATTTTGGGTCGACAGAAAATTTTGAAAAAAAAAGTGCGAATCAGTCCAATATTCCGATCTGTTTTGAAATTTGTTCGGTTTTCAAATTCTACCACAGATTTATAAGTATAGAATTCTACATTGGCTTTTTGAAACTTATTGACTGCCAGTGTGCAAAGGTTAGGTTAAAAAGGTTTTACGATCCGCCTATCAAAAAGGTTTTGCTAATTTAAAAAATGAAAACTGAAACTGAAACAGCTTCACGACTTTGATCCCCAGGCACGGTAGATATCCCTCCAGATCTCCCAGTACCAAGTAGGTTTAAAAAATGAGTTTGAATATTATGTTCTTTGACCAGAATTAAATATCCACCTTCATAATAAAGTTAAAAAAAAAGAAGTCTAAGTTTTCGAGGGTGGCAAGTGGACAAGTTATGGGGGAGGACCCCATGGCAGGAACTATTAGGGCACAATGGTAGATCGATGAGGCAACGAAGCCCACTATTGGGCGTTCAGTTGATGGCACCCTCCTTGTATGTGCGCAGTCAGTGTAAGTTAATTTGCATTTTTGACGCTCGTTAGCTATGGAATATTTATTTTATACAAAAATGTAGTCTGCATTTGTAAGTTGCAAGTGTTTTTTTTTTGCTTTTTTTCTAATTTGAAGTAAAAGCTGAAATAGCAAGTGACTTGATATTCGATTGATGTTGTTAATCGCGCTTTCAGAAAACTGAGCTTGTGACTTAACCCCCGGTTTCTGGCCTTAGGATCAATCTAGAGTCTAGACTGATCCTAAGCTATAAACCTCTCAGACTTTCAAGTACGATCTTGAAACTGACGGATCCTTAGGTAGACCCCTCAGATATTTAAGTTCGACCTTAAGGCTGCTAAAGAAGGGGTAGTCAGAGACATTGATTATTCCAAAAAAAGTTACAAGGAGTTGAAATTCATTTCAACAGCCTAATAAAACCACTATGTCCAACTCAAACATGATAAATCAACTGAAGTTTTTCACACCTAGTTTACGGTTCTCCATAATCCTTGTAAACATCCATTCAAATGCAAAAATTTTATCCTTTCGAGTACATTGTTTTGAATATTTAATTGTACGTCATTGTGTGGTCTAAGCAAATACGTACGGTATGAATCAATTCGTTATGCGTTCAACGACGGGGTAACTGGTTGTGGCATATTGTAGAAGGGTCTTAGGTAGCTAAGGGCAGAATGTCCAATGTGTCGACCTACCCAGTTGCCGTTGGCAGCCCCGGTTCCAAACCAACATCTAGTAAAAGTATTATCAGTAGCCTTCCTTATTATTTGGGAGGGGCTGCTATAGTCACCACGCTTAGCAGGGTATGAAGGAGATGCTGAATGAACTACCTACATATACATAGGTACAGTTGGATGGCAACTGTACCTATGTAAATGTAGGTTAGTAAAATAGAATAAATTTAGTCCCCTAAACTTATAACTAAATTTTTAACAGAAAGGAATATTTATTTGCAATTCTTAGCTATTTTTGAAAGGCAATAAATACTAACAAATAAAGGGCCATGAGTCGAAAACGGAGTTGACTCAGCATGAAGTTAGATGGCCAGCAACTAACGCTGGTCTTCTGTCAAGGCCAAGGCCTAATACTGATAGATACTTTTATATTTCTGGTGTTTTTTTTTAAATATGATGATCAGATTGAGTGTTATTAATAGGCATATTTACAAAACCCACAGAATACTTAACAATGATGCCCAAGCCTTAACAACTGTCACTCGGAGGGTAGATCGCATCACACGATAGGAAGAGATACATCCCGGAGATAGCACTAATGTGTTCGATGTCCAGGGGGATTGTATTTATAAGTATAACATACTAGCTATCGCAAGCGGCATGTAAGAGAGATACAGAATTCAAAGGAAAATTGTTAAGTATATACCTATAGGTACATATACTCAGTGTAGATTGACCTAACCCGCTACTACTAACTGCGTCTCTACTTTAGAGTAATCTAAAACATGCTTTACTTAGACGGATAATTGGACTGAATGATTTGACTGAACTAACTCAACAAAACTTAGATTCCAAACTAAATTCATAATAACAGACACTTATAGCAATGAATAAAAAACGTAATCAATTCATAATGTGGATCAACAGGTACATCTGCGTAGTATTTATCGTAAAATACTCCTCAGTTTTCTTAGAAGCCGTACTGGTTTCACCAGAATCCAATAAAGCCAACTGCTGTATTTTGGGTCAGTAAATAGCTTTAAAACACTAAACAAAAGAAAAGAGAATCATCCAGCCCAGTGACAACCAACAATTAACAATAGCCCGAGGTGTGGGCCAAATAAAAAATCCCATTTCGCGCACAGAGGCGGAATAATAACCGCTTTTTACCGGCATAATCCGAATCAGATAACCTATAAGTAGGACTATAGTCTCTGTCACCCTGCATCAGCGTTCGTTCTGAATTAAACTTTAGTAGTTCGACATTAAGATTTAAAATGGCCTGTTAATGTTGCCTAAAATGACACATCCAAACAAAAATCTCGCTACTCTACCAACATAAAATAATTCTTAGACATTATTATGTACCACCAAGTTGGGTCTTCTAAAATAAGTATCATATCACATTAGGTTACAATATGTTTATTAGAACGTTATATTTTTTTATGTTTTCAGCACAAAACTTCGAACCATTACGAATGGAACTAGAAACTTCCTGAGTTGTTTCATGTTTTCAAATCTGAAAGTAATTAAGTCTGAACCTATCAAAATTTAACTTTCGGAAATTGTCAAAGATTCCATGGTCGAAGAGAGAAAGAGAAGAAGTAAAGCTATCTTACCTTACCTACTATTATTAATTCTGTTGTACGGGACCCTATAATTATGCGGTAATGCGATGCGCGTTTGATATTCATGATGATTCCCGAAGGATTGCCGGGGATTTGAGGATCAAAGAACTATCTAAGTGGAATATTCAGTTACCTACATTTTGTTGTTAGAGAACTTAACTAAGTACAAAATACATGTGAAACAGTAGACCGTTGCAAACTATAAAGATGGCTCAACCGATCCAAATCAGACGACTTCAGAGGCGCAGCGGGCGAGAGTCCACCTGCGACGCAAGAAGTTGCTGGGTTCGATTCACGCCTCGGAATAAATTTATGTACAATCTGCGGAAATTTGTTCCGTTGGTCTGGGTGTTTTCTATGTATGATAAAAAATATATATCTATGTAAGTATATAATGTATTAAATATATCAGTCATCTAGTACCCATAACACAAGCTTTGAGTAGCTTACTTTGGGGCTAGATTGTGCTGTGTGGATTGTGCACCATTATTTATTTATTTATGCTGATGCGCTAAGCCAGATACTCACCAGCCCTCAGGTCTCGCGTCGCCTAGATAGAATTTGGAAGACCTGGAGACCTCAGTACCCCACTGACCTATAGTCCGTGCCAGATATTATGTTGCTAAGGGCTTGAAGTATAAGTTGTATTGAATTCTGCCACAACTTCTGTGCGAATAATAAAAGCAAATAGTAGCACTAACCGATGGCGCAGCGGTTACATAAAGGCCAGTAATTAAATCTTGAGAGAAATGAGGGTACACGACGTGGTACCTCGTTATTGCAAGAACTGAACTTGGCGGCTAGGGGTTCCGTCCTAATAATAATGCAAGTTTCTAGCGCTATCTAGACCAAACCAAAAATGAGAATACTAATACACTAAGCAGAATTTGTACTCTTCTTCTGGACTTTTGAATTTTTTTTCATAAAATTAAATGTTCCTAGTGGAGACCGAAACGTAGGCTAATAATTATACGTTCGATCACCCTAGGACAGCAGTAGTATTTGATTTCTTATGGCTAAATTGCTCAGGACACGTTTCGTACCAGAAAATTAATTCAGGTAGATAAATAAACGGCTCCAAGAAAAAAAAAGCCGAGCTGCAGTTAACACAAAATAAACATTGTAGAGCTGCTATTAAACTTTAGCAAAAAGGATGCATATCGCTATCCTAAGGATTGTTTGCGAAAGAAAAAAGTATGTAACTAGGTTACCGATTTTACACCTTCTTAGAGAACCCTAATAAAGTAAGGGAGGGTGCACACAATGCTGCGCGCTACAACCAGGTGCCTGTACTCTGCGCTTGCACACAAAAGATTTGGTTGACTTTATTTTATTTGTGATTCTACTACGCGCCAAAGTTTATGGACTTACATGGGAAAATAAATATTACGAGTATTTATAAAACTAGCCCATAAAATAAATCGATATCTTGGCAATGCCAGGGTAGAACGGATCGCAAAATGCCAGTTGATTAATATACTAGGTAAATATATTAATGTTGCAATGTTATAAAAAAAATCTGAGAGTCTGAGAGTCCAGATAGGTTACAAATTACAATGTTACGTTTAGAAAGGACAAAGTGCAACATGGTCTATATTTTTTATCGATGTAAAAAAAATACATAATTCCCTTCTGTATGTACCTACCTCACTTAAAACCAACACCGTTTCCCTCAAACCGTGTTTTTGGGTGAAATCCATTTTTTGATAAAACTCGTATGAATGGGACGCATTGTGCCGGTGCATCGGCGCATTTCGGCAGATGGGCTACCCCACGATAAGGGTAAACGGTTTGACACCATACCAATCGGTCAAACTTGTAAATTGTATATTTGTTTTTATTTTCGCGATCAGACAGAACGCAAAATACTTTACAGATTGTCATTGACAATTGCTAATGACCTCTCGCACATTTAAATTTTTTGGAAGATAAGAAAACTTGTTTGAATCAAAACGATATTTTTTAAGACTAAATAGCAGCCCGATTTTCCGTTTGTATATTTTCAATTGAATCATTTATTTAAGGAAGAGAACATGTCAGTGAACACAATTTTTTTTTTTTTTTTATACAACACGTACACACACAACACTTATACACAATTATTCAAGAAACTCAAAAAAACTAAATAACATTCAGTTTAATGGCGTTTTATGGTTTACACATATAATGTTAAATTATGGTAATAAAAGTATTTTCAGACGTATTATCATATTACGAAGTATTTTTATCCACAGAGAATACAAACCCGTCAAAATCGCTATTTTCAAAAAACCTAACTTGTTCGCTTTCTAAAATAACCGATTCAATTATTGGTTGCCCCATTTCTTGTGCCAAATGACAAATTAAGTTATTCCTTGACTATTTATTTATTGTTATAGGTTTACCAATTACATCTGAGAACCGTGAAACTAGCATGTTATTGGTAAATTAGTCATGCGTGGGAGTCGAGCTTAGAAGCCGGGATTAATCGTAAATAAAATTACGTACCAAAGAATATAGTAACAGTAAATTAATATTAATGCCATTTTACTATACTAATATTCATGAAATAAATAAATAAATAGTGCTGGACAATACACACAGCATCATCCAGCCCCAAAGTAAGCTACTCAAACCTTGTGTTATGGGTACTAGATGACTGATATATTTAATACATTATATACTTACATAGATAGATATTTTTTATTATACATAGAAAACACCCAGACCATCGGAACAAATTTCTGCAGATCGTAAACAAATTTGTTCCACGACGGGAATCGAACCCGCAACCTCTTGCGTCGCAGGCGGACTCTCGCCCCCTGCGCCACTGAAGTCGTCATTATAACAAGTGCGAATGTGTTTGTTTGTGACCCAATCACGCTTGTGGATGTTTGTGACCCAATCACACCCCTACTACTGAACTGATCGGTGTATGTATAATTTTGAACAATAAATACCTATAGTTCGAATCCAGGATTACCACCTGTAGTTATTTTAACTAACTTTGTCAGGGACTCTTTTGCAACTCCTAGCTTGTCATCTTAATTTTTTTGTATTATCGTTACTTATAAAAATAAAAAATAATAATAATAATAATGCTGGACAATCCACACAGCACTATCTAGCCCCAAAGTAAGCTATTCAAAGCTTGTGTTATGGGTACTAGATAACTGATATATTTAATACATTATATACTTACATAGATAGATATTTTTTATTATACATAGAAAACACCCAGACCATCGGAACAAATTTCTGCAGATCGTACACAAATTTGTTCCACGACGGGAATCGAACCCGCAACCTCTTGCGTCGCAGGCAGGCTCTCGCCCGCTGCGCCACAGAGGTCGTCGAAGTTATGTCGTGTTATAATTAGTTACCTAAGTTAGTATTTACAAATGAATATGTTTTATCTCTTACTTTTTTTTCTTTCATAAATGGTACTGTTAACCTGAGAACATAGCGCAGGAAATCCTATATTTTTTATTTTGAGTACTTATCACAAGACACTGTCAAAAGCTTAAATTAATCAATTATTCCAAAATCGTGTGAGCGAAAAGTGGATTGATCGTTATTGTGTCTGCGTTGAAATTATGTCGATATATGCAGAAGTACCTAAACACACATCACGTGAGCCATTACAATATTTTTTTTATTATGAAATTAAATTTTACAGTAATGCGAATCGAAGAGCAGACTTTCAAGTTTTAAAAAATAACGCTATGTTAAATCAAGCCATAGACGTTTCTTTCTCAATTTTATCAAACATGTGGCTTCCAACGACGGGGTGTTATATCAATCACTAATTTGCCACCAATATAGGTATCATAACACTAAATTGCATAAGTACATGCACGCGTAGAGCACGCTTTTACACCACACGGCACGTGCAAGACACGCTTTGACACTTGCAAACACGTGTTTACGCATGCTGCTATTTACACGCTTTTTGGATACGGCTGCATAATATAATTTAAATTAATTACAGAAAATACATACCCAAACTGCAAAATTTTTTATTACTATTTTATTTTAGTTTTGTGAAATCTCTAACTACACTTGCTTTTAACTAACACTTAGCGACCTAACTACCCCAAAATTGTATTAGGTTATTTATATATAACTAGTTGCGCCCCGCGGTTTCACCCGCAGAATTAAATACCGGTATTCCCACGGGATAAAAAGTAGCCTATGTGCTATTCCTGACTATAATCTATCTCTCTGGCATGCTTCATCCAGATCCGTTCAGCCGTTATGGCGTGAAAGAGTAACAAACGTCTATCCATCCATCCATCCATCCATGCTCACAAACTTTCGCGTTTATAATATTATTAGGATGAGGATATTAGTAGGGTGATGTGTATTTTGAACACTAATGTTTGTAGCTTAACGACTTCCTAACTAATAGAGCAATATAGATAAAACTCGGAATTAATATAGTTTGTAATCTGGATTAGCTTAATAAGTTTATTTATTTATTTATTTATAATTTCAACATTACATCTATTATTACAGGTAAGACCTAATACAATAGAGTAGTCCTAACAAATAATTATTTAAAATTATTTTTTAATTATTAAATTATTTTTTATTTTTATTTTTTTTTTATTTTAATAATTATTTAAGTTGCTCTTTATCCCAAAAACAATGAATGTACAGAGTAGTAAAACAGACGGATTCTAGTGTAAATTGATGTTAGTAATCACTACCGCAGCTTGTAAAGGCAGCTTGCACTCATATTATAGTATTTTCTAACGCAAGTTATATACATAAAAATGATACCCGTGAGAATTATTTCTATAATTCATATTCAAGAGGCCAAAAGTACCCGTTAAGCTAGTTGAATGTTTATAATCTGGTGCCTAAACAGACACTTCAAGTTTCCAAAAAAGCGCGGCTGTTGAACGAGCTTTTTCAAAAGTGACACGCTCGGTTTCAAGTGGGATCATATGACAACGCGTACAATGATCAAAAAGCATTTAGCATTATAGGGTTCATTTTAGGCTCATGCGCGTGAGTGTGAGAAAAATATTTTAGAGGGACATTCATTTTTTTTTATATACAACTAGCTGATGGAACAAGCAGATGGCCCACCATAATTATATTGATATAATTTATATTGACGTATTTTTATGTTTTTGCCATCTCATTATGGTAGTAAGTATCGTGTGACACTTTTAACGTGATTATTACTAGCGGCAACCGAACTCATCTCATATTAGTATTTCACAATACTTACCCCCGGTTTCTGAAAGCTCGATCAACACTAATCGGCTGTCACTAAGAAGCTTTTTTTAACAAAGAAATTCATTATGAATATCCGCATTTCTAAGAGACGGGAACAAATTCATTAATACCTTTACAAATATCTCATAGAGATAATGATATAATTATTATTAAGCTGAACTACTTTTCTAGTTCTACCCTGCCTCGCACTTTTCCACAGTAGGTAATAATTGTACATTTATTTGTTGTTCTAAAAAAGATTGAAATCTATTTTGCGCATACGATACAAAAGCCACGTGTCAACATTCATAACGAGTGGGCATAATGGCACGTGTCTTCGGTTAAAATGCTTATTACAACAATCTCGGTTGTGAAGCACTATCATATAAAATATGTCTCTTCTAAAATATGTCGATCCTCAGGTCGAGGATCTAATTTGTTATTAAGGATACCCAAATTACAAATTGATGGAAACTTAGAAACGATTTTTTTTTTCAAAAAGCGCTTTTTTACGGAAACTGAAACAGCTTCACGCTTTTGACCCGCAGGCACGGAAGATATGCCCTCAGATCTTTTGGTGCCAAGTACCTTCAACTTTAAGATTCTTTGGTGACGTCTAAGGGTGCCCCCTTTCAGAGTCAGAGTTATGTCCAAACATTACATTGGGCTGATACCCACATTTTGCACGCATATTTCATGCGTGACAGTTGGCAAGCTTATCGCCGCGCCGTTTGGATCACTAAGCGGTTTCCTTACGATGACTTCGTTATAAATTTTTCTTCGATAAGATAAAATCTATTGGTGCACGACCGCTTTCGAACCTACGACCTTACAATCGTAAGGCGGGGTCATTCCCACCAGACCACCGATGCTCTTAAATTACTCTTAGCTTTTTACAAAGTTTTTTGTGTAAAAATAGCCTAATACCTACTATATGTAACATGGTTGAACCACAGATGCATACTCGACTTCAATAACGCAACCACTATTATCTTTACAAACAAACATACAATGATTCGGCTATTTTTCAATCAACTTCAAGTACCTAGTGGCCAAGTACAGTGTCCCAAATGCTATAACTTTAAACCCCTCTTGCTAATCTCAAACATAACTCATATATCTATAGCAATAAAGCTTACTTTCACATGGTTAGCTTACGGGTTTTTCTTGATGCAGCGAAATCTTGAATGACTTACAATTATAATCCTTCTGTTTACTAGATAAGGTTAGTTTTACTTTGCACTGAATTCTAAAGTGTTTATGGTTGGTGAAAAACAAACAATTGATTGAAAAACAAAGTATTTCTAGAGCATCTCTACAACAGTTGCGCTGGTACGACATCAAATCAGCCAATATGGTTTTGGCTACTATTATTTTGAATGAAATCATAAATTTATCGAGTTTCTCTGAATAAGTAAATACTATTTTTGCGAATTAAAAACATACATTCTGCTTTTGTAGAAAAATCTTTAAATTTACGATAAAGTTTTCTAAAGTTTTCCAAATGAACGAATAAAATTTCATTACATTACATTAGAAATTATTATTCAAACGCAGATGGTTAAAATATTTGTCAGGTATTAATAATGTTTGCACTCTATCCGAAAAAGCGTAATTTTTGGCTCCCTATTTTTCAATAACCAATTTCCATAGATCCCTGTTCTTTATTATAACCACTATAATTTCGCGTTACTTGTACGGTAGTAAAAGGTCCTAATATTGTGGACAATACTAATGCCCTTTGTAATTTGATATCATATCTTATGCTATGGAGTTAAAGCTTATTTTAGAATAATAAATCAAGAGAAAAATATTGTCAGCTGGATAGCTAATTTGTGGTGATGCCAATTCATCTTTTGGAATTAAATGTGGAAAATGACAGGGAATCGATTATATTAGTTTAAGTATTTATGGTGTATCAATGGGGAACAAATATTTGGATGCTTGCTTATTGGGTAGGCCTCACAGCTAAGTTGGTAGTAGCTTTACGCGTTGTAGGTTGTGGGTTCGATACCCACCAAGAACAAATATTGAAATAACTTAGACTTAGCTTAGGTAATAAAGTAAATAATTTATAATTCTATTATTATTGGATCTCTCATCAGCAGGAATATAAATAATTTAGATTTTTTTCATTGTGTGTTGTATTCGTCGTGTATATGAGTAGTCCTCATTTCTATGTATAGTGTGGCAGTGAAAGAAGCAAGTCATCACCTTACTATAGATTTTGCTTGAGAACATTTTGGGCATTTGGGCATTTTGGGCGGATACAAGATAAAGGAACCAGTAATTTAATTAAATGTCGCGACTCTACCAACTGAGCTGTTGTGTGGTGTGGCCACTCAAAACATAAAAAAACAAAACACAAAATCATTAATAATATTTGGACGTACATACCTACAGCACATTTCAAAACAACAATTAAATTAATTTAAAATCCAAATAAAAAACCTCGACAATGCCCAACAACTCAATCACTTTAAAAAGTATGTAAACAACGTTATTAGCTTAGCAGTAAGTAAACACACTGCCCCTGGCGTTGCTTGTGATGAATTTTAAACAGGCCAATGCAAACATACACATACACATACAGACAGACAAGGCAATTAGCCCGCGGCCATTGCTCAGACATATGATATAGGACATGTGGTTTCAATTTGATTAGGTGAAGAGAGTAAATAAAAAAGTTGATTATTTTATACATACATAGAATTCCATTTCAACTAGCGCTGTAGTAATAGAGAGGTAACAGAGTTGAAAGATAGCTTTGCTTAGTTTGGGACATAATAGTGATGTGTGGAATGTTTTCCAATGATTATATTAGCATAGGTATTTTTTTAATAATGTGCATGATGAGTATAGGCACCTTTTGCACTGCTTTGCGAGCTGATTATGTCAGTCAATATCAGGGTTTGCCTACTTTGTTATCTGCGGCAAAAATAAATTTGGAGACTGTTTGGGCACTCTGTCTATGCAGTTTTATTTCTGGTGTCTATTTATTTTTGTTGCTTTTTTTGTAACTTTTATTTAAATGAAAGTCGTTTGTTTTCTAGATTGTAACGTATTAGATATATCTGTAAAGTTTGTAGTTATAAATAAATAATTAATAATTTCTACGTCCGTCGCGTCAAAGAAAAGACTTCAACGCGCTCGGGTCTACTAGCTCGAAGTTAAAATGAAGAATAATAACCCTTACTCATAATCCTTTTTCCGCATTTTATAGCGGCTCTATAGAGTATTCTTGTCACTATCACATTCATGCCAACGAAATACAGCAACGGACTTATTGGTCCGATAAGCTATTGGCGCGCTCAGCGACTATTAAGTTAATTAAGATAAAGCCTAAGACTATGATTATTAAAATGAAAGGGTAAAAATTCAATATAGGTATAGTGCGCGTCACGCAAAAAGGACGCCGGAAGGAGGGGATATCTACTGTGCCTGGAGATAAAAGTCGTGAAGCTGTTTTTTTTCTTTTCGACGTAAAAGTATTATTATCACACCGTTGGTTGGTACCTACTGAAGTTGGCTATTGAAGGGGAACCGCCGAAATTCCCCAAAATGCTCGGGATTACAGTCGGTGCCTGAGATTATTACAGATTGTGGGGAGATATCACTCACTACGACATTTATGGATTCGTCGATTAATTTGAGTCATTCCATTAGATTTCGATATTCAATTATGATGTGTACGTAACCTACAAACTACGATCGTAGTTATTTAAATATTTACTAACAAAATGTCGTAAAAAACAACTTGCTGTTGAAAAAAGCAGATAGCCCACCTGATGTGAAATGGTAATCATCACTAAAAGCATTGCCTCGCAAGACGGACAGCACGAACGTTGCCTACGATACACAGGCATGTGTTCACTGTTCATCAACTTGATGCATAATGGCCTGTAATTTCACCGGTAATACAAACAAAATATGGACCAAAATTGTCTGATTTAATAAATAAATTAAATTATAGCAACGGCTGCTTGGCGGCAAAAATAGGCAAGACATTCTTACAAACAAACCTACAAGCTAAGTAATTATTCAAATATTTATCTACTACCTTAGTTAAAACCACGGAATAAAGAAATCATTCTGTGGTTAAAACCAAAGTCAAACCTAACTTATTCAATAAAACCTCAAGGATCGCTTTGAAATGTTAACTATATCTAAATATATTTATAACTCAAAGGTGACTGACTGACTGACATAGTGATCTATCAACGCACAGCCCAAACCACTGGACGGATCGGGCTGAAATTTGGCATGCAGGTAGATGTTATGACGTAGGCATCCGCTAAAAAAGGATTTTGATCAATTCTACCCCCAAGGGGATAAAATAGAGGATGAAAGTTTGTATGAAACTTTGAATTCCTTGGCGCGAGCAAAGCTGCGGGTTCAGCTAGTAGATAGATATAAATAGACTTACTTTTATTGGAATTCTGCAACCATATTCTTGCCGTTTATCGCCTTAAATTATGGCTTCATTAGAGGTAATAGTATCATCATCGTTATATTGCCCTTATCTCACTTCATGCGGGGTCGGCATAACAGGTGTTTTTCTTTACTGTTCCTTTAAATAGTCCTTTGACAGCCTACGTAGCTAAGTTGGTAGTAGCTCTGCCTTCTGCGCCGTAGGACGTGGGTTCGATTCCCACCGTGAACAAACATTTGTGTGATGAACATAAATGTTTGTTCTCTGTCTGGGTGTTATATAATATTATAAGTATGTATTTACAAAAAAAAAGTATTATAAGTAGTATATCAGCTATCTGGTTCCCATATTACAAGCATAAGCTTAGTTTGGGGCTAGATAGTGCTGTGTGGAAAGTCCACCAATATTTATTTATTTATTTTTAATGTTTATTTCTCACTAGTACAAAGTTGCGGGGAATGTACTACACCATATCATAATGTGACCAGTGAGTTCCTCACGCCATGCGCCGCCCGCAGTAATCCATTCGTTATGGTGACATTGTTGGTGTTCACGCTTGTTACGACTCACACATGGCCATTGTATATAATTACTGTAGTCTGTTACCGGAAAATACTCTTATTAATTGTAAAACTGACAGGAATATTCACTCTTGCCTTAAAGATACCCAAATTGTAGAGATTAGGAAAAACAGATTCTTATATTTTTTTCTTTTCTAGCAATATTTATATAGATATTTTTCTTTTATAATTTGATTTGAAAATGAAATAAAAAAATGTTTATTAGCCATAATTAAAAAAAAAACAAATTTATTCGCAAAACGTAGATTGTAACATTTAAAAAAAAAAATAATGCTGGACAATCCACACAGCACCATCTAGCCCCAAAGTAAGCTACTCAAAGCTTGTGTTATGGGTACTAGATGACTGATATATTTAATACATTATATACTTACATAGATACATATTTTTTATTATACATAAACACCCAGACCAACGGAACAAATTTCTGCAGATCGTACACAAATTTATTCCGAGGCGGGAATCGAACCCGCAACCTCTTGCGTCGCAGGCGGACTCTCGCCCGCTGCGCCACTGAGGTCGTCAAATTTTTTATGGTAAGAAACACTGAGCTAGCATATATCATCTTTGGACATATCTAAAAAACTTAAATGAGTAAAAATATTTATGTTTTACAACTTTAGGTACTTGTCATAAGCAGTGATATTATTATTATTATTTCTTTTTTGGTTTGTCTTTTGCTGTTTTCGGAGTGCTTTAGGTATAGTAAATGTTTTAATAATTTTAAATGTAAAGTATACACTAATTTCGAGCTCAAATTTTAGG
Organism: Plemyria rubiginata; assembly: GCA_963576535.1. NCBI lineage: Eukaryota > Metazoa > Arthropoda > Insecta > Lepidoptera > Geometridae > Plemyria > Plemyria rubiginata. The sequence continues at coordinate 3,121,082 of OY754910.1, forward strand.
GGGGGGGGGGCAGATGTCTATCGTACAGACTTTTCAAAGTCTAGTTTAGATATCATGCTTCAATAAAATAAGGTTAACTAGTCATAAATTACATTTAAGTTATTTTTATAACACTAACGTTTTAGTGCTCAAATAAATATCATTTCAAATATCATTTCAGTGTGGACGGAACATAGAGCAATCAACACTCCAAACTCCCACTTATTCCAAGTAATTTCCTGCTACAATCATGGCTGATAAAGCGTGACCAGACGCGGATTTGTTTTATAATTACAAAAATAATATCACCCGCGGCGACAGTTGGCGGTGCCAGGTGCTTCCTGCGAGTCTTGAGCATAGCTGGCAGTTCCACTGCCTTGTTTTGCTTTTGTTAAAGCTCTGCGCTTATTGTTGAGTATGGTAAGTAAATAAATAAATAATGCTGGACAATCCACACAACACCATCTAGCCCCAAAGTAAGCTACTCAAAGCTTGTGTTATGGGTACTAGATAATTGATATATTTAATACGTGTTATACTTACCTACATAGATAGATATTTTTTTACTATACATAAAAAACACCCAGACCAACGGAACAAACTTCGTGTGCATGTCTCCAGCTTCCTCATATTGAAAATGTAATTTCTATAAATGCCAATATTTAAAGCATAATTAGTGCACTCATAGATTTGAATCATAATTTAGCTGCCAAATAAACAACGATGCTATAAGCTTATAATAGTGTGTAAGCTGGAGTAACATGTCTCCAGCTGCAGTCAGTGTGGGCAAACGGCTAATGATAGAGATATATAGTAAACGCAAGGATTTAGTACCTATTTAGTGCACCTGGTACCAAAAATTTCAGGTCTGTAGCTAGGAAACTCTTCGAGTTATAAGACTTCATTAACGTGTAAGCTGGAGTAACGGTACGTGAAAAAGCATATGCTCGTTCTCTGGAATGGCTGGAGCTAGCAGGTTGCTTTAAGTCTCCAGATTTAGTACCAAACGAATTAGCGAGGTACCAAATATTTGAAGTGTCTCTGTTCAAAACGACGTGTCTCTGTTTGACGACCTCTGTGGCGCAGCGGGCGAGAGCCTGCCAGCGACGCAGAGGTTGCGGGTTCGATTCCCGCCTTGGAACAAATTTATGTACGATCTGCAGAAATTTGTTCCGATGGTCTGGGTGTTTTCTATGTATAATAAAAAAATATCTATCTATGTAAGTATATAATATATTAAATATATCAGTTATCTAGTACCCATAACACAAGCTTTGAATAGCTTACTTTGGGGCTAGATAGTGCTGTGTGGATTGTCCAGCATTATTATTTATTATTAAAACTCTATGAGTTACAAGCTTTTCCAGCTTTTTTTGTTTGTCCAGCTTGCACATGTTGGATCTCAGCAACCACAATAGGTACAGACTCGGTTGATGTCTCTGAACCGAGCTATGAATTAGTGCACTCGGTACCAAAAATTTGGAATCTCTAGGACAAGCAGTTCTGTTGTAATCAGCAAAATAACATTTAACCGCCAAAAATTCAAAGCATTTCGACGCGACCATAAAAATGATGCGTTGCCGCTCTGAAGGTGATATTACGCTCTGCGGATTTGAACGTATTTTACCCGCGATAAGAGTCTTTTTTGTATGCACTCAGTCCTTTAAATTTCTGAAGGCATAATTATTATACCCTTCTCTTTCCGATGTGCGTTGAAGAGCGGGGCGTTGTATGTTGCCATATCTCATCAATTAAATAGTTTGGTATGGTTTGACATTTTATATTTTTTTTTTGATAAAATATACCAATTATATTGCAGAATTTGCAGGCAAGGCAGGGAGCGAGCAGCACGTCCGTCCGTCCGTATTTTGACAGTTTGACAGCCAATCTAATCTTACTAGTGTCATGTCAAGTGAATCGTCATCAAACTAAGTCAAGTCATTCGAATTTGAGAGGTTAAAATATACCAATTATATATATTGCAGAATTTGCAGGCAAGGCAGGGAGCGAGAAGCATGTCCGTCCGTCCGTATTTTGACAGTTTGACAGCCAATCTAATCTTGCTAGTGTCATGTCAAGTGAATCGTCATCAGACCTAAGTCAAGTCATTCAAATTTGAGAGGTTTTCGATTTGCAAAAACGAATCCTTCCTACCTATATAAACCAGTATTATGGTAGGTAGCAGTTAAATAAATAATTAGGTAAATTTAGATTTACGTAGGTACCTAATCATTTATTAGTTTTACTACTTAACTTCTCCTATGGGTACTGTGGTAGGTGTTAAAGAACTGGCGCTTTGAGTAGGTACCTATGTAGATACAGATACAACTCCGTTATTTTAACACTGCCAAAAAGGTAAAAAGAGGGGCTACCTACCAGTAAAAACGCACCTCTTGTATCTATGTATGTTTCTTCCGCATCGATTTGGACATCCGCATCGCACCAATAATGCGGATGTTCATGCGGATGTGACAAAAACAAAAAATAAAATAGACGCAACCAGTGACTGGCGCGTAGTATCACCTTCAGAGCGGCAACGCATCATTTTTGTGGTCGCGTCGAAATGCTTTGAATTTTTAGCGGTAAAATGTTATTTTGCTGATTACAACAGAACTGCTTGTCCTAGAGATTCCAAATTTTTGGTACCGAGTGCACTAATTCATAGCTCGGTTCAGAGACATCAACCGATTCTGTACCTATTGTGGTTGCTGAGATCCAACATGTGCAAGCTGGACAAACAAAAAAAGCTGGAAAAGCTTGTAACTCATAGAGTTTTGAACAGAGACACTTCAAATATTTGGTACCTCGCTAATTCGTTTGGTACTAAATCTGGAGACTTAAAGCAACCTGCTAGCTCCAGCCATTCCAGAGAAGGAGCATATGCTTTTTCACGTATCGTTACTCCAGCTTACACGTTGATGAAGTCTTATAACTCGAAGAGTTTCCTAGCTACAGACCTGAAATTTTTGGTACCAGGTGCACTAAATAGGTACTAAATCCTTGCGTTTACTATATATCTCTATCATTAGCCGTTTGCCCACACTGACTGAGGCAGCTGGAGACATGTTACTCCAGCTTACACACTATTATAAGCTTATAGCATCGTTGTTTATTTGGCAGCTAAATTATGATTCAAATCTATGAGTGCACTAATTATGCTCTATATATTGGCATTTATAGAAATTACATTTTCAATATGAGGAAGCTGGAGAAATGCACACCAAACTTCTACAGATCGTACACAGATTTGTTCCGAGGCGGGAATCGAACCCGCAACCTCTGCGTCGCAGGCGGACTCTCGCCCGCTGCGCCACTGAGGTCGTCAGTATAGGGATAATTAAGAAAATACCTAATTCGTAGATGAAAGATGTGAAGAATATCAGGTACCTACATACACGTGGTGTCTATTTCTAATGAACCTACATATAGGGATAAGGATGAAACCGTAACATCTTCACGACTTGAATCTCCAGTCACGTTATCTACTGTGATAAAATTATTTAAAAAGAAAACTTACTGCTCCCATCCAGATATTGATTGGTCCTATACAAGGAACAAGACCGGAGCTCTACACGAAGAATGATGCCCCATAATAAAGAAAAAGAAATGTTTCTGAGTGTGTCTGCGAGTTTTGTAAAGGTGTGTTCCAATATCTCGGACAAATTGTTCTAAATAACTTAACTTTGATTAAAATACAATACAATACACGGGCAGACAAACTCAGCTACCTGATAGGTCAAGCTGCGTACAAATCAATAGCAAATTTATGACACCCAAATAATTGGGGCAAAAATAGACGTCTCTAACAATTGCCGTAACGAATTTCCAAAGCAAACATTTAGTTTTCGACGTTTTCGTAACTCGATATAAACGGGTGCCCCTATTATACCACCCCTAACCTCTAACTTCGAGTTTAAGCCTAGCGATTCATAGAAATAGAGTTGAAAGTATGGTGTAGATTCAGTTTAACTGGTAATGTTTCAAAAGATCTGAACAATAATTGTAGTCGGCTTGGGGTGCGCAGAAGCATTCACTACTTTTCGCTCTTTAGCCGGCTTTGTTCTCATTTGATTTATATTCATGGCCCTTATTATTATTACCTACTGGTAAATCAAGCGTACAATCCTCTCTCTTTTATAATTGACGTCAAAATCAGCCAGAATATGTACTGTTGGAGAAATTTAATAAAAATTCAACTATAAAAATATAAAAAGCATTTATTAAAAACTATACAAAGTGACTAGCTAATAAGTCTTATTTTAAAATTAAGTTTATTGTCTTTGGTTTTATACAATAAAAATATGAATCTAAATACATAGTTTTCCGTGTAAAATATTTTACAAATGACTAGAAAAATACACTTTAAATCTAAATTTGAGCGTTCACAACCGTGGTTCTGTTATAAAATTGTCTATAGTTTCTTTGGTCCTCATAATAATAGTTGCTTGGAAAATAACTACTGGTGTCACAGTTATTGTAATACTGCATCTCATTGTAACCATACACTGAGCTCGTAAATTTTCCATGGTTACCATTAACCTCAGTTTTTGGAATCCGTTTTGGCTTCTGAGCATTTTCAAATGCATTTTTGAATAGTTCGTAGTTTTTCTGGTTAAAATATCCTTCAGTGTGCACTTTATGTTCCAAAACCGCATTCCCAAAATTGCTAGCTTCGTATGAAGGCTGATAAAAGTGATTCTGTAGATTCATGTCATCGGAAAAACTAGAAGGATGTGTGAAGAACCCAGTGCCTGTTGTCGAGGCTATGCAGTTACCACCTTTGTTGTTCACAGAGACTGTCACGTTTCCAACGTTTATGAGTACTCCTTCCGATGTCTGCATAAAATTTGTTCCGTTTGGGAAAGGCTTGCTGAATCCCTCGAAGCTACGATAGCTACCATCCTCGTTGTTCTCAGCTTTATTCGGTAAAAATATATCTCTGAAGGCGTCTTTGGGTGCTTTGTCTCCAACGTTGGCATAGTTTTGTATCTTTTCGTAGTTAGCAAACCCTTCGGTTGCTGTTCCTTCCGGATCGATATTGTCTAAAGATTCCAATGTTTGACTTAGCGCGTAAATATAGTTGTGTGCAAATCTGAGTGTTTCAATTTTCGTGAGCTTTGTGTCTTCAGGAAACGTCGGGAGCACACATCTTAATCTATCTAAGGCCTCGTTCAGCATATGCATTCTATTTCTCTCCCTGTCGTTTGCTTTCATTCTTCTGTTTCTCTTTATTCTCATAATCTGCGATGGGCTCTTGCACCTTGTAACTCTGTTCTTTCCGTTGGCGTACTTCTTTTTAGGCTTGTTTGGGTCTTTGATCTTTTTGTCCTTCACTGGTGTTGAGGTTTTGGCAGATAAGAGTAAATTCTCTTCAAAAGTCTTGACATCTTCAACTGGACTATGAAATGAAGTGAATTCGTCGCTGAAAAGTTTCCTTCTGACATTTTCCTTTTTAGGTGTGAGATATATCCCTGGATCTGAGGTATCATGTTTGAGGGGAGTGCTGGCAACTGGTGTAGAGAGGTCGGCGTAAGATCTATCGATTCCGGAGTCATTGCTGCAGATGCTTTCGTTGAAGTCACAGTAGTCATCGAAGTCTGTTGCATACATTTCGAACCTGGGGGCAAAATAAAACGTAGTTTATTTAATGTCTGGTACTCATAAACGCCTCTTGCGTTTAATAATGTAATGATCTATGGAAAGCCTGTAAGTTGATTTTAAATTAAAAAAAAAATTCTTTGAACTGTTTTTTTTTTATACCATCACCATTCAGTCTTTGTAGCTTCAAAATACCTGTTAAACTTTATCACTAAAAAGCCTTTGCAAGTAGCTACCTACCCTTATTTATTTAGCAACATTTTTTGAAAGGCAGGTGGCCCAACTTGCCCTATGAGCTCGCGTGACCAATGTGTTACGGAAAGTCAGTTGAGCTCTATCACTTCCGACTTCCGGTGACAGATTTCCAATTATTTCTTTAGGGTGATTTTGTTTTTTTAGTTTTTAAAATGAAATAAATGAATTGTCTTGATGATAAGTTACTAATGGATTACTACGGCTTTGGTAGATTCGATTGTCGTGCTTCGTATATTTGATGACATCTAGACAAAAAAGCGTTACTCTATCATAACTTTATCGGATCCGTTCAGTAGCAAAAATCCATCCATCCATCTATCCAAAGTAGTAGATTATAAGAGCCCAAGTAAACTATTCCTGATCAAATTAAAAAGATTGGTAAACATTTTAAAAAATCCTTCACATCGTCAGGAAAGGTAAGGCAGAGAAACCGGAGTAAGAATTTTCATAATTTACATCTGCTATGATACAAAATTCGAAAGTTACGATTTTTGGCTATTTGTTGCTCAAATAAGGAAGCCCTAACCAACGAGCCGGTCGGGATAAAACATAGAACAAATATAGTTCGTAACCTGGATTAGCGTATAGGCAAGCTTTTTCACCCAGAAAAAATACCGTGTACCCGAGTTGAAAAGATAAACGAATCCAAAAGGGAAAACGCCTTGAAATTACTGTTGCTAATTACTAACATTACTTTTTCAACTAATACGCAAGTTAAGCCGCGAGTAACAGCTAGTTCGACTAAGTGATATAGTTTTGATTTCAGAATTCCGTGGGCTGTCTAGTTTACCACCTGTGTATGGCCACGCGACATGCACGCGACTTGTAGGGTGGGTAGCCACAGACGCGCGACCGCGTCGCGTCGGCCTGCAAAGTTAATTGTTGAGTCATTTCATTTCGTTTAAATGGCTATACATTACCTTTTCGTTTGCTATTTGTAAATCTCTTTTAAATATAATAATGACAATGAAGTATTTATTAATTTATTATTTGCCTTCTTAAAGTCTAAGCTAAGAGGTATCTATTAGTTGATAATATTGGTGGATTTCTTCAAAGTCAAAGGCAAAAGATTTATTCAGTTGAATTACACGGATCACTTTAAAACGTTCTAAAACTAGGTGAACTTCTACGATAAAAAGCCTAGAAATATCTAAGATGGCGTATGGACCAAAATAGGATAAAAACGAATGTTTCGTAATTAGAATAAAATAAACACTGTAAATTGTATTACAGCTACATATTTATCACATTATCACACTAATATCATAAATGTGAAAGTTTGGATGTTTTTTCAATAACGCCAGAATGGCTGAACGGATCTGGTTGAAATTTGGCACAGTAGTAGATAATAGTCTGGAATAGCACATTATGCTATTTTGGAATCGCCATGTGAAAATCGGGATTTAAAACTACGCGGGTGAAACCGCGGGACGCAGCTAGTTTTGTACATTTAAGACCATTTTATATTCTTGGGTACGTCCTCTAAGGGTTATCGTGTTTTCAATTGAATAAATTAATTATTCTTATAAGCAAAACTTAACAGTCTTTTACACAGTAAACCCATTATTAATATATTGCACTATCTTGTAAATAATAATTTTAAAGTTAAGGAATATTAGTTTGCAATCAATTATCCAATAAAAAGATGTGAAGATTCGTGGGAAGTTGGCGAATTAATATGAAAAAGTATGGGGTGAATTCCAGCAGGGCTTTTTAAAGCTAACGATGATTCAGAAGAAAGAAAAAAAGCACCAGTAAATGGTCAAACAAATGTCCTTATGCTACTTACACTATCTAAGCTGCTCAATATGCACTAAACAATTTTATATCTTCACAACACTAATTTAACTAAACTAATGTTTACTAAATGTCTATACTTAAAAATACTAAATATGTCATGACTAGTGTGTGCTTTGCTCGAGCACTTCGACTATACTATGCTATATCGATGCATGGCCCCCTTGGTATATCTGTAAGGGCAGGCCGGTGCAGGCCACGCCTACTTGTAAACTATTTTGAAGCGTTACAAGTGGAAATCTGTAGTGGTTGTAGACTGCAGTAGTAGAGCACTTTGTGAAGGGCTCGTCGGGGAAGTACTACCACCATGCTTAGTTCTGCCGCGAAGCAGCGTTGCTGTGTTTTAGTTTGAAGGGTATGGTTTCCGGTGAAACAGGCACATGAAAGAAAGCAAGAAAAAAAATATATTTACTAACTCAAAAAATACATAGGTAGGTAAGTAACAAAAAAAGTAATAATAAGAAGTAAAAAAATAGTAGAGAAAAAACCGTCCTGCGTGGTGTAAGGGTTAACAAGACCCTGGCTCAGAAGAAAAAACTATGCATCAAGTTGATAAACACAAGCAGTGCATCGTGACCACTGATGGTGGTTACCACTTAACATCAGAAGGGCCATCTGCTTGTTCCATCGACTAAAACTACAAGAATCCAAAATTTTGGGTTGGTAGTTGGGTAACCTTTTCTAAAGGTACCGACCTACTCAAGTTTTTTATAAATGCAATGGAAAATTCGTTCGTTCCTGCACAGGGCATGGTATAATTTTATTTAGTAGTATAATAGCGCGTGCAATCTGTACCATTTTTTATGTCAACCCCTTTGACAGAATTGACTTGCCATAAATTACGTCAATATTTGATCAGATACGCCGATGGGGCATGTTATTTTGGATTACTGTTCTTTGGAAATATGGGGAGATTTATTGACTTCAAGAAATACGAAGTCGGAAGCTCGATTTTATCTCGAAGCGTTATATGTTATAGCGCCATCCCCTTTTATTAAATTAGTTTTTTTATAAAATATTATTGATGTGTCAGAACAATTACCTAATAAGTTGATATGCGCACGTACCTACTACCTTAGATGTTTATCCATAATATTGTTTTTTAACCACTGCTCAATTCTGCTGTTAAATACTAGCAATGTCCATGCAACGCGCAAAATCCAAGCCGTCTTATTCTTTGTTGTCTTTTAAGAAAAACATCTTACATTTAACATACGTATTTACAACTACTAACATACGTATTTACAAGCAGTACCTACCAATTTTAAAATAAAGAGCTTGTGTTAGGGATAATGTTTCAGAAACAATCGACGTGGTGACGTCAATTGTTTTCTTTTTCCTCTAAGATAGTCGAATTAGGTCGAAAACCAGCTATTTGGTGCCTATCATGTCATATTTACTGACTTGACAGGTGTAGTCAAGTGTAAGTTATATTTATCTATATAAATACATTCATATTAAAAGATAAAACATATTATATGAATATTCTCATATTTACAAAGCTGTACAAAACCAATCGCATACAGTAGGACAAATCACGACATTTGCAGCAACAGTTAATATCAATTTCTATGATTATTTTATTGCAAAAATATAATAATGGTTATCTACTTTTGTCACCTGCTATGGAGAGAAAATTTCTCACGGTACTAGTGATAAACTTAAGTCTAAACTATACTCTTTTCTACCAATAAAATGCTAGCATTTATACTACACTTTTTTGTCTGTTTGTACAGTACGGTATTGTTTTAATTTTGGTAATAATAAATGTCACATTTCAACGTTGTGTCAAGATAACGTCAATTGCATTTGATATGCATCGGTTGCAATAATAATTGCTGACTACATGACACTTATTACATTTCTACAGGTGCAATAAAATGCTTAGGGGAACCTAATATGATGATCCCCTCGTATCAATATAATTTTTTCTTGGCTATCCTTAAATTATCTTGGTAGAGTACCTACAAAATCTGTAAAGAAAAAAATGAATTTAGTCTAAGTTAGTATTAAAAAAATGCATATGCTATAAGTACTTACATAATCTAATATAAATCGAAAATAAAAACGAACTCAGCTCGCATATCGTTCTGTAACTATATTTTTTCACTCCCTTCCTCATAATTTTTCGTAACATTTTGACCCGACATTTTAAAAACACTCGTACCAGCCAACCCTTTTAAGGCGACCGTTTAGTTTTCTATAAAGACTTGCGCCGTCATTATTTACAACCCTTCTCGATAAGCCCTTAACAACAAAGCATTTTAACATTTTAAAACTGCGACCCACAATGGATGATGCATTGAACTTTTTTTTACCGGCCGGGATTACAGAAACTTCAATAAATGTTTTAATATTTAAGAGATTAACGTCATGTAACTTGGTCTGAGTGTACGTAAATATTTTGTAGACTACAATATTTATATAAGAGATGTAATAAGTATTCTAATAATGCTTTATATTCTTCTTATAGTGTGCGTTTGTTATTATTATAAATAATATAAAGCATGGTATAGTTGTCCATGATAAAAGGGCATTAGGTTTGATCTGACTTATGTCATGTCCAAATACTTATTGTGCTCTCTCTCTAAGAGGAGAGAGACTCTAAGAGGAGCAGTGTTGCCAATGCTACGGAAATTGCCGTGTTCTATATGGCTTTCAGGCCAATAAACACAAAATAAACACGGCCTACGGCCGCATCCTTGTGGCCGTAGCATGATCTACGGCCACAAGGATAGAGATAAAGATAAGTTAGTAGAATATTAATAGACAAAGATAAGAGAAGAGAGAAAAACAGAGAGAGATATGACTGGTTAGTCGAAATCAAAACTTGTGAAAGACATGACTGATGATATAGGTAATACTTGCGCATAAAAAAAAAGACTATTCAACAAATAAATTGATCACAAACATTTCGTCGTATTGCTCATCTAAATCAAGAAAAATTCAAATCTAGTCTAAAAAAAGGTAATGAAGTACACTGCAAAATGTAAAATACTCAACTATGCTCCATAAATCTCAAACTAGGAGTTATAATTATTTAGTTTTTTTTCGTATAAAATCTCAATCAGAACATATTATGATAAGCCGAAAACAAGCAAATAATTATAGCAATGGATAAGTCCGCAGAATTATGCTCGGTGGCGAGCGTGTGGACCCGAGGGGCTGCCACTAGTGTTGTGAATCAATTATTTATTCTATCGAGGTCATTGATAGATACTACCAAACTGTTAATTATATAAAACTATAATTATGAATACAATTATTTTTATTATTACTACAAAAGTTATTGACCAATGAGAAACACAGATTAGAAAGCATAAAACTACACAACAGGAATATTAGGAATGCAGTACTTATAGCCTAGCAACGAATTATTATAGGTAGCTAAGTACCTACTTATCTAAAAAAATCACATGAACCTAAAACGAATCGTTAAGGCCTTGACAACACCTAATTTACCTCTCGCTCGCACGATTCGACATTTTAAAAGATATAAAATCACTAAATACAATTTTGAAAAATCGCAAACAACCATTTTGTGTGCAATCACATTGCAAACAGGTTGGTAAAAATTTCATTTTGATTGATATGTTTTCCTACTCAAAAGTTTTCTTATGTACATAAACTAGAAAAACAAACTATTAAGTAGGAAAACATGTATCGATCAAAATGAAATTTTTACCAAACTATTCGCAATGTGATTGCACACAAAATGGTTGTTTGCGATTTTTCGAAAATGGGAGTAGTGATTTTATATCCCTCAACAAGTCAAAACGTGCGAGCGAGTCACATTAGCTCTTGTCTTCACCTTAATAAAAATGACATCGATTATAATTTTTTATTTGTTTTCTGTATGCAATATAAATATACAAAGGTATTATAGGGTAAAAAAAATCTGTTAAGTTTGCTCTATAAATTCATTTATTAGCCAAAAATAAAAGTTTACAAGAGTCGAGGTAAATGCTGATGACGCTATTAATCTATTAGTTGTCTATGTTGTCATCATCACTTTACAGGAACTGCATAGGCCACTCAACAGATTTCCAGAACGCGAAAAAATTAGCCATTTAGCCATCCTCTATCACCGATTTTCCGCGTTTTTTACAAAGTAGTAGTCAGTCCATAGGTAGGCAGCTCTGCACTCTTACGGTTAGTATAAAGTTGCAGTTATCGATAAAGTTGCAGCTATCGATATTCTCAACATCGATATCACACATCACTGAAGCAAAAACAACCCTTCAACAAGCGGGATACATTTTAATGCATTCATGGTCTCTCAACCGGGTGTCTGCAAAGTAACTAATGTTGCCATGCTGCCCCTATAGACCCGTGCACTGGGCTATGCTAGTTTATTTATTTCTTTATTATTGGTTTTGCTTGCGGCGTCTACGCGTCGTCTGTCGTAAAATAATAGAATATACCTAAACTTTATTTCAGACATCTTTCTAAATTGTTTAGTAAGTCTGAAATAAAGTTTATATATCTCAAGTTATAGTGCTACCTGCTAAGGTAACAATAGCAAAGGTATCTCTCGCTCGCACGTTTCGACATTTTGAAAGATAACTAGAATCCCATTTTTGAAAAATTGCAATAAAACATTTTACCTACACAGTTTAGTTGGAATTCAATTTAGATCTATAATTAGGTATCCTACTTACTCAAAGGTTTTTTGTTTGTGTAAAAGGGTACCTACTTACTTGTATTCAACCGATGCACTACCTCTATTTTTTATAAATCAATTTTATTGCTAAACAATTTCAACCCTTTGCTTTTTACGAAGTGTGACGCAGTTAGTAATATTTTACGAGAATCGCCTGAATCGCTATTGAGCCGTGACGTAACCTTTTGGTGTGAAAACGTTGCTTTGTTAGTTTGTTTGAAGTCCGCTAATTATATGGAAACGAGGCCAATCGCAGGGTTCCTTACTAAGCATTGGCTGTTTTAGATCGTACATCGTACCTCAATTTAAAATGTAGAGTATACCTAATACAATGGCTAAAATAGTATCACAAAATCCGGTTCAAAAAATTACAGAGAAACGAAAGCCACGCCTACTCTACGGCGTAGAGCAAGTCTACGTGCGCCAAACGCATGCGTGACATCATGATATTGTTGCGTGCGTTTGCGCTTATGCGGTCAAAAAACTACACGTGCAAACCCCTCAAAATAAAAAAAACAATATCTAAAGTAAATAAAAGTAATAATAAAATAGCACGATATTTGCACAATTGTTCGATTTCGAACTATCAGCGGTAATGGACCTTTTAAAATAATTCCTGTCTGTAATGAAATTGATAATCGAGCTAATCCTTATTTACACTGAAGGTGTGTGAAGTGGGTGCCCTGATAAGCTAGAAGATAGAATAAAACAGGCATTACTATTGGCTTATTTTTGATCGCATAATGTAGGTGTGAAATTGCCCCAATTTTTGCCAGGCGTTTGAGCACAATGCAATGCATAGCCAATGTCTGTACTACATGCAAACTACATCATAATATTTCATACACATTACATTATATTGGAAGACTAGTTCCTGAACTTACTTTGTAAAACCCAACTCCAATCTAGAACGATCTAGAATCTAACACCACCATTGAATGATTTTAACGATCTACGACGTTGAGAAAACTGTAGGTATGGATAGCTATAACAGCTATCATAGAACTTTTACACAAAAATAATAATTATATATATCTTAATACCCCATTAGTGTATTTTTGCAGCTAGGTATTTTCTTATCTAAAGCTTGCAAAAGCGCTCATTAAAATTAGTTGATAACATAAGTTTTTAATAGCCAGTGCTGAATGTGTGTTTGCTAAAGCAACTCGTTATATTTACAGTATGCACTAAATAAATCAAAAATAGGTACATTATAATAAGTAAAGAAGTGCAACAAGTGCAGTAATGAACTCAACAAGCGCAACCATTCATACAACAAATGCGATACTGAATGCAACATTTCTGTCAGAGAATGCAACAAACCTATTGCAAGAGTCTGAAAATTCAACGGAGCCGTACGATCAAGACTCATTCGATGAAGAGAGCGTGATAGTTTTGTTATTATTTCTATCCATCAATGTAATTGCCTCTTTTTTATCTCTAATGACTTTTTTATTTGGTGTTATAACGTGGATAGTGATTCCTAAATGGCGTACATTCAAAAACTACGTTTATGTAAATGTTTTGTTTTGTTATACCACGGCAATCTGGTTGTATTATGCTGACAATTTGGTGGATGTAAAAAATTTGTTATATGTGATTTATTATTTGGTACACTCGTACTCATGTTGGTTATTGATCGCCTGTTTAAATATCTATTTGGATATTGTCATAGTATTTACTACAGAAACAAAGAGGAAAGTGTTGAAATGTAACGTTTTTGCATGGGGTGTCCCCCTGCCGCTATTACTGATTCAAATTTTTGGTTCCTTAAGTAATTTCAATAAGATAAGACTTATTTTTATGCTAATGCTATTGGTGATAGGGTTTTGTTTATATGTGAGAGTGTTGTGGAGCTTGTGGAGAGCACCTCCTGCTTCACAAGTGTGGCTGAAGGTTCAGGTGGCGAGTTTCACCTTCATCATGAGTGGAGCTTCCGTTTTGCTGATAACTTTGATCTCCCTCACCTCTGAGCCGAACTTGGAACACTACATAATTGTGCTTTTTATTAGGTCAATGCCATCGATACAGACTATAATAATGTGTTGTTTCTTTTTGATGCTTAGATCGAATCGCGTTGCATGGCAGGGTAGACGCTCGCACATAATAGGTATCTAGGCTAATCCAAATAATAGTCACCTTCTCACTGCACTTACGGTTGTAGGAATCAGATCAGATCAAATTAAATGCCATACCTACCATGCTGCGATATTATAGTTTACTAGTTGCGCCCCGCGGTTTCACCTGCAAATTTAAATCCCGGTATTCCCACGGGATGAAAAGTAGCCTATGTGCTATTCCTGACTATGATCTACCTCTCTGCCAAGTTTCATCCAGATCCGATCAGCCGTTCCGGCGTAAAAGAGTAACAAACATCCATCCATCCATACTTACAAACTTTCGCGTATAAAATAGTAGTAGGAAGTAGGATACCGTAAACAGGGGGGGGGGGCACATTGTGACAGGTTTTGAAGTTTTTTGGAAATAACTTTTTTTATGTCGTTACATTTCAAAGTCGATGTCAAAATATAGGTAGGTGCCATGAAGTTGTAGATAAAAAAAGGTTGTTTTTATCTACAACTTCATGGTAGGTGCCTAGGTATTCATCTCAGAAGAACAATCCTAGGTATCTGCTACTAATTACTGTTGCTAGTAGTAGTAGTAGTTGCTATACTCTTTGGTGATTTTAGTGAATGAATACCTATTCATTCATTAAAATCACAAACAGGTAGTTTTGACCTAACATCTTTGCTATAGGTATAGTTAACAGATATAGTAGTAGTGTACCTTTATTTACCATGTACCTAAAATTCTTACAAAACAAAATATTTCATTTGATTTGTAGTTTGGGGCGAGATAGTGCTGTGTGGAAAGTCCACCAATATTTATTTATTTATTTTTGTTTATCAATCTCGACATTTTAGGGCACTATTTCACACCGAAAACTGCGTGTGTATCGCTTGGCATCAAATTGAAAGCGGCGAGGGGCGACATAGAGTCCAACAGTTGGCTGAATTTTTGGACGCAAATTGCGTCACCGCGCTCTATCTGGTAGAGGTACATAAGTAGCACTAACCAAAACAGCATTTTCCCTATGTTATTATACATAATCTTTCCAAGTGAGCCACAAGTTCAGCTAATAAACTCAGTAGGAAATTACCTACGTAGGTACCTACGTATGTTATGTTTTTTCAGCGTATTTTTTTATAGCTCTCGAATTTACCTAGGTACTTACCTACCTACCTGCTAATGAAGCTACTACCTAGCAACAGTAATTTGTAGTTTCGTTGTAAGTAGATAATGACATTAGATTTGTGAATAAATGATTCTTCATCTTCATCGTTATTTACCTATTAATACACCTACCTACTTACTGAAATAAACCTAACCTAAAAAATTATATACCATCTTTTTTTGCAAGGAGGACACGCAGTAGGTACCTAGGTACCTACCTAATAATAATCCAGTGTACCTAGCATTTTTTCTGGCATCATTTTTGGATGCGACTGGCAAAGCTTTTCTATTCAGCTTTTAGTAGCAACTTTCGCAGCGTTTTTGCCGAATCTTCATTTATGTAGTGGTAGGTGGATGGATATATGGAAGAATGTTTGTTACTCTTTCACGCCAGGAACGGCTGAACGGATCTGGATGAAACTTGGCAAACAGATAGATTATTATCTGGAATAGCACATAGGCTACTTTTATCTCTATACTGGGAATACCGGGATTAAAATATGCGCGGGAGAAACCGCGGGGCGCAACTAGTAATATTATAAAAGCGAAAGTTTGTAACCATGGATGGATGGATGTTTATTACTCTTTCACACTGGAACGGCCAAACGGATCTGGATAAAACTTGGTAGTCTACTTACACATTCATAGGCTACTTTTTATCCCGTAGGAATACCAGCCGCGGGGCGTAGGGGAAGGGTGGGTAGCCCCGGACGGCGGGTACCCCCGTACACTTCAAATATGAGGTGTTAACGCATACTTAGAAAACAAATAAACACACCTATTAGATGTGCTCTCTATAGGTGTGTTTATTTGATTTTTAGTTAGGTATGCGTTACCACCTCATTTGAGATGTCCGGGGGTACCCGCGCCGTCCTACCTAGCTACCCACCCTTACCCTAACTAGGTACCTAGTTCACAATAATCAAGTTGAGACATCCATCGATGTATTTCACGTAGGTAGTTCATGCACATGTCATGTCTGCTTCAATTTTAGGCCTCCAGTATAATTAATTACGCAACAGTTTAAAAAAACAATTGGACGTTTATGTACCATATACTTAAATATACCTACCCCAAAATAGACGGGACCAGCGGCTTTATCCCACTATTTCCATGGAAATACAAAATAGAAAGTGGGACCAGCGTTTTTTAAAAATTATACCTACCTATCCCATTATTTCGATTGCGACAAAAAAACGCAGTTACTTAAGTACTCTACAGTACAAATCACACAAAGCCACCTCGTCATAACATAATAGAAGCTCAGACCAAATAAAAACTAAAAGACAGACTTCTGTGCACAGCAAAGTGAAGCCGGTCAAACTACGCCTCGCACGCACACACCAAATCGGCCCACGCAACACATCTTTAGAAAACTGGCTTCACTTTTCTGTGTGTGTGCGTTTAGTTGTGTATGTACACGGGGCGAGGCGTAGTTTGACCGCAACACATCTTTAGAAAACCGGCCTCATTCGTGCTGTCCGCAAGACTCTGTCTTTTAGTTTTTATTTGGTCTGAGAATAGAGGTAGTGGGATACACCCTTTTTTCTTTTTTTATTAAGTAACGTTGGGAAATCCTCAACGATAGGTACCTACCTACTCATCTGTTGTGTTGACAACAGAAGAATTTATGTCGGACTCTTACCTTACCGACTAAAACCCAACGGGGTCCTACTACACACCTTGTGCCGGGGCTGTGGGTGGGCACGCTTTCACACTCTTCCATGGCCCCGACCTTAGAAGAAGAATACTAACTTCATCCAAGGCCCCGACCGACCGGCGGCGCGACAGGTACTCTGTGGGCACGACGACGGCTAGTGGCACATTATTTTATTATACTAGTGTGATCTTGGATGACTTCAGTGGGATACACGCCATCTACCGGCAACATTATCAAGTAAAGCATGTGGTGCCACGGAACTGCAAAAAGACATCTCCCTACTCGGCCACAGATGGCGCTAAAACACATCATACGTTTGTTCTCAAATGATAAACTTTATTTTACAGTGTCGATAGATAAATAATAAATGCATTTTCTTAATTACAAAGAAAATTACATTTAATAATTATAATATCAATGGTACAAGTATTTAATAAAATTTTACATTGAAACAGTTGAGCTATCTGCAGACCAAGGAAAATAAAATTCAAATTCCTTGCTGCAGACCACCGTTGCGTTGACATGCTAAGTATTATGCAAGGAATATAGATACTTGCATTCAAATTCCTTGGTATTATGTAACGACATCACTAGTACATTAAGGAATTTGAATACAGTACCTACGTCACCAAAGAAGACACATAAATAATCACATCACTATTGGATGGTGTCAGTGTCAGGCAGGACTACTGTCACTGTCAGTCAGGCAGGAGGCTGTCACTGCATAGCAGTCAGGTGTGTCTGCCTGCCGGAGTAGGTGTTCCTTGTTACTTTCTTTCGCTATTTAGTTTTGTTTACGTTTAGCGAACTAGAAGCCCAGATTCCAAACACGTCGTGACAAACTATCATGCTGTTGTTAGTAAAGTACCTACCTACTAGATTAGCCAACTAGAATATCATCAATTGATTATAACCTAAATTAGTCATCAAGGAAGGAGGCTAGATGAACTAGACAGAATTTGAGTTTCCCTCCTCCAACTCAGAAATTGCTATGCAATGCAACATTCATATTTCTATGCTGGCCGCGCTACGTTACCTTAGTGACACAAGAATTGAGTAGGTAAGTCCATAAAACATTGGTGAGTAAAGTATAAAATTAGCACTGCATAATCATTTTTTTACTGTACACTAAAGTGAAGCATTGATTTTAAACTATGTTTCTATTTACACAATGGTACACTTGCAGTAATTTTACCATCTACTATTTTTAGACCAAGACACATCATTTTACATAGAGGAAATATCTGATTTAAATTGGTGTAATTGTTCCGGACTGCATTATTTACCAACATTAGAAACATGCACCAAGCGGTGCCATTTTTGCTACTTGGCTTTTTCATGAAATTAAAAATAGACACTCCTCATCCTTGTGATTTACAAAACTAAGCAAATGGAATGTGGAAATTTATTTAATATTCATGTGCACATTTGTTATGGTTATAAAATCAATTAAAACTGAGATATTATACCGGTTTAAGCAATCATTGTACCTGGGTTGAGAGTTGGAGATTATGGGAGGTTGCAAGTGGGGGTAGACGGCAACTCCTTCCCTTGACTCCTTTTGTCTAGGAGATGAAAAATAATAACTTGTCACTTTCTTTAAAACAAAAAAGTTATACAGCTTAAAAAAAACATGAGCAAGTGAAGTTAGAATTTTTCATCTCCTAGACAAAAAGGCTCAAGGGAAAGACTTGCCATCAACCCCCACTTGCGACCCTCCCACCCTCAAGCCTTCACCCGGGTAGGTACAAGGGTTGCTATAGCCACAAAATAAAATACCTAAGTATTATATGATTTATCATACCTCGTCAGTCTTTGATCTTATTACATTACGTTAGACATAGAGGCAGTTAAAGCTGGGTCCTACAGTTAAACGGCCATTTAAATCCTGAAGGCCTGTTTATAAAATAACATATTATGAATGACGAAGCAAGCTATGCTACGAGTGCTTTATGAGCGTCATGACTAATTCTCATGCACGGTAGACATCCTCTCGGATTTTTTTCGCCTAAGCAAGATCCTAGCCCCCATCCGAGACCTTACGGGTTTGATATCAGGTTTTCAACACGTGTCTGTCTAGTGCTCGGTAGGAGGACCCCTTAACTCTTTCCCAAACTGTTTCGAATGAAACTAGTGACACGTCAAGAAAAAGAAGCCCGATCCTCTCACAAAAGTGAATTGTTTTATATCCCTTTTTTACAGAGTCAAGAAAGCTGTTATTTGTTGGTCCTGACCATCGGATCGCGCGGTTTCGCTGTGATATAGAACTAAATTTGTGGTGAGTTATTTATTTATCAGCTCCTTAGTTGTATATTTCTTTTAGCAAATTTTCTGTTAAGTTTTTATTTTCAGTTGTCTGTGTTTCTAAAAAAATTCATAGCTCCTGAATAAACGAATAATCTCCCCCAAATATGGGGAGGGATGGAGGGATATATCAACCAGTAGAATTACTAAGGCAGGGCGCAAAAATTAACACTTTTGTGTCTTCTGTCAGATACAAGCTACTAATGAATATTTGATTTCTATAGAACCAGTATGAAATCGTCTACTCCCTGCGCATGTAAACATTTTTGTCCAGTTTCTTCCACTTAACTCACTCATTGACGATCAAATAGTGTTCAGTGTCGGTAACTGGGAACTCAAAATCGTCAGTTGAAGACACAAGCAACATTAACCAACCACAATTGTACTGAGCTCTAGTTACGGTTACCAGTGACCAGTAGTAGCGGGAGACTGTGTCCGATAACCGCTACAGGACACAGCATCCACGGTTCCCTGTGATGGTAGGCCGTGTCGGCAGCAAAAAGTGTCTACCTTTGCGACTAAGGAATTCAACGAATAAACAACGAAAAAAACCGAAATGCTTCACGACTCTGACCCCAGGCACGATATTTATCCCCTCAGTTCTCTTATTACCTAACTCCAGATTCTGTAAGGGCATCTAAGAGGGGTACTTCTGACACCCACATTTTTGCTATAGTTGGTATTCTATTCGTGACAGGTTGCAAGCCCATTGCCGCTGTTAGAATACTAACTAGTTTCCTCATTATTGGCATTGCAAATTATTTTTTTTCGATAGCAAAAATCCATAAATGCACGACCGGAATCGAATCTAAGACCTTACGATCGGTAGGCGGGGTCACTCCCACTAGACCCCCGGTTCTCCTAGGCCACGTTTGTGGTAATTACAGAGAACCATGACAAATGATTTTCTAGTAAGTACTAACCTTGATGAATTCATAATAATCCAAAAAAACCCACTATAAAACAAATGCGTTCATCAAACGTCATGTCATAATAATATTTTATTTGCGTTATTAGGAAAGTAATATAACATACTAGTAGCGCCCTGCGGTTTCACCCGCGTAGTTTTAAATCCCGGTATTCCCACGGGATAAAAAGTAGCATATGTGTTATTCCAGACTATTATATATCTCTGTGCCAATTTTCACCAAGATCCGTTCAGCCGTTCTGGAGTTATAGAGTAACAAACATCCATCCATCCATCCATCCATACTTACAAACTTTCGCATTTATAATACCTATTGGTAGGATTAGTAGGATTATAGCTTGTCGATTACAATCACAAGGCACGTTATACAGTAAGAGTATATAGTAGAGCTCTTTTTTAAATAATATTAATATAGGTGGACTTTCCACACAGCACTATCTAGCCCCAAACTAAGCCTAAGCTTGTGTTATGGGAACCAGATAGCTGATATACTACTTATGTACTTTTTTTTGTAAATACATACTTATAACACCCAGACAGAGAATAAACATCTATGTTCATCACACAAATGTTTGATCACGGTGGGAATCGAACCCACGACCTACGGCGCAGAAGGCAGAGCTACCACCAACTGAGCTATGTAGGCTGTCAAAAGAGAAGGGCTTGTCTGGGGAAATACTACCATCACGCTTTATTCTGCCGCCAAGCATCAACGATGTGTTTCGTTTTAAAGAGTGTGGTTGCCGGTGTTATTACAGGCACACGAGTCTTAACATCTGTATGCCTTAAGTTGATGGACGCACGCTGGGCAATGTATCGTATTGTACGTTCCTACAGTGCGTGACTTACGGGGCAATGCTTTGTTATAAGTGATGGTTACCTCTTAACATCAGGTGCCATCTGCTTATTCCGTCAGCTAGTTGCATAAAAAAAATGCATTCCTTGTGATCTCTCGGTATTTACATTAACTTTACTAGTTACGTCTTACTTTACTTTATGTTTGACTAGTTGCGCCCCGCGGCTTCACACGCGCAGATTTAAATCGCGGTATTCCCACGGGATATAAAGTAGCCTATATGCTATTTCAGGCTATCTATCACTCTGCCAAGTTTCATCCAGATCCGTGCAGCCGTTCCGGCGTGAAAGAGTAACAAACATCCATCCATCCATACTTACAAACTTTCGCGTTTATAATAGTAGTAGGATGTATAGCTATTGAGTATAAGCTTTTGTTAATTTATTACGTATTTTTTTAATCGTTTCCGTAAAATTTGTAAACACTAATGCAATGATTAAACTTTAATACTATAAACTATTAAGAAAGTTATACGATAATTACATTCATTAATTATAAAATTTATCACCACTATGTAAATGTTAAATAATTTAGTTTTCATTTTACCAGTATTGTAATTGGCTTGCTATCCGCTGGTTTCTTTTCAACGCCCACTTTTACAGAAGAGTGAGGGTTGGTATATTCTGGAACTAAGGATAGCAAAGTCGAACTGACATTCAGTCCTGAGACGTCGAGAAGTAAAGTCCTACCTAGTAATAAAAACATGTACTTGTACCTTTCTAATTGTCACCAGTTTAAAAGAATATTAAGAAAAGTAAAGTAAAGTAAACCATGAAGAAAAGTATTTTGTGGTTTAAATTCAACATCCTCGGCCCTATCTGACTGGTTTATCTTTCAAGTCAGAAGTGTGTAGAACCAAGTGAAAGGTACGTAAAATTTTTTTTCTTTAAGTAATTAAAATATAGGCGTAGATTTTAAAATGCATGCAGTTTTTTCTCGTGAGGAGCACACCGCGCACATAGCTAGCTTTTGGTGGTGCTACCACACGATTTTGATATTTTATTTTAGGTAGGTCAATGCATGTACCTTAGTTCTCTTTTTTCATATTTTTTCGTATGGCGCACATGGTCAAGGCTATTTTAGTGGTGTTACCATACGATTTTGATATCTTATTATAGGTAGGCAAATGCACTGTATGAAACGTTTTGTTAGCATGTGTCGGTCGAGATTAACTCGAGACTACCCGCTCGTGCTAGCTTTACAGTTTGAAGTAAAGGTACCTGACATGTTTTAATTTAATTGAATCTTTGTTCGTGCGGACCAGTCGGGATTGCCCCGAGACTTTCTGGCTGTACTAGCACTATTCAGTTTTTTTAAGGGATTATCGGTACCTGTCGTTTATAATTTACTAGCGACCCGCCCGCGCGCCCCTGCTTCGCACGGGTGCACATTGTTTTTCTACTATAATAATACATAGGGATAGGGATATAGGGACAGAGAAAGCGACTTTGTTTTATACTATGTAGTGAATTTTTTTTGTTTATTTCACATTACTGCTATTAATCTTTAGATAGTATAGTTTTTTTTTCTCGTGTGCTTACGTCACCAAAGTTACCCACACTATAGCATTTTTTTTTTAAATATTTTTTATTGAACTATAAAAGCATGCATGATTTAGCCAGTGTCATGTAAGAGACCAAAGCTTCTTTGGTTAAACATTTATCTTTGAGCATGATAGTGGCAACAATATTTAAAGATACCAAATACCATTTGTATTTAGTTTATGGGTTATTAGTATTACAGGGTACTACAGTATTATTATTTAGGGTTAGGTTTTAGAACAAATTCTGTCCTTGATAATTTGTTGCAGTCTGGAAGAAATATGGACGATGACGAAGGCGTGCCGGTGGAGACTGGAGACATTTCCCGCCCAGTAATTACCAGCCATCAAGGTCAACCGTGGATACTGAAGATCATGAAGAATCGGAAGGCGAAACCCAACACCAGAAGGACAGAACAGAAACCGGACACGAAGTCGCAGCCGTTCATTGCTGCTACACACCCCCGAGATCGGACAAGGCGCTACTACAAGGAGCTGTTATTTATTTATTTATTTAATATTTATTTGATATTTATCAATATCACATAAATTCTATAACTATAAAATATACCTACATGCCAAATTAAATCAACCTAAAGTAAAAGTTGAACCTAAAGTTAAAGTCGAACATTTATGAACCTAAAGTTAAAATTGAAACTAAAGTTAAAGTTGAACCTAAAGTTAAAGTTGAACCTAAAGTTAAAATTGAACCTAAAGTTAAAGTTGGACCTAAAGTTAAAGTTGAACTTAAGTTAAACCTGAAGTTAAAGTTGAACCTTAAGTTAAAGTTGAACGTGAAGTTAAAGTTGAACCTGAAGTTAAAGTTGAACCTGAAATTAAAGTTGAACCGAAAGTTAAAGTTGACCCTAAAGTTAAAATTGAACCTAAAGTTTGAAGTTAAGGTTAAACCCAAGGTTACAGTTAAGCATAAAGTTAAACATAAAGATTAAATTGAACCTAAAGTTAAAGTTAAACATAAAGTACAAAGTTAAACCTAAAGCTATTAAACCATAAGTTAAAGTTAAATCTAAAGTTAAACCATAAGTTAAAGTTAAATCTAAAGTTAAACTTAAAGTTAAACCCAAAGTTAAAGTTAAACCTAAAGTTAAACCCAAAGTTAATGTTAACCCTAAAGTTATTTAAAAATAAACCTAAAGTTAAACCTAAAGTTAAACCTAAAGTTAAACCTCAAGTTAAACCTAAAGTTAAACCTAAAGTTAAACCTAAAGTTAAACCTTAAGTTAAACCTAAAGTTAAACCTAAAGTTAAAACTAAAAATAAACCTAAAGTTAAAACCTAAAGATAATCCTAAAGTTAAACCTAAAGTTAAACCTAAAGTTAAAACCTAAAGTTAAACCTAAAGTTAAACCTAAAGTTAAAGTTAAACCTAAAGTTAAACCTAAAGTTAAAGTTAAACCTAAAGTTAAACCTAAAGTTAAACCTAAAGTTAAACCTAAAGTTAAACCTAAAGTTAAACCTAAAGTTAAACCTAAAGTTAAACCTAAAGTTAAACCTAAAGTTAAACCTAGAGTTAAACCTAGAGTTAAAACCTTGAGAAAATCCTAAAGTTAAACCTAAAGTTAAACCTAAAGTTAAACCTAAAGTTAAACCTAAAGTTAAACCTAAAGTTAAAACCTAAAGATAATCCTAAAGTTAAACCTAAAGTTGAACCTAGAGTTAAACCTAAAGTTAAGCCTAAGGTTGGACCCAAGGTTAAACCTTAAGTTAGTTGAACCAAAAGTTAGTTGAACCAAAAGCTAGTTGAATCAAAAATTACTTGAGCCAAAAGTTAGTTGAACCAAAAGTTAGTTAAAGAGGTTGAAGGTAAAGAGATTATTGCAAAGTAAACATACAAGTTTAATGTTTTAACAAAAGTTTATTCACTCTCACAAAAGTTATAACAAATTAGGCATATTAGGTCAAAAGCGAGAAGCGAGAATGGATAGAATCGTAACTTGACTTTTTGTGTTTTTTTGTAGTGTGATAGTCAAGAAAGAGAATGCGTACGTTACTCGATTGGGTTATAAGATTGGGCTAGCGAGACAACCCCGAGAATAGATGTGTTCATGACCTGTCTTCGCATGACCCAATTGGCTTATAATATTGGTTATTTAGTTCATCATCTTCCTGCCCTTAACCCACGCTGCATGGGGTCGGCACAACAGGTTTTCTTCTTCCACTCCTCTATCGGTCATCATCTCGGTGCTCACTCTTTTCTTAATCATGTCATCTTTCTTACAGTCCATCCACGTTTTCTTGGTGCATTGTTAAGTTTTATTGGTTAGTGAGTTTGTTGACAAAATAATTATAAGGTATAGTATAGTAGGTATATTATTCAACTAAATTTCATCAAATTTTGTCTTTATAGTTCTACATTGATAACCGATGATGATAATAATTCTTTATCGTTTTAAATTGCCTTACTAATACTACTCAATGAATCCGTCAGCAGTTCATTTTCTAATTGGGTCAGTTTAGGCAGCTGTCTGAAAAGTACTGCTTTGTTCTCATGCATTTTATGATATTTAGTGTTTCTTAGTATTCTGCTATATCGTGGGGTTACCTATTCACCTTGTCATTTAATTTATTAATTTGTAGCATTAGCTAACCTCGTTGTCAAGTTCTTTTGCTGCTAGAATGGTTTTTTTGATTCTTCATCTGGCTTAGTAAATTATTGTACTCATCAGAATATTTATTTTGTTCCTTCATAAGTTTGTATATGTCAAGACGAGACTCCTTGATAAGTTGATACTTATCCAGAGTTTGAAAACAGCATCATTATTATCATCAGGAGCTACAAGAAATTTACTAATTTGATAATTTTTTTATCACCACCATCACCATCTTTTTGTACGCCCAGTAAGACAGATCGAAAATGCTATTAGCATTAAGTCCTCCTAGCTCTACATTGTTTTGGGTGAAAGTTTTAAATAATAATAATAATAATATTTTTTTTATGTAATCTAATATTCCACCTTTGTTTCCTACTACTAATAAAATTTGAAGAAAAAAAACTCGCTGGAATAAAAAAAATCGAGGGTGGGCGCTAATCTTATCATACAAGATATTTTTTTCGTATCTTATTTGAGGAAATTGATATACAAAACTCAAAATAAAACCACTTGGTTAGTCAGCATTGTTAATATAGTTTACTCACTGTGGTTTTCTTGTTTATATCGTTTCATAATGGTTTAGCTGAATTTTCCAGTCATGTTACTTAGGTTTGTTTTAAAAAAAAAACTGTAATATTCAGGATAACATTTAATACGTTGCACTGTTAACTCACTCCTCATAATAATTTCTCATAAAAATAATAATAAAACAAATGAGATATTTTTTTAAACAATGTAAATATTTGGAGCTTTTTATCAATACGCGATGATGACGCCCCCTGTCCTTAAAGAGAGGATTTAAGAAAGTGCAAATAATGTTATGAGTAAAGAAGAAAGGTTTTAGGGATTATGGGGATAATAATCATTGTAGTAAAGGTAACAATGAAAACTGGGTGATATAGATACAAATGAGGATGAGCGACTAAAATATTGCATAAAAATTATTAAAAGCTAAATACAAAAGCGTGGTTAAATAAATAAATGAGCTTATTATGGAATAATAAAAAAAAAGCTTAAACAGTTTTGACTGAATCAAATGCTTTCTTATAGTCCACAAACGCTAAACATAGCGACTGGTTATACTCTTCAGTTTTCTGTATAACCTGCCGGAGCGTGTGGATGTGGTCTATAGTGCTAGGCCTTTCGGAACCCGGCTTGTTCGGGAGGCTGGAAGTCGTCAAACCTACGTGCGAGACGATTGGTAACTACTCTCGAAAACAGTTTATAGCCATGGCTCAGCAGCGAGATGGGCCTGCAATTCTTCAAGAGGTTGTTATCCCCTTTCTTAAAGAAAAGTACCACCACGCTCCTGCCCCATGCCTCTGGTGTCGTTATTCCGTCTTCTCCCAGTGCCTTGTTGTTTTTAAGCTGCTCGAGAGCCGTTCGGATCTCGTATAGGCTGAAGTCCGGGATATCTTCAGTGTAGTGTCGAGTTAAACGGGCTCTTGCATCACTAGTCGTGCTCGTAGCAGAACTTTGCGATGAGGTGTATAATTGTCCTTAGAACTTCTCGAACTCTCTTAAAACTTCCGGCTTCGATGAAACGATACTGCCGCTATCGGTCTTCAGTTTTGTCAACTGGCTTTGCTCAATAGACAGATCTCTTGCGAACACTTTTGAGCCTTTGTTGCGCTCTATTGCGTTTTTAATAAATATATTTAATGAAATTTATTATGGATATATATAATGGATATATATTGGATATATAATGGATAAAAATTAAATACGGATCATGAATTCTTGATACGAAACATGAAAACCACCAAAAGATTTCTGTGTCGATTAGCTTAGCTTAGCTTCGTTTTTGTTTAGATTTCTCTGTCGATTCGCTAGATGAGCAATAATTGTAAATGTGGTTAGAAAGAAAGAAACATTTATTTGACACACAACACACAGAGAACACAAAAAAAAACATAACAGATATTTATCTAGTAGTAGTATGGTTAGTATGGTTAGTATGGTTAGTATGGGTAGTATGGTTAGTATGGTTAGTATGGTTAGTATGGTTAGTATGGTTAGTATGGTTAGTATGGTTAGTATGGTTAGTACGGTTAGTATTGTTGATAATGATAATAATGAAACGAATGACAATAATGGTAATAACGACAATAATGTCAATAAAGATAATAATGATAATAGTGATAATAATTATAATAATGAAAATACTGATATTAATGATATTTTGTATCTAGTAGTAGTATGGTTAGTACGGTTAGTATTGTTGATAATGATAATAATGAAAAGAAAGACAATAATGGTAATAATGTCAATAATGATAATAATGATAATAGTGATAATAATGATAATAATGAAAATACTGATATTAATGATAATAATGAAGATGATGTCCCGGTCGATTTGACTGCGGTGACATTGTAACTGCTTGTTAAATAATTTGTCTTTAGAGTTTTCTAAGATGACCAGAGTATGCAACCAATTTCACACTACATAGCACCAATTTATATTACTATACGTCCACTTTTAATAAAGTCGCATTGTAACGTACTTTTGCAGTCTAAAAACAGTCCTTATTGCAAGATTTGATCTTTTCATTGTTAAATTGTAAATATATAAAATAAATGTTTTATGTAGGTAATCGGTGCAGTAGTAGGTAGGTAGGTAGTAATCGAGACCAATGTAAGTAGGTTATTTTTTTTTTTCTTTCAAGTAATAACCAAAATTTGAATCACGAGGTCGTGACTGATTATCAGGATGGACGAATCTATAAGCTTTTGTTAATTTATTACGTATTTTTTTAATCGTTTCCGTAAAATTTGTAAACACTAATGCAATGATTAAACTTTAATACTATAAACTATTAAGAAAGTTATACGATAATTACATTCATTAATTATAAAATTTATCACCACTATGTAAATGTTAAATAATTTAGTTTTCATTTTACCAGTATTGTAATTGGCTTGCTATCCGCTGGTTTCTTTTCAACGCCCACTTTTACAGAAGAGTGAGGGTTGGTATATTCTGGAACTAAGGATAGCAAAGTCGAACTGACATTCAGTCCTGAGACGTCGAGAAGTAAAGTCCTACCTAGTAATAAAAACATGTACTTGTACCTTTCTAATTGTCACCAGTTTAAAAGAATATTAAGAAAAGTAAAGTAAAGTAAACCATGAAGAAAAGTATTTTGTGGTTTAAATTCAACATCCTCGGCCCTATCTGACTGGTTTATCTTTCATGAGATAGAACCCTATGTATAGCGTGGAACTGGCACTAGAGTCACCTAGGTTTAAGACGGTTCATGATGGTCCTTGTGATTTTATTGAATAAACATATTTTGACTTTGACTTTGCTCATGAATTCAAGTTCCTATGAAGGTTCATATCTCATGATGAAATGTAAGTAAGTACTAAACGAGTATTATTTTTTTTAAACCTTTGAGAAATTAGATTTACCTACGGTTTGGGTATGGAGCCATTTTTTTATCAAACCTGTAACATGCATACTCTGAAGTAGCTATGAAACTTTGTTTTCGAACTTCAGAATATTATTCACTACCTTTGATTGTAATACTTATATGATATGATATTTTATGACACACCACACCACCTTTTTTTTTTTTTTTTTTTTATACACCTAGCTGATGGAACAAGCAGATGGCCCACCTGATGTTAAGTGGTAACCATCACCTATAAACAAAACATTGCCCCGTAGGTCACGCACAATAGGAACGTGCCCTACGATGCACTGCCCTGCGTCCATCAACTTGAGGCGTACAGATGTTAAGCCTCATGTGCCTGCCAATTTCACCGGCCATCATACTCTTCAAACCGAAACACAGCAACGCTGCTTGGCGGCAGGAAAAGGCATGGTGGTAGTACTTCCCCGGACGAGCCCTTCACAAAGAGCTCTACTACTCTTAAACTTACTCTCTCTTGTGTCATATCTGATATCTAGGATAAAGTTTTCTGAAAATTTATGCACTTCGATCAATACAGTCATCAAAAAGAATTAAGTTGATAAGATAATGACTTTTATGTTGATAGGAAATCATTCTAAAATATTTTTACAACTAAACGACGCGACGTTTAATAAACAAGGATAGACAGTGCACAAAAACATCGTGCTTGTGACAGGGTTTTAGTTAAATTGGCTTGGTTGTACATGAGGATGGTAGAGGTATATTATAGGTAATACCTATAACTCTACCATCCCCACAACATGGTGCTTATGCAAACATAGTTTTAAATTCCCTCAGAAACGACTGATTCCAAGTTCGGAAAATATGTTTGAATGTTATATTCAACAATAAATACCTATGGATGGATGGATGTTTGTTACTCTTTCACGCCGGAATGGCTTAACGGATCTGAAATCTGAATCATGAAACTTGGCAGAGCAATAGATTGTAGTCTGGAATAGCACATATGCTACTTTTTATCCCGTGGGAATACCGGGATTTCGATCTGCGCGGGTGGAACCGCGGGGCGCAACTGTATCATACAAAATGAATTTACAAAAAGTACTAATTGGGGGCTAGATAGTAATGGTTGGAAGGTCCATCAATATTTATTTATTTGTGTTATAGAAGTTAATAAATACTAACCGGTGAAGTAGGTCTTGACGCAGGTAAAAACCAACTGAACTGCTATTTTACTTAATGACTTTACCAGCCAGTAACGGGTTTCAGGTACAAAATTAAAACGATGATATTCGTATAAATAATGATTTTAATATGTTTATACGCATAAAACAATTAAAAGTTTGTCTATACGTCATCTACGTCTACGTCATATATTTATCTTGAGGTTTCCAAAGCTATATAGGAAATCGATTGACTTGTAAAAATGTCGCCAATAATCACTAATTTAAAGCAATATTTGAACGTTGGAACTGGTACTAAAAGATCCAAGGTGATATCAACCGTGCCTGCATGGGGATCTAAGTCGTAAATCTGTTTCAGTTTCAGGATAGAAGCACTTTTGAAGTCGTTATTATATTCGTCTTTCTGGAAAATTATGGTCAAACCTTGGGGTTAAGGTACGTTTTGACTTGTTGAAGGATATAAAATCACTGAACCCATTTTCGAAAAATCTCAAACAACCATTTTGTTTGCAACCTAACCTAACCAGTGCATCGTAGGGGTGTGCATGTCTCCAGCTTCCTCATATTGAAAATGTAATTTCTATAAATGCCAATATTTAAAGCATAATTAGTGCACTCATAGATTTGAATCATAATTTAGCTGCCAAATAAACAACGATGCTATAAGCTTATAATAGTGTGTAAGCTGGAGTAACATGTCTCCAGCTGCCTCAGTCAGTGTGGGCAAACGGCTAATGATAGAGATATATAGTAAACGCAAGGATTTAGTACCTATTTAGTGCACCTGGCACCAAAAATTTCAGGTCTGTAGCTAGGAAACTCTTCGAGTTATAAGACTTCATCAACGTGTAAGCTGGAGTAACGATGCGTGAAAAAGCATATGCTCGTTCTCTGGAATGGCTGGAGCTAGCAGGTTGCTTTAAGTCTCCAGATTTAGTACCAAACGAATTAGCGAGGTACCAAATATTTGAAGTGTCTCTGTTCAAAACTCTATGAGTTACAAGCTTTTCCAGCTTTTTTTGTTTGTCCAGCTTGCACATGTTGGAGCTCAGCAACCACAATAGGTACAGACTCGGTTGATGTCTCTGAACCGAGCTATGAATTAGTGCACTCGGTACCAAAAAATTGGAATCTCTAGGACAAGCAGTTCTGTTGTAATCAGCAAAATAACATTTTACCGCCAAAAATTCAAAGCATTTCGACGCGACCATAAAAATGATGCGTTGCCGCTCTGCTGGTGATATTACGCTCTGCGGATTTGAACGTATTTTACCCGCGATAAGAGTCTTTTTTGTATGCACTCAGTCCTTTAAATTTCTGAAGGCATAATTATTATACCCTTCTCTTTCTCTCTTTCTATAGAGATATCTCTATCATTAGCCGTTTGCCCACACTGACTGAGGCAGCTGGAGACATGTTACTCCAGCTTACACACTATTATAAGCTTATAGCATCGTTGTTTATTTGGCAGCTAAATTATGATTCAAATCTATGAGTGCACTAATTATGCTTTAAATATTGGCATTTATAGAAATTACATTTTCAATATGAGGAAGCTGGAGACATGCACACATCGTAGGGCACGTTCCTATTGTGCGTACAAAAAAAAATCACATTGCAAACAGTTTGGTAAAAAAAATATTTTGATAAATGTAAGTTTTCCTACCTAAAAGTTTGCTTTTCTAGTTTTCGTACATAAGCAAACTTTTGAATAGGAAAACTTGTATCGATCGAAATGAAATTTTTACTCAAATGTGTGCGAAGTGATTGTACACAAAATGGTTGTTTACGATTTTGCGAAATTGGGATTAGTGATTTTATATCTTCCAAAATGTCTAATTGTGCGAGCGAGAGGAAAATTAGGTGTTGTCAACGCCTTAAACCATTTAACTACTTGTTACTTCCTACTTTTGACTCTCTTCCTATATTGTATTGTAAGCTCTTGTTTTTGTTCTCAACATTTAAAATACATAATAATATACTGAAACAACTTCACGACTTTGATCCCCAAGGTACATATCCCTTCCGATCTCTTGGTCAGTACGAACTCCAGATTCTTTGAGGACGTCTAAGGAGGGTAGTCAAAGGTATGTCCAGACATTACATTTGGCACATACCCACATTTTGCAGTAGTTAGTATTCCATTGCATATACGACATTGGAATAATCACTACATTATTAGTATAAAACAAAGGCGCTTCCCGCTGTCCCTATGTATGCTTAGATCTTTAAAACTACGCAAGGATTTTGATGCAGTTTTTTTAATAGGTAGAGCGATTCTAGAGGAAGTTTTATATATATTATTGTATTGGTTTATTGCTACATGCATAATATAGTAGAGAAAAACTGTGCACCCGTGCGAAGCCGAGGCGGGTGGCTTGTATTAAATTCTATTAACACAATTTTGTCAATCATCATTAACTAATAGATGCAAAACCACAAAGACAAACAACAATAACAATTGATAACAATGCGGACGTAATAGAAAATTTATTTAACAGACGCACATCAAATAAGGTTTCTTCCGGTTTAGTGACGTTTGTTCCATCTCACCTTGCCTGAGATTTGTTAGCCCACGTCCGATTTCATCGGCAGGTTCTCTGAATGTTGTCGAGACAAATATGTATAGCATTACTAGCAGCGCCCCGCGGTGTTACCCGCGATTAAAAATGTAATGTCCTTTCCCTCTAGTCCTTTCCTGCTCCTCCCCCCTCCTCTTGAGCTCGCCCCCTCTAAATTCACCCTCCCCTTCCCCCGCAATATATCCCTAGGGAACCATACATTTTAACTGGATAAAAATAGTGTTATTGTCAGAATAACCGATGAAATTGAAAAATATGGTAGTCCCTAAGTATACAAAGTAGAATCTTCGTATTAGACAAAGAGTAATGAAATGAATTAAAATAAAATCTCTCATTTAACTCGGAAATATTAGAATACGTTGAAGACTACATTTACCTTGGCCAAATTTCATTTACCTCATGTACAGATAAATAAATCGAAAGAAGAATAAAAATCACAACATTTTTGAAGAGAACCTATAAAAGAGGATACTTCCGACATTGTAAAAGTCGCTGGAAACCGTCTTATGCCATTCCCTCGTGGATACGCTATCCACAGGCGTGGCCGTGCTCGGAGGTTGGATACGACTGACAACGGGGAAAGGGTTTTTCATCGTTTTCCGTGCAGAACTTATCCACTGCGTGTGCTAGGCCCGCTGCAGTGAAGGTACTAAGTGCTAATGGTGTTTGTCAATCTCGATGGCGATGACGCTCGAATGTGACGCAGTCCGATGGCTCGTGGTCCGACCGAGTCTGAGGCACTGCCAGTCAGTCACACCACCACTATCGGGCGGACCGCTTCGTTCAATGCCACACACGGTACGCGCGAAAGTCGACCCGCTTCTTATTTCTTTTATATTCACGCGGTGTCCTGTTGAGGGCGCATTCCTTAAATCATATACGGTCCATGATTACGACAGCCTTACAAGTAAGTCACAATGATAAATGATTAATTATAAAATAAAATGTAGTCTGGAAGAGGTCGCTTTTAGCGATAAAGCCGCTGATTACCTATAGTTTTCAGTTTATTCTCTGATGTTTGTATTTTAAGTTGTACACTGGAGCAGTGTTGTATTGTATTTTTGTACTGTATTAATTCTATTGTAAATATTTATATATTTTAAATTAAGGGGCCAACATATTTTTTTATAAATCCATGCTGCTCTGTTTTTTATCAGTTATGGTTTGGTTCTGATATGTTCAGACAACATAAGACGAAACTTATACCTTAAAACGAGCTACTCTTGTATATTTATTTATTTTCTGAATTTTGGAAACGGTCCAACGATTTTCATGAAATTTAGTTTGCAGGGGGTTTCGGGAGCGATAAATCGATCTAGCTAGGATTCATTTTTAGAAATTATTTTTTATTCGAGTTTTCATGCTATGAAAAACACAACTTAAACATAAATATTACTCTTCCTCACATCTATTGGCGAGTAATTCAATTATTGTTTTAAGCTACTTCGGTAGATGGCGTTGTTAAGCAACCGAGCATAGCACGATCATAAATAAATATTAATGAGAAATAGGTTTATTATGTATTCATGACCATAAGTTATTTCATTCGAATCGTCAATATAAAAAACAAACATTTACTTTGACTCCGACTTCTACTTATAGTTTCCGTCATATTTAATAAACAGAGGTTATAAACAAGGTAATTCCTAGGTACGTTGGTTCAAAATGAATCATAATTTATTATGAAAAAAGCTAACAATCAAAGTACAGGTTAGTTTTTTCAGAGGATCTTACCTACGATGTGAACTGATTGGTCATAATCATTCATCAAAGTAGTGAAGTTGTTTTCTTTTTTTATAACGCTTAAATTAATACGCATAAGTCTTCCTGTATAAATTGAACCGGTGCGGTGCGGTTTTAGTAATATTATTTCATATTTACGTTATATTTACGTTTTTCAAAAGTTTTTCAGCGATAAATATTGCTCCATATAGTATCCATTATCTTATCAGTATCTAAAAAAGTAAACCGAGTGCTTGGTGACTAATAGTCTGCTAAAAATACAATCATGCGTTATATAATATTGCGAGCAGAGACCAAGACTTATTTACTCCAGGAGCCACTAGTTGTTTTGAATAGCATTTTTTCACATTAACCCTTTACCACTAACGGCGGTCATGGTGACTGTCGTTTTTATTTTCTATTTTTATATGAAAAAGACCTCTGTTTTTGTTTTCGTCAGTTAAAAATAAATTAAATCTTCCTTGATCAATCTTTACAGGAATATTCCTTAAATTAAAAGCTGGAAATACCAAGCGCATACCATTTCGGAATCTCATTGAAGTGGCCAAGTTTTTTATTAGTTGGTCACTCAGGAGACAGTGTATTTTTTTTGCTCCACAGGAGGTCAAACTTTTGGAAAAAATATCAAATAATATTTTTTTAGTTTAAAATTTTTCTAAAAAAAAATCTGTTACTTTGACACACAAATGGCAATTGGTATTTGATAGCGCAGTTATCCAAGAATGCTATAAAAAAACAGATTGAGAAAATAGCTTGATTTGTGATCTTGGCATCTAAAAGAATGGACAAGGGTGAAAAAATATTAAAATTTCGAAAAATTCCATTAACTCGAAAACCGTAAATAATTTATTCCGCAAAATTTAAATTTTTTTAACAGTTATGATACCCCCTACACGTAGGTAAAGGATTATCCACTCTTTACGCCACACCCTGTATATAGTAAAATCGAAATGAAAAATTTCGATTTTACATATGCCTGAAATCACCCTAAATTATGCAGCCCAATTTGTTCTTTAAAAAGTATTTAAAAAAAATTCAATTGAAATATTTTATACGAAGGTTTATTATACATTTAAATTATTACAAAACTTTCAACTATACCTTGTGCTCAACCCACCCAGTATAGCTGTACCTACCTACGAAGAGCCTTGATGCTTTCCGAATAGTCGTTATTCATAAAAACTCACCTTCAATTATAAGGAAGCGTCAAAATTTCAATCAGTAAGTAGTTTTCTCATTATAGTTACTGATATGAATAAAATTTTGGTCATTTCTTGTAAATCATCCCAATGCAAGGCTATCTATGCGGACAAAAGTGGTAATCGGTATAATTTCAAGGATTTATATATTTGAAGGGCAGAACCAACCGCCCGTGAAATGTCTCTAAGTTGATATAACGGTTGCTTTAAATATAATGCATTATTCAGCAAATAACGAACTGATTTCTGGTGTAAAAAAAATTGCTTCTGGATTACTTAATTGTATTTTTTCGACCAATTACACAGCGCTACCTAGCCCCAGACTAAGCAAAGCTTGTACCTACTATTTATAAACTAGATAGCTCATCATAATCAGCATCATTGTTTTTAGTCGCATATTACGAAAATCGTGAAAATATTAAATAAAATAACAATGATAATATTAAAATCCAAGCATGCCAAGGGTAGTAGTAGTAGTAAATACAAACAAAAATAATCATGAAAATAATAAATTTATTTTATTTATTTATTTATTTGTCATGATTTTTTTTTTTTTGTTAAAACCCAAGATTGCCAAGAACAAACAAGAAAATTGCAAGTTTACTAATTATAAAGGGACCACCATTAGCAAGCGCGTTACATTGACATATTTATGGGGAGCCATTTTTTTTTTTTATACAACTAGCTGATGGAACAAGCAGATGGCCCACCTGATGTTAAGTGGTAACCATCACCTATAAACAAAACATTGCCCCGTAGGTCACGCACAATAGAAACGTGCCCTACGATGCACTGCCCTGCGTCCATCAACTTGAGGCATACAGATGCTAAGCCTCATGTGCCTGTAATTACACCGGCGACCACACTCTTCAAACCGAAACACAGCGTTGCTGCTTGGCGGCAGAAAAAGGCGTGGTGGTAGTACTTCCCCGGACGAGCCCTTTACAAAGAGCTCTACTACTCTTATGTCTACTTCATTATGTCCGCAAGGGACTTCGTCAGTCTGATCGAATGGTGATAGTTTAATTAAATATAAATAAAATTAATAAATAAATATTGGTGGACTTTCCACACAGCACTATCTAGCCCCAAACTAAGCTTATGCTAATATGGGAACCAGATAGCTGATATACTACTTATAATAATTTTTTTTTGTAAATACATACTTATAATATTATACAGCGTGTAACGGAAGGGGGTATTAACCCTGAAGGAGGTGAATGTGCTCATGAAACTCAACAACTTTCCCCAAAGAACATAGGTCGAAATATGATAAAAAAATTTGGTACTCCCATAGTAAATCAATCAGCTGGTAGTCAGTTTTGTAAGGGAGGGTAAATATTTTTTTTTATATTTCGACCTATGTTCTTTGGGGAAAGTTGTTGAGTTTTATGAGCACATTCACCTCCTCCTAGGGTTGATACCCCCCTTCCGTTACACGCTGTATAACACCCAGACAGAGAACAAACATGTATGTTCATCACACAAATGTTTGTTCACGGTGGGAATCGAACCCACGCAGAAGGCAGAGCTACTACCAACCGAGCTACGTAGGCTGTCAATTAAGTAGTAAATGATAGTAAGGTACTTTTAGGCTACAATTTGTGTTTGATAGTTCAAGAAACGTGTTGAATTTTTGAGAGTTTTAGCGATTGTGGGACATTTGTTAGCGAGACTTATTATTTATTCGTAGGTTAGCGAGTATAAAACCGCAGTAAGAAGAGTTCAGTCCGTTTACCAAAGTTGATCCAAACGAAAGTAAATAATTTTTTGGACACAATTTTGAAATTAAACACTGCCCAGTTACCGTTCCCCGAGTGTCAGTTAATTATAAACCTGAATTATTCTAATCGTGTTCGTGACGCGTTAAAAAGCCAAGCCTATTCATTGTGTACTTAGACCACGCTATAATGTATAGATTAGTATGTAATATTATTTGGTATGTATGGTCTCTGTCAAAATATAAACAATGCTATTGCCACCCTTTTAACACACCGTCTCGAAAGAACTAGTGACACAACTCTTGTCTTCTAAGAAACAGAATTCATCGATTATGACAAACAGTCGCTTTAAATAATGTTTCAAATTGTAAGTAGCCTATGGGGTTGAGTTAAGTTACTCAATCTCAATAATTTTTTGACAAACAGTCGCTTTAAATAATGTTTCAAATTGTAAGTAGCCTATGGGGTTGAGTTAAGTTACTCAATCTCAATAATTTTTTGACAAACAGTCGCTTTAAATAATGTTTCAAATTGTAAGTAGCCTATGGGGTTGAGTTAAGTTACTCAATCTCAATAATTTTTTGACAAACAGTCGCCTTAAATAATGTTTCAAATTGTAAGTAGCCTATGGGGTTGAGTTAAGTTACTCAATCTCAATAATTTTTTGACAAACAGTCGCTTTAAATAATGTTTCAAATTGTAAGTAGCCTATGAGGTTGAGGTAAGTGACTCGATCTCAATAATTATAATTATAATCGCAAACTAGGGTTCGAATTATGAAACAATGCTCAATATAAGTAAAACGATAAACACATTCTTTCAAAATAAAGTCATAGGAACGCAGTATCCCACTTGAGAAAATTATAATGATTATGTTGTAAATGCATAATATTTAGTTTTTGCAATTATATAACGGCACACGCGTGGCCGTGACACCGAATCGTTGCTTTTCTGTAACACTCGCCCATTCGTCGACTATAACGTACAACTTGATTGTATCATTTTAGAACCACTCTTTTAATGTCATCATAAGTATAAAAATCTTCACCATGCGTACTTCAACTGAAACTCAAAATTATAAGAGAAGCTCGTCATGTAATTTTTGGAACTCCAGTGCCCAGAGGTCTGCAATTTTATTCAGAACTACAACGCAACAGGCAAACATGCTTTCGGCACAGGTTCACTGTGATATTACAAAACCGCGAAAACAAAAATTTTGGAAATTCGCAATCCAAGTAATTGAGCTTGAAATAGGGACATTATATTTTCATAGGGATTGCTCGCGAGAATTCACATATATATCCAACATTTCAGTAATCGTTAGGTTAATCGTTAGGTTGTCTTTCTGTTTAGCTGATTGAAGGATCATTTGAAACAAAACAAACAAATGTGAGTCGCGCCCTAGTGGTCCGCACTTTTTCTTGCCCGCGTAAACCGTAATCTGTAAAAAATGGTCATTTGTGACCCAGACCCGGCGCAAAATAAACATATCTCAGGTCTTTGTAGATAAAACCTCAAAAAAGTGCCAGCAACTAGAATTAGCTTCAGGCACTTTTCCTACAAACGTACGAGTCCCTAAACGCACATAAAAAAACATTTTACTCTGTGTTCATTATTTATAATTAAAAATTCTACACGAACTTGATCGTCGTTAACCTCATTGAACCTACTAGCAGTGGCTCGAGTACATAATTACAGATATACTTACTTTTGCCCGCGAGTGCGTCCGCGGTTTCCATTACTCAGGAGACATTTTTCGCTGTTAGTAGTACGTACGCAATGTAGACAGCATGTTTTAATGCTAATTGATGATAGAACAAGTAACATAAAATCAGATGGCCCACCTGTTAAGTGGTAGCCATCACCTATAACAAATCTATGCCTCGCATACACAATAGAAACGTCCCTACGATGCAGTGTCCTGCGTCCATCAACTTGATGCATACTGAGGTTAAGCAGAAGTAAGGTGTAGATCCTTGAAACAAACCAACGCTGCCTGGCGAATTGCGGCAGAAATAGGCATGGTGGTAGTACCTTCCCGTGCGAGCCCTTCAGAAAGAATTCTCTACTCTCAGATTGCCCAAGAATAATTCTGTGATAATCATCGTGAGAGATCGGCAGTCGACAACTTTACATTAACAGAACAGACTTAAATTTTTGTAATATAATTTGTGAGTTAGTAATAAAAATAATAATATAAGTTGTAATAATAATTTATTTATTTAAACATTACATCTATTATTACAGATCAGACCTAATACAATAGAGTAGTCCTCAAATTCATATAAAATCAAACAGTACAATTACGAATGTCATACATAGAACAAAAAACAAGAAAAAAATAATAATTATAAAAATAAATAATAATTAGTTGTAGTATGTGCAAATTTTATGAAGTACCTACTAACCTAAGACTTTGTCACATTCGTCACTTCTGACCTGAAGTTAAGGCTCCTGCTAATTCCGCGTCAAGAAGTTTATTGTTTACTTTATGAGAGTAATATTCTTATCACCCCTCGTTAGTCCCTATTTGTGATGGTCGAACACTGAGTTTTTTTATCACATGTTTCGTGATTCGATAATTAACGTATATTAGTATAAGTACCGTAGTTTTCATGAGATGGTTCCATTTGTAGCCATGTGTTTTGAAGAAATTTCAAGATCATATTTTTTTATAGGATCTCGTTCGTTCTCTTTGTTCGAGATTCAAAATCAGTTTCCACTCCAGATTTTGTAATGATGACTGGCATTAGGTGAAGATAAATGAAAATGATTTTACAGTTTCTGCTTTTTTAAATCTAATAGTAAGTAAATAGAGACGTGACGCAGTTGCGTGGAACAAATAAAAAAAAATATCTCGATCGGTGTTATGCGTTTTCTTAAGTTCACTATTTCGTTTTAACAGTTCAAGATCAGGGGCATGTCGTAACTGGTAAACCACTAATAACTGTAATTGACTGTTTGGGATCGTTTCTTGTGAAATAACTTTTGAAAAGGTGTTTAAAATTTTCAAAGCGAGGGGACTAGGTCAAGTGGAATTTTAAGACGAGGTGACTTTAGAGGGGCGGCAACTATATTGCTCTTAAAAAAAGGATTTTTGAAGAAATATAAGCATATAAAAAAAATATTTATTAAGGTAAGTAGTTTTTTTTTTTTTTATACAACTAGCTGATGGAACAAGCAGATGGTCCACCTGATGTTAAGTGGTAACCATCACCTATAAACAAAACAATGCTCCGTAGGCACGCACAATAGGAACGTGCCCTACGATGCACTGCCCTGCGTCCATCAACTTGAGGCATACAGATGTTAAGCCTCATGTGCCTGTAATTACACCGGCGACCACACTCTTCAAACCGAAACACAGCGTTGCTGCTTGGCGGCGGAAAAAGGCGTGGTGGTAGTACTTCCCCGGACGAGCCCTTCACAAAGAGCTCTACTACTCTTTAGTTAGTGTAAGTAAGCAAGTATTTGTGATTCTGTTATTTTATTTATGTGGTACTATCAGTTTATATCGATCCATGAATGTATAACATCATTTTGCTCGTATCACGATTTCGCAAATGCATAAAGTTCCACTTTCCAAACAACCTGCAGATATAAAATAATGAATGTATAAATAAAAATTTACGCAAAAATGAAACAAATTCTGAGTGCGCTGTATTGTACTTTTTGATATACCATATCAAAAAGTCATACAGTAAAGATTTTGACAATAAATTGTTAACAAGGTGAGTTCAACCTGATCAGTACATGATGAGAATCTGCGCGCGAGCATGTTGTACCGTACACCTAGGGCTCGCCATTGCCGCTCCATGTCCGCGTCATCTTTTAGATCATCATCAGTAAGATTGTGCCCTAGATGTTTGAGGCTTCTCACAACCCGCCATAGAGATCCCGATCCATCCAGAAACACTAGGGGTACCTTCTCCGGCCCTCTTTCCCACTTAAATATAACAATTTCTATCTTTTTTTATTATACTTCAGACCGTAGGATTCAGCAATGCTGAATGCTGAATCAGCATGTTCAACGCAGATGCCAAGAAGTTTTTTGATACCTCTAATCGAGAAAGGAGGGAGGACCATATCGTCTACATAGCTCAGGTCATTAAAACAAACGTTGCCGATATGGCATTATGATTGCTATGGCGATATAATATTAAACGTTTTGTAGATTTTTAAAATATGTTGAAAACCTGATTTAAATTTTGCTTAGAATAACGAACAAGATCGTCTAACTACTCCAGATCATTCGAGAGCCAATTCACATTGAGATCAGTACCCTAGATTTACGTAACGTCAGGTCTTTTTATATGGAAATTCGATTAGCTCCTTTATCGGGCGTGCTGAAAACTCTACGAGTCTTCATACAAAAAAGCCCGGACCGGACGTTACGAAAAATTAAATATAGCAAACAAAACT
Source organism: Plemyria rubiginata (assembly GCA_963576535.1). Taxonomy (NCBI): domain Eukaryota; kingdom Metazoa; phylum Arthropoda; class Insecta; order Lepidoptera; family Geometridae; genus Plemyria; species Plemyria rubiginata. Next base: position 3,162,738 of record OY754910.1, read on the forward strand.
CAGACTTGAGATACAGTTAAGCGGCTCAAAAACAGTCAAAACGTCACACATTCGTTTTTAATATTGGATTCCGTCAAGTTCGAGTACGTTGTACTTGAATAATTAAATCGAATTCTTTTAAAATCCATCTGATATCATAATTGTGAAAGTTTGAATGTTTGTTACTCAATAACGCCACAATAGCTGAACGGATCTGGTTAAAATTTGGCACAGAGATAGATTATAAGCTGGAATAGCATATATGCAACTTTTTATCCCGTGGGGATACCGGGATTTAAAACTAAGCGGGTGAAACAACGGGGCGCAGCTACTTAACAATAAATACCTAAAGTTGACCACGTTCAGCCCACGTTTTTAACATTGTATGCAAAGAATGTGTGATATTTAAATAGGAAATTATTATAGTTTACAGACAGTTCGATTATTTAAACGTGTATAATTTTAAATGTAAATTTGTAAAAAGTATAGATATAATTAAGTACCTTCTAAGCATATTATCTAAGTAGATGTATAGGTAAATTCGAGTAGGACTTTAGAACGGATTATACCTCGCCCGCAAAAATAAAAGGTCCCCATTGAAAACTGCAATATCTTCAAGAAATTATCAAGATAACTTCTTTGGCTTATGAAATTTAAACAAAATAGCGGACAAACAAATTATGCGGACTGTATGCAACCCTTCATTTAACCTTTTTTACTGTAATGGCTTAAAAAAATGCTTAATAAGTAAGAACTACATGTTTTCAAATTATGATTCATTAACAATTTCGATTTCTTTGATTTTATTTTGTAATTTTCATAAATATGGGGCTTGAGATTGATTTTCCTTATTCAATGCGAGTAATTTGTGAAAAATCGTGCCTTTGACTTTGGATGAATGCACCAGAGTTCTTCAAATTTTCAAATGAATTAATGGTTATTTTGAATCAAACTGTAGTTTATTTTATGCATAATTAAATTTACTTTCAGATAAATTAAGGAGCTAGAATGTGTGGTTTCAATGTTATGTGACCCTTTATTTTTGCGGGCGAATGTAGGTAGATAGTAGAATATTTCATGAGCATCATCAGCCTGATAAGGTCTACTGCCTGGTCATAGCCTATACATTGCCACGAAAAACGTTACATAGCCAATCTCTACGTAGGTATTGACTTAAATGCAAGCATTGGTCAGCTCTTCGAGCTACGAGTATATGCCACTGTAATTTGCTACATTCTGCGAACTATGTCAGTGACCTTGTGGGATTTCTTGATTTGTGATTCTATCAAGTAGCTAATTCTGTCGTAGCATATCTTAGCATATTCCCATAACATAAAATATATACTCGTAGGTTTATAAGGACATTTAGTTCCTAATAATTTAAATTGCTAATGTGCTTAGCCTTGTCTAAATCCAGTTTCGCGAAATAGTAAAGACGTGGTTAAATAAATAGAATGGTGTACAATTAGGTAAGTGTGTAACTACCTACTTACTTATAAAATCAGTTTGACACCAGGGCCATTAATCTGACGACGTAGAGCGTAAACAAATGTAAAGCTCAAGTCGCGAATTATCACTGAGAAAACGCTCATAGGTATTTTTGTTTTATATTTGTAGAGCTATCTTAAAGAGCTCTGATGGTGGAGTTCATAGGCAGCCTAAGAAGAGTAGAGCTCTTTGTGAAAGGCTCGTCTGGTACGGAAGTACTACCACCACGCCTTTTTCTGCCGCCAAGCAGCGTTGCTGGTGTTTCGGTTTGAAGAGTGTGGTCGCCAGTGTAATTACAGACACATGGGGCTTAACATTTATATGCCTGCACACCTTGATGGATGCAGGGCAGTGTATCGTAGGGCACGTTCCTATGATGCGTGACTTCCGTGGCAATGCTTTGTTATAGGTGATGGTTACCACATAACATCAGGTGGACCATCTGCTAGTTCCACCGGCTAAGAAAACAACTTTTTACTAGCGTGAGGTTTTTAGCGAGTGAAAAAACCAGTGGTGTTCGAGGTGAGCGCGGATCCACTAGGTGGAACCTCCTGTGATCTATTTGTTTATAGAATCGACACACAGTCCATTAGACACATTCTAATTATCTATGAAACGGTACCTAGCAATCAAATCAGTGCGTTACCGTTTCTAATCAAAATAAAAAAATATTTATTGACAAAAGCTAAGGCCCGTAATCAGACATTTTCCTTAACCTTATTCTAACCAGTGAGTCTATACATATAAAACTAAAGGGATAATTATAACAGTTTTAAAGGAAGGCTAGAAATGTAAGATATAACAATAATTAATAGGTTACAAATTGCGATGTAGGTAGGGAGTCTAAAGTTTAGGCTTAGGTATTTTATGAAAATGTGTTTCAATTCAATCCGGAGAAAGATTGCTCCATGTTCTGTTGTATAACCGACGATGGTATCCACTGATGATCGCTGCATGTCGATGATTTTGCGCAATGTCGCCACCACATCGGCGTCGCCACGCTATGTCTCCGTGCCTGTCATACTTTTTGTCTTAAGACATTGACTCCTTACTTTACTGATGCATCTAGTGTACCACATGCCCGCAGTTTCTGGTCCAGTTCTGAGATCCTTAGGTTTCAGGCAATCGGTCAGGTTCTAAAAACCTCAACCTTAGCGAGGAATAAACATTACAGTGTTAAAAAATGACATGTTAATCTAATCTAATTAATATTATAATTGTGCAAGTTCTGATGTTTGTTACTCAATCACGCCAGAACGGCTGAACAAATAGATTATAGCCTGAAGGAGGCTACTTTTTATCCCGTGGGAATACCGGGATTTAAAACTACGCGGGTGAAATTGTGGGGCGCAGTTAGTTAGTCTAAAAATTTTGCATTGCTCACACACAACCAAAATTATTTTTTAAACCTTATTGGCGAATTATGATAGACTTGAAAGAATAATGTATTCGAATACAAACACTAATTAGGTTGGTAAACCAATACTAAAACTAAACATAGATACAAATAAAACAAAACTGCAAGTAAAACCAGGCGCTGTTTTTTTGTCATGTCTAAGAGGGGTTGGAGGGAGGGTGTTAAATCATGTGAGGTGGTGTAAAAATCGTAAAACTTTGTGTGTGTGGCAGTGGGTGGATAGAGTAAGTTTTGTGACTGAACAAATTTAAATGCGGTTTGAAAGTTGGTTTAATCGGGAAATTAGTATATTCCATGAGTAACGTCATATATATCACGGTCGTCCGCTCATTTATAAGGCAGTTCACCAATCTTAATTTACCCTTTTCAAATTTGAATAATCGATGTGTTCATAATGAACGACGATGATCTTGAATATATATTATAGATTTACTGGATTTTGTGTTTACTGAACAGTTTTTTGTATGTTTGCACGATTTGCAAATATTTGTTCCGTGACTAGGTCTGGTTTTGTGCTTAAATTGTTCACCCATTCGTTATTTCTAATCAGGGAAAGAATCCTACTTCCTCAGCAGAGTTGACCACTACAAGATCACAAACCCACGATGAATTAACTACCTTGTTCGTCTTCTCATACGAAGACTTATTTTTATAAAATCGCGTTTGTAGCGCGTTTTACTTGCTTAGTACCGAAGAGTACATTGTACTAGGCTCCACAATTACACAAAAAAGCCTTCGTGTGTAGGCTTTAAATTGTAATTTAGTTACTAATTTTTTAACTTGTACAGAGGCACATTATTCTACAATGTGTAGAGTTCATAAAAAAATTATACAACAGCTGATGGAACACTCGAATGGCCCACCCGATGTTATATGGTAACCTACAACAAAGTGCCTTATAAGTCACGCACTTTAGGAACGTGGCCTACGATGCACGGTTTCGCGTCCATGCAGATGTCCCTCCTCATGTGCCTGTAATTTCACCGGCCATCATACTCTTCAAACCGAAACACAGCAACGCTGCTTGGCGGCAGGAAAAGGCATGGTGGTAGTCCTTACCCGGACGAGCCCTTCACAAAGAGTTACTGTAAAGAGATCAATCCGATTTCTATTAGCACCAATACAATTTATACGAACTACACTTTGATTATATACCTCTAGATGGAGTTTTGCGCTGCAATCGCAACAAAAACAACAGGCTGGATTTAAAGCGCTTGTGTGTGAATTACGCACACAAGCATGCGTAACTACAAGCGCGCTACGTCACATGTGGCTGTACTGAGTGATACCAGCTCTTGAATATTTCCCATAATAGTAGGGGAAAAAATATGTTTTGAATTTTTTTTAATTCACCTTTTAGAAATGATTACGAGGTAAAATATATCTGTAATGAAAAAATATATTATTGAAGATTATTTATTTTCAATATTCTTACTAAAATAATAGACATAGACATATACTCTCTTTTAATATTCTAGTTTTAATTATTTTTACACAAGTCATAAAATCATTCATATAAAGTTTCATACAATTGTATTATTTATATTCGATACAGCAGAAGGCTTAGTGACCTTCTCTTTGAATTTGTTTTTTAAACAGTTTTCGTTTAGAGGTTACATCCCGTTTAATATTTTCCAACTTTAACCAAGAGTAGTAGAGCTCTTTGTGAAGGGCTCGTCCGGGGAAGTACTACCACCACGCCTTTTTCTGCCGCCAAGCAGCAACGCTGTGTTTCGGTTTGAAGAGTGTGGTCGCCGGTGTAATTACAGGCACATGAGGCTTAACATCTGTATGCCTCAAGTTGATGGACGCAGGGCAGTGCATCGTAGGGCACGTTCCTATTGTGCGTGACCTACGGGGCAATGTTTTGTTTATAGGTGATGGTTACCACTTAACATCAGGTGGACCATCTGCTTGTTCCATCAGCTAGTTGTATAAAAAAAAAAAAAAAACTTTGTCTTTTATTAATATCGTAAGACCAAATATTTTTCCACAACTAGTCTTATCAAGTTAGATTGATGCAAAAGACCGCAAACATGATCAGTTTTTACTTCAAAGTAATTAACACCCCCAATAAATTGTTTCATTACAGTGGATACTATTTTTACATAATTAACAGGCGTCATTATGAAATCTTGCTTAATAAACTCAAAGAGCAGGCAACCCTGTAAATATGGCGTCAAATGGCGTCGTATCTAAGGACAAAATTAAAACTTTATTAATTTAATGATTTCTTCAGCTTATACCAATTCAAAGTTTACCCACCGATGATATGTAACTTGTTTAGTGGTTTTCAATCGTCCTTTGTAATTCCTGCACACTTTTATAGCGCAAATCGTCATTTTTGTAAGCCACAGAACGCGTGTTTACCGCACAACAATAGTGTCGCCACTGAGCGTGCGGGACGAACTTATGAGCCAACAGTTGGCTGATATTTTTTTTGACGTCTAAACGCTCGAACTCTCCATCTAGAGGTATATAATCAAAGGAACTACATAAGTGTTTACTTACAAGTGTTTAATTTGTTCATTGCATTATTTAATTATGCTCGGAATGCAAGCTTCGTATTTATAGTACCTATCGCTTCATACATTAATTAAAACATTGATACGCAAAATAAAGCAATAGAAATATCGCAATACAGCAATATAATACCAGACAGAAACCCTATACATATTATATCAACTCGCCTCACAGCTTAGTTGGTAGCTCAGCTTTCTGCACTAGTTTGTATATTTAATTCCCATCGAGTTCAATTATTTGTGTGACGAAGAACTTTTTTATAAAAAATTCAATTACCGAAAAAAATAGAGAAGTAAATTTTTTTTTTATTATTAAACCTTAATAACTAAGTTCTTAAACTAATGTAAGTATACCTAATAAAGTAATTTTGGGTCGGCTTTACGTAATTAATTAATTTGCTTGTTTGGCGCCGACTCAAAATTACATAGGTATCATTAGTATATGAACTTAGTTATTAAGGTTAAACAAAAAAGGTTTATTATTTTTGGCTTTTCAGTTTGTCCTGCGGTTTAATTTTTTGTAAAAAAGTTTTATTTTATAATTTTTTGTGGCTTTAATCTATTTAATGTCTTCTATCCACCCTTAGGGAACGATTTTTTGACAAATTTATATGGGACCAACTTAGAGGTGTACTTTATCCATTAAATCTTACTGAAAACGTTAATTGGACTACTGCCAGATCGATACTGCATTTCGACGCATGCAATCCTACTACTATTATAAACACGAAAGTTTGTAAGTATGGATGAATGGATGTTTGTTACTCTTTCGCGCCGGAACGGCGAACGGATTAGGATGAAATTTAGCAGAGAGATAGATTATAGTCTGGAATAGCACATAGGCTACATTTTCGGGTGAAACTGCGGGGCGCTTCTTGTTTCAAATATAACAGAATTTAGAATAATAGAACCACGGAAAATTTCAAAGTTCACGGATTTTTTTAATGTATAGTCTCCAGCAACCATTGAGAATGGTACATCCTACTAATATTATAAACGTGAAAGTTTGTAAGTATGAATGGATGGATGGATGGATGTTTGTTACTCCTTCACGCCGGAACGGCTGAATGGATCTGGATGAAACTTGGCAGAGAGATACATTATAGTCTGGAATAACACATAGACTACTTTTTATCCCGTGGGAATACCGGGATTTAAATCTGCGCGGGTGAAACCGCGGGGCGCAACTAGTATCATATATAATCACGGGAGACAGTTTGCTAACATTATTATAAATCCAAGCTGTTTTTATGATTTTTCTAAATTAGCTTCATCTTTATATACCTTTTTATACTAGTGATCTACTTTGAAAATTATCGTGCATCCACCAACCACCACTTCTGTTTGTCATAACCGGACCTACTCAATAATAAGAATCAGATATAGGTTACATCAAGACAAGTGACATGGTGAGAATAATGTTTATACTATCGCACGAAGCAAAACACTTCAAACGTTGAGTGGTTTGTAAAATAAACATCCAACATTCACAATAGTCACATCGTAACCCTGGCCTCATACCTACTAGGACTCATTTCGCGGTCACCTATTACTAGTCTAAGTAAGTACCTAGGTACGAGTAGTTAACGAAAACAATCCGCCCCAATCGGGCATCGGTCTTTGAACTCCTTGGTTGCCCACCACCGCACGCTATAATATTTATTTATGCAGGGTTTCCAGTGAGTGACCTTGTTATTAAATAATAATTTATTGATACCTTTCCTATGGTTACTTTTTAATACGCATAATTAACTGCAGCTAGCATCCGTATATCATTCGCGACAGCTTTACAACAAGTTTAAATTGTAAACAGTTGCTGGAGCAGCTATTGAGAATGCGGTCTTCTATCGGACAAAAGATATTCTATCACAATAGCGACGTCAAAAACGTGGCGCGCCGCCTCATCATCACCCGCAGCTTGTCTTATGCCACTGCCTACCTGCCACTGCATACCTACCATGTCTACGTAATTTTAAATTGCACTACAACCCAAATAAAATAAAAAACATACCTACCTACTTATTCCAATCAATTCATAACAACACACAACTTAATACCTATTAGCTTTCCGACAACACACACCTATTAAACTACTTACAACCTACCTACCTACCTAGAATAATATGTACTTAGTACTTATACCTATAATGTACTTAAAGGAAAAAAAATGTTTAGTATTACAATGTAGATCTAAGATTAATTAATAATTAGTGTAATAATGTACCTACTTTAGGACCACAGAAAAGAGGGGACTCTTCTAACACAGGTTCAAAACTTAAAAGAAGAGTCCCAACCCTATTCATTACCTCCTTAATTTACAATAAAAAGATTTTTGATTTTGATTTGATTGACTGCTGGGCGTAGGCCTCAGTTCTTTCCATGCCACACAATCTTGTGCTGCCCTCATCCATCTGTGGCCTACGACAGACAGTGTCGTGGCCCTATCGTGTAACAGCATATCGTATCCTATCGTGTTCTGAACGTCTTAAACTTCTCTTCCCTAATTTTTATCGTTATGCGACTGATCGGTAGTCTGCTGTTGCACTCCTATTAGTAAGTAAGACCTGCGGGTGGTGATCAACAGGTGCGATGCTGAGTGTACCGTCTCGTCTGTGGCAGTGGGTCAGTGGTTCCGCAGGGCGCGACTCTGGCGCAACACCCTTACGTAAAGCCTGAGCTCCACGGATCGCCGCAGTGAAAGTAACTCATAGAATACCCGAGACTCCAATGATTCCTTTTTGGTTCTAATCCTTTTATATTTTTAAATATGTGTGTCTTTAAAAATCATGAATTGGTAACGGTAATTGGTAAAATTTAAGTGGGTTTGTCTTATCATTTTCACAGAATCTTAACCATTAATTCATTCGATGTGTAATTATTTTTGCTGAACCTAGACAATTACAGATTTTTTGTTATTGGTACCGTTCAACAAAAACAAAAAATACTTAATAAATGTAATGTTTCATTTCAACTTGCCTCTGTATTCTTCCCCTAGACATCCCTCAAGTACTTAGATATCTTAAGTGTGACATTAGAGATGTCTACCGTGTCGTGGGATTACGAGTCGAAACGATAATGTATTTTATGGAAAAAGTTATCTAACGTGGATGTCTCTTCTATCCCAAAGCGTTGGACCAGACATCCCTAGACTACTTGTGACTTAATCATTTATTTGTGAGTTTTTTCCGTTATTCACCTTTTGCGTTCTATGAGCTGCATAATTATTAAACAACGGTAATATACCTGCATAATCAAATTAAGATCGAATTCAATCCTACGTATGTCGTAATACCCAATTATGTAGTACATCTCAAGTTTAAAAAACAACCTTTGTTAAAATGTGTCGTTGACATTTCAGCGAAAAAACAGGTTTTTATTAATGATTGTTTATATGTTATTTTATTTATTTTATGTATGGGTACCTTATCTAAAAATTCGTATTGATAGGAATGCATTTCTCTTTTTTGGATTTAATTATCCCGGTAATCTTACTACGTAACAATGCCAAGGATATATATTCCAAAGGTTAATTTAAGCCGAAAACGTAGATATTGCATATGAAACTGGATTTCAAAATCTACATTCTCTTGAAATAAGTACGATCTGGTGTGGTAATTATTGCAAACTATTCTTTATTTTTAGTTTGCAGTTTAACTTGTTATGTTACAATCTATATTTTTCCATTGAGCTACCAAACAGGTAGTATGTATAATGTCGTACGGTCTCTGCGTTTTATGCCATCTATGGTTAAACTAAAAAGGCTGAAACGAAATAAAATCTCACCTTACTACTAAGTAGGTAGGTACCTATATCTAGGTATACAGGTGTAACGATATATGGGTTTGAAGAGACATGGTCCTTAGGCTCGGTATAATATTCTAGCTTTCTTAGTCACTCCAAAAGATTTTAGAACTTCCGTGATGAATTGTCTACATAAAAAGATAGCTAGTTACAACAAAAATGCAATTAATTAAATTGCCAATTCAGAAAAGTAGCAGTTCATTCAAATGCGGATGTTGTTTCGATCGCGCCGTAAAATTGAGCGGTAATCTAGTTCAAGTGTGAGTGTAAGTGTAGCAAATTTCACCGTAAAGAACAGGTCAAGGCCGTCCACAGTACGTTGTGCAACAGATGTCAAAATTGCAAGCTCATCGCGTTGTCACGTTGTCTTATTATCCCCTGTGCATTGTTTAGTACTGACTTGCTGTTGATATCTGAGATATTTGAAACTGTAATTTTACTTCTTTTGTGGCATATATCTATATCAAAACCAGCTGAGACGCTGGAGAGGTAGGTTTGAACTTCGAATGTTTGAATGAACTTCAATTTTTGATTCCGGGTCTAGGTTTTACGAATCAGAGTCCTCAACTGCTTACGGCGCGTAACCTTTGTGTCCTTTTTGGCAGATAAAGTGGGCGACTGCATAAATTATGTTTAAAAAAAAGTTTCTTGAAAACTCCAGCTTACATTATGAAATAAAATGGTAGGGAACCCTGGAACACTGAAAGCCAGTAAGCTGGCTTGCATTCGTCAGCGACCAACGAACCGTCCCAATTTATTTATTCTACCGGGATCTTCGTGATAGTCGTCGCTCAACCTTGCCATAACTGATCCAATACATCACACGCCACGATAGTGACTATACGATGTCATTGGCCTCTCATTTCCCTTTATTGTTTCCTTTAATAGGAATAGAAGTTTACTAACTCGATAGCCCTATTATTAAGCTATATTGCCAGTTTCCAGCAACTGCTTGCAACAATCGATATACCAGCTGAAAGATGGAAGGTGTTCGTTCTGGGAACGTGACAATAGATAGAAAGTAAATTCCTACGTGACGTTCCATTGTATACGTGCCAATAATTAGCCCGTTCAAGCTTGTATGAACACGCATTATTAAATACTGAATCGATTAGGGTATTACTTGAGTCTGCGGTCTTCATTCATTTAGCGTTCGATTGTTAGGGATCCCTATTTTTTTTATTGCGATTTTTTTAAATTAATACAGTTGAATAAATTCCACCAACACTGAACAAAATGTTAGGGTATTGTATTGATCTTCATCCATGGATATCGACATGGATCAGGGATTTGAGGATATCATCAACCTATATAAACTTGTTAGGTCCATGTATGTACGTTTGCAAACATGGCAGTGTGTTTAGATCAGTGTGTCGTTCATTCCGCGACATTGGCGCAAACGAGCTAACTGGTTGGATCACCCTCTTTCTCTCATAGTCGCGATTCGCAGTGTGATATGTGATGTGGGTAAATGAAGGTAGCTTAGCTATACATCTTATACAAAACATCTAACAGATTACGCCAAGGCGGCTTCATGTATGATGATCACTTATGTTCGAAAGGCTATGCCTAGTTCACGGTCATCACTCAGCATAATCACTCTGTTACATCCCACTTTTCTATTTCGTGCCACGTGCTTTTGACTGATAGTTATCACCGAGTGGGTTACATAATAGATCATACAAAATATTCGTGAACTCCGATACCAACACAATACAATGATGAACTTGTAATTAATCATTGTAATTAATTATACAACTGGCCTGGCCTCACCTCAGACTTACCCCCTAGGATACGTTGTGTATACATGGCGCGATTGGCGTGTCATACTGATAACATTAAAATAGTTTTTTGCATGGGTTAACACAAAAATGCAATTTTATATTCGAAATGGCATAGCCTTGACGGCAAGTTACAACACTTTCGCCTTTTTGAGCTTTATAATAATTTATTGATAAACGTAAGTGTAATGAACGGCATGGAATTTACAAAATACACAAATTTAATAAATTATTTGTCTCAGTGTTAATAATCTTTATACCTGTTCAACTGCACATACACACTAAATTATTTGGTTTGTTATTTTGTTTAGTTAATTTAGTTTATTTTTATGACGATCAGCCCGATTATTTTTTGTTATTTTTAATTGTTTTTTTCATATAGGTGACTAATTGTATTCTTTTCAGATATAAATAATCTGAAACCCCATCATAATTTATCAAAATACTATTGGGCAGTGAAGTGCCGTAGTCGTGTGAATTATTCTTTAAACTAGGTACGTTGATAGCCTCCGACAATCACATTATCACATAGCGCTTGGTATTCCTAATGTGCACTCGTGTTTTGTAATAGCATAGGTATGTAATAGTAACCCTGCACGCGTACAAATACAAATCTACTTCTTTGCAAATCGATGTCGGCATTCATTGACAAAATTATAACAGTAAAGAAATGATTTTATGGCTTCTGCATATCAAATAGTGGCTTTTAAATACACACATACACTTTCATTCCAAATGCTGACACTTTGTGCTAAGACCACAAGTAATGTTGGTTAAAATAATGGTATTTTAAGTTATAGTGGTGATTGTTATTTTAAGTTGTGTTGTGTAATTTTGGTGGCAAAACCCAACTCAACTTAAATGAACACTAGAAAAAACAATTAAAATGAAAATGCTATGTTGCTGCGCAAAGTGACGAAAACGAATCAGCTTTTTCTACTTCCCTCCATGTAAGGCGCCCAAGAAGGCGCCTGTCCCGGCTATTTCGACACATTCTTGAAGGTGTCAATTGAAATAGATAAAATACTTATTAGTCAAGTCAGCCCATCCTACTAATATTATAAAAGTGAAAGTTTGTAAGTATGGATGGATAGATGGATGGATGTTTGTTACTCTTTCACGCTGGAACGGCTGAACGGATCTGGATGAAACTTGGCAGAAAGTACATTATAGTCTGGAATAGCACATAGGGCTACTTTTTATCCCGTGGGAATACCGGGATTTAAATCTGCGCGGGTGAAACCGCGGGGCGCAACTAGTAGTCAATAAAATAATAGTTGTATAAACTTTATTTCTGACAACATTTATGTAATTCAGCTACATATTTGAATTTAAAGAATTAATTATCCCGTTTACGCTGTACTAATTACTACACGGGCTACTACTTGACTATAATACATTCGTTAAGTCGCCCATAATTTTTGTTCTCTCCAATACATTGTTTCAGTTTAACAGACCTTAAAAAAGTTTGTTACTAAAATTTACGAATTTTAATTTTCACGTTTGAGGTCCTCTTGCGTCCCATGCCACAACACCTTTGTAATTTATTTTACTTCTGTGTAGACATCGGTACATTAATTACAATAATTATTGCTAGATATGAACTACATGCTTTTTATTCAATTATGGCATGACTGGCATTTTGCATAGGAAATAAATGCGTGACCTAGGAGTTATCAAGTCACTTCTAGTCTCTACCCAGAAACAGTTCTCACAGCTCGGACGTATTCTCTGTCTTCTGCGCTGTAGGCCGTGGTCGTCGCGAACAAGCGTAATTGCATTCGCATAATCGAATTTTTTGTTGAATAGTTGATCAACTAAAAATTTTATGTACGCGATAGCCTAAGTCGTTCCTCTTTCTCACTAAAATAGTAACATTCAAAATGGATTTTAAGTGTTGTTGAAGAAAACGAATGTCCTTAGACGTTTGTTGTAACATTACTTTGTTTTGTTTCAGATTTAACTAGTCAGTAGAGAAACCAGTCCAAAGATGGCAAGTATATACGATTGGTACCGGGACCTCATGGACAACAGGGGAGGTAAGTTTCGTGACATTGCAGTCATAAAACGGTACAAGTCAACGCTAGAGCCAGCCTTGTATCAGTCCAATAGGAGCCTTCTTTGTGCCTAAAGCCTCACTAAGTTGGCACTGCGCCACAGAGCTTCATTATTAATTTCTGAAAAGAATCGTCCTACGAAACAAGGCTTTATTGTCTGTCTGTTCTTATATGCATGGTCTCTTGAAATACGGCCGGGCGCCTAGATTCATCGTATTTTTTGACGTTGCAATGAGTTTCCTTGTGATTTTACTGAACAAATTCCTGTTTTTGGAATTGGCTATGCATGAAATGAGGATTAACTTTTAATTATGCCATAATTACGATCGGTTTTTCCCATGGCAGAAAGTTATATTAAAATAATGTGATATAGTTTATTTTGATAGGAAACTTTAGAACAGGAAACAAGTTTTAAAGAACATTAAACATTTACAATCACTTAATAAATCCTTGAAGTTTTTGTACACATCGCGAATACTAGAATACGATATTCACGATGTCGAAGACCTTTCACCCGAACCGTCATAAAATCTACTTTTACAAATATTTTGGTATTTGGGCTTGCGTAGATTGGCTCGGTCGGTGTGGCGTTGCAAGATCCTGACGTCACCGACGCGTTTGCCCAACATGTTATGTAAGCTGGGTAAGCAGCTATACCACAGAAGAAATGATAGCACGAACGAACAGAAGTCTTACTCCAACGATGCTATCATACGATATAGGATAAGCGGCTTGCACGCCAAATCGAACCTTAGCACAGGAGAATACAGGCCATTTCACATATAGTAAGTGATAGTGTGGTAATGTTGTGTGTGATCGAACATTGTGCCTGTTACGACCCTCCTAGCCCAAGCAAAGAAAACTCGGTCAAGTGCAAGTCAGTTCGCAATTCGCATCGATGGTCATAAAAAACAAGCCAACACATAAAAACAAAAGTTAAAAGGTGACAAGGCATTATTAAAACATAAGTTAAGTGTACTACAATAAGGAAAAATAAAAACGCTCCATTATTTATATTTTATGAGTGAAGTGCAAATTTAATGAACAAACTGCTTTTGTTTACTCTCCACTCTACCCACTCCAAATTACGATTTAAACAAAGAACAAAACAAAACTAGGATAAAAATTATCAGCATCTGTAGAAGTCTAGGCGAAACAGTTTGTCGTAGAAGTTACTGGGAGAAGCCCAGTAACTTCTACGACAAACTGTTTCGAGCCAGCAACGAAAACATATATTTGTGAATCTGTATGTCGGTTCGGCAAGGCTATTTCAAAACGGATTTAAAATATTGGTGGACTTTCACACAGCACTGTCTAGCCCCAAACTAAGCCTATGCTTGTGGTATGGGAACCCAGATAGCTGATAATATTACTTGTGTACTTTTTTTTGTAAATACATAGGGTGGATGCACCAGTCCCAAACCATTTAAGGCAACATGTCATATAAATTATCTTCCTACTCCTAATATATTGAATATATAATTTATATAACTTATATTGATGATTGCTAAGTTGTCATACAATGCACTGCCATTATTAGAATATTATGAAAGTCTTTAGTTATTTTATAAATATTTTTTTTATGTGGCGAGGGCGAAAGTGCCTAACTTTGACCAGTTTGGTCTAGTTATAAACCACATTTGGTACCCATAGTTGACCAGTATCTCATACAATTTTATTTCAGTAAAATTAGGTGTATCGATTATCTGTTACATAGTTATCATTCAGAAATATCATTGTATTCATATTATTATTTAATTGCACACTAAAGACACCTATGTCAATCACAGCTGACATAAAAACAACTTTTTACCATTCAAAATACTAGCGTAACATTTTATTAAGTTAAGTTACAAATTTGAAGATCTGTACCATATAAAAAATCGGTGGCAGGGTCTATTATGTTAATTAATTTTTAATTTACTTGCTCAAGAACAAGGCCCACCTGATGTTAAGAGGTAACCATCACAAAAAACTAAAACAAAAATTGAAATTTTAATTAGTTGAGGACGCACGTTAGGAACCTGCCAAATTATGCACTGTCCTGAATTCATCTCTTGAGACATACATGCATACATAATTATATTCCAAATGGTCAACTAACTGGTACAATGTTTATATATGAAGATCACCAGTGAATGACCAGTGGTCAAACACTGGGAATTAGTTATGTTCAACACATTTTTTCGTGTATAGTCCTACTGTAAGTATCATTTATATCAAAGAAATATTTCGAAAAATAAAGAAATTAAAAAACACCAATCATTGACCAGATTAGTCAACTTCTGGAAAATTGATTATGTTATGATCCAGTATATTGACCACCCAAAAAAAAAGTTTCCACATTTTAATCGAATAAAACTTGTTCACAATATATGAGTACACACATTACTACCTGATAAATACGAAATCAGCTCAGATTTATTACAAAAACATGACCAATTATGGTTTTAAAAAACCATCTTCGATTCCGACGTCCTTACAATATGGCAGCCAGAATGGAAAATAATGAGTAAGTTGTTGACGCGAACGATAATAACTTCCAACCAATGGCTTTATATTAATTCAATATTCGATATTATGGTTCATATTATATCTAAGAACATGCTAAATGATCTAAATGCAATGCAATGCTAAATGATGGCGCGAGGATTCAAATAAGCTTAATAATTGAAGTTTAAGTTGATTTTGGTCAATAACTGGTGCCTGGTCAGGGACTGGTACATCCACCCTACATATACTTATAATATTATATAACATCCAGGTAGAGAACAAACATATATGTTCATCACATAAATGTTTGTTCACCGTGGGAATCGAACCCACGACCTACGGCGCAGTAGGTAGAGCTACTACCAACTGAGCTATGTAGGCTGTCCTTTTTTTTTGTCCCACGTTATAAAAAGTAACAATCCGACATGTTGCCAAATGATTGAGACTACGCCTGTTGGATCGGCAGGCGGCCAGCCCTAGCTACATTTCATGGCTAGACCTAACTAGCCGGTAGCATGAAGCTATTATGTCCTACGATTGTTTTGATTCACGGCCAGCGAGACACCCTGTGCAAATGTTGAAACTATACTTTGTGAAGTGTTTCAAAGATGCGAAGCAGGAAAACGTAACATTTCCTGATTTGCGTGAACCGGTAGCGGTTTTATGTTGCATTTACCTACTAAAGACGTGTCACCTGAGAATAAGAGCCGACCTCTATTGATTACATCAACCAATAATCAATAATCTAGTGCATTGTAGTGGAATTTCTAGATCTTTCTCTGTAATTACATAGTTTCAAGGTCGATGGACACGTTTTGAAAACATCAGACAAGATATTTCCTTTGTTTGACCTCAACTAACCTGAAATGTATATTTAAGCCTCTTAAAAACTTATTTCAAGTTATAGTTAAACTTTATTATGCTGTATTACTGCAATGCCGAAGGTTTGAGACTATTAAATTATCATTACTTGATCTTTTGAACTCTTGAAATTGAAGTAGCAATGGGTAGGTCATAGCCCGTAGTACTGACTGCCGCCTAGATTCTTGAAAAGCCACTACCAGTAACAAATCGTAGGATGGTTCCGGCCTGGTGGACCGATGGCATTATGAAGATCGTTGGATTTTTTTTTATACTACCAAGGTACCAAGTTAGTAAATGGAGAGGACTCGAAATCATACTTCCTGGAAACATAGGCGAGGTCACTCCAGCCAGCAGTCGACTTCTTCAAGCCCATGATGAATGATGATGACATTGATCTTGGGCCTCGAGAATGTTCCGAAACACAGCAACGCCGCTTGGCGGCAGACAGACATCGAAACAGGTCTGGGTTTTGATTACCATATGGAACAAACATTTGTGTGATAACCATGAATGTTGTATGATAAAGACCTGGAAGTTTATATGATGCTAGTATTTATATTTAACTAGTAGCGCCCTGCGGCTTCACCCGCGGAGTTTTAAATCCCGGTATTCCCACGGGATAAAAAGTAGCCTATGTGCTATTCCAGACAATAATATATCTCTGTGCCAATTTTCATCAAGATCCGTTCAGCCGTTGGAGCTATAGAGTAACAAACATCCATCCATCCATCCATCCATACTTACAAACTTTTGCATTTATAATATTAGTAGGATTAACTGTCTGGCTCTCAGACAGGACTTGCTTATAGTCTTCCTCAACTGCCAACAGAATTTCTTCTCGATGTTTTTCTTCACCGATGTTTTTATCATTTCTAGATCCTCGCGTTAAGGACTGGGCAATGATGTCGTCGCCTCTGCCGACACTAGCCGCATGCATCTGCTACGCGTACTGCTCCAAAGTCATCGGACCACGGATGATGGAGAACCGAAAACCCTTCGAGTTTAGAAATATCCTGGTGGTGTACAACCTAGCGCAGACAATATTCAGCGCTTGGATATTTTACGAGGTATTTTTAATGTATTTTTTTATATAACTAGCCCATGGAACGAGCCTGATGTTAAGTGGTAACCATCACCTATAACAAAGCACTGCCTCTAATTACACCGGCAACCACGTCTTTGAAGGTAAGCATGCTTATATTGAGCATGCTTATATTGAGCATGCTCAAAAATCAACCAATATATGACCAAATAAGCATGCTTATTTACTAGCACGACCTGTTCACACATGCTTTTATTGAGCAAGGCTCGAAAAGAGCATGCTTTTTGCCCAAAAATAAGCACGTGTGTCAGTACCTTAAACCGAAACACAGCAACGCTGCTTGGAGTAAGAATATAAAAGAATAAATTTACAAACTAGTTTGAAATAGTCCAGGAAGCGGCAAATTATCTAAATATATATAACTCAAAGGTGACTGACTGACTGACATAGTGATCTATCAAAGCACAGCCCAAACCACTGGACGGATCGGGCTGAAATTTGGCATGCAGGTAGAGGATATGACGTAGGCATCCGCTAAGAAAGGATTTTGATAAATTCTACCCCCAAGGGGATAAAATAGGGGATTAAAGTTTGTATGAAACTTTGAATTCCTTGGCGCGAGCAAAGCCGCGGGTTCAGCTAGTATACATATAAAACCTCAGTTTACGCAAACAATTGCTTATTTGATTAATTTAATTTATGCTCAATCAAAATGTAACCTGTACATTCCGTATGTGACGTCTTAACCGTTGGACGCTAACATATTGAGAATACTTTGCTAACACATTTGTCTTGTAAATATTTGCTTTTACAATAACTAAGTAATTTTGAACAAAACTCTAATAGATTTTATGTTTCTAGCACTTACGGCAACATCTTTGCTATTACAAGTGATGGACGTATGAATGTTTAATTTTATCTAGCAACGTGTATTTTACGGAATTACTAAATATGGATTTTCCATACAGTAAAATTAAGATTTTTTGCATTAGCTTTAAGAATAATATCTGATGTTAACTATACTTAACACAGACTAAGCTAGGCTTCTGATATAACTACGACCTGACTGACGACCTCTGTGGCGCAGCGGGCGAGAGCCTGCCTGCGACGCAAGAGGTTGCGGGTTCGATTCCCGCCTTGGAACAAATTTGTGTACGATCTGCAGAAATTTGTTCCGATGGTCTGGGTGTTTTCTATGTATAATAAAAAATATCTATCTATGTAAGTATATAATGTATTAAATATATCAGTTATCTAGTACCCATAACACAAGCTTTGAATAGCTTACTTTGGGGCTAGATAGTGCTGTGTGGATTGTCCAGCATTATTTTTTTTTTATTTTTTTTTTACTATATATGTCGAAAAATAAAGGTTCTGTCAAGTACAATTGTAGATCTTGGCATTTGTAGCCTGTTAAACTAGTCAACATTCAAATCTATTTTAAGCTTTGTTGTTGTACTTTCTTTTAAGTGCTCGAGAATGTTGTAGCATTTGTTTTTTATTCCACAGTACATGATGAGCGGTTGGTGGGGTCACTACAACTTCACCTGTCAGCGAGTCGACTACTCCGAAAGCCCTATCGCGATGAGGGTAAACTACATTGTTATACTTTTATTTGATAAGCTAGGGATTCCGCCTGAGATACATGAGCACATTTTGATTAAGTAAAATATTTTTTTTTGGAGGAAAACTTCTTTTATCTGGAATAAAATTATCAGGTCATTTTGCTGATCCTTTTGATGTTATTCTCCGTAACTTGGTTGTTATAAATTTATGTACAGAAGTCTGATTTATTCTATTAAATATATTACTTACATTGTAAAAAATAAGTAAAAAACCGCAATAGACTTTTAAATTGCCTAGGTCACAAGTCACAAGTCACGGGGTCTTGCAAAAAATATCATAGACAATACGTATTTTGTTTTCATCTAATAATTCAATAGCGTTTACAAATGGGTAATTTCAAGTGTCAAGAGTTTATGTGCCAGTAGGCAAAAACTGACGATTATCGCCGTTTCGATTATTCGTTTCACTAGTTTTTTTGAAATTGTGTAGGGAAGGCATTATTAAGGCATAATAACTTGATTGTACTATAATGCTTGGAACTGTTCGAAAAAGGTCAGAACCGAATTGTTGCTAAAATAAAAATGAAATAGTAAATCTTATTGTGACTGAACAAACGACTGCTTACTTAATTCCATTTTCAAAATTCCTAGACCAAACTACATACTCTGTACTTACGAATAAATTAATAATTTTCTTGCTATTTGTTTACTTAATATAATAAAACAAAAAAATACAGTAAAATGAGGAAGCTTATGTGCCTTAAAATAAATCGTTGCCGAAGCCTATTTTATCGAATTCACAGAAAAAAACAGTTTTATCGAATGCATTGAACAGGAAATTACAATCTTATTCTTTTTAATCATACGGGAGTGACGAACACAATACGTATCATGTGAACGATTAGATAAGCGATTTCCTAGACTAGACGGAGCAACAAGATAAAATAACTGTAAGATAGAAACGAAACTCGAATTTCCCGATGACGATACTGACAAACTGACAGTTCTTCATCGCCGTAGATTAAACTGTATATAGCAGAATATTGTATAAAAAGTTTAGTGCTTGTAGTACTACTGTAGTATAAAAACGTGACGCATTTATGTGCCTAAAAATTTAAGGGCACTACTGAAAGAGAACTGACTTACTTTACGTGTAAACAGGGTACGTTCAGGGAGTTAAGGCGGATTTAGATCAAACTTTGGATGTGCAGCTGTAAATGCAACAGTGTGTATTTTGAGTTTCACTCACTAACGATCGAGCCTTGCGAGCCCATGAGACGTCTCTTTCATGTGTCATGTGTGTCTCCATACAAAAACCATTGATAAAATGTGCTCGCATGGCATCAACGGCAGTGTGTGCAACTCAATACAATCTCATAATCGCAGAATAGTAGTCTAAGCAGAGTACCAAACATGAGTTAGGCTCACGACCTACATTTCCATACGGCAGACAACCCTTGACATCTGGGTAATCGATATTATCTAAATAGTGTAGTCAGATAAACTGGTTATACACTATTTGTTTGTTCTGCCAAAATAGATTCACTTAATTACCTTAGAAGTGAATTTCGTTTCAAACTGAAATAGATTGCTCTAACTAAGACCTCACCATGAACTGTATAGAAAAATTGTAAGAGGTTATTATTGTCATAATCGTAGGTATTTATTCAGGCTACTTGTGGTTGGTTTTTCCTAAATGTGCATCTGTAGTTGAAAACTATTAATATTGGAAGCGTTACGTATGACGCAAGATATGATATGGATACCTTTTTATCGTGAAAAGTATGCGTAACAGTTGCTCTATACCCAACCCACGTGTTGTTTGTAGTACTTGTTACTTGATTCGTGAAGTCTGTTTAATCTCATGCCTTCCGGACACGAACCAAGTCAATAGTTTAATAAGCCAGTAGCCAGCAACTAGCGCTAGCTAGATGGATCCACTGTCTTCGAAGCCATTCGTAAACGAGGCCAGTGGCTGGCTTGTTCATTGAACTGTCCGCGAACTAGCATCAGCTTCAGGGTCGAACGGTAGCTTCAAAGTTTGTTCTTGCTCGATACCTGCCAATTGGCAAAATATACTAAATATACACTTCCTGTATATTCAACTATTGGTATCTGCTTCTTAAAATAAACATAAGGCTATTAATGCAAATTGTTGGATTTCGTATTAGCGTCTAAATTATGCGAATGGTAAACGAATCTGTAGGTACAGATTTTAATATAAAATATATATATATATATATATATATATATAAATAAGTATTTTATTTATTTAACACAACAATACAGCATTCATTCTACAACATCATGTAACCCAGTAAGGTTTGTATATGTGGTATTAAGTCTCAGATTGTGCTGCGCTTTTTTATATTTAAGTTTCTCCTTTCAACACACTATTACTTGATGGCACGTGACAGTAAATGCCAATTTTTGAATTTAGGAAAAATGTATTATGCTGCGTACCATTACAACACAATAGAAGAATTCTCATCAAGTTATAAATAACATTCTTAATAGGTGCCAGCTAGACAAAATCTCATGGTACAGGTACAAAACTATTTGAAAATTTCACACTGCATATAAATTACTAGCATTGTTTGAAAAACATTGCTAAAATCATAAATCCTTGGTATTTTTTTATTTTACATTCTGAAAATTTTAGCACTGTAAATATTTTTATTTCTATTCAACTTATTTACATAACTGACCATGAGTTTTTTATTGCTTAACTAACATTCAAAGAAAATTCTAAACAATTTAATAACCAAACCTATTAATAACCCTATAATATTATTTAATACAATTATATGTAGGATATGCTCGAAATACCTGTTTTATTTTATGTTTTTAGGGTCAAAGCTGGTATTAAATATGTGTACTTACTATTTCACCTGCATGTTTTGTAGGTTCAGGGCGTGTAGTGATTTGCATATACAAATACGTTTAAAAAAATAATTGACGATTTACTTTATTTGCACTATAAAGTCGTCGACCTTAAAATCCTACACATATAAATATTAGCTATGAATGATTATATATTAAAGCATATAATCTAGAATTAATTGGGTATAATTGAATATTAATCTCATTAGATTATCAATCAGTTGTTTTACGATATTGTATCCTTGATAGTAACTTCAATCAAATTATAATTCAATAACACCTGCCTATTAAGATTAAGATGTGTATATGCAGCTAGCTAATCACTTCAGAGTCCGTTCACGTTCATTTCAACATAAAAAAAATACATACAGACGAACATCCTCCTTTTAGGAAGTCGGTTAAAAATGAAAAATCACTGATTACTAAATATTCGCAATCAGCAAAAATTGCATTTTGATCCAAACCTGCTTTCCTATAAAAAAATATGTCAGCATCATCACTATCATCAAGCTACTTATTATAGTGATCTACTAGTAGTAGAGCTCTTTGTGAAAGGCTTGTCCGGGGATGTACTACCACCACGCCTTTTTATGCCGCCAAGCAGCAACGCTGTGTTTCGGTTTAAATAGTGTGGTTGCCGATGTAATTGGGTGAATCAACTTTTAAGACACTCCTTTGACAACATTATGAACAACTAACAATAAAAAATAAATCATCGAAATATTATGAAAATATACTGTAAAATATATCTATTTTTAGGTTTTGCAGTGGGGCACGACATCTAAGCTAATATTAACGAGTTTTTTTAGAAAAAGTGACGAGGGTGCCTCATAAATATCCATTGCAACGCTGTAGAGCGACAATAAACCTACGCGCACCAGCTGAGAACTTAATTTAGGCTGGGGGGGCGGTAAAGCTAGGTAGAGATTTTTTGATCATACCAACTAAATATTAGACAATAATCGCCTCAGATGACACCAAGGTAGGCGTCATCTCTTGATAACGGTCATGAATTTTTATCGGTAACTCTGTAGAACTGATGTTTTGATCAAAGTTTGGGACAAAAGTTTGGATGCACGAAAAATATAAAATATTTGTCAAACTTTTATAAATGTTAACTTTAAACGTAAGTTTATCTTTTTCTGAATCATAATATTGGGTAAAAAGGCTGTGCATTCATACCTTTTTTTTAAGATACGTCCTAAATTGTATCGTCATCTAGGCCTGGGGACACATGTTTTTTGTATGGATAGTGCTTATGTTCTGCTGAGTTACCATAATAAAGTCAAAAATTTTCCTATTAACTATAAAATACTATGAAACTAGCATGTTAGGAAAGGATCTAAGTTTACGTTAACATCAAAACAAACATATTTTATAAGGAAATTAGGATTTTTATGCTCTTTGCATGACAGGGACACAAAAGGAGTGCCTTAAAAGTTGATTCACCCAATTACAGGCACATGAAGCTTAACATCTGTATGCATCAAGTTGATGGACGCAGTGTAGTGTATCATAGCATAGGGCACGTTCCTATCGTGCGTGACTTACGAGGTAATTCTTTGTTATAGGTGATAGTTACCACATAACATTAGGTGGTCCATCTGCCTGTTCGTACATCTAGTTATATAAAAAACATACTTATAACTAAACTTCTATTGTTACATAAAGTCCCCTACAGCTAAAGTAACCGAGAGTTTTGAGAACTGTTTGATTCTCACTACCCCATTGGTTTAGTCAGAAATCTTAATATAACACACCACCTTATATTAAGATTTCTGATTATTTTGTAAGCGCAGCATGACTGCTACGCTCACAAAATAAATTTTATAATTTATTTATTTATAACGGTTACACGTATATATATGGTTAATCTTCGCTTTGTCTTCCTCAACACAGCCAATATCATTATATCACAAAAAATGAGAGCGATTACATTGTTAGTTAGGGTTCAAGTCCCGCTCGGCGAATAACTTTTGGGACATTATAAAATCTTTGCGATTATGTAATCGCAAAGATTTATTAATTATAAAGAGTTATTTAATTTAATTTTGATGACGACGACCTCTGTGGCGCAGCGGGCGAGAGCCTGCCTGCGACGCAAGAGGTTGCGGGTTCGATTCCCGTCTTGGAACAAATTTGTATACGATCTGCAGAAATTTGTTCCGATGGTCAGGGTGTTTTCTATGTATAATAAAAAATATCTTATCTATGTAAGTATATAATGTATTAAATATATCAGTTATCTAGTACCCATAACACAAGCTTTGAATAGCTTACTTTGGGGCTAGATACTGCTGTGTGGATTGTCCAGCATTATTTATTTATTATTTATTTATTATATTTTTGGTTCAGATGGCGCACACGTGTTGGTGGTACTACTTTAGCAAGTTCACGGAGTTTGTGGACACTCTGTTCTTTGTGCTGCGCAAGAAGAACGAGCACGTGTCCACTCTCCACGTGATCCACCACGGCATCATGCCTATGTCTGTTTGGTTCGGACTCAAGTTTGCACCGGGTATGTACCTTTCATTATTTTGATCTATTCCTTTTAATTTCGCAGCCTTCACAGCTCAGTTGGTAGTAGCGCCTTCTGCGCCGTAGGCCGTGGTCGAAAAAAAACTTCACTAAATCTTTGTAATGCTATTGACCACAACTTGACCGATTGCAATTTTACATAACTACATTCAGTGATTATAATATATTCATGAGTGATATTCAAAAATAATATAAATTCTGTCGTGCGAACGAGCTAGCGGTGCGCCATGTGTTGCACCTTAAGACCAACTTATCTGACCCGTCCTGAAGTTAGCCGTTTGAGGAATCCTCCATTCACTGTTGACCATTGTATGCACAAACCGGTAAGTTCAGAACGGCTCAGATAAGTTGCTGTAGGTACTGTACTAGTTAGATCAAAGCAAAAAATTACCTGTAGAATATTTTGTAGAGATTTACCTAGAGCGTGCATCACTGGATTGATGATAATAAACCTTATAACCATAATCACTTTTAGCCGATTCTTACTTTATTGTGCAAACAATGATATATTTTTATATCGGTTACTTGGGAGCACACGGTTTCTTGGTAAAGTGTAAAAAACATACATACATACATACATAAAATCACGCCTATTTCCCATAGGGGTAGGCAGAGACCACGGATTTCCACTGTAAAAAGTGTAAAAAAATCCTTTGATAATTTTCGAGACTCACTAGCGCCATCTATTGAGTGTAAAGGAAATTAGTTTCGTTCTAACTACTTCAGACAGATGGCGCATGGCGTTCGGGTGGCTGTTATTAGCTGAAAACTTTTGTAGTATTATCATCGGGCAGTGCATTGTAGGGCACGTTCCTATCTAATGTGACTTCCGAGGCATTTATTAATAAGTGTTACCACTTAAAATCTGGTGGTCCAAGTAATTGTTACAACATCTAGTAGTATAAAAAAATTGTGACTGTGTGTTCTGTCGTACTGCTGAATAAGGTTTAATAAACATGAATATGTAAATAACCTCTGTCGTCCCAACCCTGGACTCACATTTGAACGACATGCTACTACGAAGCAAGTGTAATGGCCTATACGCAGACCGGCGGCCCGATTACGCTAATGTCTGGCTATCGACATGGCTTTCAGTTTGACATTTGATTCCCATAGTGTAACAGCAATTACCTATTTATGATGGATGGGAATCAAATGTCAAACTGAAAGCCATCTCGATAGCCAGGTATTAGCGTAATCGGGCCGCGGGACGGCATGGCAAGGGATTTTTATCATCAATGGAATCGTATTGATATAGAAATACGACACAAATTGTTATGCTTTCGTCTTTCGATGCCGTACAATGAAATCCCTTTCGTCATTTTTGTTTTATTCTTTTCGTTTTTTTTTCATCATTTTAAAACATATCAATTAGGTATATGTCGTATTTCTGTAATGATAACGTTTGAATATCCATTAGTAAAAATTTAAATCCCTTGCCATGCTGTCCCGGTCTGCATAGGCCTTAAGTCCTGTTATCAAATTTATTCTAACAGCTAAATCATCATGTTATTGCTCACCTTATAAATATTTATTTAAAAAATCAACTTGAAGTAGCGCAGGAGGCGAACGGGGTTGGAACCTTACAAGGACTTAACTTATAAAAAAATGTCATCGAATGCACTTATTTATCCTTGTCAGGAAAAGGGTAAATTCGCCTTCTCTTCATAATAAGAACTTCTATGATCACTTATTATTGAAAATACCTAATAATAATCATCTCTTAATACGAGCTAGTTAGTATCGATCGATATGGAATATCAATAGTATTTTATCGTCATGACGCTTTTAAATGTATGGCGACAAAAGATTAAAATGTTTAAAACACGATGGGTTTTAACGTGCTCATTTTTTATGCTCAGGGCAAGGACTTGAACAGGTGTGCTGTATGCTACGCTATATTATATTACAATATAGGTAAAGCTTTTGCGTGTCTGAATGACAAAAATTACAATTTCAAACCCTAATACAAGGTAGATCCGGTTCATCAACTAGACTCTCCGTCTTTCTTTTCGAAGTGTTTTTTGTTTGATAGTTGAGAAAAAGTGATGGAAAAATAGGTACTGGTTTTTGTAGATAATTCGTCGGTACAGCCATTTTTGTTTTGAGATGGTCTGAGATCATTGATATCTAAAAAATACGCCTTTGTGACGTAGTACTTGTAAAAAACAATGGTGGGAATATAATTTACCTGACGAAAAAAGTTACAAGTGTTTGCAAGTGCACACTTTACAATGATTCACTATCGGCACTATATGCACTAACCGTACCAATCTATCGTCCGAAGTCTTGAGTCTGTGGGGACTAGACGAACCCGCCCATAATCCTACTACTATTATAAACGCGAAAGTTTGTATGTTTGGATGGATGGATGGATGTTTTTAACTCTTTCACGCCGGAACGGCTGAACGGATCTGGATGAAACTTGGCAGAGAGATAGCTGCTGGGGCGTATTCACTATGAGCATTATTCACTATGAGCAATCCAGTCGCGCTTGCGTTTAGATCACGTGACGTCACACGGTTTGGGCAAAGTATCTCCTATGTTTTAAATAATAATGGCCAAAATCATGATGTGACTTCACACGGTTTGGGGCAAGGAATCTCCTATGTCATAGAGAATATTGCCTCAGGTCATATAATTTTAGCGTTCATTGAAATAATCATCATGTTATGTT
Organism: Plemyria rubiginata; assembly: GCA_963576535.1. Classification (NCBI taxonomy): domain Eukaryota; kingdom Metazoa; phylum Arthropoda; class Insecta; order Lepidoptera; family Geometridae; genus Plemyria; species Plemyria rubiginata. Next base: position 3,189,845 of record OY754910.1, read on the forward strand.
AAGGTTTATCTACACTCTATAGTGACCTGAAAAAAATACAATAGAAATTAATATAATTATTATATCAGCTATCTAGTTTCCATAGGTACACAAGTTTGTCACAGTTTGGGGTTAGAAAGTGCAGTATCGCCAATATTTATTTATAAATGTAGAAACTTATTTTTATAGCATTGTATTTAAATAGGTACCTGAATAGTCTTTTATTACTATTAATAATTGGCATTAGTTGATTGCAATTTTATACAACCGCACCTATTGGCCTTCATTAGACATAATGATTGTTTAATTACTGAGAAATGCGTGATACGATGATGAGGTCAACTTATAAATATTAACTAGCACGCATCTGATACATAAATACACAATTCTATAAAGTATTAAATGCGAAAGTTCAGGTGTTCAAAATACAATAGAGTAGTGGTTATTTCATTCGACCCACAACCACGGGTACAACGTCACGTAAAAAGAAAAACAAGAAGAAGACAAAACTTTGAAACATAGCAGGTAGGCAGATAGGTGTTATATATGTATGTATAATATTTAAAGTTTTATGGCATAAATAAATAAATAATTAATAAATATTGGCTGACCACACAGCACTATCTCGCCCCAAACTAAGCCAAAGCTATATATATATAGCTTTGGCTCCCCCATATATATATATATATATATATATATATATATATATATGGGAACCAGATATCTGATATACTACTTTTATACTTTTTTTATCCATTTGTATAATAATATATAACACCCAGACAGAGAACAAACATCTATGTTGTTATGTCATCACACAAACGTTTGTTCTCGGTGGGGACCGAACCCACGGCCTACGGCACAGAAAGCAGAGCCACTGCCAACTGAGCCATGAAGGCTGTCAAATATAGAAAAAATATACATATGAGCCAGTATTTTAGTTTTAACTACTGGGTTTCCTGAAATAATATTCGAATGATTTGAAGATGTCTAAGTCAGAGGAACATCCAAATATTACATTATTAATATTATTATACTTATATTTATTGACAATAAAAATAATCGAATTTCCGCAGAAGCTTTAAAATGAGGAAATCTGATTCAGCTCTTGTAATAAGTTTTTTTTTATACTACTAGCTGATGAAACAAGCAGATGGCCCACCTGATGTTAAGTGGTAACCATCACCTATAAACAAAACATTGCCCCGTAGGTCACGCACAATAGGAACGTGCCCTACGATGCACTGCCCTGCGTCCATCAACTTGAGGCATAAAGATGTTAAGCCTCATGTGCCTGTAATTACACCGATGACCACACTCTTCAAACCGAAACACAGCGTTGCTGCTTGGCGGCAGAAAAAGGCGTGGTGGTAGTACTTCCCCGGACGAGCCCTTCACAAAGAGCTCTACTACTCTTAAAAGTGCGTTAAACAAACTAATTTGTTATATTATTTTTTATTAAGGTCGGTGTAGCGATAAAGCTATGTTTCCTAATATTAAATCAGTTCGGCCTCATGAGCGTTAACGCCCGCTTATTATAAATTTGCAAATTAAAATCATAATATGCAATGATTTGATATGTAGACGATATCGCAATACTATAATTTTGAGATAATGTATTGCAGAAGTTTTGATGAAAACTTACTTAAAATAATATATAATAATAATACAACAATATAATATATTTTTAGGAAAAACAACACAGACTTCAAAACCACTACCTACTATATAACTATATTATGTATAATAAATAAATAAATAACGCTGGACTATCCACACAGCATCATCTAGCCCCAAAGTAAGCTACTCAAAGCTTGTGTTATGGGTACTAGATAACTGATATATTTAATACATTATATACTTAATACTTACATAGATAGATATTTTTTATTATACATAGAGAACACCCAGACCATCGGGACAAATTTCTGCAGATCGTACACAAATTTGTTCCGAGGCGGGAATCGAACCCGCAACCTGTCGTCAGTCCACCGGGTAGGAGGGCGTCCTACATTTCTAACAATATAACTATATTTTTTGGTATTCTTGATTTTTATGAAACGTGCTGAAAAAATTTCTTTAAAATGTTATATAATATGGGACCATATCGGGCTAATAAAAAAAGATGAAGATCATTAAAACCAATTCATAATTGGCGTAGATAGTTGGAATAACCGCGTTACGAACACAAAAAAAACTCCTCCTCCTCGTTATACTAGCATTACTCTAATATAATTTATTTCAATTTTAATCAAAGAATTTAATTTATTTCAATTTTAATCAAAGTCTAAATATAATAACAAAAAAAAACAATATTTGTCATTTTGATTTGGATTCGTAGCCAAGATCTCAAATCGATATGTGATGTAAAATCTGTAAAATTATGCTACCACAATAGTGATTTTTAGGTATGTTTTCAAATATTGTACCTCGAGTTTGGCTGGAGTATTATATTATATTTGGGGAACTGCCAAAATCGAGTTTAATGCAATCAAAACAATTGCATAAATAAAAAATAATTGTTTGCAATTAATTAAGTTAAGTAGAACTTTAGTAATACTAGAAATTTGTAAAACAAAAAATATGTACAATGTAAATTGAGCGCAGCGTCTCAATAAAGGTGTTTTCTAATTTATATTTATTTACTAGCGACCCGCCCACGCGCCCCTGCTTCGCACGGGTGCACATATCATGCATGTATTATACATATAAACCTTCCTCTTGAATCACTATCTATTAAAAAAACCGCATCAAAATTCGTTGCATAGGTTTAAAGATTTAAGCATACAAAGGGACATGGGGACAGAGGGACAGAGTAAGCGACATTGTTTTATACTATGTAGTGATGAAGGCAGTAAATAATAGCACAAAATTAAATTTACTTAATTGAACACTTTTAGTAGAGGTAGACCAAAGAAAAGATGGATGGACTGTGTGAAAGATGACATGAGTATGAAAGGAGTGACTGTTGAGATGACGGCTGATAGAGGAGAGTGGAGAGCAAAAACCTGTTGTGCCGACCCCACATGAAGTGGGATAAGGGCAGGAAAATGATGATGATGATGAACACTTTTCTGTAATTAAATGCGTATGACCTAGTGGCCACACTATGTTGAAATTCTTAGATAGCCCTCGGGCATATCATGTGCCTATGTAATGTAATAATGTAAACGCAGAACTGAAAACTTGTTTTGGTACTATACATAGTTATGCGCGATAATTACACTGGTATAGGTACCTAGGTACATTTATTTTGCTTGCTCAAATACAGTATTACATACAAATACAGCCTAAGGAAATTGAGACGTCACATGAGAATCCGGTTCCAATAAGCTCGTTATAGAAATGACGCGACTGACACGTTCTCTGATTGGTTATAAGATAACTGCGGCACTATCTTGTATTTGAAAAATAATCATGATCCAGGAACTTACAATATCGATGTACATACTTTAATAGTTTTTCCATTAGAGTTTGTTAACGTTACGTTATAAAAATTATCACTTTGCTATGGGTTCATTGTCGTTGAACCCATAGCAAAGTGATGTCGACTTTTGAAGCTTGTTTGAAATTCGCGTCTCCTTACGATCATCGCGACATGCGTAATTGTTAGGTCATAATGAAGTAAACAAATACTCAACATTTCTCATCGTATTGTACTGTTTGTACTTCAAATTATTTTCAAGTAAGTATCTACTACTAGGTACTGCCTTAACATTACAAAGAATGTGATAATGTGATAAACGCTGCCAGAATTTCCTACATTTTACAAGAATAAGCATATGACGACTTCAGTGGCGCAGCGGGCGAGAGTCCGCCTGCGACGCAAGAAGTTGCGGGTTCGATTCCCGCCTCGGAACAAATTTGTGAACGGTCTGCAGAAATTTGTTTCGTTGGTCTGGCTGTTTTCTATGTATAACAAAAAAATATCGATCTATATGTAAGTATATAAAGTATTAAATATATCATATATCTAGCACACGTAACACAAGCTTTTAGTAGCTTACTTTGGGGCTAGGTGGTGCTGTGCGGATTGTCTAGCATTATTTATTTATATAATTATGTACAATGTAATCCAAACTGTAACTTCACACGAATAACTTGAAATAACGGGTTATTATTATATTTTAATAAAATTTAAAAAATACCATGTGGCCAGCTCAAAAGTCAATGGCCGTAAATTATACAGCCGCTAAAAGAAATCGAAGCACCCAACTCAAGCTAAATTTTCCATTATAAGTTGAAGGGATAAAAAAAATACTAATGATTACTTTGCGATATTCCTGTTTTACAAAGAAGACCGGTTACTGGCATCGTCATAAGACACTTTCCGGTACGAACCACTATTGGTGTAGCTTTTGGTCTTATTCATATTGGTCCTGCGGGCGCTCCATTTGCTAAACTGACTGTTGCTGTCTTTTTTTTTCATTGGCATGAAAGTCACAGTGACAGTATAAAGACTTGTTTGCAGTTTGCAGTTTTATGTTTCATTTTCATGTTTTATGGTATGCATACTAGCTATCTATCAGAACTATCTATACAGAAGACATCATCAGAATTGATTGATGATGATGATGATAATACTTAATAGAGCCGCTATTCAGGTAATATATGAATGAGGGCCTTAGTACGTTGTGCCTAAAATAGGTGCCGGGTGGCAACCCGCTTTACATGTAAATACGTCCGAATAAAGTATTGACCTTTAAGGAACGGGTTTGTTCTGAGGTTTAGAAGCAACGTTTAAAATTACTGTAAATTTATGAACTTTGACAGAATACCGTTTAAAATTAGTTACTGTGAAATTATGACAAAATTATTAACCGTTGAAATGTTAAATTAAAATTAAATGACTATCGCTCATATTTTTTGCGATAAAATAATAATAAAAACATCTATTCAGAACAGTACAAGGGCACAATTTACAAAATAAATTGAAAACTCGGTTACTTTAGCTGAAATACAGAAAACGTATCCGAGAGAGGCGATATGCACATTATCTACCATCTATAATTCTATACCATCAATAAAGTGGGTGTTGTTTTATGTATTTTTAAAATGTTTGGTTGCTCCATTTTTATTTTATTCTACCTTGATTGGTGCAGATGGTCCACCTAAGAGGCACGTGTCCCACGATGCACAGCCCTGCATTCATTAACTTGAGGAATACAGATGTTATAAGCTTGATGCCTATAATATCACCGGCAGCCATACCCATCAAACTGAAACACACCAACGCTGCTTGGCAGCAGAAAGGCATGATAGTAGTGTTTCCATGTTCAAGCCTTTTAATGCACATAAACAAAGAGCTAATCAATAAATATAAGTATGTTTTGTATCTGTCACAGGTGGTCACAGCACATTCTTCGCTCTGCTCAACACGTTTGTCCACATCGTGATGTATTTCTACTACATGGTGTCGGCAATGGGACCGCAATACCAGAAGTACATTTGGTGGAAGAAGTACCTCACCGCTTTCCAGATGGTAAGACTTTGACTCTTCATTTTGTTACGCGTAGTTCGTTTCTGATGCTACTAAGCTCTTTAGCGTTAACAACTTATTACAATCTGTCTAGCTCTCCTTCTGGTATTAGACAATAAAAGATCGAGAGTATTCGACGTCATCAGATCGCCAATGATGGAATGACTCATGCAGAAAAATGTTGAACGTAGTCAACTGGATGGATTCCAAAGCCCTGGTTAGCTTATGAATCCATGATTATTATATACAAAAGAAGTATACAAAAGTAGTAGTAGTCAATTGAAAAAAGTTCTTACGTAACATTTAAGTTGAACTATCTAATACAATCCACAAACTACGAGTAATTCAGTATGACGCCTCAATTGGCCAATCTAAAGCAGCTTGTTAAACATAGAGCTAAAGCCATCTTATAAAAATATTCCGCAATCAAATAATCAATACATCAACAGGCTATGTATACTGCGCGTCACGCAAAAAAAACGCCGGAAGGAGGGGATATTGCGCGAGTATTTTGTATCCACTGTTTTTCAGCGTTATTTTTGGTTGATGCGCACATAATTTTACTCCAATCATAAGTAGCAAAACGACTATGAGTTTGAACGCCATAAAAAATATGTACTTAAGCCATTATTGTTTACGAAAAATCCATATCTAATTTTAGTTGTATCAGCGTTTGACGTCTTTGGTAATCCCAAACACCTTTTTGCGCTCTATAAATTTGCAAAAAGTAGACTCTGATTATAATAGTATTTAAATTGTCAGATATAAAAAACATTGTATGCTATAAGTAGAAGGTGCTATAAATAAATAAAGAGCAAAAACAGTTTGTTCCGCCATTAGAATATAGAATACCTATGTACTTCCGATCATAATAGTAGTTTATGAAACTGTTGCATAATGAGGGGTATTAAAACTCGAGGGGGTGTTTAAAAACCGAGCCGTAGGCGAGGTTTTTAATAGTATCCCACGAGAGTTTTAATATCTAGTTATGTGCAGTTTCATACACTACTTTATCTACTCTCATACATTAGTGTTGAACCTAATAAATAAAATATCAAAGTTATTAAGAAATCCAGTTGACTGAAACAAAACGTATCAATTGGCGCCAAACCAACCGTATAACAGCGCATGCGCGCGCTGCGCCGCCGCCGCGCCGCGCCGTCGCCACAGACTGTCAAACTCTTTGGCTGTACGGTTTCAAGACCCTTGCCTTTTCCAAAAAGAAAAAGAACTGTATCGTTATGGTAAAAAAGTTATTTTATACAACTATCTTTGTGAAGGAAAACATCGTGAGGAAACCAGTTAGTATTCTAACAGCGACGATGGGCTTGCAACCTGTCACGTATGGAATACTAACTACTGCAAAATGTGGGTATGTGCCAAATGTAATGTTTGGACGTACCTCTGACTACCCCCCTTAGACATCCTCAAAGAATCTTGAATTAGTACCTACTTGGTACTGGGAGATGTGAAGGGATATCTACCGTACCTGGGGATCAAAGTCGTGAAGCTGTTTATCTTTGTATGAGGAGCTGTATCATAATTTTTTTTTTTAATTTGGTTACGGTATTGCGTTTATAAAGTATATCAATATGAATTCGTTTTGACGTTTATAATTCGAATTTTATGACATGAGAGTCGATAAAACCAGTTAAATGTTCAGCGCTGAAGCGTGCTTTTTTTTGTACATCACCTTTATGCGGGCGCCTCACATGGGCTATGTTGGCTCAAAGTTATACTGTTGGATCCAACACACCAATGTGTGAATCGATCTTGGACAGTTATTGGACATAAAGTTTGGTTCATCCAAATTAAAGCCAAACTTGGACACAACTTGGAGGCGCCCGCATCAGACGCAGGCTACCGTCAAAGTCAAAACCGTCAAAACCGTCAAAGGCTTGACAGCCTACGTAGCTCAGTTGGTAGTATAGCTCTGCCTTCAGCGCCGTAGGTCGTGGGTTCGATTCCCACCGTGAACAAACATTTGTGTGATGAACATAAATGTTTGTTCTCTGTCTGGGTGTTATATAATATTATAAGTATGTATTTACAAAAAAAAGTATTATAAGTAGTATATCAGCTATCTGGTTCCCATATTACAAGCATAAGCTTAGTTTGGGGCTAGATAGTGCTGTGTGAAAAGTCCACCAATATTTATTTATTTATTTATTTATTAAAGTTCTACCCTAAATAGTAGTATGGTCGTCCGTAGGCACTCTCGAATAAAACTATCTGGAATCTGATTTTAACTCTGACTCGCTCTGACCCGCTCCGGTTTCGCACGGTTATTTATTATACATATAAATTTTCCACTTTTGAGTGACTGTGGAAACAGGAGTCCACAGATCCATTTAAACCTTCCTCTCGAATCACATTATTTATAAACAAAACCGCATCGAAATCCGTTGCGTGGTTTTAAAGATCTATGCAGACGGATAGACAGACAGCGGGAGAAGTGACTTTATTTTATAGTATGTAGTGATTAGGGACCGAGACTACAGACCACAAAAGTGGAACATTGTCATAAAATACTACGCCTCGTATACAAAATTTTCCATTCGTAGCGAGTAATGTATATGGTATGGGAATTAACGATAATTAAGTTCATACTGGTTCTCTCGAATAACAGATATTACGAGTATACTACTTGTTCTAATATAACTTAATTGTACAGTAGACAGGAAATCTATGATTACCATTGAATACTGTAGGTTATATTTTATCTTAAACAACCCTCTATTATCATACTTTACTATTTACCTCTGAACTGAAATACCTCATTGGTTTTAATTTCAAAATTTTAATACCTCGTGATATTTCTTTAATTTAATTTACCACGTCTTTTTTATCCATAGTAAATAAATAAATAACAAGGGTTATTTATTGTATATGAAAGAAAATCGTGTTATTTACAACATTTATAAATCAAGAACCGGCTGGACCAATTTTTATGATACTTGTGTTTTTTGATTGTCTTCGTCCGGAGTAGGATAATAAGTATTAAAACAAAGTAAAATAAATAACATTTTCCCATACAAAATGTTCACGGCTCGGAATGACTGAGGTTCATGGGTTCCGTAACTGTCAAATATCTGATATTCATTGACTGGTGGCGGTACGAAGTTTGCGGAGTCAACTAGTCTTAACTGTAGACAGGGGAGATTCCTTGCCCCAAACCAAAGAATAAAGCCCATGATCACGTTTTGATGTTACACACATCAAAACGTGATCATGGGCTTTATTCTTTACTAGCGATCCGCCCGCGCGCCCCTGTTTCGCACGGGTGCACATTGTTTTTCTACTATATCATGCATCACTACATAGTATAAACAAAGTAGCTTTCTCTGTCCCTATATCCCTATGTATGCTTAAATCTTTAAAATGTCATATCATATCATACCTTCCTCTTGAATCACTCTATCTATTATAAAAACCGCATCAAAATCCGTTTCGTAATTTTAAAGATTTAAGCATAAATAGGGACAGAGAAAGCTATATCTATTAAAAAAACCGCATCAAAATCCGTTTCGTAATTTTAAAGATTTAAGCATAAATAGGGACAGAGAAAGCTACTTTGTTTATACTATGTAGTGATGATGTCATAGGAGATACTTTGCCATAAACGTGTGCCGTCACAACGCGATCATAGTTATCGTGTATAAAGCCCCAGGAGCCATAAAAAAGAAAAAAAACATAAATGATCTGTCTTGATCAGGTTCAGTTCGTGTTGATCTTCACGCATCAGCTGCAAGTTCTGTTCCGGCCGTCGTGTCAGTACCCGCGCGTCTTCGTCTACTGGATCGCGATGCACGGCTTCCTCTTCCTATTCCTCTTCACCGACTTCTACAAGGCGAGATACAACAAGGTTGACAGGAAGGCGAACAAAAACATCGGCTTCTGTATGGTAAGTCTTGTTTTAAATCTCTATAACTCCACATTGGCAAATTCGTGGCAACCTCTATCGGTCACTGCATAGGCATAAATAAAAGAAGAAGAAGTATGGTTGGTCAAAGAAAGAAAAGGTTTTTATATATGACGACATTCATGGAGCGTCTCTCATAGATAAAAAAAGTAAAGTAAAAAGTTTTTTATTGATACAAAAACATGCTACAAAAAGTTTACAAAATTTGTCATTTAACTTTGTACGACCACTTACCCAAGGAATATCCTGTGTTGTGGGTAGTTAGTCTCTCTAGTAGTAGATAGATTGATAGGCAAAATATAACAAAGTTAACAAGAAGACGAAGAAAAACAATGGGTTCTGTAGGTAAGTCAAAGAAAACATACAAATTATGAGAGCTTAATTCTGAATAGCATCAGCATAATAGCTGAATAGCATCTACTTCATTCGTTGTCAATCATGTGTTAAAAATACAATTGAAAACGAAATTCTCAAACAAAATCAAAATTCCTTTTAGTCTAAGTAGCTAGAAAACCAGCCTTAAAACCATAAACTACAATAACTCTAATGCAAAAGTATAGCTAAATCAGCATAATTATGAAACAAATTTTTTTATGATCTCTTGAGTTTAATCATAAAACAAAACCATAAAATTTTATGGTCACATTTTTTTGCAATATTTTAATTAACCTGAATTAAACAGTTTCTTTACATATTAATTTAGGATTAAAAATCAATAGTTACTATTGAAAATCAAATAATTCATAAAAATCAATAGTTACTATTGATTTTATGAATTAAGATTTAGATTAAGATTTTATTCATAAAAATCAATAGTTACTATTGATTTTATGAATTAAGGGCAGTTGTTTAGTTATAAAATTTATGTCAACGTCCTGCCCACCAGTTTTAATATTATAATCGTTGACATGTTCATTATAACATCCTTGATCGATACTGCGACGAACTGCGAAGCTGGCTCATAACAAATTATTAAGATCATTATATTAATGATAGTCATAAAATCTACTATAGTATATGATTACAATATATTTTATTGCATTATTTATTGTTATAATTACGTTACTATAAAACAAACATTGTTAGGACGCTGTGAGAAGAATAACTCAGACAAGTCATATGAAACAGCTTATTAGAACAAAAGCGTTCGAACTATTGTTAGTATAGCATCATCATTATTACGCAAATAGAAGTTTCATTCAATGAATAATTTCCATTATATTTTGAAAGGCCGGATAAGGTATTTCTATTGCAGGCCATACTTACAATGTATGCAAACTATTGCATCTATCTCAGAATTTATTTATAAATTGGCAACAAGTAATATTAAATCATAAAAACCCTCAACGTCATCATTTCAGAACCTTCTAGACTAGTAACCACCTATTTTGCTTAGCAATGGTCTAGACTAGACCATTGCTAAGCAAAATAGGTGGTTACTGTAACCAATTGTTATTATATTATGTATTGGGTAACCATGCTGCACCATTGACCGCATCATTACTTATTCATCTGAGATTGCGCTCTAGCGTTTGCCTACAACTACTCTATACACATCTAATTAGCCTGTACCCACTGTTTATAATAATAAACAGTGGGTACATTACATTAGATTAGCAAATGAGATATCTTAGCAGTCCGTAACACGGCTGCTAAAGTACCTGCCAAATAAATAAATATATTTATTTAAAGATACATTTAATTCATAAAAAAAATATACTTCATTAAAAACGTTCACAGAACACAAGATAGGCAGGTACTTTAGCAGCCGTGTTACGGACTGCTAAGATATCTCATTTGCTAATCTAATGTAATGTACCGTTGTTGGGTTGCCTCCTAAGCAAGAATTCGACAGTATATTTTTTTATGTGAATGTTCGTTATTACTCCGTCAATTATAAATTGATTTAGAAGATTGTATTTTATTGGTAGGTCATCTTCAACTTCAGAAGTGGTCTTATATTTTGAGGCTTTTAAATAAAAACAACAATACCATAGAATATATAAACAGATAACGTTTTGGTTTAAGGTCCCTTATGCAAAAGTATTGTCAGCTTTACTATATATTTGAAGTCGGTGATTTTTTTATTCTCTGGTCTTCCGCCAGTCTTCGTTCGACCCAGCCACTCCGACGATATAACCCGACCATCGGGCGTGTCTGTGATCGATGAGCGTCTCTTGGCCTTTCCGCGCTAAATAAATTGTGTATTAAAATAATAAGTTATTTATGGTTGGGCTGAACAGCCGTTCAACGGCCTGTAAACGTGTTAGTGAACCCTAGCCTAAGCAAGTTGAACGAGGCGGGTCATTGCTTCGTATTCAATTCGATGATCAATCGCAAGGTAAGGGTTACTTAGGCATGTTGTAATAATCGAGATGACTGATTCATTTTCTTGACAGTGACATGACATGAATTAAACCATCCTTCATAACTGTCCCAAAGTAAGCAACAAGAAAAGAACCGTACGATTATGTCTTGTTGCAAGTTAGCATGAATTGAATCATACTTCAAAACTGTAGCAAAACAAGCAACAAGAAAACCGTATGATTGTGTCTTACTAGCAGCGCCCCGCGGTATTACCCGCGATTAAAAAGTATGTCCTTTTTCTTTGTCTTTTTCCAACCCTTTATGACAAATTCGCAGCGGCGCGGCGGCAGCGACAAATTTTCCGACCCTTTATGACAAACTAGTTGCGCCCCGCGGTTTCATCCGCACAGATTTAAATCCCGGTATTCATTTAATATAAAAACTAGCCTATGTTTTATTCCAGACTATAATCAATCTCTACCAAGTTTCATCCAGATCCGTTCAGCCGTTCCGGCGTGAACGAGTAACAAACATACATCCATCAATATACTCACAAACTTTCGCGTTTATAATAGTAGTAGGATTCGCAGCGCTGAAGTCCGCTGAAAACGTTTTGCTTTTGGAGATCATGAAAAAAACAGACGCACAACTTTGAGCCTCAGGCACAGTAGATTATTAGTACCAAGTAACAATTCGAGATTCTTAAAGTTTGGATAAGGAAGTAGTCAGAGGTACCTACGTCCAAATGTATAGTGTGACACATTATCCGTTGGTGGCTGATGTGATGACAATTTTCTATTTTGTATTCTTTGTATAAATAAAGGCTATAAAAAACCTAAAAATTATTTAAAGTTCACAATGATTTTTTTTATTTGTAAAACAAATAAAATACTACTCTTTTAAGCTCTGACATAAATGAAGTTCTTATCATGTCGTGTCGAGTCATTCTCACCTTTTTTAATAGTTACGGCAAATAAAATAATTTCCGTATAATAATTTTATTATTTATTTGATCGCTTATATGATGAAAATAGCATTAGATAATTACCACATATTATTTATTGAAGCCCAAAAAACTATTTGTACTCTTTTGTTTACCTACTCAAAATACCTCGCAAAATAACTAAAACAGCGTTTGTTGTTTTGATAAATTTTTTGCTACATATTTCGTGTGGAATATTTCGATTGAGTGTAATGTACTGTACCAGAAGTCTGAGTTTGTTTTTCGTTTTTTTTTTCGTTTTCTGTATCGTCAGGTCTGATTTTATATGGAGACTCGAACAGCGCTTCAATCGGGCGTACGCTGCCTATAGAGGCAGGGCGCCAATGTTGACACTTTTGTATCATGTGTCGGTAATAAGGTTGCGTCTCGTAAAAAAACGCTGGAAGAAGGGGAAAACACATCCTCTCTACTGTTTTCCAGCGTTCATTTTAAATGAAGAAAAAGAGGTCGCACCTCTTTTTTTTTTAACTGAATAGACCGTCCTTTGACTACAATCTCACCTGATGGTAAGCGACGATGAAGCCTACGGTGGAGCAGAACGGTCTAGAAGACACCTATTCACTCTTGCCTTGAAGAGACTCATGTTATAATGGTCGGGAAAGACAGACGACGGTAACGAGTTCCACTCCTTAGCGGTTCGCATAATGAAGGTTGAAGCAAAGCGCTTCGTGCGAATTGGTGGTATGCTTACTTGATACTTGATACTTGATTTGGACTCCTGTGTCCGCATTTAGACTCTAAGGTGGTCCATTATGCGTGAGGGGAGATCTGGCTACACTTGTAGCCAGCCTAGCTCCTCCTAGCTCCCCTAGGTGGTATGCTTACTGGAATGGATGCATGGTATTGAGCCGTACGTCTATTTGTCCTGTAGTGGAATGGAGACCTCTACAAGCTACCGATCGATCACTATTTGATTTCTATAGAACCAGTATGAAACATCCACTCCCTGCGCATACGTTAACAATTTTCTGTGTCCGGTTGCTTCCACTCAAGGACGTTAAGGCACCATGTGTTAGCACCATAACATACACTTTGACGAAAAATAGTGTTAGGTGTCGGCAACTTTAAACCAAAAGTCTACGTTTGCGTAGCGCCTTACACTCAAGCGCAATACGGAAAACAAATTACCAAAAACGAAATAAAACTGACTGACTTGTACACTGACACTATACAGATCCTAAAAATATAATCAACACCGACAAAAACATTTCTATGGTTCAAATCATAACCACCAAAAAAGTTTGTTTGATTGGTACACAAGTGCTTCTGTTACGGATTTCGTATTTACGTCATAATGCAGTCATACTTGGATTGTTCACAAAGTTTTTATTGTGAATCAATAAAATAAACCAATTCTGGAATCATATAAACGGATGTTGGATGTACGGATGTTATTTTATATGTCATTAACACTTAACGACGTCTTTCGACGACTTAGTGACGTCAATGAAGTTTGAAACTATTTCTTCAAGACGGGTAGACTAGAATTTCAAAGCAAAATAACGGATCACGTTTTTAACCCTTGAAGTTTTATTAAATATTGAATCCTTATCCTGTCATCCGATTTATAAGTACTAGTGGCTCTGTGAGCTGGTAGACCTCGCGAGCACACTAAAAGTGAGCAATTCACTGGCTTAGCGGTAGGTAGATATAATTTTTCCGATTTTTGATTTTATTGATTTTTATTGTTTTTTTTTTATCATCTTGTGTAGAATGAGGTCCTTAGTGTTTCTCTCAAATTTGATTGAAACACGTCGATTTTTTGATGAGCTATTCTGTTCATCATGCTAAAGATCCTCATCAGATCTTCACCAAACTTTTATGAGACCAACTTATAGTTACTACCTTTCAAATAACAAAAGAACAATCGAAATCGGATCTCATTTGGTGGAGATATTCAGTATATGAAATAGCCCCCTTTTTTGCCCCTTTTTGGAGGAAGTACCCCTCCAATCAAAAATCCCCGACGACAAAAAAATTCTAACAAGTCATATAACCTGTGTACCAAGTTTCGTCCAGATCGGTTAAAAAATGCGACCTGTAGAGGAGAACAGACAGACAGACAGACATCCGGACAAACGCATTTTTGGCCAATGTGGAATCTGAGACGCTTCGCTCGCTTCGCTCGCTCGGTCAATAAAGTCCCCCCTTCAAGATTATCTAATGTAATAGGGGGCAGTCGGTACGTCCAAGATTCAGGGGATTATATTAAACTGATCTTATAGTTCAGTTGTTAGTTTATTTTTAGTTTACGTGTACTGTTGTTTTGTTTGGTGTACAATAATTAATTAATTCAATGTTTTGTCCACAGGCGATAGACGATTCCACCCTGAACGGCAAGAATGGATACAAACAGGAAGGCTCTGATGTACCCAGCTCGTACTCTTCATCGGGCGCCGATGCCTTCGTGCGCCGGCGGCCGCTCTCATAGTCTCTGCAACGCTGTGCTATCACGTATCTCCTCTGGGGCATTATTCTCTATGACATAGGAGATTCCTTGCCCGAAACGGTGTGAAGTCACAACGTGATCTTGGACTTCATTCTTTATGACATAGGAGATACTTTGCCCTAACCGCGTGACGTCACAACGTGATCTAAACGCAAACGCGATTGAATTGGTCATAGTGAATAACGCCCCTGGATGAAACACATCGTATATTGGTTAGTTCAGTCTTGCATAGCGTCGTCTTTCCTACTAGCAAACGCAACAGTTGTCCTAGCGGACATGCTTTATCCAAGAACCATCAAGAGAAAATCTCACCAAGTCAAACATTTAGGTGACCATTTCTCAGTAGTTCAGTAAATGGATGATAGATGGCGCTATGTACAATTCTGAATAAAACCGATCGTAGAGTAATCTCTGCGATGTGTTTACATCCAGGATAGTAGTGCGGGAGCTATTTAGAATATACTCTCTTGGACCTTCCACGTTCGGTTTCCAGTTTCACGGATGGTCCGATACGTTCGACGCCAAAAATCAAGTACGAATGCGTCCTAGATTAATAAGAAATCTGCATTTTATGTCCACTGCAAATCCCGATGGGAGTGAATAAATATATTTTTAATGATTATAAAGTTTGTCGTGCACAAGTTCACCCTATCTCGGATCTAACCTAGATCTTCTGAATGCCTTCTAATTTTTTTAAGTACAAAATGTATATCATAAGTCTAAGCATTGTTAATGAAATCTAGTAATTTTAATTGTTATGTGCGATTCTTTTAAAAGTTGAAACTGTAAAAAATTCAAAGAGATTATTGAAGAATTTAAATCAGAACAAAATATACCCCATGTAGGTATAACCATCCACGCGCGTGGTTTGCAACGATAGGCACAAATAAGGGCATATTGTATTGTATTGTGTAAATATTCATTATTCATAAAATCTTAGTTTACGGAATTATATTATTAGGTGTTATGAGGTAAACGGATATTTGTAAATAGAATTTTATTAGAAAAGTTGCTGGAAAGCAAAGATGTTACCAGAGTTATTTCATATCCAGTGTTGGTCGGTCCTTTCTGATCGTGTTCTTGCACAAGGTTTTTCTAGTTTTCTACATTTATTCCTTCAGCATTTTGTACAAAATCTATCAATAGGTATTTGTATTCATGAGAAGAATCGAAACTATTTTGTTACTAAGCAATCACAAATTATAAATACATTATGTATGTAAGTACTTTATATTTATCCAATGAATAAAAACATTAATTATCTCAATAATTTATGTTGAAATGTATTAATTAATTATCGTAGTTATATAAGTTATGGTTATGCGCATAGCATAGTGCAATAATCTGAAATCTTTATTTTAGATTTTTTTATCAATTGACATCGTAATGTTTTGCGGACCTGTAAGCAAGCACCAGTTTTTTGTGATATCGTATCGTATCAACATTTATTGTATTTGGTCTGATTTATTCACTACAGTCCTCAAATAAAAGTCCCGGAACAATTTGTTACTGTTCGTAGACTTTTTTTTTTTATGTAAAAGATAGGCAAACGGGCTAACGACCCACCTGATGGTAAGCGGTCACCGTCGCCCATAGACAACAACAACACCAGGGGTGTTGTCAGGGCGTTGCCTACCCTGAAGGACTTTATTAACATTTTTCTTGAAGCTTTTCATGTTAAATCTTGGCGGGAAAACTTCTGATGGTAACTCATTCCACAGCCTATGGGTATGGGGAAGAAATGAGCGTGAAAAACGGAGAGTACGAGAGACCCAGGGTTCCAGAATGTGTGGATGAGCTCGATCCCGGTGCCGAGAGGAGCGGTGGTAAAATCTCGACGCTGGGATAAGGGGACTTCTAGTCTATGAGATTCATTTCGTGCAAAGAACTTTCCATTAGCCTGTTTGAGAGGTAGTGAGTCTCGTAGACAAGCGATCCGCTAACACAAGATTCTGGTGCTAAGAAAGCCGATTGAGATGATTATTGTGCACAATAAAATAACCTCGTAATCGAGTTACGTTATTTATGTATTTGTATCATGTACTGTGGTGATGCTTTAAATGTTATTTAAGTGACTGCTTGGCTGCGACGCGGCCTCTATCCGACACATACAGGTCTGCTCAAGTTATTGCTACGATATCACTCTTTTGCAACTTTATTATTTATTATTTTAATAAAGATTTTACTAAATTACTCAGAATTGTTATTTGCAAACATATTATCAATCTCAACCTGTCTTTAGTAGGTGATGTGATTCTTTCATGTCTTAAATTCGTATCTGACAGGTACGCAAGACTACGCAATCTGGACGTGAATTAGACCAGTGAGTGGCCCAGATGGTATTCCAGCTACCAATAGTTCTGCGGACTGCCGCGTCTGAGTTATCTTCTGTATTGTAACGCCTCTTGAATTTCTATTACGATGGGTCAAGTGTCTAAGTCCTGGAAGTTTGCGAATGTACAACCAGTAACTAAAAAGAGAAGTCGCGCCAACCCTGCCAGTTACAGACCGATCTCGGTTACGTCCATATTATGCAAGAATACGGAGTTTAAACTCTGGAGATTCAGCAATTTACCTGTACTTTACCTAGTTGTGATACATTCCGGAACTGCACTGCTTGATCCCCTCATCGGTTCTACCATCGGACCACCAGACGTACGGAAAAGAGACATCATTCATGGTTACCAACTGCTTGTTTGCACCCAGCGCTTTGCTTCAACATTCATTAAGAGTACGGCCAAAGAATGGAATTCATTACCGGCGTCCGTTTTTCCAAATGCCTAAAATTTGCATGTTTCAAGAGCAGAGTAAATATTTTCTAAGTAAACGTGCTACATCGTTGACCGCATAATCACTAACATGAGGTGAGATTGCGGTCAAATGTTATAAGTTAAAAAAAATATATTTGATAAAACCACGGATCTATGGATAAAACATTTGAATGATCACGGAAGAAGTTATCGTCGTCGCTTTGGTAATTTTTTTTAAAACGTTAAAGATTTTATGAATAAGTAATTGAGGTACCGCTTGGCTTACCTAATTATTTTATTTATTCATTATCAATTCATTATTCCAATAAAATGTAATTCAATTGAATCAAGGTAAGAATTAAAATGCTAATGCTTTGGTGTAGATGTGAAACTACCTATAAGTACCTACCTGTACCTAATCTACTAAGAACTTGAACTTGATTCTGTTGTATGTACCTACCTACAAATATTAATTTAAACAAATTTTAATATCATTTTTTAAAATGAAATAAAAAAAAAATTTCATCCACTACACACACACTAAACACTTTTCCAACCGACATGGCCGCGAATGCTGAGTCTTAGTTTTCCTCATTTTGATTTTAATTGAGAATCACTGTAATTTACTGTTATAGCAAAAAATAATTTATAGCAAAAATACAGCTATAACATCCTAGTTATTAATCATACACGCCTAAACATTGGTCCTTCGAGCCGGATATGAACCAGCGACGATTAGTATGTTTGGTCTTACGTTTACCTAATACCAAAATGATTTCTGACTCAAGCACATTTCCCTTATATTATTGTATTATTTGTGTTCGAACAGTATTTATGCGTGTCACTTTAGAGTTATTCTTTCAAACAACCTCCCCGAAATGAAATAAAATGAAATAATAGCCAATCGCACCTCGAAATTGCGAGCCGCTGTCGCCGGACCCTTAAGCTAAATAAGTGACACGACAACAAGAGGCCAACTTACGTGCTTCATTAGTATATTTGAAAATATGCAATAAAAACCGACAATAAACTTAGTACCTACCTAAGTGTCAAGAAGAATTCAAACTATGTTCACTTTTCTGTGGTTTTCACACGGAACTTGTAATCAAACTGGAATGCGTTTATAAAATAAGGAAGTTCAAAAATGAAAAATACCCCTTTTGTTTAACGCATAAACTCTTGGAAATACCGAGAAAGTATCCGGTTTAGTGAAAAATTATAGCATTACCGGGAGCCCCAGTCTGTGTCGTACATTCCAAGCTCTTTATTAGTAGTAGGGACTCTTTGTGAAGGGTTCGTCATGGAAAGTACTGCACCGCCACACCTTTTTCTGCCGCCAAGCAGAGCGTTGCTATGTTTCTGTTGCCGACATGAACATCGATTAGGTACATACCTGAATGCATGCAAGTAATGTATTGCTGTGTACCTATAGTGATTTCATTTGTAAGTATAATATATGTGTTTTTGCAAATGTGTGTGAGGGTATATGTTTCACACATTCGTGATGTGTATCCTCATTAGCCCAAAACTACCACATACAGCAGCCTCAGACTTCTATTCAAAATCGAATTATATTTACTGCATTCATGTGTAAGTAGGTAGGTTGGTACATATTATTATGTTCTTAAGATAAAATTAAGATTCAACATGAGCCTGGTGGGGCACAACAAATCAACTGCTAGGCTAAAGACTGCGTTAAGATACTTCCTTGTAAATGTGGTTAGTTTGATGAAAGATGGTCGGATAAAATTGAATTAACATTTACTAACAATAACTATAGGTATTTATATTTTCAAACAGCACAAAACAACAATAACAACTGCAACTGTAGAGATTGTTAACCTTTAGTTTTTTAACCGAACGTTTTGGGCTGAGAAGTCGAGTATTTTTGTTTTTCATTTTGGTTCTTCCTGGCCACCACCGCAATTAAGGTGCATTGTGATTACACTTATGTATAATTTGGTTTTGCTTATTTTCGGATTAAAACGTAAAACAATTAATTTATTTATATGGGGTCGTAAGCAGAGCTCTATTAACTAGAGAAATTAGAGAAATGATTTGCCTGAGAAATCTGTCAAATTTTTTTATGCCTACAAGCTAGCCTATATACGACGACCTCAGTGGCGCAGCGGGCGAGAGTCCGCCTGCGACGCAAGAGGCTGCGGGTTCGATTCCCGCCTCGGAACAAATTTGTGTACGATCTGCAGAAATTTGTTCCGTTGGTCTGGGTGTTTGTATGTATAATAAAAAATATCTATCTATGTAAGTATATAATGTATTAAATATATCAGTCATCTAGTACCCATAACACAAGCTTGAGTAGCTTACTTTGGGGCTAGAGGATGCTGTGTGGATTGTCCAGCATTATTTATTATTTATTATATTATAAAAAGCGATGAACCTATGGATCTAGAACCAATGGGATGGGACATTTAACTTTTCTATTGAAGTCATTATTCGGTAAATTATTTCCTAGGTACCTAAAATTGTACGTCAACATAAGTTAACTAGCTTGATTAACGTTTTCACGTAAATGCGGACAAAATAAATAATTTCGTGACAAAGTTAAACACGATCACAAAAACATAACGAGCGGAAATAAGAAGGTATACGATAAAACACGTTAAGCATACGAATGACAGTAATAACTGTGATTTGTGAACTCGTTATGAGAAGGAAAAAGCAAATAATCTCCTTGAAATTAACGTATAAAATGGTAATGTGTTGTCTTGAAACCTAGTTTTATGAATTTAATTAGTTGAGGAACATAATACTTTACGTAATAGTTAGGTATAATTGGTGTTTTCAAATTTATGGAACGTTAGTTGTTCCATAATTTAAAATGAGTAAATGCGAATATATGAGGTTGGTATTTATATAAATACTAGCGACCCGCCCCAGCTTCGCACGGGTGCAATGCTATGTAAAAAAACATAGGTTTTTTTTTATACAACCAGCTGATGGAACAAGCAGATGGCCCACCTGATGTTAAGTGGTAACCATCGCCTATAACAAAGCATTGCCTCGCAAGTCACGCTCGATAGGAACGTGCTTTACGATGCCCTGCTCTGCGTCCATCAACTTGAGGCATACAGATGTTAAGCCTCATGTGCCTGTAATTACACCGGCGACCACACTCTTCAAACCGAAACACAGCGTTGCTGCTTGGCGGCAGAAAAAGGCGTGGTGGTAGTACTTCCCCGGACGAGCCCTTCACAAAGAGTTCTACTACTCTTAGGTGAACCTTCCTCTTGAATCACTCTATCTATTAAAAAACCGCATCATAATCCGTTGCGTAGTTTTAAAGATCTAAGCATACGTAGGGACGAACAGACAGACAGACCAGCGGGAAGCGACTTTGTTTTATACTACTATGTAGTTGTGAAGTTGGTAGGTACGTGAAAGACATTATCTCGACTTGAACATTGGCTAAGACAGTATTTTAGAGCTTCCACGCATGCGATTGGAATTAGAAAAATAATGCGCGTGGAGCGAGCCCCAGCCCACGCGTACGTTAGTTACAGCAGAGAATACTACTGCTGCTCACACTGTTTATTTTCCTAAAGCTGTCTTCAGGGAAACCTATCATTTATGCCCTCGTATTATACAGTTTGTATCACGTATATACACAGCATGTAAAGGACAACACAGTTTGTATATTTGATTGTATCCTACACATCACTAATTAAGTGCATTTGTTTGCTCACACTGCGCTGAGATCTCTCAAGCTCTCTCAAGAAATGTTGGTGTATTTAAAATACCACTGAAATGACACAACAGAATCCAAAATAGTTATTAAAAATAAATTACTAATTAAACAAACAAATCCTATTAATATTATTTTGGTGTTTCGATTCCCGCCTCGGAACAAATTTGTGATCTGCAGAAATTTGTTCCGTTGATCTGGGTATTATGTATGATAAAAAAAACTATCTATGTAAGTATATAATATAATAAATAGGTATATCAGTCATCTAGTACCCATAACACAAGCTTTGAGTAGCTTAGTTTGGGGCTAGATGATGCTGTGTGGATTGTTCAGCATTATTTATTTATTTATTATAAATGCGTAAGCTTGTAAGTATGGAAAGAGTAACAAACATCCATCCAGGATGTTTGTTACTCTTTCACGAAAGAACGGGTGGGACGGATCTGAATGAAACTTCTTTTTATCCCGTGGGAATACCGGGATTTAAATCTGCGCGGGTGAAACCGCGGGGCGCAACAAGAAAGCAACATAGAGTAAGCCAAAATCATGTAAAACGTCGTTTATTATTTTATTTACGTCCATAGGCTACGGTGACCGCTTCCCGGTGGGCCGTATGCTTGTTTGCCACCTTGGTAGTATAAAAAAAAATACTTAGTAAACCTTTTATATCAGGGTATAATGCATCAGCAAGAAATGAAGACATGAGTTGGACACTTTGGACAGTCTTAAGAGTCCCCGCAGACTACAAACTTTCTATCGGCCGAGAGTTTAGTCGAGTTGGCCTGTTCGTGCGCACACTGTGCCAACAAAACAGTTGGGTTGGTCGCGAGTGCGCAGACTAGCCAACAAATGGTTTGGCTGATTGATTATTTTACTAGAGTTTGTGAAGAGATCACTCGCGTGGAATGAAGCCATCGGCCGAGTCGGCCGATCAAACAATCGGCAAGTGTGCGGGCGGGGCAAGAGCGCCATACTGATCAAACGCTCGGCCGATAGTTCGCCGATGGAAAGTTTGAAGGCAGTCGTGAAGCCCATCAAACTTTTTTATCGGCCGATACTGAATCACTGTAATGTGCGCATCTGCATACATCTTCATACTGATTAAGAAGCCGACCAAACTCTCGGCAGATAGAAAGTTTGTAGTCTGCGGGGACTCTAAAAGTTTATGTTGTCAGCCTAAGAGTCCCCGCAGACTACAAACTTTCTATCGGCCGAGAGTTTGGTCGGCTTCTTAATCAGTATGAAGATGACTTTTTTATCGGCCGATACTGAATCACTGTAATGTGCGCATCTGCATACATCTTCATACTGATTAAGAAGCCGACCAAACTCTCGGCCGATAGAAAGTCTGTAGTCTGCGGGGACTCTAAACATGAATGAAATATCATGTGGTTAACGCAGAATTTTGATTCAAATGTTTCGGCACAACAACCGCCGCTAAAACTATTTTTATTTAAACGTTTTATTAATTGCGTTCTTGACACCGTTGTCGAAATACGCGAATATAGAAGAAAGTTACGAAAATATGTTTAGGTGAGTCCAAATATTTAATGCGATGTGCAACTAGTAGTAGGCCCAAAAAATGTACCTCATTAAGTACTGGTAGGTACGTTGCCTAAGTACCTACCACTGAAAATTAAATTAAAATGAAAAGCGCTGCGGGCGTTATGGTTCTGGCTCGATACAGACCTTTGTCTATAAGAATGGTTTACTTATATAAGTTTCTAGGATAAGACAAAAAAATACTTTCCGTGCTGAATTTATTTTATTTACAATATTTTTAATTTTTAATTGTATTTTGTAATGCTTTATTAATTGTAAATAATTGGTAATTATTACATAATTTAAATTGTATTTTTATGAAAATTATGTATGTTCATAATTTTCTCTATAATTTTGCATGCTAGATTTTTCTGGTGAAGTGTCAGGTTCATTAACCATATTAATCATCAAATATGTAGCATAGTTCACGCAAATTAATTATTTCATTTCATTTCGTTTAATTCAATTTGTACTTGATGTAGAACCAGGTTGAAGTTCTTCATTATTATTACGTTATTTATCTATTTTTCTTAATGTGTATGGTGTAATAGTGTGTAATGGTGCACTACACTAATCCCCTGCCTGCGTTCACCAACGCAACGTGTACTAAGCAAAATACCACCTACCACTACCTTAATGCGTAGGTAGGTACATACGAGTAACCTACAGAAGACGCACAGAGGGCCTCACACTACGCCGATTCTTTTTTGTTTGGCAACATGAAGTTATTAGGAATGCATAGAGATCTAAGTGAATACAGTAGACCTCTTTGTGGAGGGCTCGTCCGGAGAAGTGTTCGAAGAATGTGGTCGCCGGTGCTGGCAAAAAGCCCCTAGCCTATTCGATAAGGCTAATCCCTAGCCAATAGGCTAGAGGTGCTTTTGGTGCTTCTATACAAAAACTTGTGTCTACGTCAGTGGTGGTGCACACCATTTTTTTTGTGATTCGGTCCATTAATTATTTGTTTAGTTAGTGTAGGTATTTAAACATTTTGCGAACCCAATAAATAAATTGGTGAACGACCGGATTCGTGCCAACGACATTATGATCGGAAGGCGAGGTCACTCCTACTAGTCCATCGGCGCGGCGCTCTAGCCCACGGAACAGAGAATACCCAACAAGCAAACAAATCTGCAGAAAACAGAAATACACCGCGCGCACTTCGATTGTTTGCCTTCGACGTACTTTGCTATTCATAATTTTTGGTACCAAGCATACTAACATGAACATGTCATCACTTTTGGCGTAGTAAGTAATGCTAACCGCCGGTTTCTGAAAGCTCGATCAAAGCTGATCGGCTGTCAAGTCTATCTTTATCTTATGTGAAGTGAAAGCTGAAATAGACAAGTGACTTGACAGCCAATTAGCTTTGCCCTCCCTACCGAACAACCTCTAGTTCTAGTGTTTATACTCTATACTATCTAATTACCTATGCCTGCCTTGAAAAGCAAATAAAAGGTACTGTAGGTTGTCAAAAACACCAGGATAAGAACGTCAAGTGTTTGCGTGCCTACACATTCTTTTTATCCAATTGTCATTGAAAAACTCGTTCTAACTTCCCATTCAAACATGTTTTAATAAAAAAAATGTATTTACTGGTTTCCCAAAGGGCACAGACGCGTAGGAAAGTAGGAATGCAGGTAAACTATTTTAAATATTTAACTACACCGTACCTATCGATCCTAACAACTACGAGTACAAGATGTAAGACAAAGTCTGTCGAGAACCATCCTACTTACTATTTAAACGCGAAAGTCTGTAAGTATGGATGGATGGATGAATGTTTGTTACTGTTTCACGCCGGAACGGCGGAACGGATATGGATGAAACGGGGCATTCCTCGAACCGCACCTAGGCGAAGTGCACCCGTTTCGAAGAAGTACTTGGGTGCGCTTCGCCTAGGTGCGGTTCGAGAAATTTATTTATTTATTTATTTAGAATCTCCAACATCGTATACATCAATTACATTCAAACAAATTAAAAATAAAGATAGTGAACCATGCTAAATGTTACAATAATTACAGGAGACAGACAGCGTGCAAATAAAAATTATGAGCGAGAGCGAGTTAAAAATAATAATTATATAAAATTCTAAAATCACAGTAAAGCTACGATAAAATGTCATATAATACTAATAAAATGTCAAAACTAGATCTATTTACTAAACATTACACTATGTACATTAAAAGTTCATTAAGTTAATAAAACAATAATCAATAGGTACAGAGCATCAAATTATGTATTAAAAAATAATAAAATCTAAAAAGTTGATAATTTAAAATAAAATTAAACCAAAATAATAATATAAATTCAATATATAAATTCATTTAGATTTTAAAATAGTTTGCTTAAACATATACAACGTGCCGTGAAATAAGTCCACGTTACAGTTGCGCTTTGAGACGGAGTTGTACTGACGTACCATTCGGTTCAAAGGAGCATTAAGCCCAAGATTAGTGCTGCAGTAATCAGCCTGAAAAAGGTTAAACACAGAGACTCTAGGTAGCCTTGAGGGAGCAGAGAACCGAAGGGACGCCAGCAACCCCGGAGCATCCAAAAGACCATTAGTGAGCTTAAACAGAAAAACGTTGTCATGCAAATACCGTCTATCTTCCAAAGATTGCATTTTAAAATACTCCAGTCGGTCTTTGTAGCTCAAAAGGATGTTACCTTTGAAGCATGAGTACGTAAGGTGCCATAAAAATCGGTTTTGGACGCCTTCAATTTTCTTTTTGTAAACTTCATAGAACGGATTCCAAACTACGCTACAGTATTCTAAGCTGCTTCTAACTAACGCGTTGAAAAGGGTTATTTTTGTGAATGGAGATTTAAAATCCTTGCAATTCCCCGATGAAACTTGGCAGAGAGATAGATTATAGTCTGGAATAGTACATAGGCTACTTTTTATTCCGTGTAAATACCGGGATTTAAATCTGCGCGGGTGAAAACGCGGGGCGCTAAAACTGATAGTGGTAATGGTGCACAAGTTATCGTCACCGACGATTATGAACAAACGAAACATTTTCCGTCGCAATATCGGTATATTGCGTTGGAAAATGTTTGATACCTTTCAGATTTTCAGGTCAGTTTCCCGGTGGACTGTCCATACGATAAATGGATAGGTACATAAGGATCCATTTTTACTAAGGTTTCCATTACGATTCAACGGTAAAAAGATTTAAATGAATGAAAGAAATCGGTTATAGTAATAGACAACACTTCTTCCAAAGTACAACTCCGCCGTTCTTCCGGATGATGTCAGATGTTGCTCGGTTCGGTTCCACTATAGGTAGGTATACCTATACACGTATTAGTTAGATACATATAAATCAGCATAAAAAACTAATAAATATCGCTCGGGCATTCCGAAGTCTAATCTCTAAAGGGCCTTTTTCACTGAGAGACCACAGTCGTGCGACTGGTAGCGTAGTAGCGACTCATCGCCACTACGCTACCTCTGGCCTCTGCTATATCTGGTATCTCAATACCAGAGTTAAATAAATAAAATAAAATAAAATAATAATGCTGGACAATCCACATAGCACCATCTAGCCCCAAAGTAAGCTACTCAAAGCTTGTGTTATGGGTACTAGATACTGATATATTTAATGCATTATATACTTACATAGATAATTTTTTTTTATACTTAGAAAACATCCAGAGCAACGGAACAAATTTCTACAGATCGTACACTATTTTTTTCCGAGGCGGGAATCAAACCCGCAACCTCTTGCGTCGCAGGCGGACTCTTGCCCGCTGCGCCACTGTAAAAAAACTGTATATAATATAGGTACCTTTTTAGTGATCGCTTGCCACCTTTCCACATTTCATGCACGTTACGATGCTGGTTAGAGGACCAAATCGGTTGTTCTAGTACCACGCGAACACCGGGTAAGGTACCCTCCGCTCCGTAGAGCTGTGTAGAAAGTCCACCAATATTTGTATACTAATAGTTGGGCCCCGCGGTTTCACCCGCGCAGATTTAAATCCTGGTATTTCCACGGGATAAAAATTAGCCTTTGTGCGATTCCAGACTCTAATCTATCCCTCTGCCAAGTTTCATCCAGATCCGTTCAGCCGTTCCGGCGTGAAAGGGTAATAAACATCCATCCACCCATCTGCATACTTACAAACTTTCGCGTTTCTAATAGTAGTAAGATTTTGCTGGTAACGCGACTGATTTGCGCAACCATGATCTCTCAGTGAAATAGAACTCTAAAGCAGTGACGCACGTGATCGCTAAACTCGTTAGAAAAACCAGGTTTTGGGGGCAAAACCTTTCCTCCACGCCGAACATATTAATTTCAGTTACCAAAAGGTTCTTTGGATAACTCCTACCTGCGTTGGTTATAGTACCTATTAAACCAGACATTACTTAGAAGGTACATACTTGCAGCGATGAATACGCCACAGGTGCACTAACAGTAGACACAAGAACCGTCGAGGTTTGCCTTGAAAAGAAGGAAGACTTTCAAAAACCTCTGTTTTTTTTTCATTCAAGTCAACAGGTCTGGATAGCTGAAACAAGATCGACAAAACTATCATACTCTTAATTTGCCTTATATGTACCTACTACGTTTCTACGTAGTACATATAAGGTAAAGTAAGTTTTATGTATGGGCTGGGGGAGGTAGAGTCTACGAGTTTTTTCTAAGGGCTACGGGCTACGTGTCAAAGCTGTTCTAAAATCCTGTTCTATAGATCTTCGGGGGTAGACTATATTGTCCGCCGCATAAATTAGGTGACTTATGTATGGCTTATCCACATATCACATCACATGTATTTTTTAGTTACGATGGCCAAGCGTGTCCACGCGTCAGAAGTTCAGTAAATATTGACCAAAAAAATATGGTCAAAGTACGAGAGAAAGAAACACTACACCAATGGCAATAAGGCTGACATTCAAGTTGACATTCGCGTGACGCCTTTCGCGTCACTACCTAGGTCTTCTGATTGTTATGACCATCGCGAGCAGGACGTTAAATAGGTACCCATGGATAACCATCAAGTGGCTTAATACAATAGGAATTGATATAAGGAAAAAAACAAAGAAACCGATGTCTCGTCAAGGTGGTGATGATCATTGAGAATTCATTTGGATAGCCATGACTTTGTGCTGGTGCTTCAACTTGACATTCTAATGTTGGTCAAACATTGGACCACTTTAAAATTCACTGGCAATGGATAAGTGACCTTTGCACGTGTATAACAAATACCTACTGATCAATATTTACAATTGTTACGTAAGCATAAATAGCAGTACCATCAACATTAATCAAGTCGTCAAAACAAGAGGCTTCATTCGTTTTAGTGCAACTCCTATAAGCAGGTACTTTTTTCAATTTTTATTTACATTATAGAGTAAAGTATACTCATCAAACTTAATAGATAGATAGATAGATAACTCTTTATTGTTCACCACACAGAAACATAGTACAGAGTAAAAGCATACATTTAAGGTAAAACAATGGGCGACCTTATCGCTGAGAGCGATCTCTTCCAGGCAACCTTGGAAGGATAAGAACTAATCAGAAATTGACGGCGGTGTAGTTACGGAATAAAGTTTAGATAATCTAATACACATAATCACTTAACACAACACTCTACATCTATATGTAGCTCTATGACTCTAATGTAGGTGTGCATCTAAACCTTAGACTGGATTACTCAAAGGTTTCATCGGCGAAAATGCGAGGCGAGTGAAAATGATGAAAATCGTTGGTAAGACCAAATTTTAGATACGTAAAAAGTTAATAGAAAATACATTTAACCATCAATCTTTTTGGAATGTATTTGTTAACGTAGATTCCTGCCTAGTGTGTTTAGTTATGCTTTCGCGTCACATAAAACCAGTGCCATACAAGCCACTAGACTCTATAGTGGAAAATGCTGAGTGGAAGCCATTTTACGTCACTATAATTTGAAATAGCGACCTGCCAGTGTGCACAGTGTTTCTATACTATAAGCATGTATTATACATACAAACCTTCCTCTTGAATCACTGCATCTATTAAAAAACCGCATCAAAATCATTTTCGTACTTTTAAAGATCTAAGCATAGGTACATAATGACTTTATTTTATACTATGTAGTGATGTGTGATTTGTGTTGTAAATTATTTGTTTTCTATTAAATATATTTATATTATTAAGTTATATAAAAAAAAACATATTATAGAAATAAATTATGTTTATTTTTCAGATTTTGTGTTCAACTCTTACACCTATAGCTAATCATAGATAACAAATACCAGAAGTTTCTGATTACTTTATGCAAACAACCAACACTGAAGTATTAACAAATAGTTAGGTAGGTATGTATAATGTACCTTGCTAGTGTTGAAGAGCTCCAACCAACCACTTCACACGTTCTAGACAATTACCTATGTTCGCATAAAAATCACATTACCTTAGGGTGAAATTACAGGCCAATGAAGGCTTAATATCTACAATCTATATACAAAAATTATACCACCCACAGAGAACAAACATCTATGTTCATCACACAATTTTGTTCTCGGTGGGGATCGAACCCCGGCTTACGGCCTATATGGCGCAGAAGGCAGAGCTACTACCAACTGAGCTGTGGAGGTTGTCAATCTTCTCAACATGGTCGCACAAAGTTACCTATTACAAAAAAAAAACCTTTTTACTGACATTGCGACTCAGTTTTAGCACTTGCAGCCATCAGTGTTCTCACCCAACCTGATGCGGACCGGGATCGCTTCTGATGCGACGCGACAGTAGCCGTCAGAGCACATTGCATCGGCGAATTAAGAACTCTTCCATAACCGATACCTTTCTGATGCATCACGACACGACACGTAAGCCAAATGCTCCATGCCCCATGTTTTGTGTTCCAAATAAATTTATTTGATTTCAGCTTTGATGCTGCCGTCATACATAAGTTAGCTGTGAGCCACATACAAAGATTATGAGGCAACATAAGTAGGTACCTACTTGTTTGCCAACAATAAACCTTATACTGATTTCACGCCTACCTCATTTAATTAGGCTTTTGTTCGTGTTGACCAGTATTAATTAATTATTTCATTCAAACAATGTGTTTGGAACTTCGCATGTTTTCGTCATCTCTTATAGTGTTTGGGTGAACTCACGCTTTATCCCAAAGTTGTCTGGAAGAGATCGATCTCAGCGATAAAACCGCCCATGTAGCTATTTTTATTCCTTATTTCTTTTAGTTAACTGTTATTTTGTATGGTATATAACGAATGGGTTAGACCATCAGAGTTTTTAGAAACAGTGACGTCAGCAGGACTGACGTCGCTATTCCCATCGCTAGGCTCGCTCATCGCAAATAATGAAACGCACGTCCTTTACTTTAAGCACTAGGTTTATTAACCCCTTAAAACAACCTTAAAATAAATCTAATAATAATCTAATAATAATTACAGAATTTAGGTACTCACAAGATATCACCAAACTTAACACCACTTGTCCTCAACGAGGTTCGAACCAGACTGACACCGGTACGCCCAGCCTTTGCACAAGATGGCGCTCCGGAAACAATCATTTTAAATCACAATATTCAAACGATTTTTAAAGTAGTTAATTTCTATCTCTAAATTCGCAACAATTCTTTTAAAAATTAGTTCTGAATTTTAATTATTTTATTTTCAATTAAAACATTAAAACAAGAAGTTTTAATGTTTCAACTAGGAAACGAGATCAAGCCTATGACTGTATTCAATTTGTATTGATGGAAATTATTTTAAACCTATTGATTATTATTGACAAATTAAATCTTGAATTTATATTGATCTACAATCTATGAAACAATATTTCCTAATCAATTAGTAATCATCTGATGACGGAAAACCGCAACAGTCAATAACTTAGCTTTTTACCTTCCTAAGCTAACAATAGCTAGACATTACACTATTTTTAATAACAAATCGACTCTTAAATAAACTCCTAATAATTATTAAATCATTTTGTGATTATAATTAAGATTTTTGACGGTCTTGCGTCGACACGGCCATTCTGCGGGACGGTGCGTGCTCTGCACCAGTCGCGTTTCTGAAATGGAGAACAATCTTTGAGCTAGGTATCCGTTCATAGGTACACTAGCTGACAACTCAGTTGTTCGATTTGTTTACATTCGGAATGATAGTTAGTTCAATCAACCAAGTTATCAGCCGTTCAGTTCATTTTTTTTTTTTTTTTTTAAGCATATTGGTAATTATTAAATTAGATTAGTAATAGGCTAGCTGGTACACACTAATTTCAAAACACAACAAAGTGTTTTTAAAACAATTGTCGTTGGAGTACGTAGGGAAATGAGCAAAGTACCGATGCTCCATGCATTCATAAGTACTTATGTTTGTTTGTTTTGGTCAACGCAAATGCTCCACGCATCCTTGCATGATATTGTTTCTCGTAGATAGGGATGATGCTGTGGTGCTAGGCGGTCTTGTACGCCGTGGTCCACAGGGGCTCTAAAGGAATAGGGAACTAGGTTGATGCTGAGGCCTAGGTCTTTATTTTATAACCGTGGTCCCCAGAGGCTCTGAAAATAAATCTCGTGTTTCTCGTAGACAGGGATGATGCTGTGGTGCTAAGCGGTCTTGTACGCCGTGGTCCACAGAGGCTCTAAAAGGATTTAGGAAGGACGATGCTGAGGCCTAGGTCTTATTTATGACCGTGGTCCCCAGAGGCTCTGAAAATAATATAGTCTGCTACCGTTTCATAATCGATAATATTGCTCATAGGAAGTTGATGCTATGGCGCTGAGCGGTCTTGTACGCCGTGGTCCATAGGGGCTCTATAAGGATTTGGGAAGGACGATGCTGAGGCCTAGGCCTTATTATTATGACCGTGGTCCTCAGAGGCTCTGCAAATGTTAAAATAGGAAGGGAATCGGGTTGTGCATATAAGTTGTACAGACTTTTTAGTCAGTAGAACATTCCATGTCCTACCGAACGGTCATTGATTTTCAGACCACCATTATGATGATTTCACTACTGGTCTAAATAACCATAGAATAAAATAATAGCTTGCATCAACAATTAAATGAAAATAACCAACCAGTTTGTTTAGGCATCCAATGCGCGGGCAGCTTGGGAAGTGGAAGGCATCGGCTCACTCGGTGCGTCGTCGGCGAGCTGAGGTGTCTGCTGTTGGTATTCGTCTTCAGATCCCGTCGACACGGTTTCTTGGTCACCTGGTTGTGGGGCTCGACGCAGCTGGTCATGGGCAACTTTACGTGGTCGTCCTCTGCCTGTTACGCGCTTTACCATGTAGCGATCATTGTCCAGTACTCTGTGGATCTCGTATGGTTCGCTGTATTTAAGATCTAGAGACGTTTGATTACGTGGATTGTTCTTTATGAGTACATAATCACCTCTTTGAAATGGGCGCATTCTTGCCTTGGTTTTATCAAATCGTAGTTTTTCATACTCAGCCGCAGCAGCCATTTTCTGTTGAATGTGTTGATCCAGCAAGTCAAAGTCGACCGTCTCATTATCTATATTGACCAGCCTCAAGAGTTCCGGCGGTACAGATTGTTGACGGCGTGTCAGAAGCGTGAGTGGTGCAACTCCAGTTACTCTATGGGGGGTGCAGTTGAACGCAAGTTGTAAAGCTTCCAATGCAGTTTGCCAGTTTTCGGTGTTATAGTGTTTGATCATTGTTAGGGCATTTTTCAATGTACTCATCATTCTCTCAACCTGCCCATTCGCTCGGCTAACTCCTGGCGCTATTGAATGTAGATTGACACCAAAACGCTCGCAATAAGCTTTAAACTCACCGAGGAATTCCCGGCCGCCGTCGACTACGACCTGCACTGGAGTCCCGAACAGGTGCACAACACGTTTTAATGCGGCGAGGCTGCTGCTCTGGCTCTTGTCGTTGGAGTAGCTAAGAAGTATATACTTCGTGAATGCGTCAATACTCACAATGACGTACTCGTCTCGTCCTTCAGCGTTCTTTGTTCCAAGCTTGCCTGTTATATCCATGTGGATAACTTGAAATGCTGCAGTGGGTTTTTGAATCGGGTGAAGCTGTGCTTGAATCGCACCCGAGGGTCCTTTCGAGGTTCTGCATACAATGCAATTGTCGACAAATCTTCTGACACACGTGCTCATTTTGTCAAACCAGTAAGTTTCTCTTAGCTTTTGTAGGGTTTTCTCCCATCCTGGATGTTGCAGCGCTGTATGAAATGAGTTTATCAAACTCCACTGGAACGACTTTGGAACCACTATAGGTTTGTATATACCAAGAATAGGGTCTGCGAGTTTTCTCTTGAGCACGCCTTCTTCTAGGACGTAGTCTGGAACTGGATCGTCGCTAGACATGGTGTCTATCAGTGGGCGAAGCACATCGTCACGTCTCTGCTCGATTTGTAGCCATTCGCAGTCTTTCGTCATAATATTGACAGAAAGCTTAGCAGGCGGGTTTCTACTAAAAAAGTCAGCATGTTGCAGTCTTTCACCTTTTCTGTACTCGACCTCGAAGTCATAATTCTGCAGGAATGCCCACCAGCGATGGATTCGAGGAAGTAAATCCTTTTTGTGTTTGGATGCCTTCAAGGCGTTACAGTCAGTTATTACCTTGAATTTTCTGCCGTAAAGATAATGGCGGAAATGTTTTACCGCTCGCACCACCGCCAGGGTTTCAAGCTCGTACGAGTGGTAACGGCTCTCGGCATCTGTGGTGCGCTGGCTCATGTACGCGACTGGATGCTGGCGATTCCCGATGGTCTGGATCAGCACCGCTCCGTAGCCGAGGCTGCTTGCGTCCGTGTATAGTTCTATCGGTGCGTCTTCCTGAAAAAGTGCAAGGGTAGGCGCAGTAGACAGGTGTTGTATAACATAGTTCCGAGCCTCGTCGTGTCTCTCGTTCCATTCCCATTTCGCGTCTTTCTTTGTTAACTCGTAAAGTGGTACCATAACAGTCGAGAAATTGGGAATGAAACGTCTGAAGTACCCGGCGAGGCCATTAAATTGCCTAGCTTGTTTGGGTGTTTTCGGAATCGGTGCCTTTGTTAAAGCCTCCACTTTTCTTGGGCTTGGACCGACTTGGCCGTCAGATATTATATTGCCCAAATACTCAATGGAGCGTTTAAAAAAAGCAGTTTTGTTAATATTTATTGAAAAACCCGCTACTTGTAAAGCCATCAGAATTCGCTCGATATGAGAGAGGCCTTCAGAAAAATCTTTACATTTTGAAAGTACGTCATCAACATAAACTTGGCAAACCTGATCCGGCGAACACAAAAGAGGAGCCAAGGCTTTGTTGATGCACCGCTGATATACCGAACATGCATTACTTAGCCCGAATGGCATTGCTAGGTACTCATATATAGAGTCAGGCGTCACGAATGCGGTTTTTTCAATAGAGTCCTCTGAGATAGGTATTTGGTGGAACCCCGCCGCCATATCAAATGTGGAGAAGTAATGACCTCCCGCCAGTTGGTCTATTTGATCAGAGATTATTGGCAACGGATAATGATCTCTCAATGTGTTCCTGTTTAGTTCGCGGTAATCCACACACATGCGATCCTGTCCGTTTTTCTTTTTAACTAAAATTATTGGGCTTGAAAAGGGTGATTTACTTTCGCGTATTATGTTATGTTCGAGCAACTCATTGACAATATCACGTACTTTTTCCCGCTCAACTGGACTCAATCGATATGGTCTGCGTTCGACACACTTGTTTGGATCTTTTAACCGAATTTCTAGTTCACCAGTATTAACGCGTGTGTGTGGGTAACCCCGGATGAACAGATGTTCATATTTATTTAGCAAAATTTTTAATTCTCTAATCTGATCATCGTTAGTTAAATCGCAATCTATTTTGTCAAACTTTTCACATTGTGATCGCACGTGGTAGACAGCCGGCTGATGTACCAATGTAGCACCCTGAGAGGTAACTAGTACGCTCAGATTTGTGTTTTCGATAAGATTCATTCCTATCAGCATATCAGAACACAGTTCGTAGTCCGGGACCACATTAAATTTTAATTCCACTCTTAGATTATCGAAAACACATACCGTGGTTAGCGTTGAAAGCGAAACGACCGTAAACTGTCCAATCCCCTTCAAACAGTTCACAACATCGTTCCGTTTTCCGGGCAACTTTGCTGCTAGTGACTCGCGCATTACTGAGCATTCCGCTCCACTATCGAAGATCGCGAGTAATTTCAAATTGCCAATCACTACTGGTATTGAATTTAGTTTGGGCAAGCCTACACAGTTGACATTTGACACCACTGCGCGCTCTCGCTTGTAGCAGGTTTCATAGGTGTGACCTACCCTCGAGCAGAATGTACAAGTCGGTTTTTGTTTTGAAGTTACATTTTGAGCTACCGGT
Source organism: Plemyria rubiginata (assembly GCA_963576535.1). Taxonomy (NCBI): domain Eukaryota; kingdom Metazoa; phylum Arthropoda; class Insecta; order Lepidoptera; family Geometridae; genus Plemyria; species Plemyria rubiginata. Next base: position 3,225,317 of record OY754910.1, read on the forward strand.
TTATTGTCCTGTGTATTGTCCTGAGAACGCTGTTGAGTATCTTCAGTTTTATCGCGGTAGCGACAATCTCGTGAATCGTGGCCAGACTTTTTGCACACTTGGCAAAAGAGAGAAGACTTATCTGAGAACCGTGGTCGTTTGGCAGGGACCTGCTGCACATTAGTTACCCCAGAGTGAGGACGCTTAATGCGGCGGATCGATGATGCCACCGAAATCAATTCGGGTACAGAAGATGCCCTGGCATTCAACAGTTCGATTCTCAATCGCTCGTCACCAATGGTACCAATAACAGCCTCAACTGCGTCATCATTCGATAACTTGTCCCTAGTAATACGTCGCCATAATACCCAAGACTCGGACAAAAATTGCGCTATGTCTTTTGTGCTGTCATAACTATGTTCGCGAAAACGGACAATATCACGTGAATATCTATTTTCCGGTTCAAACGTTGTTATTAAAACATCACGCAATTCCTGCCACGTGGTGGTAGTAACCAGCCAATTATCGACCCATAACTTTGCGCGACCTTTTAACAAGCTGGCTGCTTTCATTCGGACTTCATAATCGCTTAGGTTATAAGTTTCCATGGCCGTGGTCACATGCTGACACCATTCCCTAACCCCTATATTTGCGTCCGGATCGTATGACGGTAGAAATACATCTTTTATTTTGACTTTAGGATCAGGTTGTGTTGTAATACGCTCAGACACGTGTTTCATCATTTGCAACATCTGCGTAAAGAACTCTGTTGGTACCCCATTAACAGGAGCGTTCATATTTTCATTGTTGGAATCGGATGATCGAGCAGAAGTTGGGGGTAATCCCACTTCCGATAACGAATGGGTTAGACCATCAGAGTTTTTAGAAACAGTGACGTCAGCAGGACTGACGTCGCTATTCCCATCGCTAGGCTCGCTCATCGCAAATAATGAAACGCACGTCCTTTACTTTAAGCACTAGGTTTATTAACCCCTTAAAACAACCTTAAAATAAATCTAATAATAATCTAATAATAATTACAGAATTTAGGTACTCACAAGATATCACCAAACTTAACACCACTTGTCCTCAACGAGGTTCGAACCAGACTGACACCGGTACGCCCAGCCTTTGCACAAGATGGCGCTCCGGAAACAATCATTTTAAATCACAATATTCAAACGATTTTTAAAGTAGTTAATTTCTATCTCTAAATTCGCAACAATTCTTTTAAAAATTAGTTCTGAATTTTAATTATTTTATTTTCAATTAAAACATTAAAACAAGAAGTTTTAATGTTTCAACTAGGAAACGAGATCAAGCCTATGACTGTATTCAATTTGTATTGATGGAAATTATTTTAAACCTACTGATTATTATTGACAAATTAAATCTTGAATTTATATTGATCTACAATCTATGAAACAATATTTCCTAATCAATTAGTAATCATCTGATGACGGAAAACCGCAACAGTCAATAACTTAGCTTTTTACCTTCCTAAGCTAACAATAGCTAGACATTACACGATTTTTAATAACAAATCGACTCTTAAATAAACTCCTAATAATTATTAAATCATTTTGTGATTATAATTAAGATTTTTGACGGTCTTGCGTCGACATATACAATAAAGTATTTTTATTCATTCACACTATAAAAAATGTAAATAAACAATTTATCATTACCGACAGTATTAGGTGCAGGCAGGTATTATGAACCATCAGAGGTCAGCTACCTGTTGAGTAAGCTAAGTGAGAAAAAAAAATTCATGGCCATATATCAATAGATAATGATATAATGATAAATAGCTACCTACTACAAAAAATCCTCAATAAATCATGTTAGCACAATAATAAATGTTTTTCCATGTTACTAAGGAATGAGACAAAGAAGAAGTTTAGCAGCCTATGTACCATTCAGGAGGGAAATTCAAGTTTCAATCTCATTATACGTTCGATTTGTAGATTGAGACAAATAACCCTCTTTAATACTATCACCACAAAGTTTAAATTGACATGACGAAACGCTTCTATTCAGTTATCTTTAAATTGTAGAAAAACGACTACTAAAAACCTTTGGTCTGCAGTGGGACACTACTAGGTACATATAATGTTATTCCATAACAATTATCTAAGTATCTCGATATAATAATATATAACGATCTTGCAACACACGTTCGCTACTTTTTCCTTCTACAGTAGGCAGCTATATGCATACTAAACAATAAAAAAAACTAAGGATATTAATAGCTACATATTAATGTGCATATAACAGTTCCCTCAGTACCTACCGTTGCTTAGTTTGTTTCTGTATTGTGTGGAAATTTTCAAATATTTGTTTATTTCTGCTACCTGCATAATTTTCACGACTATTTCAGAACACGCTGTAAAGTCTAATGTAGTGCAGTATACTCAGTATAGTAGTGTGCACTTGGCTTTTGCCGTTGCATTTCATTTAAATCTACTACTAACTACTACAAATTATTATTAATACAATAATTATAATTCAGTAAAAAAATATTGTTACCGAATAATAATAATCTTAATTGAGTTTTACAAGGGTCATAGAGTCAGGGGTAAAATGCCAAAGGAAACTATAAACTACGTTTCCTGGAAAAAAAACTAAACTTTTGGTCTTAATTGCTGCTTGGTGTAATAAAATAACACAAGTCTGCTCAATAATAATTTATGCTCAGTAAGTTTACACAGTAACTTTACACAAGCGCAACATAATTGTACCCGCACGTGTTAATTGAAAATTTATTTACAAATAAAAAAAGAAAAAAGATTGTAAAAATTACAATTAATACAAGTATTTACAAAATTTACAAAATACATTAAATATGTGTACTATATCTGCAGTTGAACTACGTTTACCAATAATATATTTTATTTTATAATTTATTTTGACCGTGAAGTCAAACGTTCTGTATTGAAAATTCTTTCTCTTTCAGTTAACCTAATTTCTACAACTACACAAAATTAAATATAAAAAATACTTCAACATTTGATCATGAAAATGCGCGTTTAAATCTTTTGTATGGAGCTTAACATTTTTTATTGCGCCCCTGCTTCGCACGGGTGCACAAATCATGCATGTATTATACATATAAACCTTCCTCTTGAATCACTCTATCTATTAAAAAAACCGCATCAAAATCCGTTGCGCAGTTTTAAAGGTTTAAGCATACGAACAACAAAGGACATAGGGACATAGGGATATAGGGACAGAGAAAGCGACTTTGTTTTATACTATGTAGTGATGATACATTGGTAGATCTAGTTTTAAATTTCTAATTAATCTACCAAACATTAATTGAAATTGAAACTAAACCGAAATGTTTACACTGAAAACGCCAAAAGATAGGATGTCTACCGTGCTTTCATGTTTTTTATACAATGTAAAGTCTTTAAAAGACAATTAATTGATTCAGGCGTGACTTTGCGGAATTCCATTTGTCAACTGAAACAAATATAGTACTAATCCGCTGATCTAATCTGTGTAAGTTAACTAAATAGAGACTTGTGTGTGCACTATAAAAAGCGTGAAAATAGAGTATATTTGACGACCTCAGTGGCGCAGCGGGCGGGAGTCCGCCTGCGACGCAGAGGTTGCGGGTTCGATTTCCGCCTCGGAACAAATTTGTGTACGATCTGCAGAAATTTGTTCATTGGTCTGGGTGTTTTCTATGTATAATAAAAAATATCTATCTATGTTATTATATAATGTATTAAATATATCAGTTATCTAGTACCCATAACACAAGCTTTGTAGCTTACTTTGGGGCTAGATAGTGCTGTGTGGATGGTCCAGCATTATTTATTTTATTTATATTAGACGCAACAATAAATACTACAAAAAACGAAACAAAAAAAGTCACAAGATATTTGAAGATATCGACACGTGTTTCGGCTCTACGAAGCATCTTTAGGATGGAGGCTTGCCGTGCACTGAAATCAGGACGTGTTGTCTCGTCGAGCGCTGAATAGAAAGTTTTCAGCCAAAATATTTCAGTCTTTAAATGACCGAAACATTCCACCACCATAATAAGTACTGAATTATTGTGTTTTTTTAGGACGTAAATTTCGATCTATGTTTGTCTAAAAAAATCATTTACCTTACCTATAGGTAATCAAGTAGATAGGTGAGACCACAGAAAAAGCTTTTCTCTATTCCGTGGGTGAGACTAGCCAAGGCGATATTCACGCTATAGGTACGTGAAGATCGCCTTGGTGATCGCTAAATGGACATTGACTTGCGAATATCTGGCTTCAAATGGAAATGAGATGAGTTAGGCCAGTTTGTCGAAGGTGTACTGAGGGGCTATTGCGAGTTCCCGTGCCGACCGCGATCGATCCTAGAGCACACCGGTAGACACTGAAACAGAAACAGCTTCACGACTTTGATCCCTAGGCACGATAAATATCCCTTCAAATCTCTCAGTACCAAGTACTAACTCAAGATTCTTTGAGGATATCTAAAGGGGGTAGTCAGAGGTACGTCAAAACATTACATTTGGCACATACCCACATTTTGCAGGAGATAGTATTCCATACGTGACAGGTTGCAAGCTCAACGCCGCTGTTAGAATACTAACTGGTTGCCTCACGATGTTTTCCTTCACTGTTTATGAGCACTGGGGCATTGCGCACATAAATTTTTCGATAGACACCGCATTTCTAAAAAAATATTTAATATTTATATATTATTCTCATATTCTTATTCTTTTGATTATAAATGTTATATATATTCGCCCTCTTTGAGAAGCTTCACTTAAGGGGTAGCATACGGCGCGCCGCTATCTCGCTCGCGCAATTGAACACTTTTGAAGATATAAAATCACTGAATGTAGTTGCGTAAAATTGCAATCGATCCAGTTGTGGTCAATAGCAATACAAAGTTTTGCAAAAAAAAATCTTTGTAATGCGTGATATTATATATTCAAAAATGTTCAATCGTGCGAGCGAGATAGCGGCGCGCCGTATACTGCCCCTTAAGCTTCTCAAAGAATACTCTAGATGCCGTTGTTTGATTTCCTTGTAGATCGCCGCTATCTACGATCGATCGTAGATCACTGCGATCTACGATCGATCGCGGGCGGCACTAAATTCGCGATGAATGCAGCTTAGCGAATCACTAAGTAACAAGGCACCTTGTTGACCCAAAACTTCATTTTATGTTCAACTTTGTGTATAAAATGTCGTTTTTACCACAAAAGAGTAAGTTGCGGAACGAACTTCCCCCTGCGGTTTTCCCTCGGAGTTACCTGATGGGGTTCTTCAAAAAGCGGGTTTATCTCCTCTTAAAAGGCCGACAGCGCATCAACAACGCCTCTGGTGTTGCAGGTGTCTATGGGCGACGCCGGTGACCACTTTCCACCAGGTGGCCCGTATGCTCGTCTGCCAGCTTTGGCATAAATTTTTTATTTTTTACAAGTAGGTGTCCGTGGGAAGACGGTGGATGGAGAGAGCTCAGAATCGTTCATCCTGGAAATGTATAGGGGAGGCCGTGTAAGCACGTGACAGGGTACAAGCTTATCGCTTACTATCTGGTTTCCTCACGATGTTTTCCTTCACCGATTGAGAGAAAACCTATTGCATGACAGGATTCAAACCCTCACCTCAAGACCAGAAGGCGAGGTCATTCCCACTAGACCACCAGAGCAATACAACTTATGAATAAATAAACAACATGGTCTAAAATTACCGTATCTTTTTATAAGACAAGTAGGTATGTTTTTCTCAGTTTTTGTTGTAATTATTGTTATTGTTGCCGGCATTAAAAATGCTGACGTAGATTCTTTTTACAGCTGATTTAACCATTATTGGTGTATATAATAGTTTTTGCCTCAAATAATATATGTTTTTATTCTAATTGCGTTGAATGAGGAATATTCCATCGCGGAACTTGGGCGCAGTCGTGGGCGTAGTATTCATTTTGCGATTTTAATTATCTGGTAACTCCATCGAAGGTAACATACTGTATGAAATCTGAATGCAAAGATTACACTATGAATGAACAATGTTATGTAACCAGTTATCTATCGCGGGAGTCCCATACTGACCTAGTAGGTACCTAAGCATTATTTTAACAAATTATGTATAATATAGGTACCTGTATTTAGGGTGTGTTGCACATGTTTTTATACTGTGGTGCTACTGGTGAGTTCTGAAAATCGGAGACTAAACGATAGGTAGGTATGAAGTGAACTTTATGTTTATAACTGTGTGAGGCTTATACTTGGACTAGGTATAAAATACAGAAAAAATCTTTCGTATGAAAGAGAACAATTTTTGAATAATATATTATATACTACTCTGTACTAAAAATTCTGAATTCTTTACTAAATTTCCCAAAACAGTCACTTTTTTAAAACAAGGTAATTATTGTAACCAACAAAATCGAGTGATGCTTCATTTATAAAAGTTTCATCATTAAAATCAATTTTATTCAAGGTACATGAACTCGTTCAAGTCACGCAAACGCTTCTTCAAATGCTTCTTCAATCTGCCTAGTCCGTCTGCCTAGGCTTCCTTCTAAGGGGAGTAGGAGTAAGGGCTGGATTTTCCATTATGCGATATATATAGGCAACTTCCTTCGCGGTCCGAGAAATAGGATTTTTCTGGAAGTTATATAGGCCCCAAGAGTTGCATTCCCTATATAGGAGCCCCCGCCAAGGCTAATCCGGTCCTTTAGATAAACAGTTGACTTTTGCGTGCCTTTACCTAACATGTACAGGTACAGGTACATAAAAATTACTATTATTCTATATTATATTCAACTCCATGCAAAACGATCTATTTTAGTCACCGCCACAAACGACAATCCACTCCAAAAGCAGTTTTTTTCTTGGTTTTCCAATCCAATGTAAGCTGGAAACGTTGGCAACGCTAGGCTATTTTTGATAAACCTTCATTTTCATTTTTATTTTTAAATTCTTAGCAACCTTAAAAAATTCTCGTTGTTGAATAATATTATTACTTTTGTTATCTGGTTTTCATAATTACCTATTATTTTCATATGGGCAGTCATCAGTAAAATAGTCGGATGTCTTGGAATCTTTCTGCTAATACCTTTTGTCGTAAAATGATAGTTTGATCAGTTTTTGTATTCAATACAATATTTGCTTGGATGGGAAAATGTCTATAATGTTATATTTTTGCTGAACTAGCGAGCTAACTTAACATTAACTTTTACAAAACAGTTTCAGTCATATTATATTCCTTTGAACTAATGAAATGAGCGTCCTATCCTCTCAACAATATGAAAACTATTTCGGACGAACCACTATTAGTTTTCAACTTTTAGGTAGATACCTATTATTATGTTTTTAGACGCAACGTGATTATTACGGCCTTAGGCCTTTTTAATTATTATAAGACACTGACAACAGATAAGAAAAATGTTCTTCGTCGACGTGTCATAACCGACATACGAAAAAGTTCTTGTAATATAGCGACTGAATTTCATTTCAAAAGGCCTGGTACTGTTACTAGCATAGATTTGAATTCTAATTTATCTTTACCAAATTAACATCGATGCTACAAAAACTTGACCTTTGAGTCCAACTTCCTAACGTATGTTGACGTTAGCTCTCTCGCCATAAAATTTCCAGCATTGTCTCTACAGAAACCTGTTCCAATTTATTAAAAACGAATAGGTATAATACATATCCTTGTTCATTGAAGGTTTTTGCTTACTCTCAATCATCACTCTACACGAAGGTAAAAAATTGTAAACAGGCATCTGACATCGACTACTTTTTTATGAATATTTATGCTGCGTCAGGGTCACACAATAGAAAATATAGGTAACTCATTAATTCACCTTCTTCTTATCGTGTCACTAGTTTCTTTCGAAACTGTGTGGTGAAAGGATTTTATGTGCTCCTCAAGAGGCTCCTTTCGAGCACTTTATTATTAACTTAACTAATACACAGATACAAAAAATATAAAAACACAGAAAATAACATCTGAATTACAAAAACAATATTGTTTCAGGCGTGACTTTGCGGAATTCCATTGTTAAATACAATTAACTAAAACCAACATATAGTATTAATCCGCCAATTCAACCTGTGTAAGTTAACATATTGTAGACCCGTGTGCACTACACAGATCTTTTAATAATAAACAAATATAAAATGCCTAAAACCTTGGAATATCACTAATCAAAAATTTATTTTTTTGTAACTTTTGTCATAAAATTTTGTTATATTTGGTTTACGTATACTTCGAGTTACGAGTAACCCTGTATATATACCATAAAAAATAAAACTTAATGTTATGTCATGCTGACAGGCAAATGACATAGGTAGCATTATAGTCTATGACGTGAGGGCCTGCGGCCCGCGGCTCGTGATGTCGTCAGTCGAATAGATGGATAATCGAGAAATGCATGTCTCTTTATTCAATACTTCCCGCCAACCGAATTGACCTAGCAGTAGAAATAAATAAATAAATAATGCTGGACAATCCACACAGCACTATCTAGCCCCAAAGTAAGCTATTCAAAGCTTGTGTTATGGGTACTAGATAACTGATATATTTAATACATTATATACTTACATAGATAGATATTTTTTTTTTATTATACATAGAAAACACCCAGACCATCGGAACAAATTTCTGCAGATCGTACACAAATTTGTTCCAAGGCGGGAATCGAACCCGCAACCTCTTGCGTAGCAGGCAGGCTCTCGCCCGCTGCGCCACAGAGGTCGTCAAAAAAATAACACTTAACAAGATTTCCACACGTGTATACCTAGAGAAAGAGGCGAATCTCTTCGAAGCATCTTCAGGAAAACTGAGATGCTGTGCACTGAAATTAGGACGATTTAGATGCGTTGTCTCGTCGAGCGATGAGTAGAAAGAAGGTTCAGGTTTTAAAAACTAACCGGCTTTTCATAATACCTGAATTCAGTAAATTTAGATCTTCAATATGTTGACATGTACGGGCGAGAAGTTGTTTGACGACAGTCAGCCTCTTAATGTTCCTGTCAAGTTTCTTCAAATCCAGTTACCCAGAACTGCATGCGTCATCAAGCCAATATGCCATTATATAGGTCATGCCGTGGAACTTGACACATCTCGATCATGTCGATATAAATTATCCATTCAACCAATCAATTAAAAAAAAAAAAAAATAATAATAAAATAATGCTGGACAATCCGCACAGCACTATCTAGCCCCAAAGTAAGCTATTCAAAGCTTGTGTTATGGGTACTAGATAACTGATATATTTAATACATTATATACTTACATAGATAGATATTTTTTATTATACATAGAAAACACCCAGACCATCGGAACAAATTTCTGCAGATCGTACACAAATTTGTTCCAAGGCGGGAATCGAACCCGCAACCTCTTGCGTCGCAGGCAGGCTCTCGCCCGCTGCGCCACAGAGGTCGTCAAATCAAGAGCAATCAAATTCTTGAGTATTGTGCGTTTACATAGATATTTGAATTAGGTATAGCAAAACAACCGGTCTAACCGGACACTGCAACCACGTCTCGGTCAACTCAAGTGGTAGGTACTTAATATAAATGAACTAACAGTCTGTTTTGCCGTTTAAAATATTTAAATTGAGCAAATATCACTTTGAGGACCTACTTAGGTACGCATGTAAAACAAGAGTAGGTACACGTACCGACACACGTGCTTGGCTCTCCTACTTGTACAGTCGAGACGAAAAGAAATGTAAATACTTTTTGGGGGCTGGGGAATTGAGGTGGGATAGGAAAAGACACAGAGGAAGGACATACTCTTCAATTGCGGGTAACACCGCGGGGCGCAGCTAGTTAAAAATAATAATAGTTTGACATTCAAACGTGTAAATAAATACTAAACTATTGGTTTCGATTGAAAATTATCAATAAGCTGTATTTTAATTAATTAAGCTAATGTAAGCCACATTTAAATAAAATGTCTTCCTGCCATCTTGGCAATGGCACAAATAAATATTACCCTCTGTTTGTTTCTGTTTATTATAAAATTGGTCGGTACTACATAGTTTTCAATAGGTATCTAACGGTGACATTGATCTCACAAATTGTGCTCTCTGCAGTGCAGTGGTGGTCAAGTCGGAGTGAGCCCGACTGGATCGAACCCGGCCAATAAATAAATTTATTTCTTCGAAAAAATTATGTGCGCAATATACCGGTGGTGCTCTAAGCTCTAAATCGGTGAAAGAAACCCTCGCGAGGAAACCAGTTAGGATTCTAACAGCGGCGATGGGCTTTAAACCTGTCACATATGGAATACAAACTGCAAAATGTGGTTTATTTACAATGTTATATTAAGTACCATAGTATTGATGGTCATATAGTTGGACTTTGCACTTTTATGGGGACATCTATCGATCGCTTATTTAACATTTAGAATCGTAAAAAGTTCGTTAAAAATGGTTTTTACCAATTTTTAACGATTACGATTATTTTTAACGTAAATTAAGCGATCGATAAGAACGGTACTTGCACTGCTGGGTCAAAATAGTGATGCCTATTCTTTTTTTTTAAACAGTCAATCAAAGTCGTGAAACTTTTTTTTTTTTTCAACTTTCTAGAATAGTGTAAATTAGTCAATGCTACTCGTATGAGAAGAAATAATGTTAAAAACGTTTATTAAGATACTGTATGTTATCGCCACGGCGCCAAAGCTCGGTTTTTAACAAAGAAACGATGCAGCTTCGTAAACAAGTTACGTCACTAGCCACGCCACCTGTAGCATGACTCAGAGCTACCTGCCCGGCGCGCCGCCTTTATAAGCAGATGGCGCGCACAGCGGTGGGCATTCGCTCGCCTGCGCTCAGACCGAGCGGAGTACTGAGGCTAACTACTAGTTTTCCTTTGTTGTTATATAATTAGTCGTTTTATACTTATCTATGGAAAGTTTTATAATTGGTTATGTACTTACGCAGATTGTTTGACGTATTGATGTTATTGGTTATGGGTTTGGATTATTATACAAATGTGGAATTCGATGACGTGATTTGATTAAGTGAGACTACCCTTCATGACTATCTAACCATGTATGCTCTTTCATCAGAAGTGTTGCTACGCCCACAAGATGCCGCCTTGTAAGCGCAAACGAAGATCGAAGTGGAAACCATCGACTAGCTCAGGTAGCTGTTCCAGTGCCAGTAGCAGTAGTGGCAATGATCGGAGTCGCAAAAACAGTAAGCTACATCGAAAACCGTGAGTTGTTGTTATGTTGTATTATCGTCAGTCATACCAGAATTTATGAAGCACTCATGGAGTTGATATGTGGATAAAACTTAGTAGAGAATATTTTAAACAAAACTGTTCTAGTGGTGCTTTCTGCAGATAGGTTTTTTGGAACAAGATATACCATACCAGTTATATATTAAAGTAGGTTAGATTGGCGATACGTATCGTTGTTGTTAAATTGTTACTGCAGAAACAGGAAATTTTCAAAGTTGTTACGATATTTTTCTCATATCCTCGGTGAAATCTAACTACCCGCCGAAAAAAAAATACTAATAATAGTAATATTCAAGACATTTTAAAGTCAGGTGAGGCCGAGACAAAGACGGATATTTTATGAGTACGATTTGTTGGAAAAAAAGTATATCGTGGTACACAACACAAGTAGAATTCGGAAGATGTTGGGTAACAACAACAATGGTTGGTAGTAACAAATAAATGCGTATGGTACACGTTATTCGAGCTAATCGTAACGACTGTGTAGTATTTTTTTTGCTGTAGATAAAACTGTCGAAAGAATCAGGTCAAAATTTTGGTTTCCCCATTTGAAGAAAACTGTTGCAAAATACATCAAACTGTATAAATTGCATTTAACATATTGATATTGAATTAATTTTGCTTAAACGTGTGTATTTTATGTGGCAACAAAATACGGGTATGGGTACATTATTATATTCATTAGATTTATAGTACTTACTACGCTTAAGGAAATCACAATGCGCAGCCCTGTATCAAAGGGAAGGTTGCGGGTTCCAATCCCGCTCGGTGAATAACTTTTGGGACATTATAAAATCTTTGGGTACAATAGTTTTTTCCGAGATGTCTGTGTGCAAAACACAAAAATGGTATAATGTCAATGTGGTAAATTGTAAATGTCCCTAACTAAACAGGAAGTAAAAAAAAAAAGGGAATAAAGGTTTAATGGTTTATAAATCTTTATTTTTCATACAGAATTACAATAATTCACTTACATGAGAACGAGTTTGAGAACAAAATTTTACGTACATTACAAGACATAAAAGTAAATCTAGTAAAAAAAAACTTAAAAGATGTGGGTAGGTGTGAATCTTGTTTAAAAGCTTATTTATAACGTTGGAGACTGGAACTTGGTGGTACTTAACATTCAAAGTCACCCTAACGATGACCAAAGTAAAAAACTAATGCCTCTCTACAAAGGTTCGTTTAAAGTGAATAACATTTGGGGTCACGATAGATACCTATCAAGTAGCTGATATGCGAGTTATGATCTTCGAAACAATTTATTGAAATAGCAGACGTGGAAAATATGATAGCTTTCTGAATAAAATTAGACCGGATGTTATCGATAAGTTGTATTTAGATTCTGTTGTGGGATAACTGGTGTCTGTAGTGAATTGGCTTTGAACATGGATATGTGTTTCCGGTATTTAGACAAAATTAGTTCATACTGACCGGCGACGGAACAGTTGTGGATAAGTCTGGGTACCGGTGATATAGATTCATGTCATTGTGTTCAGCTGTACAAAATGATTTCGTTTTGTTGAGGAGTCTTTTATCTGCTAACCGACGATGGAATAGCAGAGTGAAGGGTACTCGGCCAAATTAATCGAGGAGTCCCTCAGCTGCTGGTCGACGATGAGATAGCAGGGTGAGGGGCACTCATCCAAATTAGTCAATGAGAATGTTTTATGTCTGGTGGTGATATGCAACTAGGGTTGGCCAAAGGCATCGCCTAGGGAAAATCACCATTCATAAAATATTATTACAGTTTTGGATAAGTTAAGATTTCAGTAATATAACTTTATATCATTTTGTACAGTTGAGGTTGAGGTTGAGGAGTCCTTCATCTGCTGGCCGGTGATGGAATAGCAGGGTGAGGGGCACTCAGCCAAATGAATTGAGGAGTCTTTCATCTGCTGGCCGTTGATGGAATAGCAGAATGAAAGGCCCTCAGCTAAATTAATCAATGGTGATGTTTTATGTTTTGTGGTGATAATGCAACTAGGAATGGCCAAAGGCATCACCTAGGGAAAATCACAATTGATAAAATATTATTTCATACTGGCCGCCGATGGAACAATTTTTAGATAAGTTCAGATGTCAGTAAACTAAATTCATGTTAATTTGTACATTTCAGGTTTCAATCTTTCAACTGTTGGCTGTTGATGGAATGGCAGCGTGAAGGGCACTCAGCTAAATTAATCAATGATGTCTAATGCTACTACTTCAAACATTATAAGTGCCACTGATAGGTTGACTTTTGGCTAAGTTTCATTGAATACTATGTGGGAACTAATATAAAGAAAATGTACAAACGGTAACCTAGCACTATGAAAGGGAATTTAACTGTTTAATGTTTTCAGTTTTCGCATCAGACTATGACGCTATCCAGGGACGGATGCGTGCGCAGGATGGCCGGATGTTATCGCCACGGCGCCAAAGCTCGGTTTTTAACAAAGAAACGATGCAGCTTCGTAAACAAGTTACGTCACTAGCCACGCCACCTGTAGCATGACTCAGAGCTACCTGCCCGGCGCGCCGCCTTTATAAGCAGATGGCGCGCACAGCGGTGGGCATTCCACTCCGACCTCCTCGCCCAGGGCTTCCCCATCAGGGAAGTCCATCGAATGTACAGCGCGAGGTCGAAGAAAACCTTCGACCTCGTGCTGGTGGTCCTGGACCTCACTCGAGAGGGAAAGGAAATTTTCAAGCTGAAGACCGTAAACGGTCTCTCAGGCCTTTCGGTGGAACCTCCCCACCGAAATGGTAACCCGTCCCAATGCCACAGGTGCCAACTTTACGGGCACTCGGCAAGGAACTGTCACTCCCGACCGCGCTGCGTAAAGTGCTTGGGCGATCACGGCACAGCCGATTGCCCGCGCACCCGGGACGCCCCCGAGCCACCGAGCTGCGTCCTCTGCCAGGCAGTGGGGCACACCGCGAACTATCGTGGTTGCCCCAAGGCCCCCAGGGCGGCTAAAAAGGTGACTCGGAGGACTCCCGAGCGCACGCCTCCCAAGACCCCCCAATATTCGAGGTCCACCCCTAAGGTGACCCTTGTCCCCGCGAAGGCCCCGACCCACAATGCGTGGGCGAAGCCTCTCGCCCCCAACAACTTCGCCCGTCAGGCAAACTATCCGCCCCTCATGCCTCAGGAGCCGTACACTCCAGTGTACCACTCCTTCCCTGCCCCCGCCGGCCTCCGACCCTCCTGGACGAGCTGCCCACCCGGTTTCGGGTATGGTGCCGGCCACTGCACCGACGCGGTCTCTGATTTCGCTAGAAATCTTCAAAACATCCGCGATCCGAATCAACTAATAAATTTTATTCTACAAAATAACGACCATATTAAGTCCCTCCGTTCCCCCGTAGCCCAAAACATTAATAAACCAAAATGTTAGTACAAAAGGAGAGAATGAAACCCCGTTCCGTCACCCTAGCGTTCTTCAACGCTAGAGGTTTAAAACATCAACGCGATTTAGTTCACGACTTTTTGACTCGTCATCAAGTCGACATCATGTTAATCCAAGAGTCGTTCCTGAAGCCCAGTGACAAGACCCCGAGAGTTGCAAATTACCAAGCGATCCGTCATGATCGTCTTGACCGTCGACACGGTGGCACTCTCATCTACCACAAGAGGTCCTTGCACTGCATTCAGGTAGATCCCCCTCCCCTGTCAGACATAGAAGTCTCAGTGTGCAGGCTAGCAATGACCGGTCATCAATCGGTCACCATAGCCTCATGCTACCTATCTCCTAATAAAACATGCCTCGAGAGTGACTTCAACGCACTCCTCTCAATGAGCAACTCCGTCATTCTGGCGGGTGACTTTAACTGTAAAAATACCCTCTGGAATTGTTGCGTCACTACGACGAACGGCAGGCGTCTTGAACGCTTAGCCGACTCCCTCAACTTCGATATCATCCCTCCGATGACCCCTACTCACTACCCTGACAACCTCAGTCATAGACCCGACATACTAGACATGGCGTTGCTAAAGAGTGTAGCTCTCCGGTTACACTCGATAGAAACGCTTCACGAACTGACGTCCGATCATCGCCCCGTCCTCATGCGACTAGGCTCCCCCCCCGACTCGACTCCCCCTACCAAGACCGTGGTGCAATGGCACAAACTCGGGAAAGCCCTCGAGGCCATCGATTCACCCGACTTGGTTCGGATCCCTGACGACATTAGGTCCCCAGATGACATAGCAGTAGCGGTCGACTCCCTGACCAGTCATGTCACCACCGCGGTCAGCGGATCGTCAAAACAGGTACCGACGGCGATTGATCGCCGTTGGGCCCTGCCAGACGATGTGAGACGGCTGATCACGGAGAAGAACGCTGCTGTCCGTCGTTTCAGCCGTTGGCCTACCCAACTTAACCGACAAAGGCATCGCGCATTAGAGCGCGAAGTCAGTAAACGCATCCACGCCCATAGAAACAGACAATGGGACGACAAGCTCTCAGAGATCGAGCCCAGTCACCTGGCTTACTGGGAACTGGCTCGCTCTATGAAAGCCGATGTCGTCTCTGTCATGCCTCCTCTCACCCGCCAGAATCAGACTCCCGCTTTCGACGACGATGAAAAGGCCAACTGCTTAGCGGAAAGCCTCGAATCGCAATGCTCACCCAGCCTCGTTCCCGTCGACCCTGTCCACCTCGATACGGTGGACAAGGAAGTCGAACGGATCTCTTCTTTGCCACCGTCCGCTCCTCCCCTCCCCCTCATTAGGGCCTCCGAGGTACAGACGATTATCAAGGATCTCCACCCGAAGAAAGCCCCTGGCGCTGATGGCATCAGCAATAGGGTGCTTAAGAACTTTCCCACTGTCCTTATTTACCTTCTAGTCAGCATCTTCAATGCGGCTATGGCAAACTGTTCCTTTCCTGACGCTTGGAAGGAAGCCACAGTACTTGGCATCCCCAAACCGGGCAAAAAAGCGACAGAGCCTTCCAGCTATCGCCCCATCAGTCTCCTCAGTTCCATGGGTAAAATCTACGAGCGACTCCTTCTGAATCGTCTCTGGTCCCATGTTAACGAGCTCAAACTCCTCCCCGACGAACAGTTTGGCTTCAGAGCCAGACACTCTTGTCCCCAACAAGTGCTCCGCATCACGGAGCACGTGTTAACCAGATTCCACCATACCTGGCCTGCAGATACTGGTGCAATCTTCCTCGACGTAGCGAAGGCCTTCGATAAGGTCTGGCACAACGGCTTGATTTACAAGCTTTCCAAATTCGGTCTGCCAGATAGACTCGTGCTCATCTTACGAGACTTTCTACTTAATCGAAGCTTTCGCTATCGCGTAGAGGGTGTCCTTTCGGACCCTCGACCCGTCAGAGCCGGCGTCCCTCAAGGATCCGTGCTCTCTCCCCTCCTTTTCACGCTGTACACCAGCGATATCCCCCGCACCCATCAGGTGGAAATAGCCCTATTCGCTGACGACACAGCCTTGTACACATCGGACCGGAACACCGGTCGGGTGTGCATAAGGCTGCAATCAGCTCTCAATGCACTCGCTGCATGGTTCCGCAAATGGCGGATAGAGGTGAACCCTACGAAAAGTGCCGCCGTGTACTTCACTAGGGGGAACCGCAATCCCAAAACCATCACTCTCTTCGACGAGCCCATTCCCTGGGCAAAGTCAGCCCGATACTTAGGCGTGATCCTTGATTCTCGTCTCTCGTTCATTCGCCATGTACGGCAAGTACGCAACCGCGCTAGGTTCATACTAGGCCGTCTACATCCACTTCTATGCAAGAAGAGCAAGATGTCCCTTAGAAATAAGGTGACGCTCTATAAAGCTTGCATACGTCCTATCATGACGTACTCCTCTGTAGTTTTCGCTCATTCTAACCACTTGGCCACCCTCCAAGCAGTTCAAAATCGATTTTTGCGTATCGCTACCGGTGCTCCACCGTACATGCGCAATATCGATCTTCACAGAGATGTCAATCTCGAGTCGTTGGCCGAATTCATGAAAACCGCCTCTCGGCGTTTCTACGATTCGGCCGCTCACCATCCGAACCCGCTAGTGACCGCACTACCAAATTATCCAGTAGAGCCGCCCGCTAAACGTACCCTCCGTAGACCTAGACACGTATTAGGTGACCCAGATGACGAGATCACCGCCGCAAACGCAGTGGTGATCGACGACTCATCGCACCCGGTAACTATCAACACTGCACACCTACACCGACCCCTCCGGAGGGGTCGAAGACGCATTCCCCGTTAACGCCCCCTCTGGGCGAAGATTCTCTCCGACTTATCTCTTCCCCGGCAACAGCCCAAGCCGAGGTCCGTACCTAAGTGGTGCCCTTGCGTTTGTTGCCAATAAACCTTTTTGTATGGCAGAGCGCCTTCCGCGCTCGCCAGTAGTCCGGTAACGCTGTCGGCAATCGTCATACGATTATACCAGCATTATAGTCCATTCGAAAAAAAAAAAAAAAAAAAAAAAAAAAAAAGCGGTGGGCATTCGCTCGCCTGCGCTCAGACCGAGCGGAGTACTGAGGCTAACTACTAGTTTTCCTTTGTTGTTATATAATTAGTCGTTTTATACTTATCTATGGAAAGTTTTATAATTGGTTATGTACTTACGCAGATTGTTTGACGTATTGATGTTATTGGTTATGGGTTTGGATTATTATACAAATGTGGAATTCGATGACGTGATTTGATTAAGTGAGACTACCCTTCATGACTATCTAACCATGTATGCTCTTTCATGTAACCGAACCTAATGGATACATTTTTTTAAATGTATGTTTTACATTTTAGTTTTGATTGTAACGAGTAGGTACCTAGCATGTATAGTTATTTTAATTTCAGAATTTTAATAGCTTAACGAGGTTAGCATAGCAAATTTACAAAAGTTCTAATAAGCGGCTGCCGTTGTTTGATGAAGGTCAGTCAAAATCTGTCAGATTTTTTTCTAGTACATCAAATAATAATAATAATAAAGCTATTTATTTCCACTTCACATGTACATGATTGTAAGTAATGATTAACCTAAGTGTTAGTGTGGGATGTGGATCCCTTGAGGGTAAAAGCCTCCTCCAGGTTGCTCCATGCGTCTCTATTAGCTGCAGTGGTTGACCATCCGCATCCAGCTATTTCTATGATATCATCGGCCCACCGCTTTCTTGGCCGACCAGTCCTTCTTTTTCCTTTAGGGCCCTTCCAGTTGCTTGTTAGCTGCGTCCATCTGTTGTCTTTGTATCTAGAGATATGACCAGCCCATTTCCACTTAAATAAAAAACTCTAAGGAATATCCTGTGTTGTGGGTATTTAGTCTCTTTCGTCAATGATGTTGCTACATTAGTGTTAAAAAATCTGAAAAAATTACCATTTTTTTTTTTTTATTGTCACAAAGTTGAAAATGGCAGAAAATCTTACTTACTGGTCATTTCGAGACATTTACATATGGACTGTGAACGTGTAAAAAAAAGTATCCAGTATATTCAGTACAGCATTTATAAATAAATACGGAAAGCCTTCTGTATGTCTGGTACTGTCATAGTTTTTTTGTCCTATTTATAGGTAGGCACGTAAAAAAATATTTAAATTACTTTTAGAACTTGTCTTGGCGATCTCTTTGGATTTGCTGCTTTAACTATGACGTCACTGAAAACCAGCGCTTAATGGAGTTCATGGCGCTTACCGCAAATGCTGAGTGGTGGCCTATAATGTTGTCACATTTATAAGTTGTACCTAATAGTTCCTTTGTTCTTCTTTTTAATCTTTCTTTATTTCCTGTTTTTTTTCTCTTTTTAGTATAATATCTACCTCTCAGGAGACAATTAAAGGATGGACATAGACCATCATTTATTTACTACTGAGCACACAACATACAAAACATGATTCTGTAATATACATAAAGAAGAATCCCATGATGTTTTCCTTCACCGCTTGAAAGCAACTAACACCTACATTTTTTTAACAAATAATTAAAAGCACACGGTCAAACGAGCCTCTGGGCAGTTTAGCTGATGTGCAAGCAGATGACCCCGCCTGTTGTTAAATGGTAACCATCAGCTATAACAAAGCCTTGCCTCGTAAGGCACGCATGACAGGAACGTGCCCTACGATGCACTGCCCTGCGTCCATCAACTTGAGGCATACAGATGTTTAGATTTTAATAATATTAAGAAGTCGCGGGTACCAGCTAGTTAATATTATAAGTGCGAAAGTTTGTAAGTATGGATGGATGGATGATGGATGTTTGTTACTCTTTCACAACGGAACGGCTGAACGGATCTGGATGAAACTTGGCAGAGAGATAAATTATAGTTTGGAATAGCATATAGGCATGTATTCCAAATTATAATCTATCTTTTTATCCCGTGGGAATACCAGGGTTTAAATCTGCACGGGTGAAACCGCGGGGCGCAATAGTTTATTAATAATCGTTATGTGAGGGGGCACCATGCCTAGGGATCAAAGTTGTTTTTTATACATGTAAAATTATTTCAATCCTGTCACATAACTTTACCACGGACTGTGCGTTTTAGTAAAGTTTTTATCTCATCCACCAAAACCTGTTTATGAATTTAAACTACGACTTGTTGTTCGGACGAGTTGTATTATTTTTTTTTTATACAACTAGCTGATGGAACAAGCAGATGGCCCACCTGATGTTAAGTGGTAACCATCACCTATAAACAAAACATTGCCCCGTAGGTCACGCACAATAGGAACGTGCCCTACGATGCACTGCCCTGCGTCCATCAACTTGAGGCAAACAGATGTTAAGCCTCATGTGCCTGTAATTACACCGGCGACCACACTCTTCAAACCGAAACACAGCGTTGCTGCTTGGCGGCAGAAAAAGGCGTGGTGGTAGTACTTCCCCGAACGAGCCCTTCACAAAGAGCTCTACTACTCTTGTATAAAAATAAGTTACTATTATATTCATAAAACTATCACTGTTTTATGAATTAATTAGTGATGATGCAATCAAACAAAAATTCCTCTATTATTGTGTATCTGCCTATTAGACTTCCATAGGATTCCAGGTACTAGTCGGTACATATTTTTTATTATTTTAAGGACCCGGCGACAGCGACTCGCAGTTTCGAGGTGCGATTGGTTATTATTTCATTTTATTTCATTTCGGGGAGGTTGTTTGAAAGAATAACTATCCAGTGACACGCATAAATACTGTTCGAACACAAATAACACAATAATATAAGGGAAACATGCCCGAATCAGAAATCATTTTGGTATTAGTATGTTTGGCCTTACGTTTACCTAATACCAAAATGATTTCTGACTCACGCACATTTCCCTAATATTATTGTATTATTTGTATTCGAACAGTATTAATGTGTATAGTGGTAATGTGTATATAATATATATATAATTATATTCATTTTGCATGTAGGTACTGTATCTAATTTATTAGGATTTCTCTCCTATTATTTCAATGTTTTTCTTTTAAGTATGTTGTACACCTTCCCACCACTATAATCAGCTCTCTCTATCCTCTAAGGTTTGCTGGAAGAAAACTCTATATAGGGTTAAGCTCGCCTTTGTACATGACTATTATGTATTTGTTGTGTAAATCACTTTGTGTACAATAAAGAATAAAGAATCATAATAATACAATAAACATAATAACTAAAACATATTATTAAGAGGAGTCCCTTTACGCAAGGTACCGAAGATGCTGGCAGCATTCCCCCTTTGAATAGTCAGACTAATTCTTTTTCCGAGGTAGCCGCTAGCTCTTCGGTCTCTGTGATGTCGACTCGTCTCTTTGCTATTTCTTTAAAAAGCCTAATAGCGCTAGGACCCCACGGACCAAGGGTCTCGACACCGAATGGGACAAAATCGTATTCGGAGCCTTAGACCCTTGTATTTGCCTGTTTTAGCTTTTTCCGCGGCTTCACTAGCCGCACCAGCTCGGTTGTTGGTTCCATGTAGATGGGAAGGGGCCAGCGTGTCTGAACAGGTTGCATCCCATACCAGCACCCGGCCCATCTTCCATGGAATCAAACTCATACCATCTGGTCTCTTGCCATCGTCTCTTGCAATACCAGTCGGCTCAAGTAAACTTGCACGTTGACGGTGGCAAGGGACCGGCGTATGATAGTGCGGCATGTCTCAAGAAGCGGCCTTCACTTTTTTGGCATGACAGTCCGTGATGTCCTAGCTTGTCGACATCACTGCCACAGGGACATTTATGTGGAGCGCAGACCGGAACCCCAAGCTGTAGACAGGTTGCAATTCGGAGCGTGTCAGGCTCAAGAAATGTTCCTGTATTCGACGAAGGGTACGCGTGAAGCCAGTAGCCGGCCTCATGCGCACCCACGGCCAAAAGCCTAGCACGCGCCGAACCTGTACTACAGCTCAAAAGATTGTTTTAAGTCAATTTGCAGATAATGTCATCCCAGCTCCTCTGTGAATTTGTAGAAACTGGAAAATGACATGGGCATGCAATTTTGAAAGCGTTTCTAGCTTCTTCCTAGCCAGCAATCTCAAAGTTTGAAGGGGATGCCCTTAAATTAATTATTAATTAATTACTAATTAAATTGTAATTAAAACAATGATTAGTTTACTAATTAAATTGTAATTAAAACAATGATTAGTTTTACCTACAATTAGTGTTAAATTACATTCCACAATGAGTGCCAAGTTATTCGACCAAAATGTGTCATATTTTATTTGAATATTTTAAATTATTTGTGGTGCTGAATGACTGACATGACAACACAGTGATCTAGCCACAAAGTTGAACCGGTTGCATCACAAATAAATGTATATGTATCTGAATTTATAACTAACAGTTCAAAATCAGCACAAGTCCATTGCTGGTCGAAACACATGCTTTGTAGCTTCCTACCAAAAAGTTTATGAGGATAGTTTCGGTCCCACGCCTTTCCAAACTCATGCGCAAGAGCGGGATAGAACATACGATAGATACGATACGATATACATCTAATGGATGAATTAATTATTTGTTAACAAATCATAATATGTTCAGATTGCCAATTGGTCACTTAGTGAAGAAAAAACCGACAAATATTTGTGTGAAATAAAAATACTAAAAATTAATGCCGTTTAGAGCATTACATGATTTCAAAGAAATCAGAGCTTTACTATATTTTTTTTCATATAGTAATATTTGGGTTACAATAATTTCAATTGGTCAAATTAAAGGTAAGGTCTTCTACTAAGCAACATATTTTTTTTGTACAATTATATCTTATCAAAGAGGAGTACCTTGCACACTTACATGAAAGCCGGGTAGTTGAAACGAATCTTTTGACTACCTCAATCATCAAAATCCATTCAGCCGTTTCGATGCAATGAAATATGAATAATAATATGGCAATAATGAAAATGTCGAAGAATACATACATATATAGATACACAAACACATAACCCGGAACTTGGGTAAAAAGGTTTCATTCATACCGCAAAATAAAATATATTCTGAACATACGAAAAAATTCAAAACCCAAATTTTCTACATCTAAGTACCTATTGTAAAAGAAAAACGAATTTCACCTTGACTTGTGAGTTGCTCAACATGGTGTTATCATTTGCTCGTTTGCTCAACTCTTGCTAACAATGAAAACATGATCCGTTAAAACAAACTTTATGACAAGAGTTGGTTTTACGGTACCGTGTCCAAATCAACCTTTGACCAATATTTATTGACATAATTTAAATTACCGGTAAAGCAGCCGGTAAACGTTCAAATATTTTTTCAAATGCTCAATGGCAGCACTCTCATCTCAGTTGGCTCTGCCTTCCGCGCTACGTAGGCCGTGGGTTCGATCATTCGATCCCAAACGAGAACAGAAATGTGTGTGGTGAACATAGATGTTTGTTCTCTGACTGGATGGATGTTAATTGTAATAAAAAAAAATTGAGTACAATCAGCGGTTCCCATAGCGTTTATCCCAAACAAATATTTTTTCTCGGCGGAGATCGAATCTACAGTCTACAGTGCTGATGAAAGAGCTACTGCCAACTGAGGTGTATGGGCTATCCGAGTCGTAGTGCTTGGTATTATTGTAAAAAAAACCAGTTAATCAGCTGACAGCTGCTACAGGAGATATTTTCAGCTTTTCCCGATGTCCCTTCGACAGTCGCGGGTATAAACGACGACACAAGTCAAGTTGAAGGCGTGCGAAGTCCGATGTGATAAAAGCGAGGTGAGCTGCGCGCGCCGTCAGTACCGAGCTCGCTCCGCCGCCGATCGCCGGCGCACACCGCGCCCTCGCGACCTCCTTCCCGCACTAGCGCACCCGTTCATTACATGTACAAGTCTATGACATATACATCGGCAAGTGATTGTGCTTCCTCCCTGGACGTGTATCACGCTCGGGATACCACCCGCATCAACTGACCGCTTTCGAGGTAAATACACATAGGTATTTCTCACACCGAATGGAACACATCGCGACTCGAATGTATCAGTGTTGAAGTGTATCTTGCTCAAGATCTGTAACACCTTACCTCATGCGCAACCGCAGCAGCCGTGAGTACTTTCCCGGTATTATTGGAAAAATACGTTGATACACAAATTGCACGTTCCAAACGTGACAAAACGTCTCTTTTTAATTCAATCACATTATCTTTTGAACCTTATAGGTATCTTATTTTAGATATTAAATCGATATACTTTATCTATTCTAAAGTATACGTTTAACACGTTTCTCATTGCATTGATAATCTGTAAAATAATTACTGGCTAACGAATAGTCATAAAATACTTTACGATTATAGCAACATTTGCTTGGTATTTGTCGACACACTATTGTTTATTACAGTCACATATAAGTTAATACATCACATATCTTGTGATGACATCGAATAAGCAGTGATAATATCCTGAGACAATACTATATCACGCTCTACCAGCTCAATGTACACTCAGGCTGTTATAGTTCTCAGATAGCGGAGTCTGCTATAATGATGACAAAGTAATGTTTATCTGTGTGGGCAATATGTACTTCCACAAACTTGAAATAACTTGAGTGTGGCTACTATCTTGAAAAACCTTGAGCTTAGGAAACATCAGCTTAACGCATTAATAAATTACACTTATGAGACGTTAATGAACGACCCTCCAAAGCGAGAGGTATTCGACTGAGGGTCAAATCATAAAGATCAAGCGAAGTCAATCCATAAGTAGCACCTGTTAATCGGAGCAAATTCGACGACCTCAACGCTTTTTAAGCAGAGACATATCGAGCTAGGTCGATGATTGATACGGATAACTTTAAGTAGGTACTGCAGATATTTTTGCATGTATTTGCCTACATTAAACGTCTTTATTTGAATCGCATAACGTCTAAATTGATAAAATAGCGTAGAGAACACGCGACCAACGCAACAGTGTACTAAGAAAGGAGCTCGGTTTTGAAGCCAAGGATGCACCAAGGCGTTCTGGTAGCGTTAGTATTCCCAACGCGTTTGGCGGCGCGGAGCGGGGCGGCCGCGTGACGTAAGGTCATTGTGGCTGGACACTGACATGCCACGAGATTAACTTGCTCCCTAGGGGTTAAAGCGGGTCCATCACTATTTAAAAGCCAAGTTTATATTATATTTTGTGCAATATATACCACTGAACTGACAACAACAAAAACGGTGACAGCTTTACTCAGGGTAGCATGAACCAGTAGGAGACTGACCAAAGCAAATCCACCAGCTTATTCCCTTGGTATGTGTGGCAGAAGTTCCATTTTTTATTCTATGAGAAACGCTAGAATGTGAATTTTTTTTTTTAAGTCAGCTGGCTAGAGTTGAACGTCTCAGCGCGATTTTTAGCTAAATTCTTACAATATCATTGACAAAGTTTGTTTAGGAGGCTAATTGTATTGTAACACTTGCGTTTATAATATTAGTGGGATATTTAGAATCTCTGAAAGACATACATATTTTGTTTAGAATAATAACCAAGTATCAAGTTGTGTTATTCCAAAGTATCCTAATAATTAATGGGTTGCCACGCTAATATTTTTTGAATTTGGCGCGAATTTTCAGTGTCTACTTTCATTTGACAGACTATAGTAATAAGGCACAAAGGCTAAAAGCCTTGAAAATTCAAGAAAAGTGCTGTTTTTATTATATCGAAAATAAATGGCATTGCGTCAGGCATTGTAATAATGAAGTCAATTTGTGGTTTATTTTAATTTAACACTATTTCCGTTCATCTTTAGCGGAAACCTAACTTGCAAATGTTTTAATCAATCGTTTTTATTATTCATTTTACATATTTTTGTTATGCCTACCCGATTTATAATTAACAACCTATCTAAATAGCTACCTACACATACCTACACCATGACACACTACCTACACTACACATTTCATTACCACGTTTTGTTTTACACATTGTTCTCTTTTTTTTGTGATCAACTTTTTATTTTATGTCTGTTTTATTCGTTAACTTTTACCTTATTATTTTGGTTTGTCTTTTCAGTATCATCTGCCTATCTACATAAGTTGCTTATGAAAATATGGCGCCACTGAAAACCAGCGCTGTATGGGCTTGAGCTCATACAGCAAATGCTGAGTGGTGGCCTTTTTTGTCATCAAACAAATTGTAAAAGTGTTTTAAAAAATTATGAGATAAAATAAACAATTTTCTATTCTATTCTATTCTATTCTATAAAATGTAGATTCGTTTTGGTTTATGCACAATGTATATTATATAGTTTATATTAGACAATAAGAAAACTGTGAATCTAAGAATGAATAAATAAATAAATAAATGCCATTTCCTTATTGTCGTATCTACCTAGGTACAAAAAAAAATGAATAAACACCAACATTTTTAAAAGTTGTTTAGAATCTGTGGTGTTCATGCAATTAGAAACATATTATTCCAAATTTGAAAAGTTGTGTCACATTTTCTTCTTAAATATGTAAACTAGCAAGTAGGTATCGATTTTATCGATTTGCACATAAGCGCTAAAATTACACAAACCAGAGAATATACCAGAAGGTAGGTAAGTTAGCTATTTTAGCTTTTCAACTAAATGGTGTCCAATTTGTAATGTCCCTACTAATGGGTATAAGTTATTAGTGCAATAGCGTGGAATGTCGTGGCAAACTTTGTGAATTCCTTATGTGTAGGTAAACTCTAGAAGTAAAATTTAAAGATGAAAAATTAATGCCATAAAGCAGAACATATAGAAGGACCAAGATAATATCATGCACTGAATGCTGAACTTGTATAAATACAATACGCAAGTATCTAGTTGGATTCAAAACATTTAATCGTTAGGTACTGCATTATGATGATGACCAACAACATCAGGTGGGGTCTTGAACTTTCCAACAGCTACAAACTGTCCTCCGGCGTGAGGCAGGAGGGGGTCACCTCTCCGGATCTTTTCAATATCTACGTTAACGATCTGATCGTGGAGCTAAGCAGCACTCCAGTCGGGCTCAGATTAGATAACAGATATCGTCGATGGAAATTTCAATTGGCGTAAAGGACAAAACCCAACTTTTCAGGAGAGCCAAAAAACACTTTTTTTTTATAAATTATTTTTTAACTTTATATATATTATACTTACAAAAAACATTTCTAAAGGGACTATATTTTATTTGACAAGCTCTATTAGTTGATATTATTAAAATTACTCTGCATACTATATTTAAAAAGTTTTTGTCCTTTACGACGTAGCAATTTTGCTAGTTTTTAGACATACGCCGTCTATTTTTTTTTAACAAAATAAAATTTTTTGTCGTATCAGACATTCTATTAAGTAATATACCTGAATTTGTGTCTGAAGTCGATAATTTACTCATAAAAATTAGCTGTATAGGACAAAATTTTGGTTTCAAACCTTTGTATTTCAATAAAATTAAGATAATTCCCACGTAAAAGTAAATAAAATAACATCTGATACAAATCTCTTTTACTGGTAATTTTTGTGAAATTTTTACAGCGCTAAAGAAAGATATTTAATAAAAATAAAGGACATTTTTTTGAAAAAAAAACACTACAGAGGTAAGACAACACTGCATTTACATTAGTAATTAATCTAATGCAAACTTAATTAAACTAATTTAATTGAAAGCTCAGGAAAATGTAGTTTTTTTGCCTTTGTGTCAGAAGTACCATTGATTGTACAAGTGACACAACTTTGTATCATTAGTACCAGTAAAGAAAAATGAGGAATTTCCCCCGTAATATTAACCGAAAACTATGGAACTAGTGACACAAACTTTGTATCATTAGTACCAGTAAAGAAAAATGAGGATATTCCCCCGTAATATTAACCAAAAACTATGGAACTAGTGATACAACTATGTATCTTAAGTACCATTATAGAAAAGTAAAGATATTCCACGTAATTTCATTTTTGACATGCATTTATTTTGTATTGTCGCAAAGATATAAAATTAAAAATATAACCGAAACTTCTTAACGCAAATAAAATAAAGTTACACAACTACCGGCGTAATTTTTCTAGAAATAGTGGCACATTAATTTCACCATTAATGAGCTGCATTTGAACATGCTGTATTTTTTATATCGTAACTTCTAGTCTCAAAGACGACGACGATATTGAACGTCAACGGCGAGCGTTATACGTAGTCGGAAACATGGTAATTAGGAAATTTTGTAAATCATCACGTGACGTGAGACTAACGCTGTTTAGCTCCTTCTGCCAGACTTTTTACACTTGTCAACTCTGGACGAACTACACAAAAAAAGCGCATGATAGCATCCGAGTTGCTTATAATAATATCTTTAGGCAACTTATGGGGTTGGAAAGATACTGTAGCGCCTCTGGTATGTACTTGGAGGCGCGTGTTAACTCCTTTAACGCCATACAAAGAACTCGCATCGCTAAATTTATGTCCAGAGTCGGCAAGTGTAAAAATGCTATCATAGCAAGTCTGTCAGACAGGCTCCCACTGACAAGCGTCTATAGACGGTGGGTGCAACTTGCATCCTAAGTGGTACACGCACTTTACCTGTGTCACTTTTTTTAGGTTAAGGGTCCGGTGACAGCGGCTCGCAATTTCGAGGTGCGATTGGCTATTATTTCATTTTATTTCATTTCGGGGAGGTTGTTTGAAATAATAACTCTAAAGAAACACGCATAAATACTGTTCGAACACAAATAATACAATAATATAAGGGAAATGTGCTTGAGTCAGAAATCATTTTGGTATTAGGTAAACGTAAGACCAAACATACTAATACCAAAATGATTTCTGATTCGGGCATGTTTCCCTTATATTATTGTATTATTTGTGTTCGAACAGTATTTATGCGTGTTTCTTTAGAGTTACTTTTTCAAACAACCTCCCCGAAATGAAATAAAATGAAATAATAGCCAATCGCACTTCGAAATTGCGAGCCGCTGTCACCGGAGCCTTAAGTACCTATTTATTTATTATTTAATTTGTGTAATTTTTTTTTTGTAGATGTAAGCATTTTGTAATTTTTTGTGATGGATCTCGTGTCTGAAATAAAGATATATTAATATTATTATTTTTATACATAAAAATGAATTGCTGTTCGTTAGTCTCGCAAAATCTCGAGAAAGACTGATCCGATTTGGCAAATTTTGGCCTTGAATTATTTGTGGAAGTCCAGAGAAGGTTTAAAAGGTGAATAAATATGAAAATGCTTGGAATTATCTATTGAGACAGTACGAAGTCTGCCGGGTCAGCTAGTTTAGCTATAAATTTAGAAAAACCGAACGAATAGATTATCTAAGACAGTCTCTATTAAGTCCAGTTCTGAATAAATACAAAAAAAATATAGAGATTTTCATTGACGTCATGACTTTTTGGTTCGATTTTTTACTGTTCTCATGAATTTTTAGGGTTCGGTACCACAATTTATGAGTGTGCGCTAACTTTTTTGACATGACGACAGTGTGAATGGAATACTTACTAGAAACTTTTTTTAACCCGAATAGTCAACGACAAAATAACCAAACTATAGATGAATTATCTCATTCATATTGATCCCTTATTGATCGAAATTGCCATTAAATATAATAATATGTTTCCATCTCTTTTTGTCGAAATCAAGGTGACAGTGACAAGAATAGGTATATTGTAAAACCGCCTTAAAGTGAACACTTTTGATTACGAAAGCTTTAGTAAGTAATTCTTTGGACAATGTTTTCAGATATGCGCAGAAAGATAATAATTTCAACGGAATCCTCAGGGTGCCGGTCCTACTCGCACTTACCTAGCTTCAAGTTAATTTGGGGTATTACCAGTAGGTATGATGGAATATTCTGAAGCGGATTCATCTAATTTGTGTCCTTTTTATTCATACAAACGCTATTTTTTATACACGTGAGTCTAAAAGTTGTGGAGGATAGGAGATAATTAGAGAGGATAGGAAAGATAGGATCGGCAAATACTTAAATAATTTTCATTTCATAGTATCGGATGGATGGTTTTTTGTTTTTATTGAATAAAAATACCCAATGTTGCAGAGTTTGTAAGTACAAGTAAGTACACAACAAATAAGTAAGGTACAAGCAAGTAAGGTATTTTTATTCAATAAAAACAAAAAACCAACAAAAAACCACCAGCATTATTATTATTACTTAATAATAATAATGCTGGACGATCCACACAGCACCATAGCCCCAAAATAAGCTACTCAAAGCTTGTGTTATGGATACTAGATAACTGATATATTTAAAACACCCAGACCAACGGAACAAATTTCTGCAGATCGTACACAGATTTGTTCCGAGAGATTGCAGGAGCTTTTAGCTTATTAGACTATCACAGAATAACAATGATGATGATGATACTTTAAAGGCAGTTTTACGAACATTATTGAGGTTAAATTTCGTTCTCAGCCACTGGACGAAACTCCTACATAGTTTAATGCCGTTAATTTTGAAAGATTTGTAGCTCACTCCGTTATTTATAAACCTGTTTATGTACTGTATATATACTATACATAGGTACATCATAGCAATCTGTTTTTTATATGGGTATAAATTATACCTCAGCTTTTTAATCCATGCTTAGCTATAAAAGATAATGTTCGTAATTAGGTTTACCTATGTCTAAAACTTATTTGTTCAGACCGCCAAGTTATATATTATCTATAGGTATTGACATACCTGTATATTCATAATATTATTATAGTATTTGCCTATATTTAAAAGGAATTATTTAAAAAGAAAAACTATTAATAGGTACATTTATTTCCAAATATACAAATACATATGAAACAGTTGAACTATGTATATTTATTGAAATTGTCGTTGATATCGGAAGCCTGCGGCCAAGCGCGTACCCGCATGCGGAAGCATGCGGGTACGCGCTTGGCCAATTTAATTATTGCTTCAAATTTTAAAACTCTTTGGATTTTAAAACTCACTCTCCTTATCGATACACAAGTAAAACCGGTTCGTTTATGGTTCAAATAGGTATAGGTATACAAAAACAAGACAAATATTTAATCGACTAATTACGCACAATTGACGTCCAACCAACTACGCTGCTATTGCCTAAGGAACAAGCAGTGGCAAGGCAATAGCAAGCAGTAAATAAATCACACAACTATATTTATCACTGAGTGTCGTACTAGTCGTTCGTTTGTCGTCCTTTTTTTTTAATCTTTCTTGATCTATTTTCGACAAAAGTTCATCATCAATCGAGTAGCATCACTCTCGGATAATTTTAACAACAGGCAACGATTCATCGCTATTATGATTATAGACATAGGATTATAGCCCTCTGAACTCGTACACGATTTTCATGTCTTAGCTGATTGTAAAAAAAAATATGTTCAAAATTCACTCATAATTCCACTAAGATAATAATTTTGACCTCAAAGCAGTCTTCCATTGACATTGCAGTGGGCTGCATGCAATACAGTCATATAATTTATTCAGGTATTGTTAATTACTTTAAAATTTGTTAAAAAATAAAATATGTTGCAGATATTTGTTGTCCTAGAACAAATAATAATGTTTTGCCTTATGTTTCTTTGTTTTCAAAGAAACATAAGACAAAACCCCTAGAAGAGGAGCGTTCATTGAAAATACACATAATTCGAACTACATACGTCCTTCATTTCTGTTATAAATAAATAGCTTAAAAATACCTTTAATAAATAAATAGTTTGACCACAAAATCGGATTACTCCAACTTTGTAGCTAAACCACAGTACGTATAATATTTGATAAAGGATCTGAGGTTAAACTTATCATGGTAAAATGTGATCCTTACCTACTAACGGAAAATGTCTTTTTCGATCCACCGACCTTCTACGATCCTTGCCATAGTTAAATACCTTTTAACTCTGTTGCCTGTAAATAATAGAAGTAACCTAATTTAGAAATTTATAGTAAGATGGAACCAGCCAATAGCCGGGTGCTTATTTATTTATAACACAGCCTTGCTTCGACATCTAGAAACTGGTACTGACGTCATAAAATGAGCAGAAAATAAATGCACCACAATTCCAGTTTTTTATTACACAGGATTACATGGATCAAGGATCGTGTTGGTATTCAATATTATAAAGGTTACCAAAGCACTTATACCTAGCAAATCTTTATAGTCCAAATCAAATGTTATTAGTATATTTTTCAATCATCGCTAAATTTTAAAACTAAGATGTGTTTAAATAATATTTGTCTTTAGATCACTATGAACGACATAACTATATCATAGTAGCATCAGCATTAACATAGCTCATTTACAGCTTTTTGTGGAGATTATGCGTTCGATCCCCATCCCAAAAGTGAGTAAAGAACAAAATTTTGGTTTCGCCTTAATTGAGGGTTAAAAAATCAAATTTACTTTTAATTTATTAACTATGCTTATGCTACATAGTGGGGGGCTTCGTGAAACATTAAAATGTTGATAAAATCTAGGAATATCTCGACATGGGTAGGTATTTACAGCAGCGATAGTTTGGCCGAACATCAAGATCCAGAACATAATTTTTTTTTAAATACCGAACTGCGTCATTAATAAATATTGACGTAGCAGGCTGGATCCTAGGTGTCTAACCACAAGGTTAAGAGATCAATAAATAAATACCACTCGCACGCTCACAATTTTATTGACATTGTGCATATTTCAAAATAGGTTTCTTCGTACAAAAACTGTAGGTTAATAAATCGTTATTGTATTGATTTTTCTTTAAATTCTTCATCCTTTTGTTATTATATAGACGTAGGTAAATCAAAATAAACGTAATTTCAGTGTGATATTTCCACCGCTGCTGGATAAATTATCTTTTCATACCCTTATAAATAATTGAGAGGCGTGTTTGGCAGGCGGGTTATCGACCCCAGTATTTATATTGGTACCTACTCAAGATGCTGCAGTTCAGCCACTGGTGCATTGGCTTAGTTGTGGGATAATAGAGGGGTTCTAATTCAAACCAAGAACATGGTAAAAAAAATTAACGATCTTACCTCATTTTGACTCAGTTGTGAAAAAAATACAATTAAATGCACATGAATTTTATTCTTCTTTATCGTAAAATTCATGTAAGTATAGAATTTTTCATACTAGTTATACGGTAGCTAGGTAGGTTCTCTTTGCAGTTGTTTTGTTGACTCTTTCCATCGGAGGTTTCATTGTCACTTAAGGGCAGCATAAGGCGCGCCGCTATCTCGCTCGCACAGTTGAACATTTTTGAAGATATAAAATCACTGAATGTAGATATGTAAAATCGCAATCGGTTAAATTGTGTCAACATCATCACAAAGATTTAGCGAATTTTTTGTTTTTTATTTAAGCATGTTTCAATGTCTGAAAGTTAGAAAAATATAAATTACCATTTTTAAATGTGAAACATGTTTTTTTTTCGCTATATCTTTGTTATAACATTGACAACAACTTAACCGATTGCGATTTTACGTAACTATATTCAGTGATTTTATACCTTCAAAAATGTTCAATTGTGCGAGCGAAGTAGCGGCGCGCCGTATGCTGCCCCTTAATGTTATTATTATTCATTTATTTCAGATTAATATTCAATCCATACTTAAATGAATCTAACATTACGTACAATTTACAACACAAATACACAATTACCTACAACTAATAGTCGAATTAAAAATTATATTAAATGAAATTTCATTAAAAAAAACAAACAAAATTAAATGAAATAAATTAATTAATTAAACTAATCCCATCGTGCGTGACTTTCATCCACCTATCTTGAATGGGACAGTCTAGTCGGGAAACAATTGTTTCGCGACTAGACTGTCCATTTACACAGATTATTAATAATAGTAGCATAGTCTCTAAAATGACTTATAAAGAAGAAGATTTATTAAAAAATAAAAAACCCGAGTGCCCGAACTAAAAGTATGTAGGTAGGTAAATAAGATGTTTTAAATTTGGTACTTTTTAATATTGAAATCCTTTCTTCAGTCTTGACGAATGATAAAAATGTAATTGATCGCAGACAGTCGGAGGATCGTGTACCTATGTCCTAGCAGTTTACTGACGCCTGTGGTTGTATAACTCATTTTGATCACTTTGGGGTTACCAAAAGAGAAAGACCTAGGATAAGCTACATGAGCCAAATAAAAGCGAAGGTTGCCGTCATGTCTTATAAGGAGGTCAAGGAGGTTGCCCTAAAAAGAAACACCTGGAGAGAAATGCATCAATTACGCCGGCAAGAGCATTGCTCTTAAATTAAAAGAAGGGGTTACCAGCAATCACATTTTTTTATTACAAAACTCTTAATATCTTCGAAACGGCTTTATAGATTTTGATGCGGTTTTTTCTAAACGATTTGTATAACTAGAAAAGGTTTTATGATATATTTTAGTATCCTTCATGGCCTATTTCACTAAAGTGACTTAACGAATTTTGCGTTCTGGTTTTGTCTTTGAGGGTTTACTTTAAATCAAAAAGTAATACATTATTTGAAAACACTTCATCACTCTCTTGATTTTGATACCCATATTGCTATGACAGCGAAAAGATTTTTTTTTAATGTGAGAGAATATCGCTCCTGCTTTCCTTCCCACGTGACTTTTTGTTTTTTTTTTATTCTAAGGACACTTGGGAAGTTGCGACGAATCTTTTATTACCAGAATCATCAAAATCCATCCAGCCGTTTGGTTGCTACGTGGTAATAAAGGAAATTTCGAAGGAAGGATACATACATGGATCGCCAAACACATAACCCTCGCGGCACTCGGGTAAAAAGAGACATCGGCATCAACACACTGCATGCGGCCAACGACTCATGACCTCTACACGTTGGTTATTCGGTGATGATTAGCGGGGTGTGGCCGCGGCTAGTTAGCACGTAGCTTGGCACGTCCGCTGCGACCTCGCCTAGTGCCTCTTCGCCTGCAAATGTTTACATTTACTCCGACGATGATGGCCAGCCGTCGTGGCAGCGATTAGTTGCAAAATGATCGAGAATTGAGTTCACGGTCGCATGTTACCTCCGGGTGTTGCGCAAATCTATGGTGCATTTCACCGGTAGGTAAACAGCGATCTATTCAATCAAAATGTTTGAAAAGTACGATCATCTTACGAGTTTCATTCATCAGAAGCGATTGGATTCTTTAGCTCTCATAATCATACCTACCTACGTGTGACTCTACATTACGTTGAAATAAATGTTGAGAAACAAAACAAGTACCTACCTACCGTATGTATAAATATTATGTAACTTATGTATCTTTTCAATATACTTAAGAGTATTATTGTTACAAAATCACTAAACTTTCTAGGGATTATGCCACAAAGACCAACAATACACACTTAAAGTATTCACACTAAAATAACTAAGTTGACAAAGAAACACATTACACCTGCAACCAGAGAAGTAATGAATCCGACTTCTATCTGCATAGGTACCTTCTTAATAAGCACCTACCTAATTTCAAATAATAACAAAATAACTTTATTGCAATAACAAAATATGTAGTAATAACAAAATATGTAGTAATAGGTACCAGATAGGGTTTGTATATTAATTATCTTCCATATTCAACAAGCATGCAATAATTATGGATTTGTTATTCCCCTATAATATTCCCCTATAATACCTACCTATCTAATGTACTGTACAAAGATGCAGATAGTAATATTTTTTCATACATTATTACATAAATTATTTTACTATGGTTAGGTAAACCAAAGTAATTCCTAAGCTAAATTAACAGTAGTTTACAAGTAATTTATGAACATACCTAATATTTTTTATGCAAACAGATGGTATGATATGACTCGACGGACTCTATTGCTCTACTAGACTAGGCATAGGTACATTAGCATTACGTAAAAAGAAGGCTGGAAGAAGGGGGAGGGGGTGTGATGGCGTTTTGTGTATGCGCAAAACACATCTCCACCTTTTTCCAACGCGACCGACCACTATTTGTGTGAAAAGATGGTAATGATTGAAAACTTGTTCGTGAATGATTGCGGGTTCTATTTTATCTTTTTCTTCCGCTGTCTATGCTATCTTCGTAGAGTTCTAGTATTTGGTGTGGCACTGTTTAAAGTACTACTTTTTACATGGGGAACTTAACTTATCGAATAACCAAGGTGGAACGTACAAACATGCCATCTATCTAACAAGCCAAAACACTGTCTCGACGAAATATCAACCTTGAATTCTTGTAATACGATTGGTAAATTAACACACAAGTTAGCAATCAAATTATTGATGACCTATCGCACCTTAAATTTCTAGCCAAGCCAAGCGCGTGTTGGTTTTGCCATTATTAGTGAGTTCTGTATAACCATTTAATGATCAACCTCTTCTAGCATAATAGAGCTGGTAATTAGGTTTACTAAAGGTGTAGGTAATGTATAATATTTCTCCTATGAGGTGTACCAAAATTCAATTAGAAATATAGACATGACATAAGCGGTAACGTTACGTTATAAAGTTACATATAAGTCATATAATTATTAATTTTATGAGCCTCATGGCCTCATGTGAATATTTATTTAGGTATATAATATATTTATTTATTTCAGAGGTACATAAGTAGGTCATAGGTTTATTAGTGATATTATTATTAATAATTCATTCGTTTGCAACGGTCTGCAGATAGCTCAACTGTTTCATATGTATTTTGTATATTTTGTATAATTCATTTATTCAAAATCAACAAAATATATTTTTTTAGTTACAGATATTATTAGTAGTATTTTTAGTTATCCAATAACATTAATTTGTTTTCATACTTTCTGTGTCATGTTTTCTGTGAGATAAATAGAATGTATTAAATAATACCAAAATTTTTTTTTGTTTATCGACGAGATGCTATCACAAATCAGTGAACTAGTAGAAAAATGCGGCCTTCAGCCACGTCGATACGGCCCTGGGCGAACCCTGATCGGAAAACAAATCTTGGTAGATAACTAACAAACACAGCTGTTTATTATTCAACACGTAGAACCTTAATTACCAAATCGAGCATAAACAATATTTCAATGTCTTTGCACAAATTATTATTACTTTTGTATATTAATATTTATACTTGCTTATACATAGCCATTTTTTATATTTCTAAATAGCTATTTGCATGAATTACAATATGTATGTAATACGTGCACAATTGGCGTGGGTACCTTACCAACCTAGGTGTTGATTTATAATATTATACTGAGGTTTCACCAAAGAATAAAAAGAGCTATTAATTACACAAAATACCTACGCATAAAACAGTTGAACATCTACATTATTGTTCAAATTAATGCAAAATTGATACCAGAGAGAGATTCGCGACAAAATGTCGGTATTCCTGCAGATATGAGGCAATTCTCTTACTTGTCGGTCAGTTTAATTTCAAGGTTTCTGCACACATTTTATTGGTCTTAATAAATTGTCTAAAATAAATTGCCAAGCAAGGAGTGCGATAGTGCTTACGATAGTACCCCAATCTGTGCTAAGCTGCTAAAGATCTAATGGGGGATCACGCTCAATGTCTTACCTATTAATAAATAAATAAATAATGCTGGACAATCCACACAGCACTATCTAGCCCCAAAGTAAGCTATTCAAAGCTTGTGTTAAGGGTACTAGATAACTGATATATTTAATACATTATACTATACTTACATAGATAGATATTTTATTGAATTATATAATGTTTTTTATATAATGTATTTAAAAAAAAGTTTATATAAGTAGTATACCTATCAGCCATCTGGTTCCCATATCACAAGCTTTGGCTTAGTTTGGGGCGAGATAGTGCTGTGTGAAAACTGAAACAGCTTCACGACTTCGATCCCCAGGCACGGTAGATATCCCTTCAGATCTCCCAGTACCAAGTAGGTACTAATTCAAGATTCTTTGAGGATGTCTAAGGGGGGTAGTCAGAAGTACGTCCAAACATTACATTTGGCACATACCCACATTTTGCAGTAGTTAGTATTCCATACGTGACAGGTTGCAAGCCCATCGCCGCTGTTAGAATACTAACTGGTTTCCTCACGATGTTTTCCTTCACCGTGCTGTGTGAAATGTCCACAAATATATTTTATTTATTTGTATTATTTAGATACTGTCACACCCAAAGAGACCTAGGTTCATCAGCTATGCTACGTTAGTTACAACAATTTTGTTCCGCTCCGGTGCAGCGTTCTACAAAAACCAGCGCTGTAAATTTGCCTAGTCTTAGTGTTCAATAGAGGTACTAGAAACATATTATGATAGTCTTTTAAAGCTTAGAAAATACGGCATTGAATTAAATCGCTCGCGCCTATTTAGTAATGTATTTGGCGGAATCGGTAGGTAAGTCAGGGTCCAGATTCTGGGTGACCTTGTAATTTGAACTCTTGGCTTGTACATGTACCTACCTACCTACATTAGTCCGATATCCGGAATACCTTTATTTGGCATCTCTCAAGGTTTCACAAATTGATAATAAAATCGCGCACCTAAGTGGTCAAATAATCGATGGTTTAAAAATCAAACAATCGTAAAAAATCAAACAGCTTAAATAATAATAATCGAATTGTATGTAAATTACACACAAACTTTAATTTCATTTTTCAGTTAAAATTACCAACAAACAATAACTTTAAGTTTGGCCCTGACACTGAGACTTACAGAAAATTACAATTAATAGCTACAAGTATTAACAAAATGTACAAAATACATATGAAACCTTTGAGCTATCTGCAGACCGTTGCAAACGATCTAAAGATAGCTCAACTAATCCAAATCAGTGCCAATCGGAAGCGTCCCGAAGGCTTCATTGCCACGCTGAACGGCAGTGCTGATGCGCTGAGCCAGATAGTCACCAGCCCTCGGGTCACGCAAAGGTATTCATAATTCATTTCAATTCTTTAATGAAAGCTGATATTAACTTTATCACTGCCCACCACTGCGCATACCATTAGTGAGTAGGTCAAGTGCAAGTCGGCACTATATCTACCTACCTATCAAAATTAGCTCGTCATTTGTAAGACAACCACGAACAGTAGTAGCCATGAGCCACTGTTGCCTCAGAACCATCTAAATAAAACATTAAAAACTAACCTTTACTTCTGCAGACAAACAGTAAGCACCTCATCTTTGAAGATATTTAAGATAATGTAGCATCCGTCCACATGGTTTGCTTTGTTTCTTTTATTTGCTATCTTTGCTCTTATGAAATGTGCGCTACTCAAAAAATGGTTTCCCATTACCCAAAGGTTAGGTGGTAGATAATGCTATCCAGCATTAAGCTCGCCTATGTACATTGTATTTTTTTTGCAATAAAGAATTTTCTATATATTTATCTATCTATGGTACCCAGATAAAAAGTAGCTGAAATACTTTCCAGGCTAAGATCTATATTTATTCATAGTGGCATTAAGATCGGTTCAGCCGTTACGACGTGATTCAGTCACAAACATCCAGAATACGAACATCGGAACTACCGCATTTATAATAACTGATTTTTAGTAATAAAAAATAAAAGGTCTAAAAAAGATATCTTCTAACGTCTGTAATAGGTTATATTATAACAGGTTATAGCATACACACCTAACGATTTTGACATTGACATTCATTTCATTATAGTCCCTTTCGACATTCTCATTTGACTCTCTCGGGGCCCCACGAGCTAAATGAATCGAACTACGATTATTGAAATAACCAGTTAAATCGGGATAAACCTGACTTAGTTAATGGGGTTAGTAAAATATTACAAGTAAATTCTATTTCACTATATAAATTCATGATACCTCGAGCCGCTTTGAATAATGAAATACAGGTCTGTTTATCGATTCTTTGCAGCATTTACTCAAAAGAATTGTCAGATATACCTATTATATTATAAACGCGAAATTTTGTAAGTATGGATGGATGGATGTTTGTTTCTCTTTCACGCCGGAACGGCTGAACGGATCTGGATGAAACCTGGAAGAGAGGTAGATTATAGTCTGGAATGGCACATAGGCTACTTTTTATCCCGCGGGAATACCGGGATTTAAAACTACGCGGGCGAAACCGCGGGGTGCTACTAGTATTCATATAAGATGAGTTAGAGATAAGGTGACAAGCGGCACAACTTCCTGGCAGTCTTTCCTAGCAGAATATTTATTGTTGATGTAAGTATTTGAGAAGGTTCCGGAATTATAATGGTTTAGCTAGTGGCTTACCGTAGAGCGTTACTGTGTTTCGGTTTGTGAATGTACCTTACACACCGGTGTAATTACAGGCACATGAGACTTAATATGCCTCAAGTGTATGGACGCAATGGACGCGTAGGGCACGTTCTTAACGTGCGTGACTTACAATGCAATACTTATTTGATAAGGTGATGGTTACCACTTAACATCAGGTGGGCCATTTGCTTGTTCCATCAGTTGTTGTATAAAAAATACCTTAATAACTTGCAACGGTCTGCAGTTATCTTAACTGTTTCTTATGTATTTTGTATATTTTGACAACACTTGAATTCATTATAATTTTCTATGTACGGCCAGCTTATGTCATTTATTGGTTACAGGCTCTCCCCCACAGGCGCGTTCTTGCGATTTTGCGATATTGCGATATCTGTTTTCAGTACATTTTGTATTAGGACGTGCACGAAGTTACACACTGCTTGCTGTAATAATTAGTTTTTACTGCTATAATAAATTTGGATGCAGGAAAATCTAAACGCGCGTTATTATCTGTGTGGATTGTCCAGCATTATTTATTTATTTAATATCGCGCCTGTGGGGAGAGCCTTGATTTTCGCAATAATCGTATTATTACCATACATATATAATCTATAGGCACCTTATACTTAATCAAATTTTTTCTATGCAATTTCGTTGTCATGCGGCAATAAAACTAGCAATTTTAGATTACCATGGAAATAACGGAGGTACCTACCTATATACTTATAGAGCTATAACAAAGAACCTGTTCTGTGCTCATTATGATACCTACTCCTGATGACTCTCACGTTTACTTACCAATTATAAACTTTGTTCGCCTTGCCAAGCTGCTTCTGACAGTAATAATTATCTGCGAAGAAGTGAAACTCATGAGTGTCACAACCCAATGGGGTGCGACACGAGACGGTCGGCACAGAATCCTAGATTCTAGAACAACCCTCAGGTTTTTCTATAATCTCTTCTTCTTCTTTTATTATCCTTTGTTACGGGTTCAGTGGGTCTATATGGTCATGTTACGAACTTGGCACTGTCAATTTGTTAACGTGTAAGTCTATTAGAACATTAATGGCCGGTTTCTGGTAGCTAAATCAAACGTAATCGGATGTCAACTCACTTGCTCCTTCAGCTATTACTTCGAATTAGAGAGAGATAGCAAGTGACTTGACATCTGATTAGGTTTGATCAAGCTTTCAGAATCTGGCCGTAAGACTGAGTTACTACTTTACACGGAATATTCCTTGCTACTTTATCTTCTTCTCTCAGTTGAGCACCTCAAATGACAGACATTCGACAGACAATCTTGCCAGTGTCAAGTGATACCTATAAAGATAATACAAATTATTATGTAGTTAATTGCGATTCATTTCCCAGTGTTTTCCGGTTAAAAGATTTGCATAATGATTTTTATGCCGTCATTCGCTTTGAGGATAAGATCATTTGACAAAAAAATAAGTATAATTTTATTCAAAAGTCCAACAAAGCTCCATTCCAGTTTACGTTCTTTTTAGTATA
Source organism: Plemyria rubiginata (assembly GCA_963576535.1). Lineage (NCBI taxonomy): Eukaryota > Metazoa > Arthropoda > Insecta > Lepidoptera > Geometridae > Plemyria > Plemyria rubiginata. The sequence continues at coordinate 3,266,584 of OY754910.1, forward strand.
TAATGATGTTTTAGGAAAGTTCACACTATCGACGATCGTAGCCGTTTTATGGGATAGTTCGAGGCTTCGAACTTGTATGGATTTTTGAAAGGGATTTAGAAGAATGCATCAGCAACAATATTTATCGCTTTAAGGCGCGGGCCCACCGCGGTGCACGGAGAGGCTACGCACGTGTATTAAGCTTCGCTTTGTAAGAAAATTTATGTGGTTGTGTCCACTGCAACCCACGGAGAGGCTACGCATGAATTGACGTCATTGATACATGCGTGGCTTGCTCGAATAGGCGGTTACATAGCTCAACGCTGTCGACGTGGGTCTACGTTTCCACTGGAGTACACGAATATATGACCCACGACTATGTACAGCTCACTTATCGCAGCGCAGTTTTTTGACACGTGCTTAGCCTCTCCGTGCGCCGTGCCACGCTATACATAGTCGTGGGTCATATTCGTGTACTGCAGTGGAAACGTAGACCCACGTGGTCAAACAAATTAATACATGCAGCTAAAATGCGCCGCGTGCCCTTGCACAGCATGCGCCGCGGTGCGGTGGGCCCGCGCCTTTATGAAAACGTATTTTTTAAAACGGGAAACTCCGAGTTTCCCGTTGGAAAAGGAGTTGGAAAAGGAGTTGCGTTTCCATAGTACAATTTCATTGTTCACCTTGCAAAGTCGCAGTTATGGTAGCTACGATAAACTAAACAACCTTCCTTCCTAATGATGCGAAGGTAGTCAAAGCACAATAATTTGCTATATATAACCAGTTTATTGCATTTTACCTTCATTTATTACAAAAGCGAAAATTTTATCACATACTTTTAGGCCGGTGTCATTGACTGAGCGGAACGCCTCTGAAATAATGTTCCAGTGACTCACAATATTCATTACGTCTACACGTTGTACAATACAATACGTGTAGAATTTATAATAAATATGCCAATGTTTTATCAATCAACAACGTGGCATGTGGGTGCAAAAAATGCACTATTTATACATTTTATTACATTAGAACTGTTATACGGTACCTACGGTACGGTCATATAATTATCAGCTCAGGGTCGGATTAACCATGTTGGGGCGCATATATCATGTCATTTTAGGAGAACCTTTTTATATCATACTAAATATTTGCCTTGCTTTATGCAGTAGCGAATTATCTGCTTAGGTAAGCCTATTAGGTAATAGGTATACTTATATTATTATTACATTTATATTTGAGGCATTAAATATCTATGGATAATCTAACCCCATATCAGCCAGAAGTCTCCTGAACGGCATAGATAGCCCATAGATTTTCTAATCCCATAGGTTTTCCACAGTGACTATACTAGGTTAGGCGAATAGATGACCATCCAACTTATTGCCTATTATGATATGTACTTAAGTTCAAACGTAGATTCGACAACACGGTTTTCTTCGTCTGTACACATTTGAGGCAGCCTAAAGATTCGAGAGCTTTTTCAAGCTCTATGAAGATAGAGATAACCAAGGAATTTGAATACTACGTACATATCCCTTGGAGATAACTACTGTCACTTACGGTCGACCGTTATTGTATGAAAAGACCAAGGAATATAGATATGTACTTGTGTTCAAATTCCTTGTCTTGCCTACTGGTCTGTATTGAACAAGCATGAATAGTACAGATCAGTGATCTTGTCTAGCCTTAGACACCCTGGACTAGAAGGTTGTACCTACTACGATGAGTAAATGACAATGATGGGTGGATTTTCCGGCCTTGTCCTAGTACCCTAGTACGTACTTCAATTGTAGTTTTTTTTATGATTCACCATTCATGTCTATGGCCAATTTCTTTGAATTCCAACACCAGGAAAATTATCTTGATCAGTAGCATTCTAGCAATTATAGGAAATATTTATTGTAAAACAAGATTGGTTGAAATACGTCTTGTTAAACGACCATAACATAGATAAGCTTTTAATTCGGTAAATAATAATATCGTTTACTTTAGACTTATCCAAAACAGAGACGTAAATATTTTAGTAAACATTCTTAAACATATATTTAGTTTATATATGTATATAGATGTTACTTTAAGAATGAAATTATTTTAAAGTAAAACCCTGTTTATCCAAAAAAAGATCTCGAAAAGCTCGCGTCTTTTGCTAACTATATCTTCTCAGTGGATATTCATTATAGTAAAATGATACAAAATGGTACTACGACGACTGAATAATGATGTTGGGTGGGTTTCCCATTGTCCTAGTAGTATATGTACTAGATACGTATTTCAATTATTGTAGTTCTGGTATGATTCACCTTTTTTAATGTCAATGGACAACTTCTTTGTACTAGAGGAAAATCTTTTGTTATCAAGGACTTGCATACTTTAGTGGCATTTTCAGACTTGCCCCTAATTTACTCTGTAGGTCATACAATGGTGAATTCATACATGTATTTTTTGTTTTGATGTAGGTGCTAAGCAAGCTAGTTTTTACTGAATGTAGTGATCATCAAATGAAAGATAATTATCGGCGCCATATTAATTATTCAGCTAAATAAAATAATACCTAACATTAGTCTTCAAAATTATAATGCTAAATCTTAACAATGTTACTAGGTAGTAGGTACCTAAGAAGAAGGTAGTATTTTTCGCTGTTTGCCGAAATAAAAGTAGCGCGATGAGATCTTTTGGTCGCACGTATTAGTAGTGGTAGCCAATCAATAATACCGCGCTATCATAACGGTTTGTAAATAATATTTAGCTCGCTCGACATGTTTTGTTTCTCGCATGACAAAAAATGTTCAACTGAACGCTCCCTCGAATTGAAAATCTGTACTAATTAATATTACAAACGCGAAAGTTTGTAAGATGGATGGTTGGATGAAAGTTTGTCACTCTTTCACGCCGGAGCGGCCTAACCGATCTGGATGAAACTTGGCAGATAGATAGATTATAGTCTGGAATAGCACATAGGCTACTTTTCATGCCGTGGGAATACCGGGATTTAAATTTGCGCGGGTGAAACCGCGTGGGCGGAACTAGTATACTAGTACTATATCTGTAAAAATAAAAACGTATTATCATTATTAAATTTTATACCAAAATGTTGGAACAAGCAGATGGCCCACCTGATGCTAAGTGGTAACTATCATGCATAACAAAGAATTGCCTCCTAAGTCGTACTAACGTGCCCTACGGTGCACTGCTCTGCCTCTTTCAACTCAAGGCATCCTGCAGGCCTATTGGCTATCTTTTACAGTGACCGTGACTAACTGGCTTCGGTTGTACACCGAACTTTCATTCATTCATTCACGACGATGTCATCGAATATTATACGGCTAAGTTTAGTAATACTTTTTGATTATTACAGTACTATATTTTAGGATATTTTTGTTTTAGGCGGTTTATTACCTATAACGGCTTCGGTGCCTATCAATAAGATTCATTAAACACTGCCTCGGAGTAGTGTCTTTGACGAATAGGTAATGTCATCAATTTGTTGTCCACTATGCGTAGACAATCGCAATCTCTAGTCAAAATAGTGTTACGGTGACTAACAAATTGGGGTCGGTGACTGACGTTGACGATTCGTCAATATCAAAACACTTTGACGAGTGATCTTCACTAGGAGATATCCACCGAGATAGCCAATAGGCCTGCAGATCTAAAGCCTCATGTCCCTGTATACGATTAGACGTTTTAACCGGCTGAAGCAATTAGGTAATGATGTCACCTAACTTGTTAATCTTTGTGTCAACTTCATGCACTATTAACTCTTTCTTTGTTAACAGTGTATTTACCCACTACATCTTGGTAATTAAGCAAACGTGCAAGGCAAGAATGTAACTACAATTAAAAATTACCATCGTCTACGTCTTTTCCCACGAGACAGCCATTACAACAATGGGCTATATTTAGGCCTATTTAAGCTATATTTTTGTTATGTTAAATATTGGTAAACTTTCCTCACAGCATTATTTAGCCTAAATCTAAAAATATGGGAACCAGATAGCTGATTAATAATTATTTGGTTACTTACACAATACTAAATGAGTTTTTTGATTGAGTTAAAATTAATTATAATATAGTTTGCTCATAAAAACTTGTCAGCGAGCTCTATCGAGCGAAATCGCGCTCTACGAAGTCGTTGCGGTCAATGACACACACACAATCACAGTTCTACAAAGTTCAGCAAATGACAAACAAAATAAATCTAGTAATATTTCTCGACACAGCAAACGTAAAAAATGCGCGCAGCATTGTCTTGTCTGGGACACCAACAAGTTTTACGATTTCCTACTCGGCGTAGCACCTTCTACGCAGGCTCTACGTAGGTTCTACGGAACTTAAAATCAGGAATGGACGTGGTTTATCCCTGATTATGAATAAAAAAAGGTTTTAGTTGATTGTTTTGTCTATAATTATCCTATTTTTCAATATGCTCATAAACGATTGAGGGATGGTTAAAAGGTCAGTCTTCCTCATTAATCTTCTTTTTTTAAGTCTGATAAAAGTGATAAAGCATGTTTCAGAAAAAAATGTCAGCATGCACGTATATTGATTAGACTGGATGCATTTGGCAATGTTAGTCGGTACAAAGTACTAGATTATAATCTTGGTACACATTTTCTAGTTCAAGTTCTTATCATTCTGATTGTATTGATAACGCCTACGTACGTCAGCATAATTACAACACGTTCGCTATCTTGTCTGCTTTATCTCGTCAAACAGACACGCCTAAATAGGTCACAAAGTAGGTAGTCTAAATACCTTTACCTAACGTAGCCAGGCGAAGAATTATTGAAAAATGAGGAAATTAAAGATAACCATGTTAAAGATGTTGCCTTTTATTTATGGGCAATTGTGTTCCACTTCCTGTATTTATCGAGAGTGTAGCATAATAGACGGATGAAAATATCAGTGGCGGTAACTCATTCAACACTAATAAGTACAAATCGTACGCTGAGCGTAGCATAAGGCTTCGAACACACCTGCGCGTCAGTTATTCGGCAAGCTGGTGCGATGTGGGAGCGTCGAAACGTCCAAAGTAAACTTTGCCCAAGTAGTGGTCGCATATTGTGTACACAGCGCCATAGATGTATGGGTAGCGTCCAGCGCGCGGCAGAAGCTCCTGCTTCGCAATCGCTTTGGTCGCGCGTGTGGACGATCCTTAACGCATAAATAGGCAAACGCCTTTGGTATTTAAGATTAATTTACCATCAGTGCATTTTTTACCCATGCTCTTTACGGGAAGTAGATAAACCATGTTTTTTTTACTTCTTGCTAAAGGAACAAGCTGATTGCCCGATTCAACGATGTTTAGCAATGCGCTGTTAAATTTTTTTCGCTTTCCTTAGCAGTAAACGGAAACCATTCTATGGGCTAGATTATGTTAGGTATTATGAGGAAATCAGCCTTGTTTATCCGCTGGCAATGACCATGGAGATTCCACGAAGCATTGAATAGAATAGCGTCAGCCGTTAGATGGAGCATCTCGCCTTTGAATGGAATGGTAGTGCCTATGCACGCCCAGGAAGACTGGTAGAAAATGCTATTAGCATTAAGTCCTCCTAGCGTAGTGCTAGGAGGACTTAATGCTAATAGCATTTTTGTGTGAAAGATTTTAAATAAATAAATAAATACCTATGCCTAAGAAGCCATCAAAAAGGGCTATATATAGAAGTTGTCAACAAGTTTGTAGCCAAATACTTTTATGCTGGTCGCGTCGCGATTTTACTAATATTTTATAGCAAGTAGGTAGCTGGTTAGGTACCCTACGTTTTTTAGTTTATAAATACGCAACGATATGTAAGTAATAGCTAAAACGTTTCTTTGTTTACAGGTAAACTGCGAAGCCGCAAGTGACTCTTGAAGACCAGTAAGTTATTGAGGTAAGGTATTATATATCTAAAAGAAAGGAACAAGAAATCTCAATATGTAAGTTTACTTATCGATTTGATTTGGTTGTTGACTGAAATCCTGTAGGTTTTCTTGAGCAGTTTTGGTACCCATTAAATTATTAATTATTCATATTTCGCTTGTTCGCGGCCGCTTTCTAGATGGCCATAGTACGTCCGAATTCCTTTAGTTGATGACCTTGACCTTGACCCCAATAACACCTTGGTAGGTATGTCTTGCTATAAACGTAGCTACAGGTAGGTATCGGGTCACTGCTGGTCCATAGTACCTACCTACCTACCAACATAAACAATCACAACTCGCTCACTATCAACAATGCTTTGATAGGTAGGTACCTCTATGCAGAACTGCTGTGCAGTCAGAGTAGCAATTAATTGCGTTTATTAATTTGGATAGGTACGCAATGAAAGATACCATCGAAGTACTTACCTATAATAGGTACCTATTTACGTACCTACCTACTTAGAAGAGAAGAATCACTTGTCTTGAGAAGAATCACGGTGATCAAGTTCACCAAGAATTAGCAAGTTACAGTACCTACATAAACAATATAAGTAGCACGTTTAGGAAATTTTATTAGTACAGACCTTTTACATAGATATAATGACAATTTGATTACAGTAGGTTTAAACCTATACATATTAGTACAAGGAATTTTAATACTATGTAGTACCTTGTATTAGTAGGTACGCTCCTCTCTCCCTCCCTGGCCTTTTCTATGTTACGTACGCCAACCCACCCCTCAGATTATTGAACACCTATTCTGAGAACCACCCCAAGGAATTTAGATACCTAGCCCACCCCATCCTTAAATTTCAGTTAATGTCATGTGTCAACTGTCAATGTCATTATTGTCTTGCTCTCAGCTCATACCTCGCTCAGACGCTCAGACCCAGGATCGCTCAGTCAGAATTAATGAATCAGGATTGAATTGATTACCGAACGTACGTTTTCTTCTTTCGTTTTGTTCCGTCCGTTCGTTCGTCCGTTTCATTTCGTCATTTTCGTTACATTCTCTTTGATTTTCGTCTGACTGAGTGATACTAAACTAACGGGGCGACTATTTCCACCGACTTTTTTCTTCTTTCATTCGGTCTTTTTTCATATTTTGAACTTTCTGATTCGTAAAACAAAAATGTGAGCATAATTTCATAACTAATTGATATCTAAATAATGTTTATGCATGCATTGTCAAGAAATTATTATAAAATGATGACATTTTATTTAATGCACTTTAGCAAACATTTATATTATGGCGGTATAAATCTTTACTGCATTAGCTTTGAGAGATTCATAGAATTCAACATAGTTAGTATGTGGAAATGATGATGATGATCAAGAAAGTCGGTAGGAATAATATTATGATGAGTTACAGAATACCAGATAGTTCCATTTCACCTAAAAACTAGCAAACTACTGTGTTACACTTTTGCGTGACACAGATTCAAATCTAGTTACAATAAAAATATGCAACTTACGTACTTGCCAAACACAAACAAGTCAATGCCAGCTTCCAACTGAATTTCCCTAGATAGCTTAAAATTGCTAATTCAGATTAAAAAACGGGATACCTACTCAATTTAAGTTGGTTTATGACATTGTTTTGCAACAAAATAATCAACAGCACCATAATATTGTTATAATTTTAAGTGTTGTAAGGTGAAACCGCGGGGCGCAACTAGTTTACTATAAAGTCTTTGTTTATCGCTCGCCAGATGCACCTATTTCGTTAATCTCCTTTCATTCATCCTCTCTACATACATGCCCTTATAATCTTATAATAAAAATATTAATGAAAGAAGACGTATAAGTGAGTGTAGATAAAGGTTTATCTACACTCGCATACGTCGTCTTTCACTTCAAATATCTTTCTAATTATATTGTTTCTCACTCTATCCCTCAAATTCACTACCTACCTAACTATACATTAATATCAGCACTAACACTCCCATGCAAAGACAGTCGTGCCAAATAGATGAAAACAAATACTAACTAACGATAGAATACAAATAGTTTCCAGATACCTACTCTTATACATGTCTAGTGCCTGTTGTCTATTTCCAGCAGTCACTCTTTTTAAAATATCATTTGCATGCTTTCCATCCTTTTTCCTCGCATTTCCATCTTTCGTAAATAAAGTCCCTAAAATATAAATTGTCTAGTAGTAGTTATTTTTGGTTCTCTAAAGTAAAATAGCTGAAACTGACTATGTAGCCAATATTGGTTGGTTTTATTTTTAAAGGAAGTTGCTAATTACTTGTATTATAGGCAAACTTTGAGTTGGCAACATTTTTTGATAGCAATCAATAGCAAGTAGTTTGTTATTTGACAATATGAAATGTCAGTTTTGACAGTAAATACAGGATTTGTGAGAAAATAAGGCGGTAGATATAATACCTTCCCTAAAATAACCTATTTTCGTCATGAGATCCGATAAAAAATAAATTTATACCGATCTAAGTACTTAACAGGACTAATTTATCTGAGCCACTCAAAAATGTTTTGAGTATCTCTTTTCCTCTCGTCACCCAGGTAACGTAATTTAAAAATAAAAATAATTTATCCACTTCCCGTCACTTCCTTTTGATCCAGGATTTATTTTCAATTGTTTCCTTAGAAAATAGGTCTCAGATTCGATTTTGTTTTTCAGATACCGTCATAATGGCGTTAGTACTTCAGTATTTGAACGATATGCAAGTTTATATGGATAAATATGGAGGTAAGTAAAGCTGAATATATTACAGATATTACTATTAGCTAGTTCCTACCTACCTTGTAGGTAGTATTATAATAGATCCTTCTGCATTAGAATTAATTCTAAATTGACAACTAACTATGTAGTCATCCGGCCAGTTTGCAATACGAGATTAATTTCAGTGCTGTAGCCAGTAAGTACCTGATAACTGACATTGAATTACAATCAACCTAGTTGTTATATGTATCCCAGTTATAATTAGAACCAGATACATTGGTCAAATTAGCAGTAGGTAAGGTCTACCTACTGATATAAGTGTTTAATTATCAACCATTCATAAACAAAGTATTGTTGATATCCTTCATTCAGCTCGGCAAAACAATTCAGTATAGAATAGTATGTGACATGATTAATACATGCATCATCTTCTATTGTTCTACTAAAGCAACATTTGTATACTAGTTCATAGTGTGACATAATTATAGTACTGTACATTTACTAGCTAAGCTTCCAGTTGCCACCAGAAGTTATTTATAGTTGACCTGAATAATCTATGTCTAGAGGAGTGCTTATATTTTGATCTTTACTAACAATTTGTTTCATAAAATTATTGCAATATACCTACTTTTATAGGCACCTTTCTATTATTACACACAAAAATTTGCATTTATGTATGGTGTTGGTCAAGTGATTGATTATTATATGATATTATTTGTAATACCTCTTAAATCCATATATCCACCGAGCCATAATCACCATATATCTTTATGTTGCTTAAGCCTATGGTGTGATATTATAACCAAATTTAACTTATTTCAGACCCGAGGACAAATCCATGGTTCCTGATGAGTTCACCATTGCCTACATTATTAATATGTTTAAGTTATGTCTATCTAGTCAAGGTATGTTATTACACATTATAACTTAATAGAGATCTATTTGAATTAGTGTGAGTCCTACATCTCATTTGTATTTTTATTGCAGGTTGCCGGTCCAAAGTTTATGGCAAACAGAAAACCATTAGAATTTAAAAATATATTAATTCTATACAATGCTTTACAAGTAGTGTTCAGTACCTGGCTGTTCTATGAGGTAATTAATCTTCATTTATTCATTCTTACCATCCATTTTTATAAATTGCCTTTTGACTTAGTTTAAACCGGCACCCATATTAGTTACACCTACATATCTTTTTTTTATACCTATAAGACAACACCTTTAAAAAGTTCTACCAACAATCGGTGGTGGACGGCAAAAACGTAAAACGTGAGGTCACCGACCCCAACCAAGTCATTACAGGCACATGACATGACATGAGGCTTAACATCTGTATTCCTCAAGTTGATGGACGCAAGGCAGTGTGTCGTAGGGCACGTTCCTATCGTACGTGACTTACGAGGCAATGCTTTGTTATAGGAGATGGTTACTACTTAACATCAGGTGTGCCATCTGCTTGTTCCATCAGCTAAGTAGTTGTATAAAAAAAAATTGCAATAATTTGTTGGACGCGTATTTTTATGATTTATAATCTATATTATTGAATCTTTAAGTAGTTTTTTGTCCGTTATCAGTAATAAATTATTCTATTGCGTGGGCGCCGGGTTTAAACTGGCCTTAAATTTATACGATTTGTTTTGTCATTATGCTTTATCTTATTTACCTGTGGCATGTTTAAATAAAATAAAATAATATATTGTTTCAAGAATATAATGAAGCTTAGGCCAGCTCTATGTACCTACATCCTACTATTACCTATTACAAACGCGAAAGTTTGTAAGTATGGATGGATGGATGGATGGATGTTTGTTACTCTTTCACGACAGAATGGCTGAACGGATATGGATGAAACATGGCAGAGAGTTAGATTATAGTCTGGAATAACACATAGGCTACTTTTTATCCCGTGGGAATACCGGGATTTAAATCTGCGCGAGTGAAACCGCGGGGCGCAACTAGTTATATATAAACTAAGCAATAGTATACATATATTTGTTTTTGAATTATGTATTTTCTACAGTCATACTTAGTTTATTTAGGTAAAATTTTTAATTTCCTTAATTAATACATAACAAAATGCACTTAAAACTTAGTGGACCGACGTGTTCAGAGCGATTAAAATTAGATCAGATTTAAATATCACATGTAACTGATATATTAAATCTCGCAAAGCGTGCATAGACCTGGCCTAAGATGACACAACTCCTTTACATCTGCAAACGGATTTGCTCGTGTTTTACCTAAATAGATAGCGTATTATTGTTCCAAATCAATATTTATATTCCAAACTACATTTAAATCAGTTCAGTCGTTATAGGGTAGCCGCCAGTTAATTTTCTGCTATGAACATTACAGTAGGTGACTATATCAATTATTATTATGCTTAAGTTACAAAATATATAATTTTATTGAACCATAATTTTATTTCTGTAAAGATTTTCAGTAACTATGGTCTGCTTCACTTATAGTGGTCAGGTAATTATGATCTTACTATCTTTTATGAAAAAAATTAATTCCTTGCCCAAATAATTTAATCTAATCAAATAGAGGTGATCTTCAATTATACGTAAATAGTGCTTCTCTTTTACACATAATAATGCCTTAGCTAGTTTAATTAACTTTTGTAAAAAAAAATATGTAGCTAAAAGTACTTAGTTCATTTGCCTCACAAAAACTAAGAATATTTTGATGTGCCATGCCTAGAGTTTGATGGGGGGCTGGCTGCACCATTACAGCTTTCGATGCCAACCCGTGGACTACTCAGACAGTCCGATGGCCAAAAGAGTAAGTGCAAGGCCCTGCATTACCCGCGGGCACGGGTTTCAGACCGGAACTAACAATATCGCATGTGTAAATAGACATCTATTTTTTTCAGGACTACAATTTTAATATCTCCTATTCATGGCGATGATGGTGCTACTTATTTATAATTAAGTAGTTTCTAATTAAGGGATAACTAACTTTATTATATAGATTACATTGCTTAAAAATTATCATACACATTCGACAGCGATTAACACAGACCTAGTAGGTATAGACAAGTGACGTAGCAGAGCACGACTACGCCATGTATGCAAATGAAAAGGTTTTGAATAGTTTGCTCACGGGCCCGGTGACGACATATTGTTTCAGATCGGCGTCTCGGGCTGGTTCACAGGCAGGTATAACTTTCAATGCCAGCCGGTCGACCACTCCAAACATCCACAAACAATGAGGGTGAATTATTTTATATATCGTTCCCACATCCCCATAGAGGTTTCGTTCGATATTATGTTCATCTCGTGTGTTTTCACTCTCATAATCAAATCCCAAAAGGCGGCCCACAATATCGTACCTACCTACCGTTTCCCAGTTTGTTGTCATGCATGGGATGGCCATGCTTCATGCGTTACATACGCACTTGACGCCTTCAGTCGGAGTTCTCCGATATTTCATGCAATTTAAGTGTAATCACACATACCGTCGAAATTAGTCCCGTCTCGTCCCTATTCAATAACATTCACGTCACGAAATCCATATCATTGTTAATTCCATACGACACCTCACTCACCCCTCAGCCATTCCAATACTAAAACTAAAGCCATGCCGCCATGTTCTGAAGTCTAAAGAAATAATACGAATTTAGTATTATGTCGATTAATAGATAAAATTAAATAATCAAAAAGAAAGGATTTCAGATAATGTTCAGCATGAGTTACAATCATTCGCCAAAAAATCCATTTAACATCATTAATCATAATACATATTTGAAGCTTGATTTTAATTCGTTGATAATCATTTGTAAATAAACTATCATAATCCCTAATTGATATCATCCAATTGCATGATTAATTGATAAAATTTTGATTGACAGAATATCTACTAAATATAACCATGACAAGAGTTTTAAGATAACCTATCTCGAATATCCGAATTACGATGCTTTGAAAAACTGTTATTGAAATAGTGTAGCCTACCAAGTTTATCCGATAATTGAAAACGGCTGAACAAAATAAATGTAAATGAAAGGCATTTTTAAATACATTAGTCAAAGTCAAAAAGTATTTAATTTTTATTACCTAGTCCAACGTCAATTCAAAAGGTTAAGCAAAAGCGAAAACTAAAATGGAAAGCGTGTATTGTGCATAAATAATGCATATTTTTTCAGTCTTGTAACAGGTAATACAGAACAAAGCATACCTACTAGGTACTTAATGTACATTTTATATCTAATACGTACATGAAACCAGTTCGTAATTGTTTTCAATACGATTGCATATTCCTTAGGAATTAAGTACTTAAATCACGTTATAAAGTTGTTATACACTTGTCATGGTTCAAGGGTCAGTTGAATTTAAATATAGTTATTGGTGTGTACCCACCCACCTGATGTACCTAATTTATTTCTTACGTTGTTTTTGAAAATTTTCAGATGGTTCATGTTTGCTGGTGGTACTACTTTTCGAAGTTCACAGAATTTTTTGATACCGTAAGTATAATATTAAGCTGTATAAATAAATAATCAAGAGATAAGATTTAATTAATCAACTGACGTACAAAGCGTACTAATGACATCCGTAGCCGAATCCGTTTTACGCACTGACCTGTATTAAACAAGTACGCGGTTTTACGTTAGCTACGAGTATCTAGGTACTTAATTTTTCGTAGGAATTCAAAACACGTATCCTGTTGGTGAAGCATGCTTATCCAGAGGTGATTGTATGTCATAATAAGTCAAGTATGTAGTGCCTAGTGTAAATTTTATTTTACATTTTTAGTAGGCAATTCCACTTAGGGTAATAGGTATAGTAGTCCAGTCGGGGCAGACATAAAACTAGCCTGAAATAGAAAAAATTCCGGGGAGCGATTTTTTATTTTAAACGTCGGGGGGGTGGTTGGAAGTATAAATCTCGATTTTCGAACTAATCCCGGTAGAGGGTTCGCCGCCATCTTGTTTTGAAGTAAAATTTTTTCGTTTTTCTGAAATAACTCGTTAATTTTCAACTTTAGAGCAAAAATGGTAATGGCAAAGTTGTTGGAAATTTAATTTCTCACAAATTTCTGCAAATATTGATCCTAGCGTAAAAATGATCACGACCAAACTTAAAAAATTTACCTATAGGTAAAATTCCATTTCAACAACCACCTAGGCATTGAAATTATTTGTTCACGTTTATGAAAGAATAAAATAGCCAAACAAATTATTACGTAGACAAAAATAACCCGCTTGCGCAGGTATTGTTAATTGATTGGTTTAAAAAAATCTTTTATACAAAATAAATCACATTTTTTGCATTTTTTTAGCTTTGCGGAACAAGTTTGATTAATTATGTAATGAAATCGACAACAATAACAAATGATATTTCCTGTTACGATGAGACATACCTATTATAGGTACCTACCAACTAAAATGCCCACGCAACTCAGGTTGCGAGTTTGCATATAATCAATAATCAACTATGTTGGTTAGGTTACTTATCTAATATTAGAACGCCTGCGACAGATAAATTGAGGAGGAATAGGTTAACAACATGGTATAGGAATGTCATGGGATGGAAGTCATATTACGAGAAGAGTCCTATACATGAATGTGGTGGTTTTAGAAAGAGAGGCAGGTCAAAGTCAAAAAAAAAATGACGACCTCAGTGGCGCAGCGGGCGAGAGTCCGCCTGCGACGCTAGAGGTTGCGGGTTCGATTCCCGCCTCGGAACATATTTGTGTACGATCTGCAGAAATTTGTTCCGTTGGTCTGGGTGTTTATGTATAGTAAAAAATATCTATCTATGTAAGCATATAATGTATTAAATATATCAGTCATCTAGTACCCATAACACAAGCTTTGAGTAGCTTACTTTGGGGCTAGATGGTGCTGTGTGGATTGTCCAGCATTATTTATTTATTTATTATTTATTTAAAGAAAAGATTGATGGAATGTGTGATAGCTGCCATGATTAAGAAAGGAGTAAGCACCGAGATGATGAATGATAGAGGAGAGTGCGGAAGAAGAAAACCTGTGTGACCCCACTGAATAGAATAGAATAGTTTTTTATTTAGCATAAGTAAAATACAGTAATTAACACAAGCCTGAAAAAATAATTAGAATGAGGGTAACATTATAATATTTTTTGCGGCACAAGATGATTGTGATACTTAAATAAAACATTGTGTTCATTTGTTTTGCAGTTCTTCTTCGTCCTGCGAAAGAAGTTCGATCATGTGTCAACGTTGCACGTGATCCACCACGGAGTGATGCCCATGTCTGTGTGGTTCGGAGTTAAGTTCACGCCCGGCGGCCATTCCACCTTCTTCGGCTTGCTCAATACCTTCGTACATATTATAATGTACAGTTATTACATGCTGGCGGCTTGCGGCCCGCACATGAGGAGATACCTTTGGTGGAAGAAATACCTTACTGCACTACAAATGGTGAGTTCACTTCATTTCTTTCTGACATATCTTTTGACATCTTTTGTCCACAATACACGAAGGTCTGGTTCACATTTGTACTGTTATTTTAATGTGCAATAAAATATTTCCTAATCTATCAATTTAGTTTAGATGCTAGTCTACATGCTAATAAATAACCCAACCTAAACCATATAACACGAAAATCTGTGTCATAAAGAACTCAAAAACAACATGATGGTTAAGTTGGCCAATCAGATACCTCTTTTTCCCTATGATCATATTTTGTCTGTGTAAGAGGTACCTTACCTCTAATTTTTCTTCAATGGTAATAATTCTTCTTCAAAGGGTGATATTTTTGTATAGACAACCAGACGTACAGGTAGGTAGGTATGTTTATACCATTCATTAGTGTAATTGCGTATTTTATCTAAGTATGAGAAGTGCGAAACGATTTGACGTAGAGTATGGTCAGCGCTTAGGAGATTTTTACGTCACCAACACTAGGCATGATCAAAAGATGAAGGGCCTCAAATCTAATAAAATAAGTCTTTAGACTACGCAATACCTTTCCTTCAAGCATTCAGCATTGACTTTGGACACGTCTGTTGCAAGGATAATCAACTTAATTATATTCTTATAAACTGCCTCAACCACTATTAATTACAGCTATCATTTATTTAATTATAAATACCTACATCAATCTATTATCTATAGATTGTTCATGATGATAGTTATGTTTCATCGTTCAAAAATGTTGATTAGTGTTTCGTGGTTAGATAGCATCTTTTATATCTATTTCATGCCTTAGCCTATTAAGATACCAACTCAAAACAGAAACAACTGTATTGTGTCATGTCCAAGTAATTATTTTTATCTTGAATACAGCATTGATTACAAGTAGTAACTATTTATCAGCTAGATTCAAATAAGAATTTACAACAGAGTTCTGAGATTTACTTTGCAGAATTTGCAAATATTTGCTCTATCTCTTGTGGTTACCGGTCGCCTTCGTTTGAACTTCATAATTTTCATGTCACGTTTGGTGAACGCTGCGCGCTGTCATAACGTTGTTTTCTCGTCTTTTAGATTTCCCAGATGTGATACAGACGTGATCCTAAAATATTATGTTATTTAATCTATAGTTACTTACTAAGATTAGAGAGGAAAGATTTGATTGTTTGTATTGAAAAGGCTACGAAACTACATACCGATTTAAAAAATTTTTTCACCGTTGGGAAGCTACACTATCTCCGACGAGTATAGGCTATAATACCTATATTTTCAAAAAAAATAGGGATCCTTACTACTCCAATTTATGGCGTAAACAATCCGACATAGTACCTACAGACAAACGCGAAGACACTTTATTATTGTACTAGTTGCGCCCCGCGGTTTTAAATCCCGGTATTCCTACGCAATAAAAAGTATGTGCTATTCCAGACTATAATCTCTCTCTCTGCCAAGTTTCATCCAGATCCGTTCAGCTGTTCCGGCGTGAAAGACTAACAAACATCCATACTTACAAACTAATAAAAACTATAATAGCAGTAGGGTTAGTAATAATTATTTCATACATTTCAGGCTCAATTCGTGGGTATAATGGTGCACGCGTTCCAACTTCTATTCATCGACTGCAACTACCCGCGCGCGTTCGTCTGGTGGATCGGAATGCACGCTGTCATGTTCTTCTTCTTATTCAAGGACTTCTACAACCAGTCCTACATTAGGAGGGAAAGGGTAATTATACACAACCTACTAAACCTAACCTAAGAAGTCGCTTTCAGCGATCAGGCGGCTTTCCACAGCAGGACTAATGCCCGCATTATGTGAACATATTGTACATTGAGTCTAGACAAGGTCCACTTACTGATTGCGGAAAATTTTATGAAATTATGTTAGCTTAACACGCCAAACGAATATAATTTTCTGTGGGCTATTTTAAAACATTAGGAAACTTTTCCGATCGGAGACGTCTCATTCTTGATCTTGTGCTTATACCTAATTACAAATAAGATCGAATCTAGCATTTCCGAATATTTTTAAATAGTCCTGCTGGTTTCAATGTACTTAATACGACCATTTATTTTATGGACTGTTCAATCCCCAGATCCGCTCGAAAGCGCCTCAAACCGAGACGACGGAGATCAAAGACAACGGTTACTACAAGAACGGCTCGCTGAAAAACGGCTTCAGTAACGGCCTTAGCAACGGAGCGATGCCGCGCGCTCGCACCGTGCTGCCAGCCGGGAACTGACCCGGCCGAGGCGGCCCCATCCATTCCGTAGTATTCTGTGATTCGCCTCAAGTCACGGGACACTTACATTTGAGGGCAATTGGCTGATACGTTTTGTACAAATTGATTCGAAATTGCTATTTTCACCGCGCTTTGGTACAATGCAAGTGACATAACATGCTAATTAGAAATTTTAATGATAAAGTTCCTTAATTACATTGTAGAATGTATATTCATTGTGGTTTCCTTAATGACATCCCATACATTAGAATTGTTTTAGGAGCTATGGAATGTCATTGGGATACGACCACGCAATTGACT
Organism: Plemyria rubiginata; assembly: GCA_963576535.1. Classification (NCBI taxonomy): domain Eukaryota; kingdom Metazoa; phylum Arthropoda; class Insecta; order Lepidoptera; family Geometridae; genus Plemyria; species Plemyria rubiginata. The sequence continues at coordinate 3,284,100 of OY754910.1, forward strand.
TCATAATATATATATCCGATGCTACCATACTCAAAGATACTCGCCGTTATTTTTCTTAAAAAAATTATGGAGTATATTGGACGGGTGTACATCTGTGCTACGGAGCTAAGCATCATGAAATTATTTGACCTAATAAGCTATTTCCGCGAAGCAAACCACACGCATTTTAGACGAGACTTATACAATGACAATAATTTTATAATGGCTTGCAGCTTGAATTTATGGAAGTAACATTATGCTAACAATGCGCACATTAAAAGGTTATCGAATATAATTTGTATACAGCGTGGTCACAAGTTGCCTTGAAACGTGAACCTGTGGGACGGTGTTGGGAGCGGGCCGGCCGGGCCCGTGCTAGCCCTAGTTATGTAGAAATGTGATTTATCTAGTGTACATACGGTTAGGCGGTATCGATGGTGTACATTTTATTTTATTATTAACGTACGGCTAGATTTGTGATCGCATAGCGTTTTATTATCTTTAGATCTAGTGATGTTGCTTTTAGAAAATAAAGAGACCTTTCTTTGTACGGTGCTTGTATATTGGACTGTTCGGGTTTTTCCTAATGAGCTTGTAAACATTTTTTCACAAGTTTAATCTTTTTCATGGTTGCTTGAAAGAGCACATGAAATCTGCCACCGAAAAATATATACTAAATAAAGTATTTTTGTGCCTTGCCATACAAAATTATGTACATAATGCTATTTTTATCATTTTTAGATGAACCGAGTGCAATTGTGCATAGACTACTAATATAAACTACATAATTTTGTATTTTAATATATTGTTATCTTTGTGACTTTTAGAATTATATTTTACAAGCTCAATCAAATAGCAGCATTTGATAAGATACCTACTGATTCTTAATAGTTTACAATAAATTAAATCTAAAAAAACGCAACAATTGATTTGATGGTAAGCTTCCCGCTATGTCATTCCCTACATCTCTGGAACAAATGTGAACTTTTAAAACCCATTTCACTAGCCTAGACTATCAATTGTAATAGACCTACTTTTACCAAAGGTGCTTTGAGTAGAGTGAAATAGTGGAAACTACCAACTTGATCTAAACCTTGAAAATAAGATTTTTTATAAGCAAATTATAATGGAATAAGCATTCCTACAACTTCTTAAATGACAATGGAATAAACTAGGTAGTTAGACTAAATTTTGTTGTATGTTACTACTAAATGTCAAAGCTGACTTGAACAACCTTAATTATATTCCTTGTGGGCAACTAAAGCAAAATATTGTTTGCAATCTTAGCAAAATGTTTAGACAATTAAATACTGCCAAGCAGTAGCATTGACACGACGCCCGCCGCTCAGTGGACTGTCGCAGATATGTGTACCGCGTACACAATTGTCTACTTATTAAGTATGTACAATCACTATGTACTATAATGTATATTTTGTACTCCATTTTGATGTTCAATGTAGTTTAAGAGTATTTTAGACACAGAGGTTGTGCTGGTTATTTATTTTATTTTTATTTGTTTTATTTATACCAAACGGGTTTTGTAGCAATAACATTCGAAGATCTTCCTTTTGTTTAGTCTTCCGTTTTTCTTTGTACTTATTAAATTAAAGGTGCTTGTAGTAATCCGATCAAAGATCTGCTCTGAAGCAGGCAGTCATTAGCTGATGCTCGCCATTTTGTAAATACACACAGTTTTATCAATTGTGGAAATCAATTAATGTATGTATCTACTGTAATTTTTATACAAATTATGCAATTAAATAATAAGTATAATAAGAATCCACCTCTTTTATTTGTTTTATTCACCTTACAAACAGTAAAATATTCAAACTTTTAGGTTGCAAACACGGTAATATACTTAGGTATTCTTAATGATAAAAACAGTCTCATATTTACACAAAAATTGTTGCTAAATGCTTATATTTTAACCTATTAACTATTTGTAAAAATAACTAGGGATAACAATTTAACGAAACAGGTCAGTTTTTAAATTCTTTTAAGAAATTAAGTACATTGCTAGCCTATCACATAGGGCCTTACTACAAAACGGTGTCTAACTTTAAACAGTGTCTAAAATTAGCGCTGTCTCTGTTTGCCATTACGCAATGGCAAGAGATGTCAAAATCTTGGGCAGTGTTTAACGTTTGCCTATTTTTTTGTAGTAAGGCCCATAATGTCAATTTAAACAGATTTTGCACAACGAAATCCTAAGTTTCCGGCGGAGCTATCCTCGGTGTTGTGTGAGCGCGCCGAACATCGGTAGCGATAGCAATAGGAGTGATGGCATAAGTAGGAACCTCCTTTCTTCACTTTCTCTTGAGGCTTAAAAAAACACCAGAAATCGAATAAACTTTTATACTTTCCAACTCCACATGCAATGCAAGCACATAAAACAAAAAACCTTGTAAAGGAAAAAGCAAGTTGCTTGTTTGATTGTGTAGGTATACAATAAACTAGGTTTCTAGATAGATATACCCATGTGTTCTTTTATGATTATCCATTAATCTAGACAAGTTGTCATTCATAAACTTAAGTTTATATTAGCCATTTTATTATAAACAATAATACTAGGTATACGATACAGTTGCATATTTATTATTCTAATGTATGAAATCATTGGCAGAAAGGCTACTGGTTTAGCATGTTAAGAAATAAGGAGTGGCAATACCTAGCATCAATAATATGGCGTATCTTTTATCATTACTTAATTTGTATGACATTGATAAATGGAGGCTTGATTTATATAATTGATAAAATAAGGCCTATTAAACTGAAGCTCAGAATTATGCAAGTCCCTAGGATAGGATCTTTTAGTTATAAATGACATTATTTGATTGATAGAATGACCAGCATTTAGCTATGACTACCAGTATGCTATGTAGTTGATTTAAGTTGGGCAATTTAGCATTTTATGTGTGACATTAAATAATATTTTGACTTGGCTCAGACAACAACCTACTTAAGTGTTTGGATCTCATCAAGAAATCTCAGTCCAGGGTGAACCACTTGCTACTTGTATAAGCACAAAGGCAACTTTTATAGTGTGTTAAGGCCCATTTACACGATGCAAGTTTTTTGCCTGTTGTATACAATAATATTACAGCAATTATTGGCTGGCATCGTCTATACAACATGTCACATTCTTGCTATAGTAGGCAATTATTGCATTCAAGACTGTCCCTGGTATAAACAGCAAGTACAATAATTTGTTACTTATGCAATTTTAGTATTCAATTGGATGCTCAATTTTTTTATTTTTGTTTGGTATTTCCATAACTTTGAATGCTGCTAGTGCAGCATTAAGTGCGTCACGGTTCTTGTAATTAAAATTTTAATTGTGTAGGTATCCGATAAATCTCAATAAACTTTATTAAATCAGCAGAACCGAATTCTAAAATAGGTATGAATGAAAAATTCGACAACGCAAATACGAGCAATACTTGAACGAACGCACCAAAAAATTGTACACGCACATACAAGTCTGTGTTTAGACAAAGTAAGACTTGAAAACAATAATCTCCTCAACATTATCGTATTGGTGTAAACAAAAGACAGCTGCAATTATTTCTTGTCAAGATTTGCATTCAATAATTGCATTCAACTTTTTTACTAGTATCCGCATGTAAACAGTTGCTTGCAATTCTCGAAGGTCATTATTGCGCTTCATTTATTGCATTCAATTATTGCTCTTGTACGTACAAGAAAATGGCATCATGTAAATGGGCCTTAAGGGGGTAATAGGCGAGCAGCAGCTAGTTTCGTGTTAAACTTGTCTGAATATTAGGTAACTTTTTTTTATACCTTATGTACTACAAAAAACAGCTCAATTTTTTTATTTAATGTAGCAATATTTGGCGCTATCTATTGCAACAAAACATTAACTTAGTGGAAATACAAACCTTATCATCAGCCCAAGAGTTCTGTGTCCATTCCCACACATTACCAGCCATATTATGAAGTCCAAAATCATTAGCAGGATAAAAATGCACGGGATTTGTGCCTATGAATCCATCTTTAGCTGAATTGTGATGTGGAAATGTTCCCTGCCATATATTTGTCCTGAAAACACATGAGCTGTCATTATTTTATTTTAAAACATGGTTACATAACATGTAAGTGATTCTCACAGATACCAGCAGTCACCAGAAAAAGCCAGCATCATTGAAGATTTTAGAACTTTACTCACATGTGCTTTTTGCCTGGGAATAGTTTGTCTCCCCAGGGATATTTAGTGTCCTGGTGCCCCCCACGACAAGCTGCCTCCCACTCAGCCTCGGTCGGCAAACGTGCTCCGCGCCACTTGCAATAAGCCTTTGCATCTCTCCATGATACATGGATCACAGGATGATCCATTATATCTAAAAACATTAGAACATAGGTACATTAAGTATACAACTGAATTCTCCTGGAAGGGAGCAAGACCTAAAACAGAAGTCCTTGTGACTTAGTGTAGGTTCTGTCATATAAATGATTGGGTTGGCTATAGCAATCCTTGGACCTGGGTTGAGGGTTAGGGGTTATGGTTATGGGGGTTGCAAGTGGCCGTACACAGCAATTCCTTCCCTTGAGTACTTTTGTCTAGGAGATGAAAAAATGTAACTTCACTTTTTCAGTTGAATTACTAGTTTTCCTAGGTATTTTTTTTATTATGTTAAGAAAATTGAAGTAACAATTTTTCATCTAGACAAAAGGACTCAAGGGAAAGACTTGCCATCTACCCCTACTTGCAACCCCCTATCCCCAACTATCATCATAAAAATACACTAGATTATATACCCTTGATATCAGAGTCTGGGCCATATGGATGCCTCCAATCTGCTCCCTTCACTTTGTACCACCACTTAGCTTGTACCACACGAAAGTCTTTCAACTCCTCCTTGTAAGTGCTATTTAAAAATATTCCAAATACAAAACTATCTCCAAAAGACTCAGCTTCAGTCCTATAGTGTGTTTCTCTAATGAAATTCAAGTATTCCTCGTTGGATACCTCATACTTGTCTAAATAGAAGCTCTCTGTTCGAATTATTCTTTTGGGTCCTTCTGCATCATTTTCAATAATTATATCATCAGTTCCTAGTTGGTATTCTCCACCAGGTACTAGAACGATTCTATCAGCAGTTTCGATACTATTCATAATTATTTCTACGTCTTCTGAAGAACACTGATCTTGGGCTATTGAACTTTCTAAAAGGTTATCATTTTCAATTTTTTTTACGGTTTGTGAACGGTCAGCGTTGCAGCTACAAGTAGTATCTTGATTGTGTATTACTTGTAAGTGCAGAATAAGGTAAATTAAACTGATTTTCAACATTTTAATTAGCAGCATAGACCTGACGGAACAACAAAACAAAACAAAACAATAAAAACTTGACTGACAATGTGACAATGACAATGACAAATACATTTGTTAATCGTTTGACAACAGCTGTTGAACATTCGTTGCCACAGAACATAATTCGTTGCTCTCCGTGCGTTGGAAAGTAAGTCTACCTCAAAGACTTTGTACTTATAAGTACAAAGTCTTTGGTCTACCTACTTTACCACGGGCATTTTATTTTTATAAAAGCGCCATCTATCTGTCAGTAGCAATCATCCAGACGTGGTCTCAGACCTATGAGATAAGAAAATGTTTCAGACGTTATTTAAAACCGAAATCATGTATTGGATTGGCCAAGGAATGGCTGACCTAAGGAGTATAATCACCTTTCAGCTTTTGGTCAGCTTTCTGCGTCGTATGTTGTGGGTTCGATTCCCACCCAGTAAAAAAACATATTTATACTACACCTGCTTGGAAAGTACCTTCAAATTCAATTTTTTTTTCAAATTCAATTTATTGAATAACTGTATAACATTACAGACATACCGCGTCAAATTCGTTATACAAGTTAAATTAAAACTATTTACATAAATTAAAATGAGATCAAAATTACTTATACCTACTAAAAATAAAACTTTGCAACAAAAAACACATTTTTACACAACAACACTTAAGTACTTAATAAAATTTAAATAAAAAACCAATAACATCTGCTTCCTAGTAAAATTAAATGTATGAGACTAAACTATTTATAAGAGAATTGCACAAAATATTACACAGGTAGGTATTTAAAATACCAACGATAAAGCGGAACACTTACACACATACGTACTGTATATTTACACAATAATTATTATACTAAGCAGTTTCACATCTCCAGGGACTCACAAAAATTCAAACTTATACCCTCAATGACTTTCCATCCATCCGCAAACACGTCAATCTGACCTTGATACTTTATCAAATTTACGGTAGAAAGTACGCCATTGCATATCGAACAAATATGCGGGGAGAAAACGCATCTGAGCGGGTGAGAAAAGTGTATGAAAATCCATTTCTTACGTGGTTTTTCTTTTTTAATTTTGGGTAAGACTATGCGCCACGCCTTTTTCTGCCGCCAAGCAGCAACGCTGTGTTTCGGTTTGAAGAGTGTGGTCGCCGGTGTAATTACAGGCACATGAGGCTTAACATCTGTATGCCTCAAGTTGATGGACGCAGGACAGTGCATCGTAGGGCACGTTCCTATTGTGCGTGACCTACGGGGCAATGTTTTGTTTATAGGTGATGGTTACCACTTAACATCGGGTGGGCCATCTGCTTGGTCCATCAAATCAAATCAAATCAAATCAAATATTTTTATTTAGGACACAAACTTATGGTTACACAATGCAATACAAAATAAGTAAACAGTAGTTTGTAATAGTAACATCGTTGTTATTTTATAATGAGAATCGCTATGAACCGGACTAGAGAATCTGTGTCCCGGTTCGTAGCGCCCGCCGACGGATAACAGTTAAATAATAATAAAATAGAATATGAGTTGAGTAGTATGTGTGTGTGTTTGTAGTGTGCTTGTGTTTGTTTAATAGTATGTATATGAAAATACGGTGTGTTTTTGTGTGTGTGTGAGTGTGAGTGTAGAGGGTAATGGATGCGAAATCATGTAGTGTGCGTGCGTTTGTTTGTAAGTATGTAGAGAATAAAGTGTGTGTGTGTGTGAGAGTTTTAAAGGTTTATGGATGCGAAAATGAAGGTATTAATATTGCAAATGTTATTACTATTACTATTTTAATATTACTTTGCTATAGAAAATAACTTTTCACTATCATCATAAGATTTCCCTAACAGCCATGCCTTTACTGTGTGCTTACAGTTAGCCAAGTTTAATTTGTTGATAGATAAAGTTTTATTTAATTTGTTGTATAAATAGATAGATAAAAATTGAAATTGGTGTTGCATAAATGTGGTTCTACAAGCTATGTTTAAAATATGATCTCTTCTCTTTTTGCGTGTATGGGAAGGATGTAGGGGGATTTTGGAATGAATTCGTAAAATAGTGTTAAGTATGTATAGTTGGCGAACTGTAAGCACCTCACATGATTTGTATAGTTCTATAGTAGGGTGCCGGTACCTCTTAAAAGTCATTGTTTTCAAAACTGATCTTTGAGCTCTCTCCAAGGATATCAAATGACCTTTGCAGGCACCTCCCCAAGCAGGAATACAGTAGGTCAAGACTGACTGACATATTGATATGTAGATAGAGGTTATTAGTTTTTGGTCCATTATGTATCTTAGTTTTTTAAATATCCACACCAGTTTTCGGATGCGGGATGATAGGAGCGAGATATGTGGAAGCCAAGATAGACGCTCATCCAACATGACACCCAGATACTTGATGGTAGAGGTGTTTTGAAAGTGGGGGCAATTACAGTCCAAAGATGACAGAACTGAGCATGAATGGGCCTTGAGCTGTAGATTATGTGGAGGGCCATTATTAGAACGTATCATGAAACTGATATATTTAGTTTTGTTAATATTTATGGTCAAGAGATTAGAGTTCAGCCATTTGATTATTTTAGCCATCCCTGATTCCGCTGATGAGAAGACTTCGTGCCAGGTCTTTCCCTCAAATATAATCGCAGTGTCGTCCGCATAGGCGAAAATTTTAGCATTTGGGAGTGTCATGCTGCAGAGATCATTAATGTAAATGAGGAAAAGACTTGGCCCGAGGATACTACCTTGTGGGACTCCATGAGAGGCAATACATTCTGTACTGAGGAGGTCTCCGATCTTTACCCTCTGGGTTCTATTTTGCAGAAAGTCTCTAAAAAGTTCAAGACAAATTCCCCTGATTCCTAGCCTTTCCAGCTTAGCTACAAGAAGAGGGATAGATACGGTGTCGAAAGCCTTGGCTAAATCTAAAAACACCCCGAGACATTTACTCTTGTTATCCAGGGCTTTTGACACCGTTCCGACCAGATTCATGACAGCATCTTCTGTTGACCTGCCGACCCTAAAACCAAATTGCTCATCAGCCAGAATTTTATTACTGTTTAGGAAAGACATAAGCCTGGAGTTCAATAACTTTTCGAAGACTTTAGATAGGGCGGACAGGATTGATATGGGCCTGTAATTGTTCACAATGTTCTTGTCCCCATCCTTATGGATGGGATGGATTATGGATTTCTTAAATGCAGTCGGGAAGGTACCTTTGTCTATGCACATATTTATTAGTTTGCTTAAGGGATTGACCAAAATATGGCGAGCTTCTTTCAAAAACCTCGGGGATATACCGTCCCAGCCAGTAGCCGAGTCCGTCTTTAAATTTAATATTAAGCTTTCGATCTCCGCTTCATCCGTAGGTAAAATTACCATTGAATTCGAGATGCTGTTTGATGATATGTGTGTTTCATTTGATGGGGTGCTTAATATTTTGCTAGCTAATTCTGAACCAATAGAGGCGAAATACTTATTGATTGCTTCAATAGATTCCTGGGGTGTAAGTTTAAAATTAAGTAATTCTGATGAAATATTACGATTTTAGTTGTACTTGTTAATTCTCTTATAGTTTTCCAGGTTGCTTTAGATGAGTGAAGGCTTTTATCTATTTTATTTTGTTCATATGTGTTTTTAGCAGCAAAAATCAATTGTGAGCAAAATTGTTTATATCGAAAGTAAGTTGTTTTAGCAGTTTCATTACTACGGTCTAGTTTGAATTTTTTATGAAGTTTGTCTTTGTTGCGAATACATCGCAGAATGCCTGGAGTCACCCAAGTCTTAATCGTTCTATGCTTCTTAGGGATACCCACCTTAACCGTGTTTTTGCTAATTAGATCTGTTATGGTATTTATTATAGAATTCGTGATTTCATTTACATCCTCATATTTAGTAAAAATAGAATTAAAGTCAAATCCCTGAAGGTCAGAGAGAGTAGCAGGCCAATTTGTAAGAGTACGGTGTTTTGGAATAATGTTCTTACATATGTGTGTGTTTATAGAGAGAACGATAGGAAGGTGATCGGTTATAAGCGTATTTAAAACAGCGACGTAAGATGGAAGATTCGTTTTAAGAAGTACATGATCAAGGCAATTTTCTTCCCTGGTTGGTAAATAGTGAGCAGGTAAGAGGCCTAGCTCCGCTGTCATATTTAAATAGCTATTTACTTTACAGTCGAGGGCATTGTTTTTGATATCCAAGTTAATATCACCTATAACGGCTATGTTCGAGAAGAGTTTAAGAGACGAAATAATATTTTCCAATGCGGTTAAAAAGCCATCTATCTGGTGAAAAGATGGTGATCTGTAAATACATACTAAGGCTGTATGCGATTTTATTTTCAATGTGAGGAAATTCGCGCTATCTGAAGCTGGCTCGTCAACTGTGCACTGTATATCCTTGGAACTATAAATGATTACTCCATCGTTTTGATTAAGGTAATTTTTTGTGAAAACTGAATGATAACCGTTTAATGTCAGTTTCATCAGCTAGTTGTATAAAAAAAAAATGCGCCGGTAACCTAAATATCAAAAGCCAAAAAGTTTTTACAGTGAGTTTTTATCTCCAAGTTCGCAAAATGACACTGGCCACTAGCTGTGTGTTGGATGGTGTCGGGCTGGCAGTGCGACCCTGCGGCGGCAGGATAAACAATTTGAAAAAAGAACATGTGAAAATTGCAGACGCCATTGGCGCCATTTTCAATTTGTGTGTTGTTTGAGGATTCAGTTTTAATTTTTTATTTTCCTCGTAGGTGTAGTATAAAGCACAATGTATCACTCGAGAGAAAGTGCGATTCCCGATCTCGGGTGTTTTAAAGCCCGTAATCGGTCACTTTCTCCTCTCGGTGAACAATGTAGTACATTGTTATTAATCCGATGCAGTGCGTACTAAAAATAACAGGAACAATAATGGTTTTTCATGATTTAGTTTGATCAATGCAATTTTATTAAAAAGTTATCCAAATACAAGTCGATACAAAAAGGAGAACACTAGAAAGTAACAAGAATATTTTATGCCCTTCTTTAATAACACTCTGTATAACGGCTTTGGAGGAATACTGAAACAAAAAGAAAATAAATGCTATGCAATTTTAATAGTTAAATAATTAGTTTTAAATGCCTTCAGTCTTTCTAAACACTTACCTAAGCATGATTTAAAAAGATTTATCTTGTACCTAGCTAGATACATAGGTAAATTGAAACCTACCTATTTTGGTGTAGGTTTTCTTATACAGGGTGTCCCCAGGAATTAGAGACAAATGGAAGAAAGGAGAAAGGGAACTCGTGCCCATCCGAGTCTATCCAAATCCAAGAGATCCAAGTCTTATGATTTTCTGCAATTTTAAATAGGCTTTGGTTATACACGAAAATGTAATGAATTACGCATTCCTGTGACACACTGGATAACTTGGCATAGAATAGTTTACTTATTATTGTGTACAGCTTAGATATGAGTGAGCCGTACCTAGTCGAATAACTAATAGAATTCAAAAAGGACCACCCTATAATAGCTAATACCGACCTTCGCAGTAAAGACTGTATTACGTCCACTGTACAACAGGATGGTAGGTATATTCTAAACGTATTAAGGCCCTGGTGACCGCGGCTCGCAGTTTCGAGGTGCGATTGGCTATTATTTCATTTCGGGGAGGTTGTTTGAAAGAATAACTATCGAGTGACACGCATAAATACTGTACGAATACAAATAATACAATAATATAAGGGAAACATGCCCGAATCAGAAATCATTTTGGTATGAGTATATTTGGCCTTACGTTTACCTAATACCAAAATGATTTCTGACTCAAGCACATTTCCCTTATATTATTGTATTATTATAGTGATTTTATATCTTTCAACAAGTCAAAACGTGCGAGCGAGAGTCACATTAGCTCTTGTCTTTGCCTTAAGGGTCCGGCGACAGCGGCTCGCAGTTTCGAGGTGCGATTGGCTATTATTTCATTTCGGGGAGGTTGTTTGAAAGAATAACTAAAGAAAAAGAAGGTACTCACAATAGTAGTGGAATGATGTCGTCTTGACTCATTCTGCCAAAATACTTGCCAATACCACGGACATGACCCATTCCGACCACAGCGAGCACACGAGGTTTCTCAACTGTTGGAAAAATATATACTTAATAAAACAATTAGATGGCGCGTACGTATCATATCATCAATGTTTTTAAAGTAACGGTTTTAATGCCATATTACGCAAGCGATGCGCCTCCTTGAGAAGACGGGTCCGTGGCAGCCCATACAGTATCGTGAACGCATTGTCTGAGAGGTGGGACTGTCCCCTAAATTGTTACTGGATGCAGCTGCACACTCAACAACAGTAAATAAATACCAACAAAATGTTACTAACTCAAATTTTTGTTACTTTTTTACACCGGAACGGCTGAACAGATCTGGATGAAACTTGGCAGAGAGATAGATATATATACTCGTATGTCTGGAATAGCACGTTGGCTACTTTTTATCACGTGGGAATACCGGGATTTAAATCTGCGCTGGTGAAACCTCGGGGCGCAACTAGTAGTCATATTTTCATGTTACGGTATCGAGAGATACTGGCCCATAGTGATTGTATGGGCGAGCGTTAATAATACCTGCCTATATTAGGATGTCATGAATCATATGTATAGTATAGAAAATGAAATAAAGAAAGAAAATTAATTTAGTATCTTCGTCATCGGTGTTTTTTATACAACTAGCTGATGGAACAAGCAGATGGCCCACCTGATGTTAAGTGGTTACCATCACCTATATACAAAGCATTCCCTCGTAAGTCCGTAAGTTACGCACGATAGGAACGTGCCCTACGATGGACTGCCTTGCGTCCATCAACTTGAGGCATCGGAGACCACACTCTTCAAACCGAAACACAGCGATACTGCGCTTGGCGGCTGAAAAAGTAATACTTCCCCGGACGAGCCCTTCACAAAGAGCTCTACTACTCTTCTCGCATATGCGCTTAGGTAATTGATTGTGAACTTATTTAGGGCGATGTGATGACCAGTGTTTACTTGCCAGTACGAACACACTCTTGCAACGAGTAAGCAAGGCACTTGTCTCGCTCGTCGACGAACACGTGGAATATCTTCTTGAAGGCCGGCACGTCCCGGGTTATCTCCTCGAATTGTGCCTGGACGAACTTCTTGTCCTTGTAACGCTCGAGTTGTTGCTTGCTGTAACATTCATACGTGAGATACAGTTTGTGAGTTAACTTGTAACATTTTTCGTAAACATAAAAAATAGCTGATAAACGAGAGATACACCTAAATCTGTTTTTTTTACATCAGTGAATGAGACGCCGGCCAAACGACCTACTACATGTAATAAATAGATGAGGTAAGTAGTCCAAAGAAACGATGGATGCATTATGTGAAAGATGACATGGGTAAGAATAGGGGGGGGGGGGGGGGGCGGATGATGGAAAAAAGGACAGTAAACCTCTATTGTCCTGACCCCACATGAAGTGGGATAAGTGTTTAGTACAGCCAATATTCGGAGATTAACGTACTCTAAAGGTTTAGGTTTGGATGTGCTGAGATGGTACAGCACTTGACCAAGCTCGTACACGCTCAGCGTTTGAAACGCTCTGGCGATGGTGATCTGTATTGGACGGTCGCCGAGGAACAGCTTGCAGCCAGGAATTTTCTTCATCTAGAAGTAATCAGGAAAGTCTGTGTAATGCTAAGCTTAATTACAGGTACATGAGATGCTGTCATGTCAAAAGTTAGCTGGGAGCTTGTCTTTGATTATACAAGAGTACCTACCTAGTAGAGCTCAAGTGAATATCTTCTTTAACTTATAGCGAAGATTTTATATGCGAAAATAATACCTACTTCATATAGGCTAAAAGAATTAATTTCACATATTACCTAACTAACACTTTGCAATTGGATCTAAATTAAACAAAGCATTGGTAAGCAAAATGACCTAACCATAATAATGACCATAATTATATCTGGGTGACCGAGCTTTGCTCCAAAGCTAAATCGCGATTATCGCCCCTGAATCCCCCGTATCAGAGATTCAAATTATAAATAAACATATAATAATTGCTCGTTTGAGAGCGTTCTTGTCGTGCTGACTCGCGGGGTAATGCTTCGTTTGATGATGATTACATTCGTTGGGGCATCGGCCTGCGCAAACCATCGGATGGGATGGCAGAGGATTTTAAGTTTACCAATTGAATTGAATACTAAAGACAACTAACATAAGGTATAATTTCAATGCAATTCAGACTTAGATGACCTCAGTGGCGCAGCGGGCGAGAGTCCGCCTGCGACGCAGAGGTTGCGGCTTGCGGGTTCGATTCCCGCCTCGGAACAAATTTGTGTACGATCTGCAGAAATTTGTTCCGTAGGTCTGGGTGTTGTCTATGTTTATATTGTCCAACATTATAAAAAAAAAGACTTACTTCGTGATACGCTCTCCGAAATTCGCCCCCGGGCGCGACACCTAACTCTTTAGCAATATCAGCATACGTTTTAAGGAGCATTGCGTGCAGCATCCCTGACACAAAGCTCTGTCCTTTCACTGCATGCCTGTCGAAAAAGAAATATTAAGACGCATGCAATCGGAATTATATAAGAGACCTTATTTCACCGTACCTACTTCAGGCAAATAAATACATTTCATTTCATTGTCAAACAATTTCTCGTTTGCATCCATCTCAAACTTTAAGAGCCCGGTGACAGCGGCTCGCAGTTTCGAGGTACGATTGGCTATTATTTCATTTCGGGGAGGTTGTTTGAAAGAATAACTATCCAGTAACACGCATAAATAGTCAGAAATCATTTTGGTATTAGGTAAACGTAAGGCCAAACATACTAATACCAAAATGATTTCTGAAGCACATTTCCCTTATATTTTTGTATTATTTGTATTCGAACAGTATTTATGCGTGTCACTGGATAGTTATTCTTTCAAACAACCTCCCCGAAATGAAATAATAGCCAATCGCACCTCGAAACCGCGAGCCGCTGTCACCGGGGCCTTAAAGATATAAAATTATAGATGTTAGATAAGAAATATTGCAAACTACAAATTTTCGCAAAATTACATTGCGAAGGTTTAATAAAAACATAACTTTGACCCAAACAATTTTGAAAAATATGTTATATCAAGTTGTTGTTTAACCGGTTGTCAGCCTCTTAAAGATCACTAGGTACATAGTATAAAACAAAGTCGCTTTCTCTGTCCCTATAACCCAATGTCCCTATGTATGCCTAAATCTTTAAAACTACGCAACGGATTTTGATGCTTTTTTTTAATAGATAGGTAGAGTGATTCAAGAGGAAGGTTTATATGTATAATACATGCATGATATGTGCACCCGTGCGAAGCAGGGGCGCGCGGGCGGGTCGCTAGTTTATAATAAGTTAAACACTTTTTCTAATAACTCTGACACTCGTATCATCATAATCATCATCTTCAGCCCAAAGAAGTCCACTGCCGGACATAGGCTTTCCCTAACGTTTCCAGGAAGAACGATTCTGAGCGCTTCCCATTCACCGACTCCCCGCGGTCCTAACAATGTTGCCAGTACATCGGGTAGAACGGCGTCCCACGCATCGTTTTCCTTTTCGTGGTCGACATTCGAGAACCTTTATTCCCCAGGCGGTTGTCGACACTCGTATATGCCTTTTAGGTAATAGATTCAAGGTATATATGGTATGGTAAGGTTTTAGGTAATAGATTGCAAGATGATCCTTGTGATTTGATTGAATAAACATATTTTGAATTTTGAAAAAAAAATTATCCCGTAGATACATATTGTACACCAACTAAATTTCTTCGAGTCAAAGTTTACTAACTTTAATTTCTTCGAGTCAAAGTTTTTCGCGTCTTCCAAGAATTTCTTGTCGTCCAACTCTAGGAGCGACACTCTCTGACGGCACAGTTCTACCAAAATAGCATTTGGCTGCAATGATCTTACTATCTGTAAATAAATGTAGGTGTTAGGTACCTACACTATATACATATTTTTAACATCGGTACGGTATGTACCTAACTGCTACTGCTACGAATGATTTTTTTATACAACCAGCTACAAGAATATGGCCCGCCTGATATTAAGTGGTAACCATCACCCATGACAAAGCATTGCCCCGTAAGTCACGCACGATAGGAACGTGCCCTACGAATACGATGCACTGCCCTGCGTCCATCAACTTGAGGCCTCATGTGCCTGTAATTACACCGGCGACCACTCTTCAAACCAAAACACAGCGTAGCTGCTTGGCGGCAGAAAAAGGCGTGGTGGTAGTACTTCCCCGGACGAGCCCTTCACCTTTGTGAAGGGCTCGAGTAGTAGTATAGCTCATTAGCTACAACTACTCTACTCTTGCTAGTGTAGTCTACTTTTACTGCAGTTGCAATGCAGTAAAAAGGTAAATTTACCGAGGAAACATCTTCGATAGACTGCTTACTGAAGTGTACAGTTCCCAGCAATACGACTGTAGCGTGTTTGTCATCTTGTAGCAACGTGGCGGATGGGGGTAGCTGCAAAACAGATTTGCCGCCATATCCTCTTGCCAGAATCGAGCTTACAGCTGGGACAAATAAAGGTTACAAGAATCTTTACAATACTGTTTCTGTTGATGCGAAGCATTAGTAACTAGGACTAAGTTTTTTGAATAAAAATAACGGTTGACTGGAAGAGATCGCAACATGCGATAAGACCGCCGATTGTAGGACAATAATAAGTATTCCAACCTATTGTACTTATATGATGTACTGTCTATGTTGTCCTCAATAAAGTTATTATATTTATTGCATGTAAAGATCATATAGGGGTAGGCAGAGACCACGGATTTCCACTTGCTACGATCCTGACATACCTCTTTCGCTTCATTCACTCTCATAACATTCTTCATACATGCTCGTCGGTTTAGGGTACTCTTGACCTGGCCTTTCTCTAGAACATCTGCTATCTGATCTAGATAGGTCCGCCGAGGTCTTCCCCTCCCAACAGTCCCATTCACACTCGCCTGATGCACCTTTTTCGTCAATCTTCTTTCATCCATCCTCTCTACATGCCCAAACCATCTTAGCATACCTTTTTCTACCCTCATCACTACGTCTTCTTGCACTCCACATTTCTCTCTGATCACACTATTCCTCATTCTATCACTCAAATTCACACCACACATACTACGTAACGCTCTCATTTCTATTGCATTCACTCTACTCTGATGTTTTTTCTGCCATACCCAACTTTCACTACCATACATTAATGTCGGCACTAACACTCCCCTATGTACAGCCAGTCGTGCCTTTTTAGACAGTTTCCGGCTGCTCATAAACGTATGTAGCGCCCCATTCACTCTATTTCCAGCAGTCACTCTCCTTTCAATATCACTATCATGCTTCCCATCTCTCGTAAACGAAGTCCCCAAGTATACAAATTCATTCACTTGTTCCACTCTTTCTCCACCAATCAAAATATTACATTCTGTCAGACATTCATCTCTTTCAAATACCATAATTTTCGTCTTACTAACATTTACTTTCATTCCTTTTCTCTCAAAAGCTCCAAGCATAATTGTTACCATCTCCTGTAACCCATCCGCCGATGACGCAAGTATAACCTGGTCATCAGCATAGAGAAGACATTGGAAATAGGGAAATAGGCGTGATTTTATGTATGTATGTATGTATATGTATGTAAAGATCATATTAGTGCACGACAATCAACCACTAGATGGCTTTTTATAATATTCCTTACATAATTATATGCTTAGATACAATTCTATTGTATATAATTTATAAGTTCATAAATAATGAAGATTTAGGTACCTAAAAGGTCTATGTACTTTGATACTTATTACTTACACACATCAAGTCTTCTCGTTCGATGATAAAACACAACAGTTTCAAGACTCTTCCCCAGTAACTGCCTGGAAATTATGCTTGAGTGGTATACCATATTTCTTTGAACAATTTTGATGACAAAACATTGTAGTTATTGTAATTTGGGTATAACAACTAGAATATGGAGGGTGGACCCATTTTAGACATCGATGAATTTGAGCACAACTCTTTTTAACGGAACGAAAATAATATTACGAGCTATAACTCCAAATTTTGATTCTTTATAACTGTCAAGTTTTAAAACAATTACATAAAACAAAGGTTTTATTGATTAATTCAAAGCAGTCCGCATTTAATTCGATTTACCAAAGAGGGCACCTCTATAAAGCGTCTAATAAACGGACTAGAAATTACGGCAATTTCATGCTGCGCTGCAACTGTAATCTGTCATATTCACGCAAATAGGTCGTAAGCAGGACAGCTATAAAATAATTTGATAGCTGTCCTGCTTACGATAAATTTTATTAAAATTGCAGCAATAAATTTCCACAAAACTAGCCCGTTTACCGGACGCTTTAGCAGGACAGCTATACAATTGCAGGAATAAATTGCCGCAATTTCTGGTCCGTTTATTTTTGTATTTTCAAAAATGCTAAATTGTGCGAGAGAGAACTTAAATAAGTTCTCTCTCGCACAATTTAGCATTTTCAGGCTTTTTCAGGCTGAATAAATTTGGGTGCCGTCAAATGACGGCACCCAAATTTATTCAGCCTCTTTAGAGTCGAAACTTTAGGGGCTAAATAAGTTTGCTGTCCTTTAGAGTCTAAAGGATACAAATTTAAATAAGCAAATGAAAACAGCAAACAAGAATCTCTTTAAACTGTCTTCAACAACCAACTACCTCTAAAGCTACCAATGCCTCTCTAATAAGGTAAGAACTTGAATATATCACAAGAAAAGTCTTAAGTATGATAATTTATTTAATTCCAGTTAAAACTATATTTTTACATAGCAACAATCTATTTCTAGAATTCAGACCCTTGTGCCCGTAACATGTTCATTTATACAACAATTTATTATAATAAGATTAAAAAGGCATCTACATTTTTGAGAAAAAGTTTGGGTTTAATTTGGGACCCATAACGTGCTATAATATTTCGTTGTGAATAATTGTATTTCCTCAAGCAACCATGAAACGGGGTCTTTAAGACCACATTTTAAATATCTGACATGAGTATGAATATACCTAGAGGTTCGTAGACGCTTTTAGAAGTCAATATGTTCTAAACATACCCTAGTGAAAGCAGTCTTTTTATGTTCTGAACACACGATGAGATAAACCTACTTATTATACATTTATTTGTTGTTTTTGCTTAGATTTTTACGTCATCAAAACCAACAGCATAAAAAAACAGAAAGAGATAACAAGATATTGGTGTCGTTTCTGCTGCTGCATTTGTCTAAACTAATTTAATTTGATAACTCTTAAGTTATTGCTGTCTTTGTTGTTTCAGATATGCAGAAAGAGACGGCATAATTTATTTAAGCTGTCAAATTAAATTAGGTACTGTAGAAAACCTAAACAATAGAATAGACACAAGTAGCATACCTATGGCCAATAGGTTTATGCGGACAAAATTATGTAATGAGGATTTAGCGGTCGTCTCGCCAAGGGTCGAATAAAATATTCAGGCCATGAAACTATTGACTACAATTTATAAGTTTGACTTATGTAAGAGTGGATGAAAATTTAATAACAAGATTTATTAAATTATCACAGTCCCTTATGCTAATAACATGCATTCAAGCCTTGCTAAAAGTTTTACCTATATACGTTTTAAAAATTGTATCTTCGAATATTTGTTTTTATAACAGGCATTTTTATATTATGCAATAAAATAATGAATTTTATATCTGTTGAATAAAGTAAAATACTCAATGTCTTCTTTATTCAACAGGAAGCCCTTTTCAGAGCTTAACTTGATCAAACGGAGCCTTATTATGAAGATTTAATGGGCTTTATACCGTCGTGATAAAGTCCATATTTTATCACAAGTTAAGCTCAATTAGCGCTGTTAGGAGTTAGGCATAACGCCATTTTTGGGCTAAATAGATCAAGATAAAATCAATTTTACAATATACCACTACAATGAACTAATGAATAAATATCATACATTAATTATACAACCTCAGACCAAATCAAAACTAAAGACAGACGTCTGTGAACAGCAAAGTGAAGCCAGTTTTTTAAAGATGTGTTGCGGTCAAACTACGCCTCGCCCCGTGTACATACACAACTAAAGGCACACAGAAAAGTGAAGCCAGTTTTCTAAAGATTTGTTGCGTGGGGCGATTTGGTGTGTGCGTGCGAGGCGTAGTTTGACCGGCTTCACTTTGCTGTGCACAGAAGTCCGTCTTTTAGTTTTTATTTGGTCTGAGTATACAACATAGAAAAAGCTACTTAATTTAACCTTACAACTTGAACTCGTAGACCTACTACGAGTACGTCTAACTCAAATAAAACATTATACTGATAGAAAAGATAAAACTTAAACATAACAATTCATTCTTGTCATAATATCCTAATAGTATTAAGAGCCCGGTGACAGCGGCTCGCAATTTCGAGGTGCGATTGGCTATTATTTCATTTTATTTCATTTCGGGGAGGTTGTTTGAAAAAATAACTCTAAAGAAACACGCATAAATACTGTTCGAACACAAATAATACAATAATATAAGGGAAATGTGCTTGAGTCAGAAATCATTTTGGTATTAGGTAAATGTAAGACCAAACATACTAATACCAAAATGATTTCTGATTCGGGCATGTTTCCCTTATATTATTGTATTATTTGTGTTCGAACAGTATTTATGCGTGTTTCTTTAGAGTTATTTTTTCAAACAACCTCCCCGAAATGAAATAAAATGAAATAATAGCCAATCGCACCTCGAAATTGCGAGCCGCTGTCACCGAAGCCTTAAGCCACATACTTAAAGGACAGCGTAAAAATATCGAATATTTTAATTATTATTATTTCGTAGTATATTTTAATTAAAATTATGTCAAAAAAGAAAGTAATCAAAAGTGGCGCCACTATTTATACCTCTCACGAGTGCGAGTGAAAGGTGACTACTGTCAACTCTAGTGTATGAGAGAGAAGGAAAGAGAAAGCGCTGCCATTACAGAGTAGTACATATCTCTAGTGTTCCAGATTATACTAAACTAGCAGAAAATCTATCATTATTTTTTTAATAACGGGTAACTTACTGAAATTCCCTTAAATTGTAAACATCTTTTATTTTTACAAAAATTTCAAAGCATATAGATAACAAGACCATTTTATTCTGAATTTTTATATCATAATTCTATAAATTCGTATTTGCAAGTGCACACCTAAAGTGGACGCAAGAATTAGTGCAGTGTACTAAATGGAATTGGTGAGAATTTCACCCAGAAAACTATTTGACTTCAAAAACTTCGAATGTAACTTTTTTGTTAGTGATAATGAAATGTAAAATATACTCAGGGACTCAAGATAAACATGACTCAAGTAGGCGCGATAAAAAAAACAAAATGAGACATATCATGAACTTTTCTCCCTTGTTCTGATAAACACATCACTAACCAATGTTATCATTTTCCTGCCCTAATGTCTGAATTTTGTTAAACATAACACAAGCTTTGAGTAGCTTACTTTGGGGCTAGATAGTGCTGTGTGGATTGTCCAGCATTATTTATTTATTTATCATTTTACTGAATTTTGTGATTTTTTCTTTCATAAGTACCTATGGAGTGAGCACCGAGATGAAAGACAGAGAAAAGAAAGTGAAAGAGAAAAAAATGTGTTGTAGCGACCTCATGCAGCGCGGGGATGAGGGCAGGAAAATGATAAAGATAAATTTGTTTAAAAGAATGCCGTGGAACTAAGCCACCTCGTCTTAATATTTACCGTGAACAGAAGATTTTTTTTATAAGCTTATTAATTTGAATCTAATTCATTCGAGTTCGGTTACGACGACGTAGGTACGGTATAAGTTGAACTTCTGAAATTTTTGTGATTATTGTCAAATGACAAAAGCCAAAAAAGTCAACAACACAACAACAACATTTGTACAGTAAGCGACATGATGATTGACAAAATTCAGACGTTAGAACACAAATAGATCTTTACCTAGCAGATTCTAGATCAAAATAGCTCTTTTAATTTAAAATAACATTTTTTTTATCTTTATTCACTATATTTCATAATGTCGCTCACATTGCTTGTAAAAGTACAAGTAGTACAATTAGTTGTTATGTATAACGAAATGACACAAAGCTATTACTATAGTTTTATGTCATTATTACATTATTAATGAAAATATCACGAAATTCGTTATGCCATTATTAAAATTTCAATTTATCATAATCCAAAATGAGTGATGGTGGTGGACAGGCCTTTTGAGCAATTTTGCATGTTCCGTCGATCATTGCAGATCTCTCTCTGTAATCATACAAAAAACATAATATGTTTCTTTTCCTTGAGTTTATTCCAGCAGCACAAAGATTTTTTTCTAAAGGAAATAACGGAATAAATGGAGTTGGTTTTTTGATAAAGAAAATACCATATGGTTCAACGTCTAGGTTTATGACAGTTTATTTACAAAGGTGAAGACTTAGAACTCTTTTACCAAACAGTTGAGGCTTTGGACTCTACGAATTCAAAGAATTTAATAGCAGCGTTTACTGAAATAAAACGCATATTATTATACTAACCTCATTGAAACTTTATTATGAGAATGCATTTCCGTTTACGTCGATTTGAACCAGTTTTCGTACTTGTATACCCTCGTGCTTCCGGTCAAGTGGCGCCGCCTGGTGGCCGCGCGCCTTTTTGCTTCGTAAAGTTGTGCAGAGCCATTTTGGAATCATGGGTTTAGTTTCAGCAGGCAGAGTAAAGCAAAAGCTTTCAATGAGGTAAGTATATGCGTTTTATTTCAGGTAAAACGCTGCTAATTTTTTTGCTTTTTTGCTGCTAATCTGCAGTACGCTCATTGAAAGCTTTGTTTGGATTTGTTTGTGCCTGGTGCCGCCACGACCAAGCCTAGAAGAACACGCAACAAAGGATGTTGTTTCTACTTACCTACGAGTCAGGAGAAGAAGCGGCGCGGCATGAGTTTGTAGACCGTGAAGACGACTGCGCCGGCGCACGCCACGCGTATCGCCACGCGCAGCACACGCGTCGACGTCGAGGGAGGGGGGATCCTGGACAGAACATTCATTATTTTAATCCTACTACTACATATTATAAATGCGAAAGTTTGTAAGTATGGCTGAATGGATGTTTGTAACTCTTTCTATCGGATCTGGATGAAACTTGGCAGTGATAGATTATAGTTTGGAATAGCACATAAGGTACTTTTATTCCGTGGGAATACCGGGATTTAAATCTGCGCGGATGAAACCGCGGGGCGCAACTAGTGTAACGTAGTAATGTATACATGAATAATTAACTTTTCCGCAAATAAACCGACAATACATTTATTTATTTATTTAATACTTTATTGCACTAAAAACCGAGTACAAAAGGCGAGCTTAATGCTAGACAGCATTTTCTACCAGCCAACCTTAACAGGTAGAAGAACATAGGTTGGCGTGCTTAATTATACTAACATTCACAATAATAATATGGTAGCATATTTCCTAAAACTATAAACTAAATATAATATCTAATAAATAAAAAACAAATATATATATCTATCTATAATATACTTACATAATACACTTACAAAAATATAGTAAATAGTATTCATGTGGTCGAAAAATATAAGTCATGTACAAGGCGTTTGAAAACGGGTTTTGAGGACGTCATTTTTATACTTAGGGGAAGTGCATTCCACAAGCTTACAGCCACTACCTCAAACGAATTACCACGATAGCCGGAAGAGTGTTTGGGAGTAGCTAAGCAGAGAGTGTCTGAGGATCTCAAGTCACGCTCATGACCGTCAGAAAGGTAAAAAAACTTAGACTTCAGGTACTGAGGTGAGTTAGGGTCCTTCAGAATCGAGAAAAGGAGACATAAGATTCTCATATTTCTTCTCTGTCTGATTGGGAGCCACTTCAACTTTCTTCGATAACCAGACACGTGGTCATATTTACGAAGGCCGTAAACAAAACGGATACAACAGTTCAGCAGGCGATCCAACTTGTTAAGGTGCTCAGCTGTAAGATCGAGGTACGCTACATCTGCATAATCTATTATAGGGATTAAGAGGGAATTTACTAACGAAATTTTTGTTTTCTCAGGAAGAAAGTTTTTAAAACGTAAAATAGAGTGGAGACAAGCGAAAAACTTCCGTGATACCTCTTTTACTTGAGCGGACCAACTCATATTCTCATCCAGCAGAATGCCAAGGTCTTTTACTACAGGTGAAAAAGGAATAGCAATAGAGTTGAAACGCAACGATAATAGATTAGGGCGATTGACTTTTGCTAACTGGCGGGGGCTACCAATGATAATTGCTTGACATTTGTTGGGGTTGACTTGAATTCCATAGTTAGCCGACCAGGATAGAAGTTGAAGAAGGTCATCATTAAGAGCATTAATGGTATCGTTTAGGCGATCAACTTCGACATGATGGTATAGTTGAAGGTCATCAGCATAGAAATGGTAGTGACATTGTAATTTAGAAGAGAGCATGTTTATAAACAAAGAAAATAATAAAGGAGAAAGTATACCTCCCTGCGGGACGCCTGCCTCCAGTTCACTCCAATCTGAAAAAACCTGGCCATTGCGAACCATCTGACGGCGGCCTGAGAGGTATGATGAGAACCACTGAAGGGATAGGGGAGATAAATTAAGATGCCTCAACACAGCCAGAAGTAGTTCATGGTCCACAGCGTTGAAAGCGTTACTAAAATCGACTAAAACTAGAACAGTAATCATAGAGGATTCCATGCTACTCCTAATATCTTCAGTAACCTTGAGAAGTGCGGTCGTAGTACTATGCCCCACTCTGAAACCTGACTGAAAGTTGTTGAACAACTCACCATTGAGGAGGTACTCAGTTAACTGTTTATGGACTACAGATTCGATAGTTTTTGACAGAAAAGGTAGAATGGAGATCGGTCTAAAATTATTGGGCAGAACAGGATTAGGAATTTTAGGCAAAGGAATAACATGGGCTTTACGCCATTGGTCAGGGAAATTTCCAGTAGACAGCGAGAAGTTAATGATGTGAGCAATGGTAGGAAGGATGTGGTCGGAGAGGAGAATTACCATTATGCGTCCAATATCATCACTTCCGACTGCCTTAGATTTAAACGATAGGAGACACTTTTTGACCAAGTCTTGGGAAACAGGCATGAAGTTAAACTGAGCAGTGTCAGGGCGAGGGAGATTGTGTATTTCAAGGAGAGTGTCAAATTTCGTGGTGGAGCTGATTTTAATAGTGGAGGTAAAGTGAGTGTTAAGTAAATTAAGATCTAGTGGGATTTCAATGTTTGATGATTTGGATTTAACTAATCCAAGGGACCTCAAAAACTTCCATATTCCAGCAGGAGTGGCGAGTTCTATTTGCTCTGCTATGTACCGGCGTTTTGTATTACGACACGCCAAGTTACAACGATTCCGTAATTTTTTATACAATTCCCAGTTCTCCTCCGTGCGGCTATCTTTGTACTTGCGGAAGGCTCGATTGCGTTTCGACATGGCTTTACGAATAGCATCCGTGATCCACGGGGTGGGTCGGTGTTTAATTTTGACAGGGCGGATGGGTGCTAGACGATTAAAGATGTTTATGACATTATTATTTAGAAACTCAACCTTTTCCTCCACCGTCGATAGACCCTCAACACGAACCCAGTCTGAGCTAGCTGCTACACCATCTAATTTGGTTTTATCTAATTTATTAAAATTTCTTTGACGAAGAACTAAGGGTGCGGGTTTAGGGATTCGAAATTTAAGGGAAGCATATATTAAATCATGTTTTGAAAAGGCCGGTGCTGATAGCTGGCCGTGCGTAGATATTTTATCAACATCAGAGGTTATGATTAGGTCCAACAGAGAGTCGTTTGTAGCAGTGTGATGAGTGGGTAATAGATCCAAAAGGTTAAGGTTAGAAGAGTGGACAATAGATTGTAACTTGGTAGCTCGTGTGCACGTATCTGGGTTGAAGTCGCCCATAATCAGAAAGCGAGAATAATCGGATGAGATATCTTCCAGTGCCTTTTCCAAATTAGCATACGGAATGTTAGGAGGGACATAGACTACGCCTAACACAAATTTAATTCCGATGTCTATTTCAACAAAAATAAACTCTGGAGATCCACTGTAGGCAGAAGGGGATTGCAAAATTATTTTATAAGGAATATGACTTTTCAAGTAAATCGCAACACCTCCCCCTCCCTTCTCAGTACGATCGTTACGAATCAGTACAAACCCGGGTAATGGAAAGCATGTGGAAGGAAGAGTTGGCTTTAGGAAACTCTCTGAAACTAGTACTGCATGGATCAACTCCGAGTCAAAGGAATCAAGGACATCGATAAAATGAGCCGGTATGCTTTGTGCATTAATGTGGCAGACGTTAAGATTTTTTGGGAAAGGTTTGAAAATGTCCTGCAACTCAGCGCCTAATGTCTTAGGATGATCATCTAAGCTTATAAAGGAAACATCCTCTGCCGTGATAAATGAATCATCGCTTGAACATGATATAGATGACATAAGAGAATAATATAAATACTTCTAAAAATGAATATACAACCTATATATTATAATGATATTCCTACTTAAGTAATAAAGTTTAGAACCTACCTAACAAAATAGTAGGTACAGGAACCCAAGCGTACCTACTTAGCAAATAATTAGGTATACTTTTACAAAGACTAAACCTAAAGTGGCCTTATCGCCTCGAATTTTGCAATAACCTATCGCCTAAAATAGTACAAAACAAAAATAGGTAAAAAGTGCTTACACAAAAAAAAATATATATATACAAAAATAACAACAAAGACCAATATGAAAATTACCACACTAATGTAGCGTTTCGTCGCATGTAACGAAAACAAAGGAAAAATAAAAACAAGAAAAAGGTAACATAATACATGTAGGTACGTAACGGGAAAAAAAAAAAAAAAAAAGTATCTCTAGGTATGTACATAAATAGTACATACAATTAATTAAACTACATAAATATTAACATTTAATAATAAATTGTCTATGTATGTACAAACATAGGCTGTATTTTAAAGTTACACAAACCAAACCAATACAGTTAAACACAAAACAGCGTGAAACGGAACGTATTTCAGTGTTGAAGACTTGGATGAAGATAATGTCAATAAACCAAAAAACTGACTTGACACTGACAGACAAACCTACTTCACACCGTTCATCCGTCCGTCATCCAGCTTCCTCAGTCCATCCATCGGTTCGGTTCAGTTGGTCAATCAATCAAGCAAGAAAACATATTTTATTTTATACAAACACGACTTCCCGATGTTTTTAATTTTTATGCTTTGAGTGAGGGTGGTAGTGGTATTATAGCGTTGAGTGGTAGTAATTAATTTCATGATTAGGAACTTCACTCACTAGATACCCACATTACTCACACTCCACTGTATCAGTCGAAACTCAAACCATGCTGCATTAGTGCTAGAGAGGAATGACTAGCACTACTTGTTGAGCCTGGACCTAGCTACGGCGTTTCTGCGTGTATGAGGGGCCTCAACAGGCACTGCCGCCGCCGCCGAGGTTCCCGCAATGCCGGCCTGCCTGGGGCTCGCTCTGGGACTCGCCCTGGGGCGAGCCGCAGCAGCCGTTCGCGGGCCGGAATCGGTGTTGGTGGTGCCTGCTTCTATTGGAAATCTAGCAATGATCTTGTTCAGCTCCTGCGCCGACGTAATCCGACTCCGAACATTATCCGGTGATTTGACGTATACGACTCCGTTGCTCGTCCAGCTGCACGTTACACCAAAGTGTTTACGTGCACACATAAACAGGTTATGTCGTGTTCGTGTGAGGAACTCACAGACTACAGAGGGGCTAGACTTCAGTAGTTTTTTCTCACCCCAGATCTTGTTTCTAATATTAACATCTGTAAAACGGACCAGTATGGGGCGGGCTCTCTGGTCATTCTTCAATCCCAGACGGTGACACAGATAAATGCTTGAAGCCTGGACACTTTTTAGATTCATATTGTTATTAATGAGGTTAATTACTGTTGAAGTGCAGTCTTCAGTGTCCGACTCCGGCAGACCATTAAATAGGAGTGCGTTGCGATGGTTGTGAGTGTCAATCTCATCAACTTGTGATGTCAGTGATTCTATCAGAGTGCGCAGGTGCTTGAGAATATCCATAGCAAACTGTCTGAACTCATAAAATTCCTGAGTTAATTTCTCAAAATTTGGCTTACTCTCCGGACATGTAGTGGGCTGCAATAGCTTCTCAAAATGAGCCATTCTGGAGCCAAGAGTCTCCTCCAGATGCTTTTGAGTATCCAGCACCTCTTGTAGATTGGACATTGTTGAAAGTAGTTTTTAGTAAGCACTATCACTGGTTGGTGTGGCCAATAGGTTATGGCAAATAAACTGTTATTGCATGTAAACAGCTGCTAGGAACTGTCCAAAATATTATGTTCCCTTGCAAGTACACTATATTAGTCCACTTTTAACACTTAAATTTTGTTTAAAAACAGAAATATAAATTAAAATAATTTAGAGCGAAATACGGTGATGTTAGCAGGTTTGACGCCTACCCGCGAAAAGAATACATATTTTTGTCAGAAGTTTTTTTAGCTTGAAAAACTAGCCTTGAAAAACTAGTTCTATAAAAAGGCAGGCCCGGTTATTGATTCGAGTACTTACACAAGCAACGGCGGTATGTCCTCCGTTCGGATCTTGCCCCAGTTTTCGACGATGCCGCTCACGTGACCGATGCCAACGACGCCTACTATCCGGTAAGGCTCCGGATCTGGAACCAATCAAATGAAAAACTCTCAAGAAAACTGACTTCAAATACACTCAGCACTACATAGTATAAAACAAAGTCGCTTTCTCTGTCCCTATATCCCTATGTATGCTTAAATCTTTAAAACTACGCAACGGATTTTGATGTCGTTTTTTTTATAGATAGAGTGATTCAAGAGGAAGGTTTATATGTATAATACATGCATGATATAGTAGACAAACAATGTGCACCCGTGCGAAGTAGGGGCGCGCGGGCGGGTCGCTAGTACTAACTTTAACTCAAAAACTAATCGTCAGATCTTAACCATATTTTAATAGGACCGCACGGGAGCACCAGCTTTCAAATAAAAAAAAGAATCATCAAAATCGGTTCACCCAGTCGAAAGTCCTGAGGTAACAAACATAAAAAAACGAGTGGAATTGAGCACCTCCTTCTTTTTTGAAGTCGTCGATGTGGAAAGAAATCAATGACTACAGTTTGAGGAATTTAAGCTGTACAGTTAATTACCTAATGGTATATTGTACTTACTTGATGGGTATAGTGACAAGCAAAAAGATGAGCTTGCGGTACCTATCTAGTTCAATCTATATCTGTGGTTTGTCTGAAGAATAATCTAGCTAGAACAACGGTATGAACCAAGCCTTAAGTTTCCTTTATAAAGACTTATTCGCGTTTTGTTAAGTAAAAAGTATACTTCTTTTTATAATTAAGGAAACACAACGGGACAAAAACAGGAAAGAGATAACAATATAGTAGTATAAGGCAAATAATAGGATTTTACGAATGTATACCAGATAATTTACGACGCTAAAGATTAAAAAACACTGATGTTTTTCAATCTTTTACGTCGTCGTCGAATACGAGATCCCTATATGGGTTGAAAAATTCTGGCGACCCCCTTAGACGGTAGAGAGACATAAAGTTATACGTCATTCATCTCACTGAAATTGTGTTTTTACTGTAGTGTAGAACCTTTCCTTTCTTGCCTTGCCTCGAGCCACAAATTGAAAAACACATAATAAAAACTCACAGCGTTTTATGACGGAGTCGGCTGCAACTTGCAGCGAGTGAGACAGGAACATGTCCCGTTCAACCACGAACACGCGCTTGAGAGTGGGGAATTCCTCCGCCATTTCCTCCAACATGTCGTCTAGCATATGCTTCTGCTTGCACTTCTCTACTTCTTCCGCACTGAAATTAAGAAAATACTTCAATGTTTGTTATGCTTACAGAAACCCTAATATTACGCGGCTCGCTTTGCTCGTCCATAGTACACGGATACGTATCAGACTAAACAGTTTGAATTGTTTGAAGATGAACGCTGCGAATCGTGCGTGAGGATGCAATATGAAAAGTACAAACGCGCGGCCGCCATCTTGCCGTCTCGTTACGATCATATCTGTATTGTATGTAGCGTTTTTTTTTCATGTAACAGATAGACAAACGGGCTCAGGGTCCACCTGATGGTAAGCGATCACCGTAGCTCACAGACACCAATAACACAAGGGGCGATGTAGTTGCGTTGCCTTCCCTGAATGACTTTATTAACATTTTTTTTTTAAGCTGATGTTGCGTTCAAGCATTTTTTGACATCCTTCATAGCTCAGTTTGTCACTCTGCCTTCCGTGCCGTAGGCCGTGGGTTCGATCCCCACCGAGAACAAACATTTGTGTGATGAACATAGATGTTTGTTCTTTGTCTGGGTGTTATATAATATTGTAAGGATGTATTTATAAAAAAAAGTATATAGGTATGTATTATATCAGCTATCTGGTTCACGTGGTTCACATATCACAAGCTTTGGCTTAGTTTCGGGCTAGATAGTGTTGTGTGAAATTTCCACCAATATGTATTTATTTATTTTATTTATCAACTAGCGACCCGCCCGCGCGCCCCTGCTTCGCACGGGTGCACATATCATGCATGTATTATACATAAAAACCTTACTCTTGAATCACTCTATCTATTAAAAAAAACCGCATCAAAATCCGTTGCGTAGTTTTAAAGATTTAAGCATACAACGGCACATAGGGACAGAGAAAGCGACTTTGTTTTATACTATGTAGTGAAGTAAATTAGCTAATAGTGGCTTACCTAACGCTTTTGTTGGACGTCAGCAAATGCCAGACGAAACGTAGGGTCTGGCCCCAAGACAAGGAGGCTATCGCCCTTTGCAGGGTCACGTTTATAGCTCTGTCGCCCAAGTAGATGTGGCAGTTGTTGATTTTCTTCACCTGTTAGAGTCTTATTATTAACAATATATCATTTTTGATCATTTGTAAACATCACAGAGGTTTCAGTAAGTACGAATTCGTACCAAAACACACCTTTACTCACTAATGAGTAAAAGTGCTTTTTCAGTTAAAAAAACAGGCTCTTTAGAGGGTGAATGGTATAAATTTATTTAATGTTTTAAATACGCAAAATGCTTACGTTATGAAATCTAGTTTCAAGTCAATATTACAATAATAGACATAAATACCTAAGGTGCGCAATTTTTTACGCATCATCTGGTCAAAGCTCTAAATGAAAAAAGTTGTCTGTTATCCATTGTACAGGCTCTCTCGAGTTTGGGACTAGATAGCGCTATGTGAAATGTCTACCAATGTTCATTTATTACTATAGATTATGTAATACCTACTTATTACAGGTCATAATAATGACTTACTTCCGCCATTGCACGTCTGAATTCCCCGCCGGGAGCCATGCCCAACTCGCGAGTGAAATGTGCAGACATGTTCAGAAGCAGAATGTACATGAGTCCGTTCATCATTCCGTTTTGCTTTATTGTTGACCTGTAATAAAGATACAAAATAAATAAAAATAATGCTGGACAATCCACACAGCACTATCTAGCCCCGAAGTAAGCACTCAAAGCTTGTGTTATGGGTACTAGTTAACTGATATATTTGACGACCTCAGTGGCGCAGCGGGCGAGAGTCCGCCTGCGACGCAAAAGGTTGCGGGTTCAATTCCCGCCTCGGAACAAATTTGTGTACGATCTGCAGAAATTTGTTCCGTTGGTCTGGGTGTTTATATATAATAAAAAATATCTATATATGTAAGTAAATAAATCTAGTACCCATAACACAAGCTTTGAGTAGCTTACTTTGGGGCTAGATGATGCTGTGTGGATTGTCCAGCATTATTTATTTATTATTTAATACAAGTAGGACTGCAGATGATGATGATAGTAGATGCGTCTATGGTAGAAAGCCTCAGTAGGTAAGGAATAATTCAAAAAGGAAATGCATGTTATCTGTGTCGGATCAATCGCACGAAATGAATCTTTAGTTTCCTAATAGTTGGTACAAGCAATAGCTATTATAGCAATAGATATCAATATAAAAATTTGAAAAATAACGGAAAGGCTGTGCATCTGTCATTCTGTCACAAGAAATAACCAACCTTATCTTTTTAATGTTGATGTTCTTGGCCTCTTCAAGTATAACTTCCTCATCAAGTAGCAAGATGTTAGTTCTCTGCTCACACAGTTCTACCATCACCATGTGTGGCTGCACTTCTTGTATCACCTGCAAATACATGTATTAGAAAAAACTCTTCACCTATATTATTAGGTTTATATTATATACTAGCTGTGCCCCGCGGTGTTACCCGCGATCACACGGGAACCACACTTTTTTCAGGTTAAAAAGTAGCCTATGTGCTATTCCAGACTATATTCTATCTCCATGCCAAATTTCATGCAGATCCGGTAAGCCATTTTGGCGTATTTAGTAACAAACAAACACATATCCTTGCAAACTTTCACATTTATAAAATTTGTGGGATGGAATACATTATTAGGCAAAACAATGTCTTTTTCTATTGAAACTTGTCATACCATAATTTTACATAATACTAGCGACCCGCCCGCGCGCCCCTTCTTCGCACGGGTGCACATTGTTTTTCTACTATATCATGCATGTATTATACATATAAACCTTCCTCTTGAATACCTCTATTTATTAAAAAAACCGCATCAAAATCCGTTGCGTAGTTTTAAAGATTTAAGCATACATACGGATTTAGGGACAGAGAAAGCAACTTTTTTATACCAAGTAGTGATTCAAACTCTATCTATCTGTTTTGATGTCTATTTGTACCTTAGAAGTGAAAGTTGGGCTTCAACCAAACCAAACTCTTACCCGAGCAACATCTTCTTGCGACTGCAAGCTGAAATGGGCTGTGCCCACCAAATAGACTTTTCCACCATTGAGACCATCTAATACTGTAACAGTATCAGGTAGGCCTTCATCACTTGGCAGCTCAGAAGCTCCTGAATAACAAAATACATAAAACTAACTAGATACAACTAATCTATAAAATAAATAAGTAGGTAAATCATTCAAAGACTGAAAGCTGGTTTAGTCAGGTGAAAAACATGGTTAAGTTGAATATGTAGACAGCCATGAAATACAAATGTGTTTGTATATTTATTGTCAGATCATTTTTTATTAACAAAATTCTGTGAAAATTACCGTGAATGTAGGTATTTTAATTACACATTCTCGTTTTTACATATAATATAAAAATGTTACATATATAAAACAAGCATACCTTCCATATCATATCCTGGGTTCGAATTAACAATTTGTTTATCAGATGGGGTTTCCTTCTTTTGGTCGGGTGTTGATGTTGCAAACTTTGGTTTATCTAGGGAAAGAATTCTTATATATCATGGATTGTATGTGTGAAAATGTATTGTGATGTCACAGAGGCCACGCTGCCAAGGGAGTGGTCAAATGATGCCGGCCGCCACATCACCAGCAGCTTTGAATTGGAAGCAAGGACACACTAGGAATCCTTAAAAGGAGCTTAGACTATCTGATTTATTCTTAAAGTTATTCTATGTTGATGCATTCTATTTATGTTACTTGAAATAAAATTTGCTGAAATGAAATGAATTTATTTGCTACCGATAGCTTAAGTATTTTTTAAGAATAGAAACCGAATCTGGCACAAAACCTTCTCTTAATTGAATTAAGCAACACATATGTTCCAATACAAATAAAACTTGTTGTTCTAGCAGCAACAGAAATGCATCATCTGTGACCATTTCAACATCTATGGTTCATGAGATACAGCCTGAGGGTTGGCTATAGCAATCCTTGTACCTGAGTTGAGGGTTGGGGATAGGGGGGATGCAAGTGGGGGTAGATGGCAAGTCTTCCCCTTAAATCCTTTTTTCTAGGAAATGAAAAAAAATAATTTAATTTTTCAGGTAAGTTACTAGTTAGGTTAGGGTTTTTTTTTTATATGAAAAAAATTGGTAGTAATAATTCATCTCTATGACAAAAAGACTCAAGGAAAGGAATTCTCATTAGGTTAGGGTTTTTTTCTTTTTTAAAGTAAAGAAATTTGAGGAAAATTTTTTTTCATTTCCTAGAAAAAAGAACTACCTATAGGGAAAGACTTGCCATCTACCCCCACATGCTTTCCCCCTATCCCCAACCCTCAACTCAGGTACCAGGGTAGCTATAGTTTAACCAAAAATTTAACTATGAAAAGGAAAGTAAATTGCATTTTTACCAGGTACTTACCTATTTCATTTTCTGGCTTTTCATTCATATTAAAATGAGCATCACCACCCCCATCTTCTGCCTTGATGAACATCTGACATTCATTGACAATGTCCAACTTCACTCCTGGTGGTTTGGGCCTAAGATCATGCTCATCTAAACCAGCTTTTGTTGTGAATGTCTCTTGTTTTAGTAGACTTTCTGTTGGATCCATTATAAGTTTCTGAAAATGAAAGCAATGCAGTAAAACATAAAGATTATTTGAACAGCTGTGTAACTATTTTTTTTTTATAAGTAGATGAGATATTACATCAATTAAATAAATGATAATGCACTAATATTGTCTTAATTTTTATTGATAAACTATTTACTGGTTTATTTTAGCATTATGGCAGGTCATTCATGATTGTGAAAATTGCACCAAACAGATAATGTATCTAAAAGTACTCTGCAAACAGTGAGTTAATTTTCAAGATGTTACCTATTCGGCACTTCGAAGTTTAAGACCATTCCAATTTGCTAAAGCTTGTGTATTTAGAAGAAATTATTAAGAAGAGCTGATATTCCTTAAATTGTTGTTTTGAAATGGAAAGAGTAAAGAAAAGCAAAGCATCTGGCTAGGTAGGCAGGCACAGAAGCTGATGTGGATGGATATGGCTGGCAGTGGCAGATGGCTAGAAGTGGCATTGGCATTTGGTTGGCACTGCAATGTGTCTGGCATTGAAAATTGACATTGATTTTGTTGACGGCTGGTTGACTGAGTTGACCGTCTCAAGAACAGCCATAAATAAAAGAAGAAAAAGAAGACTTATTTAAGAGACATAAAACAGCTACCTACTACTACAGCTAAAAGTGTTAAGAAAATACCGATCTTTTAGGATCTATTTACTGTATTTACACAGTTTTACGTTAAATGATTCTAATTCCATTTTCATAAAAAAATTGCACTCCACGTCTGGTCCGAATGCTCGTTCGTCGATGTTATCAATCAACGTTAATTTTACACAGGGCTGGCAACATTTGTTGGGTTGAGTTGAACTTGGGGTTTTATCTTTCTTTTCTTGATCGAAAAGGAAATTTCTTGCGAATTATCCCACTTGCTAGTCACCAAAACTGATCAAAATGAGCGCCTGGAGACAAGTCGGTCTGAAGTAAGTTTCGTACTTTGATATATTCACTACTCCGTGAGATATACATGTTCTGACATAGGTTATTTTTTCTAGTTACATAAACTACTCCAACGTCGCCGCTAAAGTTCTGCGAAAATCGTTGAAACCCGAATTCCGTGCTGATGCGTTGAAACGCGACATATCTCACGTGAAAATCACTCCTTGGGCTAATGGCAAACCCGCACGTAAGTATTACCTTGGATAGAATACTTGCTCATCTTCTTGAGAAATGTCGCAAAGAATAAAGAATGATTGATTCACATCTAGCTGTGAACCCATGATCATGTACTACCTATCACAAATAATATAAATGACTATTTGTAGTTATTACAGAGCTCTATAATAAATAGCCTTGTACAAAGTTTAAAAATAATGATAGAATCAAATAGTTTTTTTATTGAGCATTTATCTAAAATAACATTGATTTTACAGATGAAAAGGCGTAGTGTGAGGCGTAAGTTAGGTTCAGTCAAGTGTTTGGTTGCTTGTAGCTGTTGTGATGATTTTATGCATTTTAATGCAACTAACTATAACCAATGTCTGAATTAGAAAGCTGCATTTCACAAAAACAAATAGTGAGATTGTGTCTGACATGAAACTAACATTGAGTGATAAACCTGCATCTACTTTAAACTGTAGTTAAACTGTAAACAACATCTGGGGGCAGATTCTAGCCCAGTGATGTCACGGTAGATATATATCACTGTAACTGTCAAATTTCCTATTGAATTTTGACAGTAACTACAGGAGACCACCCTATTAGCATTCCTCGGATTAACGAGATGAGATCTGGTTCCAGGGATTATGATGGGGCACTGGAATACTGAAGCTAAAGTACAAAGACAAAATCCAGCTGTATGAAAATCAGAGTTAATTTTTTTTGATGTCCTCTAAATAAATGTGATTGAAGATTCTTTCGCAAAACATTGCTACCTAGTGTATACTTAATAATAATCAAGTAATCTAATTTCAGATCTTCAGGGTGCAGCAAAGAAGTAAACAAACTTTTTGGCAACATACATGATGATCAATAACTTAATTTATTGTAGAGTACATATGTAACTATTAACTTTATCCAATAAAACTGTTCAATATGTATGATTGTGTTTTAAATAATTATGTTAGTTATTTAATTTAGGATTATTGTCAGTTAGTGGTATGATTCAAATGGAGAAGCTGTGATTAGCAAAGATGTGGGAATCCATCTACAGTTTAGTAACCGACAACCTCTGTGGTGCAGCGGGCGAGAGCCTGCCTGCAATGCAAGAGGTTGCGGGTTTGATTCCCGCTGTGGAACAAGTTTGTGTACGATCTGCAGAAATTTGTTTCAATGGTCTGGGTGTTTTCTATGTATAATAAAAAATACCTATCTATGTAAGTATATAATGTATTAAATATATCAGTTATCTAGTACCCATAACACAAGCTTTGAATAGCTTACTTTGGGGCTAGATAGTGCTGTGTGGATTGTCCAGCATTATTTATTTATTATTTATCCTCTAAATCTTGTGGCCACATGAAACTCGAGAGTGATCTGACTTTCATTCAATTGAATAAACTAGCTAGAAGAACTGTCTACAGAGAAAGATACATAAACAATAAAAATAGGTGTTGTAAAGATTTTTTAATTTCGTTTTTTTAACTGGTATATTTGCATTTATAACTTCTTCTATAATATCTCTCCCCAGAGGTGCCTTTGGATCTATATCTCTAATGGAAACAGGTGATAATTCCCATTTTTTCCGTACTTTTTCAATTCCATTCCATGCTATCATAACACCATTATCAGTGCACACCTTTGGAGGGGGGCGATATACATTATATCCCATTTTGTCGCCAATGATTTTAATTGAATTAAAAATGAAATTGTTACAAGCAACTCCTCCAGAAACAACAACATTCTTTTGGACACCAGGAATAAGATCTTTTTTTTCACAAAATAAAATTGCTCTTTCTGTTCTAACTGCTAAGTGCTCTGCTATTGCTAGTTGGAAACCTGCACACAGATCATTTACTTCAGGGATCAAACAGTCTCCCATAATATTGTGTTCCAATTCTTTTTCAAATAATTTTCTTTCCAAAGCATTTTTGAGCCCACTGAAACTGAAATTACAGTCTCTGTATCCCAATAATGGCAATGTGAACCTAAAAAGTTCTGGATTCTTAGCATATTTAGCTGCTGTTTCTATAGCTCTTCCTCCAGCCATTTCTGAATACTCTAGAATATTTCTTAACTTCATTCTCCTTGCAGCTTTATCTAAAATCTCTCCTGGTGCATTATCTAAACATTTACCAATTAGCAGAAAGTCATCTACGTCCTTGACTAATGCTAGAATGCAGTGCCCTCCAGATATAAGCAGAACTAAGAATGGGAATGGTATATCACTGTACATTCGTACTGTGAGAGCATGGGCTTCCATGTGATGTATAGGTACTAAAGGTTTAAGATATTTTTTTGCTATAAACCTGGCATATTTTACTCCAACTTGAAGACTAACTAATAGTCCAGGTTTTGTGGTTACAGCCACTGCATCAATGTCCTGTATACTCAAATGTGCATTGCTTAGTGCGTCTTGTACAGCTTTTTCTATATTTTCTCGGTGTAATTCGTGAGCTGTAACAGGATTCACGCCACCATATCGCAGGTGTATGTTATTCTGGGAGTACAGTGACTCCCCAAGAATGTTCCCTGCTCCATTTACAATAGCAACGCCGGTATCATCACATGACGTTTCAATACCTAGTATACGGGTATTATGGGTGTATGATATCCATTGCCTAGCGTGTTTTCGGATATTATACCTCCTTTTCACTGTTTTGAAGTACTTGAAAATAAAGTTCATGGTTCTTGCAAAAAATGGAGTGGACTGGATGGGACTGGACTGCAAAGAGAATGTAAAACTACGAGAAGAGGCGGGACTTAGTAAAGAGCCAATGGGATCCTTTAACATGGCACTTCAATACCAACAGAACGAATATGTACGTCAAACAACAACAGTTTTACCCACAGAGTACATTGTTATAAAAAGTAAGTTTTACCAACCTATAAGCCCTGCGCGATGGCCCTCGCTTTCATATCGATATCGATATCGTTGTTTAAAACGTCTTCGTTCGGTCAGGCTCGTTCGATCAGCTACAGGAAAATATCAGGGTTAAAAACCTACATGTCATTTATTTATTTATTTATTTTATTTATTTATTTACTTACAGCTAGTTCCTAACTTTACAGACATGTACTTATCTAATACGTTAAAACTAGAAATCTAACATTTATATACAAATTAACAATAAATAAAAATAAAACAACAAAATATAGACACTTCAAGACAAAAATAATAAACATTATTAACAGTATACTTCAGGTAAAAAATAACATGTATATATAGTCATGCATGTGATGGGCTTTATTGCCATTTTTCAGCACATGTCTTAAAATATACTTAAACGGCATATTTTAGAGGATGGATTAAACTATTTCACAGCCAATGCTAGCATAATTTTTTTACATAAATAAAAAAACAACCGGAGCCGAGGCAACATCATAATTTTCGCTTCGGTAATAAATTGTATGATGGTGGCAACATGGTGGTGATTGTATGTACTTTTTGTCCGTCTTGCTCGGGTGAAAGCGCCTGTGATTTCTATGTATTCTATGTGTATTCTTGTTTTATGTTCTGTGGTCAATGGTCATTGTCTGTCAGTTGTTTGCAAGGAATATAGATGTACTTGTATTCAAATTTCTTGATTGTCAGTTTCAGTTGTGTGTGTGTATAAGTGTAAAACGTAGGTAGGTAGTGACGTAGTGACAGCGCAGCGTTGCCAGATGCTCCGCTTTTCCGCTTTTTTCCGCCTTTTTGACAAGGAATCCGCCTTCCGCTTTTATCCTACGATGATCCACTTTTTT
Source organism: Plemyria rubiginata (assembly GCA_963576535.1). Taxonomy (NCBI): domain Eukaryota; kingdom Metazoa; phylum Arthropoda; class Insecta; order Lepidoptera; family Geometridae; genus Plemyria; species Plemyria rubiginata. The sequence continues at coordinate 3,322,755 of OY754910.1, forward strand.
CGAATCACAAGAACTTTTTTGGCGGTCCTTGGTTCCAATAAATAGACTTCCCTGTGGAGCATTTCCTTCCTTTTCCTATCTAGCTAGTCTGTGTTCTGTGTCCGTCCGTATGTGTCAGTGAGTAAAGTTAAAAAAAGTGTATAGACGAGAGCCAGCTAGGATATTGGTATTTGTATACGCTTTGCCAGACAGCTTGTTTCGCTTCTTTTTTTGATCGTATGTATCGTTTCAGTGCAGTTTGCGATATTTATATATTTGATTCACACTAAAGTATTCAAATTCCTTGGATTCTCAGCTTCGTCACCTTAGAGCATTTAGAACTTAATTTAGTTCTAGTCACAGTGAAGTTATTCTGCTGTCAGATTATCTCTGAGCAATTCGACCTGCAAGCAAGCGAGAGTACCTTGGTTTCCAGGGTTCTGTGCTGTGTAGCATTTTCCAAGGAATTTTGCTATTAAAAATCATCAAAATTGGTCCATCGAGTAAAGTCAATCCTAAAAAAACAGGTAACAATCCTAATAAAACAGATGAATTGAGAACCCTTTTTTTTTAAGTTGGTTTAAAATTTATTTATAAGGTTTTTTATTTAAATAAATGCTAATTAGCATTAAGTTCGCCTAATGTACTTCATTTATGTGCAATAAAGAATTTTCTTATCTTATCTTATTTATATGAAATAAGAAATTCCGCTTTTTAAGTTTAAGGCGTTGAAAATACCTGATGCACCTCTCGCTCGCACGATTCAATATTTTGAAAGATATAAAATCACTGATACCAATTTTGTAAAATCACAATCAACCATTTAGTGTGCAATCACATTGCACACAGTTTGGTAAAAAAATCATTCTGATAAATGCACGTTTTCCTGCCTAAAAGTTTGCTTCTCTAGTTTTCGTACATAAGCAATCTTGAATAGAAAAACGTGGATCGATCAAAATGAAATTTTTATTAAAATGTGCGCAATGTGATTGCACACAAAATTGTTGTTTGCGATTTTTCGAAATTGGGTTTAGTGATTTTATATCTTTCAACAAGTCAAAATGTGCGAGCGAGAGTCACATTAGCTCCTGTCTTCACCCTAAATTCCACGTTTTTAAAGCACAGCTTTTGATTTTTCAATTGGCTCATCTGGCAACACTGGGTAGTGGGGCAGTGGTATTTTCATATTCAAAAAGAATTGCCTGTAAAGCCTTGGTATAACAGTATTAGAGATATTGATGAAAGGAAATTTGTTACAATAATAAATAGAATGAGATTTGGTCATTGCCTAACTCCTGCACATTTACAAAGAATAAAATAGTAAACTCCAAAGAATATGAGCATTATGGTTAAGAAAATGGAGACCTTCAACATATAATCCTGAATTGCCAATGTTTTTTACTGCAAAGACTCCTGATGATAGCATAGTTACTGGAAATAAACCCTGACGTTCCCCGCCGTCTCCAAGAACTTTTATCTAATGCAGATCTTTGGATCCTTTTGGATCTCTTTAAAAATATGTGATCAACACAGTGGACACTCTTTAAAATTGTTTTTTTTGAAAACATGTGATTGCAAATTATAACTGGAGATGTTAACGCAAGGCGTACCCCTCTGCCGGCCATAAGGCGCGACTTGGCCATGCACGTTATATAAAACTACTTCACTCATCACCGCGCGGCCATTAGTTGTCGTTTCGTGTCGCGAAGTAGTACTCAGTAAAAATGGTGAATTGTGCGGTATTTCGGTGTAAAAGGAGATCAGAGACATCAAACTTTAGGGAACACGGTATTTCCTATGACAAGTAAGTGATATTTTAGTCAATTGTTTTTGTAATTACGTTTAATTTATATTTAATGGAATACCAGTTACGACAGTTTTAATACGACGCCAACGTCTTGGTAGGAGGTGTCGGTGAATTTATATTCCTTGGTAGAAGGCGTAGTGTAGGGACTAGTTGAGCGAAATCGATTGAATCAATGATGGAATGAACGTAAAATTAGAATAAAATGCGATGTGTTTTTTGTACCCATATTTAACCGATTTAAAAAAAGGATGTTCAGTATTGGACTCTACAAAAACTGTCTCTGTCATTCTGCCTTCAATACGTCGCTTCATGGAGCTCCCTTAAAATTTTTGTTGTGGTGTGTCGTTGGTTTATTGCTATTTTCTTTGTACTTTTTGAACGCAGAATCGTATAAACGTGATTTTTGTATAGCTGTAGTATGTTCGCTGGAGAGGGACATGGGCTATGAGCATTTGTTAACAGCCGCTATTCTTCTACTGCTCTTCATTTTTTTCACCCCGGCATACCAATCATCATCATCAGCCTATGTAAGTCCACTGCTGGACACATCATACCAATAAAGAAACAAAATGTTTATCTAAAAATGCATTCATGAAAGACTACTTACTTGAAAGATTACTTACTACTTGCGAAAATAGAATATAGCTTAAAGTTACTCAACAACAGTGTAGCTTTCTATTTGTAAAATAATTTTTAAAATCGTTTCAGTAGTTTCAGAGATTACGCTCTAAAAACTTTTAATAAAATATTTTTTACAAAAAAAAACCGACTCCAAAACTGCTATCCAATTTGTTATGAAAAATACACTAAAAAGTTAAAAATAATTGCATTATGGATTTATATTTCAATCTACTTACAAATAGGTATCCATTTTTTCAACAAATCTTATAATTTTATTATTATGACATTATACAATTACTGATATTTTTGGAGTCGGTGCCAGCACTCTATTTACTTAGTAATACCTACTAGGCTAGACAGGTACACGTTTGTTAATCTTGGCTAAAAAAAGGAAAAGTAGGTATATGATTTTGAACCACCCTGTTTCATTCATACGAAATCATTCATTTTGTCGGTCTTTTTACAACCCATTACTACTTTTTTGTGTTAGTGTGTAACTAAACAAAAGTGTAACAACAGTCATTCTTTAATTGTGTTATTGTTTTTGTGTTGGTGTACAGCTTTTACTTGCGTGTGCGTTTATAGGGACGCTTAATTTTTCTGCATTAGTATGCGTGATTATGTAAATGTGTTCTGTACCGTACTACCCCGCCTCCCGCGAAAACCGGCAGAAATATTTTAGTACTAAAAGTAGCGCTTGGCATCTCCCGTTATAAATTCTCTAAGGCAAAAACTGACCTTTGAAAGTTAAACAAAACATACAAACCTAGGAGAAAGTGAATGAAGTGACTTAGAACTCTGATAAACAAAACGGACTTGGCGAAAGGACTTTGTATCCAAGCCAGCACAAAATTAAAAAAAAAAAAAAATTCCTTGTGATTACATTACATACATGTACATGCTTGCTCGCTCAGTGTGTTGTGTTGATTGGATCGGGTGTCGTTGCTTTTTTGTGGGAAGAAAATATTTCATTTTATGAAATCATCGAGCGAGACTTGAAAACTTGAAAATATTAAAGTACTTTATTTTTGTATGGTTTGGTGAATATTCGATGGAAAAGGTATGTTGTAACAACAATGTTTTCTTTCCTTGTTGCGCTCTCAATAACTGAAGTTTAAATGGCATGTCCAAGCACCAGGTTTTGGATTAGAGTAGCTTTATTTGGCCATTTTCTTCAATATTAGCAGACTAGCAGTTCCGAAAGCTGGAATATGGAATAATTATAAATGTCATTGTTTTTATTACCTACAACATTAATTTCTTACAAAATTTTAACCTCAAAGGGTGTCCTTACATTCTTGAATCCATGATTTGTACTGTTTCTATTAATTTTAGGTACGTATAGATTTAAAGTAAAATTTAGTACCTATATATGGGCTTGAATCATCTGAGTATGTATTTTGGTTGATCTATGATGTATAATTTTATGATTTTACCATAATACTCTTATGTTATTTCATATGATAAAATATTCCATAAAAAGTAATCAAGTATTTAACATTGTTTCTCTTCCAGGCTCTATGACAACACCTGCATCACCATGTTGAACTTAAATGTATTGAAACAGTCCACCATAGTGCATCTATGTTTTGCTATATCCTACTTTACATCAGGATTGATACTGAACTGCATACAAGCTATTTTATTTGTGGGTCTGAAACCTTTTGATAAAGTGTTGTATCGAAAAATAAACTACTACCTTTCTTATTCATTTTACAGTCGTAAGTACCTTCCGATTTTTATGACACATAAAGTTAGTTTACATCCTAGCACAGACGGAACCTCAAAACCATTGTGGGAACCCTAACGGGTCACATTCCCTTAAACAAACACCTATACAACATCGGAGCCACAGACAGTCCACTCTGCAGAGGATGCCTATCCGAAGAAGAATCAGCTGCCCACGTAGTCCTGGAATGCGAGGTAGTAGCAACTCAACGACAAGAAATCCTGGCCAACCCCAGGTCACTCCTCCAAGCCTGCAAAGCACCCAGGAAACTTCTGCACTTTTGGGAGGAGTTGGGCTGGCTACAGATATAGCCAGCACACCCTGACGCACAATGGACCAACCTTGAGTCTAAGTGCGGGAAAAGGAGTCCAATTACATTACATTAGTTTACATCCTATATACCTAATTTTTCTGTAAACCCATTTCTTTTTCAGAGCTAGTGTTTATGTCAGAATGGTGGTCAGGAACTAAGCTCTCAATTTATGTAAAGAAGGATGAGTATGAGAAGTACTATGGCAAGGAACATGGATATCTAATAATGAACCACAGTTATGAAATTGATTGGTTAATGGGCTGGCAGTTCTGTGATGGTATTGGGGTATTGGGAGTAAGTACATTCCTTTAGTAGTACTATTATTATTGACATAACCCTAGTTCTGTTATTGTTGAATATACCTAGCGGGCAATAATCATAGCAAAGTATACCCCACTTTGTACCCCTACTTGATGCAAGCATACATAATTTTTTGTAAAAAATACTCCTTGCTGGACACCGTTTGCGGTGTTGCGTATGTAATTTATATGGAAAAATTACAAAGAGTTAACAAGATAAATAGTTATGAGTGTGTCATAGCTTAGATCAGAACCTAAACACATGCAATTTTAAAATTGCACATATGTATATTATAAAAAAAATGTGCTTTGCAGCCTGACATAAAATTTGCTGATTTTGAAGGTTTTAAATGATTATTCTGAGTTGTTAAAGATAGAAGATAGAAACCTTGTCTGATCACCATTCTCTTTTCAGAACTGTAAAGCATATGCTAAAAAGGTGATCCAGTACCTACCACCGATTGGTTGGATGTGGAAATTTTCTGAATTTGTTTTCCTAGAAAGATCTTTTGACAAAGATAGAGAAACCATAAAGACACAGATATCGGAACTTTGTGATTATCCTGATCCCGTATGGGTGAGTCATTGACATTATACCTAATCTACATTATAAAGAGAGATAAGGTTTATCACAACTTATTTGTAGCATAGCAATAAATAATATATTATACCTACCGTAAGTGTCAACTAAAATTCTAATTAGATAAGTTAGATTCCCTTATTTATATGCACTGATATATTTTTATCCATTCATAAATCATTTTCATTATGCACTCAACACCAAAAAGTATGTACCTACTTAGGTAGGTTAGGCTGACCTAAAGGAAGACTATAATTTTTTCACGACAAAATTGGCTACAATTTACGATTATGAATATATGTAAGAGAAACAATAACTCGAACCTCATGAAAAACTTTAAAATACGTGTTTATTGACTTGTATTTTATGTTATTAGGTACCTATTTTATAGGGTAATTCATTGTCACTCGTATTTCTCAAAGATAAGTATTCATTTTGTGCTCAAGTCAAAAGAACACCAATATTAACCACTGAAAACTGGCGCTGTTTGAACTCAAAGTGGCCATAAAGTGCCATAATAATAATCATTGTGGCACTTCACGCAAAAAAGAAATATACAGGTAGGAAGTTGAAATTATGATGTTAGTTCGTGTCGAAGCTAGACCGGATGGGCATTACAAGGATGCTGCAATACGTGGCAAGGTACAATATCCTTGCATATCGCACTTTATAGGTGCCATTACGTTATTCATGTCACGTCATTCACCTACTAATTAGCGCAGCCTTTACCCCCAACGTACTCGTACAGATTCAAATAAAGTGTAAAAAAGATTTTTGATTATAATTTATTTGCATAAACATTGTTAAGGCGTTGACAACACCTAACATTTCTCTCGCTCGCACGATTCGACATTTTGAAAGGTATAAAATCACAAATTCCAATTTTGAAAAATCGCAAACAACCATTTTGTCTGCAATCACACTGCGCATAGTTTGGTAAAAATTACATTTTGATTGATGCAAGTTTTCCTACTCAAAAGTTTGCTTGTACACAAGCAAACTTTGAAGTAGGAAAACTTGTATCGATCAAAATGATTTTTTTACTAAACTGTGCGCAATGTGATTGCACACAAAATAGTTGTTTGCGATTTTTCGAAAACGGGTTTAGTGATTTTATATCTTTCAACAAGTCAAAACGTGCGAGCGAGAGTCACATTAGCTCTTGTCTTTGCCTTAAGGGTCCGGCGACAGCGGCTCGCATTTTCGAGGTGCAATTGGCTATTATTTCATTTTATTTCATTTCCGGGAGGTTGTTTGAAAGAATAACTCAAAAGTGACACGCATAAATACTGTTCGAACACAAATAATACAATAATATAAGGGAAATGTGCTTGAGTCAGAAATCATTTTGGTATTAGGTAAACGTAAGACCAAACATACTAATACCAAAATGATTTCTGATTCGGGCATGTTTCCCTTATATTATTGTATTATTTGTGTTCGAATAGTATTTATGCGTGTCACTTTAGAGTTATTCTTTCAAACAACCTCCCCGAAATGAAATAAAATGAAATAATAGCCAATCGCACTTCGAAATTGCGAGCCGCTGTCGCCGGAGCCTTAAACTTAGGTGGTAACAATTTACAGGTATGTGTAAGTACAACAGGTTTTACCGATGTCGCAAGTCGGTGTGCAAAAGAAAATAAACAGAGATGGCTTAGGTCAATGTGGTAAACTAATAAAAATAAAAAAAACGCATCACAAGCTTAACTTAGGTAGGAGCATGAATAAAACTAAATACCTAAGAAGTCAATAAAAATAAAGCTAGAATTAATTACATTTTTCAATTAAATGTCGTTTAAATCTATATTTTAAATGAATTTGAATTAAGGTCCTCAATACACTTATGAATTTTATTACTAGTAGTTCGCCCCGAACTGAGATTTCGTGACGCGATGAACGAACGCTCCGAAAATATAAGTAAGTGGTAGTCAGGCAAGTCCAAACATTGTGTTAGGACTTTTCTCTGGCTGCCACCTACTCACTAAGTATGGTAACCAAGTCAACTGAATTGGCCTATTTATCGAAGAGTTCCGTTGAACAGACCTTGGCTACATCATCAAAACAGGTCGCTATTACCATTTAATGAGAACCAAGTACCTACCTTCTTAATTTATTTAAAAAAAATATTGAAAAAGCAGAGGAACTGGATGACCAGTAGAAAAACCTTGATGCCAACGAAACTTTTAGAAATGGGAGCTCTTAGGTCGTTGGTTAACCTAATTTAACTTTTATGTTGCATCTCAAATAGCGGGCATCCTAGAAAAAAATAAAAATGGTTTTGGGATGTCCAAATCAAGCCCTTTCATATGACATCTAACTTTTTTAATTTTGGCTTCTTAAAAATCCCGATATTTTAATAACCCCTTATCCGATTTTCCTCATGTACTTACCAGTAAATTTCTCAAGTACAAGCTATCGACTTACCAAATTTCATGCAGATAGAGTGGTTTTGCATGGTTGTCTACCTACAGAATCTGTCGCGTCTGTTTCTAATGGACTGTCTAATCTAATGGTCTAATGGTTTGTTTCAAGTTGATGGACAGTACATCGTTTAGGCACTTTCCAATCGTGCTTGACTAACGAGACAATGCTTTGTTATGGTTACCACTTGTACTAGTACCAAAATGTACTACCTAGTTGCCTAGTTTTTACGAACGTTTTTAATTAATCCATCCAGCATACACTACAAGGCAAACTTGCATGACGTAATACTACCAAAGATGTCGTAATTTTTTTATACTTTCATTCTTCCGTTTTCGTGCACTGCAAAAATAGATAACAATGGTTGTAGCTGCCTAATTAGTTACATTAATCTCAAAATATTGACGGCTAATCATAAACACGGCACTAGGTACTCACTTACGATAACCCAATAGGTATCTGTAGTTGGGCCGCAGAATATAATAATACTAGGTATGTCTGACTTGATAAGATCGATTGATCCAATAATCCCTGATCGGGTACCAGAAAGTCCAAAGAACAAATGAATGCACTTTTTTATGACTTGCTAAGTTGGCTCACCAAACCTTAACATGTTTAGAGTCTGCATAGTGCACCAGTTCAATCATAGAAATATAAATTGTTACAAAATGTTCTAAAACAGGGTATAAATAGATGGATGACAGACCGAGATTTCACTTATATCTACGTACGTGTATGTTGAGGTAGGTGTAGACGACGTATCTGCTTGTATTACTAGTAGTTCGCCCCGAACTGAGATTTTGTTAAGCGACGCGAACGACCCGAAAATATAAGTATGTGGTAGTCAGAGGCAAGTCCAAACATTGCTTTGTACTTGTCTCTGGCTGCCACTTACTAAATAAATATGGTAACCAAGTTTCAACTGAATTGGCCTATTTATTGAAGAGTTCCGTTGAACAGACCTTGGCTCCATCAGCAGAACAGGTCGCTATCACCATTTAATGAGAGCCAAGTACCTTCTTATTTTATTTCAAGAAAAAAATAATTGAAAAAGCAAAGAAACTGACCGACCAGTAGAAAAACCTTGATGCCAACGAAACTCTTAGAAATGGGAGCTCTTGGGTCGTTGGTTATCTTAATTTAACTTTTTTGTTGTATCTAAAAAAGCGGGCATCCTAGAAAAAAAAATTGGTTTTGGAATCTCTAAGCCAAGCCCTTTCATATGACACGTAACTTCATTTTTTTGGGTACCTTTTTTAATTTTTGCCCCCTTAAAAACCCCAATATTTTAATAAACCCTCATCCGATTTCACCCATATACTTACCAGTAAATTTCTCAAGTACAAGCTATCGACTTACCAAATTTCATGCAGATCGGATAAACGGTTCTCAAGTTATCGTCGGACAAACATACATACATACACACATAAAATGCCAAATCGCCCAAGTTGATTGTAAGATTTTCATTCGTTTCGCTCACTCAATCAATAAGTAGGTAAATTTCATCTGATTTATGCCAATACTGTCTAAACGTGACACTGCGAGAGAAGTGGCCTAGTATTTTCCTACTCCCCTATTTGTGGTATTGCGCACTGGGAGAGACCTTACGTCCAGCAGTGAACTGCAATGGTTGATGATGATGATGAAAAGTTGCCCTTTACATAAAGTATGTAATCTCAATATCGTATATCTACCTATTATTTTTAAGATAGCGAAGTTTCGAACCAGGAAAGCATCTTTTAAAAGCGGACATCTACGCCGCAAGTTCTTATATGTATATGAACATACCTACGAGAATTATGTATGACGCTTCAAAATTTCGAATTGTCTGCGTAATGAATAAATTACTGATCGTAATCGATAAATTTATCTATTCGTCCGTCATTCTATGTCATCGAACAAAAATGAATAATTTATTTATTTATTCACAAAACCAGATTATTTTAAAATTTGCTTAAAAATAATAAATTGTTCATAGGTCTTCGATCTAGATTCGTAATTAAATATTCATATAATACAATTGTTTAGTTTTGCATTCATAAAAGTTAAATTTTCCCTAAAACTAGAAACAGCAACAAAAATATATTAGGTATATGATTCATCTTACATTTAAGAGCTCGTCTTGTCGGGGCTCTGATGTAGTTTTCTCTAATTGAGTAATTCCAATGCAACCTCCTTGACTTCCATACCATATACGACATGACAGCCACCTTCTCTTTTATCTGGCTCTCGTAACATCGCCCTCACTTTCCTTTAATAATTATTAAGTATATAGGGTTCATAATATTTTATTATCAAAATGTAACCGCGCCACTTATATATATATACTTGCTAAAATTACTATATAAATTACTATATTATTTCAAATATTATAGTAATATAAAATTTAAAAATATAAGACCTACTTCGAATCTACCATTTTTAACACGATACTAGCTTGTATTAACTCATTTTAAACCATATTTATTAGACCCAAACAAAAGGCATTGTGTACTCACTCATACATGTCGATACCTATAGATTAGAAGCGGATTTGGGTTGGCTATAGCAATCCTTGTACCTGAGTTGAGGGTTGGGGATAGGGGGGATGCAAGTGGGGGTAGATGGCAAGTCTTCCCCTTGAGTCCTTTTTTCTAGGAAATGAAAAAAATAATTTAATTTTTCAGGTAAGTTACTAGTTAGGTTAGGGGTTTTTTTTTTATATGAAAAAACTTGGTAGTAATATTTCATCTCTATGACAAAAAGACTCAAGGGAAGGAATTCTCATTAGGCTAGTTATTTTTTTTTTTTTTAAAGTGAAGAAATTTGAAGGAAATTTTTTGGAATTTTTTTTTCATTTCCTAGAAAAAAGAACTATAGGGAAAGACTTGCCATCTACCCCCACATGCTTTCCCCCTATCCCCAACCCTCAACTCAGGTACCAGGGTAGCTATAGTTTAACCGCGGATTTTACTTTAAAATCCTATGAACAATGCCGTCAGGCTGGACTAGTGCAACATAAATACTAACACACTTGTTCCTAGTTTACATAAACTATAAATATCTTTATCTTTTATCTAGCTGCTACTGAACCCTGAAGGTACCCGTTACACGAAGGAGAAGCACGAGGCCTCTCTAAAGTTTGCCAAGGAGAAGAATCTTCCGCTACTGAAGCACCACCTCACGCCGCGCACGAAAGGATTCACGACAAGCTTGCAACACTTCCGAGGAAAGATGCCGGCTATATACAACATACAGCTAGTATTTGAAAGGAGCAGTAAGGTATGAGATTCAATACTTAGCAAGCATTGCCAAAGTATTCTGGAAGAGATAGCTTTTAGGAATAAGACCGCCCATTGTATTCCACTTTAATATTATTCTGTTCTGTTATGTGTGAATGTTAGTGAATGAACGAATGATACGAAATTCCTTAGTACACCTTACAAACAGAGGAAATTGTTTTTTTTTATTATAATGTACTTCTTTTTCAGATTCCTCCGACACTGACAAGTTTACTATTCGGTAAAGCAGTCCATGCACACATGTACATCGAAAGGATTCCCGTAGAAACAGTGCCAGAAAATGAAGAGGAAGCCTCTAAATGGTTACACCAACTTTTTGTCAAAAAAGTAAGTAATTATATTATTACTACCTGACTTACCTATCAACTACCTACCTACCTTGTTTCCCGTTTCGTGTTGTTTTTTTTTTATTTTTATGACATTCTGTACCTACTCTAGCTGTTTTTGTATTATAATTGATACGATGCACTGCCCTGCGTCCATCAACTTAGAGATGTTAAGCCTCATGTGCCTTTAATTACACCACTCTTCAAACTAAAACACAGCAACGGTGATTGGCGGCAGAAAAAGATGCGGTGGATAAATATGCGCAAATATTCTCTACTTGTTGATACCTAAAACCCGGGACATTAAAAAAATTAAAAAAATAACAAACAATTCCACGATCCCCAAAGACCACCTTATCTTCATCCGTGCCAAACACGGTAGATAGATATCCCCTCAGATATTTCACCACTTTAGATTTTTTGAGGATGTCTAGAGGCAGAGGTACGTCACAATATAACACATGGGTACCTATACCCAAACTTGCAGTTGTTGGCATCATCAGTCAGTTATCATTAAATTGATAACTCTATAAACCTGATGGGTATTTCATGTTCATTTAACTTGCTTTATATTTAGTGCCTGATTATTCTTGCAAAAATTAGAATCATTTGCATACTTACTTGTTGCTATGCTTATATGCTTGCTGCGTGTCTGTACCTATATTTTCCTCTGACGCGAACTCATTTTGAATTATTCATCTATGCTCTATTGTTATGCATATTTTATGGGCACGTAATGTAGATGTGATAATTCAGTCGTCAATTTATAATTAACTGTTATAAACAATCGTCCGAAGCTTTTGATATGAATCTATATATTCCAGTCCAATGTCTAATTAATTACCTAATTAACAAACGAACCAAATTGGCCGACCGCACACAGATGACCTGACCGAAACGATTATATTTTGATAAGTAATAAACGTATTAATTGCCAGATATCAAAAATATAGAAGACTAACCATACAATTATTGATTAATAATGAACTATGATAATTTTGTTAGGTATACTCACTTCGATCGCGTGATATCCCGGATCTGAAAAAAATCAGGTTTCGAGTCTGTTCTATGTACGTGTAATTACGTGTAAACAATTAAAGTGAATCTCGTCTAGACTTCCAGGAAAGAGCTTAGTTTGGATCCCACCGTTATTCCATCTGATCCATAATGCCTAATGAAGCAAATGTAGTCATCACTATAAATTTTGTTTCAGGATAAAATGCAAGAATCGTTCCTAAACACTGGTGATTTCTTCCAAGAGTCAGGCGTGTCAAGAGTGGAGCCTTTCGAAGTGGCGCCCCGCATATACTCTCTGCTCAACGCATTGGGCTGGGCGGTCGTCACGTTGACTCCTATGCTGTATTATCTACTAGGACTGCTACTGAGTGGAAGACTATTATATTTCTCTATTGGTGTCGCAATTTTTGGAGCATGTAAGTATTTTTCGTTAAGATTCTCATATAGTATTTTTTGACCGAGCGAGCGAAGCGTCTCAGTTTCCACATTGGCCAAAAATGCGTTTGTCCGGATGTCTGTCTGTCTGTTCTCCTCTACAGGTCGCATTTTTCAACCGATCTGGACGAAACCTGGTACACAAGTTATATGACTTATTAGAATTTTTTTGTCGTCGGGGATTTTTGATTGGAGGGGTACTTCCCCCAAAAAAAGGGCAAAAAAGGGGCTATTTGATATACTGGATATCTCCACCAAATGAGATCCGATTTCGATTATTCTTTTTTTATTTGAAAGGTAGTAACTATAAGTTGGTCTCATAAGTTTGGCGAAGATCTGATAAGGATCTTCAGCATGATGAACAGGATAGCTCATCAAACAATCGATGGTTTTCAATCAAATTTGAGAGAAACACAAAGGACCTCATTCTACACAAGATGATGCAAAAAAATCAAAAAGATCAAAAAATCACAAAACGGAAAATGCACTTGCACATTACATTCCTCAAAAATTTACACAAATAAATAGAAAAAACATAAGAAAGATTAAACAGGCTGGTAAACATGTAAGGGGTGGTGGGTGAAGGGGTTTCGGTAAATAAGGGAGAATGAGATAACCTACAGTGGGGGTTGCGGGTGAGGGATGGGTGTCAGGTGAAAAGTAGTGGGGATGGGTATTTTCTACTTCTCTTCAACATTGATAGGTTTCTTTCAAAACTCTGAAATAGCTTTTGCTAAGGCAGTAAATAGCTCACTTTTAATATGCTCGCGAGGTCTACAGCTCCCAGAGACACTAGTTTATACAACTAGCAAATGGAACTGGAATGTGCTCTGCTCACTATGGCGCCACTGAAGACCAGCGCTGTATAGGCTTTTGAGCTCATACAGCAAATGATGTGTGTTTACCATTTTTGTCATCATCGAGCAACACCGCAAGTGTTGTCAGCAAGAGCCGACACAAAATGGGGAATGAGAATCACCATTGAAATTATTCAAAGTGATCCCTGTGACTGAATAAAGACCTGTTTTGATTTTTTGACCTCTTAGACTGCTACCATGCCTCATTTGCTCATTAGGTCTTTGTGCCCTAACCTGTACAAAAGATACCTTGGTGATTATCTACAGATATTTTCTGTTGAGGTTGTCAATTTCTACGTCAATTAAGTGTAAACCAAATGGTGTCGATAGTTACACTTTTTAAAGCCACAACAAGCAGCCATTATCACAAAGTTATCAACGGTAGGGACAATACTCCTCTAGTTATCAACAATTATAGGACACCTTGAGAGTCACATGTCTCTAATGATTTTTATTTATTGCAAGTGCCCTTTGTTTATCCTACTAATATTATAAATGCGAAAGTTTGTAAGTAGATAGATAGAAGATAGAAAATACTTTATTGCACACAACTTAAGGATACAACAAATAACTAAACTTAAAACTAAAAGTACAATGGGCGGCCTTATCGCTAAGTAGCGATCTCTACCAGACAACCGTTGGATGAAATGGACTCAAGAAATTTAGAAGGGGTCCTTGTGTGCGTGGAGATGAATAAAAAGAATTTGTGAATATACATACAAAATACAAAGAAATTAGAAACCATATATACATATATACACAATATATACATAAATACTTACATTATCTAATCATAAATACTAAATACATACTATACCTACTACAATACATATAGCCAATATACATTTATTATTAAAGAAACAAGCAAGGTAAAGTTAGTGACAGCATGACAAATAGTGTTAAGTATATGGATGGATGGCTGGATGTTTGTTACTCTTTAACGCCGGAACGGCTGAACGGATCTGGATGAAAGTTGGCAGAGAGATAGACTATAGTCTGGAACAGCACATAGGCTACATTTTATCCCGTGGGAATACCGGGATTTAAGTCTGTGCGAGAGAAACCGCGGGGCGCAACTAAGTTACCTATGTCTTGTTTGGTTTTTTAAGTTTATTTAAACAACTCTAGCTCGCAACCTTGTGTGTCAAATCAAACAATCTCAATATTCCATTAGTTCAAAAAAAAATTGTATTCGGCTATGTTGATGTTCATCAAAATACCAACTGCGTAGTTGGCTGGTACTTAGTGAGACTTTGTTGTGTACGTAATAGTACGAAGGATTTCATTAGACTACCTTTGAAATTTTCAAACATTCAACGCTTTTTAGCTCAACCGTTTTTGTATCTTTCAATGGGATTCGATCTTGTCGGTCCTCTTTTAATAATTTCAATCGTAGCTTCTTTGTACCAAAATAATTGTTGATTTATGTACATGAAAGGATTTTATAAACAATTGGTAGTTTTTTAAATCGAGAGTCTCGACTACCTACCGTGTATGTCATACGAATAACCATACTTTTAATTATGATGAAAAAAGCATTAGATTATATTAAAAATTTATTGATTTGATTAATGATTACTTTCGTTTCAGTTTTCATCCTTCTACAAAAGTCCCTCGGAATGACGAAAATAAGTCAAGGATCATCATACGGCACCGAATCGAAATAGCTACTGCCACAGTATTCCTGTATATATATATATATATATACCTGCCGTATAGGTACTATATTTTTGAAAGAAATTACAATATGTAACTGGATTTTGTATGAAACTATTTGCTGTACGGAGTGAACTGTATTGTTAGTTAATTAGTATTAGTTGAGAAATTGGTCTTGTAGTCGATGATTATTAGGTATAAGTTAGGTTAAAATTGTTGTGTGTACAGTGTTATTAAATTGTGATTTTAAACGAAAGCTACAAACTATAAAAAAAACATACAAATACGTTATATTTATGTAAAACAAATAAACTATTTATATGGTTATTTAAATTATTGAAATATTTTTAATAGAAACTTCTGTTTTGTTACTTTATATTAAAAAAAATACGTAACTGTTTGGTTCGATGAAAGGTATCTACATTAATCCCGATTATCATTGCATAATATTTGTAATCTTTATAGTTTTATGGTACTTACGTTCACACATAATTATGTTCGAGCTATAAATCTATACAGATAATCATACCTACATGGATGCAAAAATTTGTAACATTTAATTTGGGCACTTATATTATTGATTTCTGAAAGTGTGGTTGGCTATTACTTGTATCATCATTTTGATAAATGTTTTTATCAATTAGCTAGTTGGATATAGGTACATATATCGCAGAGAGTATTATATTCCTTGATTTATGGAATGATGAGCTAGTTGGAACTGTCTAAAAAAATCTGTAGGTATTTCACGCGTATAATAGTGTAGTAAAGCGTAGCTAAAATTATGAGTTAGTCTTTGTAATAAAAATATCTGAGTACTGAAATGGCAATACTCGATTGTATAGCTATTTCTGTATCAAAAACAGTTACTGTTTGTATGTTTGGCCTATTTTCTTCGATCCGATTGTGATATTCCCACGACTTTCACAATGTACCTAGTTTCACTAGCAGCAACCAATGCCTCCCTTCTGATTCGTGGTTTTCATTCGAGAATGTTTGTACCAAGCGATATTCATTTCTGCTTCTACAGTTTATACCCAAAAAAATAAAGAACAAGCAGGCAACTATTTTTCTTGATTTAGCTATCATAGTAATTATAATGCGGATACCATATTGCTAGAGAGGCTAACTGAATAAATATAGTTTATCCATAGAATACCTGACCTATCTGTAAAAATATCATCTATAAATATGAGGTACCTATATTTTGTGAATGATTGGGATTTTACCATACTTTGTATTTATTTACAAAATCAATGTAAGTAATAAGATATTGTAAAAATAATGTACCTATTGTTTGAAGAGTTTTAAGAAGCATGTGCACAAAGCTGAAACGATAGCACAATACAGATACCTAACGCATGTAGGTAGGTACAATGAATGAATGTTGTTTGGATATATTTCTTTATTGTTACAGTTTTTAAATTGTAAATGATTACTTTTTATATGAACATTTCTTGTAACTGTAATTTATGGAATGACTGTTAGGTAACCCTTACAGCTCCAAAATATTTTTAGTACAGGATGTAAATTCTTAATTTTTAACATATTGTACCTAACTACCCGCGCCTTCGGTTGGAGGCTAGAAAAATATTTTACTTGATAATTGTGGTAAAAATATACACAAATTTTTGACGTTATAAAAAATAAAAAATTAAATATATAAAAAATTAAGCTATTAAACCATATGATTTGTAAATTTTCTACGAAATCTTCCAGTTGTATTGATCTATTACCGTTCCCCCTTTATTTATTGCTTTACTAGGGTATTCTTTAATACTGATGTGTCATAATAATATTATAGGTACAGTAGTACTGCATAAGCGTTAATGAATTTGCAACTGCCACATAAAATACCAACTACAGCATAACATGCATGAACATGTGCCAAATGAAGTGTTTGAAAGGGATCCTAAGTGGTGACCTGAAAAATACATACAAAAACGATCTGAGACTATCGTGGTTTAAGATGTAAGCATGTCATATAACGCATTCTGGGCTCATAATCAGATTCCTCTGTATTCGGTATACTCAAAGAATCTGGCTAGAAGCGTCATTTTGTATTTTAAAACGGTTTAACAAGATTCTATGTACTTAACTATTTACCTATTTGAATATTTTGGCAATCGCAATTTATGAATAGATATATTTTATCCTGAAAGCGCGATCAACGCTAATTGGATGTCAAGTCACTTGCCATTTCAGCTTTTACTAGCAAGTGACTTGAAAGCCGATTAGTGTTGATCGCGCTTTCAGAAACCGGGGGTAAGACATTTTTTTCCTATTATGCTATAGGGATGAACCGTATGTGTAGGTACCTATTGATGCTGTTCAGATAGCAGTTCCTGTTGTAAATGAACCAACAATTTATTTTAATTAAACTTTATTAACAATTTTGTGTTTTATTATTTGTATATTACCTATTATAGTTAGTACAGTAGGTACTTATATCATATCAAGGGATCAAAGTCGTGAAGCTGTCTCAGTTATGTTAGTTTCAGTAGGTATATCAGGAATAAAAACAAAATTGGTATTCGCAGTTATCCACTGGATAATCAGAAGTTTATTTTCTCTGAACGTTCACATTTGCTGTGATAAAGTAGGCGTTAGGTACATTGTCATGAACAATACACAAAATAGGCGTGTTCACAATTATAATAATGAGATTATAATTGCGTATAATATGAGTATTTACAAGCACTTTTAAACAAACTTTACAATCTGCGTTACAGTTGCTTGCAATAAGATTATTTCATTTGAAATGTATGAATGCTAGATTTTATTCAATAAATAAAAAAAAAAAAAATATTACCTACTAATTCATATTCAGACCTTTTTGTTTGTGTGTTTACGTCTTGTAGATCCAACTTGACTTGTACTCATCTACCAGATGTGAATGAAGTGGTAATCACAGAATCTACCAATCGTGAATAAAAATTTAAATCTGAAAATTACTGACATCTTATTGCAATCAACAAGCGTTCACTTATGAAGGCACCATCCAATAAATGCAAGGAGCGACACAAAGCGATCTCAAACTGCGATTGTGTGTCGATACTTGCTGAAAATATTACTAATATAGGTACCTACTATTTAATCTTGGAGTTTTGTAGTGGATTTCATTTTTCATTTCAGGGCATGTAACTTGCCACAGCTTCAAATTTGATGAATGTAGTCGCTAACTAAATTAATTAACACCAAAAATAATTGTGCTCTCTTCCTTAAAATATTACACCTAATAGCGAAATTACACTATGATACAGAACTAGTGGTATTTTATAACGCTTACAATATAATTCATTCTACCATTTTGTTCAATACCACAAACGCACAAAAGTTTGCAGCAAATAAGCCTAGATTAAAAAGAAAAAAATACTATATTGGGATAGCAGCAAACATGGTAAAATTAGTTCACATTTTTTATATAACCGTATATTTTTTTATTGAGTTAGGCAAAGACTTGTAATTTTTATTATCAAGGCTCTAAAACAGTCTGTACCTATTATTGTACTTGAACACTATTGGAGAACAAAGCAGATTTACGGCACAAGTTTATTTATTTAATTAGTTTGGTGGTGACAGTACCCTTTCTGCACTAAAAAATCATACCTACTAAATCAAAAGTTAAATCCATACAACTCATTAATCGGTAACAACATTTGATGATTATTATATGGGCGAGTATTATTTGTGGGTTTCGTCATAAAATGATAATAAACAGTACTTTTCAACAGCACAGTAGGGTAATATTTCTGAATTGGAAACTATATTCATATTGAACACACAATAGTAGTTAAGGCTAAGTTCATATGACCGCGCATGGACCGACAAGATAGGTACAAGATCTAAGTGTAAACGGTGACGATTAGATTTATTTATTGCCAACATGTACATACATCAGCTATATTATAGCTTGGGTCTAAGGTAGCTAATAAGCGAGTACATGTACCCTGTAGGGCGCTGCTATCTATGTAGAAATAAGGTAGGTAAGTATTATCGTCTACGATGACCGCGCGGCGCGCTCCGACCCGCGCGCAACATCTTGAGCCGGTGAACTTGTATTGACCGTTCAGCATAGATGGAGGAAAAATTAGTAGCGAAGACGTTATCGTGTCTATCGATTCCGCTCGAATACTCCAACCACGCGGTTTCGCGCGTTTATATAAACTTAGCCTAAAGTTCAAGTCAAACTGGTGCAAGTTTTAATTTGATAAGTACGACGTCAATTCATTCTTTCTTTAATTTAGGTAATTGATTTGCGCCAGTGTGACTGGAGCTTAAACTGGCAATATGCCGATGCATTGTCACACATGTTATACAGTAAAAAAATATAATTGATTTATATCTACTATCTGTAATTAATTACATAAATATATTGTATACTATATACAGGGTTACAGGAAAAATCGTGCTAGATCCGTTAAGGGCGTGGAGTACCCATCATTTCTGACTTATTTCACTATGAAACACCCTACCCTAAACATAACCCTTTTCAAGCAATTCGACTTTTAATTTTTTTATTGAAAATTTTGTGCACCTTAATTATTATTATTATTGCATTTTTACATGTGTAATAAGATGCTTTAGGATGTCAATCATTAAAATAGTGCATAAGTTAATTGAATAGACCGTAGTAGACAAGTGAAAGTTAAGAAATAAGAAAAAATACTAGAAAGTTTATTTTTCTCTAAGGGATATCTAAAAAAAATATTATGGCAATTGTTTGTGAAATAAGTCAGAAATTATGGGTACTCCACGTCCTTAACGGATCTAGCACGATTTTTCCTGTAACCCTGTATAAAGGCTGTTTTTTTAGAAATATTAGATTTTTGTTGTTGAAATTTTGCAAACAATAACAGTACAAACCGTGGTGTTGGTATGTAGGAGAAAAACATTTTCATACATTGATTTTGTACATTCATAAAATAACTGTTGTATATACCTATGATGTTTAGACATATAAATTAAAAGCCTTGTGTTATTTTAGCGTTATAGAACCTATAAATTTATTGCGTCTTTTTAATTATTGCACGCAGGTAGGTAAGGTACTTAGAATATTCTACTAAAGAAATATATGAAATCAAGTAGCTTATTCGCGCTACAAGAAAACCTCTATTTTAAAAATTCTAGCTAATATTGACAAAGTTGTTGAGAATTCGCAATTGAATGCATTTCCTGACTTCTCAATGTTACACCAAATAAGATACGCACATTATAGTTTATTAAGAGGCTCTTACAAAGTGCGAGATCGATCCTCTAAGCCCGTACCACCGTCACGTACGAGAGGCCAACTCTAGCAACGATATTCGGAACACAATTTTATCGGTAAAAAAAAATTACAGGCTGTAACAATATACTAAGGCTCGCTATAGCTACTTTACCTGACGTTTCGCTACCTATAATAACGTTATTTCTAATAAAAGTCTATGCTGAAATATCTATAATTTGTCGGAACATGAAATAAGAAACTGCTTTTCTAGCTATCTGTGTCATTTCACTTTGCTATATTTTAAACACGACTTTGGAATCTATATTACATAGTTATTTTGCTATTAGAATAATTAATTTTTATCTATAAAACATTTCGATATAAGCTTGTTTAATTTTAAAGCTGATATTACATCTATTTTATAATAATATAGTAATTATTTATTAATAAAATATTGTTTCAAAGCTTCGTTTAAGAATTATTTTGTGTTTTGTTTGAAGAGTTATCTAAGGCTCATTAACTCCTAGGCTTGGTCGCGAGATATAGGCATAAATTCACCAAGGTTTTAGCACGATTAAAATTATTATTGTTGTATATTATTATCGTAAGTTCAATAAATACTATTTACCTATTGACAAGCTATACTCTATCAACAGGGTAAGGGCGAGTTATCGAAATGGGAACCTAAAATAATAAATATTATTTTTGTGATGCTGAAGAATTTTATCATAGCATTAAATAAAATAAGAGGATAAACTTATTGGTTCATAATCACACTATTGGCACGATGACACGTTTACAATACTTTTACCATGTGTACAATTTAAAACGCACTAGATACGCTGAAACACATGGTAAAATAGGACACTGTGTTTTCCAGAACTAAACTAAAGCCAACATATTTAGATAAGATTCCAATTAATTGTAAATTTATAATTTCATCCTGACTATACTTGGGTTTCGTTCTGGAATACCAACCACTGTTTGAATACATTTAACGTGTAGGGAATATGAATTTCAAGTGTCACATATTCTACAATAGGTACAACATAGGGTCAAGTAAAAAAAGCCATTTCATACACTACATTCACAACTAAATAACAAACACAATCATACCTCACACAAACAATGCTACACTTTTGTAAAGCTTATAGTAATTAAAATCACATATTTAAATATCTTTGGATAAAACCAAAATTAAAAATAGCGTACAAAAATAGAAAAAAATATACAAGAGTATTGAATAATTGAGGAAAGATATGGAATATTATGGTACCGTGCCCATAGCAAGTCATATAAATTGGATCGCTTCCAACGCATGGCATAGATTAAAGACTAGACGGCTCAACGGAAAGGAACGGTTCGCGATCCTAATAGCACAGTCACTTGAAAATCACTACAATTCTGTAGACATAGAGTCTATATTGTTATTCCGGTAACTGAGATTCTGTCACAGCAGATCTTGAACGTGCGAGGTGTCGAGGTTGGTGATGAGAGTTTTGAGGAAGGTCATCTCTTTACGCGCGTTTTCTAAAATAACGCGCGGATCCTGCGACATGCATCGCAGGCAGTTTGGCGCGAAAACCATCGCGAGATTGGCGGAGTCCATCTTGGTCGCAAGTACCACCTCGGGCGTAGTGAACTGTTGCAGGAAACTAATCAAATATGTTAGTACCTGAAATGTAAAAACCATAGCTATAATGAAAATATAGGTACTAGGTGTATGGCTAGTCGTCTTGCCAACCGTTTCGGAATCAGCGATTATCACAATTGCCTGACGATAAGACAGCTTTTTTTTAATCCAACATTTTGATGGAACAAGCTAATGACCCATCTGATGTTAAGTGATAACCATCACCTATAACAAAGCATTGCCTCGTAAGTCACGCACTCTAGGAACGTGCCCAACGATGCACTGCCCTGCGTCCATCAATTTGAGGCATACAAATGTTGAGCCTCATCTGCCTGTAATTACACCGGCAACCACTCTCTTCAAACCGAAATACAGCAACGCCACAGTTATTGTTATTGGCGGCAGAAAACGGCGTGGTGGTAGTACTTCCCCGGATGAGTCCTTCACAGAGAGCTCTACTATATGCTCTTAGGCCCTTATTCATGGTCGCTAAGCGCGCCATTAGCTTATCAGACCAATAAGTCTATTGCTGTCTCTTTTCATAGGCATGAAAGAGACACTGACAAGAATACTCTAATAGAGCCACATTAAAATGGCAGTTACTATGAATAAGAGAGAATATACTCACGAGCCGATTGATGGGCGGCAGGCGATGCAGTGCGCGCGCGCAGGCGGCGTAGTCCGTCCCGGCAGCCACGCATGCGCCGTACAGCGCGTCCGGGATCAGCGGCTCGTACAGCTCGCGGTACCACAGCTTCAGTAAGCTGGCCGGCGCGTGCGCGTCTGGAACATACATAAACAATCATATTTTTGACATAATTAATCATTGTTTTGAATTTGACTAGGACTAGACTTTTACTTTTATTTTTGTACCTTTATCTTTGTACCTTTATCTTTGTAATTGATTGCAATATAATTTCACCTAAAATTTTAATAGTAATAATAATATTGTATTTTTATATTTTTAAGTGTTTCTTAGCATTGAGGCGCTTCATAAAATATATATTTATTATCTGCATATTTCATAAAAAGTTGCAAGCAAAATGAATGAGTTGAAAACATACCAGTCAACGTAGAGGCATCAGGAAGCTCCCAGTTATCAATCTTCGCTTTGAGAGCATTGACCTCGTCGACGTCGGCTGACACCCGGAATATTCCTTCGGTTTCCCTCCCGTTCAGAGCTAGCACTTGCTGCGATAGTGCGACTTGCACCCAGGGCAACTGGCGATTCGGGAAGCGATCCTTTTGAAGCGTCATCACTTCGGATAGCGTGTTGCCGAACATTGATTGACGGAAGATTTGTATCTGTCATTGAAAAAAAAACTATTAGTAAAGCGCCACCGTTTGATCGGTAAGAATTAAAGTTCCTTTGTTTCCTTTTTGAAGTTAGTGAATAAATATATAAAACAAGTATAGTGTTTCTTGTGTTTCAGTGTGTGTGTGTTCATGGCAACAGTTTTATCGGCCAGAGCCCTCGGCGATTATTATCTACGTCTATATCCTTACCCTAGCTTGGTCTATGTCCTCTGTGGTAGGTTTCCTCGGCTGCCGCTTGCCTCCGAAGCCAATTCTTTCTAACCGTTTACACGCCACCCCCGCGTAATGAGACACTTGCACGTGAATAGGCCATTTGCCAACCTGTATAACATAAAACACATTTCATTCAACAAACTTTACTTTTTTTTTTATAAGTGTATGTATCGTGTGCGTCCAAAATAAATGTATTTTCTTTCTTTTCTTTCTTTCTTTCTAAACATAATACCTTGAACTATGTAATGAGCGACTTTATCAAATCCGAAAATACCGTGGTAAGAATTCACGGGATTGTAAACATGCCTTTTTCTGCCGCCAAGCAGCGTTTCTGTGTTTCGGTTTGAAGAGTGTGGTCGCCGGTGTAATTACAGGCACATGAGGCTTAACATCTGTATGCCTCAAGTTGATAGATGCAGGGCAGATGCAGGCAGTGCATTGCATACGTTTCCATAGCGCGTGGCTTACGAGGTAATGCTATGTTATAGGTCATCACCTACTTATAGGTAGCCACCTGCTATGTTATTTACTACTTAACATCAGATGGGTCATCTGCTTGTTCCTTCAGCATGTTGAATTAAAAAAGTTCTCTTATCATTTGGCAACTGTGATAAACATTGATTCCGATACAGGGTTGGCAAGACGATAAACCATATCTAAATATATATAACTCAAAGGTGACTGACTGACTGACTGACATAGTGATCTATCAACGCACAGCCCAAACCACTGAACGGATCGGGCTGAAATTTGGCATGCAGGTAGATGTTATGACGTAGGCATCCGCTAAGAAAGGATTTTGATCAATTCTACCCCCAAGGAGATAAAATAGGGGATGAAAGTTTGTATGAAACTTTGAATTCCTTGGCGCGAGCAAAGCCGCGGGTTCAGCTAGTATATTATAAATGCGAAAGTAACTCTGCTTAAACCTCTCAACCGATTTTGATGAAATTTGGCACAGACAATCTTTAGACCCTGAGAAAGGACATAGGCTACCTGTTATTGCGAAAAGTACGCAGACAAAGTCGCGGGTACCAGCTAGTCCACCATATATTCAATAAGGAAAACTGTACGCGAATCACTAAGTTTTGAGAAGTCCAAACTTAAGAAATATTTATTTTTCAAATAATCTAACGGCAAATTCAAAAGTCCTTTACCTCTGGAAAAGCGTCCGCGAACGCTGGATCTCGATGTCTATTCACGTAGTTTGTAAGCGCTGGCTGGAATGCGGACGAAGGAGGGACGAACGCCAGACAAACGGCCAAGAGCTCCCAGCCCCGGAGCAGGGAATCCCTCAGAGGGTTTTCAGTAGTCTGCCTGCATAGCTGCACGTAAAGCTCGTCGCGTAACCTGGAACCAGTACACATCTGTTACATTGTTCCCCATACGAGAATTAATAGCAGATATAGCTTGACGCATTTCATCCCCAGACACGGTACAAACAGGTTCGCTCAGAGCTTTTAGCATCAAGTTTTAACTCAAGACCTTTTAAGGCTGTCTAGTGTCTAAGGAATTATAACGAAAAATATTAAATAAAAAAAATCATTTATTTCAGACCACTATGCCCAAGAGATCGATCTATCTATAGTTAGGTGTGGTTGTGGTTACTTGTGGTTGGTGTATGTGGCATGCAGCATATCCTGCGCGACGGAATTGAGCGTCATGCCGGGTCGCGCCTTGCGGTCGCCCATGTAGATCTGCACCAGACGGAACAGATCGATGGCGGCCTTCTTGTGAGCCTTGTCCCACTCCGCGCCCACCATCGGAGCAGAGATCGATGATGATGTCCAGGATAGCATGTCGCGGACCGATGCCTGGACAACAAATTTATATTTTCGATGTGTAACAAGGATCATACAGTATAACTTGGTGCGGTATCTTTAGGCTTGGTCATGTGAAACTTAGACTAGGTAGCTTTAGAGCAAACATCAAAAAACAAATCGATCTTTAAAAACAGGTTTATGTTGAAGCTGGTATTCCATTATAAGCTATTCAAAGTTTAACTAGGGCAACATGTTTTGATAGACAATCTATTGCTTCGAAAATATTTGTAGAGACATATTTATTCTCACAAATAAAGAAACCACATACATGGAGGCTAAGTAAGAATCATTAAGTCTTTAAAGTACTACTTACAACTGTTTGTTTTAACCTACAAATTACCCTAACGCACATCTTCTGGCCAAACATCTCAAACATCTGGATTCTTTCTATATCTCACCTTCCTCCTAAATATGCCCTTGTTGAAGTTGAGATGGTCCTTGGCAAAGATCTCGATGTCCTGTTCTGGCGGCGGGCGCGGCGCGTGCGGCGCATGCGCGCGCACCGGCGAGTACAGCGCGGGCGCGCCGGCCGGCGGCGGCGGCTCCGCGCATGCGCCGCCACCGAGAGACGATGTCTGCACAATGTCACGCTTAGTGAGGACGTGTTCTTGCTTATACCACCCTATACGCTACACTGCACGCTGATAGCGATATTCTACGGCCCGATTATTCCCATAGATGGGAATGGAATATCAAACTGAAAGCCATTTCGATAGCCAGACATTAGCGTAATCGGGCTGCTTCCTCGAGAGTAACTGCTAGTAAAGCAAAATCACGCGACTCGACTTGCTATACTGTCCAGTGTCTATTCAAACTTTTGACAACTGATTTTTTCAAATCAGATTTCATTTTCTAGTGGGCTTTGTATGTAGATGCGATAAGCGCCATTAATGGGCAAAAAACATTAGTTCTAAGCAAATCAGATAGGGGCGCAATATAATTACCCTTAAAATCGAGCGTTCAGCCATAGAAAACCGATTCATAAACACAACACTCACCCGATGTATCTCATGCGAGGCGCGGTCCCTATCGAATCCCACAAAGGTATTATAGTACGACACGCCATGATTCATATACTCGACGTCGTGCGGCCGGTGCGCGTACGCATGCGGTAGGTAGACGCCGGAGCCGTCGTCGTCGTCCGGCGTGCGCGCGCCGCCGTCCGACGACTCGTTGTCCGGCTCGTGGCCGGACAGCGAGCGCTCGGAGCCGGACCGGGACCGCGACCGGGAGGAGCCCGACTCGGCGTCCGACGCGGAGCCGTAACGACCGCGACCTGGAATAACATACTGGTCAAAATCTAAGCACGTTTTGGTCGGATCGCATCCACTCCGACGATGTCGTCGGAGTGGTCGGATCATAGTGGATGCGACTGGCGCAGGACCGGAAGTAATAGAGGGGAGATATATTCCATGGTCTTGTAACAACAGAAAAGGTTTAAGCATTAGTAACGTAAAATAATAATAAATAACAGCGATTTGGTCCTTCGGATGACTTTCCATACTGAGACTGAGATGAGAGAACAATTTAGTTCTTTTATTAATCAGAAATTGTGATGTCGTTGCCACTCCCACTGATATGACTGGCTAGAATTTAGCCTGTTGGCACCCACTACTGGGTATACCTAGTAGTAGTTCATCGGCTGTCAAGTCAACTGCTATTTCAGCTTTTACTTCAAATTAGATAGAGATAGCAAATGATTTGACAGCCGATTAATGTTGATCACGCTTTCAGAAAGCAGGGGTAAGTCTACTCACTGGACAGTTTGGCTTGCTGTATGATATAGTCTTGCAGCGGCAGTAAATGCTGCATGCCGCGTAGATCCCAGTTGCAATATAACGGAGAACCCTCTTCATCATCTTCGTCACCGTCGATCGGCTCTTCCATATCCACCGGTCTTTTATGCCCTGCGGAAATCAAAACTTTAACCTCACCACTTCGATCCCGGTACGACAGGCACGGTAGTTATCCATCAGAGATATGGCAAGTTTAATACATTATCTTCGAAAGTCTTCAACCAGTGTGTGTTGCCAGTGATGACATATGGAACTGAGACGTGGTCGCTTACTATTGGCCTCATCACCAAGCTCAAAGTCGCACAACGAGCTATGGAGAGAGCTATGCTAGGAGTTTCACTACAAGATAGAATCAGAAATGAGGAAATCCGTAGGAGAACCAAGGTAGCCGACATAGCTCTCAGAATCAGCAAGTTGAAGTGGCAATGGGCAGGTCATATAGCTCGAAGAACTAACAACCGATGGGGAATAAAGGTTCTTGAATGGCGACCACGAACAGGAAGGCGAAGTGTGGGACGCCCTCCTACCCGATGGACTGACGACATTGTTAGGATCGCGGGTAGTCGGTGGATGGAAAGGGCTCAGAATCGTTCTTCCTGGAAGCGGATGCCTATGTCCAGCAGTGGACTTCTGTGGGCTGTTGATGAATACATTATTAATATATTACTAACGTCTTGATTTAGTGCGGTCTTTAGGTACAGAAGTCCGCTCCAATCTCTGGTTGTGCTTTTGAACGTTTGGTTCCGTAAGCGGCGGCTCTAGGCTGACGCATTTCATTTTGTAGTTTACTGGAAACAAAACAGATAAGTGATGAAACAATTTACACTACTTATAATTAAAGAAAATATTTCATTGGGGTTTACTAAAAATCTAAACGAACTAACATCGAACGTCTTCTAGGTTTGAATTCGGTTCATATCATAGCTATTAGGGTATTGAAACCTCTAAAACTTGACATGAAACTTATTTTTTAAGTGAACTTTTATCAGAACTTGCTGATAGAATTAGCAAGCCACTTGATGTTAAGTGGTAACCGTCATCTATAACTTCAGTCGTTCATTGTGCGTGTCTTCGGAGAGATACTTCACCACTTAACATTAGGTGCCCATCTGCTTGTTCTATCTCTTATTTTAAATGAAGAGCTCATCTTTTGTTTCTCTGATGCATTTTCCTCTGAGTCTTTTCAATGCGGCCTCCTTGAACAAGTAGTATAAACAAACGGATACACCCGTTTTAAAGGTGCCTTATGATACAAACCTTTGCGTTCATCAACTTTTTTTTTTATACAACTCCCTGATAGAACAAGCAGATGGCCCACCTGATGTTGAGTGGTAACCATCACCTATAAACAAAACATTGCCCCGTAGGTCACGCACAATAAAAACGTGCCCTACGATGTACTGCCCTGCGTCCATCACCTTGAGGCATACAGATGTTAAGCCTCATGTGCCTGTAATTACACCGGCGGCGACCACACTCTTCAAACCGAAACACAGCGTTGCTGCTTGGCGGCAGAAAAAGGCGTGACAACTTGAGACGTAAGTAACATACCAGCTGCGACATTATCCTGGTCGTTAGCGGACGAGAGCCGCATAAAGTTGTGTGGCTCGTGCGACGTTCTATGCTTGCTGCTACCGGATGAGACGGATGTTTTACTCGACGTATACCGCTCCGGCTCAGCCTGTTGACGTCTGCAAACATTCGTGGACTAACTTATAGTCTCTCTTCTCTTTATCTTCTTTTCTCTAGTCGATTTTATGTATGCATTAGGTATTATTAGTTTGAAGTGTAGTGTGTGCTGTCTTATGAATTTGATTGTCTCTACCTGTTTCTGCCTCACTATACATTCGATTGGCAACACAGTGGAGCTTTAATATTATATTACGCAGTAACAAGGATAAAAAAGACGGTAGACCCCAAGCCGTAAGTTGGTTGCGTATTCTAACAGGCTTGCTCTTGTGAAACCATTGTGGAACTGGTACCCAGATAAACCTAGTTTTATGACGTTTGCAATTGATCCTTGTGATTAAATAAATGATGGATAAATTCCTTTTGTCTTTGATTCTTCTTGTTTTTTTTTAATATTCGTTTTAAGGTAATGCCACCTCTTTCTAACAACGAATGACAAACAGTCACAGAGCTAAAGGCAATCTAAACAATGTTAAATATGACACATAACTATCCAATAAAAGGGGCATCACTGATATTTTCTAAGAAAACCGCTATCGCCAAATCAACATCGAAACTGATTACACTTCCGCTGAAATATATAACTTTTGTGTTATATTTACACTTGTGTAATCATTTAATAACAAGATACAGTGCAACACACCTCGTGAAGTCCCTAGTCGGATGCCAGTTGGTCGCGTTGTGTCGTAGATCCAGGCTCGTCTGACGGAACGGCTTGTCTACACTATACACTGCTTGCTTCTCAGGATATCTATCCATTCTCTCTAGTTCCGCTATACGATCCTTGTCTAGATGCCTAGTAAAAAAGGATAAATATAATTATTATTATTACTATCAGAAGCCATGGTTAGTTTCTATGGTATACTAT
Organism: Plemyria rubiginata; assembly: GCA_963576535.1. Taxonomy (NCBI): domain Eukaryota; kingdom Metazoa; phylum Arthropoda; class Insecta; order Lepidoptera; family Geometridae; genus Plemyria; species Plemyria rubiginata. Next base: position 3,352,624 of record OY754910.1, read on the forward strand.
GAGCTCTATGTCGTGTGCATTAGAGTTCATATTGTAAAGGATCGGTTGCTCACCGGTCGGAGAATCTCTCTCTCGCGTGTCGCGACAGCTGGTGCGGCCGCTCGAGGCTGTGCATTACTCTCGCGCCCGCCGCCGCCGCGTCCGTCGCTAGCGAAATCGAAGACACTAGCGACGGTCGAGCTGCATTTGTCTATGGGGAAAACGTAAATTCACTAAAACCTGTTATTTTACATAGATGGCTATAGGGATAGTATAGCAATATTGAATGCCGGAAATGGGTAGACAGTTGGAACGAAATTACCTCTGTAACACAGTTTTACAATAAATTATTCTTATTCTTCACACATAAAACTCCAATAAGATAAGTAAATATTACGCAGATGTATGTGTTTCACGCGTTATTCCCAGATGTCATGCGACACTAACGCGGTACGAAACATTTGTCCCGGCAAGTATATAAAACACGGAGCAAACATCACACAAAATGTATCAAAATGTATAATATTCTGCCTGGGGAGGACGAAGCAAAGATATGCTTGTTTGAACAAGGCCCTAGATTTACTATTTTTGCCACATTAAACGCAATGACCATACAGTTTTTGTAAACCCTTTTTTTGTACACGCTTAATTGTAATGTTCCAATTTTTTCTTACAACTTAAAAGGTAAAAACGTTTGACCGTAATCTAACCTGATGTTAAGTGATGATGTGGTCGACGACGTGGCACGTTTACCTAGAAAATACCTTTTCACTCTTCTTGAAAGCATCGAAATTATAGGCCTTCGGAAAAACAGACGCCGGTACGGAATTCCATTCTTTGGCTGCTCCGAATAAACTTGGACAGAAGCCTCTGGTACTCTGTATTATAATACTACCTGCAGGAACGGTGTAGGCTGCGGTTTCTGCAGTGGACTGGTCGGAGACTGCGGCGAGGCGGACTCGCCCGACGACGCGCCCGCCGATTGCTGTTGCAACTGTAACACTACTGGCATTACTTTTATTTAGAAACGATAATTCTTCGTACACCGACTAGAAAAGCGTATTTCTATTCTAGTCCACCCATGGTTAAAACAAAAGACAAGGATTTCAATTTTTCTTGGAAAAAGACTGAATATGAAATATTGTAATGAATTTGGTGTTCATGGCAGGCGATGAACTGGTATCAAGAATCTAGAAGATCTATTTAAGGTTTGCCATAGCCATTACACAAGTTCATGTGATTTGCTGTGAACACCTAGATATGGAGAAATTCTAGAAGATGAATGCCAACCTATCAACTTCAGTGGTTTCAAATCTAAGAAGAGTACCTTGTTAAATACGTAATTTTGTTATGGGCTTACATTTTTGTTGTTTACAATATAGCCGAGCCGGCCATGTTGCCACCAACGCCGCGTCCTCTTAACCAGCTTGGATAGGTACTACTTCGTTTCAAGTGTTTTTTTTTATAGTACAAAAAAACCACTTGGGCAATCATACGAACCTTACGTCTAGTCAACGGAGTGCTTTCAACCGACTTGAAGTACTTTTCGTGCATCGAGTCGTCCGATGCGTCTTTGCGAGGCGATATGAAGCTGCCGCTGCGGTTGAGACCTGCAAATTGAAAATTCACTTTAAATGTACATTTTATTGTGCTCATGACAAAATTTTGTGTGTCTACACATGTTTTCTACAGATGTTTTCGAAGTAAATTTCTATGAACCTCAAAGCGCACGGGAGAACAAGCTCGCATTATGGAGAATTTGAAAACAAAAATCGTATCACTTGCTTAACTGTACTGTACAATGTTATCAAAGATTATGAGTCAGACATACCAGAATGAGGTGACCATTTCTCAGTTTCGTGTTCTTGAGCTGCACTACTCCGTTTCCTCAGCTGTGGCGTGCAAACCGGCGCGTTACACGCTACTGCGTTAAGCTCCTGGGACAGAATCATTAATTAATTGGGGAACGAGTTCTAGACATCCGTGCCGTGAACCCTCTAATAAAGACTATGGTAGGTGAATGAAACAGCATGTTTTTTTCGCGTTCACCGTGTTGTTTTCCTAGAAAAAACTGTTTATATTGATAGGTACTTAAACTCCCTGAAGTTTCCGGGATTGATCTTTTTACACACTGTATACAAAACCTGGACCAGCGCACAACTGGGGTTGAATAACAACAAGGATAATTATTATATCGAAAATTATTTTAACTAGTCTAGTAGTAAAAATAGTATTGGGAGGACAGGTGTAGCCAGGAAGCTTATAATGTTCCTGGGAGGACTTGGGCTGTTTTAAATTGAGCTAGATCATGTGACGAAAATAAACTATTGACTTTTAACTATTTAAGTATTGAAAACTGTTATCATTGACAGGCTAATTTCCAACAAAGTTTATAAGTAAGGTACAAACTTTATTTATGAGCGGGGAACCCGCGACCTTAGGGTCGCTCCCGAAATCCCGCTCGGAGAATACTTTTGGGACATTATAAAAAGTTTATAACTGTTATGCAGCACTGCCCTGGAGAAATGCGGGAATGGGCGTCGACATACACATAACAGACTTTTGGTTTGTTATGTGGGTCCGCCCATGCGATACCTGTTTCCTCCTCTGAGCACTGCTGATGCTGCTGTCAGAAGACCGTCCAGAGTCAGTGTGCCGGCAGAGCTGAGTGGTGCCATCTTCACTCATCCGGCCGCGTCTGGTCTCGCCGCTGTTCCTGTCACAAATTTTATTCACATAATATTGAAAAATATCAAGCTCCATGTGACAAAACTTTTGTTTACTTAAAACATTATGTTTTTGGAAGTGAATTTGATTGAATTACTTATGAATTTTTAGGAGTCATTTCTAATTGTCACAATCAAATTCTACTTGACCAACGTAGCTTCTCATTTTGATAATAAATTGTTCATCAAATCTCTTTTGTTGAAACAGAACTTGAAGATAAATGTTATATTTTGTAAGCTTCGTAATTTAAGTATGTGTGGTCTCTGACCTGTCCAGAATAAATTACAAGTCTAACTGTTCAAGCCATGACATGACTAGAATTTTATTATGTAGACTACTAATTCTGTTAGTCATTCAGTCTACACTCAGCACTCAGATTTATTTATGGTGTTATTGCTGTATTGTGATGGTATGAATGTCTCAATACACAGACAGACATATCATATTATACACTTTAGAAATTAGAATGCTCTTCCTGTCGAAATCGGGAAAGCAGACCCTTCCTATTTTTAAACATCCATATTCACAGTCACTTTTTATTACAAAAAGGTTCTTAATAATTTATTTAGTAGCTTAATCTATTATAATTAGTAGTGTTGTATGCATATTATTTGTGTTATTGAAGTTGATGATATGTATTTCAACTATCTATGGGATTATTCCAGATTTACTCAACTTTATTAACAACTAAAATTTTATGAGAAATAAATATCTTAAACCATAAACCATTATAAATTGTTATTTGGTACCCTATACAAATTGGTCCTTAAGACACCGTTGTTTGATGTTTAAGTGAAATTCTGTTTATACAGAGATTATCTGTAAGAGATCGCTCTTAGCTATAAGACCGCCCATTGTACTTCACTGAAATTTTGAACTATATTTTTGTTTTTAATGTGTTAAATGTTGTGGTGTGCATAGAGCTTTCTATCTATCTATAACCTACTAGAAATGACATAATACACACCTATGGTGGTAGTGCGACCGCCGCGTCCGTACCGGGCTTGTCTGTGCAAGCGTGATATTCTTCGCAGTGCCCGGCGACAGTTTGGTGGCACTGCTAGCACTAGCGACAGTACTGTTGCCATTACTGCTCACTGGGTCGATAGCTGGCGTTACCTGTAAAATGTTCGACATTATAGTACCAGCAACATCTTATGCATATCATAGGATCGTGTTACTATCATAAATTGTATTGTTTACAATCTTTGTAACTAAGTTAGACACATTTTCAACATCTCCATCAGCCTTCAGAAGTTCACTGCCAAATATTGGCTTTTCTCATGTTTTCAAGAAAAACGATGTTCAGCCATTACTTTCAACGACTTTTCTAGACCATTAAAACATTTGTGGTCCACCAAGTAGTGGTCCTACGAAACATATTTCGTCACTATCATCTTCATCGAGAGATAAAATTATGTCATCATAACGCTTATAAATTATTATGCACACAAGTTGAAATACACATGTTTTTCTTTTATAACCAACATAGTGTAGACATTGCTTGTACCAATAAACCAAACGTCTAACGTCAATGCCCATCATCGCAACAATTATTGCGACAATTCTCGCGTTAGGCTTCAACACCATAATGCAACCTTTGATTTATTTTTTTAAATTCAAAATTTTTGCGATAATCAACGGCGTGTCGTGGTCACACCAACATTCAAATTTTATTGCCATTTCTTGGTAGTGTGGCCACAGGGTAAGACACAAACTTACACAAGAATGCAACAATGTGTCTAAAGATCCAAAACCAATTCAATTTGTTTTATACATACTTGAGGAATAACCTGGTTGGTCTGTGTTGCAGACTCCCTCCGTTTCTGTGGGTCTGTGTTTTGTTTCAATGTCTGCAGTTTGGCTAGTGGGATGATGTCACAGTCTGTAGGCCTGTGCCATACAGTAGTCTGGGAAATAAGCATAATTTTTACTGTGCCATTACACATTTGATAAATCTTTGAATTTTTTATTGGTACAGACAATAGAAAAAATAAAAGATAAAGAAGAATAAGATATAAAAATATGAAGAGAAAAAATCATAGACAAAGAAGATTGTAGAAGAGATGCCAGCTTGCCATAGTATAGTATTACTGCATTTGCATAAGGTAACAAGTTAATAAAATGAGTGAAAATCCATACAAACAACTTAAAAATTACAACAACTTAGTGGTTATGCTGATGCAATAGTTATAGGCCTTCAAACACTCAATTTCAGGTGGTCTATCTGATTATTCTGCCACATCCTCATACAGAGAAATAGTTATTTTCCCCAAAATAAGCAATACTACTGTATTACAAACATGATAGTTTAATGTAAAAATCACTCAATCATCAAATAGGTCACATGATTGTGATGCAAATTAATGTTCTGGACAACAGACACTGGCATATCAAGATAAACTACAACACATAATGTGTCACAACAGTTCACATAAAATGTTTATTGCTTCAATAAATACAGGGCATGCACTCAGGTCAGCTTTAGTTACCTACATGTATTTAAGAACTACTTGGGCTTACACAGTCTTTATAATGTATTTAAGCCTAGCCATAAGCTGCCAGAGCAGGCAAAGTGAGCAAAGGTAAATTGGTTTTGTATGTTTGTATTACATTTGACTAGACAAAATTTTTTCAAAAAATTTATAGATACCTACCTATAACTCGAAATATTCACAGTACACAAACTATCAAGACTCTTCAGCTTTAACCTTCCCTCCTCCTTTTTAATCCTTGAGAAAACCAACCAAATTATTTGCAAAGCAATGAATTGTAAAATATGAACTTACCTGAGTAGAAGCATTGTAATAGTAAAACCTGTGTGTGTTGATATCAAACAGCTCCCACCATTGTGAAGAATCTGTGCGCTTCACTTTAACACCCTAGAAAAGTATAGCTGATAAAATTCAGAGACCAAGACATTAAAAAATGCTATTACATAGGTAACTAATAAGACAGACCAGCATATTTTCATAAGAAAGCTGGCTGGAACTCAGGTGATCTTTTGTCATAAGTTTTATACCTTGATGATAATAAATAAAAAAACATTTATGAAACCAAACTAAGTAATATACATGGATATGGATAAATATACATAATCAAGATTTTATCTATGATCAAGCAATCACCAAGTTAACACAAATATCTAAATATATATAACTCAAAGGTGACTGACTGACTGACATAGTGATCTATTAATGCACAGCCCAAACCACTGGACGGATCGGGCTGAAATTTTACATGCAGGTAGATGATATGACGTAGGTATCCGCTAAGAAAGGATTTTGATCAATTCCACCCCCAAGGGGATGAAATAGGGGATGAAAGTTTGTATGAGATTTTCAAGGTAAACGAGCGCGAGCAAAGCCGCGGGATCAGCTAGTCAAGTATAATTTCAATGACCCAATAGTTAGCTTTACACCAGAAACCTATGAATACTAATCCACATAAAAGAGTAGGTAGGTATGTCCTTTTTCATAACATAGCCAGCAGGTTATGATAATTTTATGATGCTTGGAGAAGTACAGTTTAAATTTATTTAAAACACTAAATTAATTAACCCAAGGTGCATTGAGATGCCCCCCAGGAAGTTTCTGATCTAAGACTTGATACTATCCTGACGCTGGCGATATTATTACCTCGGGAGGGTCCCAAACGCACTCTCCTGTGGTGAGGTTAGCATACATATGCTCCTTTGTCTTCGGTTCGATGATCTCCACCCATTCCACCCTAGAATAAAACATCGCACACGTATAAAACTCACTTCGGCTTTTTCTCACTGTATTAAAAAACTACGAATTCAGGGCGTGACATTAGATTTCCGCGTACTTTATTGATTTTGCAACTTTCGACTACAGACATCGGAAGCGATTTGTTAACTTTTATCAACACAAGTAAGGCAATCAAGTTACCTTTCCGAAGCCATTTTCACAAATTATCAACCACTTTTGCCTATCATTTTTTGCACTCATTTAGCTACAAAAGGAAACCAAAATATTTGACCTAAAATACGGACGTGAACAATCGGCAACCATCCATGTTGAATGTTTACTTCAATCAAAATTCATTCACTCACACTCAGCCTAGTAGGGATGGGTGTGTGTGCTTCTTCAATTACTTTAGATTTAGTGATGGGCTCGGTACGGGTTTGTAGATCCGCTCCGGTGCCAAACGGGTCCTAGGTCCAAGCAACCATGTGGTTTAGTTCCGACCTTAGAGCATTTATAACTGGAGATGTTAACGCAAGGCGTACCCCTCTGCCGGCCATAAGGCGCGACTTGGCCATGCACGTTATATAAAACTACTTCACTCATCACCGCGCGGCCATTAGTTGTCGTTTCGTGTCGCGAAGTAGTGCTCAGTAAAAATGGTGAATTGTGCGGTATTTCGGTGTAAAAGGAGATCAGAGACATCAAACTTTAGGGAACCCGGTATTTCCTATCACAAGTAAGTGATATTTTAGTCAATTGTTTTTGTAATTACGTTTAATTTATATTTAATGGAATACCAGTTACGACAGTTTTAATACGACGCCAACGTCTTGGTAGGAGGTGTCGGTGAATTTATATTCCTTGGTAGAAGGCGTAGTGTGGGGACTAGTTGAGCGAAATCGATTGAATGAATGATGGAATGAACGTAAAATTAAAATAAAATGCGATGTGTTTTTTGTACCCATATTTAACCGATTTAAAAAAAGGATGTTCAGTATTGGACTCTACAAAAACTGTCTCTGTCATTCTGCCTTCAATACGTCGCTTCATGGAGCTCCCTTAAGATATTAGTTGTGCTGTGTCGTTGGTTTATTGCTATTTTCTTTGTACTTTTTGAACGCAGAATCGTATAAACGTGATTTTTGTATAGCTGTAGTATGTTAGCTGGAGAGGGACATGGGCTATGAGCATTTGTTAACAGCCGCTATTCTTCTACAGCTCTTCATTTTTTTCACCCCGTCATACCAATCATCATCATCAGCCTATGTAAGTCCACTGCTGGACACATCATACCAATAAAGAAACAAAATGTTTATCTAAAAATGCATTCATGAAAGACTACTTACTTGAAAGATTACTTACTACTTGCGAAAATAGAATATAGCTTAAAGTTACTCAACAACAGTGTAGCTTTCTATTTGTTAAATAATTTTTAAAATCGTTTCAGTAGTTTCAGAGATTACGCTCTACAAACTCTTAATAAAATATTTTTTACAAAAAAAAACCGACTCCAAAACTGCTATCCAATTTGTTATGAAAAATAAACTAAAAAGTTAAAAATAATTGCATTATGGATTTATATTTCAATCTACTTACAAATAGGTAGGTATCCATTTTTTCACAAATCTTATAATTTTATTATTATGACATTATACAATTACTGATATTTTTGGAGTCGGTGCCAGCACTCTATTTACTTAGTAATACCTACTAGGCTAGACAGGTGCACGTTTGTTAATCTTGGCTAAAAAAAGGAAAAGTATATGATTTTGAACCACCCTGTTTCATTCATTCGAAATCATTCATTTTGTCGGTCTTTTTACAACCCATCACTACTTTTTTGTGTTAGTGTGTAACTAAACAAAAGTGTAACAACAGTCATTCTTTAATTGTGTTATTGTTTTTGTGTTGGTGTACAGCTTTTACTTGCGTGTGCGTTTATAGGGACGCTTAATTTTTCTGCATTAGTATGCGTGATTATGTAAATGTGTTCTGTACCGTACTACCCCGCCTCCCGCGAAAACCGGCAGAAAGATTTTAGTACTAAAAGTAGCGCTTGGCATCTCCCGTTATAAATGCTCTAAGTCTCGGACCCCTTTACTTCTTTGCCTACGTTCAACCTACGTTACATACGAGTCGGGTTGTTAGGTTTGTACCATTTGGATACTAACGTATTCAAATTCCTTGGGTCGGATCAATCAAGCAAAAGTCAATCTGTCAACTGTCAATGCAAATCAATCAAAGTCAAACTGACTGCGCTGCGGGTCAAGTCAAACCTGTCAAAAGTGTCAAACCAAGGAATTATTTATTATCTGATCGAGTCATACTAGTCTGTGATCGAGTCCAACCTTAGAGCATTTATAACTGGAGATGTTAACGCAAGGCGTACCCCTCTGCCGGCCATAAGGCACGACTTGGCCATGCACGTTATATAAAACTACTTCACTCATCACCGCGCGGCCATTAGTTGTCGTTTCGTGTCGCGAAGTAGTGCTCAGTAAAAATGGTGAATTGTGCGGTATTTCGGTGTAAAAGGAGATCAGAGACATCAAACTTTAGGGAACCCGGTATTTCCTATCACAAGTAAGTGATATTTTAGTCAATTGTTTTTGTAATTACGTTTAATTTATATTTAATGGAATACCAGTTACGACAGTTTTAATACGACGCCAACGTCTTGGTAGGAGGTGTCGGTGAATTTATATTCCTTGGTAGAAGGCGTAGTGTGGGGACTAGTTGAGCGAAATCGATTGAATGAATGATGGAATGAACGTAAAATTAAAATAAAATGCGATGTGTTTTTTGTACCCATATTTAACCGATTTAAAAAAAGGATGTTCAGTATTGGACTCTACAAAAACTGTCTCTGTCATTCTGCCTTCAATACGTCGCTTCATGGAGCTCCCTTAAGATATTAGTTGTGCTGTGTCGTTGGTTTATTGCTATTTTCTTTGTACTTTTTGAACGCAGAATCGTATAAACGTGATTTTTGTATAGCTGTAGTATGTTAGCTGGAGAGGGACATGGGCTATGAGCATTTGTTAACAGCCGCTATTCTTCTACAGCTCTTCATTTTTTTCACCCCGTCATACCAATCATCATCATCAGCCTATGTAAGTCCACTGCTGGACACATCATACCAATAAAGAAACAAAATGTTTATCTAAAAATGCATTCATGAAAGACTACTTACTTGAAAGATTACTTACTACTTGCGAAAATAGAATATAGCTTAAAGTTACTCAACAACAGTGTAGCTTTCTATTTGTTAAATAATTTTTAAAATCGTTTCAGTAGTTTCAGAGATTACGCTCTACAAACTCTTAATAAAATATTTTTTACAAAAAAAAACCGACTCCAAAACTGCTATCCAATTTGTTATGAAAAATAAACTAAAAAGTTAAAAATAATTGCATTATGGATTTATATTTCAATCTACTTACAAATAGGTAGGTATCCATTTTTTCACAAATCTTATAATTTTATTATTATGACATTATACAATTACTGATATTTTTGGAGTCGGTGCCAGCACTCTATTTACTTAGTAATACCTACTAGGCTAGACAGGTGCACGTTTGTTAATCTTGGCTAAAAAAAGGAAAAGTATATGATTTTGAACCACCCTGTTTCATTCATTCGAAATCATTCATTTTGTCGGTCTTTTTACAACCCATCACTACTTTTTTGTGTTAGTGTGTAACTAAACAAAAGTGTAACAACAGTCATTCTTTAATTGTGTTATTGTTTTTGTGTTGGTGTACAGCTTTTACTTGCGTGTGCGTTTATAGGGACGCTTAATTTTTCTGCATTAGTATGCGTGATTATGTAAATGTGTTCTGTACCGTACTACCCCGCCTCCCGCGAAAACCGGCAGAAAGATTTTAGTACTAAAAGTAGCGCTTGGCATCTCCCGTTATAAATGCTCTAAGTCTCGGACCCCTTTACTTCTTTGCCTACGTTCAACCTACGTTACATACGAGTCGGGTTGTTAGGTTTGTACCATTTGGATACTAACGTATTCAAATTCCTTGGGTCGGATCAATCAAGCAAAAGTCAATCTGTCAACTGTCAATGCAAATCAATCAAAGTCAAACTGACTGCGCTGCGGGTCAAGTCAAACCTGTCAAAAGTGTCAAACCAAGGAATTATTTATTATCTGATCGAGTCATACTAGTCTGTGATCGAGTCCAACCTTAGAGCATTTATAACTGGAGATGTTAACGCAAGGCGTACCCCTCTGCCGGCCATAAGGCACGACTTGGCCATGCACGTTATATAAAACTACTTCACTCATCACCGCGCGGCCATTAGTTGTCGTTTCGTGTCGCGAAGTAGTGCTCAGTAAAAATGGTGAATTGTGCGGTATTTCGGTGTAAAAGGAGATCAGAGACATCAAACTTTAGGGAACCCGGTATTTCCTATCACAAGTAAGTGATATTTTAGTCAATTGTTTTTGTAATTACGTTTAATTTATATTTAATGGAATACCAGTTACGACAGTTTTAATACGACGCCAACGTCTTGGTAGGAGGTGTCGGTGAATTTATATTCCTTGGTAGAAGGCGTAGTGTGGGGACTAGTTGAGCGAAATCGATTGAATGAATGATGGAATGAACTGTCTCTGTCATTCTGCCTTCAATACGTCGCTTCATGGAGCTCCCTTAAAATTTTAGTTGTGCTGTGTCGTTGGTTTATTGCTATTTTCTTTGTACTTTTTGAACGCAGAATCGTATAAACGTGATTTTTGTATAGCTGTAGTATGTTAGCTGGAGAGGGACATGGGCTATGAGCATTTGTTAACAGCCGCTATTCTTCTACTGCTCTTCATTTTTTTTTCACCCCGTCATACCAATCATCATCATCAGCCTATGTAAGTCCACTGCTGGACACATCATACCAATAAAGAAACAAAATGTTTATCTAAAAATGCAGACTACTTACTTGAAAGATTACTTACTACTTGCGAAAATAGAATATAGCTTAAAGTTACTCAACAACAGTGTAGCTTTCTATTTGTAAAATAATTTTTAAAATCGTTTCAGTAGTTTCAGTGATTACGCTCTACAAACTCTTAATAAAATATTTTTTACAAAAAAAAACCGACTCCAAAACTGCTATCCAATTTGTTATGAAAAATACACTAAAAAGTTAAAAATAATTGCATTATGGATTTATATTTCAATCTACTTACAAATAGGTATCCATTTTTTCAACAAATCTTATAATTTTATTATTATGACATTATACAATTACTGATATTTTTGGAGTCGGTGCCAGCACTCTATTTACTTAGTAATACCTACTAGGCTAGACAGGTACACGTTTGTTAATCTTGGCTAAAAAAAGGAAAAGTATATGATTTTGAACCACCCTGTTTCATTCATATGAAATCATTCATTTTGTCGGTCTTTTTACAACCCATCACTACTTTTTTGTGTTAGTGTGTAACTAAACAAAAGTTGTAACGAATAATAAAACTCCGTACACCAAGAAGGCCAACAAACTAAATTTTAAAAGAGAAATAAGCTGAATTTAATAAAAAGTAAAAGGGGAGTACACTGTCAAATAAAATTCTTAATTCGGGCGCCAGACAGAGCACTAAAATAAAAAGGGGAAACACAATAAAAACTAACAAATTACCGGGAACTCAGGCGCATCATTGGACCTTTAATCTAAGGACGGGGGAGCTATAAGATAAACTAAAGTTTTAATACGGAAAGATATTTATTTCAAGTTGCTACTCCATGGCATCCTATGGGAAATGACTCTACTGCCTAATGGGTGGATATGTCCTAATAATAGTATAAGTTTAATTTTGTAGAATGGGAATTTTGAATAAATGTAACACCTATCCTGTTGTTACTGCATCAAAGAACAATTAAATTAATAACAATTAGGTCATCTAAATACCTGTTGCACAAATGCAAACCCTTTTAAAATTACTCCTGGCGGCGGGCGGCTCCAGCCAGGTGGTCTTCACCAAAAGTAGGGGGTCCCATCCATCCAAATTGGGGGGGGGATCAATAACAGAATTTAATGGTTATCAAAATTTGTCTTGAATAAAAAGTAAAGATAGGTAAAAAGTATAGTAAAAAATTTAGGTAGTATAAAAAGTGTAGTAAAAAGGTAGATAAAAAGCGCTTTCGCGCTTTTTAATGAACAAAAGGCATGGATCCAAAATAGTGCACAATTAGCACGCGCTCCATGTCCAAAACAAATTAACAAAATATCATCGGCCACAGCCTAAAGAGGCATTATTAGCACGAATTAGCTAATCAAAAAGTTATTAAAACAAATACTAGCCCCTGATGGGGTTCGATTAATTAAAATCAAAGACTTAGACCATCTTTGTTGCTGGCAGGGAGAAAAGTGACACCTCTTGTTCCTACTCAAATTAGGGAAGCCCCTCTGTACCTTTGGTACAAAATAGAGATGGGCTCAGGTACAAGAATGCACCCCACAACCGAACGTTTATTGACTCAATCAAGCTGTCAATCCGTCAGACAAATGTCATCCGGGCTTCGAGCGAACGTCAAAATACGTCCAAGCGTCTCAGCTGTCAACCTCAAAGCTGTCAAAACCGTAAACCAAAACAAAGAAATAACCTAAAATTCGAAACAAGGTTCTAACCCTGTAACAAGCAGAAATGTGATGTTACATTACATACCTTCCCGAAAAAAATAAAAGAAAGAGTACTTTCTTTTATGCCAAAACTTAGCAAAAAGGTAACAAAATCCTAACAAAAACTCTATAAAACTCTACCAAAAACTCTACAAAACTCTACAAAACTTTATAAAACTCTACCAAAAACTCTACAAAAAACTCTACAAAACTCTATAAAAGACTCTATAAAACTCTATAAAAAACTCTACAAAAAACTCTATAAAACTCTAACAAAGACTCTACAAAAGACTCTATAAAAGACTCTATAAAAAACTCTAACAAAGACTCTACAAAAGACTCTATAAAAGACTCTATAAAAAACTCTATAAAACTCTAACCAAATATAATTTTAAGTTGTCAAACAAAAAGCAAACAAAGTACAAAATCTTGTTGAAGAAATCCGACTAGAATCTTAAGATCCTAGCAATCATTCAAACAACAAGGCAAATAAACAATAAAACCAAATACCAAAAGAGTACGGGTAACAACTCCGTCTCATAAAATCACAAAAAAACTAAACTAAATTAAAGTGCGGTTAGACACAAACGTCGCCGACTCAAAAAAGACTCCTTCAAAACTTACTCAAAAAGTGCGGTTGGACACTAACGTCACCGACTCTAAAACTCTCCTAAACTTCTCACAAAGTACGGTTGGACACCCTCGTCACCGACTCAGAACCTTAGGCTTATTTATCGAGTTTTAACCGCTCGGAAACTTAATTCACCAAAAAGTGAAAAGACCCTCACAACGAAAGTTGTGCAAGTGCAAAAATCCTACCACCGTAAAACGTGGGGGAAAAACAAGAAATGTACTGTGATCGGCACAACCCCACCAAAAATTCCGGGCACAGACATCCTCAAAAAATATGGAAACGGGGGAAAAACCGATAACCAATACAAAATTTGTATATCGTGATTGGCATAACTCCACCAACTTACCAGGCACGATAATACAAAAACAAACATAGAACCGGAGGAAAAGCCGAGAACTATTTAACAAATATAGAACCGATGGAAAAATCGAGAACTATTTAACAAATCCAATAATGTCACCTGGGGTCTACACAAAAAGGCAGAGAAAAATCCCAGTAGGTGAATGTCAAATCAGGGTGGTACCAAAAATTTGTTGTCATATCCGTGAAACTAAACTAGGAACAACACAAACAAACTAAACAAACAAATACTGTTGCTAAGGCAACCCTAATAACTAAAACAAACAAATATTGAAGTTGTGCAAACAACCTTAAACAAATGTCGAGGACACAAAAAACTTCCTCTAAACAAACAAATTTACAAAATAATTTACATGAGATCTTTTTCTGTTGGAAAAATTAGTTTGTGAAATAAAATGACCTAAGTTTTAATTTAGAACTTCAAAATCTCAAAATTTAATGTTGTTAAGAAGTCAACCTAACACTACATCATCTTTCAGGGCTAATATCTCATACTCCTTTCATACATCAAATCTCATTCATCTCACTCATAAAGCCTAACTCCCAACGGTTATCAAACTCAAGTTTAAAGTATAAAGCCAAAAATTAGTATTTTATAATATCTTTAACATGGTAACGGCCTGAAGTATTTTTACTTAAATCTTTCAAAACATAGACGTTATCTGAAACTTTTTCAATAATTTCACATTTAACAAACTTAGGTGCTAACTTAGCCGAAAAATATGCCGGTGCACTAGACTGAATAAAACTCCTTCTCCAAACAATATCTCCAACAGAAAACGAAATGACTTTCCTCCCTAAATTATAATAATGAGCATTACGCTTATAAGCTTTTAATAAATGAGCTTGAACTTTAACAAAAACATCACCAAGTGATTTAAGAGAATAAGCAAAAGAATTCCTATCTCCCATCTCAACTTGTGACAAAGTTTCTAATGAATTACTAAAACGATGTAAAGAAGCATCAAAAATTAGTTCTCTTCCAAACATGAGAAAATTAGGTGTATAATCAGTGGCAAGACTAACACTGTTATTTAAAGCTAATTGAACATGAGGTAAAAGTTTTGACCAAGTGCGTTGATCATCTTTAACAAAACATGATATGCAAGTTTCTATTGTTTTATTATACCGTTCTACAGGATTATTCTGAGGTGTGTAATAAGTGTTATAAAAGATTTTAATAATGTTGTAACTTTTCATAAATTCTTTAAAATATCTAGAAGTAAATTGAGTTCCATTATCACAAACTAAGATTTTAGGACAACCAAATTTAAGAAATATCTCTTTTTCAAATAATCTACAAATTGATAAGGTCGTAGCTTTAGCCAAAGGAAAAATCCAGCAAAATTTAGTAAAAACATCAACTACTGAAAGAATATATTTATGACCCGAATAACTTTTAGGTAAAATTCCTATTATGTCTGCAGAAAGCATGACCATGGGTCTATCTACTTTTTTGGGATTAACCATAATTCCAAAAGGGGGTGAAGTACTATGTTTATAAGCTTTACAAATATCGCAAGATCTAATATAATTTTGAACGTCATTAAACATTCCGTTCCAAAAATAGTGTTGTTTTAATTTCTTTAAGGTTTTATGAATTCCAAGATGACCAGAATTAATATCATCATGATTTGATCTAATAGTATCTAATATATTTTCCTTAGGAATAACTATTTTCCAATTCAAACGACTATCAGGGTTAAATTTACTTTTACAAAATTTATATAAAACATTACTTTCAACTCTATAGTTTTTATATCTAGCAGGAAACTTTTGACAATTAATGAACACTTTTCTAAACCAAGGATCCTCTATATCTTCGTCAGGAGAAACTATCTGAACAGGTGTAACTAATGAAGCTGTAATTTCAATTCTCGACAATGCATCAGGTACTAAATGTAAAGAACCTTTTTTATGGACAACATGAAATGTAAATTGAGAAATTCTAGCAGCCCAACGCGCTAAACGTCCACTTGGATTATTCAATTTTAATAACCACTGTAAACTTGCATGATCTGTAACTACTGTAAACTCCATTCCCTCAACATACGGTCTAAAATGTTCTATCGAATCTAAAATTGCTAATAATTCTCGTTCTGTAGTACTGTAATTGCGTTCACATTTGTTTAATGATCGGGAGTAAAAAGCAATGGGATGTTGTTCTCCATTATCATCTTCTTGACTCAAAACACTACCAATTCCAACAGAACTAGCATCACAATGTAAGAAAAATGGTTTTTCAAAATTAGGACATTGCAAAACAGGTGAAGTAACTAAAGCCTGTTTTAAACTATTAAAAGCTAATTCAGCGTCATCATTCCAAACAAGAGGCTTTTTAGAATTTTTACTACCAGCCGTCAATTTAGTAAGAGGCGAAGCAATATCAGCAAATCTATCAATGAATCTACGGTAATATGAACATAAACCAAGAAAACTTCTAAGTTCTTTAACAATTCCAGGGCGTGGAAAATTCTCAATGGTATCTAATTTAGATGGATCAGTATGTAAACCTTTACTGTCCACAATATAACCAAGATAACGAAGCTTATCTTTGCAGAATTCACATTTCTTTAAATTGACCGTTAAACCAGCATCCTTAAGGGTTTTATAAATTTTATTCAAATACTCTATGTGATCTTTAAAATTATCATTTATCAAAATTAAGTCATCTAAGTAACAAAACAAAACGCTCTCAAATTCAAATCCAAATAATCTGTCTACTAAGCGCTGTAATTCAGCCGGTGCGTTTGTTAGGCCGAAGGGCATTCTAATAAACTCAAATAATCCTTTGCCTGGGACTACAAATGCAGTCTTCTCGCGTGAAGATTCTTCAAGAGCTATCTGAAGAAAAGCTTTAGAAAGATCAATGGTTGTAATGAATCGAGCTCCTCTCAAACTATCTAGTATCTTAGAAGGATACGGAAGAGGATAAGAATCTCTAATTGTAATTGAATTCAAACGGCGTGAATCTAAACATAAACGGGTGCTACCGTCTTTTTTATCAACAGCTAAAACAGGTGAACTCCAAGGAGATTTAGAAGGTTGAATAATATTTTCCTTCAATAAAACTTCCACTTCATCAAAAAGTTCCTTTTGCTTAGCTGGACTTAATGGCCAGTATCTTTGTTTAAATGGTTCCCCAGTTACATTAATTTTATGTTGAACAAGATGAGTAAGTCCTAAACCTTTCCTTTCATAGGAAATGTCTTCAAAAAGAGAAATTGTTTTGTCAAGTTGCTGTTTCTCAGAAGGAGACAAATCAGCAGCTGAAGTAACTGAACATTGAAATCTTTCAATGTTATTAACATAAATTACATTTTTCCATAAATCTTTAGCAAGGTCAAATTTCATCCAAAAGTCAAATCCCAAAATAAACTTATAATCAAACAAAGGTATAACTACAAATGTAACAATTTTGGTAACGTTATCACAAGTAATCGGAAGGTCCATAGTTCCTATAATCTTCTGAGCAGATCCATCCGCAGTATAAGCAGAATCATGAACAGAAACAGGTACTGGTTTCATTTCATAACCTAATTCCAAAAACTGTAGGTGGCTGTTCAAACCAAGAACGCATTTATTCGCACCACTATCTAATAATCCGGAAAATTTCTTTTTACCAATTAAAAACTGTAAAAATGGTCTTTTATCATGATTTTTAACAAAGAGAACAGGTGAAGCCTTATAAACGCCAAAGAAAGTTTTTAAATATTTTAACCAATCCGAAAATTCATTTTTAACTATAGTGTCATCAGGTTTAAATTTGTGTCTAACAATTTCCTTCTTCGAGTCAACTCTAGTTTTTAAAGAAACCGGTGCTCGAAGTGACCTAATCAGTTTTTTGACTCAGTTGAGTTTTTCTTCGCCAAATTGCACACATCACAGAATTTTGTGGTTACACCTAATTTTTGACACTGAAAACAAATCATGCCCGGAATGGCAGTGCAATCTCTGTAAGTATGACCAGCAGCCTTACACTTCAAACAAATCAATCCATCAGCCTTAACAACACTGGTTTTAATTCCTGCACGGCTTAATTCCTTAGGGAGTTTTCTTTCCACGAAAGTCTCCAACTCCTTTCCTAGAACGATGAAGCTCTCCAAAGAAGAAATGTGCTTACCTACCACAAAAGGGGTATAGATGGGTAACATGTTGTGTTTAATAATGGTTATAATCACTGACTCGGAAATGGGAGCAACGAGACGGCTAGCCATGTCCATCAATTCAGTTATGAAATCTGGAAGTGACTCACTAGACTTTTGCTTTCGAGTGCGAAGCTCGTATTCTAAAAAGTAGTCAAATTCAAGCTTGTCAAAACGCTTGAGCAATGCGACTTTAAGTTCAGTCCATGAAGCTATTTGGAAACGAATGGTACGGAACCACTTGGCAGCAGAACCAGACAGTAAATCCGAAAATGAACCAACCAACAACGATTCGTCAAAATTCTTGTATAAGAAATACTCCTCAACTTGTATAATAAACTCACGAACACAAGTCTTTCCTTCAAAAACAATCCTACTCTTCTTCAAGTCCGGTAACTTAACACTCGAGGAGGGCAAGTTTTTTCTAACAAATTCATTCATTTTATTGAATGATGGTAAAGTTTGGGCAGCAGTAGAACTGTGAGCGGGCATATCATTATTCAAGAAAGGATCTGTAAACCCAGCCATATTAATTCCTCCTTGATTTATGGTATCCGACAACTCAGCTGTAGCCGGTGGATTATCAATAGAACCCAAGGTAGTATGGTTTTCCACAGAAACGGGTGGAAACTGTACCGCCTTATCCATGTTAAAACACAGTAAAAACTTCCAAATCAAATCAATAAGAAAGAACTAATTTAAAAATAAAGTTAAGTTTTTTTAAATATTTTAAATTGTCAAAGTTAAGTTTTAATGTTAAATTGGGAAAGTAAATTTTCTAAGTTTAAGTTGTATAAGTTGAATAGTTAAAGTTATGTTATCAAAGTTAAACTATAATGAAAATCAAGTTGTTCAAAAGATGCAATAACCACTTACAATGTTGGGGTCAATAACCTTGAAATGTTCTGCCTATAGTATTGTTTCCTATCAAAAGTTCAGTACAACAATTGTTGTCAAAATCTTAACATAAAGCAACGAACATGTAAAATGTTGAATATGCTTTTCAAAAGAATGCCATGGTTTATCACAAAAAGGTTTCACTTAAAAATATGTTCACTTAAATTAACACTGTAGAAAAGTATTTGTCAACGCACAGATAACATGTGTTATGTTTGTTTTGTCAAAGTAAAATAAACATTGTGTGGAAAAAACACAAAGTACAAAACAATGTTGCTAAATAGCAATAATAATCGCACTAATAATTGTACCAAATAGTACTAAATAACATCTAAATGTTGTAAAAATAACACAAAATTCAAAACAATTGTCATAAAAAATGACCAAAGTCAGATGCAGTAACAAACAGTAAACCTAAAATGCCAAATCAGTCCCTGATCGCTAGGCGCCAATTCTTTAATAATGTAACGAATAATAAAACTCCGTACACCAAGAAGGCCAACAAACTAAATTTTAAAAGAGAAATAAGCTGAATTTAATAAAAAGTAAAAGGGGAGTACACTGTCAAATAAAATTCTTAATTCGGGCGCCAGACAGAGCACTAAAATAAAAAGGGGAAACACAATAAAAACTAACAAATTACCGGGAACTCAGGCGCATCATTGGACCTTTAATCTAAGGACGGGGGAGCTATAAGATAAACTAAAGTTTTAATACGGAAAGATATTTATTTCAAGTTGCTACTCCATGGCATCCTATGGGAAATGACTCTACTGCCTAATGGGTGGATATGTCCTAATAATAGTATAAGTTTAATTTTGTAGAATGGGAATTTTGAATAAATGTAACACCTATCCTGTTGTTACTGCATCAAAGAACAATTAAATTAATAACAATTAGGTCATCTAAATACCTGTTGCACAAATGCAAACCCTTTTAAAATTACTCCTGGCGGCGGGCGGCTCCAGCCAGGTGGTCTTCACCAAAAGTAGGGGGTCCCATCCATCCAAATTGGGGGGGGGATCAATAACAGAATTTAATGGTTATCAAAATTTGTCTTGAATAAAAAGTAAAGATAGGTAAAAAGTATAGTAAAAAATTTAGGTAGTATAAAAAGTGTAGTAAAAAGGTAGATAAAAAGCGCTTTCGCGCTTTTTAATGAACAAAAGGCATGGATCCAAAATAGTGCACAATTAGCACGCGCTCCATGTCCAAAACAAATTAACAAAATATCATCGGCCACAGCCTAAAGAGGCATTATTAGCACGAATTAGCTAATCAAAAAGTTATTAAAACAAATACTAGCCCCTGATGGGGTTCGATTAATTAAAATCAAAGACTTAGACCATCTTTGTTGCTGGCAGGGAGAAAAGTGACACCTCTTGTTCCTACTCAAATTAGGGAAGCCCCTCTGTACCTTTGGTACAAAATAGAGATGGGCTCAGGTACAAGAATGCACCCCACAACCGAACGTTTATTGACTCAATCAAGCTGTCAATCCGTCAGACAAATGTCATCCGGGCTTCGAGCGAACGTCAAAATACGTCCAAGCGTCTCAGCTGTCAACCTCAAAGCTGTCAAAACCGTAAACCAAAACAAAGAAATAACCTAAAATTCGAAACAAGGTTCTAACCCTGTAACAAGCAGAAATGTGATGTTACAAAGTGTAACAACAGTCATTCTTTAATTGTGTTATTGTTTTTGTGTTGGTGTACAGCTTTTACTTGCGTGTGCGTTTATAGGGACGCTTAATTTTTCTGCATTAGTATGCGTGATTATGTAAATGTGTTCTGTACCGTACTACCCCGCCTCCCGCGAAAACCGGCAGAAAGATTTTAGTACTAAAAGTAGCGCTTGGCATCTCCCGTTATAAATGCTCTAAGGTTCCGACTAAGGCGACTGATTTGAATTGGCGGCGGCGTTCGTGGCGTGTTCGCGGATACGTTGGCCGCGCCGGTCTCGGTCCACCACAATCCACATCAGTAGAGTGAAGCTAGCAAACGATTGAACTGAACTCCAATTCGTCGCTCGCTACATCATTTTCTAAATCTTAAAAAAAACTTATGCTAGTATTTGTCAGATTAGTCATTAGATACAAAAAAACAAACATATCATCCCTAAATTCACATGCGAAATGTAGTCAACCAGTGTAAGTAAATTCGTTTTGACCGAGCGACCCTTTCTAAAAGCATGCTGGGCATCGTGTAGGAATGGTTCTAACTGTCTATACAATTTAGTCTGCAATCCACTTTCAAATAGTTTTGCAAGGCATGAGAGAATAGCAATCGGTCTGTAATTATTTACTACAGTCTTATCGCCAGATTTAAAAATAGGGATTACACGTGAATGTTCCGGATATGTACAAGTTTCAAGCGATAGGTTGAAAATATGGGTTATCGGATATGCTAACTGTGTTTTGAAGGCTTTAACTATGTAAGGTGGAATGTTGTCTGGGCATATTTAAGTACAACCTAGGACTTCAAGACCTAGGTTGTACTGTACAACTTGTACATAAACGTGGATTCAGTCAATAAATGGATTACAAAAAAACCTCGATTTCGATCTCGCATATTTTATCGATATCGATATAAAAGCGACATATAGGCTGTTAGGTTGGTAAAACTGTTGTTGTTTGACGTACATATTCGTTGTGTTGGTATTGAAGTGCCATGTAAAAGGATCCCATTGGCTCTCATTGGCTCTTTACTAAGTCCCGCCTCTTCTCGTAGTTTTACATTCTCTTTGCATTCAATTTGCTCGTCATTACCTATTCTCTTCTTTGGTTTTTCATTTGTAATCCATATTATAGTGTTCAATAATTTCACAGTAAGTACTATTATTCTTTAGTAAATATTCAATATTTTGGTAATATTTTCCAAAGATAAATTGCGTTATCAATGTTGCGGGCTATAACTGCTAACCTTATAAAATGCCGGCGGCTCGTTAATGCTGATTCATTTAGTAATAAATACTGCAGACACTGCTCTGGAAGTCTTCAGTGTAAAACAACAGTAAGAGCTAACGGTCAGTGATTTATTTCAAAATTTTACATAAATTATTTACTTACAAATTTGAAATCAAAATCCATCATGTAAAAATATTTATTCCTGATTCACGAAAATGTTACCTACTCCATTAAAATATCTAACTAATATTTGAAAGGTGTGGTTATTTTTTGTTTCAGCAATGGCTGTAGACAAGTCCAACTTCTTGCTGCCAAATAATCAAAGATTTGTAGAGCTAGATAGCTCGCAAGCATTTTATAATCTAACATACAAAGAAAAACTGTATGCTCACTACCTCAGCCAGGTAAAATTTTCTATTTATGTATAACTTGTATGTATGAAGAAAAGGTTCTAAAAAGAATATACATATATATCTAACTATAAAATTATAGGTATTGGGATCTTAGGCACCTAGAGAACTAAAGTGATGAAAAGTCTTAATATTTCAGGCAGCCTGGAATGGAGGGCTTATTGTCCTTGTTCAGACTAGTCCAGAGTCTCCGAAGATATTCTCCCTACTACACAGAGTGTTCCAAGGGGAATCATTGGAGAACCTTAAAAAATCTGCCTTGCAAAAAGTCTCAGAGGATGATTTTCAGGTAATTTGATATGAAGATGATTTCTAGTACTCATATCTAAATGGTCCCATAGAGTCTTGATCCATACATGAAATAGGAAAAAAAATGGTATCTGAGTGACTGTAATTTTTTTCCAATGTCTGTAAATACCGTTCAAAATATCTTAAAAATTTAAGGATAGTCTCCTTAAAACGTTTTCCTGTAACTATAATGGTTTAGGTACCTGCCCTTACTGGCCCGTCTGAAAAATTCACCCTGTATATCTTACTAATATATTATTATAAATGTGAAAGTTTGTAAGTATGGATGTTTCTTACTCTTTCACGCCGGAACAGCTGAACGGATCTGGATCAAACTTGGCAGAGTGATAGATTATATCTGTCTGGAATAGCACATCTGCTATTTTTATCCTGTGGGAATACCGGGATTTAAATTTGCGCGGGTGAAACCGCGGGGCGCAACTACTAGGCTTATAATTTTTTATTTCATTTTTGTAATTTCAGTTTTGTTATTCAGGTTTGGTTGTTAAAGTTATGTAGGATGGGAAGCTAAAGTTTTAAAAAACTTAATCTTCCCATACTGCCTAATATAGCATAATGGTAGCTGATTCATTGGACAGGCAGCTTCTACAAAGTGAACTCTGTGGCTCCAATGTTGTGGTGGTGTTTGTTCAGAATAGTGGCAGGTTCCCTACATTTGTACTATCTTAAATCAGCTTTAATCGACGACCTCTGTGGCGCAGCGGGTGAGAGTCCGCCTGCGACGCTAGAGGTTGCGGGTTCGATTCCCGCCTCGGAACAAATTTGTGTACGATCTGCAGAAATTTGTTCCTTTGGTCTGGGTGTTTTCTATGTATATAATAAAAAATATCTATCTAGTATGTAAGTATATAATGTATTAAATATATCAGTCATCTAGTACCCATAACACAAGCTTTGGGTAGCTTACTTTGGGGCTAGATGGTGCTGTGTGGATTGTCCAGCATTATTTATTATTCATTATTTATTTATTTTTTTATAGCTTTTTGTAACAAACTGCTTTCAAGAGGTGCAGTTTTTATCAGCAGAACAAAGTTTGCATCTTTAAGCAAACATGTGTTCCAAATTTGTGTTATGGGCTATTTTCTAATACCACCCACCACACCAGGGATTCTTAGTGTGTGGTAAGGACAGTGTATATGGATGTTGGGTAATAACTACATAGATAACAATATGACCACATCCTCTACTATTTGTGGTTGAATGACATGATTTTATTTATCTGTGGTTTTCAGGCATTCCTGGTGTATGCTGGAGGTATCTTTGCCAACAGCGGTAACTACAAAGGTTTTGGAGATACAAAATTCATTCCAAATTTATCTAAAAGTGCATTTGAATCAGTTGTGAAGGCGTCAAAAGCGTACAATGAAGACAATGTACACATAACCAAGCTTTGGCAGGATATCCAGAATGTGATGTATAGTCTGGAACCCAGGCTGACCAGCTTAGGACTTGCTGATAAGGTAAAATATGACATCTACCTACCTAAAATAAAAAGGTATTTTTAGGGTGCCAAAGTCGGACCAAAGATGTTTAGGTTGTCCGAAAGTGAGATGGATCGACGACATCGTGAAGGCTGGCAAAGCTGAGGGATGCCTATGACGATGATGATGAAAGTCAGACCCATATAGTTTAACAATTTTTGTCTACTAGAGTCATGTTCATGTTGCATGCAGACATGTAAATAAAGAAATATTGGAGGATTTTCCACACAGCACTATGTAGCCCCAAACTAAACCTTTTATTGATTGGCAGGGTGTTACAACATATTTTTCAAGTAACTGTACTGAAGCCGACTCCAATTTAGTCAATGACTGGCTGAAGACGAAGCGCATCGAAGCGTACATTTGTCGTACATTCAAGACAACAGAAAGTGATGGCTGTGAGTATTATGTTACACAATTTTCAAAAATACCTATACATGATGAATGCATAAGTTCAATACCTACTTGGCTAAAATGTATGAAACAGCTGTGTTTTATTTTCGCCCTCAAAGTGTTGGTTTCTTAAATAAAGTTAATTAAATTGGTGATTGGTTGGTTGGTAACAACCTGTATATCAATGGCTAAGTGTTAGGCCATAGTTTGACAATATCTAGTTTATTTATTGCAGAAATACACAAATTATTATAGGAAATAAGTTTATGTAAAGTACCTAACATAATTTTATTAATTTAAGAATGCAATTTGGTCTTACATATAAAACATCAAATTAGATAGATAGCAAATGACTTGACATCTGATTAGGTTTGATCGAGCTTTTAGTAACCGGCCGTTAGGGTGTTAACCACACCAATCAGTCGATGTCGATCGACGGCACCGGTCGATGGTAGAATGGATTAGTACGACAGTAGTAAGTAACAATACAATTGATCAACTTAAATGGGCGTCAATCGATTCCGTCGATCGACGATCGATCGATTGGTGTGGTAGCACCCTTAGAGTAACAAATTCGAAATTGTCAGTAAGGATACCTTCACTACATAGTATAAAACAAAGTCGCTTCCTCTGTCCCTATATCCCTATGTATGCTTAAATCTTTAAAACTACGCAACGGATTTTGATGCGGTTTTTTTAATAGATAGAGTGATTCAAGAGAAAGGTTTATATGTTTATTACATGCATGATATAGTAGAAAAACAATGTGCACCCGTGCGTAGCAGGGGCGCGCGGGCGGGTCGCTGTATTTTGATTATTTATTTATATATTTATTTTTCCAATGCCATAACAGTAAATACTAAATCGTAACATAGTATTATATTACTGTTGTTACCTAGGTAGTCTTAGTTTTAGTAAAGTTATAATAAGTATGAATTACTTTAGCTACCTAGGTATTCTTTGTTCCAGTGCCACTATATACGATTCGCTACGCAAGTGTAGATAAAGACGGCAAGCCCCCACTAACCATGGAAAAGGAAATATACAAGAATGCTTATTTCCAAGTAGTGAGAGGTGACTACTCTCCATTACTAAATCTAGTAAACGAACATTTAAGTAAGGCGCAAGAGAACGCGTCGAATGAGAACGAGAAGAACATGATAAAGCATTACATCAACAGTTTTAAGGACGGCAGTCTGGAAGAACATAAGGAGGGGAGCAGATATTGGATCAGGGATAAAGGTCCAATCATTGAAACGTGAGTTTAAAAATACAGCTCATCTAGGCACCAAAATTATTTATTGCGTTTTGATATATGGTTTTAAACAAAGAAATGTACCTATCTGATAACTACAAGTAAATAATAATTTTAGCAAAGTATTCTAAAACAATGTACCTACATAAAGGATGACGAATAAACAGACTGACTGAAGCATTGATTTTGTCACAGTTTTATCTACAAAATGAATGAGTGAATGAAGCGAAAGACGTATGTCAGGAGGATCGTAGCAAGTAGAAATCCGTGGTCTCTGCCTACCCCAATAGGAAATAAGCGTGATTTTATGTATGTATGTATTATCTATAAAAACCTGTTAATGACCAGAGTTTCAGTTCAGCATTACTCAAGCATTTTACTAGAGACATAGAACTAGTAAAAGTAACTACGCGATCACAAAAATTTGCATATAGGCAGTAAGCTACACAAAATTACACCCGCAACGAAAACTATCTATCCAAAGTCTAAGCAAGGGCGAAAAAAAAAGAAATGTTGTTCCCACAGCTACCAGGGCTTCATCGAGACATACCGCGACCCGAGCGGGCAGCGCGGCGAGTTCGAAGGCTTCGTGGCGATGGTTAACAAGGAAATGTCCAAGAAGTTCGGTAACCTCGTCGACGGAGCAGAGAACTTCATCAAACTGCTGCCGTGGGGTCGGGACCTAGAGAAAGACACGTTCCTGAGACCGGATTTCACGAGTCTCGATGTTTTAACCTTCTCGGGAAGTGGTATTCCGGCTGGCATCAATATTCCCAATTGTGAGTGATCAGCATTCTACCTATCCTTCTGCGCAAGTGGAACGACACATCAGATTTTCTTCCACGCTTACAGATTGGTCTCATTCATCCTACTAATAATATAAACGCGAAAGTTTGTAAGTAAGGATAGATGGATGGACGGATGGATGTATGTTTGTTACTCTTTCACGCCAGAACGGCTGAACGGATCTGGATGAAGCTTGGCAGAGAGATACACTATAGTCTGGAATAGCACATAGGCTACTTTTTATCCCGTGGGAATACCGGGATTTAAATCTGCGTGGGTGAAACCGCGGGGCGCAACTAGTAATGAGATATGTATGAGTAAGGTATACAAATGAGAAGCCTACCCCCGGTTTCTGAACGCTCGATTAAAGCTAATCGGCTGTCAAGTCACTTGCTATTTCAGCTTTTACTTCAAATTAGAAAGAGATAGCAAGTGACTTGACAGCCGAGTAGTGTTGATCAGCCTTTCAGAAACCGGGGGTCAGTAGCGCAGTTTTAAGGATTCAACTTGAGTCCTCCAGAGCGGAGTCTTGAAGACTCCCCCATGTGTAGGACTGTTAGCGACGCGACGTGGCGGCGCGCCTAGATTACCTTTTTCAACCTTTGTGATATATTGATAAAAAATTATAGATAAGTATATTTTTTTATTGGATCCGTAAATTACATTAAATATAGCATAGCTCGAAATATATCTTCATCCTCTTTTTCCCAGATGATGAAATCCGGCAAAACGAAGGGTTCAAGAATGTATCTTTAGGAAACGTCATCCCTGCCGCCTACAAGGAGTCTGTCATTCCATTCCTCTCTGACAACGACAAGCAATTGCTTGAGAAGTACAGGGTGCCTGCTTTTGAGGTACTTATACAATCACTACATAGTATAAAACAAAGTCGCTTTCTCTGTCCATATATCCCTTTGTATGCTTAAATCTTTAAAACTACGCAACGGATTTTGATGCGGTTTTTTTAATAGATAGAGTGATTCAAGAGGAAGGTTTATATGTATAATACATGCATTTTATGTGCACCCGTGCGAAGCAGGGGCGCGCGGGCCGGTCGCTAGTGTTATTATATCAGTTTCATCATTATAAGTATAATGTAGTCATCTTAAGCCGTTGACAACACCTAATATTTCTCTCGCTCGCACGATTCGACATTTTGAAAGATATAAAATCACAAAGTCCATTTTTGAAAAATCGCAAACAACTATTTTGTGTGCAATCACATTGGGCATAGTTTGGTAAAAATTTCATTTTGATTGATGCAAGTTTTCCTATTCAAAAGTTTGCTTGAGTGAGTACGAAAACTAGAAAAGCAAACTTTTAAGTAGGAAAACTTGTATCGATCAAAATGATTTTTTTACTAAACTGTGCACAATGTGATTGCACACAAAATGGTTGTTTGCGATTTTTCGAAAATGGGTTTAGTGATTTTAAATCTTTTAACAAGTCAAAACGTGCGAGCGAGAGTCACATTAGCTCTTGTCTTCGTCTTAATTCCATAGCCACATTCATATACTAGGAGCTCTAGATAAGATCCACGTTTTGTTTGCGGAACACGCTTGAGGGGTTATTAATTGTATGTAAATTAGATTACATTGCAGTTTGGCGTGTGCATCTGTTAATCTAATGTAATTTACACACAATATTCACACATTTCTGCGTTCTTGTATTTTATATCGAAGGTGGGTCCCACTACTAAATTTAAAGTACCGACTTTGATAAATGTGATTTGATATCTATAGAGTAATCGTATTTTAGGTGCAAGTTGGCCTTCATGAGTTGTTGGGGCACGGCAGCGGGAAACTTCTGCGTGAGCAAGAAGACAAATCGTTCAATTTCGACAAAGAAAAGGTCAAGAATCCTCTAAATGGTAAGTAGGACATTCTTGTACACAAAGAACCATCTCCCTTGGTGAAGTTGGTGACTGCAGGAGTGCAGGTGTTTTATGTTTTGTCTTAGAAATCGTGGATGGTTATTTCTCGCAGCATACTTTTTCAGGTTGCTGCTGATATGACAATGTAGTATTAGTATGTTATGTAGTTTAGAGTATTTTGTACATTAATTGTTTGACAATAGTACTTGGAAGATGCCTAAATTAATGGCAAAGTAACTTACAGGCGAGCCGATTATATCGTGGTACACAGAAGGCGAGACTTACGACAGCAAGTTCACTACTCTGGGCTCTGCGTTTGAGGAATGTCGCGCCGAGGCCGTCGGCCTTTACCTCTCACTCGTGCCGGAGATCTTGAAGTTAGTACTATTTAACACCTACTGACTATATTACCTTTACCGTAATATAGGCAGGGCTCTCGATAAGATCCACTCGCGGATTGCGTACCCGACAGCCGGAAAGATAGCATGACAGATGCTAACGCCAAACTAATTTAGTTTTCATCATAAACAGAAAGTGATACGTGTCTAGACTCCTGATGCTTAGCAATTTGTGGATGAAAGTACAACTTACCACGACACGCCCATTCACTATCTAAATTCAAGTTTTCGGAAACTCAAATAAATAAATAAATAATAAATAAATAATGCTGGACAATCCACACAGCACTATCTAGCCCCAAAGTAAGCAATAGCTTACTTTGGGGCTAGATGTCGATGCTTTGAATACAAAGCTTGTGTTATGGGTACTAGATAACTGATATATTTAATAATTCCAGAATCTTCGGTTACGAAGGCGAGGAGGCTCAAAACGTGACTTATGTGAACTGGCTCAGCTTACTTTGGAATGGAGCCGCCAAAGCTACAGAAATGTACCAGCCATCTACTAAAACTTGGTTGCAGGTAACGTATTCGCAACTATTGAAAAAAATTGTCCAGGACTGGCAAATAAAGAACAGAAAATAATTGCCGCAAGTTGACATTAATACTCATATGACATAATACCTTCTTAAGACTCCGGTGACAGCGGCTCGCAATTTCGAAGTGCGATTGGCTATTATTTCATTTTATTTCATTTCGGGGAGGTAGTTTGAAAAAATAACTCTAAAGAAACACGCATAAATACTGTTCGAACATAAATAATACAATAATATAAGGGAAACATGCCCGAATCAGAAACCATTTTGGTATTAGTATGTTTGGTCTTACGTTTACCTAATACCAAAATGATTTCTGACTCAAGCACATTTCCCTTATATTATTGTATTATTTGTGTTCGAACAGTATTTATGCGTGTTTCTTTAGAGTTATTATTTCAAACAACCTCCCCGAAATGAAATAATAGCCAATCGCACCTCGAAATTGCGAGCCGCTGTCACCGGACCCTTAAATACCGTAATTATATTTATATCAATACAAAAAATCTTCTTGATTGGTAGGTACTACCACTTTCTATGGTGACCTATCTAATCGAGAGGCGAAGTCACATTTGCTTCTAAATGATATGTCTACAGTAGATAGATCTACAGTAGAGCGATATGGATGAAAATTATGCCAGCATTATGTAAAGTTTGTAGTTTCTTTAACTTCTAGTAGATAATGATCAAGAGGTTTTCCGACTGGTTGTTTTCTCTCTCGCATTCCACCGAGGTTCACAATTTTAGGCGCACGCAAGAGCACGCTTCGTCCTTATGCGGCTGTTGGAACTAGAAGGCGACGGCATCCTGACAATCACTGAGACGGAGCCCGGGAAGAACCTACTACTGACACTGCAGAAAGACAGACTGGCTACTGATGGAAAGAGGATTATTGGTGAGTTTACGGAAGAGCCAGCCAATGGCAAATGATATTTTATTGTATGCGATTCGTTGCCAGTAAGTTGCGTCATATAAATATAACGACATGCCACACGTGATGCGACGTCTAACGGCATTGTGTCCCTAGACTGCTCGTGTAGTTGAATTTATGGGTTGCAACGATGCAGCGCACTGACCGTGTTGCCTCGTTCTTACGTCTGATTATTGTAGGAAGGCTATAAAAACAATATTTTTATTTATTAACAATAATTCTGCAATGAACTTTAAGTTTTCGTGATGGTCGATTTTTCGTTTTCGGTATCGTGAGGCCGATTTTGTATGGACTCGTGAGTTCTCAGCACGCCCGAAAGAGGCGCTCATCGATCGCTGTTGCCTGCGTATGCTTTGCTAATAGTTTTTTGTTTCACCAGGGGACTTCCTAGTAAAGCTGCAAGTGATAAAGGCGACCGCAGACGTCGCGGCCGGCGAGGCGCTGTTCGACAAGTACAGTCGTCTGGACGCCCCTTGGAGCCAGTGGCGCGACATAGTTATGCTACACAAACAACCGCGCAACATCTTTGTGCAACCCAACACTGTACTTATCAAAGGTGAGAACAAAACAGATAACGCCAGCAAAAAATGCACGCAGCCGGGCTGGACCGCCAGTCGAGCGTAGTTATTTAAAATTGGATAAATCTCCTATCTGTCTAGGCAAAAGTGATCGACTGATGTATCAACGCACAGGCCAAACCCATAAAATTTATAATTAGCACCGTCACACCAGTGTTATAAACATAGTAAATAGAAACTAAGTTATGAAGCCTACAGGGTCGGTTTTATAATGTTTACAACACAGATATAACGTAAGATTTATTAGTAAATCAATAAATTAATAAAATGTATTCCTTGTCAACAGATACGGATGTGGAGCTGAAGCGGTACCCAGCCAGCGCTGAAGGCATGATAGCTTCATGGGTAGACCGGTTCCCAGATACCTCAGTCGATGACATCCTCGATGGACTAGCGGCGGCGGATTCGACACACTTTCAACAGCTCAAAGAACTCGCCGTCGAGAAATCGTGATGGCTAAATTATATGTAGTACATAATACATAGCATGTATATACAGCAAGTTTTAAATAATAAATGTATTGATGTAAGCATTCCCTGGCTTTTCGAATAACCTGAGATTGATGAGAGATGAGTGAGGCGAATCCTACTTTTTTAAATTGGAATTGGGAATCGAACCCACGGCCTAGGGCGCCGAACGCAGAGCTACTACCAACTAGCTGTGAAGGCTGTCAATATATGAAAGAAGGCAATTTAACTAAGCCCCAAATAAAATCATTTTTTCTATATAAATAAATAACAAAACTGAGATTGAAGAATGACAAATGACCATTCTTCTCTTCTTTTTCCTTTACGAGCTGAAGGCCTATGAGGGGGAATTAAAGCGTAGGAGACTGGCATTGGGGAGCCTTTGCCCAACAATTTGGCACTATGTGCCAATACCTACTAATACATAGTACCTTTATTCGTAAAGTGTGAGATTCCGAACGACACCTAAAGGCAAGAAAATTAATACATAGAAAAAAATAAAAATCACATTCAACTATATAATTTATTCACATTCAATACAAAACGCGTGTGAATGAAATTTTAACATAAATTCATCACAGTTTCGATCAACTGAACTGCGACTCATCAAAAGATATTAAAAGTCGTCACACACTAATAAATAAATTCAAATCTATTAGAAAATAAATAAGTTTTAAATGAAGTACATGAAAATTATATCAGTATAATATTATTGCTTTTATAATACTATTGCGATCGATCTAGCTAGCCACTTTGCTAAAATTGGTAAAGGACTATGCTATGGCAACAAACAACACCATACTTTGTATAGACTAATGTAAAACAATGTCATCAGCAGAATAAACCTTTTACACTTAAACAGAACGCAAACCTATCGCTATAATACACGTAATATGTGTCTAAATAGTATCTGATAATAGTCTAATAAAGAAATCTTCAAAGCACCATTCTATTCGATATCTGTTACAATGTGACTTAGCGTTCAATACTATTTGATTATAATAAAGTTAAATATAAAATTGACTTGGTTAGCATTAAACGCAAGACAATAACAACGGTGAAAAGATGTTAAAACCATACTGAGTAAACAATTTTGTGCAAACACACACTAAACTTGCGTTGTTTTAAATAATTAAATAAATAGATAGGACTTTATCAAATCCAGTCACTTATGTTATACAAAGGCACATAATAATCAATTTGCAATAAACGTACAACAAAAAGTTCACTGCAAAATATTACAAATACATAGGCATAATAGTCGAATAGATTAATTGTTATGACAAAAATCGTCAGCCTGAGAAGCTCAGTGTAAACTTAATGACGCAATTAGTGACGTCATTTTATAGT
Source organism: Plemyria rubiginata (assembly GCA_963576535.1). Lineage (NCBI taxonomy): Eukaryota > Metazoa > Arthropoda > Insecta > Lepidoptera > Geometridae > Plemyria > Plemyria rubiginata. Next base: position 3,385,372 of record OY754910.1, read on the forward strand.
TTTAGATTTTCTTCGCATAAAAACAGCAATAAATATTTTAATTATCATCCAACAAAATCGTAAATAAAAAACATTTAAAATGATGATTCGTGATGTATGTAATTTTGTTAACAACGACTTTTTAACCGACTTAAAAAAAAGGAGGAGGTTCTCAATTCGTCTGTTTTTTTTTCGTTTGTAGTACGCGTCACGCAAAAAGAGAAGGAGGGGATGTGATGGCGCGAGTATTTTGTATGCGCGCAAACACATCCCCTCCACAGTTTTCCAGCGTTATTTTTGGTTGACGCGACCGTTTACCTCAAAACTTTTTACTGAATGGACCGATTTTGATGATTTTTTTAATCGAAAGCAGGTACTTGTCATGTGCTCCCATTTAAATTTGAGTCAAATCTGACAAGTAGTTTTAGTAATATGTGTATGACCAGTGTATTTGAAGTCGGTTTTTTCTTGAAAGAGTTATTTATTCAGAGATTCAATGATACAATGGTGTATTCTTTAGAAGTTTGCCACTTATGACAGTCTTGCTATATAGAATCCATTGCTAATGAGATTCTAACAAGAATTCTTAAAGATAAGGCGAATACGACTATTTGGCAAGAATAACAAGTTCAGCCTCAATCAAATCGTTGCTAATCACACGCCACGCTTTAATCAAAGAGTGTAACAAAAACAAGTGAAAGCGTTCAGTAAATACGTAGGACCAACTAGAACTATTGATCAAATACACCAACTGTCGACAAAATGCTTACATAAATCACAAAATGAAAATGAAATCCGACATAATCAATAGTTCCTCTCAGTCAACTTTCTCAGAGCATTCTGTACCGTCGCTTTCGCCTTTAGATGGGACAGGGGATCTGAAAACAAAATAATGTGTGTAACATTTGAAGTGTCTGGCGACACTTGTCTTCTAGATGCGGTAGCTACTGTATTTATAATCATAATTACAATGTCCTTCCTAGCTTATTATATCTACAGTAAAAATATTATACACTTGTCTGAAGTTTTGTCAAAGATGACTAACTCTATAGGATTTTAAAACTTTGAAGCATTAGTGCCGTAAAATTTTATTCAAAAGCGTGAAACGTGCAGTGTATGTAGTATTTGAGTTTGGGAGTTATTAAGAATTATTTACGTGACATGTAAGAATCGAAACATACGCACCTTGATACTGATTCTGTGTCACGATCCGGTTTTCTAGTGACGCTGATAGAAAAGTTTTTCCTTTGTCTGATTTTGTCTAGAATATTTTCGGGACTGGGTTCTTTTTCGTTTTCCTTCAGTATAATGGCAGGGTTGTGAGTTCTTTTCGGTCTGTAAGTTGCATAGTTGCCGGGCGAATACATGGAAATGGTTCTGTTATATTTTAGTGGGTCTCTAAGAGAGTGCATGAGACTACTTTCTGTACCTTCGGCATTGTCCAGAAGCGACTTCGTTCTCGAGTACCTCTGCGTGTATGAGGAAGGTTGGTCGTAATCTAAGTAACTTCTGGATCCCGGGTACTTTCTAAAATCGTTTCTGTCTAGAGATCGGTACGTGTCAATTTTATCATTCAGTCCGTAGTTTTCGTATTTGAGATTTGCTCTAGGCAACTCGCTAAGTAGAGTTCTATAGCGCTCGGCGGACGGCGACAAGTCGGAGGTGGCCGAGAGGCCTGGAGACAGGTCGTAGGCAACGGGAGAAGTGGACACCTCGTACTTGGCTTCTGTTGACGGCGTAGGCGGCGCATGTATTCTCGCAAGCGGGTCATACTCCGTCGCACCGGGACCCACGAGACTGCTCTTTCGTCTTTGTTTCTTTTCGTTAAATCTCGAGTAGAAGCTCTTCCTTCGTATTCTATCGGCCATATCCTCCTTTTCGGGCGAAGTGGATTCGTGATTTCGTAAGGGGTGCGAGGTGCTTTGTTCGCAAGGAGATAAAGGAGTTTTATCTAAATACTTAATATCGGCACTGAGATCAGATTTAATCTCAGAATTTGAAATAGTAGACCTACTTCTCGATCGGCTGCAACTCTGAGAATTCAAGTGATCGACATTATTGCAATTTTCTAGAGCGCGAGCGATCTTCTCCGAGATATATTGTTTTTCAGTCTCGCCGTCAAGAGAGGAATAATTGAGTTGTGGCTCTATCACAGGGTTTGTAGGAACTATTTTTTTAACTCTTGGCAATTTGGAGAAGTCTAATTTTAAACTGTTTCTATTCTTTGTTTCGTTCTCTTTCTTGAGTGTGGGTGGATCGTCATTTTGCGCGGGCACATTTGATACACTGTCACTAGATGTCCTACTGTATTTATTTTTACGCCCTAATCCGTTCAAAAGTAATGACGTAGGCCTTCTTGGTTTATCCTTATCTAAGCTATCAATATCAGTTTCAATTGCTGGTTCACTTCCGATACTCATATCAGTGGTTTCGACACTTTGCGATTTTTCCATAATCGTTTTAACCTTATCCTTCGGTTCGAACTTTTTGAAAAGACCTAGCACTTTGGAGACGGTGGTTTTGTTATTGGTAAGAGGTTGAGTCTCTAGAGAGGCCACGTCAGTTATAGTGACAGCCCTTTTGATGAGATTCGATTCGCTGGGAGGTTCCGCGACCACGGGCACCGATTGCTCGCGTTGAGTTCTCTTTATTTTACAGGTGTTCTTTTTTGCATCACTAGCTGTGGCACTTTCAGCTACCTTTTCCGGTGAACTAGATTTACTGGACGCAAACTTTTCTAATTTATGGCCTATGGATTGCAAGACAGATTTCTTCTTTGTGACAGTTGCAGACTTGGTACTATCTTCATCCACAGGTTTTTCCTTCACCTTCTTTGTGACTTTTTTCGTTTGTTTTACATCACCGGCATCTGGAACGCTGCTTAAATCGGTCTTCGGTTTAGATGAGACTTTTCGGATGATCTTTTTCTTTATAGTACCCTTCTTTTCGGTCGATTCGATGTCCGTCGTTTTCTTGGAATCTTCTTTTTTGAACACCTTCAATTTTGCGTCACCACCGGTTCCATCGACGTCCTCTTGGATGCCACCGTTAGCGAGGGCACTGCCGTTCTTGGACTTATGCTCTGTCGTCCGGTCGGATTTCTCCGAGGAAGAACCGCTCGCAATCTGATACTTTTTTAATACTAACGTATCGGTCGACCGTCGATCGCCACTCCCGTCGTCTCGTTCTTCGACCTCCTTGTCGATCTTCAACGCGTTCGTTTTGGGCGCCACGTCCACTTTCCTCTTGGGCAAGGTGATACTAAAGCTAACTTCCACATCGGTTTTCACTTCAGGGCTGGCGACCCGATCCTTCGGAGCGTCGTTCCTCACCAGAGAGCGCTCGATGTACACCTTCTCCGGCGAGGGGCTCGTGGTCGGATAGCTCCGCGGGCGCATCAGGCGCGACTCTCTCTTGTCGGCGGCGGCGGCGGGCTCCGCGGCGGGCGCGGCCGCTACGGCGCGCTCGGCCGGCTCTTCGATCGCGTCGAGCGCCTTCACGGGGTAGCTCCTAGGGCGCGTCAGCCTCGAATCGGCCGTAGGCGCTACCGCCGCCGCGTCCGGCGCCGTCTCCTTGATGTTGTCGAGGCTCGGCAGGAAGGGCGTGTTGGAGCGGCTGCGCTCCTTGCACTTGCGCACGTCGTCCAGCAGCGGCGGCGGCGTGTCGAGAGTGCGGCCCGCCTCGGCGCGCGTGCGCTTCTCGCGGATCTCGCGCAGGATGCGCTGCGTCTCGAGCTCCTTCTCCTTCTTGTGCCGCGCGTACAGGCTCTCTTCGGCCAGCGGACGCTCGAACAAATCCGACCGGAGGAACCTCGAGACGCGCCGGCGCGAGCCCGCCTCCACGTCCGTGCCCGGCTCGTCGAGCGAGCCCGCGCGCTCCGGCGACAGATACTTGCTGAGCAGCGGGCGGTCGCCGGGCTCGTGCGAGGAGCGGCGGCGCAGGCGCGGCAGCGTAGAGTAGTGCACGAGATCTGTTCGGTCCGGTTCCTCCGGAATGGTGGTGTCCGGCGGCGGCGGCGGCGCGCTCGCAGCGGACTCGCGCTCCGCGGCGGGAGTGTCGTCGAGCTCGGCGGAGTGCGCGCGCGCGGGCGCGGCGGCGGGCGCGGGCGGCGGCGCGGCGTGCAGCGACAGCGTGCGGCGCAGGTGTCGCGCGGCGCGCGGCGGCAGCGACGCGAGCAGTTGCCGCTGCAGGCGGCGCGAGAGCGCAGGCGTGAGGCCGCTGAGCGCACGCATCTCGCGCTCCGAGAACTCTATGGAGCCGAGGTCGAGGTCGGACAGATCTAGCGCGCTGCCCTCGCCCTCCGCCGGCGCCGGCGCGTCCCGCCCCTCCCTCACGTCCGGCGCGACGCGATCGCGGCCCGATCTCTTACTACTACCTGAAATGTAACCGAAAAACACACGTTCGATCATGCAGAACGCTCGCTGGGATGACTATGTACAGTGCCGGGTTTAGAGATGAAGGTCGGCCCGTGTCGGGGCTCCGAACCAGCGCGCGCGCGGTTAGTCTCCGCCGCTCGCCGATCGCGAGCGAGGCGGAGTTGTTTACGGTTAGGGGTTAATGAGTGCTACGACGACTGTATTAGAGCAAACTCCAAGCTTTAGATGTGCAAAACCGAATCACAAAAATGCATTAAAATGTTGCTTTCCATAAATTACCAGAATGCGAACTAAAATGGCATCAGCGATATCAAATACTCCACAATAGAGGCATCTCTATTCTGTAACAGCCGCGGCGCACCGTGCGGAACACAAATGTAAAAAAACACAATATGTATGATGATAAATAAAATAATAATATAGTTTAGTACCTATTCCTGTGTGGCGTTTGTGGCGGGTTTGTGGTTGGCGCTGGTGCCGCTGTGAAGTGTAGATTTGGTCGGAGCATGCAGTGTAACGCGCAACCCAACTGCAACCACACCAACACAACCTCACTCGTCTGCTCCCTCTCGACCGCTCGCTCCCCTCCCGCTATACCCCTTGCCCCACCCCCCTTCCCCCCACACCCCGCGCGCCCCATGTTACGTCTGGCTGCAGATAGGTAGCAAGGCTCGGGCCGGTCGGCTCGCGACCATGACATTGCCATGACACTACGCCCGCCCTGTGGGCGCTATCACATACACTATCTACATATTTAGGCGATGATCACTCTCTAAACAAATTAATTAACTCTCAGTCTGTAATAAAAAAAATACTATTTTTAAATGTTTTAACTTAAATTTTGAATTTGTTTTCTATTTTGAATAATTGCAATGCCAAACGGTACACGAATTGTGAAATGCCTTTTATGTACACTTCATGCAAATTCAACTACATAATAAGAACTTAATTGAATGACAACTTAGAGCAACGCAACATTTTCCTGCTAGTGTTAGCGGGTAGGAGAAAGTCAACACCTGCACAAAGAATGCAAATTGAATACAAATATAACACTACAATGCAAAAAAACTGGTTAAAGTCATTAATAAAATCATGTTAATGAAAACTAGAAAAACAAACACACAATTACAGAAAAATGTAGACTACTTTGATGGTTCTGTAGTCTGCATAGATGTTAAAACCGGGATATCACGGCGGAAAACGTCACTAATATTCGGGGCCGAATCTTCTTCAATAAGAACACTCGTTTTATGGAATGAGTTGATAGTTAATTGATTTGTTTTTAGTGGAAGCTAGCTTTCTTGTGAGTTTCGTAGCTTGTGCCGAGCGCTAGCGTCTAACTACGTGTGCTTATGTATGGATCTCATTTTCATGCTACCGCTATCTTGTGCCTTTCAAACAAAACACTTTGGCAAAAATTCTAACGGAAGCGTCAGCAACAGCTTCGTTCTAAACAAGAACTTACGTTTTTCAAAACGAAAAGATACCCTTTTGAATTCATTAGCATTATAGTTTGTGCATAAGGTGGCTAGACCATTTAAATGAGAATGTTCAAAGCACATAATTGTAATCTAAACTATTGTTGGGTCAGTATTTAATAATTATAACGTTATTGGGATCACTAATCTGGATAATGTATATATTTTATGTTTGCCAATGCTATTAAAATGTTACTGTCTTCTATCTAGCAATATCATCGACTGATCCTTGAAGACCAATTCTTGTGTAATTTTTCAGATTCTAATAGAGGGTTAAAAGATTTATCATGCTGCAATCTATCAATGCCAATACAAAGCCACATGGTTAAAGTTGATGAAATTTCGAAATTTGGAATTATATATAAAATTTTGTTATTTTAATACAACTGTTACACAGTAAAATTGTAGCGTAAACATTACATGGGAACTAGAAGGGTTGTGTCTGATTGATCAACTTACTAGCCATTTTGATTTAGTTTTTTCTCGAATAGCTGGCGTTTTATTAGGTCGTAGTGGCGTGAAACTTTGAAATTTTATTATCTAACTACCTTCATTTCAATTAATTTTGGAAAACACTTAATTGTACTTTCTAAATGGAAATATGAACCTCAGTAAATCGAAATAACCACAATTTTACAATATTATAGCTCAGTGATGTAGATTTTACGTACAAGTCATTTTGATAAATAGAAAAACTGTATGTTTCAATATTTCACTTATATTAGGCAAAGTGGGAAGACTACCGACGAGTACATGAAAACCAGTGATTTTCAAATTGCATAAAGTTTACAGTGTCAATCTGGTGTATTGAGTAAGCGTGTGATATTGGCAACGTTTTCCCCGTGCGTAAGCGTGCGCGCAAGCCGGCGGCGGCACTTACCTCGCGGCATTGACTGGCGGGACTTGTTGAACATCGAGTCCAAGTCGGCGTGCAGGTCGCGCGAACCCCAACCTTCGCGCCTGCCAAATAAAGCACAGTATTGAATATCACACAGCACATATTCTTACACGTCGAACTGCTAATGATTTCATGTTCCTCACGAATACTTTTGACTTTGTGGCGTTAACGTATCGTATAGATTTTCGACCTTATTCTGTTGCAGTTAAGAATAAGATACATTTACGCGACTAACATAAAATTCGTGTTTAAGCCACCGCTGCACCGGAGGCTAATCACAAACGAATTTGCCGTTAGCGATAACGCCACGAATGTCAAAATTCATTCGTGATTAGGCTGGTTAATGTGTAACTTACGTTTCAGAAACACTTCTTTTACTTTCCACATATTTATGCGTGCTGCATGAAAGTAAAATTAATTCAGACTATGTATTATAAAAAGTATATATACCATACCATGTTTAAATTGTGATATCATTATTATGGATAAAAATTTGGATGGATTTTTTCTACAACATTGTATTGAAAATAAATTATTATTGAGTTGTAATACTTACAAGAGATGTCTCCGGGGTAAGTGTGGGCTGCATGCATAAAATTAACATATTAGTATGAAAAATCACCAAAATGAAAAACACATGCAATTGCGAAACAATATTTATTTTATTATGATATGAATTTATATCACCACGACGCCAATTTAAAAGTTAGACATGACATGTTTTTTCAAGATTTTTATGAAATATTATTGTAAAATTCAAAATATTTATTATAATTTTTATATTATGTTATTGTATACTTAATGGAGGTTTTCTAGCTTGCTGATTTGGCACTTACACATAATGACGTCAAAATATAGTCACGAGAACCAAATCAGTTTGCAAGAAATAAAAACTTAGGTAAATGCTCACCAATAAAAAATGCCCCCAATATTATCGAACTCTATTCAGGTCGAAGGATCAAAAATCACATCATTTCGCCAACTTTTTTTGACGTTACACTTAGATACAATCATTCGAAAATGTAATCGGCAGAGATTTCTCTTCATTTGAATAAAAGTAACTACAAACAAAATGTGCTGGTGAGCAGTTACCTACTGATTTAGCAAAACAAAAAGCCAAATAGACAGGGTTGTGTATTTACCTGTTAGTGAAGAATGGAGATTGCAAGTTGTTGAAGAGAGAGTGCGGGTGTTGAGGGAAACCGGGCCCTTCTTCGCCGTTGAGGCGGTTTGTCAATGCGCGCACCTGGTAAATACAAACAATTGGAATAAGGTTCATCATGGTTGCCTGAAAGAGATCGCTCTCACTGATAAAGTCGCCCATTGTTTAAGCTTAATGTATGCTCTAACCCTGTACTATGTTTCTGTGTGGTGAACAATCAAGAGTTATCTATCTATCTATGCATATTATGTGGGTTATTTATGAATACAATTTCACCGAAAATTGGATTGGGCTGCACCCTAGTCACTAAATTGTTATCTATTTATTTACTTATTTAAAAAGAACGGCACCAGCCTTACACTAATTAAAAAAAGACAATTTTAATCAAAAAATAGAAACAAAATATAAAAATAGTCAAGTTGAAGGGATATGGTTGTCGTCCTACGAAGCATAACATACCCGATGTAGGAGAGTAGAGAAGAGATTCTCTGCCGTGAGGAGATGGAAGCCCTCATCCTCCTCGTCTTCTTCGCCGGAGGAGGCGGAGTCGGCGCGCGCCAGCCGCGACGGACGCAGCCGATGCATGTGGTTGTCGTCTTCTTCTTCCGACTCGCCGCCGCTCACCAGGCTGCTGTAATACAAAGGATTCATTCAACAGATGATCCATCGCTAATGAGTAGGTATAGTTTATAGCAGGACTTCGTAATAATGTCAAATCTGTCAGATGCCACGATCGCATAACTACAATTTAACTGACATCCTATGAGTTATTCGCAGGCTGAAATTAGAATCCGAAGGCGCATTGTCAACGGGAGGGTTGTGGGTTCAAATCCCACTCGGCTACCCCAGGCACGGTAGATATCCCTTCAGATCTCTTAGTACTAAGTACTAACCCCATATTATTTGAAGATGTCTAAGGGGGGTAGTCAGAGGTACGTCCAAATTTTACATTTTGCACAGGTAGATAGTTACCCAATGCGCCTGTGCCTGAGCGGGCGTTGCATCCGATGCGCCGACGGCGACTCCGGCTCGAGGCTGCGCTGGCGCGGAGTGACGTAGCCCTTGCCCTCCACCGCGATGGGGATTATGAACTCGCGCGCGGACTTCTTGATCGGCTCGCCGGGGCTCGAGCAGGACTCGCCTGATTCGGTGGATACCAGACGTCTGGAAGCATTTTATTACATTATTCTATTTCCTTCCTATGAATACCATTTTTAAGACTATTTGCTGATCAAAAACAGAAATGACTACAGAATTCAATCCCGGGATTTTTGGAGTCTGGAGGAAAACAGGACGGAAGTATTCAATCTATTCGGTTACCATAATGGTACGAGCTTGGCTTCATGTGGGGAATATCTAGATAAGCGCTGTGAAATTGTCCAAACATATTTAATGAATAGATCTTTAGTAAATGCCATACCTGATCGGTGTGGTAAGTGGCGTGCGAGGTCCAAGCGCGGGCGCAGGTTTCTGCGGCGAGAGCGGAGACTGCGGCTGCGGCGGCGACGTGGGAGACTCCTCGCTCGCCACGCTGATGGGGATGATACGCTCCACGGACACGCCCCTGCTGTTAAATATAACGTCTTATTTAACTAACAGCCGCTGACATTTCGAAACGAAGACGAAGCAGACGGACAATAGAGCTCACACCCGAATTACTATCGACGGCATTCGTAATAATAATAAATATTAGAACCAATATTTATTTATTTAAGGAAGACTAACAGCACACCATACATATAAATCAAGAGTACTATATAAAACAAAAGGCTAATAATAAGTCTCCACATATAGATATAGAATAAAAGCTTATTTGAGCACAGAAAAATCGGGTACAAGCTACATACACACAAAAAAAAATACAAATTTCAGAAAGCTATATGATGTTAATGATAATTATGAAACAATATATAGTAAAATAATAAAAACATACACATAAATCTAATCAGCCGAAGAATTGCGAACTCATTATGCGCCTCATCCGCGCTATGCTACAGCCGAATAAGTCAACATTGACACTATACTTTTTATTGTAAATATCGCACGCACGCCATAAGTATGAATTACAACGATAGTTGGTAGATGCAATATCAAGGTAGAATGTGGGAATGGACCTTCGAGACCTGCCAGGAACATAAAATTGCAGCTTACCAAGTAACTCAGGACAGTCAATTTGAGATGATACCAATTTGCCCAAGTAGATAATGTCAGCAATTTCACGACGGTTCACTAATGGTAACAGATGGTATTTTCTACAAGGTAATTCATAATCATGTACAAGTGATTTAGAACGAAAATTAAGAAAGCGTATAAACTTCTTTTGAATTTGTTCAATTTGGTGACGATAAATATTATAATTTGGATTCCAGATCTGTGATGCATTCCAAGTTACTTCTTACAAAAGTGCAGTATAAAATCTTAAAAAATCTTAAATTTTGGAATAATATGTACAATTATTTCCAAAATTTACAAAATATGTATGAAACAGTTGAGCTAACTGATCCAAATCAGTGCCAATCGGAAGCGTACCAAGACACTGGCTGCATCGCCACGCTGAACGACAATGCTGATGCGCTGAGCCAGATACTCACAAAAAAAAGTATTTTAGTATATCAGCTATCTGGTTCCTAATCACAAGCTTTGGCTTAGTTTGGGGCGAGTTAGTGCTGTGTGGAATGTCCACCAATATTTATTACCTAAGCATCGAGTAGTAAAAGTAATTGAAGCTAGTGACTGCAAGTTAGTGCAGACTGACCTAATCGACCTTCCCCCTGGAGCATTAGCCTGGCTTGGGAATCTCAACGTTGACCTTTAAATTAGATTAAATGTGTTTAGTGTAGTTTAGTATTTAGTATTATTTAGAAGATTTTATTAATTTTTGTTTTATTTAGTTTAAAACTGTTTTTTTTTTTTTTAGTTTACTACTGTTTAAATTTTGTTTCGCCTATTATATTTTTGTCATACGAGTAAATAAATAAATAAGTGCAGTGCATGGCTATAGCCTATATACCTATTGGAGTTCCGATGGTCCTCGACGCGATGCTGCGCCTCGGTGCGGAAGAGACGCGACGGCTGGCCGGGCGGCGTGCCGGGCGGAGACACGAGCGAGGCCACGCCGGCGGACGACGAGCGCCCGTACGGGACGGGAGGCTTGCCTGCAGGTACACAACATCACTGTTAGAACCATGTTAGAACGCTTCTCCTGCTAGCTACATTCCGCAGCCTTGTTCATGAAACTTGTTAAGGGGCAGCATACGGCGCGCCGCTATCTCGCTCGCACAGTTGAACATTTTTGAAGAAATCCTACTAATATTATAACTGCGAAAGTTTGTAAGTATGGATGGATGGATGGATGTATGGATGGATGTTTGTTACTCTATAACTCCAGAATGGCTAAACGGATCTTGGTGAAAATTGGCACAGAGATTAGTCTGGAATAACACATAGGCTCTTTTTATCCCGCGGGAATACCTGGATTTAAATCTAGATAAGGAAAATCGCAATCAGTTAAGTTGTTGTCAATGGCATTACAAATTAAGATTTAGCGAAAATAAAATTTTGATCCAAGCAAGTTTTGACACTTAAAAAATGGGAATTTATATTTTTGAAATCCATTTATGTATGAAAACTTGCTTGGAAATTTTATTTATAATACTAATAATTATGTATCTTGCGCAGGGTATTAAAGTATCTTAATAATTAGTTCACTCATTCCAAAGATTGTTCAGCCTTGACGAATAAACCCATCTCAGGTGTGGAGTCCGTAAAAATAACGTAAAATAAAAATGAGGTATGGAAATATGTTTTTATAAAAACATACCTGTTCGTATGGCAGATGATATGATATCGCGCGCCGCGCGCCTGCGTGAATCCTCACCTGCTTTCTCTTCCACCAACTTAGCCATCGAGTTCTGGAGGCTCCTGTGGACACACACAATCGATACTGCTCTAGTTTATTTTTGTAGAGATAACACTGGTATGATTTGTATGTGCAATGGTTACCAGACACTTGATATTTTATAACATGAAGTCTGAGATTTGTATATCGTCTGTGTCGTCCGACCGTTTTGGTTTGTCGTGCTGAGAACTATAAGCCTTACAAAAACGGCCTGATGAGTCAGTAAACGAAAACTTAAGACTTTTGTTGCAGGCTACAGGTAAAATGAGAAGTGGGTGTGTCGGTTCTTTCTTATGGCTTTTTATAAAAATATTTCTCGACACATGCTTTTTGTGCACAGCCGAATTTGAGTCCACGGGTATAGCATTTTAAGGAATAATTTACCTTCTAGCATCTTGCAATAGCACCGACGCGTCGACCGGAGTCGCGCCGTGGTTCGGTTCACTCTCCGTCTTCTTAACGCCTCCACGATTCGGCTCCGACTCCATTGGTGGTGTCTATGAAAACAATTAAAAATAGACTCTTTTTGTATTAGTAATAAAGTTTTTTGTTAATGTTATTTTCAGTGTCTCAATAAATTGTCTTACCGGCGAAGGTTCAATGCCGATTTGCTGCAGTCTGACGGTGCCGTTGTCTTGTTTAGTGCTCAGTTCACGGTCTTCACTCTGTGCTTTAGGCTTAGCTATCTTCGACACTACTGCAAAGGATACAAAGGGGTGAATTGCCTAACAAAAATGTCACCTTTTATGTTTATTGATTCAATTTGATAGCAGTTTTATTGTTAGAGGAATGGGATTGAATTTTCAAACCTGGTTTGGAGACGTTGCGCTTTATTTCTGGAGCGGCTGTCAGAGAAGCGCGTCTCTCAAATTGATCCTTGAAGCTGCCAACGTTGCCTCCTATGTAAAATAATACTTTACATACAGGTACGGTAAACACAATGGATCTAAGTCCCTTTGTAGTTAGCTACAGCGTCAGATTGGAGGTAATTAAGTGAGGGATCATATCCCTAACCCCTCCGGGTTAGGGATATGACTCATCTACAGTTATCATTAATTGAACTATGGCCAATAATTAAAATATATCAATTTACTATCGTAGTATGTACATGCAATAGTGCCTGACTTCAGAGGGACTTACACCCGTTGCGCGTATTGTAATACAATTTGAATGTCTTTTCAGAAATGAGTTTATTTTGTTAATATTTACATGTTGATCAGTTGCTTGATTTTATACATATCTGTAAAAACGAAACGATGGGCGATGAAACGATAGCAAGGCTGATTTTAGGCAATATTTAAACTTAAGTAACGTTTAAAAGTCTGAAGTACCTGGTATAGACAATTTCTTAGGTTTCACCGGTGTTTTGGCTTCCGGACTGGTTGGGGCGATGGACAATGACGTCAGTTTGTCTGCTGCCGCCGCAACTGAACTCACTTTAGCTTCTTCCTGTTAAACAATTAAAATAAATCAAACGTTTGTTGGCTAGTTTAACCAGTTTTTTTGGTTAATTTATAATTTTCCAATTATGGTATGCTCTATGCACTCACGCGATCACAAGCCAATATGATCAAATAAATATAATATAGGTAGTTAAATAAAAGCTCATAAAAAGATAGAAAATGAAAATAGCTAGGAACTCATCGTAGTTTTCAAGTAGGTACTTGGCGTACTTTTTGCATAAACCAAAGCTCATGAATATTAGATACCTTAGGCTCCTCTTGTTTCTCTGCCGCCTTTTCCTCCAACACCTTGGTGGGCGACGTCTTCTTCTTGATAACGACTCGCGGTTTAGCGCCTGCTTTCTCTTTGACCTCGTCCTCCTTTGTATCCTTCACAATCTCCTTGGTGGCGTCTCGTGTTAGCTCGATGGTAGCCGCGGATGGCGCTATGGTTATAGTTGCTGACGACTTTAGACATGGCTGCGGCTGTAAGCATTAAAAATATTCATTTATTCTTCTTGTTACGTCACCATTTCTTTCGAAACATAAATAAATAAATAAATAATGCTGGACAATCCACATAGCATCATCTAGCCCCAAAGTAAGCTACTCAAAGCTTGTGTTATGGGTACCAGATGACTGATATATTTAATACATTATATACTTACATAGATAGTTTTTTTTATTATACATAAACACCCAGACCAACGGAACTAATTTCTGCAGATCGTACACAAATTTGTTCCGAGGTGGGAATCGAACCCGCAACCTCTTGCGGACTCTTGCCCGCTGCGCCACTGAGGTCGTCTCTGAGGACATTGTGGTGAAACGATTTTAAATGCGACTCAGAGAGGTTCTTTTCGAGTACACATGTCACATGAAGTTGCGGTAACTTAACTACAACTAACTATTCTGAGCGCGGATTAAATTTTAAAATGTATTATACCTAATATATCATTCATAATCATTGAATAGCATGTAATCTATTGTTGAATTAAAATCGATTTAATGAATAATTTTTCGATATATATCATAATATTTCAATACATATAAAAAATAACTTTATTGACATAAATATGTGGGTACAATTCAATATCGAATCCATAGGCTCCCGAACTAGTTAATACTGTTGCCATTTGTTGTTTCATTACAATACAATATCATTCATAATTTATACCACACGTAGATACAATCTGAAAAGTAATCGACATGAAAAGTAATATAACCTTTTGTCTAGTTTAACCAAGTAAAATATTTATCCCCGGTTTCTGAAAGTGCGATCACCACTAATCGGCTGTCACGCTATCTCTATGTAATTTGAAGTAAAAGCTGAAATAGCAAGTAACTTGACAGCCGATTAGTGTTGATCGCGCTTTCAGAAACCGGGGGTTAGTATTGCATTCGGAACCTTTGTTTGTCAAACTTACCATGTCATCTGCAGAATGTTCTTCAGCGGGCGGGGACTCTGAGCCCGCCTCCTCAGGCACCGTGGGAGCCACGGGCCCCATACTCGCCACACTGAATAAATTCAATATGCGTGACAACAACTTCATATAAACATAACAGCATTTTGGAAAATGATAGAATGTATGATAAATCATCATTGGTTTGGACACTCTACTGACATGACTGAATTATTCCATTGTTGCATTTTTTATTTTGGCATTTTGTTTTCAACATGTTGCACACATCAGCTGTTGGGCTACGTAACGTAATGAATTCATCCAGCTAGAGTGAATTCGTTAACTGTAATGTAAAAGGATAAATAAGGGTGAATATTTAGGGTATGACCATAATTTAGGGTAATAAAAATAATAAATTATGACGTAAACTCACAAATTCATGAAATCACTTTGAAACGTCTTAAAACTAGGTGAATATAGGTGCCAAGTCCACGCGACCGAAGCCTAGAAGATCAGGTAGATAGTACAAACCTAGCGACTCGCTCCTTCTTCCTTTGCAGGCCACTGGCCGACATAGCGAGCTCGAGTTTCCTCTTGTTCTCTCCCGCGGAGACGATGGTGCGCGTGGGCGAGGGTTTGATGGCGTCCTCGCCGCCTTCCGCCACCAGGTCCAGGATCCGTTTCTCGGCAGAGTTGCTTGGCTCTACTGCCATGGATGTGGAGCTGGTGAGGTCGGTACCGCTCTCCTCTGGGTTTCGTTCAGTCTGTACGTTGTAATGAGGTTAATATCGTCTTGTCTGGTTACGTCTACGAGATGTAATCAGATTTATTTTTACTTAATAGACCGTTCTTTGGCCACGATCTCGCCTGGTAGTAAGCGTCGATGTAGCCGACGATGTAACAGAACGGTCCAGAAGACACCTATTCACTCTTGCCTTAAAGACACCCAAATTGTAGGAATCAGGAAAAACAGACGACGGCAATGAGTTCCATTCCTTGGCGTTTCGCATGATGAAGGTAGAAGCAAAACAGAATATTGTATTGAAGTTGGTAAGTAGATCTAGAGTACATATGATATTTATTTGCTCATTACACTGTGAAGAGCCTATAATAATATGCAATATAACAGCGGAATTTATGGCTAATAAGACCCTAAAAGAGTGAGCCAAACCCCAATCAGGATTAAAAAAAAAACACCATGCTAGTCCACTACTAAACCTAGGTCTGTCCACACACTCGCTATTGAAACCGGTCTTCGGATCTTCTGATCCAGTGCTTGCCAACTATATTTTGCAGATCGTCGCCCCGTTATAATCAGGCGAAAGACTTAGATAAAGATGATTTTCAGGATGAGCTTTTTCCGCCAATGGGATTCAACAGACAAAAGAAAAATGATTACCTCTGGCGGGACCATCACGGAGTTGGAGTTGGAAGGCGCTGCGGGTGCCAACGACAGCAGCAGATCGAGTCGCACCGGCGTCTCGGCCGCCAGCGCCTCTGCCACCTCCAGGCAGGACGCCTCGTAACCACAGTTCACCCATCTACGTACAACAATACTAATTATTTACTCGAGAATTTATTTTAAGGAGAAAAAAGAATTTTAAAGATGACATGGGTAGAAAAATTACTACTGTGATGACGGATGATAGAGGAAAGAGGAAGAGAAATGGACCCCGCACTAGGACCAAGCATGTATCGCGAAGACCAGGTTTACAAAATGTATTATGCATTTTTTATTTTAGCGTTTTGTTTTCTGGGAGATTCGGGACGAACCACTAGTATTAGTACGTTTTTAGTAGTAGGTACCAAAATTAAGTTCCATTTCCGCCTCCATTCCAATTCTACTTCGCATGATCGAATATCTTCCGCATTTTGCATAACTCTCGGTGATTTTTTAACTTTACAAGCGTGAACGAATTTTACAGTCTACCAGAGCAGAACACCATAGATTCTTACTAATTATGGTGTATCGAGTTTCATTAGGATTACTTACGGATGATCGCAGATGTACGCTATGTCGGCTCGCTTCAATGGGTCTACGGTGAGCATGTCTCGGATAAGGGGTGAAGCCGCTGTAGACAAAATAAATGAATAATAATTATCATTGGACATTCCACACCGCACTATCTAGCCTCAAACTAAGCAAAGCTTGTATTGTGGGACTCGATACCTGACGTAATACATAATTTTTTAGGTTCCGTATCCGAAGAAGACTGGAGGAAGACTCAGCTGTTCGTATAAGAATTTTGATAATCCTAGCTTGTTATACCTTGTTGGATAGCTAATGAAACGTAGATATTTTTAAACACATCTGCTTGAATATCTTTCATAGACTTTTTTTTCAATCTGATAGAGAGAAAAATGAACTGATTATGGCTTTATCTAAATTTATTACAATCAATCGTAGATGATAGATTCTGTAGTAGAGTACCTACAATCCAGTCGGTTCATGTATCTAAAATTTTAGTGTTTATAATAATAAAACAACTTGTACCTAAGTGTCGCCTAGAGCAGTAAAAGCCTCCATTCCATTCCGTCTCTAGCCGCTCTACTCTAACACAAAAGAATCACCTTCAAAGCATAACTCACTGGAAGGGTTCCTAGGCTCGTAGTAGTCGCCGTTGCTGATTTGTCGCACCAGACGCTTGAAGTTGGAGCCGTCGAAAGGCATAGCGCCGTACACTAGCGTGTACAGAAGCACGCCCAGTGACCAGCAATCCACCTAGATTTAAATAAAGAAAGAAAATTAATTTATTTGCCACACACACAACATATGAGGATCAAAAATTTACAAGGTAGTAACTAATAGACAAAATTAAAAAGATAAAACAAAAAGTATATAAAAAGATGCTATGGTACAGAGTCCTCCCTATGCCGAGTGCAGTGCGACAAACAGGTCCCGTCTCAGCGAAATGCCACTGACCATCCATAGATGATAAGCAGCGCTTGGTTTTCAGACGAGACCCGAAAGTGGCTTCACGAACACAATTTAAAAATAGAAGTTCGTAATAATGTACGTAAACTAATACATAAATATCAAGTAAAATGTTATTATAAGTAGATATGTGATATATTATATTAAATAAGTTATGATAATTAGATAAAAGTATTTAACCAAGAAATATTGACTTTAATAAACCATAAAATAAACGTGAATAATTGATAAGATCATGAATAAGTAGAATAATAAGTATATAGTATAATAGTTATGTAAGTTCAGTCAATGCAGTTATAATTTCGAAAAACAATATTATAAATATTAAGTAAGTGATATCCTGATTTGAATGAAAAACGTCGGCAAAAGAGCACCTAAGAACGTGCTTGCAGTGCTAGAAGCTCTCTCTTGAGTGCAATTTTAAAGGAAGTTACTGTTTTTAACGATTTATTTAACGATTATTCTCATGAAACCGTACCTATTAGTTGGTGTGATTAACAAATAACGCGTGAGGAAGCCAAGGCTTGTTAGCGTGGAGCTGGCACATAGATTCACCTAGCTTAAAAATGTTTCAATGTGTATTTATTTAATTGAATCTTCACCCTTCACTTCACTTTAAATACCTTTAAAAGACTTACCCCCGGTTTCTGAAAGCTAAGCGCGATCAACACTAATCGGCTGTCAAGTCACTTGCTACCTCTATCTAATTTGAAGTAAAAGCTGAAATAGCATGTGACCTGACAGCCGATTAGGGTTGATCGAGCTTTCAGAAACCGGGGGTTTGGGTGAATAGGCGTGACATTGTAAAGATCGCGGGCATGTTTTCACGAGCCTCACAGATTAATTGGTAGTAGCTCTGCCTTCTGCCTCGGAGGTTGTTGATCGATCCTCCAGAGGACAAACATTTGTGTGATGACCTTTGATGTTATGTAGTCTGTGTGTTTTAAAAAAACATCCAGTCGTGTCGTGTCAGCCGTCTGCATACTCCCATAGTAAAAATTTTGCTCAGGGGGGCTATATAACGTTGAGTTAAATGTCTGCCATTATTTATCCAAATGAATGGACCAGGTTCAATTTGTATT
Source organism: Plemyria rubiginata (assembly GCA_963576535.1). Taxonomy (NCBI): domain Eukaryota; kingdom Metazoa; phylum Arthropoda; class Insecta; order Lepidoptera; family Geometridae; genus Plemyria; species Plemyria rubiginata. The sequence continues at coordinate 3,404,025 of OY754910.1, forward strand.
ACTGGAAAAGTATGAACTGTGTCCGTCCAAGAGAGGACTTAAAAAAAGGATAGCTCGAATAGGAAGACAGATCCTACTAATATTATAAATGCGAAAGTTTGTAAGCATGGATGGATGGATGTATTTTTGTTACCTACTCTATAACTTCAGAACGGCTGAACGGATCTTGGTAAAAATTACACAGAGATTATATTATAGTCTGGAATAACACATCCAAAGTAGCCTACTTTTTATCCCGTGGGAATACCGGGATTTAAAACTACGCGGATGAAACCGCAGGGCGCTTCTAGTCTGTTATTAAAAGCTTTACCTCCGGTCCGATGTAAGGAGTTCCTTTGACAATTTCCGGGGACGCATAGAGAGGCGATCCGCAAAACGTCGATAGTAACGACGTCTCTTTGAACACGTTTGATAGACCAAAGTCTGCAATCTGAAATCAGAATTATCATATTATTCATTGACAGTTTAAGCACCTGCAAGCAACGAACCTAGCCACGAGTTATTTATTTAAAAACATTCACACGCAACTATGCAATGCAAAAAGATCCTGAGCGTGCAAAAAGGTGGTGAGGAAGGTATGGCGTGAAAACTATATTATAAAAAGTGGGTATTTAAAGAGTTTTATAGATAGACCAATAAAAATCATAAACATTAAGTTATCGTGTTAGTAATAAATGAACACCTCATAGTGCAACCAGTCATAGTGCAGATTGATAGACGCCTCACTACGAGTAGTTTCCATATCGTGGTATGAAAAACTACGACAACTACCCATGATTTTTCGGTTCGGCGGCAAAAGGTAATAAAATAAATAAATAAATAAATAATGCTGGACAATCCACACAGCACTATCTAGCCCCAAAGTAAGCTATTCAAAGCTTGTGTTATGGGTACTAGATAACTGATATATTTAATACATTATATACTTACATAGATAGATATTTTTTTATTATACATAGAAAACACCCAGACCATCGGAACAAATTTCTGCAGATCGTACACAAATTTGTTCCACGGCGGGAATCGAACCCGCAACCTCTTGCGTCGCAGGCAGGCTCTCGCCCGCTGCGCCACAGAGGTCATCCCGAGGTAATATTTATCCGTCTTATTATAAAAATGTGAGTTAGACTAGGCTTAAGCCAGGACTAACTGGTCCGTGGTCTAACTTTGATACCGAAGTTGGTCCCTGCTCTATAGAAAAATCAAAGACTTAGACCAGACGTTATTATAAAACGGAGTTTATCCCCTAAACCACGGTTTAAAGATAAACCCGAACGACCCCTAGTTTAAGTATGGTCTAACTAATAAAAATCTCATTTTGCCAAATTTTATTTGGTCTCCCACATAAGTTTATTCAATAAAACAACTTGTAGCACTGCATTATCCAACATACATTTCAAACTCTAGACTCCGATCTAAATTTGAAATGTCAAAACGCATGGGTTGCCACGAATTTGTCAATATCAAGTTGATAACGAGATTTAAAACAAAAAGGCGGAGATCTGAGTCAAGAAGAGAAACTAAAAATTGATTCGTTAAAACGAAAGACGAGGTAGTATGCGCATATGACTTTAGCCTGCGGCATTAGAGTACAGTTATACCAACTTATCTAAGCCGGTCTGAAGTTAGCTGTTTAGAGAATTCTCGATTCACTACTGGCCATTTATGCACAAGCGGCTAACTTCAGACCGGCTCAGATAAGTTGGTGATTCCAAAATGAATGAACGATTGATTGCCATAATTTGTTATAGTCTGTGGATATTTGTTGAATGATTATGTTCTGTGATGATGAATCATGGACTATCTCAGGTACTATGTAGTCTTCGACTAAAGTGTCTTTTGTAATACGAAAATGATAAACCTGAGATGATCCTAAATTTATGAGATAAACCAGGTTTAAGTTGTTTATAATAAGAAAACGTGACTTGAGCTAGGTTTAAACCCAGGTTTGATTTATTTATAATAAGGCTGTATATGTTTACTGTAATATCATAGCTATTTAACTTTTTTTATCTTGATTCGTTAAAACAAACATGGAAATATTGTTATAACAATATTTCCATTTTTGTTTTATCTTTCGATAACGTTATTTATTGTTTTTTAAAGATAGCAAAGAGCCCTAAATGTTACAAACCTTAGCACTACCGGTATCGTCTAATAATACATTCTCCAGTTTTAAATCTCTATGGCATATTTTATGAATATGGCAATAATACGTAGCGGTTGCTATTTGCCGGAATAACCTGGAAAGAAAAACATCTATTTAATCTTAAAAAATAAGGGCCCTAATTGGGGATATATTTTGGATTTTTGGAAGTCGACTATGAATTAGAACAGAAGATTTTTTAATTAAAGTTAATCAACGATTTTGTGTTTTTGATTGGTCTTCGTCCGGAATAGGATAATAAATATCAAAAACATTGGAAAATAGACGGAAAAAAAAACATACAAAATGTTTACGGGTTCTGTAACTGTCAAACATCTGACATTCATTGACTGTTAAGCGGTACGAAGTTCGCGGGGTAAGCTAGTAAATCATACAGATTTGTTTTGTTGGAATCAGGTCGCCGACCTCTAATCGTATTTATTGACTGTCAGCACTGGGTGGATATAAGCATATCCCTCTTATTCATAATCCATGCCATTTTATAGCGGCTCAATGGAGCATTTTTGTCATTGTCACTTTCATGCCAATGAAGAGAGACAGCAAGTCAGCAACAGACTTATCGGTCTGATAAGCTATTGGCGCGCTCAAAGACCATTATGAATACGGGCCTTACAATCCAAGTCAATGAAAATGGGTTTACCTTCTGGCTTCTTCCTCTTGTAATACTTTTTTCTGACTTAGATAATCGTATAGTTCACCACCGGGACAATACTCCATAACAAGAATCATCTTTTCACTGTTTTCAAATACTGAAAAACAACCAGATTTATATAAAAACAACCAACATTTCGTACATATAAGCCTGGCATAATTATGTGTCATGGGTACCAGAATGCAAATTCTATCAATACACAACAGTCGTACACGTAAGAAATGCGAACAGATTGTGCATTCATTACTTTCAGGAGAATTCATATATAATTTTTATAACAATTATGACTGAATAAATGAATTGAAATTCAATTGAAATTGAAATGAAATTTTAGGTAAGTTACATAACGAAATGTCATTTAAATATTAATAGGATAAAGTAGGATAGTGTCCATAAGAGTAACTTTACCATGCATAGGTATTACTAGTTATTATAAACATAACAAAACCACATAATAAAATAACGGTTAACTCAAGCTACTCATTCCTCGTGGGATTAGTGCGAAAAGTATGATGTCATATTCCCGCGTACTCAATGTTATAGTAGTAATATTGCTTTCTCTAAAACTGTTCATGAATTTGTGGAATGATGCAGAGTATTCTTAGTGATGGTTGCATTTTCACCATAAATGTACGTAGGTATTTTCGTATCTATTACAAAATCTTGTCAAAGAAAACTGTTATAGACATGTGGTGCCTGATGGACATTTTTTACTAGCTCTAACTAAGACTTGCCTTCATAAATATGTACAATATTGGGATGTCGGACCGAGGACATGATCTGAACCTCGCGTCTGATGCGGATGAGGTCGGCTTCTGATTCGATCTTGCATTTCTTGATAGTTTTGATGGCTACTTCTTGTCCTGTCTTTTTATTAATACCCAACTGCACTTTTCCGTATGTGCCTTGACCAAGTTTCCTTACTATGTCGAACCTGAAACAATAAGTTTATTTTATCTCCATCCAATATTCTTAAACGGTGAAGGAAAACATCGTGAGGAAACCAGTTAGTATTCTAACAGCGGCGATGGGCTTGCAACCTGTCACGTATGGAATACTAACTACTGCAAAATGTGGGTATGTGCCAAATGTAATGTTTGGACGTACCTCTGACTACCCCCCTTAGACATCCTCAAAGAATCTTGAGGTTAGTACTTGGTACTTGAGAGATCTGAGGGGATATCTACCGTGACTGGGGATCAAAGTCGTGAAGCTGTTTCAGTTTTTTTTTTTTCAATATTTTAGATCTGTCTCGAGGTATCTTTGTCTAATAATATCTGTCTATTTTTTATAATGTATATTTTTGTAAAGGGCATTATTATCATAATCATCGTCAGCCTGAAGAAGTCCTCTGCTGGACATAGGCCTCCCCTACACATTTCCAGGAAGAACGATTCTGAGCCCTCTCCATCCGGCTTTATGCGATCTTAACAATGTGGCCAGTTCATCGAGTAGGAGGTGTGACATAAATAAATGTTGTTGTATTGTAAAGGAGTAAGATGAAACCAGTAACAAAGTAAAGCCCCCAAGTTTTCTTCATACCTACCTACCTCTTTCAAAGCATAAAATTACGTTCAACGCCTTACTGTACAAACAAGTCACAGAACAATCTGTGTATCGCGTGTCTGATTGGATTTTGGATACACCTCATACACCACGCTTCGTTAAGACTTTAGACGCAGTGTTTTGCTTGCTCACTGCGAAATTGATTTGAACGCTAATTCTAAGAGCCAGCGCGAGTCAAGCTGATCTATTCACAGATTGTTTAGCATCGGGGCTCTAATCATAAAGCAAATCATTGTGCCATGGAACGCATTCACACATCGCCAGAACTGGTCCAAGTTAGAAGCAAGAGCGTTCAATTAACAATTCAACAGCAAATGGACTTTCCGCAAAGCATTATCTAGCCCCAAACTAAGCTAAAGCTTATAATATGGATACTTATTATATTAAGTATATAACACCCAGACAGAGAACAAACATTTAATGTTTATAACACAAATGTTTCATCTCGGTGTGAATGGAACCCACGGCCTACGGCGATGAAGGCAGAGCTACTACCAAAAAAAGCGTGTGTGTCCAAAGATAGGTACTTAGTGCTGACGATGTGCTGATAGTACATTTGGCAGAAACAATGGCGACTGAACATGTACCTATGTACACGAGCAGTATCGACAAATATATCGACACGATCTTATTGTATTATTTCTTTTGTATGTATATAATTATTTATGCAAACCATGCAAACATTATTATTAGTTATTTCAGCCACTTCAATCGAGTAATTTTTATAGCTTTTTATTTCGATTCACGATTCATTTCGGAACTTTGGCAAAAGCAAACTTAGACGTAGACCTATTTAACACAAGTACAAGCAAGCTTAGACGCTTGCTTTGCGACTACTTCTTTCAAGCATGAACTTTAACTTTCTAAATTATGTATAATCCGTCGTCTATTGTTACTGTTATACCTACTTTTTATATATCCGCGGAAACTTGTAATTGGCCGTCAGCATATGTGTAGCAACCTTGCATGCTGCATGTATTTATTATAAACAACCTAATGTATACCCGCCTAGCTGTAAGTTTTCCCAAAATTGTTAAAATAAAATAAATAAAATAAACTTAGACCGCAGGTAATCGCGAAAAGCACCAATAGGTGCCCACGCAAAACTCGGTGGGCAATGCACTCAACATTGCACGATAAATAGATATACAGTACAAGCATGGACATTCAAATGAACCGGCCTCGACGAAGGCATTCACCCACTTGCATTCTACTCTCTTGTTCGACATAGCAGAACGGTTTGATAAATTCAATTTTGCGGTTTGGAATCAACACCCTTGACTCGGCTTTCATTGAATCAAGGAGGAGAAGTGAAGAAAATAAAACTTGGTAGCAAGTTATATACACCTAGACTGAAAGTTATGTATCGAGAATACAAATCAAAATATTATATAAAATGCCTTTAGTCTTACTTTTTCTTATTTTACAAGTTAGTCAAACTTTATTTCTTTAAACTATAATATTCTATACTGTTTTTTTCAAATCACGTTCAAACCACCTAATAGCAAGTTAGCAAGCAGTGCTAAGCAGTGGAATAAGATTAGGCATCGAAGAATACTAGGTAATTGCCAGAATCTTTCGAGTGTTGACTGACTTGACTGTAATTTGTCATTCCAATATCGTATTTATCGTGTTCATGTATCAAACATACTTAAATTCATAAAACATATATATCCAAGAACGATGTTTGCCATGTTTTTTTGACGGCTTGGACATTCCTCCCCTTTGAGAAAATTTAAGCTCAATGATTGCTACGTATCTAGCAGAACGCCCTACAGGGTACATGTACTCGCTTATTAGCTACCTTAGACCTAAGCTATAATATAACTGATGTATGTAAATGTTGGCAATAAATAAATCTAAATGTAGAAAGGAAAGTGCCTAAAATAAACATTCAAAGTGACATTCCACCCGAATTCATAATGACGTCAAGCTAAAAGGAAACGGGTGGACATAACGAGCCCTATTACAAAATCGATGTGTCACTCCGGAAGTCACAGGCCTACTGACAACTTTAGGAAGCTACTCAAAAGCATAACATTTACGAGTGGCGAAGCAATTTGGAATGGATACCACCTACTTGTGGTCAGCTCTCGAAGATAAATGAATGCATTTAGATTGTCTGAGGCCGTCGTGTTTTACGTTCATATTCAACAGCCAAGAACCCATTGCATTGCATTATGACGTCGAGTATTAAGATGTGAATGTTTTAATGTAAAGTGGGCTGAATTTGCATTTTATGACGTTGGAATGATGTAACAAACAACCTTAACAGTTAACACCCACAAACATTTGAAGATTCATATGTAGGCGATTACCCTTAAATCGGTCAATGATTGCTGACGTCATAGGATGTCAAAAACGCATTGTTATGTGTGCTGAGAGAGCGTGATTTCTCTTTTATGAATCATAATAATTTATTTAATTTTTATTTATTCATAATGATCCTTCTATTGTCGGTCTTGCTGTATTTATTAGTTTCCGTTTTCACTAATTACAAGATCAGACGATGAACCCAAACCCTTGTTTTGTTATATTATAAGCTTCCTTTTATATGCTTTATACTTACCTATTATTTCTGTTTAATTTAGCTTAGAAGTCCAGGCAAGAAGTGGGGCCACCTACACAATCGAGTATTTGGGATAAAGTAGAACGACTTACCAACACGACCCGATTTTAGCTTTTAAAGTTTGCTGTTTTTTTATTCTTGAGCATCTATTTCTGGTCTTACCTATCTAGTGCAACTAGAGTAAATGAACTGGGTTTATTATTTGTTGAATCCTATTGTTGTATGCGATCTATTTGGAAAAAAAAAGTTTACATTTTTTAACAACACTAGTACTGCCCGATTAGAATCGACCTTTTAAAATGTTATTGATCTTATGATGCAGAAGATCGGATAAAAAATCGAATCTAATGTTATCATCACCAAGCGTGTCAGCGTTCAAATCAAAACATCTGGCATCCCTAATATTGTGCAATTATACCAGTTGTAGTATGAGTTTAATTCTCTCATCTTTTCAACCAAGACAGTGGTGTCGATTCTGTTGTTGCATTATCTTAAACAATCTGACAGCTCTAAAATTATAGCCATCCTTGTCGTTTCGGTTTTTAGAAAGGGACGGCAATATTTTAATTGCGGTCAAATTAGGAAAACTAAACAACAGAATTGACACCATTATACATTATTATAAATCTAGGTTATTGATGTTTCAAGTTCTGGATAATTAAACTGTTGACGTGTAATCTATAGTAGAGTAGCTATCAAAGTAGAACTCGATGAAAACCTTGCTAAGAGAATGTGTACAATGTCGTAGAGCCCTTTGCAGAGAAGACAGACACGTGATAAGAGTTCTTGTATAAATCGTATTACCTTTGTTTGAGCCGCAGTCGGTGGTCGTGCATTCGCACATCGCCCGTGTTTTCAATGCCGTCCATGATGTTGGCGGTGCCAGTGCGTTTGCTCTCGCCCACGACCATTGTGACTGCAACAAACAAAACACTCTACATCGCCCATTCATACTCTACTTGCTTAGAAATGTAGAACAATCTAGGAAAAATTAGAAATAATTCAAGAAAGATTAAATATGTATATTTAAACAGTACTTCCGTTTAGCTTACACACTGCTGATAGGAAGTAGCATAAGCTATAAAACACGCTTGACCATAAAAATGCTTAATAATATTAATTTTGCCCGAAAACTACTTTTCCTATGAAACTACTATTATTGACCGAGCGAGCGAAGTGTCTCAGTTTCCACATTGGCCAAAAATGCGTTTGTCCGGATGTCTGTCTGTCTGTTCTCCTCTACAGGTCGCATTTTTCAACCGATCTGGACGAAACTTGGTACACAGGTTATATGACTTATTAGAATTTTTTTGTCGTCGGGGATTTTTGATTGGAGGGGTACTTCCCCCAAAAAAAGGGCAAAAAGGGGGCTATTTGATATACTGGATATCTACACCAAATGAGATCCGATTTCGATTATTCTTTTTTATTTGAAAGGTAGTACCTATAAGTTGGTCTCATAAAAGTTTGGCGAAGATCTGATAAGGATCTTCAGCATGATGAACAGGATAACTCATCAAACAATCGATGGTTTTCAATCAAATTTGAGAGAAACACAAAGGACCTCATTCTACACAAGATGATGCAAAAAAAATCAAAAAGATCAAAAAAATCACAAAACGAAAAATGCACTTGCACATTACATTCCTCAAATAGCTCACTTTTATTATGCTCGCGAGGTCTACAGCTCCCAGAGCCACTAGTTTATTCTATGGTACTATAAGCTAAATAGGAAATACCCGAGCTGTTTTTTATCAACACTTTCCAATATCGGGAAACACCTTCAGTACCCTACAGATAACATCGACGGGTAATTAGCCGGCTGGCGATAGTCTGCGATAGTCGTCACAGTCCATCCGCCACAGTTGTTTATAAGCTGGCAGAGCGCCGTTTCCCCGTCAATTGGTACCTCGTGATTTATTCATACTGGCAACGGTGCATGCTAATAAGCCAAGACATGGTTAACAGGGATGCGGTCGAGTGGAACGTCCGTCCACAGGCACGATTGTTGTGTCTCCTATGCCATTGTGCAGCTGCGGCACGTGCGGCAACAGCTTTCCAATGGACCAAATAAGAAAGTGCCTTCAGAAATTCACTTTCAAAGAAACGAACTAGATGAGAAGTATTGTGGGTTTTGAAGCTAATGTCAGCGGGAAGATCGAAGACTCGAATGATTTGGATCTACGACACAGTGCCTAGTAACAAGACCGATATACATACACACACTAAGATTTTAATAAGGTCATTAGTTTATGAGCAGAGTTCGTCGTGCAAATAGCATGAATAAATGTGTGTCGTAAAGCCACCTACATCGGATCGCTGACGAAAATATCCGGACACGTATACCCACTGTAGTAACACAGAAACCGCTTCTCCTTGTTCCAAGGAAACGTCTCTCAGCTGCGTTTCGAGGAATACTGAATGTACCGTTATGGATTTTTTAAGAATTTTGCCAAACAGAATTTCGCGATTTGCTGTGTATTGTTGGTGGTTTTGAAGTAGGTACATTGATTAAAATAAATGCTTTAAAAAATTAAAAAAATTATGTGTAGGTAATTAGAATACGTCTTACTAACCTAAGTTTAATATGCTATTACGTACCTCTACTTATCTAATGTAACGTGCCTCTTTTCAAACGAATTGTCTACTTTACCGCCCGGCTATACGGAGTATTAAATTAAAATTGATGAAATCAATCCTATTTCACATAAACAAATAGCAGTTTTTTTTATTACATGCAACGCTACATAAGGAACATAAAAAATAAGAAATTGCATATAAAAATATGAGGACATTATATACACAATGAAGCCCTTTTCACTCAGGACAGCTGTACCGAAAGTCTTGACCTAGATTTTAGAGCAAGATCTCGCAAGCGACTGAAAACCCTGGCTTGAAGTGTGTATTGTAATATTATACTTAGCAGACTAAAGAGCAATGGACTCGAACAGAGGACGTCGATTGGACAGTGGGTGGTGACTGACCCAGAATTCGGGCCTGACTCGCACCTTCAATGTTCAATAAATAAACGTTCTAAGTACTTACAAAGGCAGCTAAGGGATATTTATCTAAGTACCTTCTATAATATAATTTAGGTGGACTAGTAAAATTCATGAGGGTGGAAAACATTTGTTTTGAGTGCTAATAGGGTGGTTCACGCCTCATTGCGTGCTGCGTCATGAATGAGTAAATGGTAAGTTAATTAAATGGACACATTCATCCTGATCCCTCTTTGAGCGTGATATTATTTGATGTGTCAATTATAAATTCCCGAAATGCGACAAAATTCTCTTAAATTCCTCACCGTGGAGTTGTGGAGCGTTCGAGATTTCAAACAATTCAATTTTAAAACAATCTATTTGACATTGACTCATTCGTTTACATGCGCATCTCGGTCATTTTTGCTATTTGTGTCCACCTTGACAAATCCCAATAATTATAGATCTCCAGTTTTTTTTATAGAACACGATGATTTTATTGTTTTGTTATGCGCGTGATCATGAAAGGAGAGGACATAAATGAAAAGACAGACAGGTGCATTTGATGACCAATGCGTAAAACATGACATTTATAAAAAAGCAGGTGGGTAAATTTTGCAGTAGGGAGTAAACCTATGTCTTGACTTTAATATAGGTATTTCTAAGAAGAACTTAAGGATAACGCAAGGATTACGTGCATTTCTTTGCATAAATTTTCTTGATACCTTAATCCACGGACCGAAAAGGTCTTGACCTTCATCATTTATTTTAACTTGTAATGCCGGCATGTTCTGGCGGTGTCCTTGCTTACGTTAACCGATATCGTAGGTAGGTATTTAGGCCAGTTACATAGGTGTCAATGTTTGTCGGTCGGAAGAGCCGCGGCCGCCGCGATGGCATTGACGCGGTGAGCGTGAACGGTCGCGTCCAGAAAAATGTGGCGCAAGTAGCCAATTAACATGTGGGATAGTGTGGGGCCGGCGTCTCGGCGCCTCTATAAATATATCGCCCCTCGTACTTCTCGAGCATGGCCCGAGAGCGATACCGCAGCCGCACCGCCGCCGCCGCCGTCTCCGGCCGGCACCGGCGTATCGAACCACCGACCGCAATCATATAAAGACAAGATATAAATCTCAACGTCAAATAATGTAGATGCATCGACCCACGTTCCGTTTTATTACCGCAACATCGGTTTCGCAAAGCTAATACAAAACCTACGACCGCAAAAAACGAAGTTGGCGATGCTTGCTCTAACAAAACGAACAAAATACGCGAAATCGATGATGCATTGTTTTTTGAAAACGAGATACTTTTTTTTTAAAGTGGACTAAATAATCGTGTTCTGAAAATACAATGTCTAAGATCTTTCAGACACGCTTCTTTATTTTGCGATCATTAATTCGCTGAAAAGCTTAAACTAGGTACCTACCTATAGCAGCTGTTCCTCTTATTGGGGCGCTTGACGTGGAGTACTGAACAGTGGGCCAAATTCTGCGTGTTGTGAATGGGTCAAACTAAATATCATCACAAGCTTTAGCGCTTCTGAATTCAAACCTAACTAAACATTAAGAACATTTTTTAAAAGACCACTGAAGGCCTATTTTTTTTATTTTTAAGCTACGTACCTACCTGTTTATTTAATTACTAACTACATTTTTTTATACAACTTGCTGATGGTAGGCAAGCAATTGGCCCACCCGATGTAACTGGTACCTAGCCATACTACTAATATTATAAACGCGAAAGTTTGTAAGTATGAATGGATGTTTGTTACTCTTTCACGCCGGAACGGCTAAACGGATCTGGATGAAACTTGGCAGAGAGATAGATTATAGAATGGAATACCTAGCACATGGGCTACTTTTTATCCCGTGGGAATACCGGGATTTAAATCTGCGCGGGTGAAACCGCGGGGCGCAACTAGTCACCTATAAAAAGCGAGATAGGAACGGTAACTGCCTAGCTACTTGAATAATGACGCGTCACAGGAGCAATAGGTAGGTATGTACCGAATCATGCGTACAGTAGTAGTGTGACCGTATCCCGGAAGTTCGGCGGTACTCGGGCCTGAGGCGACCGCGGCATGCTGCGCCAGCGTCGTCGTTCGTCGGACACAGACAGAGGCGACGCGGACGCAGCGTACGGTCTATTTTTATCCACGCATCAGTTGAATAACCTCCAATCAACTATTTGCACACTTCCTAATCCATCTAGAATTTAGTAACTTTCCCATCTTAACATCATCACATTAGGCAGGTAGGTATTTTATTTTATCTCTACAGTGCAATCTCTAAAATCACGTTTCTATTTCAAGAACGTCACGGAAACTAGGCTGAAGTGTAGTAAACGTTCTCTAAGCCGCTCGCGGCTCGTACTACGAGTCGCTAGCGGCTACTTAGGTACATCGCTGAAAGGCCTACTTGTGCACGAAATCAAGCTGCGCTTGTTACGTTACGGCGTTGTTTTAGAATACAAAGGCGAGCTCGGCTCAAGCAGGAACATTGTTAGGCAAATTATTATCACGCTGAAACTCAAATGCCGGATATTTAATGAAATACCTACCGATATTTAGAGATAATAATTACCTAGGTATATAGGTAGTAATACTTAGATATTTCATTAAATGTCTATTTGTACCAGAATCCGGCATTTTTAATTTCGATTTGTAATTAGGTGCAAACAATAAATCTACAAACAGTAATCAATATTGTCCAATACAAATACGCGTAGTCTTCGAAGAATAAACATTTCGCAGAACTCTTATAATTGAAATGAAATAGAAGAACCTGTCTGCAAAATGTGTGTTCTAAACAACCTAGGTAATACGAGCAACACTAATGGCATAATAAAAGTTAAACTAGAGAAATACCGCGGTTATTGGCGAAGCAGCCATTCGTCCATGTAATGTAGCAGTAAGATAAACAAGGCAGTCAGATGACGCAGTTCTATGCATATTTTTGTCGTAAACTTTATAATTTGGCAAAGAGTCGAGTTTGTACCAATGAATGTAACGAAAATAGAACAATTCCATGGTGCTGACTCAACAGCATGGGTTTACTTATTTAGCACTAAATCATAATAATATAGGTTTATGTGCAAAACCCGCTAGAACCAGTCAAAAGACAGGTACCTAATACCCACCAGAACCAAAATGAACTGTACAGTAGATTACAGTGGCAGTGGCATTTTTTCAGCACTACTTAGTAGAAGTAAAACGAAAAATTAATACAATATGTACATAGTAGGTATAAACAAATAACCTACATGTGTGTGTGTTTCAATAAAAATGTAACCATTCCAAAACTTTAAATTAGAAGTTGGCCAGATAAACATTATAGCATAGTTCAAGAGTTGGTACAGTTGCATTAATAGAACAAATCATTTTAAATATTCCTTTCCGAAAAAATGGTGGTTAAATTAAAATATAAAATCAATTTTACATTAAGTAAGTACCTAATACAATAATAATTTTTTTATTATTAAGCTCTTTGTGAAGGGCTCATCCGGGGAAGTACTACGACCACGCCTTTTTCTGCCGCCAAGCAGCGTTGCTATGTTTTGGTTTGAAAAGTGTGGGGATACAGGCACATAACATCTGTATGCCTCAAGCTGATGGATGCAGGACAGTGCATCGTAGGGCATGTTCCTATCATGTGTGACTTATGAGGCAATGCTTTGTTATAGGTGATGGTTACCACTTATCATCTGGTGGGCCATATGCTTGTTACACCAGCTAGTTGTATAAAAACACATACAGCCAGTTGCTGAAAACTTGATCAAATTGCTAGCTTGCTATTTCAGTTAAATTTGATGTATGACATCGGATTAGGTTGGATTGATCTTTCAGAAATTGGCTGTAAGACTGTCTGCTCATACTTGGAGATGATAACATTAACTTTGATGATTATATTAATTTACTAGCTGATCCCGCGGCTTTGCTCGCGTTCGTTTACTTTGAAAATCTCATACAAACTTTCATCCCCTATTTTATCCCCTTGGGGGTAGAATTGATCAAAATCCTTTCTTAGCGGATGCCTACGTCATAACATCTACCTGCATGCCAAATTTCAGCCCGATCCGTCCAGTGGTTTGGGCTGTGCGTTGATAGATCACTATGTCAGTCAGTCAGTCACCTTTGAGTTATATATACATATTTAGATTTACTTACTGATCTTAAGAACGGCTTCCGATTTGGACTATCTAATCTACTTTGTTTTAAGTACTTTGTATTTGAATGATTTATGTTAACAGTGCCATACTCGTAGTTTTCTGTAATCACGGAATTAAAATATGAGGATAGCTGCAGAACCACAATGTTAAATCTTTAAAACTAAAAGGATTTTGATGTGGTTTTTTTCATAGGTAGTGATTCAAGAGGAAGGTTTATACATATGTAGGTATAATACATGCATAATTTAGTAGCTCAGAGACATGCATACTGTGCACCCGTGCGAAGCCGGGCAGGTCACTAGTACATAATAATAAATATTGGACCTGCCTCACATACTACATAGGATAGCAGATAGAACCTTAGACTTAAAATAAAGTAAAAATATAGAAAGTAGGATAGGTAAGTTTAAATATTTATAAGAGGTGTGCAACAAGAGAACCTGCTGCGGGAACAAGATGAGTGGAAAGAAAAGAGGGAGGCATTTGCCCAGCAGTGGGATATCTGTTTGGGCAATATTGCTTTTAACTGTTCCATTCATTTACCTACTCCAGATTCAAAAAGTTGCACATGTAAGCAGGTGCAAAATTGTAGGAACATTACTTTTAGAGGACAAAAATAAATCAGTAGGTAAACAGGATAATACCACAATTGAAGGTATAATTTCAAATCACTTCTATGTTATTAATAATCACATCATGTTTTTCACATTTATTTAGGTAGGTGTGAGTTGGTTGGTAAATTGAGTTTTAAAAGTAAGTTCTCTAACATAATAAGTACGAAAAATTTAGTTATAAGTGTGCATTATTGATTTACACTTTACCTACAGCCTACTTGGAATATGGAATGGCAGTTCTATATGGGATGGTGATTCGGAAGGAATCGCAATCCTACTAATAAGCTCTACAGCCTTTATCTTGTTCACAAATCCTTGTTAGTACTACTCTGGCAACCTGTTTCACAGATTCTCCTAAAAAATATTTTAGGGTGGAGTGCCTGATGTTCCACACACTACAAAAGAACCCATCAAACTTCTAGGTCTTCTGGTATAAGCAGTCTATTGTATGTCAGTCACTCACATATAACTCCTGTTCTAAAGTACCTACAAATGTTAAGCTCTATTTAATTACGAGTATACATACCTACTACAATAATCTACCTACAGTTTTTAGTAGGTAGACCCTGCTGATGTCATGCAGGCCACACATTATCACAAGGAAAATTGTAACTAGCTGAAACTAAGTAGGTATCATGAATATAGCCATGACATGATAAACTAACAAGTCCTATAGAGTTAAACTAGTATAAATATCGTCGAAAATAAATATCTACATCAACCAGTCACAAGCATAACTCCAAAAAGTCTATTCAGCAACGAGTCGTCACACGTAGACTCCCAAAAAGTCAATTCTTATGTAATTTTCGCAGATTTTTATTATTTTAAGCATTTTAACGATCATCAAGCTATAGCTTTGGATGAAAAATAAATAAATCTATCTAAAATTCAGTAGTTTAGACCAATAAATACCTTATTTTTATTGTAATCCAATATCCAGAAGAAAGATTTAGTCCTGTTTACACACGAAAGCACTGTTATTCATTAAAACTATCACATCACAATTACCACACCACACTTTTCACAAGAAATATTTTTTCTATGTGAAAATACTACAAATTGCGCCATTTTCGCAATAAATCCGAAGGACAGCGATCGGCAATCGCTGCCATCTTTTTTGTCAAATGTCTAACTAAACTAAATTTAGCGCTTGGAAGGAACTCTGGTGTTATTTTTAGAAAATACAAAGAAAATTTCAACTTACTGACATCTTCGGCGTCGAGTGACATCTGCTGGAAATTACTGCAATCTTTTTAAATATGCTACTCCCCGCTAGATAGCGCTTCATGGATACATATAATTTTAATACACAATTCTAGATGGCGCTTGATCCTTGAAATCCTAGCAAAAACGGAAAAGAAAACAGCACAGCAGCCAGCGAAAGGTACCTCTATGAAGGTAGTGGAAATTCAGGGATCGGATAACCCATATAAAAGGTTAACCGTTTGAAACGGTTACCGAATGAAACGGTAACCCATTGAAACGGTAACCGTTTGGTTTGGGTATTAACCGAAATAAAAACCCATACCGAATGAAACGGTTAACAGAAATGAAAGGGTTGTTTTAATCGGTATTTTTGATAGACTGAAATAGCAAGAGAAAGAGAGTGATGCATTCTATGTGTAGGTGAGTTGTATTTGGCATATTATTTGCTTGCGTTCGATGGTTTGCGAACTTGATTCCGCCAGAAAGTGTAAATAAACTTCTAGAAGTTTTTTTACATTTTTTAGTTTATTTGTTTTAAGATTACCTAATAATGGTGAGTGGTTTTCACTTTTGTAATTACATTTAAATACATACAACAGATGAAACTTTTAGAGAAGATACTACCTATTACTATTATTTTGAGAGTAGGTACTATTTGTTAAAAACATTTAGTTCGTTATACGTACCTACTGCCTCGACTCGACCGCTTGCCAGCGGGTAATTGACCGAGCGAGCGAAGCGTCTCAGTTTCCACATTGGCCAAAAATGCGTTTGTCCGGATGTCTGTCTGTCTGTCTGCCTGTCTGTCTGTTCTCCTCTACAGGTCGCATTTTTCAACCGATCTGGACGAAACTTGGTACACGGGTTATATGACTTATTAGAATTTTTTTGTCGTCGGGAATTTTTGCTTGGAGGGGTACTTCCCCCAAAAAAAGGGCAAAAAGGGGGCTATTTGATATACTGGATATCTCCACCAAAAGAGATCCGATTTCGATTATTTTTTTTTATTTGAAAGGTAGTAACTATAAGTTGGTAAGTTCATAAATGTTTGGCGAAGATCTGATAAGGATCTTCAGCATGATGAACAGGATAGCTCATCAAACAATCGATGGTTTTCAATCAAATTTGAGAGAAACACAAAGGACCTCATTCTACACAAGATGATGCAAAAAAATCAAAAAGATCAAAAAAATCACAAAACGGAAAATGCACTTGCACATTACATTCCTCAAATAGCTCACTTTTAGTATGCTCGCGAGGTCTACAGCTCCCAGAGCCACTAGTTAGTAAACTTCGTAGGTAATGATGGCGATGTTCGCGCGCGACAAACGCGTTTGTCCCAAGGTCGAACTCAGAATTAACAAAGTTTATTATCACAACAATATTAGGTATAACTCATCTTCCAAACGACTGAACGGATGTGGATGAAGCGAGAAAACTAAAGTATCTTACCCATCATGCCGATGAACGGCATTTGATTAATTTTGATTGCCGGCGAGGCATTTTTTATTTATTTTTATCAACTGGTTAACAACTATTATTCACTCCACTACGCACATGCGACAACTAAATTAGAGTGCATGGGGTTTGTAGCCCTGTTTACCGTCCACGTCCCTTTCCCGTCCATTCGCGGCACTACTAGTAAATAAACCCAAAAAATAGCATAATTCACATGCACACATTGATTATGAGTATTTTGGCGCCTTCCTGGATGTCCAAGTAGACACACAAACAAGTTTCAAGTTACTAGTTCAAGCGCAACTATTATAAACAATATAATCATTTTGTGGTCAGCTGTGATACGATGTGAATGGGCTAAAAACAACAAAAAAAATAGTGAAGTGTAGGCGCTTTCACGCTAAGTTATTCACTTATTTTTATGACTTTTAGAGTATTGGTGATTTGTATGCCTTCATCATAGATCAAAGAATACGTTTATAATGTTTTTAGCTTAAAATTTATATTATAAGTTATTTAAATTACGTGGACGAGAACTGTACCATGCTTTTAAAAGAAAATCCCTTTTTGTCCAGGTGGTCGGCAAACTGGCAAATCATGTCAAAAAAGTGATTGCTTGTATTTTTTTATGTATGAAAGCTAACTGCTGCTTTTTAAGAATATTGAGCCTTATTACTCCTCCTAAATTGATTAGCCAGTTTTCGTCCGGGCTAATATGATTAGATAATGAAATACAGATACTCATAAAATGCTGGTGGTCGAGAACAGGATGGGGTAAATACGACTTCCAGATTTCGACCATGATTTTAAAATGCAATAAATAGAATAAAAGTCTATAAACTTTAATTTTCAGCAATAGAATAATATGTATTTATGCCTATTTTATTATTTTCTTGAGGTTTTGCTTAATTCACATATAAATTTCTTCTTAGTATTTCTGTGGACGAAAACTGATACAGCCGACCAGTTTTCGACCATTTAAGAAATTATTGATTATTCCTCTCCAAGCCGGAGATCTTGGAAGAGTTAGAGGACTTTTTTAGGCGGTTGTACGCCTCGCAGGTATCATGTCCAGAATCCAGTGACAAGGATGCTAGAGCCACACTGACCCGGCACTACACAGAATGTATATGTAACATAATGTATTATCCAGAGATCAGCCTTGACAATAGCCTTGAAACAGGGAGAAAATTATGGAAAATCCCCAGGAGAAGACGAATCACTTCGGAACACTTCTAATTCGTGGTAGGGGAATAAGATCTGCACGGACGTTCCGCAATGGTGCGTATTGTGCATTATCCCTCTGCTAACCTCACCCCAGCCAGTCCAACTCCTTAAAATAGCGGAGAAGGACCTTGGGTTAGTTCCGAACCTTGGTGTTCACAACTCTTAAAGGCGGGTAGTTTTCATGTTCTGTAAGAATTCCAACTTGTTTTCAACTCCTTTCTTTCACCATGAGAGAAATCCAAGGGTGTGGAGCAGGAGTACCGTGGTGTTATTTTTCACCATATTGGCACCACATTTTGATACCATATGCCACGTTCACACAATCCGACAGATTATACGTATAAATCTGAAATGTATAATCAGGCCGTGTGCGTTTGAGACCATGAAAACTGTGTTGAAACCTGAGCTGTTCTGCAGTCCTTGCAACGATGTCAGGTTGACTGGCGAATCTAGCGATACATTGAATTGCTGAGATGTTTATATAATGATGCCACCATGTCTGTTCAGGTCCAGAACCAGCAGTCAAAACCTATCCAGTTGCACCCCGGTTGAGACAAGAGGACGTAATATCCCCCAAGTTGTTCACAAGCGCACTGGAAAGATTCGTTTATGAGAACTAAGTTGGACCAGAATTGGCACTACGATTAATGGCGAATACATCTTGCACTTGGAATTTGCTCATGACATCGTCATATTGGCAGAATCGTTGCAGGAATTACAATCGATGCTGAACAGCCTAGCTGCTGCCTCACGACGCGTGACGGGTCAATCTGGGTATGAACTTGGATAAGACTATGATTAATGGCGGCGACAGTAATCAGGGTGATGCAATTCAGGAATGCCTCTTTAAGTTGTGCAGGAATATGTCTACCTCGGGAGACCCTGCGGTTGGGTAGACACAACTTTGAGAGATAGCAAGACCGGAAAACTTTTCTGGGTTCGGTTCGTTCTTCTTCGTTTGGGAAATTTATTCAGGTCTTCAGCCCATCCCTTTATGTTTGAAGACGAAAGTTTGAACCAGTCGTCCCACCCGTTATAACTATGACCTATGCTGCCAAAACGTGGCATTAACGGTAGGGTCGGTCCACAGACTGAAATTCGCTCAGCGAGCTATGAAGAGAGCTATACTCGGAGTTTCTCTGAAGGATATAATCCGAAACGAGGTTATACGACAGACCTAAAGTAGACGACATAGCTCAAAAAAGCAAATAATTACTAATAAATATGATTTGATCTCTTATATAATTCCTAAATAAGTTAAATTGATGTTTAAGTTTACATAAACTAGACTAGTTGCACCCGCGATAATTTGGTGTTGCACCCGTGATTTACTAAAAAATTAATAACTCATAGTTAATTTTTGTTTTGTTTAGAGTTTCTATTTTATGTTCTTTGTTAATTAAACACCTATCAAAATATTATGGCATAACATTTTTAATTATTCACATTTGTTTGTAGTGTATGATCTGGAAAGGCAGGGCCAAATTTGTTGCACCCGCGATAGCAGTTTGAGCCTTCCTCCTGGCTTTTGAAATATTATTTTAAAATCTTTGTGCACTAATATAAAAAGAAAATATTAAAATGTAGTCTTTTAAGGACTAATTTGATTAAAAATGCTTTTTATTAAATTACATTAAACTGATACATGCGTGTAAATTTTGCACCCGCGATAATGAAATCGCCCTATACAAACTAAAATCCAAAGAAACATTTCTTCTGAAGTTGGCAAAAATGATTTTCGATACCCAAATAGTACCTATGTTTTGAACTTTAAATGCAGAAAATTTTATTATTACTAGGGATGCTCAAAAACCTAGAGGCAGACCACCCGCCCGTTGGTCAAATGACATTGTAGCAAGTGCTGGAAATGGATGGATGAGACTCGCAAGGGACCGGAAATAGTGGCGTACTTAAGAGGAGGCCTATACTCAACAGTGGGTGCAAACAGGCTGAAATGATGATGATGATGATGAATCTTGAAATATAGGACATGATTAATTAAATTAGTTTCATTTCCATCAATTTTACTCCTTTATTTGATATATTTTCCCATCAGAAATGAATGGACGAAAACTGGGTAGCAGGTGGTCGAAAACTGGAATTTCTGGACGAAAACTGGGTAAAACAGGGTTTTGAGATTAAAATATTTTTATAAAATTCCCAGATTACTTCACAATTAAACACTTTACATTAAATGAAAATAAAGGATATAAGCTATGTAAAGAAAAAGTTTCACCTGTAAAGACTTACTATACCATAGATTTTTTGGTGATTGAATGTGACAACTCCGCTAACTGGACGGAATCAGGCGCAATAACCCTGCATCCGAGACCCACTTCGGCAAGAGAACGTACCTACTACCTACCTATCTGCCAAAAAGCGGGTAGATTAAAAAATTACATAATGTACCTACCATGTATTTTTCATTAATGCTACGTTCGCATTGCTTTACCTACTTACCTTACCTACCTAGCAGGTAGGTAGGTAAATAAGAAAGAAAAGAAAGAAAGAAAATACATTTATTCAACTACACAGACACATTACATAATGATAGATATACAGAAATTTAGTTACAATTTTACTTAAAATATACTACAATGAAACACAAATACATAATAAAAATTAAAAAACTGGAGAAGTGAAATATTATAGGAAAGAAAGAATAAAACATATTTATTTATTTATTATTAAATATAAGCCAAGGGATTTAGGGGATAGTGGTCTGGACTTTGTCTGTATAGTTAAAAAGCCAAGACTCAGCTTTTTTGCCTAGTCTGGAGACCAGGCCTACCTACCACCTACCTTATGATGATTTACCTACTACTACCTACCTACTACCTACGTAC
Organism: Plemyria rubiginata; assembly: GCA_963576535.1. Classification (NCBI taxonomy): domain Eukaryota; kingdom Metazoa; phylum Arthropoda; class Insecta; order Lepidoptera; family Geometridae; genus Plemyria; species Plemyria rubiginata. The sequence goes on from OY754910.1 coordinate 3,425,478, forward strand.
CAAGCAATCAACATATTCATTCAACGTAACCCAACATGATAAATAATGTTTGAAATCAAGCAAGTAGGTAGGTAGGTACCTAACGCGCGACAAGTGCGAACGAAAGACGTAACGATTTTGTTTTTGTTGCATTCACTTTTATTGCCCGAAGTACACGTACGCACACACACACACTACATTCGGCCTGACTCGGCAGCGGTCGGCGCTCTCGCTAAATTTTAAGCCAATTTGAACTTTGAGTAAAAACCCTTATTTTATTCGGTTGTTATACAGAAACGTATCGGTTACCTATTGAATCGGTTACCGAAACGATACGGTTAGGGTAACCCTTTTCATTTCGGTGATTAACCCATACCGGAATATCCCTGAGTGGAATGGGATATCAAGGAATTTGAATACAAGTAAGGTAAGCAAACACAAAGTAGACGTATGGTATGGAACAGAAACAGCTTCTCGACTTTGATCCCCAGCATCCCCAGGCACGGTAGATAGTCTTCTCAGATCTCTTAGTACCTACCCACTACCAAGTAACTTATGATACAAGATGTCTCATACATTCAAGGATGTCTAACCTCGACCCCGGTTTCTGAAAGCTCGATCAAAGCTAATCAGCTGTCAAGTCACATGCTTTATCTATGTAGAATAGAACATCGAGTATGATTCTAACTCGATGATGTGTGTAAAAGCTGAAATAGCAAGTGACTTGACAGCTGATTACGATTAGTGTTGCTCGATCAACACTAATATTCTAACTCGATGATGTAGGAGTAAAAGCTGAAATAGCAAGTGACTTGACAGCTGATTACGATTAGTGTTGATCGAGCAACACTAATCGTAATCAGCTGTCAAGAAAGAAATCAGGGGGGGGGGGGTAAGTAAGAGGGTCTAAATTCATGGTCTAATCAGAGGTAGCCCTTATATAAGTTAGGTAGATTTTGTAGTTTATTTAGTTGTAGGTATACTTGTATGGATATATACAAGTATACAACTAAATAACTAATAATATAATATATGGACGGATACCTTGTGTCCCACGCTTCCTAGAGCTCCACTGTCCATGCTAAAAAGTCACCTCCCATAAACAGACTAAGATATTTTTTATTTCAAAATCTCCGGATTGGGTATATTATTAGTGTCTCGTTGCGTTACTGTCGAAACAACCGAAATCCGGGTGACGTCAGCATCACATCACGGGTCATTGTAGATCCTTTACTTTTCGTTGTCGAACACAGTAGGTAGGCAGGTATGTAGGTAAGCCCACACATGTCACTCTTGATGTTGGAGGCAATCACACAATAGGTACATAAGTTCTTCATCATCACTACATAGTAGATATAAAACAGTCATTTTTTCTGTCCCTGTCCCCATGTCCCTTTGAATGCTTAAATCTTTAAAACTACGCAACGGATTTTGATGCGGTTTTTTTTAATAGATAGAGTGATTCAAGAGAAAGGTTTATATGTATAATACATGCATAATATGTGCACCCGTGCAAAGCAGGAGCGCGCGGGCGGTTCGCTAGTCTACAATAAGGTAACCCATTACAAACTGAGTTTGATGTGGTTTGAATAATGGGTTTGCTTGAACATCATTTTCATACTCAAAAATTATGATAAAATCAAAAATCAAATCACAAAATCTTTATTTGCAACATTGTAGGTAACACCTATTACATGGGCAGTAAATCCCTAAGTAGGGTACCTATATAATATACCTAGTAGGCATATCCCTAAAAAATTACCAAAATTTTGAGTACTTTTTGAAAATCTAATAAAAGTACTTACCTACTTAAAGCAGGCACAGAAGATCTGGCCACAGACGTGCTAGGATAATAGGGTCAAGTGTCAAATAGGGATAAAAATATGTTGGGACTTGGGAGTAGCAGCTGGGGCCGTCCGATCCGAACGGGTAAAATCTGTATATCTATATATCTGTCTGCCACCCTTTTGGTACCTAGATCAGTCAGTGCATGTAAGTAGGTACATAAAGAACGTCACATACTGGTACCTACTGTCCGTTTGCGTGAGGTGTTACCGCGCAGGCACGAGGGACGGTGAAAGTTGTTGCGCAATGCCCCTGCAGCTGCAACTTGATACGGATTAGGAAGGAGTTTGGTAATATGTATTTATTCTACATACAAAGAAACGATGGTGTATGGCTCAATAGCTGTCTGAAAGCCAAAAATGACAATTTTACAACTACTTGCATCATCGAAGCAAGATTGATGGCTTACACCTCACCTACACGTATAGGCGAGCACACTAGGATAACAGGCCCCTATGACCGGCAGAGCACTATTTTGTTCTATGATTTAATTTTAGGAATCATCATAAAAATTTGGGAAAAATGAAAAATTTAAAGAGCTTCAAGAAATTTTCAAAAACTAATTTTGTTATAGTTTTTTTTTGGCTCAACTAGAAACAGAGAAGATATGTACCTACCAAATTTAATTGAAGTTGAAGTTTGAGTAAAACGCGATAGCATAGTCTATCTACCCTCATGAAAATATTCGTAAAGAGTAGTATGCAGAACAGCGAGCACTCGTCGAACAGCAACACTTCCGTTCTTTACCAATGAAAATTTAGTCAAACAATACTATTATCAACGAGAGCATTGATGTAACCACTCGTGTGGGGAAGCCAAGCCAGAAGCCACTTTTCTCTCGAGTTTCTCTGGAGTAGCGCGCGCGCAGTGCACGCTTCGACGCTGGTCCCCGCGCGCGTCTCTACATACCGATAGAGCCAGCCATTCACGCGAAATCACGAGTCACAAACTTCAGTGAACTAGGTGTAAAACCAATTCTTTAGTGAAAATAATTCGTAGCCTGCCTCGAGCAAGTGTTGTGATTGTTTATCGATAGAAAGTTGACGCAATTTTTAACCAACATTTAAAAGGTGCATTTTTACAAGTTGTGTAGCGGTGCCGTTGGACTAACTGTAAGGTTTGCATTTGATTTGTTACCTATTTTATTGGCATTCAGAATAGCAATGTAGCTATCATTCTCTCGGGGACGTTTCCGATGACAGTAAGTTGGATCTTTCGATTGTTTTCCACCAAACCGAATTCCAGAAAACGAAGAGGTTCCCAATTCAGGATTCTCATATGAGAATTCCGTATAGGGCCCCATAGAAGTTTGGTTTGAAGGAGTCAAGAATTAATTTTGCATAATTTTTTAAGTTGGTCTTTATCTATTATTGCATGTGAAGATTGATTTGGTCTAATCTTTCTCTTTACCAGTCCATTTAAGAAAGTGCTGCTTCAATGTGAAGGTTTGATTAAATGAAGGCACTTTCTTTTAAGAGTAATTGTACCATTGGTTGCTTTTACCACGCTTTTACCCGATAGTCTCAGAAACCTTCATGGAGGGATATGCTAGGACACTGTAGGTCATAGTACCAACTAGGTGATTGTCTCACAAAGTAAATGCCATTTTCAGAACTTATGCAATAAAATTGTTTACGACTGTTATAACCGTAATGTTTTTTTTACCATAATACGAGTTATTGCTTTCCTAATAGTATTTTAAATAGAAACGTAGAAAAATAAAAGCTATCACATAGCTCAGTTGGTAGTAGTAGCTCTGCCTTCTCGAAAACAAACATTCGTGTGATAATTAGTTTTTCTCTGTCTTTAATAATATTCAACGTATTGACAAAAAAAAACCCTATTTGACTTCCGATAGTACAAGCTTGACTACTTACTTTAGGGCTAGATAGTGCTGGCTGTGTAAAATGTCCATGAAAATATGAAATCCTTCCTACTAATATTATAAACGCTAATGTTTGTGAGTATGGATGGATGGATGGATGTTTGTCACTCTTTCACGCCGGAACGGCTGAACGGATCTGAATGAAACTTGGCAGAGAAATAGATTATAGTCTGGAATAGCACATAGACTACTTTTCATCCCGTGGGAATACCAAGATTTAAAACTGCGTGGGTGAAACCGCGGGGCGCAACTAGTCTACATATTCGAACAGAAAATCAACAAATTCCTGATGCACGCGGACAGATCCGAATCCAAAATCACGGCTGGATCGGACCTCCTAGTGAAATAGTCGGTAACAACCTAGACCAGAAAGTAAAATGCGAAACTTGATGTTAGAGCCTGATAGCCAGCTTTCTGAAACAGTTCCGAGAATATCCTCCATTTCTCTCGTGATCATTGTGGAAACAACATACGATCAACATAATACTGACTAACTCCTTGTCCTAATATTGGTCGAATTACTCTTCTAGTAGAATAAACAGGCCACAGCTAGATTGATTTGCATAGCGACACGGGTTTTTTTAATGTCATCCACTAAACACAACCACTAACCACAAAGCTACGCGGCCTAACCCACAGGAATAAAATGTCCGAATAGCTGAAGACTTCCTCGCGATTATTTCCTTCACCGTTTGAGAGTAATTGCACACAAAGGTGCACGGTCTTTCGATCGAAAGTCGGGGTTGAACCGCTAAACTACCGTCACACCGTATACTCTGCAACCTCTACCTAGCCGGGATATGTGTGCATTGTACATCTAAATAACTTTATACAGAGTACTAGAAAATTATTATGAATATGCTACAAAATTGATGAAAAAATATACCTACATAAACATCATTGTTGCCTTCAAATAAATATTTACTGACTATTGACCATAACAATCATCGTATCGTATTTGAATCTGGGTACCAATCACGAACGTATTTAGACGTCTTCGTTAGTCGTATCGTATCCCTAGCAACAACATAATTAGGTCGAAAATATCTCTATCCATAAAATGACAAAATTGTGCCGAATATTCGTGTTTGTAGTTACCAAATAAACAATCATTGATTGAATGAGTAACACAGTATTTGGACTTGTCTCTGACCACCTACTTATATTTTCGAAACGTTCGCGTCGCATCACGAAATTTCAGTTCGGGGTGTAGTGGTTCGCCCGAGGTATAAAGCAATAAAGGACGTACTAGTTGCTTTATTGCGAATAAAATAACGATTGACTCCTAACTTACCGTAGATAAATCAAACATTACTAGCAGATATTGACAGATCTAAGGTCTACTAATATTTTTTATAGCCTCGATCATTACTACTTCGTTTCATTGTTGAATAGCCTTGTCAACACGCAATGATTGACCTAATTTTTGTACCTCTGAAATCACAAAAGAAATAAATTTCTCATACTTAATAGATGCTGACCGTAATTGTTATCTACAATATTCAGGATATTAATATATTTATTTGTTGTAAACTTTAGCAGGTTTTCAAATAACTTCCAGTGTCCTTACCAAAATAATTTACCTTTACGTTTTTTGCAACCCTTGTTGCAGCAAAAGTAATGAGATAAAAAGTCCCACAATTAGAATAGTATTTATTTTTATCGAAATAAGAAGAGGTACAAAATGTATTCAATAATTTAATTTAACGACAACAGAATAAGACACCAATTAGTTAACTTAGTTAGAGGACTGTGAAGATTAAACTTGATTAAAGGTTACTTAAAGGGTACTTAATTAAATTAGACAAAATTACATTCAAAAGTTTGAAATTGCAGTCATTAATCATTTGTATGTTCACCAACTAAGTCATCCTATTCTTCTTGCAGTTTTTGCCATCTCTCTGTTGCTGTTGTTTCTTCCGTAACTGCTCTCCAATAATTATTATAATCCATCGATCTCTATAAACGAGTATATCTTTCAATTCAGTTTTAATTGATGTTACTTATATAATGTTGAATAAAAAGTTTTAGTTTTGAAACCAATTTAATATAGCATGTCAATTAAACTGTAGTTTTTAATTGAGCCATCGAACGCCTATCGAACAATAACCAATATAAAAACATCTGGGAAATTTTCAACATAACCAACCTAATTAATTCCATTCAACGTTTCAAGCGGCCCTTCTCATTTCAAGGATAATAGAACAATTTGCGACCAAACAATCGGGTTACAGTTGGTTTCTCGTAAATACATATTCAATGCATCCTAAAAAACGGGTTACACATTCGTATACATGTGGTGTACGGTGGTGCTATTCACCGAATGCCAATAGTGATGAAACCTACCAAGTAGGTAGGTACGTGATATTGTTAACAATTGTTTACGAAAGTATTCAGACGAGGTAGCAGCGGCGCGGCTGCGCGGCTGAATCAGGCTTCAGTAAGGGTATCTACTTACCAAATTGATGTAAAACTCGAAATGATTTGGATGTCGCGTCTCGCACGTGCAATCCAGACTCGTCAATAATTATAAAATCACAGTGGAAAATTACGGATCAGCTATAAATTCAATATTTGGATTACGTTAATAATATTACGAAACGACTTTCGTGGTGGCTTTCTACCGATTACTGGAATATAGCATGTCATAAGTTTTCTTGCTTGTTCGCTCTTATTAACAGCAATTATTTTTGATCTCTTTCTTTAAATTAATGTCATTGCATTTTTGTGTTTTTTCAGAGTATTACTTTTTGTCGTAGGGAGCAAGCAGGTTTATTACCTAGATAAGAAATAGAAAACGATTAGGTATGAAATACCTAAAAATCTCGAATATCCTCGCCTTAAATAACTAATATTATGGTTTATATACTTCAGTATATACCTTACCCACCTCATTCATTCAATATATAGTTACAAAACGTTGAACATACTCTACTAAAAATATATCAAAATAATTGAGACGTCCTAAATATTTTTTCTTTTAAGTAATTTCGGCAAAAACAGTGTACATATTTATAGCAATATTGAAGAAAGATCATAATATATCATCAGAATATATAACAATATTGACAAAAGATCATCATCATATCATTCGCTTGCACAACCTACAAGGAGCGCGTTGATGTCTTTTGTATGGGTCTCATGGCGCGTATGGGTACGCGTTTACGCGCATTTATAAAAAACAATTTTAGGAGATCATTACAAATAAATTAGATACCTATATAAAAAAAATACTACAATAAGACCATTGTCCCATTGATCTGTTATCTAAATTACATAGCATGTCAGTGAAGGTAAAATGATAGGTACCGTAATAATTACATATTTCAGGCTCTGCTGACTATTGTAACAAATTTTAAAAACTATTAAACTATTCACTATGACCAATCCAACCGCGTTTGTGTTTAGATCACGTTGTGACATCACACGGTTAGAGCAAAATATCTACTATGTCATAAAAAATAAAATCCAAGATCATGTTGTAACTTTACACGTTTTGGGGCAGGAATCTTCTATGTCATAGAGAATAATGCCCCAGAGTGATCTGAGGGCCAACCGCGATTTCTTGAAGCATTACTTTACGTTTTGATCTTATAGCTGACTATGCAGTTAAATATAAATAATAATAAATAAATAAATATTGGTGGACTTTCCACACAGCACTTATCTAGCCCCAAACTAAGCTTATTCTTGTGATATGGGAACCAGATAGCTGATATACTACTTATATACTTTTTTTTTGTAAATTTGTAATTTGTAAAAAACATTATATAAGACATTGACATAAAAGTAATATTGAAATAAGAATGCTTCAAGAGATCGCGGTTGGCCCTCTGAGTGATATCATCAGTATAAAAAAATGGTAAGGCTCCTTTACAAACTGAAAAAAAAATATTTTCCCATTTACGCAACGATACCTCTGTCTATAATAAATTATAATTTAGAATAGTACTTATCCATACTTATTGAGGTGAGGTGCTGTTAGTTGATAGTTATTTACCTGTAAAAATGTTACAGACGGCCACTCACTTTCACAAATTGGTTTGGTTCTCGTTTCGCTATTGTTTTTTTTACACGCGTTTCGTTCCGAAGGTTTAATGAAATAACAGTTTTTTGGTAGGTAACTAAGCGATATACCTAACCTATAGCTAGAATTCTGTGCTACTAATAATTGGTTGGTAGGAACTTGGTAATAAGATATTGAAGGGACCTCTACCGTGCCTGTGGATCAGTCGTGAAGCTGTTTTAATTAGTTGCTACTACACTACACTGCACTACTACACAAGCCTACACATATAGTCAAGTATCAGAAAAGTAGGTTTAATTAAAAAGACTTTTAATAAGGTCGTGTTAAGGTCATGTCGAGATAATTAATTATACAACCTCGTTAATCGGAAGTAGGTTCAATTTACTAACATGTTTGATGTTTATACGAGTAAATAATAATTAGTGTTGCACTTACCTGTTTACCTTGTCTTTACTATTGACATTACTTCATGACAATGTTTTGACTGTTTTAATATTTTTGTACCAAGTCATTCGTCTATTTGTCCATCTAAACTTTAAATGGACAAATTTTAAACGCATACTTACCCTTATGTTCTAAAGGTTGTTTGACTGGACGAGACCGTCAAAGTACTAAGACCACACTCTACATCGCTGACAAAGAAACAGATATTCAACAGATTTTTTATTACCCTGATGAATGATTAATTTAATGTTAGTAATTACTTATCTACTTTTCAATATAAGGTAAGGTACGTTGTACCTAAACATAAGCATCAATATCGGTTGATATAGGTAATTGAATTATTGTCGACTAGTTTCGCCCCGTGGTTTCACCCGCGCAGATTTAAATCCCGGTATTCCCACGGGATAAAAAATAGCCTATGTGTTATTCCAGACTATAATCCATCTCTCTGCCAAGTTTCATCCAGATCCGTTCAGCCGTTCCGGCGTGAAAGAGTAACAAACACCCATCCATCCATCCATCCATACTTACAAACTTTCGCGTTTATAATATTAGTAGGATATTTTACTCGTGATTTTGGGTGTGTCAAAGTGCAAAGCGTAACCACGTTTGCGTAGGCACTTGCTTTCACTTCTTACACATCATAGGCTTATATCATACGATCAAACCCGTTCCTGTTCCGTTTTCTAAGCAACGCTGCGTAAGAATCAATTACGTCGGTCCTTAATGCATTGAAAAAGAGCAATGGATATCGAGTGTTTCCATCATCACGTTCACGGTTTATCTGTGGTCGACGAAATCACGAAACCAAGAGGTCAAGAGATGGACTCGAGTGAAAGTCTTGATATACATACAACAGAGTAGATGCGTATAAAACAGATAGCTGAAAGGATTTTAAATTACGCAACTTAAGAAAATCTGAGAAAGGCTTCGGTCAAGAGAAAGATATAAAAAACATGCATATATTGCACAAGAGACAGGTCAGAGAGTTTTTCTAAGCTCTTATTTACAATTAACTACACTTAATTACGTCAATCGGTGGGAAATACACACGAAATTTTATTCAAGTACCGCTGAGTGGTACCTACCTAAGAATAACGAGACACTGATACCATTATTCTACCTACCACAGAATTATTAACACATTTTAGCATAATTTTGATTCAAACCAGTTTTCCTACTAAGAACTTGTTTGGATCAAAATTATGTTTTCGCTGAACTGAAAAGTAATGTGATTATTGCGCACTTTTCAAAAAAGTTCAGTGTATTTATGTGGGACGGGGGAAGATGAATAAAACCGTAGTTACTTTCTTCTCTTTTGTTGAAATATTATCAGCTTCTAGTAATACAATTTGTAACGCTCTCCGCTTCCATAATGCCATCCATTCCGTTCCTCCATTCAGTATATTCATTCGCTCAAGCCTTTCAACTGTTCGCTCACTCATTCATCACAACGTTCCATTGCACTCCGCATCTTTCTCTCTCATCAAACATTCCAATACCACATTTATATATTTTAAAATGATGAAATGTGCGAGAGAGGTCATCTCATATGGCTCATAATAACATGACCTCTCTCGGAAATAACTTCGTAGGTTTGCTTACCTACCTTTAGTTTTGCTATTATACCCAATTACACTACTAACCTACAATATCAAACGCAGCGTTTGTCTAATCGCCTGTAAAAGAAAAGTCATTTCATTCAGTTTTCTATTTCGCGCGGCGCAGCGCGTCTAAAATACGATTTCGACGCTAATTGCCACAGCTAACAAAAGAAAGTCTGCCGAACGTAATTTACATAATAGTGAACCGGCTGCCGGCTGGGATGCCTGGGATTTGAAATGCAGATCGTGAAAAAATCTCGTAAATCAAAATATATTTATTTACCTACCGACTAAGCCCCCTGTATGATCGGGGTCAACGCCATCAGGTTGTGTTATTTTTTATGATACGATAGGTTTGGTGTATGACATTGGACATGATCATATTATGAAAATTGCTCTACTTTTACGTAGGTATTATTATTCTATTGTTATCTTTTGTGTGGTTTAACAAACCATGCTGAATGTTGGGTAATTGATCGTGCTCATTGTAATTGGCATGACTGTGCTGTATGTTGGTATGGTAGAGAGTAGAGACCTTACACAACACAACAAATAATAACAATAATGATAGGTAATTTCCTTCAAGTTTAAATTACATATCTGTTTACTGAAAAGAGCACCGGTGGTCTAGTGGGAGTGACCCCGCCTTCCGATCGTAAGGTCGCAGGTTCGAATCCGGTCGTGCACCAATGGATTTTTCTATAGAAAAATTTATGTGCGCAATGCCAGTGCTCTTAAACGGTGAAGGAAAACATCGTGAGGAAACCAGTTAGTATTCTAACAGCGGCGATGGGCTTGCAACCTGTCACGTATGGAATACTAACTACTGCAAAATGTGGGTATGTGCCAAATGTAATGTTTGGACGTACCTCTGACTACCCCCCTTAGACATCCTCAAAGAATCTTGAATTAGTACCTACTTGGTACTGGGAGATCTGAAGGGATATCTACCGTGCCTGGGGATCAAAGTCGTGAAGCTGTTTCAGTTTTTTTTTTTTTCTGTTTACTGAGACGTGTGACTTTTCTACTAGACTGTAGGTACTTGCTACGTAAACCTGCCTACTGCAGGGTAGTAAGTACAGTTGTCGACCACTATCTTACGTCCTATTCTACTAATATAATAAACGCGAAAGTTTGTAAGTATAGATGGATGAATGGATGGATGGATGCGGATGGATGTTTGTTACTCTTTCACGCCGGCGCCGCCTGAACGAACCTGGATGAAACTTGGCAGAGAGATAGATTATAGTCTGGAATAGCACATAGGCCACTTTTTATCCCGTGGGAATACCGGGATTTAAATCTGCACGGGTGAAACCGCGGGGCGCAACTAGTCGGTTTATGAAGGAGCTTTAAAGTGCATTGTACTTTCATCACCACGATTAGCTTGGACTTTATGTCCTTTTTCAAACTAAGAATTATTAGTAAGGAAAAGTATGTAAAACTAAAAAATATATGATTTCAAACGACTACGTTAAATAGGTAATCATTTAAGTGTTGACTGTGTTAGGAAAGGTACCTACCAAGATATTAAGTAGTATGTGTATAAGTATAGGGATCGAAATTTTATCTACTGTATAACATGTTTAAATAAATATATTATTTTATTAGGTCTGTGTGTGATGATGATAGATGTAATGTTTGAAATATATACGAATATTGAGCCAAGACCATAGTCAGAAAAAGGCGGAAATACGGATATGTCTTGTCGCGCCTTTATTTGCATAGGTTTGTACTACGGTTTGTATGATCACTAATTTGAGTCGGTCGGTCGGTACCAAGGAATTTATACAAGGTCGTGGATCAAACGCAACTTATAGGGGTTAGATGGGTTCATCAGCTGCAAAAACAAATTCTACGGGACACCTGCAGAGTTATAATTTACTATTTCTATAAAAAATTTGTGAAAATCATATACTGCGTCCGTCCCCATAAAACAATGCCGTACTTCAACCAAGAATGCGCGTAAGCATAATTTGCAGATTAGGGTAGTATCACAGTGTGTCTTTGTTTTCAATATACCTAGAGTAAGTATAAAATACCTAGATTTAAATTTTCATAGTCAGAGATGCCATTTTGTTATCCGATATTGTAAGCCGTCCGTTGTATCGTATAGTAGGTCCTAAAATTTTTATCTGTGGCTTCCATTGTGCTGTTTCGTAAAGGCAATGTTATTTTTTAATACAGTTGCAGTAATACCTAATAATTAGTTTAATTTAGTTTCAGTAAAATTGTTTCCAAAGGGAGCAGTCAAACTTTATTGTTCCGGTACTAGGTAAACAGGTACCGAGCGTTGATTAGGTACCTATATAGTTCTATATAATCAAAAGTGTATAGAACTATATAATCGGCATAATTTATATAACATCATGTATATAATTAGATAACTATACGTGTATTCTGCTTACAGTCTACACAATTGCGTCCGAATCTGAATATTCAGCCAACTGAGGAATTGAGGCGGTATTGCTGCGTCTCCGTTCCAGGTCACTGGACATGACTGAAATGTAGGCGCATAGAAAATAAGCGTTGACCTTTTTATGGACGGCAGTTTATAGGTACCTTACCTACCTATTAATTCTTCTGTAGAAAAAGTTCAGAAAATGATAGGATAACTACGTAGCGCTGTGGCGTTGCAACAGCAGCAAATCTACCCCGATATTTTATGTATGAAAATCTATTTATCTACAAAGGTAAACTGTAGTCTAATACGAAGCCTACGAGAAGGAATGGTAACATCTAAGGTTATATTACTATATACACGTTATATTTTACACATACCTACATTATACTTTATTTAACTAACACATCGTTATGGCGACATGAATAATAATTAGGTATGCTTCATTACCCTCTAATTTACGAGAGGTACCTACCTAAATAAATAAATAAAGAATAATAAATAAATATTGGTGGACTTTCCACACAGCACTATCTACCCCCAAACTAAGCTTATGCTTGTAATATGGGAACCAGATAGCTGATATACTACTTATAATACTTTTTTTTTATAAATACATACTTATAATTTTATATAACACCCAGACAGAGAACAAACATTTATGTTCACCACACAAATGTTTGTTCACGGTGGGAATCGAACCCACGACCTACGGCGCAGAAGGCATAGCTACTACCAACTGAGCTACGTAGGCTGGCGTACCTAATCTGTTGAAGCATAAATACGAAGCCAATTTTTCACAACACAAATTGCAGACGTTTGCTGTATTTTCTACAATTATCGGAATTTCATAATAACTTGATAAAAGTGATGGAAAAAGATGCTACTTTTAAAATAAATTCAGGTCAAGTATCTACCTACCTAAGACTATATTAACCCGAAGTTTTTTTGTTTTAAAATACATACTTTAGGATATTTCAGAACTAGATTTTCTGATTAGTCATTGCCTTTGTTTTAAAAGAGATAAATCATTTTTGTATGATTTAAAGGTGCGAATTGTTTACCGACAGTTTACAAGCCATCCACGACCAGGAATTGACCATTGTCTTATTTTTTAATAGTTATTGGTATGTGAACACGTTTATTATAGTTTTGCAATCATTTTACTTATGAAACCACTCATAGGTTTTTATTAAATACTAGCAGCCTGTCCCAGCTTCGCATGGGTGGAAATAATTTTTTTAAAAATTTTAGGATGAAATCTAGACAGATTTGCACTTCTCCCGCACTTCGGTGCCCCCGCCCTCGGGTGAGAACGCGCCCCGTTTGCCGCGCGTTCCCGAGCGAAGGTTTTGAAGTTCGTAATATCTTTTGTATGAAATATCCGATTTAAAAAATTCAAGAAGCAGCTGGTATTGAAACAGCCTTGCATACAAAATGATTTATATTGATAATGATTAATTTAGGTACCTATGGATAACATAGTCTGATTTTGGTCAGCATTTTTATCATTTTTTTAAATGTAAAAAAGTAGTTATAGTAACATAACAACAATAGTTAGACATAATTATGCTAGTGCTGACTTTATCTTAGAAAATGAAGTGTTCTTAAATATTGAAGAACATTATTTTGTTCTATCATCAATAGTTTTCGCAGGCGCATGCGATGAAAGACATTTTATGGTCAAGGCGGGCGGTCGTCGGTGCATGGGGAACTGGATGAAAAGGCTCTGCCAGTTCCCCTCCATGGTGACGACGCGGGAGTGCCGCTGCTGGGTCGTTTAGTGGGTTTACCGGCCCTCAGGGCCGGGGAGTCCCACATATCCCCCCATCCTCCAATGGGGGGAATGCGTAACACATTTTTCCCAGCAAAAAAAAAGTATAGTTTCAATGAACGCCGAATTCAATGCGTTTCTGATTGAATGTTCATAGATAGGTAGGTATTTATACGTTTATTAATATGCAATGCCAAATCATTAGTCGGATATTCTGAAGGTCAGGATTCCTTCCTAGTTTGAAGGTGAACAATAACTTTTTCAAGAGCATCAAAAAAAGCAGTGAAGCGCAGTTACCTTGGCTACGCTCGTTCGTTCGTTTATCATTTTGTAGAACGTGGGCTCACACTCGGCGGTCGGCGGGTGTGCTCAATTTGGACCAATTTAGGTACCAAGCTTTTTTTGACCCATACTAAAGTACCGGTCACACATTTCAACCTTTTTGAAGATAATTTTAAGGTTACTTACCAAAGATCAAAATAGCAATCAACCAAGTTTCGGAGAATATAATAATAATAATAATTCTGGGGTTTAACTTTTGGTATGCTTATTCATTTGTTTATTTACTTAGTCACATCACAACAAATAGGTACATATCATAGGTATTTGCATTCACAAAGCATCCTCTCAAGACGTGTTTCGTAATATTCACGCAGCGCAGAACCGTATGGGAGGAAATACCACACGGTATTATTTAGTGCCCACTCTATGATTGAACCAGGAAATTCCTCATGATCATTACCACCTTTTGATAGTTGTCATTGTTGTGCGAAGCGGTGCTTAGGAATTACTAATGGGAAGCAGCAGGGGTGATTAAAAAGCAGTTACATTCGGTAGCTGCTTAGGCTCTGTTGTAATGAGTCTTGTAGAATGACATTAGCAGGTATTGATGGGCGATCTGCTTTTGGATGAAATATGATTTTTAATTTAAAATGTGTGAAAAACGGAATGTGGTTAGGTAGAGCTACGCGTACGGTTAGGTGGGGTGACGTAACGAGCCGGAAACCAACTGGGAAACTTTCATTGTTGACTTCAGACTTTTAGCAAATTCTTACACAATCACTGTTTGAATCACCGATTATGATATTGAAGTTGTCAAGCTATGTAGGTCCTACATTTTTTAATTGCAAAATTATAAATAATAAATAAATAAATAATGCTGGACAATCCACACAGCACTATCTAGCCCCAAAGTAAGCTACTCAAAGCTTGTGTTATGGGTACTAGATAACTGATATATTTAATAAATTATATACTTACATAGATAGATATTTTTATTATACATAGAAAACACCCAACCAACAAATTTTTGCAGATCATACACAAATTTGTTCCGAGGCGGGAATCGAACCCGCAACCTTTGCGTTGCAGTTGGACTCTCGCCCGCTGCACCACTGAGGTCGTTTATATATTATTAAACACATAGCCATATAAGCCTGCGAGATGCACCGTGAAACTTTTCAGGGTAAATTTGATTAAAGCTGGATAAGTAATTTTCTTGTTCAATAATTTTGAGACATTTATTAAAAAAATTGAGTTCATTTAGCGTAGATTAGATTCTACGCTTTTTTTGAGCGTGATCCAACACGCACTTATTTTGAAAACAAAGTCGAGGAAGAGAATAATGACTGTTCGTCTTCGTCAACTTACGCCAACAATAAGCAACGACCTCTGTCCTGTCTAAAAAACAAGGTGCATTCCTATTAGATAGTAGATAGCTATAACCTATAATTAATTTGATATATTACACGGGTATTTATCGCGTTTTACCTTTAATATTTTCCCGACGTTAGCTATAACCTTTAGCTTTGTAGGTATGTAAGATATTACAATGTAACGGTGGTATACAAGGTGATCGTGTTGACAGGTCATCGTGAATGCCGGGCCGCATGGATGGCGACGCACGCCCTGCGGCCGGTCGCCGTGCTGCTAGCTGTTCTCTCGCTCGCTGTTGCTAGGTGTAAGTATTACCACCGTGGGGCAGTCGTCTATGTATGTAAAAAAGCAATCATAATCAATAATCTAATAACTCAGGCCCAGAGAAAGTCACTATGACTGCCACCGAATTCAAAAGACCGCGGCACTTATTATTTTGTTTCTCGCAGCGAAAGATAAATAGGCACCTTGTGTTGTATATCAAGTAAAACTTAGCACAAAGCTATCACATTTATCGCCCCTGAAAACCCTTGCATACTAAATTTCATGAAAATCGTTGGATTCAATTTATATTTATTAAACAAGAATTGCTATTGGTATTAGATAATAATTTGTAAAAAAACCTATATCGATGACTGTACCGCATTATTGACAGTTTGGAAGTTGTGATGAATAAAAATATATTTTCATATTCATATTCATTTATTCATTGCTTCATGTTGTAGGTACAAAAGATCTTAGGGGGTAATAGGTATAAGTTCAGAACATGAGCCCCGCTGGGGCATTACAATGGCCTTTAGGCTAACATGATAGGGGAAGACAGATGATGCATAGGCTCCTACCGACATATTTTTATACTTTTATACAAGTATAGGCGCTCAGGTACCTAAAGCTTAACAATGTACCTATAGATTTATCTGAAGTTATAATTTTAATACCTATTTAAAACTAATTTACATAAGTTGGTTAATGACTAGGTACCTATCGCACTATGCAACCCAACCTGATCAAGGTTAGAAGACGACACTGAAATTTCCCAATATCCAATAAAGGATAGAAAACTAGGTTGGATTAGAAGATGGGAATGTGAAAGTCAGTTTACATAATGGTTTGGTACGTATAGCCACAATTTTGGTTCATATATTTAGGAGCATCGCTTATTGCACAAAGCAAGTCTCTCAGGGAGTAAAATAGCAAGCAAACATCTACATTGTATTGCATCCTTACGTAATTTTGTTACAGTGTTAACAAATTCGACTTTGTCGAGGACCCATCTTACTGGGGTTTCGTAAACACAAAACTTCTTAACACAATAGGTGTGCCTATTTACAAGTTACCTAAGTGTCACTTCTGTTATTTAGGCCAAAACGTTTTGAAGCAATCTAAAATGCATAATATACCTACTTTATTTATTTATATTCGTGCAGTAAGTTTATCAAGGTATAATACTAAACGTCCAGAAATGAATTGGTATGTCAACCGCATCTAACGGTCGGTCGTCATTAATTACAAACGTCTTTCTTCCATCTGCCTATTGAGGCGACTGCTTTGTCATTGGCGTAGGTTGGCCGTTGAGTTTCTCATCATTATTTGCCTGGGAGCGGCCTGCTTTCGTCCATAGTGGGTCTTGTGACTGCTTGCAGGTTACATACTGCCCTACAACGGGCTGACATATCAAGGCCACATTAGACCGCAAAAAGTGGAGAGCTACCCGGAGACGAGTGACAGCATTCAGGTTACCCAGTAGCGCACCATAAGCAGCTGTTTGAAATGCGCGACTCAAAGCGGTGGCTATTTACCCAACATTTTATATACAACCAGGCGCCGGTTTTACATTATGCATTGTAGTGGGCTAGCATTATTTATTGCAGTGAGCCGAATTGGTCTTCATACAGGTTCTTTCCAAATAAAGCAATGCTCTTACATTCACTGCCGTTACATAATCCTACTAATATTATAAATGCGAAAGTTTGGATGGATGGATGGATGTATGGATGGATGGATGGATGTATGGATGGATGGATGGATGTTTGTTACTCTATAACTCCAGAGGCGGAACGGATCTTGGTGAAAATTGGCACAGAGATATATTATAGTCTGGAATAACATATAGGCCACTCTTAATCCCGTGGGAATACCGGGATTTGAATCTGCGTGGGTGAAACCGCGGGGCGCAACTAGTGTAGGTATAATTATTACATAGTAATATTATTCAGACGCAGAGTTAGAGTCATGGCGCGGCGCAGGACGAGCAGCGACGGCAGCTCAGGAGGCCGAAGACGAGCGGAAAGACGCCGACCTGCTCGCGGCCGTTAGGGATTCCATGGAGCAGTGGGAGCGAAAGAGAGCCCGGACAAGGTATGCATGTGCTTCACATGGTGCCTGTTCTTCTAAGCTTTGGTCGTGTGAAACTGGCACATAGATTCACCTAGTTTTGTTTGAAGACTTTTCAGTGATCCTTAAAGAAAGAAAGAAAGAAAGAAAATACATTTATTTGACATACACAACAAGAAAAGAAATACATAGGTACATACAAAATTACAGCTATAAACAGAGACAAAACGAAAGAAGAAACAGTACCAAAAACAAAAGAAAACATAACTGTACGCCAAAAAGGCCCTGACTCAGCAATTCCTTGTGATTTTATTGAATATATCTGACCATCACTTCACTATCATCACTATCACTTCACTTCACTACATAGTATAAAACAAAGTCGCTTTCTCTGTCCCTATATCCCTATGTCCCTATGTATGTTTAAATTTTTAAAACTACGCTACGGATTTTGATGCGGTTTTTTTAATAGATAGAGTGATTCAAGAGGAAGGTTTATATGTATGCATGCATGATATGTGCACCCGTGCGAAGCAGGGGCGCGCGGGCGGGTCGCTAGTAATCAATATAAAACCAAAACACAGCAGCGCTGCTTGGCGGCAGAAAAAGGCGTGGTGGTAAGGTAAGTCTTCCCCGAACGAGCCCTTCACAAAGAGTTTCAGTTCAGTAATCACAGAATAAATAAAGGCTCTCCCACACAAGCGCGTTCTGCGAAAAATTGCGTTTTTGCGATATCATTTTTCAGTACATTTTGCATTAGGACGTGCACAAAGTTACACCCTGCTGCGATAAGAACGCGCGTTTGAAAGTACGAAAATCCAAACGCGCGTTCTTAAGGCGCATGTGGGGAGAGCCTTACTACAAATTAAAAAAGGAAGGTACTATGAGTACCTACTGCTAGGAAACTACTTACTACCGCAGAAGAAATATGGTGCAAGGTGCAAGTGTCAAATATTTGATATTTATTTTGACCATACTCGTATCTGTGTTTCGTTCGAAACGAAATAAACTTTTTATGGTGCAAATTCAATAAATCCGCATCGTATTCGTGCTTACCTACTTACCTACCTACTATGAATTACCTAAGTTAAATTGTTGGCTTATCTGAACTAGCTAATAGCTAGGTAGGTACTTATTACCTATTTCTTGGTTTATTGGTAATTTAGTCTACCTTATCTAAAGTCTGAATGAATGTGAGAAAATTGCTTGAATTAAAGTTAAACACTATCATGGTTACTGCCACCTATTTTTTTATAAATAGTTATGAGAAGCCAGGCTAGGCTGCATGGAATTTTTTTGTGCTGATGCTGGCCACTGAATAAAAATAGTAGGCACTACATAGGTACATGCTACTTATTAGGTACCCACCTAGTGAGATTGAAACCGGAACGTACACATGACGTAGGTAGGTATACTTACTTACCTTCTCATTACACCTAGTTTTCCTTCCTATCTAATTACCTGGGTACCTACAAGAACGTTTGAAAGCATCTCAGAGAAAAAATGCAAATGACAATGTTATGAGAAATAACAGATTGCAGCGCGAGACAGTTTCCAATACCGCAACACGTCCTTCAAGATACATTCACACGAAGAACAATAAAAACGCGTAGAGGTGCGAAAGTGATCTCATACACTTTCGACACTGCAGATAGAAATGTAGGTACCTACCTACGAACTCGTTTAACGGCATTCAATCATTTCTGATGTTTTTACTAGAAGAATATTATTTTAGGCTAGGGTCAAGTGTACCCTAACCGAAGAGAATGTATGAAGAATGTTATGAGAGAGAATGAAGCGAAAGAGGTAAGTATATAAGGATCGTAGCATGTGGAAATCCGTGGTCTCTGCCTACCTCTATGGGATACATTTATCATCATACGGGATAGATCGTACGGGCGTGATTTTATGTATGTATGTATGCATTATCTAGGTACTCTGAGTAAAAGACATAGATATCGGAAGTAAAGAGTTCGCTGGTACCTATTCTAGTGCCCCCCTTTACCCCCGTAAAATAATTTATATTTATTTTAGGAGCAAGAGGTCTCAAGGCAGCGTTTGCTATGGAGAGTTTGGATGTTTCGAGGATGCCGGGCCCTTTGCGTATCTGGAGACGCTGCCCAGCTCGCCACAAGAAGTGGGCACGCAGTTCCTCATGTACTCCACAGTAAGCAGGTATCTATTACAGAAATATTATGAAAATTCATAGCATGCCAGGGCTCCACCCCACTGGGTAATGTGGAGACAAGGTGGAGACAGTTAAATGTGCGCCTATTTCGTTTTTTAGCTATTTATTTGTAACCCATTACAGAGGCGACCAACCTCTCCTTGCTGTATCCGCAAGCAACATGTCGGCCGCATGGTCGTGGGCTACCCGCGCCTTCGACTCGGAGCGACCAACGCGCGTTATAGTGCACGGCTTCGGCTCCAACTGCGACAACGTGTGGGTGTATGAGATGCGCTCTGCTCTGATGGCTGTGGTAAGTTCCACGAAGAAAATGTAATTCTAGATTGTACAGCAAAACTGACTGCATATGGCAAACCGTAGCTTGAATAAAATAAAAGCCTTTTTATTCCTACTTACATATGTACACACTAAATTAACAAATCCTACTACTTACTGTTATAAACGCGAAAGTTTGTAAGTGGATGGATGGATGGATTGCATCCATCCATCCATCCATCTACTTACAAACTTTCACGCCGGAACGGATCTGGATGAAACTTGGCAGAGAGATAGATTATAGTCTGGAATAGCACATAGGCTACTTTTTGTCTCGTGGAAATACCTTTTATAAATCTGCGCGGTAAAACCGCTAGGCGCAACTAGTTTATAAAAAAATAAGATCTCTCTCGGGTATAGGCCTCCTCCAGCTCCATTTACTGATGCACTCACTCTGATGGTGACGGTGTCGTAAGCTCAATCCGAGCAAGTTCATTCCTACTACGTTCACAAACCTGATATTTGCGGTCGTTGATGCAATATTGCTTTTAAAAATGCGGCCACGTACATACAGATTGACTCAGATAAGTACTTATAATTTTACATAGACTTCCTGCTAAGCGAGGAAGTGCAATATATCTTAAATAGCTGCAAGATAGTGCTTGCTTTTACCGAAATTGCTTTATCGAGATAATTTTCTGGCAAGTTTACCTCCTTCATTCTTATTATTTTGTCAAACCATAATAAGCTTGCGTTTTTGCACTAGCACAATGTTCAATGGTTTTTCTAGTGACCTTACAACTTTGTGTCTAATAACAGCGTTGGAGACGTGTCGTTTGGGTTTTCTTACCAGCTATTATGAGATAATCACATCATTATACGCTTATGCTAATGAACTTTGGCGGTTACAAAGAGGAAACGTACAAATACTTGTACCCTGAAGGTCATTTGTTCTATAGTTGTATGGTAGTAGGTACCTAGGTTATACATTTTTGGTGGTGCGGCTAAAATAATTTAAAAACGAACATCTTTCGTTTTTTAGGAGGAATGCAACGTGATATGCGTGGACTGGGAAGGTGGAGCTACTATGCCGAATTATCTTCGAGCAGCTGCTAATACGAGACTGGTGGGGAAACAACTGGCAATGTTGTTGCAAGGTGATTTCTTCTTTTACTTTCCGATCGCAAATCATGAAAGCTAGTTGCAACGATGTTTGCTTGCTTTTTGAAGGCAGTTCAGCAGGTTTGAGTACTGGGTGCGAGACGACTCAAACCGCCATCAATACGTGCGATTTGATTAAAATTGTATCCTCTTTAACTAAATAAATAAAATAAATAGTAGTGCTGGACGTTCCACACAGCACCATCTAGCCCCAAAGTAAGCTACTCAAAGCGTGTTATGGGTACTAGATGACTGATATATTTAATACATTATATACCTACATAGATAGATATTTTTTATTATACATAAACACCCAGACTAACGGAACAAATTTCTGCAGATCGTACACAAAGTTCCGAGGCGGGAATCGAACCCGCAATCTTGCGTCGCAGGCGGACTCTCACCCGCTGCGCCACTGAGGCCGTCAAACTAGAGTTTAATGTAATTATTTCTTAACAGGATTAGCAAAGTACATAGACTTGAGGTTCGAAGACGTCCACCTCATCGGATTCAGTTTGGGAGCCCACGTGGCCGGCTTCGCTGGCTCTGAGCTGCGGAATATCAGTCGAATCTCTGGTAATTAATATTGAACTTCCGTTTACCCTAACTACCTGAGAAAGTTTTCGTCATTATTTTGTAAAAATGTGTTTTATTGACATAAAACAAGCACAGTTATAATTTGAATCCATAGGCTCCCGAACTAGTTAATAAACTGTGTTTCAGGAGCCAGTGGCTTCTCCCATTGAATTAAGCAGTGATTATGTTAAGACACAAGACAATAAATACATTTTCCAATAAAAGACGAATAGAAAAACTTAATACAATATAGACATAATTTTGAATAAAAGCAAATCCAACCAAGTACCTATTGTTAGAGAAGAGAAAACATACAAATATCTACCAACAAAATCTCTCGTGAAAACTAACATGTTTAGTACCACAAATTAATTAAATCACTGTTAACATAATTCACTATAAGTCACCTTACTGCCACTGAGCTTCATATTCGGTGTAAGCGTGTGTATGTATTACTTTTAGTGATTTCATTATTTCCAACCAATTATGAAAATCCTTACAGATTTCCTATTTTCTAATAGTCTTTAACTTCAGGTTTGGATCCAGCCGGTCCTCTTTTTGAGTACCAAGACATCAGAGCTCGCTTGGACCGCTCTGATGCGAAGTTCGTTGACGTCATACATTCTAATGGAGAAACTCTAATACTTGGAGGGCTGGGGGCAGCGCAGCCGCTTGGTCACGTGGACTTCTATCCGAATGGCGGCAGAGTGCAACACGGCTGCTCTAATTTGTAAGTCTCCTATTTCACATCAATAGAATACCACCCGTGGTTTGTTCTATGTTTATTCAAAAGTGAGTCAACAAAAGTCAAGCAAACATTCAATTAATTCGTAGACAAAAGCTTGTAGGTCGCGTCATTCAAAAAGAACGCCGGAAGTAAGTGTAGGGGATGTGTTTGCGCATACAAAACACTCGTGCCATCACACCCCCTCCTCCTTCTTTTTACGTGACGCGACCTATACCTAACTCATTTGTGCTGCAAAGCGAAGAAGCAGGAAAAGTGTTAAATATTCTTACTTTTTCGTCTTTGGTATCCAGGTTCGTAGGAGCCGTGTCAGACCTCCTGCCCTGGGCAGCAACGTCTGCCGAAGGTCGGTCGCTGTGCAACCACCGAAGAGCTTACAAGTTCTTCACCGACTCCGTGTCTCCCAAGTGCCACTTCCCTGCTTTCCCCTGCGCTAGTTACGATACTTTCCTCGAAGTGAGTAAAGACCTATACTAAATTAGGAACCTCTTGTTCCTTCTTGTCTAGTTCATCGAACCCGCTTCGTGTTGGGTGGTGGTCTGAGGGTGAACATGTGAAGGTCTCACCATCTCGTATCAACCAGTGGTTTATGCAATCAAATAAAATGTTGGAGGATTATAGTTCAGCCATTGAACTAAATGATGGTTTTCAGGGTCGATGCTTCCCGTGCGATAGTCAGCGGCGATGTGGGAACATGGGATATTATGCAGACCGTTCGCTTGGGCGCGGGCAACTCTATCTTCTTACTAGGGAAGAAGAACCATTTTGTGGTAAGCGATGGGTAACGAGGCTGTAGGTAAATCAACAAACACTTCTGTTAACTTCTGCCTCTTATGCAAAACGATGTGTCAACAGTGTTTACATTATGTGCCTAATGCGTATACTTTCCTGGGCCGGGTTGCATAATAAAGTAGGTACCTACAGGTGGTATTCTGAACTTTTACTTTATTATGCATTGTTTGATACCCGGCCAATAATTCCTTCTCTTACACAAACTCTGTTCTCGTGTTCAGCTCATCAGTACCACGTATCAATATGGGCGGGTAACGAAGCTCCTGAGAAGTCGAATTTCGGCCGAGTCACACTCACTCTGCAAGGAGATTCCGGCCTCAACGAATCCTTCCCTATGACTAAGTAAGATTAGATATCTTATATACTTATTTTACATTAGATGTCTTATTGCACTACTATTTCTAGATGTTGAGTCGCTTTGTATTGTGTTAGTAAGGCGTTCTTTCACTGTTAATCCAACCAAACCCAGCTTGCCCAGCGTGTTGAGAAATTATTGCATTTTAAGATATGGTGCCAAAATCTTTGCCATTTTTAGTGGCCTGGTTTTGGTAAAGGCTTTCTTGTGTCTGCGTTGGGTCACGTGCTTTAAAGTATATTGGCCACTATTAATGTTGTTCCTTTGAATAATTTCAGACGTGAGGACAGTCTGAACGGCGGCGGAGCTCGCTTCACTCGAGTCATAGTTCCGCACCCAGCGTTGGGAGTTCCGATTCGAGCAACGATCCACTACGCAGCCTATAACGGCTGGCTGAGCGCCGGAGTCAAGTCCATTATGGTGGACAAGCTGTTAATCGCGGATAGCTTTGCTAAGACGTAAGATTTAATTTTCACTTAGAATGGAAATCTCAGCAAACATTCTGATTAACTTGGTGATGGATACTGTACAGATGGTTGGTACTTGGTGGATGGTACAAATGGATACAACTGTACCTATATAAAAAACTTTTCTCTAAATACTCATAGGGCGTAAAAAAGTAATTCACACATTCTAATAACTCGCATCTCTTTGATTATAGATCGTCATTCTGCAAGAAAGGAATGCAGCTATTGTCTGAGGAGTCGGTTGAACTACCGCTGTACCCAGGAGACTGCGTCGTTCCGCCGGAAGATCAAACATTAAATGGAACAGACGAAAAGCTTTACTTGAAAGAGAATTCGACTAAACGAGATGAACCCACGGTAGTCCGCGACGATCTAGACAATGAGCTCCCGGAGGAGTCCCCACAGCGACCCTTCGTCCTAGTCGATACCTACGAGTGGACGGGGGAGGCAGAGAGCACAGGAAGAGCTTTCGGAATGACCAACACAAAAACGGCTCCTAGCGGTTTGGTTGAAATAGCAGAGCCAGTACTGAGACCGCGTCTAAGGAAAACCCCACGTCAAAGATCAGATAACACAGACGCACTCGAAATATCTGAACCGGTACTCAGACCGACACAGTCACCAAAGCCTACTACTACCCAACCGCCGTTGATACGGAAAGCCAAGAACTACGATATGTCCACAACCCCCACCTACGATTCAATGCCGTGGGATGATAGAGCTGAAAAGGAGGAATCCAGCTTTGCAGTACAGTTTTTGCCAGCTAGGTTAGCGTCTTTCATTTCGAGGGCAGAACGATACGCCAGAGATACACTGTTACCGTTAGTGTCGGCTTACGCTCCCCGACTGCCGATTTTCGGGGCACGTGATCTACCTAAACCGACCTCTAGATACATTCCGATGGATAACATGAATGTTACGAGTTCAGTGCCAGTACCAACACCTACTTTAGAGATGAAGATTGAATCGCTGCGCTCGTTCGGCCCGCCCGGTGAGAAGCGCGAAATGGAAACGCCCGATGACCCTGACATTCCCGAGGCTACTTCTACTACGACAACCACGAGTACGACAACAGCAGTACCATTAACGTCTACGACCACAGAGATGCTTCGCCCAGCGCCGATCGAAATGCTGAAAGTTGTTGAGGGGCCTGTGGTTTCCACGAGCACTGCATTACCCCCAGTCGCGCTGCAAAGCGAGGGCAATGAGAAAATAATGATTGTGTATCCCAGTAACGCTCGCGACGAGCGGAAGATAAGGAGTCATTCGTACCCTGAAGAAATGCAGTTTGAAGCGTTGTACCGACACACGGCAGCGCCCTCAGACTTGCGCGTGGACTTGCCTACCTTTACCCCACCTACCACAGCGCAAACACCCGTTACTAGCCCTCTTCCCAAAATGGACGCCAGATTCATTCCTTTCTTCAAGACTGATGTTGAATCAAACTCTTAACAAATCGTGGACGTATTTGAAGTGATCGTTGTGGAAAGTGTAAATAGCTTGAGCTTTTTATTAGATTTTGTACATAAGATTGATATTTGAAGATGTTTGATTGTAGGACTAAAGTATGAAAACCAGTGAAATATAGCGGCATGCTTTCTCGTGTAAAAACTACTTGATTAGAACAAAATATTGTTATGTAAATAGATTAGAACTAAACTACATACGCTAGAATAAAAAGATTTGTTTCTAATAAAATTTTATTTATTATCTTGAGACTTTCTTTCCGTGACTTCATAATTATTATTAATTATACAAACGGTATTTATTAATATTCACCAAATCAAAGACTTTCAACCACTAAATAAAATCAAAGATCTTCCTAGGGCAAAACTATGATAGTTTAGCTTATTGATAACAAAAACCTACCTATGGAAATATCACATCAACATGGAAATAATAGGATAATATTTTGAGAAATCTAATTTGATATTCAGATTTCCCTGGAATACGAATGGCAAACATAAAACACAAATTGCAACTGACCAAAACTATCATTAAAAATCATAGTGCTGAAATACCACGTAATTATACTGAAAATCTTAGATTATTCATAACAGAACAGCTTCAGCTTGAACATTATTTGTAGCAACACTAATGACAACACTTCACTACCCTAGTAAAGAAATTGCCAAAATTTCACAATCTTATTGACCCATAGATACGTACGAACGTTTAATGTAATACAATGGAACCACAAACTGAGTGATCAATTTACACGGATGCTAATAACGTGCATTTGGCTGAAAAAGCCAGTAGGCTGATCACGAATGAATTTTTACATTTATCGTGTTTATGTATCCTAGCGATATTCGACCTTATTCTGTTGATGTTAACATACGATACGTTGACGTGACTAGTCGAATTCGTTCGTGATTAGACCTCTGAAGCTGCACCAACGTGAAACTTATGCTCAAGAATATAGAGGCTACTTCATAAACTTATCGGAATGCTGGGTGAGGATGCGCGCGGAGGACTTGGCGTCCAGGAAGAGCTCGTGCACCGCTGTGATGTGCGCCGGCTGAATGCGCTGCGCCCCGTCTGCGCGCGCCGTCAGCATCGCTGGCGTTAGCAGCTGCGCAGCGTATCTATGGCACCAAAAGCATCCTTTATTTACACTTAATCTCAAAAAATTAACTTTTTTTATACAACTAGCCGATGGAAAAAGCAGATGGCCCACCCGATGTTAAGTGGTAAACATCACCTATAACAAAGCATGTCCTTGTAAGTAATGTGAAACGCGCCATCTGGACAGGCTCTAAGAAAAATGGCAATAACAAAAATTCGGAGAATAACATTACATCATGATCATGAAAATAACATTTTGAACATTCATGTTTTCCTATAAAAATATGTAGTCTTTGCGTATTTTTATTTGATCCGAGCGCGATTTAAATGATTGTCGATAGTTATGCAAAAACTCACCTCAGAGTACTATTTGCGCCCACTTCAGCTAGCGCAGCAATAGCGTCGTCTTGAATGGGGATGCCTTCAGTGGCAGCGCGCAGTTTTAATATCTGAACAAGTCACAAAATATACATGACATTAAAGTTTTTTTTATAATGTGTATCCCAAAAGTTTTTATCCAAGTGGGATTTGAACCCATGACCTTCGTATTGGCACGGGGCTGCGCTAGCCATCTGCGCTATCGGATGCTAATCAGTCACAGCCGGCGAATAATATTCATCTTATGGATACGTTAGTACCGTCCTATGCAACCGAGGCTTTGGGATATTAAATAAGAAACTTTTTGATTTTTTAAGCGTAATACAAACTATATAACTAATAAAACTGGCAATTGCTTATCAACATACTTTAAATATAAAATAGTATCATCATCTCAGTTCCGTATAATATTATGTCATCACTGGTTGAAGACTTTCATCTTGAAGCTCTGCGGTATGTGTGAAGAGAAGATGTGACGTTATTTCCCGAACGCTGCCCATCTGGTTGGTTTCGTCGGCTGACCTGATATCATAGTTGGACCTACCTAGTTGGATCGTCTGACCCAGATACACTATTTAAAGTATAAAGGATAAGTATTAGGTAAATTCAGCATTATTGTTACCTGTAAAAGCTCAGCTTTGTTGTATGGCAATGTACGGATTATTAGTAATCTATCCAAGAGATCTAGGGGGATTCCGTGTGGTGAGATAATATCTTCAGTGCCTCTGAAATAAAAACAATATGTATAATATTTGTAGCAGGCAGGATTTATAGTACAAATCAGTACAGAATAAGTCAGGGGACAATTGGAAAATTTTGGTGTTTGAATGGCACGTTTTTGCATAAACATAATACTTAGCTTATTTAAATTGAATTTAGGTAAATACCTAATAAATATCTGATAAAGATTATTATTTACCCTCTGACTCATAATCATGCTATAATGGCTCTATAAAGTATTAATGCCAGTGTCACTTTCATCGAAAAGGAGAAGCAACAGACAAAGTGAACTAATGGGGAAAGTATTTCATACCTGATTTGGCATTTTCCTCGGTTGGTAGCGAATATGACGATGGGCGCGATAGCAGATTCTAGAGCTCGGTGCAAGTATGTGAAAGTTTCAATATCTAGCATGTGGACCTGAAAACACACTTTTTTTTATTTTTTTACAAAAGCATTGAAAAATTGTTATCAAAAAGCTTCACCTCAGTTTGTAGATAATTTAATTTACGAACTATAGACCAGATTTGACACCCTCATGAACTATGGTTGGTTTGGTATACACAAACACGATACACGAAGAATTCTAGGTAGACTAAAAAAAATATCTTCTTTTGAAGGGGGTTCTTAGCTAAGCTCTAGCTTGATGCGCAAGATCAGTCAACTACATAAAATTTAGGTTGTCTTTTTTAGTGACAAATTACAAACCTCATCAATGAACAATACACCAGGGACTAATTCAGCTATGCCTTGATCTATGTATTTGTTAACTACTTTGTTGATTTCTCTCCTCAATTTATCTGAAAACAAAAAATATTATATTTGGATTGTTTAATTACATACAGCACAAATCTAAGCCAAGCTTGTGATATGTAAACAAGTTAGATGATTTTATAATGAACCAGTAAATTGCATGCAACTTCATTGTATTATTGGTACCAGTGTGCTTTCTGCCAACCAAATCACGGGGAAGTTGGTATAACTTTGAGCTATTAGTTTATTTATTTATACAACTTGTTGTTTGAACAAGCAACCTGATGTTAAGTGGTAACCATCACCTATAACCAAGTAATGCATCGTAAGTCACGCTCGATAGGAACTTGCCCTACGATGCACTGGCCTGTATCCATCAACTTAAGGCATACAGGATGTCAAGTCTCATTTGCCTGTAATTTCACCAGCAACCACACTCTTAAAACTGAAACACGGCAACACTGCCTGGGAGCAGGAAAACGCATGCTATTTAATTAATAATAATATAATAATAATAATATTGGTGGACTTTCCACACAGCACTATCTAGCCCCAAACTAAGCTTATGCTTGTGATATGGGAACCAGATAGCTGATATACTACTTATATACTTTTTTTTTTTTGTAAATACATACATATAATATTATATAACACCCAGACAGAGAACAAACATCTGTGTTCATCACACAAACATTTGTTCACGGTGGGAATCGAACCCACGACCTACGGCGCAGAAGGCAGAGCTACCACCAACTGAGCTACGTAGGCTGTCAAACAGTAATTGTTGTAAAACAGTAATTGTTGTTGCATACCAGTGATTTCGGTTTTCTTTGGTTTCATCAGCTGTCCCATCATGGACATTATGTCGTTGCCACCCTGTGGCCGCGCGTTGGCGCAGTCCAAGTCGTGCAGAGTAACATCCTGCACTACTTCCTTTTTTTTGTGAACATCTCCTTTTGGTAGGGGGACATATTCTTCAGCCTGTTGTAAAAAAACACTTAGTTTTTTGTATTTATTTTATGGGTAGGATTGGCAATAACAGTTTATTTAAACTTCGTTCTATGTTTGTTAATTGGATTTTTGGTTCGATGCTAAGAGATTCAATTCTAGATTATAATGAAGAATAGAAATAATTATTTGTTTCAGCAGATAAACATGGTACAATACTTACAGAAACCCAAAAAAATTACTATAAATAAATTAAACACATAAATATGTTGGACATTTCCCACTGCATCAACAAGCCCCAAATTGTGTCATGGGGACCAAGATAACATATAAATTAGTCATTTTGCATTGCAAATTAGTATAGCTTTTAAATCTAAATACCTCAAGATCAAACTCTGTGGCAAAAGTATCACTTCTGCCTTGACGTTTAACTGCTCCTGAATTAGCTTCAATGTAGATAATGTCACCAACTTCTACTTTCTCTTTCTGCAATGATTCATAGATAGTGGGGTCTAATTTCAGCTGTTTAGTGCCTTTGGCGGTCTTGAGTCCAATGATGACATGAGATACTGTTTTGCCATATCCTGTAAAAGAAATTGGGACTTTATAATTAAGAAAAACCAGTAGCAGGCTTTCACATATTATGAGGTTTCCACCTGCAAACACTTTGGAAAAGTACCATAACACATATTATGTCTGAAATGTTTTGGTAAGATACCAATCAAAATCAAAATGTCTTTATTCAGTACAATCACAGGGATCACATTGAAATATGGAAATACAACAAAGTACAGTAAATATCCTCTCAGATTTTTCTGTATAAGGTACCTGCTGGTCTTGTGGGAAAATAATTCAAACAGTAATGTGAATGTACATGCTTGAACTAACCTCCTCCTGGATTCTCAGTCTCAACTGGGGTGAGCTCAGTTACTTCTCCTTCATAAACTTCTTTAGTTTCACGTATACGCAGACCAATAGCACGCCTAAAGTTCTCCATTAGCACTTCAGTTTTCTTTATCTCTGTGCTGTAGACTTCACTGCCAACCATAGGACAGAATGGCACCTAAAAAGCAGTTACATTATAGTTAGTATAGGCCATTTTATAAACCACAAGAGACAGCATCTGTGCTATGCCAGGCAAAGCAGAGATCAATTAATACTTGCCTAGGATTGGTAAGTAATCATCTACTTCTTTGTAAAAATAACCTATGTGTTTATAAAGAAATTGAAAACCTCATAATTATCAGATTTCTCTAAGAGATGCTTACTTTGTTACCAAGTTCTTGAGCAATAGCCAAGGCGATAGCGGTCTTCCCTGTTCCAGGTGGTCCAGCAAACAGAAGGGCTCTACCAGCCATCTTCTTACTTCTGATCATATCCACCACAAGGCCAGCAGCCTGAGAAATCAAAACATGTTACCAAAATAAGCTTTGGCAGGTGGATACATTCCCTAGTATACAATCTCTATAACCAGACTCTCATGAGGCTGGTGTACCAGCAAACTTACTAACATACTAACTCCCGGTTTCTGAAAGCACGATCAATGCTACTCGGCTGTCAAGTCACTCATTATCTCTATCTAATTTGAAGTAAAAGCTGAAACAGCAAGTAACTTGACAGCCGATTAGCTTTGATCGGGCTTTCAGAAACCGGGAGTAAGAGTCGTCTTTAGATTTCTTAGGCACCGTTCCACCCCTGCTTAGACCTCCCCTTCCCCCACCTTTCAATGCAGGTACCGGATATCTATAATTTATTTACGATACCAGCTCTGGGCTTTAAACCTAGTCCATAGCTTCATACATACAATGTGCAATCAATGGGCCTATCTATCTCAATACAATATTTACATAGGTCTATTCTTGTGTCCATGGCAACCAACTATTTATAACCTCAAAAATTAATCAATATCTGGAACAACTCCTATTGCCTATATGATAATTGAGTAGGATAACAATTAGGGCTAATAGATTCCAAAGAGGAATCGCCAAATTTACCTCTCGGGCAGATTCCTGGCCCACGAGACCAGCTGCCATTTGTATGGGAATACCGTTTTCATCAAGACCCAGTCCTTTGATGTGGGTGTGAGCAGAAATCCGTTGTGTTTTTGCAGTGCTTTTTACTTCTTCTATCTTCATTTTGATTCAATTTCAGATACAATATTGTTTATTTCCTAGATTTTTATTTAAGTTCCCCGCACAAGCCGCACAAGCAAAGAGCAAAGACTATACAAACAAATTACAATAACCAACCAAACAAAACAATAACTACCCAAGAGTATATAACGCTACATAACTAAGGAAAAGAGTATACAATAACTGCACCAAAGAGAATGGAATGTAACAAGGAATTCCGGGGCGCTTAAACCGCCGAAATTTTTCAACTTTTCATTCGGTCTTTCGACAAATGTTTTCACATTTTATTCAACCATCTAACTTTATGTTCCAACAAAAATATGAGCTAATTTCATAACTAATTGATATCTAAGAAGAAAGATATTTAAGAATCTTGAATTAGTACCTACTTCTGAAGGAGATCTGAAGGGATATCTACCGTGCCTGGGGATCAAAGTCGTGAAGCTGTTTCAGTTATTCAGTTTCAATTGATATCTAAATAATGTTTATGCATGCATTGTCAACAAATTATTATAAAATGCTGCTGACATTTTATTTAATACACTTTAGCAAACATTTATGTTATGGTTGTATAAATCTTCGTGCGCTGTGTTCTACAACGCATTGTTCTAAAACGCAGGGAGAGTGAGTACCTATTTATATATGTAGCCACGGAATAGAGAAAACCCGTAGCGTAGCGGCCAAATTCTTTCGGGGCGCCTATTTCCACCGACTTTTTCAACTTTCATTCGGTCTTTTTCACATTTTAAACTTTCTGATCCGTAAAACAAAATGTGAGCATAATTTCATAACTAAATGATATCTAAATAATGTTTATGCATGCATTGTCACGAAATTATTATAAAATGATGACATTTTATTTAATGCACTTTAGCAAACATTTATATTATGGAGGTATAAATCTTTACTGCATTAGCTTTGAGAGATACATAGAATTTAACATAGTTAGTATGTGGAAATGATGATGATGATCATCTAGAAAGTCGGTAGGAATAATATTATGATGAGATACAGAATACCAGATAGTTCCATTTCGACCAGCCTTCAGTTGATAGTAGCTCTATCTCTGTCACTACAGTGAACGCGTCACACTCGTACCTACTGATGCAATGACCGCCGCGCCGTTCTGCAACCATACCGTAAGGATATATGTGTTCGGTGAACCATACCTAGGTACCTACCTACGCAATTCTCCCTGCCCCGCGACCAGATTTTAGATAACTACCTACCTATCTAGATATTTATTGATTTTCTCTGTTCCGTGATATTTTCAGTAAGTAGGTACCTACCTAGTACATTTTCGCAATGAATGTTTGTACATGTATAATGCTACCTACTTAGGTAATTTCTGAAGCTTGTTACCTACTTATGTTTTCGATTTTGCTGAACTTTTTGATGGACGAAGAAATACCTAGGTAGGTACCTACCTATCTACATCAGGGGTAGATCATCATTTTAGTCTCGGACGCAGTGGCGGATTTACCACCAGGCTGAGCAGGCCTAGAAATCTTAGGACGGCAAACTAGGCTTAAGGCCCATTTAGACGATGCAAGTTTATTGCCTGTTGCATACAATAATATTATAGCAATAATTGGCTGGCATCATCTGTACAGCATGTCACTTTCTTGCTATAGTAGGCAATTATTGCATTCAAAACTGTCCCTGGTATAAACAGCAAGTACAATAATTTGATAATGCAATTTTTGTATTCAATTATTTAATTGGATGCTCAATTTTTTTATTTTTGTTTGGTATTTCCATATGTTCGAAACCATTAAACTCCGAATTCCTTTCTGATACATACAAAGATACGAATACTGGAGAAATATTATGCTTTATTCAACTAAAGAATTAACGTAAAACATTTGCAATGAAAATATATGATTTAAATATGACAAAGTCTCTTGTGAAACAACTAAACAGAAACTTCGTAGTTCTTACGAATGAAGGAGTTCATATCATTCACCCTCTGTCTGTGAATGAAACGTAATCTTGAAGGTAGGCTGGCGCTCTTCGTTCTCGTTCAGAGCGGCGTAAAACTTCAATATTTTCCACAGGTTGCACACTAGATGGATCCTCGTTTGGAGACGTGTCTTCCTCTGACTGTGGAGGCTGTTGTGTCTCGTGCTCATCCCCAGTCAGGTACTCGTCATCGTCTTCGGCAGTCAGGTACTCGTCATCGTCTTCGGCTCTCGGAAGTGGCGCTAATCGTCTGTTAGAGACAGTGGTCTCCCTGCCGTCGGGTAGTCTCACATAGGAGTAATCAGGGTTGCTCTGGAGCAGTTCGACTTCTTCAACGTTGGGTTCGTATTTGGAATTTTTGACGTTCCTCTTCATATAAACAGGGCCGGGTGTCATCAGCCAGGACGGCATGGATGCACCGTTGCATGATCGTCGGGGATGTTTAAACATTCTCTCATGAGGCGTCGTGTTTATCCCAGTTGAAAGGAGAGATCGAATAGCATGGAGAGCTGTAGGCAAGGTCTTTTCCCAATCGTCGCCGTCTAGATTGTTAGACCGCAGGTGTAGCTGGATGGTTTTCCACAGGGTTCCATTTAA
This sequence comes from Plemyria rubiginata, assembly GCA_963576535.1. Lineage (NCBI taxonomy): Eukaryota > Metazoa > Arthropoda > Insecta > Lepidoptera > Geometridae > Plemyria > Plemyria rubiginata. The sequence continues at coordinate 3,460,024 of OY754910.1, forward strand.
ACGTTCTACTAGACCGTTCCCTTGTGGGTTATAGGGTGACGTCCAGCTGCTGGCAATTCCCAGTCTCGTCAGAAAACTCTTCATCTCTTCTGATAAGAACGAAGATCCTCTATCTGAGTGAATGCACGCTGGGGTGCCAAACAGCAAAATTAATTCTTGGAAACACTTTATCACCGTCTCGGAAGTCATATCCTTGCAAGCAAAAGCAAACGGAAATCTGCTATATTCATCTATAATCGTTAAGATGTATTTATTATTAGTCTTGGATGGTAAGGGGCCTTTGAAGTCTACATTTAGCCTTTCAAAATGAGCGGTTGCTTTTATTAGTAATCCTTCGTTCTTAGCATACTTGGGCTTGATTTCAGCGCAGGTGGGGCATGCAGCGGTCATCCTCTTAACTTCTTCAACTGAGAATGGTAAATTCTTTGAACGTACCCAGTGAATCATACGAGCGATGCCGGGGTGACATAGTGATTTATGCAGTTGAATGAGTTTGCTGATGGAAGATTCCTTGACTACAGCACAAACTCTCGACAGTGCATCTGCGGCTAAATTTTCTTTCCCAGGTCTATATCTGATATCATATTTGAAACAAGAAAGCTCGAGTCTCCATCTTTCAATTTTTTCGTTTTTTATCTTGCTTGCATGCGATTGATCAAACATGAACGATACTGAGCGTTGGTCAGTGACGAGTATGAAATGTCTTCCAAGTTCCAAGTAAATAGTGCCTCCACTTGCGCAGGCCATCTACAATGGCACAGGCTTCCTTCTCTATCGAGGGTTGTCTGCGTTCAGATTCATTGAGCATCCGCGTAAAAAATGCTACTGGACGACCTTTCTGAGATAGTGTTGCAGCGATTGCATAGTCTGATGCGTCGGTCTCCACTGTGAATATCTCCTTATTATCGATACTTGCCAAAGCGGATTTCGTAATTTCAGTTTTCAGTTTAGAGAAGCACGCAATAGCTTCAGGCGAGAGGGGTAGTTTTGATTCTGCTAATGGCCTTACTTTAGCGGAGAAGTTGTGAATCCATTTTGAGTAATGAGCGAATAAACCGAGGGTTCTTTTTAACGAAGCTGGATCAGAAGGAACAGGAAGGTTGACGAGAGGCTCTAGTCGTGTTTTATCTGGTTTAATTGAGTTATTGTGTATTGAATAGCCTAGGAGGTTAATTGAGTCCGTTTCAAATATGCATTTATTCAAATTCAATGTTAGATTATACTTTTTCACGGCTTCCATGAAATTTTGTAGATTTTTATCATGCTCCGCTTTGTCTTTTCCGCAGACGGTCACGTCGTCTAAATACGCGTAAGTGCCTTTCAGTTTTTCCGTGTTAATAACATAGTGTAGGGTTCTTTGGAAAGCAGCTACACCGTTTGTAACACCAAATGGAATGCGTGTGAATTGGTATAAATTCCCACAGGCTTCGAAGGCGGGGTAGACTCTCTACCCAAATGCTGCTAGTGCAGCATTACGTGCATATCGGTTCTTGTAATTAAAATTTTCATTGTGTAGGTATCCGATAAATCTCAATAAACTTTATTAAATCAGCAGAACCGAATTCTAAAATATGAATGAATAAAAAATCTAAAACGTTCAACACGTGAATGAAAAATTCGCCAACGCAAATACGAGCAATACTTGAACGAACGCACCAAAAAATTGTACACGCACGTACAAGTCTGTGTTTAGACAAAGCAAGACTTGAAAGCAATAATCTCCTAAACATTATCGTATTGGTGTAAACAAAAGACAGCTGCAGTTATTTCTTGTCAAGATTTGCATTCAATAATTGCATTCAACTTTTTTACTAGTATCCGCGTGTAAACAGTTGCTTGCAATTCTCGAAAGTCATTATTGCGCTTCATTTATTGCATTCAATTATTGCTCTTGTACGTACAAGAAAATGGCATCATGTAAATGGGCCTTTATGCTGCCGATTGGAATGGAGGGAGGACTCGGGAGAGGAGGGAGGGAGCTCGCTCGACGAACAACTTCCTAGCAATCAAAAGCAAGCAGTTTGTTATTTGACAATATGAAATGTCAGTTTTGACAGTAAATACCGGATTTGTGAGAAATAAAAAAAGTCGGTAGATATAATACCCAAAGAGAATGTAAACTACGAGAAGAGGCGGGACTTAGTAAAGAGCCAATGAGAGCCAATGGGATCCTTTTACATGGCACTTCAATACCAACACAACGAATATGTACGTCAAACAACAACAGTTTTACCAACCTATCAGCCTATATAGTGTTGCGCGATGGCACTCGCTTTTATATCGATATCGATAAAATATGCGAGATCGAAATCGAGGTTTTTTTGTAATCCATTTATTGACTGAACCCACGTTTAAGTACAACCTAGGTCCCGAAGTCCTAGGTTGGACTTAAATATGGATCTGATATGAAATAAAAAGCTTTTTGCATAAGTACATATAATTTTTGTACCTAAACCTATTCATTTTATGAATTTGTTTTTTCATTTATTATAATGTTAAGTATGAGCAGGACGGACACGGTGAGCTTGACATGTTCTGTAACAAAGTATTTTTTATTAATTTCCAGTAGTTTTTTTAATAAGTATTGTACCTAGAGCATAAGTTTAAAAGACTAATTCACGTCATATTCTTGAAAAGGTTATAATAATTTTAACAGTACAAACTTATGACGACCTCTGTGGCGCAGCGGGCGAGAGCCTGCCTGCGACGCAAGAGGTTGCAGGTTCGATTACCGCCGTGGAACAAATTTGTGTACGATCTGCAGAAATTTGTTCCGATGGTCTGGGTGTTTTCTATGTATAATAAAAAATATCTATCTATGTAAGTATATAATGTATTAAATATATCAGTTATCTAGTACCCATAACACAAGCTTTGAATAGCTTACTTTGGGCTAGATAGTACTGTGTGGATTGTCCAGCAATATTTATTTATTTATTTATTAAGCTATTTGCAACTCCCAGTTACTGTCATCTTTAGCATCGAATTTTTGTTTCTGAATAAGTGGGTACCTAATATGAGGGCAAAATATAAAAATCAACTTACTTTCACAGTCTCGCAGTTCTTATTAGGTACCTATGTCATCAAAGCCGTAACTGTTACCAAAGTAGGTATGTGACCGAGGGCTCACTAATATCGGTAGTGGGTACTAATTTTTTCATCTTTAGCATGGATTTTTCACTGGTAGTATCTGCAATGTTTAATAATATTACCTGATAATCATGAATTTGTAAATGCATTTAGTAAGGAAAAATTTTAAATTTCAAAGAAACAAATACTTGATTACTATTCGCCACCGCGGAAAGCCCATTTTGTAAGACTGTGTATGTAGCCTCCTAGATGTGCATGTTATAATGGGATATTAGCATAGAAAGAACTGTCCGACACAGTTATCGATAATTACATTAGGTACATCACTATAACACGAATATTCACTATTAACCTTTAGTAAATCCATAAAATCTCTTTTCAATACGATGCGTGTTGTTTGTTCGTTGATTGTATTCACTAAAATATCTAATTCAATGTTTACCGAGCCTCATCCAAAGAAACTAGACTTCCTTTTTCTATAATTTTACGGCTCGCTTGATCTCCACAATTTCGCACGTTATGAATCGTTTTTTGGAGGTATCGCCGTAAAATATTACGTTCACTGAACAATAACGATCAATTTCACACTTATAGACGTAATTATTGATAAATCTGCTAGAAATTTACAAAAACAAACAAAATACGAGTGGAAGCTACAAGTAAACAAAGCAGACAGACGAAGAAGAGAGTGAGTTGTGAAAGAACGAGAGAACACTGATTGAATGGAACGATCATTCGTTCCATTCAATCAGTGTCAATCAAGCAATTCAAGCAACAATCATGTCAAATCAGTCAATCATCCATTATTTGACATGCTAATTCCATACAAAATTTTTGACGTTCCTTGTTGCGTCAGGGTGATAATACCTTCCAAATTCTTTGCTTTGATTTGATTGATGAAAATGAAATGCAATGTGATACTGATTTGATTTCGTAATTTTTATTTCTAAAGAGATTTATAGCTGAGATGTGTGAAATTTGATAATAAATATCGTGGGTAAAATGGTGTAAGGCCCACCGAAGTACATTTTGCTAGCTGCAGTTGTGTGAATCCAACTGAAATGGAGTTCACAGCTCAAAATGCAGAATATGCTGTATCTGTTTTTTATAATGGTGAGCCGGACGATCGAACCAAAGCACATACTTGGCTGACCACTGCCCAGAGAGTTCCTGAAGCATGGAACTTTCTGTGGGAACTGCTTCAACCTACCAAGGTAAAATGAAAAATTTACGTTCCTCGCTCCAATCAAATAGTACTCACTTACTTTTCTAGAGCGTTAGTTCTAGCATTAATACTAAATAGTATAAAACAAAGTCACTTTCTCTGTCCCTATATCCCTATGTATGCTTAAATCTTTATAACTACGCAACGGATTTTGATGCGTTTTTTAATAGATAGAGTGATTCAAGATGAAGGTTTATATGTATAGTACATGCATGATATAGTAGAAAAACAATGTGCACCCGTGCGAAGCAGGGGCGCGAGGGCGGGTCGCTAGTTAATGCTAAACCACATCAATGTACACATGAACTAAAACATTGTGTTTACTACTGTTAATTTTTGACTAAATAGAGAATTTTTTTTATTACACTATCCATATCATTTCAGGGAACTGAAGTTCAGTTTTATGGAGCCACAACATTACACACTAAAATCCTGCGCTGTTGGAATGAAGTTCCACCCGAAAACTATGATGATTTAAAGGAAAAACTCTTGCAATCAGTTTTCACATATGCAAAAGGTCCTAAAATTGTCACTAACCGACTCTGCATTGGTGTAAGTTGTTTGTAAATTCACTCAGTAACATTATTTAATTCCTCTGCAATGCTGTAATTTAAGTTGTAGGTGTTGTTCCTTTGGAACTGGTGTTAAAGGATCAATTTTTATAATACTTTGATACATTTTCAGTTGGCAGCTTTTATACTGCAGCAAGGCACTGTAGATCTAGCCACAATACTTAGGCCACTTTCAAACGTAGAAAGCACTATCCTGTTACTGGAAGTACTAACTGTCATACCGGAAGAAGTGAGTACCAAAAACTCAAGTATATTATCAAGGAGTTAGAAAGAAAAACATTTGTAACTGCTATAAAGACATTTGTTACTGCCAAGGATGCCATAGAGGTATTTCAATTATATTTACAGGGTAAATAACTGATGAAACATTTCAGAAACACTTTAGGATCAATGAAGTTATGTATTAACACATTGTAGCAAATAAATAAATTAACAAAAATTATAATATGCATTAGAAGTCATTAAGAATTCACTTTCTTTTGCAACTCTGAAATAAAAATCATAAATTAAAAAAATCAGATAATATACTTGAGGGTGATTCAGGTAGCCCAAGGGGTGCTGCATCTCTGGACCATGTTTGACAGTGTTTCATGGTACACCCTGTATTATTTTGAGACCCAAACCAAAAATAAAAACTGGTTTCTAAATTTTTTTTTTTATACAACTCGCTGATGGAACAAGCAGATGGCCCACCTGATGTTAAGTGGTAACCATCACCTATAAACAGAACATTGCCCCGTAGGTCACGCACAATAAAAACGTGCCCTACGATGCACTGCCCTGCGTTCATCAACTTGAGGCATACAGATGTTAAGCCTCATGTGCCTGTAATTACACCGGCGACCACACTCTTCAAACCGAAACACAGCGTTGCTGCTTGGTGGCAGAAAAAGGCGTGGTGGTAGTACTTCCCCGGACGAGCCCGGATTATTGGATGGAGTATATTTTACTTAAGGTTGAAATCAATCACACTGGGTTAAAAATCTAGCATACTCCATTTTACTGTGATTTGCACCCTTTGCAGGGGTAGGTAACAAAAATTTGAAATGTTGTAGTCAATCGCACCCTGAATTAAAAAACCCCCACACAAACTTTACCATCCCTTTGCTCATTTAATAAAGGTAGTTTTAAAAAACACAAAACGCCCTTCCTATTTATTAGCCTTGGAGTGCATCTATTCCAAGTTTGTAGATACAATTTTTCATACAAAAGTTTTCAACCCTTCTTACTGCCTTAGGGGTTAAATTTCCAGAAATCCCTTCTTAGTACACCTCTCCGCCCTAAGACCTTTGTACTCCTCATATTTCAAGTCTCTAGGACCAGTGGTTAAGGGTGTGCACTGACTATAATATCTCAGTCAGTACTTCAATTCTAATAGTACCTATTAGAGAAGAGATAGAGATGTAAATTTTAATTGGAACTTGACTGAATATTAATTAATTTTATATGAATTTGTATTGTATTTAAATTTTTATAATTTTTCTTATGTACCATACATGTTATGCCTATACCCAGCAGTGGGTGACACCAGGCTGAAATGATGATACATGTTATTGGTCTGTGTACTGTTCTATTTATTTAAATAATTAAATAAATTACTTATTATGTATTATTGTGATTTATTTACAGTACAACAGCATGACAATGGGTTCATCGCTTCGCTCCAAAAACCGCGCTATGTTACGACAAGCATGCCCCGCGGTTTTAGATGATATGCTCCGATATCTGCAAACAGTTTACGAGTGAGATATACATTTTTATTTAAAAAGATACCATTGAATTCATTAGACACGTTTTTCTTAACATTCATATATTTAAGAAAATCCATAGACAAAAAAAAATTATTCTATTTTATTTTTTCAGTGACTTTAGCAAAGAGCCGCCATCAGAACAGCATATACAGGCGTGGACGACGGCTGCTTCCTGTGCATCCAGTTGGCTGACCATCGACGGCGTGGAAGCGGACATCGGACCTCCCCTACCAAACAGAATGCCACTGTTCCGCGCACTGCTTACCGCTGTCCACGTGTTATATTCGTGAGTCTTTAATTTCTTACTTTTTGTCTACTAGCGACACGCCCGCGCGCCCCTGCTTCGCACAGGTGCATATATCATACATGTATTATACATATAAACCTTCCTCTTGAATCACTCTATCTATTAAAAAAAAACCGCATCAAAATCCGTTGCGTAGTTTTAAAGATTTAAGCATACATAGGGACATAGGGATATAGGGACAGAAAAAGCGACTTTGTTTTATACTATGTAGTGATAAGTAAATGTCCGTTGTACGGCTTGTTTGTCAGATGCAACGAGATGGTGTCAGACACGGCGCTGGACGCGTGCGAGGCGTGCCTAGGCGGCGCGCGCGCGTGCGGCGACGGCGGCCCGACGGCGCGGCACCCGGCCGCCGCGCTCGAGGTGCTGGCCTCGTTGGCCGCGCTCGCGCAGCCGATCCTGCGCCGCGACGCGGTGCCCAACTCGCCCAACGAAGTGAGACACAACTCACAGCTCAGTGCATGTTGCACCAGTCTTTTTATTTATTGTTCGACTAGTTGCGCCCCGCGGTTTCACCCGCGCAGATATAAATCGCGTTATTCCCATGAAAAGTAGCCTATGTGCTATTCCAGGCTAAAATCTATGTCTGCCAAGTTTCATCCAGATCCGTTCAGCAATGTAACATTAGAAAAGTCATGTTTTATTTTATGCAAATGCTAGTTCTGTCGGTTATTTCTAACATCATTATCAGCCTTGACAATCAACATAACGAGGTTGCTCACTTACTCACTGACGCTCAATTTTTTTTAATCAGCAAACCTAAGTGGAGTCTTTGAAAAGATTGGTATAATAAATCATCGTATTTTTACAGGAGCTGCTATCAGCGTTGATGACATGCTGCGTCGCTCTAGGCGTGACCCACTCGCGCTCCATCGTGGATGCGGTAGAAAGCAACGAAGACAGCGAGCACGCTGCGGGCGCCAGACTGCTGCTAGAACTACTATTGGAGTCTCAAGCGGCCCCAGGATACTATCCTATACATGAGACGCGCTCCAACCTGATCTTCGGTTTCTGGTACACGTTGCAGGTATGTATCTGTAGAAGTGGAGCAGAAATAATGGATTATATCCTCAATGGATGTTTGTCTGCGAGGGAAAATTGTTATTGATATAGGCCACCACTCTGAGAAGTAAACACCTCACATCAGTTATCAACTCAGCAACATGCAATAGACATTACAATAAGATTAGTATGATTTGATTGAGCAAAAGCTGTTATTACATTAAAATGTTAAATATTGTTCATGTAAATGGAACTATAAAGTTAAAATAACTCATAAACGTGGAAGCATATGGATCAATATGGTTATTTATCTAATTTTACTCACTCATTCTCGATCCATGTACTGCAAAATGGGTATGTGCCAAATGTAATGTTAGGACATACCTCTGACCCCCTTAAACCTCCTCAAAAAATCTGGAGCTATTACTTGGTAATATAGGATATCTGAGAGGATTTCTACCGTGCGAAGCTGTTTCAGTTTCTCACTCGATCAATGAAGAATATGCCTTTATTTTTGCAGGATGAGATCCTGAACGTAATGGAGCATAAGATCACCGTGAACGGCGTGTGGCGCGACGTGTTCTCTCGCCTGCTCGCCGTGCTGGTCTGCAAGTCGGAGGCGCCCGCCGACTCCGCCATGTCCAAGGACGATCTCGAGCTGCTGCGGTGCTACCGGCAGGATATTGCTGATACACTGGTGATTATTATACACATTTTTAAATTCGTTAAATCTTTTGAATGGAATGTCCGATTTAAATAATTCAAATGAATAAAATTTATTTGAGATAACATGATCTGATTGTAATTTGAAAAGCGATTTCATTCGATACAAAACAGTCTAAAACAATTTTTTTGGCAGATAGATACCGCTTTACTTTGATGAAAATAAGCTTTTTTTCCCAATTTAAATAAGCTGAGGAGAGATGCGCGTGGATCGTTTAGCGCCCCCTCAGACGCCAGTATACCGTTCGTGATGTGTTGCAGATGTACTGCTTCGCGATAGTGGGCGAGTGTTGCTGGTCGCGCGTGGAGGCTGCCTACGTGCAGGCGGCGAGCGACGCGCGGCGCGAGGCGGCGCTGCACGTGTTCTGCGCGCTCGCGGACGCCGCGCCGCACGCGCGCTCGCCGCCTGCGCTGCCCGCCATGCTGCGCCACGCCGTTGCGCACGCCGCGCACGCCGCGCACCCGCGCGCGCTGCACACGGCGCTCGACGCGCTCGGTGAGTGCCGTCCTGACGACTGCAGCTGCGGCCCGGTGCGGGGTTGTAACGTGCGCGACGCGGTTGCAGGCAGCTACGCGGCGTGGATGTGCTCCGTGTCGGAGGGCGGCGCCGGCGCGCCGGCGGCCGAGGCGCAGGAGCTGGCGCGCGCCAGCATCCAGGCGGCGGGCGGCGCGCTGGCCCGCGCGCCCGCCGCTGCCGCGCTGGCGCTGCGCAAGCTGTGCGCCGACTGCCCCGAGCCGGCAGCCGCGCTGGCCGCTGACATCGTGCTGGTGGCGCGGACCAGCGGCGGCCAGGAGGCGTGGACGCGCCGCCAGCTGCTGGGCGCGGCGGGCGCGGCGCTGGCCGGCTCGCCGCTGCGCCGCGCCGCTCCCTTGCTGCGCGACCTCGCCGACACGCTGCGCGCAGATCTAGCGCATCAGGTAAAACTAATACTAAATTAACTTACTCGTTATTAGGTCTCTTGTCACTTTATAACTCGAGGTTCGTTTTTTTGTACGTGTATTTTCCGAGTTACATTATACATTTAAAAATGTGCCATATAAAAAAAGTATTATGTAGGTATTATTTTATTACTTCCCATATTTTAATTTGCTTAGTTTGGGGTCAGAGAGCGAGGTTCAGAAAGTCCACCAATATTTATACTTATATATTTATGTATATAATGATCGTTCCCGCTTTGAGTTATATACGTACTACTTGTATTCTTGTTATTCTGAATAAACAAAGACTAGTGAGATTCCAGGCGGTGGAGCCGGCGGCGGGCGGCGGCGGCGCAGCGGAGTGCGCGGCGTCGCTGCTGGCGGCGCTGGCCGCGCGGCCCGACCTCGCCGCGCTGCTGTTCCAGGAGCTGGCCGGCACGCTGCCGCCTTATGCGCTCAACCCCACGCTAGTCGAGGTATTACATACCTGCCTATTATGTATACACGAATTTTAAGAGTAGTAAAGCGCTTTGCGAAGAGCTCGTCCGGGGAAGTACTACCACCACGCCTTTTTCCGCCGCCAAGTAGCAACGCTGTGTCGCTGTGGTCGCTGGTGTAATTAACAGGCACATGAGGCTTAACATCCCCATACCCCAATCAATCATCACGTTTGTTTATTTTGCTTTTATTTTACTGGCATCTGAAAATATGATATTTATTCGTTGTTTTTTACAACCACAATTATCTCGTTTCAAAGTGAGAAGAGTGAGAAATACAACATTGTACCTAAAAGACTCAAAAATCTACAAAAACCTCGTCAAACAACTTTTAACCGATGTGATGCTTTATTCATAACATTTATAAGATGCATAACAAAGTGGCTACAATCAGATTTTTTTTTTTTTTTTTTTAATCTCCTCTGTATCTTGCAATCTGCCCATGCGGGCATTGAGCTAGAGTTTGGTCTATTTTTCTTTTTGCGGACATGTATGGAAAACGCCCAATAGCGCTTCCATTTTTATTTCTTTATTCCTTTATTAGGTCTTGAGGGGCTCTCCTGTTTAATCTTTTAAATGAAGTGGTATTTTTCATCAAGTGTTTAGCCAATACGTTTGGATGATTCTCTAGACGTTTTGCATATGATGCTATTCTGTTCGCTATCTCTTGTTTGACAGGTGCAACTTCAAGGTCATGGTGGAGTTGACTATTTGTGAGGTACCACGGAGCATTTACTATCATACGTAGTATTTTGGATTGGAAGCGCTGAATAATTTCCAGATTCGTGTTAGCCGCTGTTCCCCATAGTTCAGCTCCATAAGACCAAACTGGTTTGAGTATGCATTTGTACAGGAGGAGTTTGTTGTTTAGAGACAGATTTGATTTTCTGGCCAAATGCCAATAGAGTTTCCTCAGTTGCAATCCAAGTGCCTTTCTTTTGGTAAATATGTGCTTTTTCCATGTGAGACGCCGATCTAGATAAATCCCCTGGTAGCGCACTTCTTCGCATTGAGGTATTGGTATCTCATTCAGCTTAACAGCGGGGCATGTTCCATGTCTCAGGGTAAAGGTGACATGCACGGACTTGCTTTCGTTTGCCTTAATGCGCCAGTCTTTCAGCCACGTTGAGATGTTGGTGAGACTTTTTTGCAGCGTGGATGAAGCAATAGCTGGGTTTTCATGTGTTGCAAGCAGGGCTGTGTCGTCAGCGAATGTACCAACAACGACACTTTCAGTTAATGGCAGATCTGATGTGAAAAGAATGTAGAGAGCAGGCCCCATGACACTTCCCTGGGGGACACCGGCTTTTATTTGGTGTAATTTAGTGTGATCCTCTCCGTGCTTCACATAGAAATGTCTTTGGCTAAGGTAAGATTTTATAAACAGGAAGTGGTTTAAAGGTAAGGTTTTGCGAATTTTAAACAACAAACCCTCGTGCCAGACACGATCAAATGCCTGTGAAATGTCCAAGAAGGCAGCAGAGCAGTACTTTTTATGTTCAAAGGCTTCGTTGATAGAGGCAACTAGGCGGTGGACCTGCTCAATGGTTCCATGTGCTGCGCGGAAGCCAAACTGATGATTAGGTATGAGGTGAGTTTTGACAATTTCAGGCATTAATCTTCCCAGAAACAGGACTTCCAATAGTTTGGAGGCAACCGGGAGGAGACTTATGGGGCGATAGGAGGAAACGTTGGCGGGATCCTTTCCTGGTTTGAGTATTAATATAATCTCTGCTACTTTCCACTGGGCTGGGACGAATTCTCGACACAGTATAGCATTGAATACTTGTGTGAGGAAAGTTATGCCAGTATCCGGGAGTTCCTTCATGATTTTTGCAGTGATTAAATCGTACCCAGGAGCTTTATTAAGGTCTAATTTCTTGATCGCAGAGTGCACCTCACGCTTGGAAAATTTCTCAATAGGGGGTGTTAGTTGGTAAGTTGATGTTAAGCACTCGAAAATTTCCTCTAATTTAGACGAACCTGAGTCTGGGTTCGGGGTGAATACTTTTTCCAGGTGCTCTGCGAATAGTTTCGCTTTATCAGCGTCGCTCTTAGCCCAGCTTCCATCACTTCTACGCAGAGGGGATTGGAATGCAACAGGTTTTTTTAAACTTTTTGTGATTTTCCATAAGGAATAATCCGTGGCAGACGTAGCATCTAGACTTGATAGTTGGTTCTCAACCTGTTTGTTTGAAATGTCTTCGAGCAATTTTTTCAGATTCTTTGTCAACTTGTTCAGAGCTTTTTTGTCTTTGTGGTGCCTGGTATTTTGCCACTGTTTCCTTGCATTTCTTTTGTCTCGTATCATGTCACTCACTATTTGGGGATATGTGGGAATGAAGTTTCTGTTACCGCTATTTTTAGGAGTAGCTTGCCAAGCTGCTGCCTGGATGCAGCTATTAAAACTTTCGATGGCCACAGTTATGTCGGTGTCAGATTTAAGCGGTATTTTTGTGGTCAGCGTTTCTTCTGTGAGTTCCCGAAAAAAGTCCCAGTTCGTTTTTTTGCTATGTAGTTTGCATGGTTTCGCAACTATTACAGTGTCGTTAATCAATTCAGCCATAACTGCGGTATGATCTGATGATAAGTCATAACTGGAGTGACAGCGCAGGGACGAGCTGGGCAGCCCTTTAGTGATGAAGAAGTCCACTAAATCAGGTTTTTTACTTGCAGCAGTTGGCCAGTATGTTGGTTCTCTGGTAGAGGAGACTTTCAAGTTTAGTTTATTCACTGTAATGAGTAGTTCTCTGCCCTTTGTTGTTGTAAGTCTTGATCCCCAGTTGGTGTGCTTAGTGTTGTAGTCTCCACCAGCTATAAATCTATGACCTAGTGTTTCAAAAAAGGCTGTGTACGATTCGTTTTTGAGGTTGTGTCTAGGAGGCATGTATAATGCGGACACGGTTAGTGGACCGTTTATACTTTCTATTGCTATATTTGTTGCTTGGATTTCATTTGTACAGTATGCATTTAAGGCATAGTGTTTTATGTTCTCCTTGATAAGTAGTGCCGAGCCTGCATGGGCTGTGCCGTCGGGGTGATTTGTGTAGTGAAGCCTGTACTTGGATATCTCGAAATGGGCTGTTGTGGTAAAATGTGTCTCTGATATCAGCATAATGTCAATGTTGTGGGAGTAAAGGAAGTTTTTTACTTCGAGTATATGGTTTGACAGCCCATTGGCGTTCCACATTGCTAGCATTAGCGGTCTGCATGGGTGTAGTCTCGGAGGGGCAAGGTGGGCTGCTTGCCTCCCGCCTGGATAAAATCCTGGCTGTACCCTCTGGTTGCTTGTGACCGTAGCTCGGACATGAAGTTCATTAAAAGGTTTGTCATAGTCGTCATCTGTAGCATCATTTGTCTGAACATATCCATGAGTTCTTTGTGGTCGTTCTTTTCATGTGCAGCCTGATTTAGTTGCTTTTCGCATGGTGTGTTTTGTTTCTGTACAGTGGTCTTTTCGCTTGTTTGTTGGGGTACTACGAAAACGGGCGCTATTTTTGGCTGTGAAATTGTTGGTGATTTCACTGGTGGTGTTTTTGGCTTTGGTTCGGCTGGTTTGCTACGGGCAGCATCGGCATAGTTTGTGCTTTGTCTGGGTATTTTCTGTGGTTGTAGTGGAGAGGCTCGAGTTTCTATATTATAGTTGTTTTGTGTTGTCTTTGTGCGTAGTGGAGGGTATTTTTGCTTTTGAAGCTCTTTGTAAACTGTGCAGCCCTTGTAATTTGCTGGATGGTTTCCGTCACATAGGACACATTTGACGTCTTCAGACCTTTCCTTGCGAGTGCACTCAGAAGATGCATGATTTCCTGCACATTTGATGCATCTTGGATTGCGTCGGCAGTATGTTTTGGTGTGACCATAATCCATGCAGTTGGAGCACTGTGGGATTGTGCGTTTCGGTCTGGGCGGTTCGAATTTGATGCGACAGTAGAGTAGGGAATTAATTTTATATATTTCTTTATTATTTTGGTTTGGTTTAAGATCTACTGCGAACATGTGTAGCGGGTTTTTAGACGAGGCTTGTTTCATGTTCCATACATTATTAGCAACATGACCAAGATTTGCAAGAGCTTCCTTAATATCATCAGTGTCTGTTGACGGATGCATGTGTTTCAGAATGACTCTAAAGTTTCTTTCTTGTTTGGGCTTGTAGGTGTAATATTTTATGCCTTTGGCATCCACTTCTTTGACAATTTTTCTGTAAGCTTCACTTGATGTAGATTGGATTTTTACTTGGTTGTTGCGTAATATTTTCATTTCAAATAGACCTTCTGCGGCTTCACCGAGAAGTTTAGTTAATGGCTGTATGTTTGTGACATCATCGATGAATATGGGAGGGGGCTTTGGTTCCCTTTCGGTTGGCAGGGTCTTAGAAGTTTTATCCTCTTCTTCATCTAACATCGCGAAGCTATTGCTAGTTTCTACTACTGGGGCGGCAATGCTTTGCTCCTGGTTGTTCAGGCCTCTGTGGATGTTGATTACTTGCTCTCTTCTTTGCATTCTTTTTGCTTGATTTACTGAGTCTTTAGCCTCCGGTGAACGAATTCTCTTTTGGTTAGACACTCTCTGCCATGGGGCACTTTGATTCTCATTATCGGGTTTAGGTTGGTTTTCGGTGGTTTTTTTATTTGGTTCGGCGGCATCGCTTAGGGATGCTGAACGCTGGCGGTTGAATAGGCCTGGGTGGAATAATTGTTGCGTTAAGGTTTTCTTAGATTTTTCCGATGATGTATCCTTGGGTAGCACTACTTTGCCCCCCCCAGAATATGTGGGGCAGCCCGAGCTATGCTCAGGGAGGGATTCTCCGGCGACGCCGGTACCCTCCTGGGGTAGATTATTTTTGAGTCTTGCTTCCATGGTTCGGTGTTATTATTTCATTCGGGGTTGTCTTCCCCTAGTCGGATGGTTCGGTTTAAGCGCCGAAGATTCGCTTTCGCTCTTCATACTTAGCTACTGTGGTCACGAGGTAGTTGTTTTTTGTGCGGGGCTCGTTTTAGACCACAGCATTGCCCAGAGGGGACGACCCACATGGATGACAAAATGTGGGCCCATCACTACGCCGCGGCGGCAGCATAGTGATGGCGTGGACGTGTATGAAGAGCATATTCAGTGCGTGCCTGATAGCCTAGCTCCGCACACCTAGGCGTGCACTACGGTAAGCTTAGCATTTTTTAAGTGCGTGTTCCCCGACAAAGAACACGCCCCACTAAGACGTAACACTGACACCCCCCACAATCAGATGATTGGTCCTATCAAACTATTATCCAAGTCAGTGAAGATGACCGATGAATCCACCCAAAATAGTTTTGTTTAACTATGGAGGATCATAGTGTGATTTAGGAATAAATACAAGTTAAATTGAATAAAATTACCTCTTGAATAAAATTACCCCGTCATTTTGTAGAACTTTTTTACAAGCCAATATTTAACTTGTAATGTATGTATACATACGAATACCTATATAAATTGTTTAGGTGGAATTTTGCAACTCAATTTTGAAGCAGTTATCTTCAACCGATTGAGCTGAAATTTCGTATACACGTTTAGTTTTAATCGCGATGCATGGTTAACTTCTACTCAAAAGTAAGAATTAATTTATATTTCAGGCCATGTTCTGCATAGTTAAACAAACCGTATCGTCGTTGTCGTGCGACGTGTCCCCGTACATGGATCAGATCGCGGAGCTGACGGTCACCGGCTTCGACCAGCGCCCCTGCGCCTCGGGACTCGACGTCGTCAAACTAGTATGTTCCATTATTAGAAATGAAGTACCTTTATTTCTTTATTCTATGCCATAAAATAGATAGATAGAATTAGTAGATTGTTTACCAAGGGAGCAAACAACTATTTTGATGGCGGGAGTGTTTTTTGAATCCAAAGCGGAGCGAAGGATTCTAGAGTAGAATCCTAAGCGTATCGAGGGATTCAAAGTACTCGTGATTAAAATAGTGTTGTAAAAAAAATAGTGTAGCGTTGGACTCATAAAATTTGAAAGGGGCTTGTGTGCGTGGAGAAAAAAAAATACCTAAATCAGTGTCGAGAATCCTCGCTTTAAATAGTTGTTGTTGTAGCTAATAATGGTAGACAGCGGATGGGCGGGAATGCGCGAGTTGGTGCGATCCTGCCTGTCAAGCACCGCGCGGGCGCTGACCCCGCACGCCGCCGCCAAGCCCGACCTCGCCGAGGGAATGTTCGTGCTGCTTCTCGCGCTCACCAAGAAGAAGCCGCAGTCCCTCGACTGGATAGACGATCTGCTGCCGGAGCTGGTTGAACTAGGTATGGATGGATGAAAAATACTTTTTTTTTGATTCAGATTTATTTAATGCCAACATGTACCATCAACAAAAGATCTGCCTTTCCAGTTTGAAAATATTTTCGGGGTTCTCGTATGATCCTTGTTGTTATTGTCGCAGGTTGCACGTGCATCCGCGTGTGGGAGGTGGGCGCGGCGCGCATGGCGTGCTCGTGGCTGGCGGCGCTGGCGGCGCGCGCGCCCGCCGCGCTGCAGCCCGCTGCGCCCGCGCTGGTCGTCTCCGCGCTGCGGTGCATTGGTCAGTACACTGTGTGCAGGTGATACGTATAGGTCGGTCTCTCTAATTATAATTCGTGGTGGGGGAATGTGATCTGCACGGACGTCCCGCAATGGCGTGTATTGTGCATTGTCCCCCTGCTAAACTCACTCCAGCCAGCTCTCTCTTAAAATAGCGCAGAAGGACCTTGGGTTGGTGGTAGCAGTGTCTAAGCATCCCTGGTAACGATTCGGATGGAGATGAGAAAGACCCGATCAGCTTCTGCAGTCCAGTTTTGGATCTGACTTCGTTAGTTGCGGAGCAGTGCCACATGCTCCACCGTTTCTTTTGCCTGAAGACATCCACGACATAGGTAGCTGTCTGTCGCTCCGATCTTAAAAATATGGTAGTTGAGGTCGCAGTAACAGGATGGTCGGTGTGTGTGAGACGCGAGGTGATGTTGTGCATGTGTGCAGGCGGCGCGACTCCCCGCAACCAGATCGAGCCGCTAGCTGAGCTGCTGCTGGCGCTGAACCGCGCGGAGTGGGCGCGCGGCGGCGAGCTGGCGGGCTGGCTGCGCGCCGCGCTCGCGCCGCCCGCCTTCCCCACGCCGCACGCCTCGCCGCAGCACAAGCACACCTTCGTAGCCGCAGTCATCAAGTATGTATCAGAGTAGTACACATCTTCGTGAAGGGCTCGTCCGGGGTAGCACTACCACCACGCCTTTCTCTGCGCCAAGCAGCAACGCTGTGTTTCAGTTTGTAGTGTGATCGAATGATGAATTTATAAATAAATAAATAAAATAAATTTTGCTGGACAATCCACACATCACTATCTAGCCCCAAAGTAAGCTTCTAAAGCATGTGTTATGGGTAGTAGATAACTGATATATTTAATATATTATATAATTACATAGATAGATATTTTTTATTATACATAGAAAACACCCAGACCAATGAACTCTGCAGATCGTACACAAATTTGTTCCGAGGCGGGAATCGAACCCGCAACCTCTTGCGTCGCAGCCAGACCCTCGCCCGCTACGCCACTGAGGTCGTCGTAATGTATTAAATATATCAGTCATCTAGTACCCATAACACAAGCTTTGAGTAGCTTTGGCTAGGCATTCGAATTAACTGTTGAATTATTTTATGAAATCGAATAACTAAAAGCATTATCTAAGAGGTTGAGTGGTAGTAACCGCGACTTCCAATTGTGAGGTCGTCGTCGTCGGGTTCGAATACGGTCGTCCAACCAATCTCGCAAACATGTGTGTTCTTATAATAAGAAGCGAGTAAGAAAGAGACACAGAAAATCTGATAAATGTATTGTTTTTCAGAGAGAAGAGTAGTAAACGCAGACTGCTCGACACGGTCCAAGAGTTCTCTCTCGTCTGCCGAGGGCTGGTCGGCACGGAGTACGCGCGGCAAAGCATCGCCACCAAACAACTTGTGGCCTAACTTTCATAGCATGGGATTTGTGCAATAAAATCGAGGTGCTAAACACCTAACGTTTTATCAGAGGTTCGAGCCAAGTAACTGTCAATCCTCACAAAAAGGTGTATTGTATATGGGTAAACTTGCACTAGGCAAACAGTTTAAAACTGACTGAGCACAATTTCTTGATCGCTGGAAGGTAAACACTGCAAAATGCTTACCTAGTGTGGCATTTGCCTGTTTGTGTCGTCACAGCTCTAAAACAGATTAATCGATTTGAATGCGCTGTTTTTTTAATACACGATATTCAATGGTTTTCAAATGAACAATTTCACTATGAATTTTATTACAGACTATGAATTGTCTGAAAAGTCACATTTAAGAATCGAGTTATACATTTAAGTTTCAAAACCAGATTTCGAATATAGTGCATACACTTTATGTAATCGTTAGCTTGAATTGACATTTATTTTGTACCTTAATGTGTTGTTAATTTTGACTAAACATGATTTTAATACACTAAATGCGTCATGGACGATAAAAATGTGATGCAAATGTGATGATCTTTTGACAAATATTTTTTTTATTTTGTGTGTACAATGATAGTACATTGTGTTAGATGTTTTGTGTGAACCTATCCTAGGATAAATCAATGATCATCTGTTTTTGTGGTGTGTTATTAAGTAGGTATTATCATTAAATCTTATTTCTCTATGTACAACTAGAAATCAGTATGTGTATGTATGTACATCTCACTAATTATATAAATGTGAATATATATAGCCCGATGTTTGTGGTTCAATCACGTCGTACGGCCTAGTTGTTGAAATGAACCTGGGTGATGCTCCAGACAGAAGCTAGTAACTAATACTGTCTAGTAATTCATAATAATCGACCTCGAAATGACGACCTCAGTGGCGCAGCGGGCGAGAGTCCGCCTGCGACGCAGAGGTTGCGGGTTCGATTCCCGCCTCGGAACAAATTTGTGCACGATCTGCAGAAATTTGTTCATTGGTCTGGGTGTTTTCTATGTATAATAAAAATATCTATTTATGTAATTATATAATGTATTAAATATATCAGTTATCTAGTACCCATAACACAAGCTTTGGTAGCTTACTTTGGGGCTAGATAGTGCTATGTGGATTGTCCAGCATTATTTATTTATTTATTAATAATAATAAGCCATTCTTTTGTTCGATTACATTATTTACACATGTTAATAAGTTTAGTTTGTATTTTCTGTGTGCCCTTTGTCCTAAGAGCCCGGTGACAGCAGCTCGCAATTTCAAAATGTGATTGGCTATTATTTCATTTCAGGGAAATTATTTGAATAAATAACTATCCAGTGACACACATAAATACTATTCTAATACAATAATATAAGGGAAATGTGCTTGAATCAGAAATTCAAGCATACATTTTGGTATTAGGTTTATAATAATAATAATAATGCTGGACAATCCACACAGCACCATCTAGCCCCAAAGTAAGCTAAAGCTTGTGTTATGGGTACTAGATGACTGATATATTTAATACATTACGACGACCTCAGTGGCGCAGCGGGCGAGGGTCTGGCTGCGACGCAAGAGGTTGCGGGTTCAATTCCCGCTTCGGAACAAATTTGTGTACAAATTTTGAAATTGCGAGCTGCTGTCACCGGGCTCCCAAGGGCATTGCACTAGCAATTCATAATGAGTGTTAATTACACGGTTTCTGAAAGCCCGATCAATACTAATCGGCTGTCAAGTCATTGCTTGCTCTATCTAATTTGAAGTAAAAGCTGAAACAGCAAGTGACTTGACAGCCGATTAGCTTTCATCGGGGTTTCAGAAACTGGGGGTGGCTGCGACGTGGTGCCACCGAACTTAAGCGGAGGAAAGATGTGGAAATAACGAAATCCGTTTGGTTTATTCAAACACATCTCCTATCTGCTTTGGTGGAAACCAGGCCCGAATGGTGTATAACCGGATGACATAAACTTGGGATAAAACACCCGGAAACGAACAAAGGAACGAATAGAACTGCATATTATGTGGGTACGGAGAAAATGCGACCCCGAAACGATCGTGTGGCTGTTACTGGTGTGAATTGTTGTTCGAAAATCATGTTCCTTTTATTTTACTAACTCATAATTTAAATAATAAATTTATTGTTTTAACTTTAGAGAGCAACTCATTAAAGAAATTACATTTTAAATCAATTGCATATTCATCTCATTTGTAAATACGCGATGCGCATGCTCAAACTAGGTAAAGTTGTACATAAAAATATATAGTATATTTTTGAAACATGTTAAAATTAGTTGTTGTCTTTGATATTATGATCTCATTATTATCAAGTTAAAAGTAAACCGTGATCTAGACTTTCAATATCAATAACTTGAGATTACTGTTATCCATTTTCAGATACAAAATTGTAGTAAATTATACTGTAAAATAATAATTTCATAGCAGTGAAATAATATTAAAAATGCATTTAGTGACCGAAAAATTCTTTTATTTTATACTCGTGACAATATCCAATAAGAAACTAAAGATAATCAATGACTTCACAAACGGTTTTGTTGGTTTTTCGAGTCTAGAATATTAATACAATATTACTCCTACTTTATGTTAGGTAACTATTACATATATTTTTTTATATTATGTATTATTTAGGTAACTATACTAATACGCTGAAGCGGAGCCTGTGGTTGCGGTATCAAAACTACCAATCTGAAACTAAATATTTGGAATACTAGCGATCTAAAAAACGGTAGAAGTTTTTTTTGGTGAACGTACAATACCCGAATATTTTCGCGCTGCTAGAGACGCACCTAGCCTAGAGCATTTCAAATGATTAACAACAATCTTAAGTTTGTAGACTGTACTTCTAGGCTTGGTCGCGTGCATCTGGCACCTAGATTCACCTAGTAGCTGTAAGACGTTTGAGATGGGATGGTTCTGCGTTTTACTGGGACGACTCGTAGACATTTGTTAAAATTTTATAATAAGCCACTAGGTACCTATTCAGTCATTTTCCGTGTTATTCCATTCTTCGTGACTTTTGCCAAGTGCTGAGCTGTACAATGTTTTCAAATAGTAGAAATTTAATTGTTTGAAGATTCTCATCATTTCATACATACATGATTCCTGATGATTGATGATGATGATTTAGTTTCAGACTGGTAGTTTGGTTTTAAGTATAGCGGGTAACACAATTTTTTTTACAAATTTGAAACTCAAGTTCTCAGAGGATCGGTATGGTGCAAAATCATATAGGTAGAAATTCTGCTTTCCAGCACCTATTGCTACAGTATTTGACTGTTGGATTGTATTGCTGTACTACTTTAAAGTTGATAGTATAATTCTAGGTCTTAAACGCGTACATAATACAATCTAATATAAATTGTTAAATAGTAGATTGTTTACCTAGCAAGCAAACAACTATTTTTAAATAGTTGAGCTCGCCTTTATTAGGCAAGCTCTAAACTAGAATCCCAAGCTTAGCGAGGGATTCAAAATACGTCTTTCGAGCTTAAAATTGTGATGTTTTACAGGTGGACACTACCTTATATCACCTAGGCCCTGGAACAAAGTAAAATCCGAGGTTGAGTAAACAAGAACAAACAAAGGCGAATCATATAAAGTAAACCGCGCGCGATCAATAGAAAATGAAAATAGTTCGTAACCATATATTTTTGTTAAACTAGGCTCTGCGAATAGATTTTATAAAAAACATTACTTGTTAGCACGCGCGTCGCTTATCGCGTCTAAATGCAAAACCCGCGGCCCAAAAACAGAATTCCATTTACTAAATATGAAAAACTAAAAACAAGTAATCAAAAGTCGGAATAGACACTCCGTTCAATATGATAACGATATCACGAACAACCATCAAATTACCTCTCGCTTTCACATTTCAACTTGCGAGCGAGAGTTGCATTAGCAGTAGTTTTCCCCAAAAAAAACTACATCGCGAATGAATTAATAAATTAACGGTATTCCATACTGTTACAACAATGATTTAAATACGTTACACAGTACATGACTAACGTATGGTAGTCACCATTATAACTTAGTTCCTTTGATTGAACCTGAAGAGCTATTATTTATTTTGTGCCTGACTGAAGCATTTTGGTAAAACTTGAAGCCAATAAACCCCATGTGTGACGCCCGCATAAAGGCTACCGCAAACCAAGTACCTACCCCATCATTATAATAATTTATTTAGCGTGGTTTTAATTATTTAGGTGTTTTAGCAGTTCAACAACTGCTAAAAGTTCCAGTCCAGTGATTTATAACGCCTCGACGCGAGTTGACCGGTCGCGTCGTGGCCGTATTTTAGTTATAAATCGCAGTTACCGCATCACAAAGTTATCGCTTTTCACTTTCACTTTACTAAGTAGAGCGTCCGCGGCATATATGCATTATGGCTAGCTATGGTTAGTAAGCCAGCCCGTACTCGTATATCAAATTATTTTATTCATTAGAGCTCTCCGAACGCATCAAATACAAAGTCGAATGACCTTCGAATGCTTTCCACACGAAATTCTAACCTTTATTCCTTCGAATACCTAGCTCTTGATTTCCAGATATCACGCAAAAAAACCACCTCGGGATAGTTCCCGACTAGTGTCCGCTCACCGAGTTGCTTTTTAGATAACACACCATCAGTTAATTAAACTATCATGATTACTAATTTGTATACAAACACCAATCATAAAAACTACATACTAAAATATTAAATACACACATGATTTAGATATCACATACATATTCGAATTAGTCCTTAACTAAATAAAAAACCTCTATATATATAAATAAAAACAGTAATATGAAATAGTGAAAACAACATGATCTACGACATAACTATTAATATTTTTGTATTTATCGTTTATCCCAACTAAAATAACTAACAACTATATTATATGACAATGACAACTATATTATATTATAACAACTATATATAATATAGCGGGTACCAGCTATATATAATATATTTCGCATTTATCCCAACTAATATTATAAATGCGAAAGTAACTCTGTCTGTCTGTCTGTCTGTTACGCTTTCCCGCTTAAACCTCTCAACCGATTTTGATGAAATTTGGCACAGACAATCTTTAGACCCTGAGAAAGAACATAGGCTACCTTTTATTGCGAAAAAAAGAGATGAAGAGATTAAAAGTACGCAGACGAAGTCGCGGGTACCAGCTAGTTAATCATAAATACCAATACACATTTATAGGTTCTTATGCTAGATGGGTATATAGTTACTCGATTTACAGTTAATATTATTATCGCATATCCGAACACACAAGCTAGCAAAACTGAACCATACTAGAAGCAAAATACAGACTTTTACTATGAAATCACAAACAAATCAAGATTTCGTCCCACTTGTTCTTCAACCAATACGACACGGCCTTTGAGGGTCTTATGCAATATTGGTTATTGATCGAACAAAAGGAGACTGAAAAGCTAAAACAGTTTAAAGTTGCATGATAGACAAACGACTGCTTATTTCTATGCCGTAATTTCTTCAGATTCTATTGATATTTACTTTAAATGAGAATGTAAAAAGTTCATTCAAATAATGCCAGTTGCGTGACGACAGTAATAGTACATTGTTCACCGAGAGGAGAAAGTGACCGATTACCGTCGAGGGTGTCGTTTGAAACCCGAGCCGTAGGCGAGGGCTTTAAAACACGCGAGATCGGGAATACATAGTGCTTTATACTACACCTACGAGGAAAATAAAAAACTAAAACTGAATCCTCAAACAACACACAAATTGAAAATGGCGCCAATGGCGTCTGCAATTTTCACATGTTCTTTTTTCCAATTGTTTATCCTGCCGCCGCATTGGAGATAAAAACTCACTGTAAAAACTTTTTGGCTTTTGATATTTAGGTTACCGGCGCATAGTCTTACCCAAAATTAAAAAAGAAAAACCACGTAAGAAATGGATTTTCATACACTTTTCTCTCCCGCTCAGATGCGTTTTCTCCCCGCATATTTGTTCGATATGCAATGACGTACTTTCTACCGTAAATTTGATAAAGTATCAAGGTACTTTCCAAGCAGGTGTAGTATAAAGACCATTTTTGTCCTCCACAAAGGGTTCCCATAGATTAGAAAGTTCATCATACCGAACGCAGGTTCGACGTATCGCAGCATGGAAGAGCGACGATACGTCTAACCACGCCAATGCCAAAATCTAATTATGGTCGATAGAATGAGATCAGTCGACATAAATCGACAATAACTACAACATCAAAGCTACTTCAATCGACACGCTTACATAGCTTATAGAGCAAGCGGTGAAGTTGATCTATTTTAACTTATGTGTACATATTTAACTAAACTGTAAGACTTTGTACTGACAAAGCGTTGGACGCCGCGACAGATTTTTTTTGCTAATGTATTTTGGATTTCATCTAATTGAAGTAGAAAACAATTTAGAATCAACGAATATCCGACCTCGGCGTACTTTATTATATTAGTTACTATTTTAGTTGGATAACAATCAATACATACGCTGACCAATTTTTAATTCAAGCGCCGCGCGCCGTCCTACAGTATTCGCTGCGGCTAAGACTGGGATTAAACCTACAATTAAACATTATAGTAAAATTAGAGAGCAGCCCTTATTATAACACCGATTCCACTGAACTGCAAACAGTTTGTCCACGCGGGTATTTGTGTATATTGTTCGACACGCAAGCTTTGCTTAGCTTGGCTTACAAGCTAGCGCGACGTAACTGGGCAAGTAGCACGTATAAGTGACGGCGACGGATCAAGTGCCCTTTGGCCCTACGACGCGACTCTCAGGAGTCGTCGTCGTCGCGCGACGGCGGCGGCTCGATGCGGCTGATCTCTACGTTGAACTCGAGGTACTTCTCCGCGTCGCAGTGCCGGTTCTTGAATCTGATGAAGTTCAGTGCCTGGGGAAATAAAACGATGTTATTAGATAGATAGATAAATAACTCTTTATTGTTCACCACACAGAAACATAGTACAGGGTTAAAGCATACATAAAAAAGGCAAAACAATGGGCGACCTTATCGCTGAGAGCGATCTCTTCCAGACAACCCTGGAAGGATATATAAACAAATCAGAATTGACGGTGATATAGTCACTTATACTAGCTATTATACTAGCTTTTGAGTTATACCCATGATACCATAAAAACCATTTACCACAGTGGTAACTATCACCTATAACAAAGCATTGCCTCGTAAGTCACGCACGATGGGAGCCTGCCCTTCGATGCATTGCCCTGCATCCATCAACTTGAGGCAACAGAATACAGGTATTAAGGCCCGTGTACCTGTAATTACTGTAGCTCTCCTTCCGTAGGTATAAAGTTAGTTTGGTGCAATACAGAATTAAATAAATATTTAAGCCTCAGAATCTGTGAAAGATGAGCACTCCACCTGTGGAGAGCTCTGCAGAGGTTGTCAACCTTCGGCTCTGATCGGGAGCCTCAAGCCTTTCAGGGGTCGACAACTTTACACAATACCCGCCTGTTGCCACCTGCCTGGGACTGGGATTTGTTAAGTTAGTGGCTGTCACTGGTTAAAATATTAAATAACTGACTATTGGGAAAATAGAATAAATAATAAATATGAGTTACCTGATCGAGCGTGAGATGGAAGCAGTCCTGGCGGCTGACGTTGAGAGAGGAGCTCTCGAGGTCGCTGTGCGTCGCGCGTTTGTACGACATCTTGCGACTGTTGTGCTGTCCGTCGATGCTGACCTATGCACAATCATAACATCAAGTATTGTATTACCACTAGGTACTAGCCCAGTCACATTGTGTCCCATTGTTGAGCAAAGGCCTCCCTCATTTCCACTCACTACGATCATGAAACTTTATCTGCCAGTCTCTCATAGGCGTCCAACTCGTCCCACCTTCTCACGCGCGGTTTGCCACGACACGCCGCTTCGCTGTGTCAGGGCACACGATAAGATATTACACACTAGTTTGCCACTGCGGTTTCACCCGCTCAGATTTAAATTCCGGTATTCCCACGGGATAAAAAGTAGCTTATATGCTATTCCAGACTATAATCTATGTCTCTGCCAAGTTTCATCCAGATCTGTTCAGCCGTTCCAGCGTGAAAGAGTAACAAATATCCATCCATCCATTCATACTTACAAACTTTCGCGATTATAATATTAGATAAATAGCATATATTACAACGCGGAGCGGGCCACTTGGCGATAGATGGTGCAAAAGATTAATGGAGTGGTGGCATGGGTCGATGACGTAGACGAATGAGGTTAGCCCAACATCATTTAAAACAGAAAGAGCATAGAGTGGACATGGCCAGCCGTGGGCTAAGTCAGGCTGCGGATGATAATGATGATGAATAACAATAATTTAATTTAAAATTAAGATTAAAGTATTTTTTTAAGTTCCCGAATAGCGCGCCCCCATTATGATGTGTAAAGATTGCGGGTAGTCGGTGTATGAAGAAAGCTCAGAACCGTTCCTGGTTTATATTAACCTTCCTGGTTTATGGGAGGAGGCCCATAGGCCTCCTCCCAAAACCAGGAAGAACTACTGCAGAAATACTGCTGGACATATCCAGCAGTATTTCTTCAGAAAGATGAGTTCGTGTAAGCTAGTCTTTTGCACATTTTTTTTTAATTTTGTTCTTTCGCTGGAGTATAGTCATTTTGGCTAGTCCTATTTGTTACAAAGATTGTAGTTTCACATGAATAGCCTACACAGTTTATTCTACTTTGCGAAGAAACTAAGCAATAACATAATTCAGTAGCAGCAGTTGCAACACAAACCTCATAGGCGAAATCCATCGCATTGCACTTAGGCCCGATGTAGGCGACGTATACGATGACGCCCCAAGTACGGATATCCACGTCCACCTACAAGATAATAACTTATAATACATATTCAGGTGGTATAAGGTACACTTTTTGTTTGCAGAACACGGCTATGGAATCATACATTTTATGAAACCCTCATTATTTTGGTCAAGTTCATGTAATTTTCATACAATAAAATTCTTCTACAATTCATAAAATCCTTTCACCGGCGCGGCGTGCAGGGTTCTGTTTGATCATAAATTTCGCAAATTGATAATTTCACCTTTAAAGAAGTATTTTTTATACAACTACCATCTACTTGTTCTATCAACTAGTTAGATAGAACAAGCAGATGGCCCACCGTCAACTAAACTAAGTTAGTTTAGCTTAGCTTGCATAGTTGAGCCAGTTCTTCTTACATGTGGCAATCAATAGTTTGCGATGGACGCACATGTATGACCTACTACTCAACTATGCGAACTAAGCTAAAACTAACTTAGTTTAGTTTGCGGTGGACGATTGGCTATGGTGTTCTTGTTGTGATAGTTAGAGGATGTCTGTGGGAGGTGGATGGACTGGATATACCTTCATGTGGAAGAACTCGTCGAGCGCCATGATGAGCCAGTTCTCGTGCGCCTCCGAGTTCACCTTGATGCCGAAGTGATGCTGCGCGCCCAGCTTCACCAGGTGCAGGTGCCGGGACTGGAACGAACGAACAACTTTCAAACGAACGAACGTCATATGATCATCGCTTCCTTTATACTGTCGCCTGGTGGCCTCACAGCTCATTTTTTATCCTAACCGCTGATGTTTTGCCTCGCACGTCACGCACAAAAAGACGTGCCCTACGATGCACTGTGTTGCGTCCATCTAATTGAGTCATACATTTAAGCATCATGTGCCTGTAATTTCACCAGCAACTACACCCCTTTCTAAGCGAAACCTTGCGTCGGCAGCTAGTGTTACAAGAATTTTTATTAATTTATTTATAAAAATACATTTAGGCTTACAGCTGCCGCCAAGGCGCCTAAATGTTACGAAATATTAGGATACATATAAATATTACAAACAATTAGATTAATGTCAAAAATACAATGCCATGTCAACTGTAAAAAAATACAATTAAAATCTGAGTAGATTCAAAACAATCAGGTAATAATTAAAAAATATATGAAACGAATGAATGTATGTTTTCAATGAGTAATGAGTGATGCATGCCGGCACGAGTAGTGAGCGCGTGAGTGTGTGCGTGCGTAGTTACCCTGAAGTGGTCGGCGAGCTGGTCGCGCGGCAGCGGCAGGCGGTCGGCGCACAGCGGCGCGGGGCACAGGTACTTGCGCGCGGCGCACGACGCCTCGTGCGGCGCGCGCTTGCGCAGGCGCACCTCGCGCCCGCATCCGTGCCGGCACGGGTAGCGCAGCATCTCCGCTACCTGCAATAACGCGCCACTGAGCATCACATGTACACAATCCTACTACTACTATATAAACGCGAAAGTTTGTACAACTCGGGCGAATTAACATGACACCTGGCTCGGAACTCGATACTTCTCCCGCTACACCACACAAGTATCGAGTTCCAAGCCAGGTGTCATGTTAATTCGCCCGGGTTGTAAGTATGGATTATGGATGGATGGATGGATGTTTGTTACTCAATAACGCCGGAACGGCTGAACAGGTCTGGATGAAACTTGGCAGAGAGATTAGTCCGGCAGCGGTTGCACACGGGGTGCTGTATACTCACTCCCTCCATGGCGCGGTTGCGCACGGAGCTGAATGTGGTGCGGCACACGGGGCAGGAGGCGAGGCGCGCGCGGCAGCGGTTGCACACGAGGTGCTGTATACTCACTCCCTCCATGGCGCGGTTGCGCACGGAGCTGAATGTGGTGCGGCACACGGGGCAGGAGGCGAGGCGCGCGCGGCAGCGGTTGCACACGAGGTGCTGTATACTCACTCCCTCCATGGCGCGGTTGCGCACGGAGCTGAATGTGGTGCGGCACACGGGGCAGGAGGCGAGGCGCGCGCGGCAGCGGTTGCACACGAGGTGCTGTATACTCACTCCCTCCATGGCGCGGTTGCGCACGGAGCTGAATGTGGTGCGGCACACGGGGCAGGAGGCGAGGCGCGCGCGGCAGCGGTTGCACACGAGGTGCTGTATACTCACTCCCTCCATGGCGCGGTTGCGCACGGAGCTGAATGTGGTGCGGCACACGGGGCAGGAGGCGAGGCGCGCGCGGCAGCGGTTGCACACGAGGTGCTGTATACTCACTCCCTCCATGGCGCGGTTGCGCACGGAGCTGAATGTGGTGCGGCACACGGGGCAGGAGGCGAGGCGCGCGCGGCAGCGGTTGCACACGAGGTGCTGTATACTCACTCCCTCCATGGCGCGGTTGCGCACGGAGCTGAATGTGGTGCGGCACACGGGGCAGGAGGCGAGGCGCGCGCGGCAGCGGTTGCACACGAGGTGCTGTATACTCACTCCCTCCATGGCGCGGTTGCGCACGGAGCTGAATGTGGTGCGGCACACGGGGCAGGAGGCGAGGCGCGCGCGGCAGCGGTTGCACACGAGGTGCTGTATACTCACTCCCTCCATGGCGCGGTTGCGCACGGAGCTGAATGTGGTGCGGCACACGGGGCAGGAGGCGAGGCGCGCGCGGCAGCGGTTGCACACGAGGTGCTGTATACTCACTCCCTCCATGGCGCGGTTGCGCACGGAGCTGAATGTGGTGCGGCACACGGGGCAGGAGGCGAGGCGCGCGCGGCAGCGGTTGCACACGAGGTGCTGTATACTCACTCCCTCCATGGCGCGGTTGCGCACGGAGCTGAATGTGGTGCGGCACACGGGGCAGGAGGCGAGGCGCGCGCGGCAGCGGTTGCACACGAGGTGCTGTATACTCACTCCCTCCATGGCGCGGTTGCGCACGGAGCTGAATGTGGTGCGGCACACGGGGCAGGAGGCGAGGCGCGCGCGGCAGCGGTTGCACACGAGGTGCTGTATACTCACTCCCTCCATGGCGCGGTTGCGCACGGAGCTGAATGTGGTGCGGCACACGGGGCAGGAGGCGAGGCGCGCGCGGCAGCGGTTGCACACGAGGTGCTGTATACTCACTCCCTCCATGGCGCGGTTGCGCACGGAGCTGAATGTGGTGCGGCACACGGGGCAGGAGGCGAGGCGCGCGCGGCAGCGGTTGCACACGAGGTGCTGTATACTCACTCCCTCCATGGCGCGGTTGCGCACGGAGCTGAATGTGGTGCGGCACACGGGGCAGGAGGCGAGGCGCGCGCGGCAGCGGTTGCACACGAGGTGCTGTATACTCACTCCCTCCATGGCGCGGTTGCGCACGGAGCTGAATGTGGTGCGGCACACGGGGCAGGAGGCGAGGCGCGCGCGGCAGCGGTTGCACACGAGGTGCTGTATACTCACTCCCTCCATGGCGCGGTTGCGCACGGAGCTGAATGTGGTGCGGCACACGGGGCAGGAGGCGAGGCGCGCGCGGCAGCGGTTGCACACGAGGTGCTGTATACTCACTCCCTCCATGGCGCGGTTGCGCACGGAGCTGAATGTGGTGCGGCACACGGGGCAGGAGGCGAGGCGCGCGCGGCAGCGGTTGCACACGAGGTGCTGTATACTCACTCCCTCCATGGCGCGGTTGCGCACGGAGCTGAATGTGGTGCGGCACACGGGGCAGGAGGCGAGGCGCGCGCGGCAGCGGTTGCACACGAGGTGCTGTATACTCACTCCCTCCATGGCGCGGTTGCGCACGGAGCTGAATGTGGTGCGGCACACGGGGCAGGAGGCGAGGCGCGCGCGGCAGCGGTTGCACACGAGGTGCTGTATACTCACTCCCTCCATGGCGCGGTTGCGCACGGAGCTGAATGTGGTGCGGCACACGGGGCAGGAGGCGAGGCGCGCGCGGCAGCGGTTGCACACGAGGTGGCCGCGCCGACATTGCGACATCGGCGGCTCCATCCACTCCAGGCACACGGGACACTCCAGGAGACGCAGCAGGCTCTAATCAAAGTCAAACTATACTTATTGCATCTCAATGGGAAGGTGTCTATTTTTATATACAACTAGCTGATGGAGCAAGCAGATGGCCCACCAGATGTTAAGTGGTAACCAACACCTATAACAAAGCATTGCCTCGTAAATCACGCACGATAGGAAGGGCCCTGCGATGCACTGCCCTGCGTCCATCTACTTGAGGCATACAGATGAAGTCATGTGCCTGTAATAATTACACCGGGCGGCGGGCGACCACACTCTTCAAACCGAAACACAGCGTTGCTGCTTGGCGCCAGAAAAGGGCGTGGTGGTAGTACTTCCCAGGACGAGCTCTTCACAAAGAGCTCTTCTACCCTTAAAGTTAATTATAATAATAATATGTCCAATGTATTCTGTTTAAATCTAGGCATGCAATATTTAGGTTATAAGAAAGAAAAAGAGAATATAGTGCAACGAACATCAGTTAAATCCTAGCACAGCGTTATCTAGTCCCATACTAATCAAAGCTTGTACTATGGGAACCAGATTACCCAGAATACATCATGATACCCACACACAGAACAAATGTCTGTGTTCCTAAGAAACATTTTTGAAATGGGCGAGCGTCGAACCCACAACCAACAGCGCAGGAGCTACACAGGCATAGTTACTATACATATATCACATAGTATGTCTTCTAGTACTCACTTGGTTAAACTCCTTGACCGTAAACGGGTCTGAAGGTCTATCCTCTGCAGCTGCAAACCAAACATTTTCATATAACAGATTTTCAAAATATCTCAAAATATCATAGTTTATTTGTATAAAAATCTTAAAATTTAAGGGTTACTTACAATCATGCCTCTTCCTTTTCACTCCGTGGTTTTGTTGCTCTATCTCTGCGCCGTCCACTTCCTCAGAGCGGCTGGTTGACGCCTGTGTATTAAAAAAACTTACTTATTGCCTATGAAAAATGTTTGCAGTCTCTGAACCGGTTACTCGCTATTGTTTAGCGCACTCGCCTACCATGCTTACGCATTCTGACTAATTTACTATTTCCCACTTGTATCAATTGCTATGCCATTCATTTCAATTCAATTCATTTATTTCAGATCATATTAATCCAATTTATTAGTACACACACAAATAAAAAACTTAAAAAATTTATTCGCCTTTTCGCACTCGAAAAATAATTAATTAGCCAAGTTTTACTGCGAAATTTTGACTGTCATGATTTGTTATTCAAGTTGCATATTATTAACTACTAGCGACCCGCCCGCGCGCCCCTGCTTCGCGCGGGTGCACATGTCATGCATGTATTATACATATAAACCTTCCTCTTGAATCACTCTATCCCTACTAATATTATAAATGCGAAAGTAACTCTGTCTGTCTGTTACGCTTTCCCGCTTAAACCTCTCAACCGATTTTGATGAAATTTGGCACAGACAATCTTTAGACCCTGAGAAAGGACAAAGGCTACCTTTTATTGCAAAAAGTACGCAGACGAAGTCGCGGGTACCAGCTAGTCTATTAATAAAAACCGCATCAAAATCCGTTGCGTAGTTTTAAAGATTTAAGCATACATAGGGACTAAGGGATATTATAGGGACAGAGAAAGCGACTTTGTTTTATACTATGTAGTGATAGTGATGATATTATCCATAATAACTTTTGTGAAAACCTATTAATAGCTTTGCTACTGTATTGTTCTCTTTCTTGGTGCCCCTCCCCTAGCCAGGTAGCCCGCTAGCTGAGGGCCCCACGCACCGGCGACGGCGCGTTCGCTTTAATTTTTCTGTTAGATAGTCATTTTTTCTTTTGAATGGAATGTCCGGTTTCAAAATTCTTATTAGAATGCTGAGCACCGGGGGTCTAGTGGAAGTGACCCCGCCTTCCGACCGTGAGGTCGCAGGTTCGAATCCGATCATGCACCAATGGATTTTTCAATCGAAAAATTTATGTTCGCAACGCTCTTAAACGGCGAAGGAAAACATCATGAGGAAACCAGTTAGTATTCTAACATCGGCGATGGGCTTGCAACCTGTCACGTATGGAATACTAATTACTGCAAAAGGTGGGTGTTATGTTTGGACGTAGCTCTGACTACCCCGTATTTGGTACTGACAGATCTGAGGGGATATCTACTGCGCCTGGGGATCAAAGTCGTGAAGCTGTTTCTGTTTTTTCATTATCCCTGAGCAACACAGGCTATATGAGCTAGTCGAGGTTTAAAAGTGGCTTACCAAGTTGGGGTCGGTGCTAGACGGCATGACCGCCCGAGCGCGGTCTATCAGACCCATGTCGATAGTCGCGGGCTCATCCACTATCTCCACGATCTCCTCTACGAGCGCGACGCCAGAGCCGGTGCTGGTCTCGTTCTGCGATGCTGGATATAGGGGAAGCAGGGGTAACGGCAATCGCATCGGGTAATACCGCTCACTCCAATAACTTATTAAATAAGGTGCCTTAAAACACAGTGAGCGCACTGCAGCGCAGGGGTTGTAACGCTTGAGCAGGCAGTCTTTAAACCTCAACACCAACTTATGACAAATTAAAAAACAAATAGACATTTTTCTCTCAGGTGATCGGCATTCTCTTCTCTTCCTCTAATCGTTCGTTAAATTTCATGCGTGGACTATAATTGTTAATTAAATAAATAATAATAAATAATGCTGGACAATCCACACAGCACTATCTAGCCCCAAATTAAGCTACTCACAGCTTGTTTTATGGGTACTAGATAACTGATATATTTAATATTTTATATACTTACGTAGATAGATATTTTTTATTATACATAGAAAACACCCAAATAAATAAATGTCATTAGATTTTGCCAGTTACATTAGCGTGCCTACACACTACGTACTTGCCCGGCAAGGTGGGGCGACAATATCCGAATATGTTGCTGGCAAATACTGGATGAGAAGAGTCGAAGAACGAGCTTAGTGTCGCGTCTTGGGAGAGACCTACGTTCAGCAGTGGACTAACATACGTTTATGATGATCGTACACCAATGAGTTTTATGTTATTTTATTGGAATGGGATTATGGTTGAATTATCGGATTATACCCATTTGTCACCCCAATCTGTTCCCTCTAGGTGACGGATGGGACATAAAAATTCGACCCGTGCCCCTTATAAATAGGTGACGGATCGATCTTTTTTTTCCATAATTATGTCACCTAGAGGCGACAGATGGGAATAATCCGAATTATCTGCCTCTGGTAACGTTTGGTTTAGATCCGCCGGCCGTACCTGGCTCTGTTGGCTCCTCGTCTTCCCGGCCGCGCGGCTCCTCGTCCGCGGGCGGCGGGGAGGGCGGCGGCGCGGGGGACGGCGCGGGGGGAGGCGAGCTGCGGGTTGTCGACGCGATCGGCTCTTCCGATTCTAACGAACAGTGCCGTTTGCTAGTTTAGGTACAAGACTTTCCGTATCACGAAGCGTGTGTGACATTTTGAGCACTGAGTAGTGCCTATCCATTATCCATATTATGCTAAATCAATATGCTGCAATGTGGGCCATGTCAGGCTATCGAGATGGCTTTCAGCTTGTCATTTGATACCCATAGTACAATAGCAACTGTATATGATGGGAATAAAATTATGTCAAACTGAAAGCCATCTTGATAGCCAGACATTACCGTAATGGTCACCCTCTGTACAGGTTTGATTATTTATCGCTTAAGGAAGACTACCAGTCCGTAAAAACACATTCAAGAGACAAAACTCAAAAGGCTAATATTGTCTCCTTAATTTATAAAACCTCTTGGACACTAACTCATTTAAATACGCGCGTAAAAGAGAAAAATATGTGCTATATTAAATTTCATGATTGTAAGAGAGACAAACATTATGTTACGTACAAACACAATTCATGATTATTATTCATTTTTATGGGGCTGACAAGCTACGGCAAGAGTTTATACAGAGCAGATGTTGCGGTAAAAAATATTGGATGCTCACCATCACCAGAGTTCTGAATCTCCATGTAAGTGCGGCGCCGCGGAGGAACCGCGGACGATGGCCGCGCTGGCGCGTGGTCTACAACAACTAATCACAATAATAAATGAATAAATAAATAATGCTGGACAATCCACACAGCACCATCTAGCCCCAAAGTAAGCTACTCAAAACTTGTGTTATGGGTACTAGATGACTGATATATTTAATACATTACATACCTACATAGATAGATATTTTATATTATACATAGAAAACACCCAGACCTACGGAACAAATTTCTGCAGATTGTTAACAAATTTGTTCCGAGGCGTGAATCGAACCCGCAACCTCTTGCGTCGCAGGCGGACTCTCGCCCGCTGCGCCACTGATGTCGTCGAAATATTAATAGACATACCACATTTAGAATAGAATAGAATAGAATACTTCTTTATTTAGCATACGTAAAAAGGTACAGTGAAAAGCACAAGCCTCTAAAAATAAACTAAAAAGGGGGTAACATCATAGACTTATACCGTCTTATTATAAAAATGTGAGTTAGACTAGGCTTAAGCCCGGACTAACTG
This sequence comes from Plemyria rubiginata, assembly GCA_963576535.1. Classification (NCBI taxonomy): domain Eukaryota; kingdom Metazoa; phylum Arthropoda; class Insecta; order Lepidoptera; family Geometridae; genus Plemyria; species Plemyria rubiginata. The sequence continues at coordinate 3,495,385 of OY754910.1, forward strand.
GTCCGTGGTCTAACTTTGATACCGAAGTTGGTCCCTGCTCTATAGAAAAATCAAAGACTTAGACCAGACGTTATTATAAAACGGAGTTTATCCCCTAAACCACGGTTTAAAGATAAACCCGAACGACCCCTAGTTTAAGTATGGTCTAACTAATAAAAACTCATTTTGCCAAATTTTATTTAGTCTCCCACATAAGTTTATTCAATAAAACAACTTGTAGCACTGCATTATCCAACATACATTTCAAACTCTAGACTCCGATCTAAATTTGAAATGTCAAAACGCATGGGTTGCCACGAATTTGTCAATATCAAGTTGATAACGAGATTTAAAACAAAAAGGCGGAGATCTGAGTCAAGAAGAGAAACTAAAAATTGATTCGTTAAAATGAAAGACGAGGTAGTATGCGCATATGACTTTAGCCTGCGGCAAGAGTACAGTGGGTGCCAGGAAAGCGCAGCCACGGAATGTAGAACCATGGATTACACGACCCCGGAATTTGCGACCATTTTGGTTGCAAATTCCATGGTTGTGTTTTCCAGGCCGTACAAAACTATGCACACCCCCGGAATACGACGCCAAGAATTTGCACAGAATGGTCACCAATTCCGGGGTCGTACATTCCTGCCACGTGTCAGGAAAGCGCAGCCAGGATTTTGCAACCAATTTGGTCGCAAATTCTCGGGTCGTGTATTCCATGGTTGTACAATCCGTGGATGGACAATCCTGACACGTGTCAGGAAAGCGCAGTCAGTATTTTGCAACCATTTTGGCCGCAAATTCCTGGCTGCGCTTTCCTGGCTGCGCTTTCCTGGCTGTGTTTTCCGTGGTTGTGTATTCCATGGTTGCGTATTACCCGGACTCCATGGACTATCTCAGGTACTATGTAGTCTTCGACTAAAGTGTCTTTTGTAATACGAAAATGATAAACCTGAGATGATCCTAAATTTATGAGATAAACCAGGTTTAAGTTGTTTATAATAAGAAAACGTGACTTGAGCTAGGTTTAAACCCAGGTTTGATTTGTTTATAATAAGGCTGATAGAGACTGGCGGTTTAAATCCTATCATATGAAACACGGTGTCGGCAGATTTCCCTCTCCCTTGCCTACACTTACATATAAAGCGTACATACGATAATAAACTCGGGTGACACACACACTGAACGCAGCACTACGATTGGCTACTTGACCAACTCACACTTACAATCACCCAATCAATGCGAACCACTCGTACGTCACACTACCATAAAAACGTAGGCATAGGGATTTCAATATTATCGATAAAGTATTATCGATTGATACGATCTTACAAAAAGTGAATCGATATTATCGAAGTCTTTTCCACATTCAATCTCAGCTTGTCTAGTTAGAAAATTCATATGTCTTAATTTAATAATAATAATAACTTTTATTTTTAACTGACTTCAAAAATGGAGGTACTTATATTCTCAAAAAAATCGGGCCCGTCCAAATCTGATCAATAGTGATCCAGATTTTGACGGGCCCGTTTTCGTTCTATAAAGTGTATTTTTTCAGAGGTGTATAAACTATACTGGCAGTGCTTAACCGCCGGTTTCTGAAAGCACGATCAAAACTAATCTGCTGTCCCTATATTTTTTTATACTACTGGCTGATGGAACAAGCAGATGGCCCACCTGATGTTAAGTGGTAACCATCACCTATAAACAAAACATTGCCCCGTAGGTCACGCACAATAGGAACGTGCCCTACGATGCACTGCCCTGCGTCCATCAACTTGAGGCGTACAGATGTTAAGCCTCATGTGCCTGTAATTACACCGGCGACCACACTCTTCAAACCGAAACACAGCGTTGCTGCTTGGCGGCAGAAAAAGGCGTGGTGGTAGTACTTCCCCGGACGAGCCCTTCACAAAGAGCTCTACTACTCTTAAAATATCTCTATCTAAGTAAACACCATTTATTTATTCAAACTATGTTATATTTTACTTCATTTTACTATGTATTTTCAACCAATCATCATTCGATCATCGGTAAATTTTTTTATTTGTTGAAATGAACGAGCACATCACTATCTCGCAGCAAATAGCAGCGACAGTACCACGTAAAGAACATGATGTCGAGAGCATCGCTAACAACTCATTCCATTGCGTCATTTGTTTATTGTGTCGTGACTCGTTTCAAGATACATGCAGCAATGTATTTGAAACAATTAGTTAAAAATGCTTTTCGCACCGATTAAACTTTTGACTGACCTTAGAAAGTATGTTTTGACTTGTGATTATTTTATGGCTAAATACTTAATAAAAACAAGTAAATTTGTCAACTTACATGTGGTAGGTTATTCCGTGTTCCCTATAATTCACTTTTCTGCTAGTATTCTTGCACGAGACGATCGCACATTCCGGCATTTTAAAAACTTGTCAGACGACAGACGACTCGCGACTAATCCCTGATTTTTGCCGAGCGAAGGACTATGTGGGGAATCCCTCACGTTGCCGTCTCACGGGATACGCCCACATGCCCCATCCCCTCCTTTCCTTCATCCGTGGGTAACATTAATAATTTTTGCAGCACAGCATGTACATACTATACCTACCTACCTATACTAAAAAGGTTATCAGCTCAGCATAAATGTTGGGTATATTAATACCCAACGCTGATTTTCAGCTGATTTCACTGTACAGGCTCGATATATCTGTATGCTTAAAGTAGATGGACACAGGGCAATGCATCGTAGGGCACGTTGCTATCGAGCGTGACTTACAAGGCAAAGCTTTGTTATAGGTGATGATTACAACTTAACATCAGGTGTGTCATACACCGTACACACTTAAAATAGTTATTATATATTATGGCACACAGAGTACAAACATTTATGTTCATTACACAAATGTTTATCCTCAGTAAGTATTAATTCGGTCGTGAAATCTACTTAGACATAATATGAAATTACCATCCATTTTTACATCCAAGATGGCGCATATAATTTTTATAGTTTAGAGTAGTCTATTAAATAGTTAAATCATAATATGGGTGTCGATTTCGAGTTGTCTTTTATTTTTAAATCCAAGATTACAAATCCAAGTCATACTTTTAACCTACTGTGGGTTGACTTAGGTACCTAGCTAAAATTACTATAATAATTATTTATATAATTATTTATAAATTAGCGGCGAGTATATAAAAATCATTACTTATATAAAATTACTTATACACTCGAGAGCATAGAAATCGCACATAGGGTAATTTTCCTGCATTTTGATTACGACACTTGTTTTTATTTTAATTAAAGATTGGTTGCAAATATAGCTTAAATTAAATTTAAGTACACACTGTTAGCTTCCTAAAAACCCATAATGTCTGGCCTTGACCTTCCAAATCATAGCAGTGGCGGCATAACAATGGAATGGCCTAAATTCGCTCGTTTCAAGTAGCGCGGGTTGTGGGACTTTGAGCAGGTATAAAAGGATAAAAAAACAATAAATTTGTGAATGTAACGATTTATTAATACGAGGTATTGCCTCCCCTTGCCTGAATAACAGCTTCCATTCGATGTTTCATTGAAAAAATCAATTTATTTACGAAATCATGCGGTATGCTGTCCCATTCTTCCTTGATCGCGGTTTGGAGCTCTCTGAGACTCGTAGGCACTGCGTTTCTGGCTCTTACTCGTTTCTTTAGTTCGTCCCATAAGTGCTCAATGGGATTGAGATCTGGGCTTCGAGCAGGCCACTCCATAACGAGTACTTCAACCTCCTCCAAGTACTGGCGTACTATAGCAGCGGTGTGTGGTCTAGCGTTGTCCTGCATAAAAACGAAGTTTTCGTCGATAAATCCCGAAAAGGGCACAACATGCTCTTGCAGGATCTCCTCGACGTAACGTTGGGAAGTCAATCCACGCGATCGACGGTCGGTATCGGGCCCTGTGATGAAGATAAGTTCGGTTTTCGCTTCCAGTGAAATGCCTCCCCAGAACATACACGAACCACCGCCGTATGCGACCCGTTCGGAGATGCAGCATTGAGTAAAACGCTCACCGGGTCTTCGGTAAACTCTACCCCGTCCGTCGTTACCATGGAGACACATCCTGCATTCGTCGGAGAAGAGGACTGCCTGCCATTGATCCATAGTCCAATTAACGTGATTTCGAGCAAACTGAAGGCGTGCTTGTCTGTGCGCTGGGGTTAATTTTGGGCCAGTTGCTGGTCTGTGCGCTGTCAGACCTCCTTCGGCTAGTCTTCTTCTAACCGTCCACCGACTGACTTCCACTTCTCTAACTTCCTGGAGCTGCTGTCCGAGTTGAACTGCATTCAACCGGCGATTTCGTAGTGATGTATTCACAAGAAAACGGTCATCGCGCTGTGTTGTCGCACGTTTTGGGCCTGTTCCTGGTCGCCTGGTATAGCCACCAGTTTGCTGATATCGCTGGTATACACGTCGAACAGCATATCTGCTCAAATTTAATTGACGAGCCACTTGACTTTAGTTCTGTCCAGCTTCGATTAGTGCAACCACTTGAGACGCTGCTTCTGGTGTGGTATCCATTTTTTTGTTTAGAGAGATGACGTATTCGTTAAAGGACCTTTCTGACTGGGTGTTGGTATGCAAATGATGTCATTTCAATCATCCCTTATCGTTTTATACCTGCTCAAATTCCCACAACCCGCGCTACCTGAAACGAGCGAATTTAGGCCATTCCATTGTTATGCCGCCACTGGTATGATTTGGAAGATCAAGACCAGACATTATGGGTTTTTAGGAAGCTAACAGTGTGTACTTTTATTTAATTTAAGTTATATTTGCAACCGATCTGTAATTAAAAAAAAACAAGTGTCGAAATCAAAATGCAGGAAAATTACCCTATGTGCGATTTCTATGCTCTCGAGTGTATAATTATTTATAAATTAGCAGCTAGTATATAAAAATTATTTGTTTTAGCAGAATTATTCAGCAAATAATACTATTAAGAAAATTTTGTTTTTTTTCTCCTTTTTGTTCTATTTATGGGTATTTCTGCCGTGCCTGGAGATCAGTAGTTTTTATATATTTCTGTGACAACCCTGCCAGGGTATGAGTTTACTTGGAATCAGATTAATCACGAGATCAAAAGGTGTCCTACAATATTTTTTGATATTTCACTACAACTATGGTTGAAATGGAGCTTGCAATACATACCCTGGCGAGCAGAACCAGGGATGTTGTTGGTAGGAGCGTTTCTGTTCACTCTTCTGTAGTACGGAAGCCGCACGCAGCCGGAATTGTTCTCCGACGGAACCACAGCTCCGGGCCTGGAGGGACCTAACAAAGAAAAAGACCGTATTTAACCCGTTTGCTGGAAATACTAGAACATCACTACATAGTATAAAACAAAGTCGCTTTCTCTGTCCCTATATCCCTAAGTATGCTTAAATCTTTAAAACTACGCAACGGATTTTGATGCGGTTTTCTTTAATAGATAGATTGATTCAAGAGGAAGGTTTATAAGTATAATACATGCATGATATAGTAGAAAAACAATGTGCAACCGTGCGAAGCAGGGGCGCGCGGGCGGGTCGCTAGTACACAATATATTCCAGGTGAATACATAGTAGTTCTTTGTGTAGGGCTCATCCAGGGAAGTACTTACTACAACCATGCCTTTTTCCGCCAAGCAGCGTTGCTGTGTTTCGGATTGAAGAGTATGGTTGCTGGTGCTATTACAAGCACGTGAGGCTTAACATCTATCTATATGCATCGAAACAGGGCAGTGCACCGTTGGGCACGTTCCTATCGATCGTGATTAACGACTTATTCCCATCTTCCAACCTAGCTTTCTACCTTAGGTTGGTCATTGATGTACAGTGGCAAAATAAATATGATTATTATTCATTATCGACAGGTTGGAAGTTGGGAACAAAAATTATAATATACTAGTTGCGCCCCGCGGTTTCACCCGCGCAGATTTAAATCCCAGTATTCCCACGGGATAAAAAGTAGGCTATGTGTTATTCCAGACTATAATACATACATCTCTCTGCCAAGTTTCATCCAGATAGATCCATTCAGCCGTTCCGACGTGAAAGAGTAACAAACATCCATCCATCCATGTCCATCCATACGCACAAACTTTCGCATTTATAATATTATAGTAGGATTCCCACTACGCAACCTGGCATATGAAGACGGTAGAAGACTGCACTTAAAGTTCCCATCATCCTACCTAGAGTGGAAAGCTAGGTTGGAAGATGGGAATAAGTTCCAATGCAATGCTTCGTAAATAAATGAAAATGGGCTGTGAGGGCTGTTGGGATGATTACCTCGTGGCACGGAGTAGCGGGAGTAGCGATGGCCGCCGTTGACGGTCCGAGTGAGCCGCTTGAAGGCCAGCACGCGCTGAATGTCCAAGTCGGCGCGCTCGGCGCGGTCGGCGCGCTCGCGCAACTCCGGCGCCGGCACGTGCGGCGCGCGAGACAAGTAAGTGATGTCATTGTGATTCCTGTAATTCATACTGTAGGAGAGTTAGTTATGTCAGTAAACAACAAAAAAGAAGGGTAAAAATTTGGTATTTCAGGTGCTTAGTATTACTACATAGTATAAAACAAAGTCGCTTCCCGCTGTACGCTTATGCTTAGATCTTTAAAATTACGTAAAGGTTTTTTTAATGTATATTGATTCAAGAGGAAGGTTTATATGTGTAACTAGTAGCGCCCTGCGGTTTCACCCGCGTAATTTTAAATCCCGGCATTTCTACGGGATAAAATGTAGCCTATGTGTTATTCCAGACTATAATATATGTCTGTGCCAATTTTCATCAAGATCCGTTCAGCCGTTCTATAGAAAAACAAAAAGCCATCCATACTCAACAAACTTTCACGTTTATAATATTAGTAGTTAGTAGTTATTAGTAGGATAGTAGGATACATCACTACATAGTATAAAACAAAGTCGCTTTCTCTGTCCCTATATCCCTATGTCCCTATGTATGCTTAACTACGCAACTGATTTTGATGCGGTTTTTTTAATAGATAGAGTGATTCAAGAGGAATGTTTATATGTATAATACATGCATGATATGTGCACTAGTGCGAAGCAGGGGCGCGCGGGCGGGTCGCTATTGGATAATATAGCAGAAAAAGACTAAGCACCTATGCGAAGCTGACCAAAGCCTAGAAGAACAGGCAAGAAACTTACGACTTGGTTCCTACCGCTCTTTTGTAAGACCCTTGTTACATATTATAATATAATATTGAAGCAAATATGAAACTATGTATGATATTCTTACCGTTCATTGCTAGGATTGCTTTGCATTGAATTACCAGCAGGGGAACTTCTAGGTACCGAATTCAACAAGGAGTAAAACAGCTCTCTGGTTTGATGGTTTCTTGCCGGGAGGCCCGAGGGCCCAGCAGAAGATGTGGCCTGCTGGGCTAAAAAAATCACATTGGAAAGAAACACTTACAAATCTTTTAGATAAGAAACATGTTGATATAAAAATTGTCTCGTTACTGACTGAATACAAAATGCTTTGGGTATGCAAATATTGTTAAAAAAAACTTCAGTTCTGAAGAAACCTACATTCCTAAGTCAGTTTATATGAGGACTAGTTGCACCCCGCGGTTTCACCCGCGCAGATTTAAATCCCGGTATTTCCACGGGATAAAAAATAGCATATTTGCTATTCCAAACTATAATCTACCTCTCTGCCAAGTTTCATCCAGATCCGTTCAGCCGTTCCGACGTGAAAGATTAACAAACATCCATCCATACTTACAAACTTTCGCGTTTATAATAGTAGGAGGATAATTTAGTATTACAAATGAGATATATTCTTCTAGTAGATATACAATCAAAAACTAGCATGAGACAATGAGGACAAGTGCAACTAACATTTTCCAAGATCTACCTCTTATGTAGTTGTTAGGGACCTTTATATTTAGTATAAAATAGATTTATGTATGACAGTCAGACAGACACTCGGCCCATAAAGTGATCCTAGTATACATATAGGGGCAATTTTTTTTTCTTTTAAACTCATAATTCTGGAATTTAGATCTACACAACACACAATTCATTTTCTATTGTTCTGTGTGGAATCGTGGCGAATGAGAGGTTAAAGTATAAAACTATATAAACAATGTACATACCACTAGGTCGGAGTGAGTTGGAGTTAGGGGGAGGTCGTGGATCTGTTGGTGGGTCATCATCATCTGCAACAATGTAACCATAGAAATATGATATTTTAGAATTAATCAGAATTAATAATATTTATGAAGAAAATAATAATATTTATTATATGCCACAAAATGTTACATCACAATACAGAAACATGGAAAAATTGGGATAGTTGTATTTTATTTATAACTAGCAACCCGCCCTGGCTTCACATGGATGCAGTACATTATACATATGAACCTTCCTCTTAAATCACTCTATCTATTAAAAAACCTGATCAAAATCCATTGCGAAGATGTACACTACCTAGGCCTACCTACCTAGATATACCTACCTGGTTAGACGCCTTACATGGAAGAAGCATATATACACCAAAAGAAAAGCTCTAGGCCTTCAACTCCGCAAGCTACACTGGATGATGGCTTGTAAATCTTAACTTTCACTGACCAACAAACTAATCCTTTACAAATGTCTATGTTTTAGTCATACCCTAGAAAAAAGGACTCTAGGGAAAGACTTGCCATCTAACCCCTCTTGCATCCCTCCTATCCCCAACCCTCAACTCAGGTACAAGGGTAGTATATAGTTTAATCAATATTTCCTATTGAGTGGATTGTAATGTGCTGTAAAAATGTCCTATCCTATTCTGCAAATTTTCTCTTGCCAATTACATCAAAACAATAAATATTTTTCAAAGTATCAATATTACATGTATGGTTGTACACACCTTTAGCTCATACAAACTACCCTATGTTCTTCAAAGTTTTATGTTTATTTGTGGCTTTCTCCAGCAATAATTCCAAGGATTTTTAGCGAAAAACGTTTTTACGGGAACTGGGACAAAAAATATTTATAGTACTTTTAACATCTGCAATCCTGTGGACCAACAGCATTGATGACAGTATCATGACGTTAAGTAGAGCCATCGTGCCAGTGGAATGGACGTTCGCCCGATTGTCTTGTCTGTCTTACAACTAATTCCCAACCAATTTGATGCAAGGTATTGTAAAAGTTCTGACTAACCTGAGCTCCAAGGATATTCCGGGATACCCAGATTTTTCAGGATATCTTTTCTACTGCCCATAGTGTTCACACAAAGACAATGGTCGAATTAGTCGAGCACGGGCGCGGGCACGGGCGGGACACAACACAGTTCAGTACCCAGATGAAGGTAGGAAGGATATTTTTACAGTCGCACGCACTGGATGGATCAATAGAATCAAGTTTAGTTTAAAATAGAATTTATACATACAGCATACGACGAAAAGACGACAACTGACGAAAAATCAACAAATCGAATCAAACATTCCATGTGAGTGTCAGTCATTGTCATTTGTCAGTCAGATGCAGATGTCATGTCACAGATTGATATAATGAGTCCGGTTAATGTACGACATCACAAAGTACAGAACGATAATCGGAATCCAATTTTGTACTTTTTTCCAAAAAAAACCCATAGCAATAACTTATCTAGAATCCAGCTTAAATAGACATGAGTCCGATTATATCAAAACGTAATATAAATCGGATATGGATTACGTTTCATATCAAATCATTGATTTCATGATATAACAGCCAAAACCAACTGTACTAAAACATGATCAAAACGAAAACTACACAAACCAAACGATTGCTCACTACGAAACCCACACCAATTGAGATTCGCTCCCTCCCTTTCTATTATAAACTGTTTTACTGGTAAAAAAGAGATGAAGCGAATATGATGTAACCTTATAGCAAAGCTAACTAAGCTTAGTAAAGCTGATAGAGAAATCGCCATAGTTACAAGTAGCTAAACTAGCTAAACTTATATCGATGAACTAAATTACTGTATTATGTATTGCGTTTGTCGTTTTGTTGTTAGTTTGCTTAGCTAGAAACCATGTTAACGTTTGCGAACCAAACGACTGAAATCGATATCTGAAAACCGTTTTATGAATCGACTAGCGATCCGCCCGCGCGCCGCAGCTTCGCACCGGTGCACACTGCACATATCATGCATGTATTATACATATAAACCTTCCTCTTGAATCACTCCATCTATTAAAAAACCGCATCAAAATCCGTTGCGTAGTTTTAAAGATTTAGGCATACATAGGAACCGAGAAAGTGACTTTGTTTTATACTATGTAGGTAGTGATGAAGTGAAGTGATAACATTGCTAAACTTGACAATGGCGAAGTTGGCTTACACCTACATATGCAAAAAAAAATTGACGACTCGAGTTAGAAATTATCAATTCGAGTTAATTCGAGTTAGTAACTCGAGTTGACACGTCTCTATTTCTATTATATCGCTTCCTTACAAGTCTGCAACTACTGTACCTACTAGTCTGCAAAGAGTATATACGTAGCAGCGCGTAGCGTTATATACTCTTGGGTGTATTCCTTGTTTGTTTACCTTGTTTGTTTCCCTGTTGTTTGTATACCACTTGCCGCCTGCTCACCGCTTGCGCTTGCTCTTGCTTGCTTCGAAAAAGAACCTCGAAAATTAGCTGTTTTTCTTTTAATTTTCTTTCACTGATGTTCTAAATACGACTAATACATAAATACCACCGTCCGTAGTTATCGTTTAATAACTTTGAACACCACAGCCAGCACACGGTAAATGCACAGAAGACAGTAAATGTGTAAGATTTTTAATAGAGTTCGAAATCGCGATGGCAGATTTACCGTATCAGGCAGAATACGCGAAATCTGGACGAGCGGCATGTAAAGGCTGTAAAGAAAAGATAGACCAAGGAACTTTACGTATTGCGGTCATGGTACAGGTTAGTGAAACATCCTCTCTGCTAGTAGGTACTAGGTCTAAATACACGATAGGGTTTAAAGAACATAGGGGTTGGCTATAGCAATCCTTGTACCTGAGTTGAGGGTTGGGGATAGGGGGGATGCAAGTGGGGGTAGATGGCAAATCTTCCCCTTGAGTCCTTTTTTCTAGGAAATGAAAAAAAATACTTTAATTTTTCAGGTACCTAAGTTAGGTTAGGGTTTTTTTTTACATGAAGAAAATTGGTAGTAATATTTCATCTCTATGACAAAAAGACTCAAGGGAAAGAATTCTCATTAGGTTAGGGTTTTTTTTTTTTTTAAGTTAAGAAATTTAAGTAATATTTTTTTCATTTCCTAGAAAAAAGGACTCAAGGGGAAGACTTGCCATCTACCCCCACTTGCATCCCCCCTATCCCCAACCCTCAACTCAGGTACAAGGGTAGCTATAGTTTAACCGAACATAGGTAGAATCAAACTCAAGCAAATATGGGCAGGGCAGTTACAACTTTTCATTGAAATTTAGTAATCACCTTGAGTTTGTGTATCAACATTTGGTTAAACTATAGCAATCCTTGTACCTGAGTTGAGGGTAGGGGGGAATTGCCACCTACCCCCACTTGCAACCCCTCTACCCCCAACCCTCAACCTAGGTACAAGAATTGCTACAGCCAACTCAAGTTCTCAGTTCTGCCTTCTGCTCATTTGCTCTGTAAGCTATTGGTACCTAGAACAAACATTTTGCCTGATGAACTAAGGTGTTTGTTCTTGGTCTAGGTGCTGCTGGTAAGCATTATAAATAATGTATGTATTCACAATAAAAGTAAATAGGTATTAGGACAGCTCTATTGTACAAGCTCTGCCTAGTTTGGGGCTAAATAGTTATATTCATATGATAAGTATAGGTTGTACCATTTAAGAGGAAAGGATACTGAAGAGACTTTTGAAAAATAGGTATTTCAATAAAGTGTCTCACTATATGCCGCTGCCATGCCCCAAGCAAGAAAGGGACAACTGCAGCTCAGACCGTTTTAGGTACATTATTATTGACCAAAACAGCATTTCATTGTCTACTATTTATTCCACCAATTTATGCCCATGTTTTTATTCTTTTTCATATAATTAAATTAAACCTATAGCTATGCCCCTGCATTCTCATTTTTTTTTTAATTTGTAGTCTTTTTTCTGTATGAGGCTCTTAAAATGATTCGAAAAATTATGCAATATTTCTAGTTTTTGATAACTTCTTCTTCCTATAATAATAAGAATATAAAAAAAAACAAAACATAGGGGCATGTTAATGGTAGTTTACTGGTTTCTGGTACAAAAATATTTTTTCTAGTGTTATTATCCAAGGAGGAAACAGTCGACTACGTTTGTATGGAGAAAGAGCCAGTATCCTTTCCTCTAAATAAGAATGCTAGAAAAAAGTAGAGGGGCTGTGTTTCTCCTTGTGTAGACACGGTGTTCAAAAGGAGTTTCCAATATGCGAGATCAGAGCGGAGGGTGGGAAGCGGGGACGGGGGAGGGGAGGGTGGGGGTACCCTCCCCCCAAAACGGGGGGTAGACAGATGGAAACCTTTAGTTTCGGAGTTTTTTTTTGTTAGCTTTATATGGGTATCAAAAATATGCTAAATGTGGGGAAGTGAAGGAGGGGGTGAGGGAAGCTCTATTCTGAAGTCAGATCCCCGAAGAGATGTGTAATTTTTAAGCTATTCATTTATTTGTAAAATTAAAACATCACTTTTTTTCTGTGGCACTGTGTCTGTTTTGCGTCTCTTTTCGAACGTAAACTAAACAAGTTAGGGTCGCCCCTGAGCGTCGCTTCTCCCGCTCAACCATCGCTTGCTTCACCCAGAACCTCAACGCGAGCTTCTGGCTTCTCGATTTTTATATACACTCTAGGGGTTGGGACCTCAAGACTACGTGGGAGTCGGGGCACTCTGTGTCGGTTCTTTCACACATTTCGAACCTAACCTACTCAAGTTGGGGTGCTCTGTGTCAGTTCTGTCACACATTTCAAACTTAACCTACTCAAGTCGGGGTGCTCTGTGTCGGTTCTGTGACACATTAAGAACTGTCAGATTCCGAAAATCGCGGTATTTTGTGGAAACATGACATTGTGATTCTGTCAGATCAGCAAAAATCTTGTGTAAGTTGACTGTAGGGAAAAATTTGAATTAAAAAAAAGTTTCCGTGACAAACGATTTTAGATGTGGGCTTCTTATGTGTAGACCTATGTGTGACAAAAATTTCAGCCTCCTAGTTGAGCTCGCATTTAAGAAACTTGAGCCTGGTGTTCTTTCTAATTGATGCAACCTATGCCTAATGTACCTAATATTGATTTGTTGTATTATTATTATGTATTAATAATATTATAATACTTAATAATATTATATTTCATTTCATTGTGAACTAGCTGAACCTGCGGCTTCACTCGCACACATTAACCTTGACACTATTTTAACATTTCCATATAAAACCTTCTTTATAAAAAAATATCTACATAGTCAGTGGGCTGCTCACTTTTTCCTTTTATATCAGATAACCCTCTTAGAGTAGGAGCACCGGTGGTCTAGTGGGAGTAAAATGAAACTGCACTTCTTCAAGCAATAATTACATTTTATTCTTCCACAGGAAACTTAATCTACACTTCTCAACTTTCTCCCTTATATTAATCTTTATCACAAAACGACTTCTACGCCCGAAGGCTCAACACGAAATGCCCAGAGGCAGGCGCCATCTGCCTTTTTATATCCGAAAGGTAGTAAACAACAAGATGGCGGCGGCCAACCAAATGTAGTCGTTTTCATCCTTATAAATATACAAAATCATTACACGTTTTAGAAAATCATGACATTCGGCCATCCGACAACGTGTTGCCTCCCGGCAAACACTTCTTACAGCTTATCTTAAAGTAGTATAATAATAACAAAAACATTTTCGTACAATCATGACAGGAGTGACCCCGCCTTCCTATCGTAAGGTCGCAGGTTCGAATCCGGTCGTGCACCAATGGATTTTTCTATCGAAAAATTTATGTGCGCAATGCCAGTGCTCTTAAACGGTGAAGAAAAACATCGTGAGGAAACCAGATTCTAACAGCGGCGATGGGCTTGCAACCCGTCACGTATGGAATACTACTAACTACTGCAAAATGTGGGTATGTGCCAAATGTAATGTTTGGACGTACCTCTGACTACCCCCCTTAGACATCCTCAAAGAATCTTAAATTAGTACTTACTTGGTACTGGGAGATCTGAAGGGATATCTACCGTACCTGGGGATCAAAGTCGTGAAGCTGTTTCAGTTTCAGTTTCCTCTTAGAGTTTGACCTTTGGAAACCGCTGAAATAATTAGTTCACTCTATCCTCTAAGGTTTCCTAGAAGAAAACTGCAGCTATTATAACTTAATAGGCAAAAGTGAGCAGCTCAACTTCTTCATATATTATTATAGATAACCCTTAGAGATCTTAGGGGTTGAATTTTGGAAAACGCTGAAATATGTAACTCATTATTTTTTCTGGATGTAGGTACTCAATTAATACGAAATTTCATACAAATATGTCCAAGGAATAAAAAGTTTCATACAAACTTTTATCCCCTATTGACTTAATCCCATTTTGAAAAAGCCTTCCTTAATGTAGATGCCTACGTCATAAGAGGAATATGTGTGTGAAATTTTATGTTTCAAGCCCTAAGGGTTGGCCTGTGCATTGTCATCAGTCAATCAGCCTTTTAATGATAAACTCTATCTACCTATCTATTATAGAAGCATAATATTAAATAGAACTAGAATTACTGATTTATTTTTTCAGTCTGCATTCCATGATGGAAAGCAACCCAACTGGCACCATGAGGAGTGCTTCTTCAAGCGGCAGAGACCCACCACTGCCACTGACATTTCCAATTTCAACAAGCTCAAGCATGTGGATCAAATTAGGCTGCAAAAAGAAATTGGTAGGTACTATGTATACCATGAAATGGGGTAACATGAGTCTGCCGGGTTACTGGAGACGTTTGTAAACATTTTTTATCTTTGGTCTATGTCAACACTGTGACCATTCAATTAGCAGAATATGAAACTTTTGACAATGACTGACAAAGAATGAATGGTCACAGTGCTGCAGTGTTGTCTTAAATCATTTTTTTACAAAAGTCTCATGTAACCCGCTGGCTCAAGTTACCCCGTTTGACTGTACACAAACATGTACAAACACACTTATTGTTAGGTCAGGTTAGGCTAATACACCTATTTTATTTATCAAAGTATTTACAATTTAATCCACCCTAGATTAAAGATAGCCAGAACCCATGTACATTCTTTATTAAGTATCCCATATTTTGTTTTTAGAACAGTACACTGGTATTGTCTTGCCTGAGGAAACAAAGAAAGGTAAAGGCAAGAAATCCGCTAAAAAGAGAGCAGCTGACACAGAAGGTGCTGTTAACAATGCAGCTCTAAAAGATTTCCGTGTGGAGTATGCCAAGAGCAGCCGGGCAGCTTGCAGGCGATGTGAAATCAAGATATGCAAGGTAAATTGTAGTATTATCTAGCTCGCGTCAACCAAAAAGAACGCTAGAAAACAGTGGAGGGGATGTGTTCGCTTATACAAAATACCGAAATACTCGCGCCATCACACCCCCTCCCGCTGCTTCCGGCGTTCTTTTTGCATGACGCGCACAAAACATTTGAAAAACATGTAGTCGCATCACTGATCTCTATTAGTACCACTGTATAATGCAGATCAGTGAGTCACATGTACATGTCTGAGAAAATAAACACTAGAGCTTTAATAGCAGTCTACGCTAATATTATATAGACTAGTTGCGCCTCGCGGTTTCACTCGCGCAGATTTAAGTCCCATCCAGATGCGTTCAGCCGTTCCGGCGTGAAAGAGTTACAAACATCCATCTACCTGCAAACTTTCGCGTTTATAATATTAAGTAGTGGGATAGTAAGATTAAAGAAGGCCACTGCTGCACATAGGTCTCCTTTGTATATTCCTTGTAAGGAACATTTTGAGCCTTTTATACCATCTATAAAATATATATGAAAAAGAAACACATTGTGTTAGTTGCTTTCTCTCAGTAAAACAACCTCCTCACAGGATGAAGTTCGTATTTGCAAAGTGGTGTTTGACACCGAAGTCGGCAGCAAGTATGGTG
The DNA here is from genome assembly GCA_963576535.1 of Plemyria rubiginata. Taxonomy (NCBI): domain Eukaryota; kingdom Metazoa; phylum Arthropoda; class Insecta; order Lepidoptera; family Geometridae; genus Plemyria; species Plemyria rubiginata. The sequence goes on from OY754910.1 coordinate 3,511,455, forward strand.
GCCAGCCTCTATGGCATCACGTCAAATGCTTCAATGAAGAGCGGAGTTCGCTTCTCTACTTCGCCGGTGGAGAAAGCTTGCCTGGATTCAACCTTCTTAAAGAGGAAGATAAAGCTATTGTGAAAAGTGAAATCCAGTAAGTTTATCAATTAGTTAAATAAGCTCAACTGTAATCCGATTGTTATTTTACGCGATTCTGTAAGGTGCCTAATGGTGGTCAATGGCAATAAGCAGCATGAAGTAAGTCATTGTTAGCTTATCTTATTTTATGAGTAACTAGCTGATCCCGCGGCTTTGCTCGCGCTCGTTTACTTTGCAAAGTATTCTAAAACAATGTACCTACATAAAGGATGATGAATAAACACACTGACTGATGCATTGATTTTGTCACAGTTTTATATACAAAACTAGCTGATCCCGCGGCTTTGCTCGCGCTAGTTTACTTTGAAAATCTCATACAAACTTTCATCCCCTATTTTATCCCCTTGGGGGTAGAATTGATCAAAATCCTTTCTTAGCGGATGCCTACGTCATAACATCTACCTGCATGCCAAATTTCAGCCCGATCCGTCCAGTGGTTTGGGCTGTGCGTTGATAGATCACTATGTCAGTCAGTCAGTCAGTCAGCTTTGATTTATATGTATTTAGACTAGCGACACGCCCGCGCGCCCCTGCTTCGCACTAGTGCACATATCATGCATGTATTATACGGATACACCTTCCTCTTGAATCACTCTATTTATTAAAAAAACCGCATCCAAATCTTTTGCGTAGTTTTTAAGATTTAAGCATACAAAGGGACTTGTTACTTGTTACTTGTGTTGGACTCCTGTATCCGCATTTAGACTCTAAGGTGGTCCATTATGCGTGAGGGGTGATCTGGCTATAATTGTAGCCAGCCTAGCTCCTCCCAAAAGCGCAGAAGCTTCCTGGGGGCTTCACAGGCGTGGAGGAGCGACCTGGGGGTTCCTAGGGTTTGCTGTCGTTGGGAGGCTACGCCCTCGCATTCCAGGACTACGTGGGCAGCTGATTCTTCTTCGGATAGGCAGCCTCTGCAGAGTGGACTGTCTGTCGCTCCGATGTTGTAGAGGTGTTTGTTCAGTGGGCAGTGACCTGTTATGGTCCCCACAATGGTTCTTAGGTCTCGTCGTTGTAGGTTCATTAGGCGTCGTGTTAGCCTAGGTGAGGTAGCTGGTATTGCTGCTCTTGACTGTCTGCAGTCAGTCGTCCGTGTCCAGCGTAGTTCGTGTTGGTTTTGGTAGTATTGTCGCATCCATGTGCGTAGCTGCGAGAATGGCAGAGGGAGGAAAGGTGCCGGTCCTTCGGTTAGTGTTTCCGATCCTCTTCTGGCCAGCTCATCAGCGGCGTCATTTCCAAGGGATCCACTGTGTCCTTTTATCCATTGTAGAGTCACCTTGTTTTTGGTAGCAATGCTCTCTAGGGCAAGGTGGCATTCGTGTATGAGCATACAAAGGGACATAGGGACAGAGAAAGCGACTTTGATTTATACTATGTATAGTGATGATCAATAATTTGCATCTTTAAAAATCCAAAAATTTTATATTTTTATCTATAAACAATTAGAGCCACTATGCTTATGCCTTCGCTCCACCGCACCATATCATCTATCGCCAAATAAACTGCCCCCTAGTAGTGTTCATCACACATTTACAGACCTTTCAAATCTGCTGAAGTCCCTGTGAAGAAGTTAAAAGCCGAGCCCAAAGACGAGGCGGAGCTAAAAGAGGATAAGGACAAAGAGAAGAAAATGGAGAAACAAAACAAGCTGTTCCACAAATATCGCCGCACTCTGGAGGAATTCAAGAAGCCAGACTTTGAAGCCTTACTGGAACACAACTCACAGGAAATACCTGTTGGACGTAATGAGGTAAATACAAAACCAATACAAAGAAAATCACGTAATAAGATTGATATCGTTTGCCAGTAGGTGAGGAGCAGTGAGTGAACGTGGGACTAGATGAAATAGATCTTTACTCAGCAGCGTAATAGCCAGCATTGGTAATAAAAATAAACACATCAGCATTCAGCAGCAGAGCACCGATCTTATTTCTTGCACCTGAGGTGTAGTAGTTATTGGTGTTGAGGTAGTCTACTCAATACATACTGATTCCTATTATTTTAGTATCAAACCATAACGCAATGGCAAGAGATGTCAAAAGTTTAGGCAGTGTTTAACGTTTGCCTATTTTTTTGTAGTAAGGCCCCAAATTTTTAAAAAATTACAAAAAAATGACAGATAATGAAGAAAAGGCAATATCTATTATTGCCAAATACGACAGAAAATGTGCTCTACGAGGAATGCCTCGAATTAAAACGTTTGATCATAAACCGCAACACTTCGCTGGTGTAGACGTTTCGGTGCGAAACGCGTAAAATATAGTAACGTAGGTAAATTTAAGAAATATTAAATGTGCCTCTTACAATCCGTAAATCGCATGCTCCGTACACATAGAGTTGAACAGCTTTATATGTCTCATTATCTCTATTTCCCCTCTTTAGTGTATGGACCACTTGGCTGATATCATGGCGTTTGGTTCCTTGGAGCCATGCCCTGAATGCAAGCAAGGTCAACTGGTGCTGGACACATTTGGCTATAAGTGTACAGGTAACTAACGCATTTATCATATCATTGATATTGAATTCTAGATGATTCTAGAGGCTACTGTTGCGAGTAGGTAACCTTAAAATATTTACTTTAGAGCTTGGATCCGGTTTTAAACATGCGTGCGATACAAAAAGATGTCAGTACTTTCCAAATGGGAGACCTGGCTCACAACAACACAATTAGGTACTTAGGTATATTGCAGTGAACCCAGACCCATAGAACCCCTAATATAGGTATAGTGTAGACCTATTTTAAATACAATGACTAAACTTTCGTAACAGGAGTTTATACGGACACTGGCGATTTGTGAATATGGTTCTAGTGACGCGATTAGTCAACGGGGTTCACTGCATTATACTAATATTTTTGTGACACACTATAAGCAGGATATCTTTCTGTCAGGTAATATCTCTGAATGGACAAAGTGCTCGTATGTGACGCAACAGCCCAAAAGGACACCAATGATGATACCAAGCAGTTACAAAAGCAGCGATGCCTTCAAGAAGTTGAAACCCAAAGTCGACGTGAGAGTGTTTACAGCGGCGCCTCGGCCTGCCTTGGTCGTGGTTAAAGATGAAGTCAAAACGTAAGATAACAAATTATAAATAAAAGAAATATATATTGGTGGACTTATACCTAGTAGAATACGCAACCATTAAAACGGAATATTATATAAGATAGATTAAGAACTTATTATCATCCTTAAGAAGTTCTGGTATGCATAAGATTCCCGCCCTACATTTGCTAGAATTTCCAGGTCGCGAGGAACTGGCGTTAGATTCACTAAGTTCACAAGACGTTACAGATTATCCTTATGATTGAACCGAATACATACCATTTTGTTTTGTATCCCAGAAAGAATGATTCCGAGCCATCTCTATTCACCAACTTCCCGCAATATTTACAATGTCGTCCATCTTTCCGTTAAAGTGAACATAAAAATATTAATTTTAAAAATAGGAACAAAGTTTTGTTGTTGTATGTTCTATTGAATTCGCAGAGAAAACAAAAACATTCCGATCCCGCCACTCAAGAACCTACAGTTCTTCCTGTACGGCAAGTTGAAAGACACTGAAGGCACCAAGAGGCGGATTCTGAAGCTGGGCGGACTCGTAGTCTCCAAGCTGACGGATACCACAGTCGCTGTCGTGTCTACCAAGCGGGATGTCGAACGAATGCCGAATAAAATGCAGGAGATCCAGGAAAAGGATATTGAGGTAATGAAAAAGCAACCATAGCCTGTCTCTTTTTTTTTCAGTTACATCCAGACCATACGAACTTAACCCATACATTTTGTACAAAAAAATCACTTAAGGTGCAGCATACGGCGGGTCGCTATCTCGATCGCACAATTGAACATTTTTGAAGATAGAAAATCGCTGAATGTAGTTAGGTAAAAATCGCAATCGGTTATGTTGTGGTCAATAGCATAACATTCAATTGTGCGAGCGAGATAGCGGCGAGATGCTGCCCCTTAAGATTATACAGTTTAGATTATACGGCCATTAATAAATTTGCATTGTGACAAATCCTACGTAAAATAATCATGACATCGAAACTCCATATAGTTCAAGCGTAGTAATTCGTGCCGGATTCCGCAAGTAAATAAAATTGTAAAACTCTTTTTTTCTGTTTAGGTTGTAGAAGAATCGTACCTGGACAAGATTGATCCCAATACAGGCACCATTGCTAATTCCCTTCAACTCATCAAGGAGCATAACATCACTGAGTGGGGGTCTGACGTAAGTACATATATAATACAATTTCAATTTTTTTTTAACATTTAAATCACTGTAACCCACCATATTTTTTATTTTGTTTGTACTTGGTTTAGCCGACTACGAGAGTACCACAAGACGTTCTTGATGGTAAATCTGTTCCGAAATCAGGCAGCATGTATGTATCAGCATCATCCAAGTCTTCTGTCAAGCTGAAGATTAAAGGTAACTATAAATAAATAAATAATGCTGGACAATCCACACAGCACCATCTAGCCCCAAAGTAAGCTACTCAAAGCTTGTCTAATGGGTACTAGATGACTGATTATAATAATTATAATAACTATCCTGATTGAATTATAATAATTATCCTCTGGACTGGCATGAGCCAGTCCTCCAATAAAAAACCTAGTGAGAAACCCAGTTGGTATACTGTAACACAGATTTTAGAAACCTACCTCAGGCACCAGTCTCTCACAAAGGCTTTGTTTGAGAACATTTTTGTGAGAGAATAAAAGATTTTTTATCTTACAACTCCTAGTTTGGGTACCTATGTCATCCACTCAAGAATTTATTTTATTAACATAGGCCAATGCATCGAACCCGGGCACTTGTCTCAAAACGTAGTTTAAAACTAAAAAAAAAATCGCCCATGGTCTAAGTAACAAAAAATTATGCTAGATCTTATCCTACTACTAAACGCGAAAGTTTGTAAGTCCATACTCATGGATGGATGGATGTTAGTTACTCTTTCACGCCAGAACGGCTTAACGGATCTAGATGAAACTTGACAGAGATATAGATGATAGTCTGGAATAGCACATAGGCTACTTTTTATCCCGTGGGAATACCAGGATTTAAATATGCACGGGTGAAACCACGGGGCGCAACTAGTCTTAAATAAAAGTAAATTGCAGGAGGAACCGCAGTGGACCCCGACTCTGGCTTGGCAGACGTAGCGCACGTGTACCAAGACGAAGAGGGCACTAAGTACACCGTCACGCTCTGTCGAACCGACGTCGTGGCTCAGAAGAACTCTTACTACAAACTGCAGGTCTTGGAGAGAGATGATAAGAAAATGTAAGTACCTACAGTATCTACCATACCTTACCATGTTGTGGGACCTAAAAAATTCTATAACATGTGTTATAACATAACACGTGCTCAAAAGGATCCTCTTTAGGTGCACTTAAAATACTTTCACCACACTGTTTCGAAAGAAACTAATAACACGATAAGAAGAAGTACCTACTACTGGCCGCCAGTGGCTTGTGTGTCTAAGAAGTAGGGCAGTGAGGATTCCAGATAACCAATCAGAATTGTATTTTAAATAATGTTATTGGCACCACTCCACTTGCTCTGTGTCGCTTCAGTGCAAACGCATCCTAAGCTAAACTGATTACAATGCGACCAAACCATTACACACAACGTTATAATTAGTAGTTTTATTGAATTAAATATTTTTACAGGTATTACATGTTCCGTTCGTGGGGCAGAATAGGTACGAAAATAGGCGCACACAAGGTAGAAGACGCCCGTGACGTAGAGAAGGCCGTTAGTTGGTTCGAGGACCTCTATATGGAGAAAACTGAAAATCCGTGGGAGTTCCGGGATCATTTTGAAAAGGTCATACGGTTTCTCTAATATAATGTGTACTTACGTGATAAAAAACATATTTAACTTGAGTTGAGAACTTGAGAGTAGTTGAGCTATTTGTGAAGGGCTCGTCTGGGGAAGTACTACCACCACGCCTTTTTACGCCGCCAAGCAGTGCTGCTGTGTTTCTGTTTGAAGGGCCTTGTATCAAACGTAAACTGTTCCGGTGAAGTTACAGGCACATGAGGCTTAATATCTGTATGGCACAAGCTGATGGACACTGGGAATTGGCTCGTAGGGCACGTTACGATCGTGCGTGACTTGCGAGGCAATGCTTTGATTCTCAGTCGGCTTCGCAACTGTTTTAAATATTTATAAATTGACGTTCGCTCGTGGGTCCACCCGCGTGGTACTTTTAGTATCCGTTCACGAACCAAATTCGTTAAGCCTTTACGGAGATGAGTGGGAACCAACATGCAAAAACTTATTCGCAATATTTTTTTTATTTACATGTGATAATTTCAGGTACCAGGCCTTTACTACCCGCTTGACGTAGACTACGGCGACGGCGGCGACGAGACGGACGCCGCTAAGCTGCAGGTAGACAAGAACTGCAAACTAGCCATGCCAGTGCAGAAACTCATCACCACAATATTCGATATCAACATTATGAAGAAAACGCTGCTTGAGTTTGAAGTAAGTATGCTGTACAAAATTACAGACAGCCTACATAGCTCAGTTGGTAGTAGCTCTCCCTTCTGCGCCGTAGGTCGTGGGTTCGATTCCCACCGTGAACAAACATTTGTGTGATGAACATAGATGTTTGTTCTCTGTCTGGGTGTTGTATAAGAATACATGTAATTACAAAAAAAGAAGTATATAAGTAGTATATCAGCTATCTGGTTCCCATAACACAAGCTTAGGCTTAGTTTGGGGCTAGATAGTGCTGTGTGGAATGTCTTAAAAAAATGCTCTAATTTATATTGGTCACTGAGCGCTTCAGTTGCTAACCAGACCAATAAGTGTGTTGCTATCTCTTTTCGTTGGTCATACCAAGTGACAGTGAAAAGTTTAGTTTACTCTGGAGCTATAAAATGGAGGGAATATGAATAAGGGCCAATACATACAAGTTCATAAATGTAAAGCGAGAAGTCAACGAAAAGACTGCAAAGGATTTGCTTCAAACTTTGTCTTCGAAACAAAAAACACAACATTACCTATACTTACTTTAAATAGTTCAGAGATTAAAACTTAGTAAACCTGTTTTTTAATAAGTTTTATTCATTTATTATAGCCAGTATGATTTGGTAATGTATAATAATGTGCCAGGCAATTTTACATTTATTACATTAAACTTTTTTCTCCACAGCTAGATACAGATAAAATGCCTCTAGGAAAACTTTCGAAAAAGCAAATAAAAAATGGGTACAAAGTGCTCACGGAAATACTTAATTATATTGAAAAAGGATCAAGTAGTCAGAACAAAATTATTGATGCCACTAACAGGTAAATAATTCTTATTTTCCCCCTTGTTATAGTAGTCAGAGGCACGTCCAACAATTTCATGAAAGCTGTTTTATTGCTTGAAATTAAATGAAATAAAATTGATTTAGCAGCTCAATAGTCTGGGTGTGAAATTATGTTTTAAAGGTATTTACCAATAATTATATTAAAAAAGAGATGTACAGAATAACTATCTATCTAAAATGATGAATTACGATGCTGAAAACTAAAGATGGCGCGGTTTTTTTGCAAGCCAGTGTGTTTCTGATGTCTAGTTCCCGTTACTGTTATTTCATATTTTCGCCAGATTCTTCACGCTTATACCCCACGACTTCGGCATACAGAATGCACCATTGCTGGACGACGTAAACTTAATCAAAAAGAAAGCTGAAATGTTGGATAACCTTCTAGAAATCGAGATCGCCTACAGCTTGTTAAAGACAGGTATTCATTTCATTGTATTCCCTCCCACTCTATGAAAGATTACAAGTAGACCGTCCACCGTCTAGAGAAGGCACACAGTCGTTGTTCTGGAAAAGTATTGAGGAGGCCAGTAGTGCAATTTTTCCGGGTGATGATGATGATTCATTACAGTGAATCATTGTTTCCGATATTTTTGTGACATAAATTAAGTCTGGCCTAGACATGCCGATTTATTTTTATTTAAATGAGGGTACAATAAAATTAAGCTATGGCTGTGATCGATTTTGGTCAATTTTGGTTTTTAGATACTGATGAAAAAACATCTCCGATCGAATCTCACTACCTGAAACTGAAGGCGGATATCATGCCGCTGGACAAGAGCTCAGACGAGTTCAAGCTCATTGAAGAATACATGATGAATACACACGCCGCTACGCATAGCAGTTACAAGCTGGAAATTTCAGAGGTTAATTCACAAATTTTGTTCGATATTATTTTATAAAAAAATGTTTAACATTTTTTTATAAAATGATATGTTTACTTGCGAAAAATTAGAAGTTAGTTCTTAGTAGGTAGGTAGAGCATATTTCACCAAAACATCGGCATGCTTACTTAAGCGCATTTAAATTAAGTACATTTATTCTCAATAATATATTATAATACTAGTAACGCCCCGCGGTTTTACCCGTTTAGTTTTAAATCCCGGTGTTCCCACAGGATAAAAATTAGCCTATGTGTTATTCCAGACTATAATATATCTCTGTGCCAATTTTCACCGAGATCCGTTTAGCCGTTCTGGAGTTATAGAGTAACAAACATCCATCCATCCATCCATACTTACAAACTTTCGCATTTATAATATTAGTAGGATTATTGAGGATTTATCCTCAATATTATATTATAATATTATTGAGAATAATAACTTGGCCGAAAAATAATTCCAACAGCATTTTTTTCCGTGTAGTTGTTCAAAGTGGTGCGTGAAGGCGAGGACAAGCGGTACAAGCCGTTCCGTAAGCTGCACAACAGGAGGCTGCTGTGGCACGGCTCCCGTGTCACCAACTTTGCGGGAATTATATCACAAGGTCAGTTTTTCTATTGCGTATACAAATAAACTAGAATTAAAATTAAAACTGTTTTTTTTTTATAATGTTTTGTTTAGTTTTATAGTGTTGACTACATCTGAGGAAATCACAGAGAAATTACTATGAAACCAATAAAAAAACACGGTAATCTCCCGTCGATTCCACTGAATGTATGATCAACTTATCTCAGCCGATCTGAAGTTGGAAAGGAATGGGGAATCCTGCATTCACTATTGACCATTTATGCACAACGCCTAACTTCAGAACGACTCAGATAAGTTGTTTTCTATTACTTGGTTTTCGAGCTGGACTCTTGATAGTAATATGTCAGACCTATATAGATGGAGCCACGGTCGCTTATAGATAAGCGAGCGTAGTAGCATGTTCCCGAGTTATTTGTCGAGTCGGATGGCGTAGGTGGTTAGTGCGGCCCTGTATCAAGAGGAAGGTCGTGGGTTCAAATCCCATTCAGATAATAACTTTTGGAACAATAGCTATAACAAACTGTTTTTAATGTCACAATTTGTTAGCCTTGGTTTTTAGCTGTCAATGTGTTCTTTGATTAGGTCTTCGCATAGCGCCTCCCGAAGCGCCAGTTACCGGCTACATGTTCGGCAAAGGCATATACTTCGCCGACATGGTGTCCAAGTCGGCTAACTACTGCGGAACCAACAAGTCGAACCCCGTCGGTCTGCTGTTGCTGTGTGAAGTCGCGCTTGGCAATATGTAAGTACTTCAAATTTTCTTCAATTTATTTAAGGCGTTGACAACACCTAATATTTCTCTCGCTCGCACGATTTGACATTTTGAAAGATATAAAATCACTAATTACAATTTTGAAAAATCGCAAACAACTATTTTGTGTGCAATCACATTGCCACAGTTTAGTTAAAATTTGACTTTGATTGATGCAAGTTTTCGTACTCAAAAGTTTGCTTATGTACGAAAACTAGAAAAGCAAACTTTTAAGTCGGAAAACTTGTACCGATCAAAATTATTTTTTTACTAAACTGTGTGCGATGTTTAGTAAAAAAATAATTGCTCAAAATGGTTCTTTGCGATTTTTCGAAAATGGGTTGGGTGATTTTATATCCTTCAACAAGTCAAATCGTGCGAGCGAGAGTCACATTAGCTCTTGTCTTCACCTTAAAGGTTACCTGTACCCCCAAGTCGTAGGCCCGGTTTCCACAAGAGCGGACCGGAGATGTGTTTGAATAAACCAATTCGATTTCATTATTATCCACATCTCTTCTCCGTTCAGCTTTCGTGGAAATGGATCAAGCGGAGAGGAGAGGAGATGTCTCATATTCTATAGAATTTATTAGAATTTTGTGCGGCGAGCGAGCAAGCGGGAGCGGAGCGAAGCTGAGAAGTTAAGTCGAGCGGCCTATGTCAATCTATATCATTTATCGTCTAATTGTCTCATCTCTTGTCATGGAGAATAAAAGCCTCTTGACTGGATTCGATCTCTCTGGAAATCACAGCCAGCTTTGTAGCACATCGCTCCGCTCCGCTTTGGTGGAAACGGGGCCTTAGTGTGAGGCCAGAAATTCTGCCGCAGAATTTCGGTCTAACTACATCTGACGACCTCTGTGGCGCAGCGGGCGAGAGCCTGCCTGCGACGCAAGAGGTTGCGGGTTCGATTCCCGCCGTGGAACAAATTTGTGTACGATCTGCAGAAATTTGTTCCGATGGTCTGGGTGTTTTCTATGTATAATAAAAACATATCTATCTATGTAAGTATATAATGTATTAAATATATCAGTTATCTAGTACCCATAACACAAGCTTTGAATAGCTTACTTTGGGGCTAGATAGTGCTGTGTGGATTGTCCAGCATTATTATTATTATTATTATTTATTATTATCTACATTGAGAACAAACATCTACGTGCATCACTCAAATGTTGGTTCTCAGTGTGGATCGAACCCACGGCCTACAGCACAGAAGGCAGAGCTTATACCAACTGAGCTGTGAAGGCTGTCAAAGGTGTGTTGTCTAGGTGTATATGGTATAGCTTAGATATAAGAAGCAACTCAATCAAAAAACCAAAAAAATATTATGTTTTCGGCCGCAGGAAGGAATGCTACAACGCCGAGAACGTGAATCTACCCGCGGACAAGCATTCCGCGTGGGGCGTGGGCCGCACGGAGCCCGATCCCGCCGGCAGCCGCGAGCTCGCCTGCGGGACCGTCGTGCCGATGGGCAAGCCTCGCCAAAAGAAAGTGCAAACCTCACTGCTCTACAATGAGTATCCTTTTACATGAATTAACTTCATACAAACGAATGGTAGGAACCAATCCGTAAAGTTTGTTATAATTGTTCCATTCCATGTCACGGAGGCGGGTTGGTCAGCTGAAACTGAAACAGCTTCACGACTTTGATCCCCCAGGCACGGTAGATATCCCTTCAGATCTCCCAGTACCAAGTAGGTACTAATTCTAGATTCTTTGAGGATGTCTAAGGGGGTTAGTCAGAGGTACGTCCAAACATTATATTTGGCACATACCCACATTTTGCAGTAGTTAGTATTCCATACGTGACAGGTTGCAAGCCCATCGCCGCTGTTAGAATACTAACTGGTTGGTCAGCTAGTAAACAATAAACTCTAAAATTACAAAAATAGTAAATAATTTCACGTCTTTGAATTCATTTGACTTTGATTCTAACTTCCTTAAAATTTTCATAAAATTTTGCCTTTTTTAAATGATCTTAGAAATTACCCTAATGGTAGTCACTACATATTGACTTGAGTGATTAGATCAGGAGAAACATGAAGTCACATTGAGATACGGTCGTGAGCCTATAGCAATTTTTGGATTTGAGAATTTATCAAATTCTAAAAATTTCTCGCACATCATCATCGATTCGATGAAAACAAATGAGCGCGAAGTTTATTTATTTATTTTAAACGATTATAACTGTGTGCTAAAAAACTTGGATTCAAAACCCATACTATGAACTTTTTACACCAGAAACAACACTAGTTGTGTATGATATACTAGTAGTTCGCCCCGAACTGAGATTTCGTGACGCGACGCGTACACTCCGAAAATATATAAGTAAGTGGTAGTCAGAGGCAAGTCCAAACATTGTGTTTGTTTGGACTTGGCTCTGGCTGCCAACTACTAAGTTTCAACTCAATTGGCCTATTTATTGAAGAGTTCAGTTGAACACACCTTGGCTCCATCATCAGAACAGGTCGCTATCACCATTTAATGAGAACCAAGTACCTTCTTAATTTATTTCAAGTAAAAATAATAATTGAAAAAGCAAAGAAACTGGCCGACCAGTAGAAAAACCTTGATGCCAACGAAACTCTTAGAAATGGGAGCTCTTGGGTCGTTGGTTATCTTAATTTAACTTTTTTGTTGTATCTAAAAAAGCGGGCATCCTAGAAAAAAAATTAAAATGGTTTTGGAATGTCCAAGCCAAGCCCTTTCATATGACACGTAACTTTATTTTTTGAGTAACTTTTTTAATTTTTGCCCCCTTTAAAAACCCCATCATTTAATAACCTCTCATCCGATTTTACCCACATAATAACCAGTAAATTTCTCAAGTACAAGCTATCGACTTACCAAATTACATGGAGATCAGATAAACGGTTCTCAAGTTATCGTCGGACAAGCATACAAACATACATGCATACATACACACATAAAATGCCAAATCGCCCAAGTTGATTGTAAGATTTTCGTTCGCTTCGCTCACTCAATCAATAATTTAAAAATAAATGTTGGATCGTTACTTTCCTTAGCGTTTTCCCAGATTCATTGTATACGACGTCGCGCAAGTGAATGTGAAGTATCTACTTCAGGTTAAGTTCAATTTCAATTACTAGGCGAGCACGGGGGATTACTTTAGTTTTAAAGATCGTCTTTTTAAAATGTGGCATAATGCCCTACATTGTTTAATTATTGCATTTATATTGTGTTCATTTTTTAGTATTCAGTTGTGCTTACTCTGTTGCACGTATCACGCACATACATGCCATGTAATGTTTGTTGTGCAAAGTAGTGTCTGAAGACCAATTCCATATCAGACATTTTTACATGAGTGATACACAGTGCCACCAACTTATCTGAACAAGTCTGAAGTTAGCTATTTAGGGCATCCTTCATTAGTTTGGTCATTATGCACAGACGGCTAATCTCAGATCGGTTCAGATAAGTTGGTAGAACTCAAGGAATTTCGACGTAGTATTCAAATTCCTTGATGGCACTGTACAAAAGTGTGACAACAGCCACAGTTGTCCAAAAAAGCAGAAATGGAAGTCAGTGATGTTGAAACAGGCACCCTAATCGTTATGTTTCGGCTCCTTTTTGTTAGTTATTATGCTCGATGTTATTATGTTACTTTCGGCCGTGTGTGGCGATGTTATATTCGTTTTTATTGATTATTTTTGTATCTTTTATTAATAATTGTTACCACTTTCGATGGGCATGAACAAATATCATGAAACGTAAGAAACTCCACTGCTTGACCCGCAAGATGGGATATTTGATTTAAAAATTCATTTAAGTATCTAGGTATAATATGATTTTATTTTTGTTTAATCTATCTCACCGGTATATTTCTCATTGAGTTTTTTATTGCGATCACATTTTTTTGTTTTCTCTGTATGTACTCCCTACTTAGTAAATAGAATATGTAGTGTTACGGCACAGCCCTTACTTATGTACCTACCAATAGTTCGTGTAATATGGAAAAGTATTTTTTTTTGACAATCATCTAAGTAGTATACCTATGATTGTCAAACAAAATACCTTTTCATATTGCACAAATCCTCATGAAAAAATTATTAAAATCATGAAAATAATATGTAATATGTATGAAAATTAATTAATTTTCATCACAAAGCTAAAGACACCAGCACAAAAATGTGCCTCAATAGAGATTCAAATTAAAATTATAGAAACCACTATTACCAGTGATGATAATTGTGAAATGTACCTTAATCTTACTGAAAACTGTGATTATTATTGAATTGTGTAGGTAGTATTTTTAAGTCAAACTTGAACCATTTTCATAACAATCAGAAATTGCAAGTACGTATTAGCAAGATATAACGAAAAGGAAAGGAATTTTCTCTAATGTACTGAATAAAAATAAGTATTTTGCTTATCTGGATTTTTATTTGAACAGGGAACTCTACATTCGTAAAAGCTTTTATTATGTTGGTACAAAAAAATTTAATATAGGGGAAATTGGGCTAAAGAATACGCCTCGACCAGCCGGAGTGCCTATACCAAGGAATATAGACTAGTATTCAAATTCCTTGCCTTGGTCTATACCTAAGTACATCCCGTCCAGAATCCAGAAGCACTCGCGCGCGTTTCCTTCCGAGCCAACGCGCGTAGCCGAGAGACTACATCCCCTCCAGAAGTTCAATTTCACGCGCGAGTGGACTCGCGCGTAAAACTTGTCTACGGACAGGCTGAAGTATCTAAATTCCTTGGTTGTTATCTCTTGTCACTGTCAGTCATGTCATGCATGTCAGTCAGTCCAGTCATTTCCACTCCTTTTCCAATTCCACATTTTTGTAACAAAACAAAAATAAATCATTTAAATGTTTTCTTCTGATTCTGGAGTGTGAATACAATTTTTAGAACTTGAATTATTTATTTTGTAGCAATTGAATTGACTAATGTTACTTTAAAAATCTTCTTAATTTTTTTCAAATAATATTACATGTGAAAATAAAGTGAACTTTGATTTGGATACTTAGAATGGAATCTGATATCATCAACTGGAGCAACAAAGAGGTGGTTGATTTATTACTTAGAGACAAAATTTCTGATCCCGTCATACAGATATGCAAGATTCATGATATAGATGGGCAATGCCTTTTGTCGTTTGTAGACAGAGATTTTCACGAAAGACCCTTTGATAGAGTGAAACTTGGTGAAAGAAAGAGATTCATTCTACTTGTAAAGAAACTACAAAAGAATAACCGCACGGCTATGTTCGAGCTTGGTCTTTGTGATGATTTCCTGCTCAGTAATCCTTCAACAAATATAAATTTTCTTGGAACAAATTTATCTCATTTGAGCTACAATCTTCACAATAAACTGCCCAGTGAAACCTACAGTAGAAAAACAGAATGTGTCTCAACCTATACTCCAGAAGCGAAAGCTTCAAGATTGAGACCTGAGATTTGGAAGACTGCAATTGCAATGGGTTTGTATATTTGTATTTTACAGCATCATTAATTTTAAAACGTAATTTCCTTCAAAAGGTTTGGGCCATATTCCAACAAAATATGTATGTAATGGGCTTCAGTCTCTTTGTTTTGATCATTGTCTACAATGTTGCACTTTCACAATATTTTAACCCCTCATCATTTTTTTCAGGCTATGTATTTTTAGTAACATGGGTGACTGCAGTAGTAATGGTGATAGTCCATGACAAGGTTCCTGACATGAAGAAGTATCCTCCATTGCCAGACTTGTTTCTAGATAATGTACCACATATTCCATGGGCCTTCGATATGTGTGAAATTACGGGCTCCTTCCTCATGGCTATTTGGCTACTTGTTTTAGTCTTCCATAAACACAGGTAAGATCTTACAAAATGTGAGTCCGCCTATCTACCATACATGATTTATGTTTGTTTTTTTTTTGTTTTTTAACAATACTTCTCTTGCATGTTGTGCAAACAATGCAAGGTGTAAACAAGGTGTGCAAGGCTTCGTCATTGGATGAATTAGTGTTTAGATTACCATTTTACTTTGATATAATTTGCATATATATGTCTGGCTTCAGCTTTTACATTGCATTTCAACATAATAAAGCTGCTCTATACCTATCACATCACATACCTACATTCAATCAGGAAATTGTTGAGTTAATGAATACCAAAAAGCATTTATGTATTCATGATTTTGGTCTGACCTCAATGTATATCAACCAGAGACAGTTTTAAAATATTTAATCATTATGTATTGGGGTGCTAACACAATATCTACTAATAAATTTCTATGTATCAGATTTTAAGTAAGTCGGGTTATAGGTCCCCAGGGCTTGTTTGTTATTTAATTATGACTAAATTTCCTGTAAAACTTTTTACTGATAGACTTCCAGTAACAGATAAAGTTATGCTTAAGGAATGATAATTAATTCAAAGTATTGATTATAATCTCAGCTATCAGTACATTGGCAAAAGAAAAAAACCAGGGTCATTCAAAAAACGGAGGGCCCCATGGATTGAGAAAATTGCAGCACGTTCATGGATAGTGAAGAGGCACATAATCATGGTCTATTTCCAGCAATAGACTCAAGGTTGATGATGATGATGAAATGATTTAATTTCGCTGAGTTCACCAACAACCTTGCAATGCATTCACATGATATATATAGGTACTATATTATGTCTAGTAGTTGTGTCATCTAAAACCAATTATCTATCTATCAGCTATGAGAGTCGTTCTGACTTAAGAACAATCAAAATGTAGGTAGTATGTAAGACTTAATAGTATTCTGTATGCTAACTTTATCAAGCATTTACAAATAATCGTGAATGACATCATAATTATTACACTATGTGTGTGCCTCCAGCTTAACTAGAACTTAAGTTCAGATATAAATAATAAAAATAATTAATACTGGACAATCCACACAGCATCATCTTAGCCCCAAAGTAAGCTACTCAAAGCTTGTGTTATGAGTACTAGATCCTACTAATATTATAAACCCGAAAGCTTGTAAGTATGGATGGATGGATGTTTGTTACTCTTTCACGCCGGAACGGCTGAGCGGATCTGGATGAAACTTGGCAGAGAGACTGGTTATAGGCTAGAATAACACATAGGCTACTTTTTATCCCGCGGGAATACCGGGATTTAAATCTGCGCGGGTGAAACCGCGGGGCGCAACTAGTAACTGATATATTTATTACATTATATACTTAGATAGATATTTTTTATTATACATAGAACCACCCAAACCAATGGAACAAATTTCTGCAGATCGTACACGAATTTAGTCCGAGGCGGGAATCGAACCCGCAGCCTCTTGCTTCGCAGGCGGAATCGCCCGCTGCACTTCTGAGGTCGTCAATATGAGTCATTATCTTTTTAAATCCAATTTAAATTTTTCGATTTGACGCAGTATCTTATTTCCAAGCTCTTTTCAAGTCTCTTAATGAAGCATTCATGTCTAACTACGCACATTAAATAAGCTGGGTTGGGCAGCATAAACACAGACTCGTCATGCAAACGTAACATTTATTATCACTTTGAATACTTGTTAGTGACTAGGTAGGAAATTATATATTTTTATGTCACAGTTTTTACTTAAATGTACATAAAACCTTGAATTTCACAAAGTAAACAAGGCGATTTAAAATCTATTGGACGTTTTATTAATCTACTGGACCTAATTTGATCTTATTTCATTTAATCAAGGTTACGCTTACGAGTAATATTATCGGATCCTTTAAACAAGCAATTCTTGTTTTATTTATAAAAACGGCTCCAACAATTTTCATGAAATTTAGTATGCAAGGGGTTTTGGGAACTTGGAATAAATTAATCTAGCTAAGATTCAGCAACCGAACATGTAATGTATTATAAATATGTAAGAACATGATAATAAAACTTAGAAGCTTATTCAGCATTAGGATGGGAGAAACTTTGTGACATTCATTACCTATACAGTCTTTACTTCATAGTGTAGAAAATTTCTTAACTACCTATAATTTTCTACTAATCTAGTTTTCTGATTTGGTTTCGAAAACTGAGTATATGCATAGTACGACAACATCAGACTTGAAACTTTTGCAGATTATATGCATCATGCTACAGTCGTTATCGAGTCTGCTCATCTTGCATCGTTCATTTCGCCCGCCGCACTTCAAAGAAATCGTTTGTTTGCCTATAGGGAACTTGTAAATTGTGTTACAGATTCATAATCCTACGAAGGTTCTTCGCCCTGGCCGGTACAGTGTTCCTCCTTTGTTACAGATTCATAATCCTACGAAGGTTCTTCGCCCTGGCCGGTACAGTGTTCCTCCTGCGTTGTTTTACAATGCTCATCACTTCTCTCTCCGTGCCTGGGTCGCATTTGAAGTGTGAGCCGCGGTCGTACCCGCCCGCGGATGACCTGACGGTGTGGGGGCGCCGGCTGCGGCAAGCGTATGACATATGGAGCGGAGCCGGCATGTCGGTGCGAGGCGTCCGGACCTGTGGAGACTACATGTTCTCCGGACACACTGTAGCGCTGACGCTGCTCAATTTCTTCATCACTGAATGTAAGTATCAATTCTCCAGATTTAAGAACAGTATTCTTGTGGTTAGGGCGTGATTGAGCCACAAACATCCTAACATCCAGCTTTTGCATATGACAGCTTTCACCGCACAGTTGGTAGTAGCTCTGCCTTCTGCGCCGTACGCGCCGTGGGTTAGATCCCCAACGAGAACAAATTAAGCAAAAGCCCTATTAGAAAACTGTAACAACACTAGAAGGTTGAAGAGAGGCCACATTCTGAATAAACTCAATTGAAAAAAAAACTTGTTTAAAAAAAAAGACTAGCTTCTAGGAAAATACTGCGGTGTCTGGACCCTAACCGCCATTCGTCCATCTGATCGTGAACTGATTGCCGATCATAACAAGAACAAAAAAAAATAGTTGTGCCCCGCGATTTTACCCGCTCAGATTTAAATCCCGGTATTCCCACGGGATAAAAAGTAGCCTATATGCTATTCCAGACTATAATCTATCTCTCTGCCAAGTTTCATCCAGATCCGTTCAGCCGTTCCAGCGTGAAAGAATAACAAACAACCATCCATCCATACTTACAAACTTTCACGTTTATAATATTAGTAGGAAGAAGAATTTATATTCCGTTCGGTGCTGATCTTGCAACCTAGGTCTAGGTATACATTTAGATTTTTTAGATAAAAATGGGTAACATAACATCCTGTCGCGTCAAAGCTTATTTCAACAGGTAAAACATAAACATGCCAATTTAAGTTCTTTATTGAGATACACAATCGTAACACTAACGCTAAACTAACTACATGGCGTGTCAGAATCTGATAGCGAAGAAGAGCTACTTATGCTATGTAGCAAGGTGTAAATTACTTGAGCCAGCCTACCACAACGAGCTGTGTCTAGATATTTTCACAATGCTAGGTCTAGCAATATTTGCTCAAATGCTGCCAGTTTGGACGAAATGTTTACTTTTTTATATAACTTCTGATAGAGCAGCAAGCAGTTAGACGTGATGTTAAGTGGTAACCCATCCCCTATAAACAAAGCACGATATGAACGTGGCTTACGATGCACTGCCCTGCGTCCATCAACTTGAGGCATACAGAAGTTAAGCCTCATGTGTCTATACCACCTGCAACCACAGCCCTCAAACCGAAACACAGCAACGGTGCGGTAAAAATAGGCGTGGTGGTAGTATTTCCCCGCACTAGCCCTTCACTTCAGAGCTCTATTACTTTTAAAAACATTGGTTTGTTATTATAAATTACTGCAAAATATTTATGTCGTACATGAACTTTAACAGTAGGTAATATAACGCAATGATTAATTTATCTAATAAATAATATCCGTATACAAATACAAACACTCCATAGGTACAATCAGCAACAAAAGTTAAAAAAGAATTATGATAGCCACTGAAGCGCACTTAAAATCCTTTCTCCGCACTATTTCGAAAGAAACTCATTTTAATTTATCTTAAGATTGATCGAATGAAATTATAATTATGGGTAAGCATCAGCACAGTCATATTTCAAAACTTTATAAATAAATATATATTTTTTTTAAATAATGCTGGACAATCCACACAGCACCATCTAGCCCCAAAGTAAGCTACTCAAAGCTTGTGTTATGGGTACTAGATGACTGATATATTTAATACATTATATACTTACATAGATAGATATTTTTATTATACATAGAAAACACCCAGACCAACGGAACAAATTTCTGCAGATCGTACACAAATTTGTTCCGAGGCGGGAATCGAACCCGCAACCTCTAGCGTCGCAGGCGGACTCTCGCCCGCTGCCCCACAGAGGTCGTCAAAACTTTGGTTTTGCTAGTTTGTTAAAAACAACTATATACCAGGAATTTTGTTGTTCATCTACTTCTGTCGCTGTTTGTATCTTGCTCTATTTTAGTTTGTAGCGTTTATTAGATTTATCATTGAAACCTAGTTTCGTTTCTTTTATGATTTGATAGTAAAGGTCATAAATGTTAGTCCCTTTGGACAGCAAACGCTTTTAATCCAACATAAGATAGTCCGATCTAGCGCGTGTTATCAAAACTGAAACTGCTTCACGACTTTGATCCCCAAGTACGGTAGATATCCCTTCAGATCTCCCAGTACCAAGTAGGTACTAATTCAAGATTCTTTGAGGATGTCTAAAGGGGGGTAGTCAGAGGTACGTCCAAACATTACATTTGGCACATACCCACATTTTGCAGTAGTTAGTATTCCATACGTGACAGGTTGCAAGCCCATCGCCGCTGTTAGAATACTAACTGGTTTCCTCACGATGTTTTCCTTCACCGTTTAAGAGCACTGGCATTGCGCACATAAATTTTTCGATAGAAAAATCCATTGGTGCACGACCGGATTCGAACCTGCGACCTTACGATCGGAAGGCGGGGTCACTCCCACTAGACCACCGGTGCGTGTTATCAAGTCGGTACAATTACGATATCACTATCAAGAAGTCACGTCAAAATGGTGATATGAAAATTATATATAGGCATATTTTCCTGAAATACCTGAAAATGAATGAATACCTGAAAATTATATCTAGGATATTTACCACATAACTTTATTATGTTACTAGCGACCCGCCCGCGCGCCCCTGCTTCGCACGGTGCACTTATGCATGTATTATACATATAAACCATCCTCTTGAATCACTCTATCTATTAAAAAAAACCGCATCAAAATCCGTTGCTTAGTTTTAAAGATATAGCATACATAGGGACATGGGTCCCTATGTATGCTATATCTTTAAAACTGGACATGGGAACAGGGATAAAGGGACAGAGAAAGCGACTTTGTTTTATACTATGTAGTGATGAATTACTAGGTAGTTACTTCATTTCAATCGATTGATAAGTCTTATGTCCCCAGAATCACAAACGTTAACTTTTTTAGTATTTATTAGTACCTATAGCTTATACTTTTGTGATACTAATCCGCCAATCGAATCCACTTTTTTTTTATACAACTAGCTGATGGAACAAGCAGATGGCCCACCTGATGTTAAGTGGTAACCATCACCTATGAACAAAACACTGCCCCGTAGGTCACGCACAATAGGAACGTGCCCTACGATGCACTGCCCTGCGTCCATCAACTTGAGGCATACAGATGTCCACTTAGGTAAATCTTAGAAAATGTAGACGGGTGGTGACGATGGGTGTACAATGTACATTCTTCAGTAACTGCAATTACGTGAAGTACACAGCCACCATATTTCAAACCTAATTGGATTCGTACGTTTTTCTTTCGTTCCTATGATGTATTTTATGAGGCTGACTCCAAACAGGCTTTTATACTGAAATTACATTTTTGTTGAACTAGTATTCTTGTTTACGTTGTACTAGATTTATTTATAACACACGCAAGGATCTTAAAAAAAATTAAATGTGCGAGCTAAAAATAATCTTACGGTACTAATCTACATCTTAAAAAATACAGAAATTACCGCAGAATTAGCGTCTCCAAGCGCCGCTCACCTCACTTGTTCTGTTCAGACACGCCGCGCAACCTATACCTCCTGCACATCCTGACGTGGGTGATGAACATGTTCGGGATCTTCTTCATCCTGGCGGCTCACGAGCACTACTCCATCGACGTGTTCATCGCGTTCTACATCACGTCGCGCCTCTTCCTCTACTACCACACGCTGTCCAACAACCAGGCGCTCATGCAGAATGACTCCTCCAGGTAACACAGCACACATCATGGTACTGACACACGTGCTTATTTTAGAACAAAAACATGCTTTTTTCGAGCCTTCCTCAATAACGACCTCAATGGCGCAGCGGGCGAGAGTCCGCCTGCGACGCAAGAGGTTGCGGGTTCGATTCCCGCCTCGGAACAAATTTGTGTACGATCTGCAGAAATTTGTTCCGTTGGTCTGGATGTTTATGTATAATAAAAAATATCTATCTATGTAAGTATTAATGTATTAAATATATCAATCAAGAGCACGCGTGAACAGGTCGTGCTTGTAAATAAGCATGCTTATTTGGTCGTACGTCGGATGATTTTTGAGCATGTGTGTCAGTACCTTTGCATGGGCTAACTACTAACATTTCTATTGTATTAAATATATTTAACTTATCAGTATACTAATAGGCTCATACCTGTACCACCCAGGTTTGAAGTGTGTGGTTGCCGGTGAAATTACAGGTACATGAGGCTTAACATCTGTATGCCTCAACAAACGGACGCAGGGCAGTGAGAGCACGTCGCTATCGTGCATGACTTGACATGCTATGTTTTAGGTGATGGTAACCACTTAATATCAGGTGGGCCATCTGCTTGTTGTATCAAGCATCAGTAGTATTAAAAAAAACCTTGGTGACGGTTAACGTCCTCCTAGATCTTTTCGTTCTTAGATGTCTTGACCCTTAAAGATGTATAAAGGAAGCAACTTTGCCAGTGACATTAACATCGAGTTAGAGTTTTAAGTATTTTTGTTTTCCCTGCAGGACAAGAATATGGTTCCCATTACTGTCGTTCTTCGAGTCTGAAGTGGACGGCATCGTGCCCAACGACTACGAAGGCCCCATCGCCATCCTCAACAACCTCAAGCTGTGGCTGCTACAGCTTGCGGTCGAGCTCAAGGAGTCGGCGATGGCGAAGGCTGCCGGCACCAAGCTGCAAGAGGGCGCCGCCATGGGAGAGTACTCCGTGGTCAAACTCGTCGACGGCATCAAGAGGAATCTTAGCATAGTCGAAGAGTACAAGAACGCACGCCAAAGATTAGTTACTACCGATAAAAACGTGCAAGCGTGTATGTTAGACGAATTCCCGGACGCAGAGTTCCGGCGACGGACGTTACCCGATCTACCCAGCGAACCCATCCTAGCAGACTTCACTGGAGACCCCTCGTTACACTTCAGTAATCCACCTTCACCAAATGTAAGAAAAAGATTAACCTGACTTTATTAGTTAGTAGAGGCTGTTATAGATGTTATATTTTCATTGTAACCTGTTTGTACAATGAATTAGATACCTGAATAATTTACATTTCCATATAGATTTTATATCATGTTATTCCATTACTATTTATTTTACAGATATACTTAAGCTAAACGTAGTTGTAAATTGTTAAGAAATTAGTTTGCTCAAAATACTTATTTTGAAATAAAACAGTTTCGCTTTATGTATTCGTTTCTTTAAGTCGTCGTTCGACTGGCATTTCTTAAACCCATTAGATCTGCTCCCATTACATACCATCTTCAAAATGTGTTGAATCTATATTTTTTTTTTTTTTATACAACTAGCTGATGGAACAAGCAGATGGCCCACCTGATGTACCACCTATATTTTTTGACAATACGATATGGAGAAATGGTAAGCCTCCCGGGGAACTTAGCTAGAAGATGTCCACTCCTAGGGTAGGGAATAGATGATTATTCCAATCATAGAGATATCATAGTGCAATTACCAATTTATTTTACCTACACAACATACTTTGTTTTTTTATTTCTATTCAGCTATAAATGACATTCTGGGCACATAATAACTTCATGAGTGCAAATAAGTTTCAAATAAAACAAGCCAAGTTAATCGCATTTTATATAATTCATATGAAAAATGTTAAAAAATGTCTGTAAATATTGATAAATGATGTAAAATTTGTCATGATATATTTAATAATTAATTTAATACAACCAAAGAAGCGTGCAATTATGTAAAATAATGCATTTCATTAAATTTTCAAATGATAATAAATAATAGCATTTTGATGTGGTTGATATGCTATATGAGTACCAAATATACACATTTGATTAAGATAAAATGGCAGCAAAAAAGTCAAATACACTCTAATTAAATGAACTTACTTTAAAATATTTTCACTTAAAATATAAATACTTGAAAATAATGTCAATGAAAAAATTTCAAGGTTCAAAAAATTCTAAAATGAATGCACAAATTAATACTCTGAATAATACAAGCCTTCATGAAGGGTAAAACATGTTATATAAAAATCTTACTCTGGAACTTTATAGAAAAATTTGAATAATAACTAGTATAGGCCACTTCTCTGATAACATAACCATACATCGCCACATAATATGAGCTCTCAACAAAACTTCTTTGCATTATATACAATGACTAATTATGTCAAAGAAGCCAGAAGTTAACAGAACATAGTGAAAAGTGATCGCTTAGTGCTAATAAGGGCATTATTTGAGCTGACAAGCAAGATACATCAGTGCATTATTCAACAGCTTGTTCACTCTCAATCAATAATTCTGAAGCATCCTTTTTCCTCTCTACAGCATCTACAACTTCTTTCTCCACAGATTGGTTGCGGGAACTGACAGTTCCATTCTCATTGGTGGATTCAAGTTCAGGGGAGTTTTCTTTTGAGACATGTGTGTCCTCAACTTCTTTAGCAGGGGAAGCTTCTTTTTCAGCTGGTGTTTCTTTCTCATCAGAATTCTGACTTTCTGATGAACCATCTTTTTCTGGAGTTTTTTCTTTTGCTGGCTGTTCTTCCTTATCCTTTCCAGGTGTTGCATCCCTCAGGGGTGTTCCCTCTTTGACTGGGGATTTCTCTTTTTCGGTTTTTAACTCATTCTTAGCTTCATCAGTCTCTGAAATTTCTTTTTCTTGTGAGTTTTCCTTTGATTCTTTAGCTACATCACCATTCAAACCATTCAATGTGTCCTGTAATTGAAAGAGTGGAGATTTACTTTTTTTATAACAAACCAGTTTATGGTAATGTCACTATTATGGTAATGGTAGTTTACCTTGTCATTATGGGCTTCTGACTGCAGGGGCTCTTCTGGTGGCACCTCTAATTTCAAGAATTGCTCTAAAGTGTCCACTTCATTAGCAAGGTCAAACAGGTCATAATCCTGTAAACAAAATAAACATTTTTGATTGCATACTTCTATTATTAGGTCACTTGTAAGCACTGATAATGTTGATTGTAATCAATTAGGGAGTGACACCACACATTGTTTTCAAAGTCATTGACACATCAAATTCCTTTATATGCTGAACAAACAATAACATGCAGTCAACTGCTGTAGAAAAGTGTGTTAATTCTTATTTTAATATGCTAGATGCTGACACAATTGCACAATGAAATAAGATGTATGAAAAACAGGTTTTTGTTGATGTTATATTTTGATTGAGGTTTTTAAGCTTACCCCACAGTATTCATCATCGTTAAAGATCTGCGGGGGCAGCGGAGACCGAGGGTTCGGGTCGCTGACAGTGCCTCCATTTGACGTAGCATTGTTTTGCATGAAATCTTTATCAGTTTCTTTTCCTGGTTCCGTTATATCTATGACATCATATTTCACGCTTTTCGAATCTAATATCATTAGCACGCGCTGTTGTCGCTTTTTCACCTGCAATTATTTACATCCACGTAATCGATATCAATAAATAATGAATCAATGCAGACAGACAACAGTCGAGAAAGCACCCGGCCATCAAAGGAATTTCTATTTCTACCACTTACCTCTTTGTTTCCTGAAATACCACTTAGATACACTTTGACAACCATTGTTCTAATGATGCTAGTTGTGCGACTATAAATGAAAAAAGGAGCGCCAAACGTAAATTAATTGAGAAAAATAGGCTTGGCCATCAGTTTTCAATCTGTTGTAATAATTATTATTATTATTGAGTGACAGCAGACTGACTGACTGACAGTGACAGCTGTATTCTTCCAGACGTCAATGTTGCAATTTTTTGTAATACTTCATCCAAGTTACATTTGATTTATTTTCTTTCTTTTTTGGTTTTATGTTTGTATATAATATGTTGCTGCAAATAAATGTTTTCTTTCTTTCTTTCAATACATTAAATTGCATTAATTGGACCAAGGAATTTGAATGCTTGCACACAGTTTAATTTAATGCATATTATTATTAGTGTAGATATGTATTTTGGGTAGCACTAAGGAATTTGAATAGGTAGCACCTACATAGGTACTTTATTTTTTTAAATGAAAATCCACGTCCTTGAAATAAAATTCCAAGAAATTGATGATGTGTCGGACGGATTGCCGCCAAAACATCATACTTTGTAGGGTTTTCTCTGTTCGGTGCTTACTTACCATCATTCTAAATTATCAGTCCAAAATCGTAGCTTAGCCGCGTGTTTTAGTTAAAATTGTCTGCACTGTTCTAACTCTCAACTATCCGAGTGAGACGAGTGTGAATGAAAAATGTTATTTGAGGATAGGTATAGTATCAAATGAAAAATACTGTTTCTTTCTGGTGTCAGGTGTGATTAAAATAAGCTTGTATTTATAAACTGAAACGCCTATAAAAATATATCAGGCAATGAGTAGTGGCTCGTCTTTCCGTATTCCCGAAAGTTTTCTTAAAGTTCCTAAGTTGCGCTATCTATTCAATCTTCCAGTTCAGTGGGTTGGTGGGACTAACCATTTGGTACGAACCTAATTGAATAATAAAATTATGGAAAAAATCAAACTAAGCTTAGTTTCATATAAATTAAATTTTTTATTCATAAATAATACACAGGCGCAATGTTCCGACATCAAACATACCTACCTACATAATGCACATTGCACACTACCTACACTAAAATATAATTCGCAAAAGTAAATGGGTAGAATGCATTGCTAGCATGATATGGAATTTCGATACAGTCTGTACCTAGCTAAAACAATGTATTGAATGACTCAATTATTTAGTTAGGTTGTTAACTTGCACACAATAATCTGAGAGCCAATCATTGTTTTCTACTGTAATGTTCTCAGCCTTACTCTATAAACTTAGAGGCATAGGTATTATTTTAAAACAAAGCAATTAATTTACAAAATCGATAACAGTTTACAGTAGGGTTTTAAAACCATGTTGAACCATGTTATCACACTAGGTACCTGTCTTTACGAAGAGCAGGAATCTTATGTTGATTTGAAGTATTGGAACTGAAAATAAGTTCGAACGTGGTAACGCCATAGAATATGCATCACGAGATCTGGTCATCATACGGTTATACCTAATTTATGTCAAGTCAGAAAGGAATCGATCGAGTCGCTATTATGTTGTTATCCTAAGTTCGTAGTATCTACGGACAATGGTCTTAGCTCACCATTAGGTATGTCAATAAAATTGTAGAGAATACATAAAACTTTTCATAGGTACAATGGTTCTGTTTACAACAATAAAAACATACTTACTTACACTCTTTAATCTGTCATGCAAGTAGGTACAAATACAAAAGACATCTCTACCTACTTATAGAGGAGTGCGTTTCAAAATAAACATGCGGTCAATCAAGGTGATCTTCCGATCCAGAAAGCGCTATTTTAAAACATTCGGAAACGTTTCCGATCGGAACGACAGCTTCTGACAACGTGAGCAAGAGAAATAAATTCTGACGTTTCTGAATGTTTTAAATTGATTGATTTCAATGATTTTTCCTAAACGATGATTACCATATTTTATTTATTGCTTTATCATTTAAATACTACAAAAGAACCCCCAGTAGACCATGAAGATCGAGTGCGGAAGAGAACAAAAATAGGACGTAAAACGAGAAAATAAACATAACGTGTAGGTCAAATTGTGTCTCGTGTTTGTGATGCACGGAAATATTTTATTGGCAGAGGTCCATTTCGCAAGACGGACAGCTGTTCCGATGGTGACCAATACTTAACCGTCGCTATACCTACCGACATGATAACGGTGATTGTGTATAGTTATAAAACAATCCAGAAACAGCTTCACTATTCTTATCCCCAGGCACGGTCGATATACCCTCAGATCTTTTAGTAACAAACATCAACTCAAAGTCCGGGTCAAGGGAGGTAGTTACGAGGTACGTCCAAGTTCCATACGTGACAGGCTGCAAGCCCATCGCCGGTGTTAGAAATAATAGTTATAATATCAGGGTAAACATGGTTTTCAATCGGTTGTAGAGATTTATACAGCGACAGAGAAGTAAATTTTTACAATTTATACCTACCTACGAGATTTTGGGTGCCTGTCCATTGACAAATAGGATTGCATAAAATCTCCGCTCAGCTCCAGTTATTCAATCGGAAGAAATTTGAAATATGTACCATGATTTTGATGTTATAATAAGTTGATGGTAAATATGATTAAATACCTAGTTTATTTACAAATTGTTATCTTCTTAGTTAATTAGATATCTAGGTATAAAAAGAAGATTGTAGGCATATCTAATTTATATATAGTCACAACTTTGAAAGTTTGAAAGAAACAAAACTACCTTAAAAAATAAATATATGTATAAATACAAAATCAAAATAAAGCTATCGTATAAAAGTAACTAAAACATAATAGAAACAATTTTGTCATATATTATTTTTACAATAGCTACCTAATCGATTTTTAGGTTCATAATCCTAATATAATTGATTTACACAATAAAATGTGTGTACAGAGACACTATTCGATCAGTTACGGCTGTTTCTGAAAGCTCGATCAAACATAATCAGATGACAAGTAACTACCTCAGTTTTGACGTAATAGCTGAAATAGCAAGTGTTTTGACATGTGATTACGTTTGATCGAGCTTTCAGAAACCGATCGTTAGTCAATGAAAAGTTATATAATTATTTTAACAGGTTACTAGATAAGTCACAATCGAAAACGAATGGAAATATATTTAATTTATAAGTACCGCCCTGTAGCACAGCGTCCAGTGCGTATTAAGATCAACTGAATAATTTCCTTTTAACTTTGACGAAGTTTTCTCCTTCCGCTTTTTTTTATCAGTCGTCATATCTAATAACTAATAACTCATAACATTTAATATTACTTTGTAATTCAGTGTATCGAGGTTCAATAATTCATTAAAACGTAATATATAGTTCAATGATGTAATATTGGATTCCGAAATAAATAGACATTGAACTTAAACTGCGCACACTAAATCTTTCCGATTTAGCTTTTGTTTCGTGTTCGTCTCACTTGTCGTGGGCAGTGCTATGATTGGGGCGAGTTGGCAGCCCGACAAAACTTCATTACAAACCGTTTAGCAAGCTTTCACAAACTTGGGCGTTACATTTCACTATCAATAAAACAGTTGGCAAAATGCACCAAACATTTTATGACAAACTAGTTGCGCCCCGCGGTTTCACCCGCGCAGATTTAAATCCCGGTATTCCCACGGGATAAAAAGTAGCCTATGTGTTATTCCAGACTATAATGTATCTCTCTGCCAAGTTTCATCCAGATCCGTTCAGCCGTTCCGGCGTGTAAGAGATATAATCCATACAATATTTCGCGTTTATAGTAGGAAGTTGGATGTTTTGCCAACTGAGTGGCGACGCTGACTTGCGCCCCCCGTTTTTGTGCGCTTGTTTTCGGTGTGGGCTTTTTTGTTACGAGTTGTAAACACGCCCGCTAAGAGGTCTTATCGTAAAAAAGACAGTGGGAGAAATCCAGACAGCATTCGGCACATTTATGTGCATCCCATCACATAATACATAACTATCAACGTCATGTTTCTAATTTTAACCCAATAATTCTGGATGAGCCCCTAAGGATGCGGAGATCACGAAATTACAATTCAGCCTATTCTATCACCTTTTCAGTCAGAAACATACGAGTTCAGTCGATTTTTTAGAAGAGCTGTCAGTTAACTTTTAGTTTAAAATAAATATTTATTGCACCCAAAACTATATATCACTTTAAAGCATAATAATATATCTAACTACTAACGTAGGCCGATGATAATAAAATTTATGAGATCGGAGCTTATACGTATCTGTCTTTCTGGCTTGGGTTACTCGTTTTGGAGAATTATATATTTCACATCCACCAAAACTCTCGCATTGTTTGTTGGTGTAAGTGTGGCTTAGTAACTATAGTTGTATTCTTTTCGTTTAGCAAGAGTCTGGAGAGGAGAGAGCATTTGCAGCTCATCAGCGGAAGTACAAATAGACGTTATTTCAAAATACCTACTTATCCCCACTCCCGTCTGTAGTCAGAAGTCCTTTTAAACAAATACATAACGCAAATTACGCATTACGGTGGGGGTTTTGCTGGCCAGGAACAAAAGAAAATCGATTGTCTGGAATCCTGGTTCAAAGGTCCGTCAAAAAACCGTCATCGTCAAAAGTGGTTAGAAGCCTATATTGAGAAGACTACTACTACTATAGTAATTAAGGATTTAGGATATTCCTTATCTATCCTTACCTTTGACTTGAAAAGTACCAGCAAAATTATTCATTTAATACATAAGGGCAAACACCACAGAACGAATGGCACCCGAGCGTTATTAACTCTTATTGGATAAAAAACGGTTTAATTTTCTATCTAGCTTGGCTACAAGCGTGTCATCTACAGTATCCGGCGATAATATAGGATGTAATACTTGTTGGAAATAAACCACTTATGGATGTTTTTGTTCAAATGCCATCTCTTACCAAAAGGTAATGACAGCTTAAATTTAGGTAACGGTTATAAATATGGGAGCTAATGACAATCCCTAGGTGAGGAGCATGTTTAAATAACAAATGCTGCCAAACTCCTTTTATCGTCGGTTACCGAGGCTAGCTCATAGCCACCTAAACAAATCGTCCACACGCTAATAAGCGTGTACAGCTAACGTATGATAACGTACGATACGCGTCATCATATCTATATGGAATGTCTATGTGTAAGTTAAAGCTAGCTTCCCACGGCCGCACATCTAAGCATAGTTTGCAGCAAACAAGTTATTCTCTGACACATGACTAAGGTGCGCAGAACACATGAATTAATTCAGGATCGGCGCAGCTCGCGTTTAATCGGTCAGCGCACAAATTGTTTGTCGGTTATAATACTGGAGTCATAACGAATCTTTGTGGCTCTGACATTAGGTGAATAATACAGTTTTACGAATATAGTGCGCGTCAACCAAAAAGAACGCTGGAAAACAGTGGAGGTGATGTGTTTGTGCCACTGACCTCAATTTGGTTTGTGCATACAAAATACTCGCGCTATCGCGCCCCCTCCCTCTCCGTCCGGCGTTCTTTCCGCGACGTGCACAATACCGACATATCAGAGCCACGCAAAGGAGAAAGCTTTTTTTTAGTCCAAAAAATACTTTAAAAAACCACATGGTCAGTTCGAAAGATCGTCTCAAATATTTTTTATGTATGGCATTAAAAAAATCTGTCCTGTAGAAACCTAGATATAAACAAATAATTAGTTCATAGAAAGAAAATAAAGTTTTAAAATAACTGTAGGTGTCTTCAAGGCTACAGTGGCTAGGTGTCTTCAAGGCTCTTAATATAGTGCGCTTCACCATCAACGATTGCAACGATTGCGCAGTCATGCACTAATTTATATAAATAAAAAAAAAACTTCTGGTTCGATTTTGTTGCGTCTTTGCACAGATAGTAACTTCAAACGAATGAGTCGATCAACAATGGGTTCATGTCTGGGGACCGCAGATTTTTGGACTAGGGCTCATTGCAAAAAACATTCTCCTTTGATGACTAGTACTGTTCTCGATGTGCCGTCTAGTCGGGAAGACGTGGAGTGTAGTGCAGTCATTCAGACCGGCGTGCCAAAGTCGGGGTCACCGTCGCCGGTGCGCACGCGCGGCGCGTACTGGCCGCGCGCGTCGCCGTTCGTGAGCGGGGTCTCCGTAACGCGCCGCGCGGTGCCTATCCTGTGAACGAACTTTACTGTTACAAATACATTTATTTACCAAAAAAACAATTTTTTACAAAATTATTCTTTACGATTTTTGAATCTTCATCATCATCATCGATCTATGTTAGAACACTGCTGGACGTATCTCTCCCAAGACGCGCCACTGAGCCCGGTTTTCGGTTCTTCTCATCCAGTGCCAGCTACATTTCGCTTTACATGTAGCTTTGAATATTAAAATAAATAAATTGATACATTTTGGTGGACTTTCCACACAGCACTATCTTGCCCCAAACTAAGCCAAAGCTTGTGGTATGCAGACTGCAGCTTGTGGTAACCAGATTGCAGATACTACTTATAACCTTTTTTTTGTAAATATGTACGTACCTATAATATTATACAATACCCAGCAGAGAACAAACACCTACATATGTTCATCACACAAATCTTGCAACAAACCTTTAAATTACTAGCGGCTGGGTTTCTGAAAGCTTGATCAAAACTAATCGTCTTTCAAGGCACTTGCTATTTTCAGCTGCAATTCAAATTATATGAGATTGCAAATGCTCTTAGCATATCATCTTAGTATGAGCATTTGGAATTAACGTGTGATATCCTGATTTGAATCATAATTTTTAGTAGGTTTTGAAAAAGACCGCAATTTTTTTCAAAACAGATGCTGGCTGATTTTGCTGTGACGGCCGAATTTACTTGACATGGGCAAAATTGTCTCTCGATTGACGGAGGGGAGTCGTAAGAAGAGCTAAGAAATAAATTAAAAGATTGCTTGGGAAATTTACTGGAAGTTTGGGAAGGATAAATAAGTCCTTACCTGAAGCCTTTGCTCTCTCTCCGACCGGGTTTCACGTCACCATTGAGCATAGTGGTGGCCATCGCGAACGTTGACTGCACTTGAGGCAACGACATTTGAGGCAGAAGCGACGGCTGAGGCAACGTCGGTTGAGGCAACGGCGGTTGAGGCAACTTGAGCACAGGACTGTTCGCTACGTTTATAAGCGGAGAGACGGGCGCTTCGGGCGGAGTCGGAGCGGGCGACTCTAGAACTGTACCAAATAAAATAGTTTATAAATAAATGAACCATACTATGTTAGCACAGGGCAAGATACTGTTTTTCTGGGTCTAAGTTTTGTGAATCTTGGCGATCCTAATAAATAAATAAACCTACCTGGAATTAGAGTTTGTGGAGGATTTAATTGGAATTTGATGACTTTCCAACCACACAATACCAAGGCCCAACTATGCCAAGCGTGTAATATGGGAACCAGATAGCTAATATATTACTTAGATACATTTTTTTTTTGTAAATACATACATATAATACACCCAAACTATAAACAAACATTATATCGTTTAATCGTTCACACAAATGTTGAATCGAACCCGCGGCTTACAGCACAAAAGGCAGAGTTATTACCGACTGAGCTGTAGGGCTGTCACAGGCTATGAAGTTGTCTCACCAGTGTCGGTCTCAGGCGTGAGGTCGACAGGTGGCTCGGGATCTTCCGAGGACGGCGCTTCCATGTCCACGGCACGGTACGCACCCTTAGTGCGCCAATCCTACACAAGGTAAGTTTGAACATTTAATTAAAAGCTATTAAAAATGCTTAGTTACCATTTAAAGCCACACCCAGCTCTTCTGGGAGCAAGGCACTGCATTCCATGCCTTTTTCTGCCGCCAAGGAGCGTTGCTGTGTTTCAGTTTGAATAGTTTGGTTTCCGGTGAAATTACAGGCACATGAGGCTGTGAACGCTGTCATCATTATGTTATTGGTTTAATACTATGATGTGGTGGTTACCTGCGGCTTGCGTTTCTTCTTAGCTGCGTTGGGTCGCGCATGCACGGGCGTGGAGCGTGGCGACTCGCCCGACGAGTAGCGGTTGTTGCTCAGACCCACGCCCCCCGATCTCGCCACGCCCTCCAGCGGACCGCCCCACTGGGGGTCAAACGTTACATCACACGCAAAATAGCCACCAACTAAAAGTAGATCAAATCGCATATATACTTAAGCTTAGAGGCACAAATCGCGACTACGAGTTTCACTATTATATTATTTTGTACGATAAAGATCATACAAAAGAACTTTATCATCATACAGAAGAACAGTACTACACTACAGTACTTGGTTCTACAGCCTGTTATTCTAGATTTGGTGGCGTGGATTTGGCATTCATCTAGCTTCGTGATGATTCAAAGTGATCCTTGTGATAAATGAGTACGTTTTGACTTTGACTATTAGCCGTGACTATAAAAGAAATCATTACAATACTCGTATATAGTAAGAGGAATATACTTCTTTGTGTGTGGCTCGTCCGGGGAAGTACGAGCACCGTGTCCTTTTCTGCCGCCAAGCAGTGTTGCTGGCGGCATAAAATATGAAGAGTGTGGTTGGCGGTGAAATGACAAGTTCATGAGGTTTAACATCTGTATGCCTCTAGTTGATGGATGCAGGGCAGTGCTTCGTAGGGCACGTTATCGTGCCTGACGCTTGCTTTGTTATAGGACCTATCCTATATTATAGTACCTACCTATAATATAGGTCATCTGTTCCATCAGGGATAGGTTCTATTAGATAGTTGTTTAAAACAAAATAAAACACTATGATCAGTTGTGTGATTGTACCTCGAGCCTCGCCTCGATCTTTATAGAATCGTCGTCCATATCGAGTATGTTAAGGTTGTTGTTAATGTTGTTATAGTCGGGATACGGCGGCGGTACTTCGATACGAGCTGAACATTCGCTGCCGGTGTCTGCGTCCGTGTCGCGTCTGAAACAAATATCAAGGTGAAGTGAGTTCCGAATTCCGAATAGAATTATTGTGTCGCTGATCATTTTTTTTTATACAACTAGCTGATGGAACAAGCAGATGGCCCACTTGATGTTAAGTGGTAACCATCACCTATAAACAAAACATTTCCCCGTAGGTCACGCACGTTAGGAACGTGCCCTACGATGAACTGCCCTGCGTCCATCAACTTGAGGCATACAGATGTTAAGCCTCATGTGCCTGTAATTACACCGGCGACCACACTCTTCAAACCGAAACACAGCGTTGCTGCTTGGCGGCAGAAAATGGCGTGGTGGTAGTACTTCCCCGGACGAGCCGCACACAAAGAGCTCTACTATTCATGAAATTAAAATATACTTACAACTAGGTTATGGGACAATAAATAGGCTTGATTAGACTTGGTTCGAAGTAATCACAAAAATTGCTGTTTTTTCTAGGAGCAGTTTAAGGGTCCGGTGACAGCGGCTCGCAATTTCGAGGTGCGATTGGCTATTATTACATTTTATTTCATTTCGGGGAGGTTGTTTGAAAGAATAACTCTAAAGAAACACGCATAAATACTGTTCGAAAACAAATAATACAGTAATATAAGGGAAACATGCCCGAATCAGAAATCATTTTGGTATTAGTATGATTGGACTTACGTTTACCTAATACCAAAATGATTTCTGACTCAAGCACATTTCCCTTATATTATTGTATTATTTGTGTTCGAACAGTATTTATGCGTGTAACATGCCCGAATCAGAAATCATTTTGGTATTAGTATGTTTGGTCTTACGTTTACCTAATACCAAAATGATTTCTGACTCAAGCACATTTCCCTTATATTATTGTATTATTTGTGTTCGAACAGTATTTATGCGTGTTTCTTTAGAGTTATTCTTTTAAACAACCTCCCCGAAATGAAATAAAATGAAATAATAGCCAATCGCACCTCGAAATTGCGAGCCGCTGTCACCGGAGCCTTAATTCCTCGCCTCTTATTGCTTCTGGCCAGGTCATATTTTCGCTAGAATCCTACCATTACCCCGTGACTTAGATTAGTTCCGACGCAGCGTCGGACCATTCGTCAGGTAACGAACGAACCAACGACCAACTACTCTCGGGAGGCATGCGTCAAGCATTTTTCCCCATAAAAAAAGGTCAAACTTTCGCCCCTGCCGTAAAAAATATCGTTTAATTATTTATTATTATTAATATGCAAGCGAGATATTGTTTGACGGTTGTCATCGCCTTAACCTGTTATAGTCAGGCGTTCGTGGCGCAGTGGGCGTGGCTCCGGACCCGTCGGGCTCTCGCTCGAACACTTCGCCGTCTTCAGGATATAACGGAAACCTGCAAATATAAAAAAAAATGATTGATGGTTTGATGATGAAGCAAATATCTATTCAAATCAATACTATACCAGTAATCGAACCGTTCGATACCATTCCATAGTATCGCTAATAGGGAACGAATTCCGAGAATTATTGACATACGGCAAACTTAAGGAAAGTATTGGATTTTCCAACTGAACATTCACCCTATATAGCAAGGTTTTACCTATAGTTATCTTCAGAGAGTCTGTCGTCATCATCCGTGGCAATGAACTGGACGCAGAGCGCGCAATCTCCTTTCACGCTCTGCAAAGCTTGCACCGCCTCCTTGTGACACGCCTGATGACATTGAAAACCGGTAAACTAGCGTTCAATAGTTTAGCGAAATAGATAGTACTTAAGTCTAACCTAATATTGCTTTTGTGTGTATTTTATAACAGCTTTTTTATTATCTTTTGGTGTATGGACCTATAAGTTGTCTAAATTAAAGATTTATTAATATTATTGTTCAAGTACTGTACATTGTTGCTTGTTTTTCTTAGTAATTAATATGAGGCATATGTCCCGCGTGGACTTCTGCCGGTTGATGATGATTGAGTGATCTTACAGCTCTGTTAGTAGATCTGCCTTCTGCGCTGTAGGTTGTTGGTTCCATCCCCAACGAGAACCAACATTTATTTATTGTATTTATGTGATGAAGATCGACTTTTATTTACGTGTTTGGGTGTGATATTGTACTGTCACTTTTTCTCATTTCGGGGCTAGGTTGTGAGCACCGGTAGTGTAGTGGGAGTGACACCGCCTGCTGACCATAAAGTTGTGGTACGAATCCGGCCGTGCGCCAATGGATTTTTCTCTCCGGAAAATGTATGTGCGCAATGCGTTGCTTACTGCCAAATGTATGTATCAAGTTATCACCATCATCATTTAAACCTGTTTGCCACCCACTGCTGAGTATAGGCCTCCTCTTTAATCCGCCACTCTTTCCGGTCCCTTGCGAGTCTCATCCATCCATTTCCAGCACTTGCTACATTCGTCCGACGGCCGGGTGGTCAGCCTCTAGATCTTTGAGCATCCCATCCCAGCCTAGTCATATTTGAAAAAATCTTGAGTTAGGGCTTAGAACTGAGAAATCCGAGGAGATTAGAGAGGATCTAACACGCCTGAGAATCTGTTGATGGAAATGTTTATTAATATCACTGCTGGCTGAAATTATTTAGGGGAGTAGAAAGCCGCTGACATTTATTATAGTTCTGGTGTACCTGCGTAAGGTCCACATCGTTGATGGCGAGGATGGCGTCACCGACGTACAGCTGTCCGGTGAGCGCGGCCGGCCCGCCCGACTCCAGCTCAGAGATCAGGATAGGCACGCCGTGTTCCCGCCCGCCCTGCAATATACGATGGCATTTGTGTATTGCCTTATTAATGTTTGTTTGCGCATTTGTTTCTCATCTATTCTGTAACCATACGTGAGGACCGTTAATTGGCTTCTCTGATAACCTATATTACTTAGAATTTAAGTTTTGATAAGCTGTTGGTCTTCCTTAAGTAAATAAATAAACAAATTATTATCATCTCCAGACAGTCCATTATATTTGTAGTCCATTTATAATAAATTGTTAAACAACAGTCTAACCCCCTGTTTCTGAAAGCTTCATCAACACTAATCGGCTGTCAAGTCACTTGCTATTTCAGCTTTTACTTCAAATTAGATAGAGAGCAAGTCACTTTTTTTTAATACATCCAGCTGATGGAACAAGCAGACGGCCCCCCTGATGTTAAGTGGTAACCATCACCACATATATAACAAAGCAATGCCTCGTAGTCACGCACTTTATGAACGTGCCCTAGGATGCACTGCCCTGCGTCCATCAACTTGAAGCATACACTAATGTTACACCTCATGTGCCTTATATTACACCGGCTGACTTGTAAGCCGATTTGACGGATTTCTGCCAGCGTCAAAGAAAAGGGATTTTATACGTCCCGCATATCAATATCCCGCGTATCAACTTATATTTAACAAAGTCTAAGTAGGTAGGTAAGTCACCGTAACCGAGATCCCGAGTCCGAGATGCGGCGAGCGGCGCACGCGCACGGTGCGCGGGCGCGCGCGCTGCGCCTCCTGTCCGCCGCGCGCGGGCGGCGAAGGCGGCGGCGGCCGCGCCGGCCACGGGGACAGGCCGCGGCACACGCGGACGAGGGTTTTGTGCCGCTGGAGGAGGATCTCCGCCTCCACCTGCAATTACAAGTGTCACGTGACTCAATCACGCTGTTACATATTCCAACTTTTTCTTATTCTTGTCGTGACAAAAAATAAACAAACTCAATCTTGAACCGTGGATTCCTTGTTTATGGTGTAATTTTGTACGTCAGTATGTTGCCTCTTCTTCCTCGTGTGGCGCTATGGCACCTGGATTCACCGCTCTAAGACGTTCAAATGCCGATCCGAACAGTGCCGTTCAGTAACGTATCCATCAGTATCAGTGAAAATGATATTGTAGCATACGTTTTGTACGACTCTATCCGCACTCGTCAGTGACAGTGACGTCACCAGACGTCTGACTGACTGTTCATTGATAAGTTGGTGCCCTTACCTGCGCCCATAGAGAGTCTCTGACTTCAGACCGCATATCTCTTCCCAGGAGCTGTAACTGCTGTATCCTTCCAGCCAATTCTTTGTCCAAGTACTTCGTAGCTAGCCTGTAACATATGCGTATATTTTACGACCTTTTATTATGCATATTTACTTCC
Organism: Plemyria rubiginata; assembly: GCA_963576535.1. NCBI lineage: Eukaryota > Metazoa > Arthropoda > Insecta > Lepidoptera > Geometridae > Plemyria > Plemyria rubiginata. Next base: position 3,550,107 of record OY754910.1, read on the forward strand.
ACTCGTTAAGTACCGTAAAAGTGAAACCAAATGCAGTTATTTTAATAGTGAACATAATCCCGTGAGCATTTATAGCATCATCCGATAGCACCTGAACGCGAAAGCGGATAGTGGAAATAAAACTAATGATAAAGCTCAATAAAAACAGTCATATTTGGTAATTTATAAAAGAGATGTGATCGGTGATATTACCTATAAACCATAGTTATTGCCTATCTGCATTTTTATTGGTTTTTAGGGCCCAGCTCAGCTACTCCACGTGACCCCAATGTCGACTGCGACAATGCAGAATATAGCTGTCTTAAAAATAGATACATAAACGACGACAGAGCAACTGAAAGTAATGACTATAACTTTCACTCAAACATTATGACGAATTTTAAGAGCAGAATAAATGTGTCGTCATTATTTTGGTAAAAAGTAATAAAAGACGTTTGAGAAAAGATAGAATTTACGAACAAGTATTCACAAAAGACCAGACAACGAATAATGTAGGCCATAACTTCCGTATAGTACCGACCGAGCACATGTGGTCCAGTGGTCCATTGGTTCTAACTCCATCGTGCTCTATTGTATTCTTCTCTAACAAATCTTATGTAATGCCACTGGAATCTTTCAAACGGCGAAAGAAAACATCGCGAAACCAGCTAGTATTCTAACAGCGGCGATGGGCTTGCAACCCGTCACTTATGGAATACCAACTACTACTCTATTAAACTTCGATAAATGTTGAGTTGGTATCTAATTGGTACAAATTTCACAAATTCGTTTAGTTACCTACATAATATGCGCTTATACAACACTATTTTGTAACTACCAAAAAAAATTAAGGGCTGTTTCAGCAGAGGCTACTGATGAGAGTAGCGCCGTCAGAACTTTTAAATCTATCTACCACTAAGTTATCAATGTTTGCTTTTAGCCAAAAACGAGAGCGTGCGACAACTGTAGTGTATACACTGTATACAGTTCTCGTGAGTAGCACCACCAAAGGTCGAGCACTCCACACAAATCTACTCTCTATTAGCAAAGCCTTGAAATAAAATAAATAAATAATGCTGGACAATCCACACAGCACCATCTAGCCCCAAAGTAAGCTACTCAAAGCTAGTGTTATGGGTACTAGATGACTGAAAAATTTAATACATTATATACTTACATAGATAGATATTTTGTATCATACATAAACCTCCAGACTATCGGAACAAATTTCTGCAGATCGTACACAAATTTGTTCCGAGGCGGGAATCGAACCCGCAACGCGTCGCAGGCGGACTCTCGCCCGCTGCGCCACTGAGGTCGTCAAATCAAATGCTTCATTAGAGGCTCACCTTGCTCCAAACAGTTCGGAATGCAACGCCAGCACAGTTTCCCTCAGAGCTGCGTTCTCCCTCGCCAGCTGAGCCGCCTCAGCCCTGGCTGTCGACGCGTCCGTGACGTTGCCGGCCGCATCGCCACTCTCTTGGCAACCACCTGGTGACCATGTAGATATGATGCACTTTTAGGGACAATAATTTCTACAATGAATTATAATTCCATTCAAATTCAAAATTCAAATTCATCTATAACTATAAGAATCAAAGTCCTGACTGACTGACTGACATATAGACAACGCACAGCCTAAACCGCTGGTCGTAGAGACTTGAAATTTGAGGAGTACATAGTTCTTACAGCGTAGACGTGTACTAAGAAGGGATTTTTCAAAATTCAACCCCTAAGGGTGTAAAAAGGGTTGAAAACGTTTGTATGAAAAATCGTATTCCTTCAACCTAGGAACTTGAAACTTAGAGGACAGATACCCTAAATTCAATAATTAAGTATGTCATTTTAAGTTTTTGTGAACTACCCCCAATAAGGGTGCAAAGGGGTGTTGTAGTTTGTATGAGAGTTTTTTAACGAGTGGTTCGATTGATTTCAAACTTGCAGTGAATATACTTCTAAATAAATAATTAAGAATGACATTTTTAGTTTTTGTAAACTACCCTTAATAAGGGTGCAAAGGGATGTCAAAGTTTGTACGAGAATTTTTGTACGCGTAGTGCGATTGACTTGAAACTAAAAGTAGATAAATAACAAAAAAATATACTAATTTAGGGTTTTATCTCGGGTGGAATGCGCGAGCGGCATCAGAGGCGCAGCGGTGGCGGGCGAAGCGCGGGGCGGGGCCCTTAGCTCGCCTAGCTGGGACTTGGACCGCTGTATCTAAGTACTTAGGCGCAAAAGTACTAAACTACGCGGGTGAAACCGCGGGCACAGCTAGTTTTACCAAATAATATTACTAAAGTGTTTAAACCATTGGTACTAGGACACTAGGACGAGCCTGTGTATCCATACACACATGTGTGTGTGTCCATATTGAGATAATTACACGAAAACTCGCTTAACCATACTAACGGCCGCTTTCTGAAAGCTTGATTGATAATCAGCTATCAAGTCACTTGCTATCTCTATCAAATTTGAAGTAAAAGCTGAAATAGCAAGTGACTTGACAGCCGATCAGTGTTGATCGAGCTTTCAGAAACCGGGGTCAATAGTCACAGATATAAATATTTACCCAAGCGTCAATTGAATTCAATTAATATTATTCCATTTAGGTAGTATCCCCGGAGAATGCACATTTTACAACATATTAGATAGTAGTAAGTCAAAAAAAAAATCACAAATCATTTGCACTGAAACGTGCCTACGCATAAATAATAATAAAAAATAACAAAGCTTAATAGATTGTGCTTATAAAAAAATTTACATAGAAATTACACTACTAGAATGAAAGTTGAAATTTTAACATCATGAATTCCTAAACTATTCCAAACGAATTTGCAATCAAGCGCAACTCGATTTTGATTACTGCTATCAAATAGCCTTACTATTAATAATTAAAAATATGGTTTTCAGTTAGAATATAATAATAAATCTAAGATGAAAAAGCTTACCAGCTGACGCAGCTCGGGTGTGTACAAGCTCTGCCCTCATGTCCACGAGCTCAGCCTGCAAAAATAGAACAAAAACCTATTACTTATCTCTAAATTCCACATCTAACAAATGAACAGTTTGGTTTCGTATATCAACAATAGTGTCGAATGTCGCGGGTGTGATTCAACGCAACAATAGAATTTAATCTCTGTCTGAATCAAAAGCTTAGAGCTAACTGCATAGTAAGCACGCATCAGCAAGAAACGGGCGTGACAATCCCCTCCCATCCATAAGTTGCGTGTTTTGTAAGTAAATAGGTACTCTAATGTGGACATCGCATAGATTGGCACAGAATAGCGATAATTGATTATTTTCATATATCGTTCAACCCTCAAATATCGTAATTCCGATTACTGAATACCGTAAATCCGATTTAAGTTGTTGTAATACGGGAACTATGACATGAAATAAATAACAGTTGCTTACACTAGATATACTTGTATAGGCACGCGCACGGGTGCATAAATCGTTTGACTTCTGTACCCAACATAGGGAACACGCCCCGCGCCCTCATCGAATCTCAACAAATCATGGTTATGAGTGATTTATAATATTTGCCCGACAGTTGAATGTGTCGCAGGCTCGGATGAATTGGGTCAAAATAATTGGGACTTATGTTAGCTGATCTCAGTCTCCAGACATGCACGATGAATCGGCGCATAGCCGAGACTATGAGACTACCTATTCACTAGGTGGTAATAACACATTCACTTAGAACCAGTATGTTAAATGTCCCTAAACCATAACTATATTATTGTATGCATATTTGGCATAGGTATAAATCATATTTAACACATGATATAATTTGATTGTATCTATTCCAATCCAGAATAGTATGAACAACAGGCTTATCCCTAGTGACCAGACAATTTCCCATGGAAAACTATAGATGTTGACTAAAAAGGTACATTATATATTTAGTGATATTACCAGTTATGTCCTAAATGCGTCGAAATATAATATTATTACACTAATCGTTTTATGCAAATTCAGTTCTGAGAATTGTAGTCGATGAGATTCTACCTAGATCGATTACGATCTGACACTGAGTTGGTTCTAAGAAGAAAAAAGTCAACGAAACTAATAGGTATCAGACAGAGAGATTAATGATGAATAACTAAAAGCCGACTTCAAATGCACTGGAAAATACACTCATACTTACAAATGTAACTCAAAAACTATTCGTCATAATCTGACTCAAATTTAAATAGGAACAAAACACCAGCTTTCGATAAAATAATAATCATCAAAATCAGTCCACCCAGTAAAAAGTTATGAGAGACCAACAAAAAAATATATACAGTTGAATTGAGAACCTCCTCCTTTTTTGTAGTCGGTAAAAAACAGAACATTTGTGAATATGTTATTGTACTCTAGTTGAAAGCTAATATAGATTTATTCTTGCGGTACAAGGTACTGTGTAATGCATATGCGGAAGTGTTAGTAATGGTACCTACCGGTAGCAGAAGCAATGCATACAATCTCAAGTGGCCGGAATGGAAGCCACAAGGCGGACGATGCAGCTGCGCGCATACGGTGGTCTAATGCACTCCGGTCAGTTTTGTTATACTAGACTTAGACCTTATGCTTACACAGATTATTATACTGCGTACAAATAGTCGCCTTTGGCGTACAAATAAAACATGGATCTTTAGATCGCATAAAACTAGTATAGAATAATTGAGAACAGACGAATGAATAGTATTGATCAGTGGTTCATTCGTCAATTTAGTAGTCAGTTTATACTGATCTAATACATGTTGTGATTATGGTGGTCTTCCAAGAAACCTTGTGTGTGACCAACACTTTCTTGCACTGTTAGAGTGACGATTTCCACGCGACAATTTAGATTGCGAACATTTCGACACCGGCTATAACATTGACTTACTGTGACATTTGGTGTGACTACTCGGCAATCTTTCACGCTCTCAAGTGTGTAATTTGTTGGCAAGAATACTAACTTTGTTATTTGTTTGAATTAAAGTGAACGTTCTCTGACCTCTAAGTTTCAAAAATATGTTTGTGTTGTACAGGTACCTTAATAAAACCTATGTGAAATACACTTGCAACGTAACATCATTTAGTACGTGTTTTATCGGTATTCCACTATGTTTATTTGTTTACATTTTACTTGCATAGTAATACTCCTGCGGGTCGACCTTTTATCCTTGGCACACATCAGTACGACAATGTAAGACAAGTAAGCATTTTTTTTATCAAAAGAAATCTTTGAATTCTTGCGTAAGCCGCCATCTAAGTAACGCGTTATTTGGAATGAGGCTTGTTGTAAAGCAAACAACCAATAAACACGACCTACGCCGATTTCAAGATCATTATCGCCTGAATGGCGAGTGGGTGTATGTTGTGGTAAAGTGAAGAGGGATTGTGAATATTATAACCACGTATAAAAGAAGGCCGCCTCCGCGACTGATACAATAATATTATATGCAATATAAAAACCATTACAATAAATGAACAGTTAAATCGTATCGCGAGACAATGAATGCGGTTCATTAGGGCCGCTATAAAATGGGAGTAACATTTTATGCCGGCGGCCATTTTAATGTAGAGTTCGAAGACAGCGTTCCTAGTTTGAAGTCTCTTCTTAAATTACGTTGATAGTTATTGCGAAAATAAAAATAAATCAGAGTTCAAAATTTAGCGACGCTAGTGAAATGTCTAGACTGCGATGAACACATAAAGCGCTTTTACGCTAACTAAGTTTGACGAAAGCCCTTTCTTTGCGCCTGTGTGGGCGCCGATCTAAGATAAAGTCCAGCCGGGCGGAAGATTGATTCACCGCTGTTCGATATCATTGCACGGATCTCAGATACACGAGCGATTTGACCGGAGCACGCGCCACATCAACTTGATGTGAGCCACACGTGGACTTGACGATTCATGCTTAGCAACAATAATAAATCTTGAAATCTGTCGACACATTTCCTCCACGCTTGTCTTGAACATGAAATTTGATTCTAATTTGAATAACAGCACATGCTATCACGTTTTACTAGTGAGATCGTACATGAAAGCTCTCGAGCTTTGACATATTTACGTGGACCACACCGGTCGAAAGCACAATTTAAAATTATATTTAGAATTTGTGTCAAAGAAAGCGACCCATTAAGTAGACACATTTCGATTTTGGTTTACTGTAACTCGGTCAATTACACTATTACATTTATATAATGAAGAGTGAAATGTATTTTATCACCTCACTCACCACATAATTTTTAACTAGAAGTTAGTTAAAAATTATGTGGTGAGTGAGAAAATGAAGGAGGGCCTTAATTCGCCTCTTTTTTAGGTTTATTTGATTTCGATGAGGTTTTCATAGATTGATGATTTCATAGATTGATTAAGACCAAATGATAATGAGAGGGCCCCATCAAATTTTATTTGTACCTATGTTATATCTTTTTTCGTATAATAACATAGTCACTCGTTGGGACTTGTTACTTGATGCTATCTTTTTTATTTACTAGAATTGCTTATTCTTTTTTTTATTTACTTGACTCGAGCAGATTCACACTGTTTTTTCATTATGTTAATTTAATTTTGATTTTTTTTTAATTTACGCGATAACTAGTGCTTACGTGTCCAAGAGGTCGTTGTGTCTACAGCCTACATGCCTCGTTATTGTCTGGCTGACGCATGTTTGCACCGCATGCAAGTGTTCATTTGCATTCGTCTGGACACCGTCGCAGTCTCATCACGCCCGAGGCGCAACTGTCCTCCTCCTTTTCTCTCATTGCCAGTCAATATGCAAATGATTCCGTAAAACATTCGAAATAAGGTGTAATGGACCGCTAGCCTGAATGCAAAGAGCTTTTCTGTGAACTATGGGCGGTCGCATGTCATTACAAGGTTATGTACACGTATCGGACCTAGTTCACAAACTTTTTACCATCTTCTCAACTACGATGAAATTCCGTAAAATCTTTGCTTCTTAAAGTGGTTTCGATGTGGTCATGAACTTATTATAGTGTAGTATACGCTGAACAGTACACCCACACTGTTGATACTTGACACCCATATAATATTAAATGCAACGGTTCGATCTTCAAACTTCTATTAATCTCAGGCAATGCCGCAATGAATGCATAACCATAAAATTTATTTAAAACCGATCATCTGGGACAAGTGAAATATTAGAGGTTATACAGAACAAGCTAAGTTCAAGCATACTCAGACAATGGTGAGAGTTTAATACAATGAAAGATAGATTGCCACACAGGAAATGGGTTTTATCTAGACAGCGCAGTAAGAGTGCATACTCTGCGGGATGCCGGCGCGCCGTCAACATTATCATCTATGCTATAATATTCAGCAATCACTATTAAGTACGCTGCACACTACAAATCCTACTTCACATTAGCCAAATGAAAAGCAAACACAAATTGGGTAGTGCAGGTTAGATCGTGCAAACATGGAATCGTTCAAAGAAAGTCGAACATGGACTGTACAGTCGCCAATTGTAACTTTACTCTGTGGACTTACAAGATGTAATGTAAGCTCAAATTATTTTACAAGAGCGAGGTATGTCATTTGAAAAAAATATATTATGAATGATATTTACTTATATTAAAAAAAACTTTTTTTTTTATGTTCTTCGTGTTATTTAGACAAGACATGTGCCTTATTTAATTTAAACATATTATATAGTTTATTATTTCAAAACCAATATAGTACTTAATTTGACATTTTATATAGAGGAGCATTATGCCTTCTTAGGCAAGTGAAGCCTTCTTGAATAAGGTTTCTCACTCTTGTTAGTAAGTGCTTAATATAGTGTTCAAAAGTTTCGTGAGTGACCTAGACAAGAAGAAGCTTTGAACAAGAACTGATGACGAGTAAGCAATGTCTGTGACACAACAGAGACTACGAGGCTTTTTTTTATTTGTGCGAATTCAATAAAACAGATGAATGCTGGAAATTTCTTCTTCAATTATTTTTTTCGTTAGCTTGCAAGAAATACTAGGACTTATTTTCATAACATGGAAAAATGAATGATACCCCTCGTGACAATCCTCTTAAATCATAAGGGTTGTACTACAAAACGGTGTCTAACTTTAAACAATGTCTAAAATTAGCGCTGTCTCTATTTGCCATTACGCAATGGCCAGAGATGTCAAAAGTTTAGACAGTGTTTAACGTTTTCCTATTTTTTTGTAGTAAGGCCCAAAATGCTGAAGTTATTTGGACGTTTAGCTATAGATCTTACTCAATCACGTCGCAAAGCTGAACAGATTTGAATGAAACACGTATTAAATATAGTGATATGCATTAGCATATAGGCAGGCTACTTCTTACGAAAGAGAGGTGAACTTTGTGCCAGATGATTTTTGTTATGTCCATCCCCAAGTTTCTTGGTAATCAGAAAGATCCGCATTCGTAATAAGACCAACCGTGCTAATTGCTCGTATAGAATGAGAAGCTAGTCGTGTTACATTAGAACACCTACGGTCGTGATCACACTCGCACCTGGCCCGGTGTCGCGACGGACGACGTGTTGTCTACAACAATTTAGCGACGAGCATTCTCAGAAATGAATCAATGCAACGCATGAACTGCAAACCGAATGTGGATATGCTAATGTCATAGTTCCTATAAATGAATGGTGTTCGATTACATCAGGACTTGTTGTGTAAACTTGCTCAAGGTGTGAGTGAACAGAAAAAATTACCTACCTATTAGTTTTTTTATTTGAAAATTATTATGATAGTCGTTATTAATGGTCAAGAAGAAGCTATTTGCGAATGCTTTTTCGTTATTATCTATTTATTGTTTGCCGATCAAAATGAAATCAATCACTTTGTTTGCTTGTTTTTTATTTTAAGCAACCAAATAACGACGAAAAAATCGTACGTACTCATCGTTCTATAGTATTTATGAAGATCAATAGTTTGTTTTTTAATCTGACATCAGTCGTGGATTCGAAATCCACTGGGATTCTTTCTATTGGAACATTTGGAACTCTATTTCACCGGGTCAAAAAATATGAGTGCTTATTTGCTTAATTGCTTATTTAAAAAAACCAGGATTCGTTTAAGGAATAAGCTAATTTCAATATTAATCTTTTAGGAACTTTCGATATATCCACCCTGTAATTGTAAATTAAGAATTTGTGGTCGTTCACTCTGCACTGCACACCATTTGCTCTACTTAGGAATTATTTGCAATAAACTTCAAATTGGTGTCAAACTGCGAGATCTGGATAAACGGGAATAGATGTTACGTAATTATACATGTCTTGGTACATTTGGAAAGATTGATATGAATATTTCGTACTCAAAGGATTCATGAAATGAACGCATAGTAAAAAAAAACAATGCATACGGATTACGTACATATATATTCAGTCTTACAGAGACCGATCTAGATATAGATTTATGTAAGTATACAAAGGCATTCATCATCCTCCATAAACCAATATTAACTCAGATAATAAAAAACTGACAAGGAGTTAAAATAATTCGAAGTCATAAACACATGAAGTAGTTTTATGGATGTTCCGTCCACTCAGCCAGCAGTAAAATTGGCGTCGAGATTAGGGTACCGGAGTCAAACAATGAATCATCGGTATTCCCAGACGAAGCTTCAGAGATCAGCGTAGTGTATATAAGTAAGTATCTATAAGCCTGGCATCGGTTATTCCGATATTGCAATGGATGAGTAATAATTTTTAGTAACACCAACTAGACGCTAGAGGAAATTTTCTTGCAGTGTCACTTGTTCTGGAAACAGTGTGATGAAAGGACTTAAGTGCGCCTCAATGAGGCTCCTTTCGAGGACTTGACACATGTTTTAGAACGTTTTAGAAGGAAAACGGCATGACTCTACGACATGCCGTTTTCCTTTACCGTTTGTTCTGGCACTGTGCACATAAATTTATCGGGAGGAAAAAGTAAATGTATACCGAGCTAGCCACAACCGAGCCAAAGCATAGACATACTAAGGAATAGAAACAGGTTAGCGTGCCCGCGCGGCAGACGGTGTTTGCGGTCACGACGTCCGAGGATGGTGGCACGCTCGACAGAACCACAAAGTGGACCGCAGGAAGGCGTCCCGCACCCTTCGCTGCGCCACCTACAAAACCTCAAAAATTGGATTCCAAAACGTTTCATATATCCGAATAGGGGCAACACAATAGAATCTATGAATGACGCGGCTCTTTCGAGATAAGCGGCCACGGACAATGCTGTTACACGTATATGCTCTTTTGGTCTTTTGAATGGTCACGTACGTTACTAAATTTTGCTTGAAGCAAGCTTTTTGCGAAATCTAGAACCACTTGCATAAATGTATACATTACTGGATTTTCCACACAGCACTATCTAGTCCCAAACTAGGCAAAGCTAGTGACATGGAAACCAGATAGCTGATATAATACGTAAATACTTTTTTGTAGATGCTTATAATATAATGACAACCAGACAGAAAACAAACATCAATGTTCATCACACAAATTTTTGTTCTCGGTGGGGATCAAACCCACGGCCTACAGTGCAGAACACAGAACTACTACCAACTGAGCTGTGAAGGCTGTCATAAAATTCATCGAAAGGGCGATAATATGACCTATGGCAAATACTCATACTTCATTAAATTGAAACAGAACGGATGGAAGGCATTATTGGAATTTTACAAGGAGTCACCTCGGGCTACTTTAGTTGAATAAAAAAAACATGTATTATATCTCTCACGGAGACAAACATGCAAATTGTAAGCCATTAATACGCAGACCATGCTCGCAGTAACATAATAATAAATTATTTGCACTCACGACTAACATTCAATGGAAGCTATAACTATTAAAACGTTTATTTATTTTCCCCTTAAATAATTTTAATAATGTAAATACTTTGTTTTCTGTGAAAAAAAATACGTATTTTATATTTCGACCTCAACTAACTAAACACCATTATAGAATGAGTGAGCGAAGCGAACAAAAATCTTACAAACAACTTGGGCAATTTGGCATTTTATGTATGTATGTTTGTATGTCCGACGATAACTTGAGAACCGTTTATCCGATGCATAAAATTTGGTAAGATGATAGCTTGTACTTGAGAAATTTACTGGTAAGTATATGGGTAAAATCGGATGAGGGGCTATTAAAATATGGGGTTTTTTAAGGGGGCAAAAATTTAAAAAGTTAACCAAAAAAATAAAGTTACGTGTCATATGAAAGGGCTTGGCTTAGACATTCCAAAACCATTTATATTTTTTTTCTAGGATGCCCGGTTTTTTAGACAACAAAAAAGTTAAATTAAGATTTCTTGAAATAAATTAAGAAGGTACTTGGTTCTTATTACAGGGTAATAGCGACCTGTTCTGATGATGGAGCCAAGGTCTGTTCAACGGAACTCTTCAATAAATAGGCAAATTTAGATGAAACTTGCTTACCATACTTAGTTAGTAGGTGGTAGCCAGAGACAAGTTCAAACACAATTTTGGACTTGCCTCTGACTACCACTTACTTATATTTTCGGAGAGTTCGCGAAATCTCAGTTCGGGCGAACTACTAGTTAATAACAGGGTGACCGAGCTTTGCTCGGTTGCTTCGCCATCTACTGAGGTAGCTTAAAAAATGATCGTATTATTACTAGCCAATAGATGCAATATGAAGTCATATTTTTTAAAAGATGAGTTTTTCATTGCCTAAAACACGGATAAAATTTGACGGATTTGTCATGTGTGTGTACATTTTAAGTTTTGAATAAAGTATTCGTTTAGTATTATTATTAATAAAACGAAATTTTCTAAAAATGTATCCTAGATAAATAATACATAATTAAAATCACTACATAGGATAAATTAAAGTCGCTTCCCGCTGTCTGTCTGTCCCTAGTAGGTATGCTAGATTTTAAAAACTATGCAACGGATTTTGATGCGGTTTTTTAATACGAGTATTAGGAGTGATTCAAGAGGAATGATTGTATAATACACATACACCCATGCGAAGCCGTGGCGGGTCACAAGAATTATAATAATAATGAACAAACATCAACAAAAAACCAATCGTCACACAAATTTTTGTTCTCGATGTGATCGAAACCACTGCCTGCGCATAGAATAAAGACTGGGTCAGGCAATTCGTAGACACTTCACCTACAATCAGTGAAGTGAAAATCGTGACTCGTTATGCGAGATTTTCCCTCCAGACATGCGGAACCCTAAAAGTAAAGTGATCAACAACTACACATGTCTTCAAGCTAATCAAACATCGATTTCTTCGTGGCTGTGAATGTATTAGTCGTAGAGCCACCAGTTGGGCGGAACTTACAGTAAGCTCTTCTTCTTGTCGTGTTACTAGTTTCTTTCGAAACAGTGTGGTGATAGGATTTTTAGTGCGACTCAAGTGGCTCCTTTCGAGCACTCGACACATTTTATAGTAAGCTCTGTAACCGTAGAATGCTTTGAAAATGGCATTCTATTATTACTGCTGAATTACAGGATTATAAAAATAAAAACTGCTGAAAAATGCAAACGCGAATTTTTTTGATCCTAATAGTATAAAAAACAAACAAATTTTTTTTTAAACGACAGGCTTTTTTTTTTTAGAAGTTATTTTGTACTAAAATAATCCTCATAAAATCATAATATTTTAAATAACCGTTTCAAAGTGAGTTTTGTAAACATTACTTTGCTAAATAATACGTTAACAAACAATAATTAATATCTACATACGCGGTATTTAAATTTATCTAATCTTTAAAGTTGTGGGAATATTATCTATCATAATTTTAGACTCATTATGAAATCTTGAAATGATTTACCATGGGTTTGCCCCAATCTTATAAATAATAATTTCCTTGTAAATATACAAATTATGTCATAAAATTAACATAACAATACGAAAAGTTTCACTTCTAGCACCATGACATATTTGGTAAGCCGTTTAGTGAATAAATACGGCATAAAATAATAATTAAATCGTCACATACTATCATAAATAGTCAAGTATGTCGTAAAAAGCGGACTAAATCAGAATGTCATTGAAAACGCAATAAATAAACACATTCATCAATACCCCAATAGCTTAATACACATTTCAGATTGTGTATGTGTATATTGAAGAAAAGCTTTCAACTTTTCCTTTTTAACAGCCGGATGCAGTAACTCGAACTCGAGATTTCCAAGTAGGAGCTATTAGAACTGCTCCGTAAAGTGACGATTGGCGAGTCTACTACGAGTAATAGTGATTGCTTGTCGTTAAATTCCGCTTTTAACATGCGGGTACCTACATAAATTACACAATAGAAATAAAAGCTGGATCCACCGCAATCTGAGTTCGTAGAGCTTGTCGACAACTCAGGTGGCTAGCCCGGTAACAAGGAAACTAGATTTTGCAAATCCTGGGGCATTATTCACTATGACAATAGGAGATTCCTTGCCCCAAACCGAGAAACGTCAAAACTTGATGTTGGGCTTTATTCTTTATGACATAGGAGATACTTTGTTCTGACCGTATGACACCGGCTGCCTTGTGTTAGCTGTGATCGTGGTGCAAATGGTCATAGTGAATAAGGCTCCTGGGGGCGAATATTCTTCACGAGTGACAGACAACCGCCAGGCAGACTCGCACTGACCTGTCGTATTATCATATTAAGAGGTGTGCAGGCGTGACCGATTTAACATACGCGCGGGTGCTCGTGGAAGTCCGTGCTGGATATGCAAAAAAAGAACCTTGGGCAATATCACGTTTGGTATATACCAATTATTTGTTTAATTTTATCATTAAATTGGTTATTTTAGAAGAATCCATTAACTTGATTTAAAACACTATGTTTAATTTAATGGAAGAAACTTTCATCTCACTTTACGAGAACTATAAAAGCAGAATGCTATCAATAAACAAATACATGCGAAAGCTTGTAAAATGATTATGTGCCCTAATTGAAAACGCTCAAGTTACGTAGTAACAATTGAGTATCAAGTGGATACGTAAATTCTGCAGTAAAGTTATGAACATGTAATAATATAGGTAGTTCGGGTACTCGCGTATGCATGAATGCGTACTCTGACCTTATATCAGTAGGTACCTATAAGCTTGTATGTAACGAGCAGAAAGTTCAAATTGTACCTTGTTTTGACATGCGAAGATTTATCGCCAACTTTCGCAAACAGCTACAGTACATACAGATCGAATCGATTCAATATTGAATCAATGAAGTTGTCAATACTATCATCGAGTATGCACAATCTATCTTTGGAGGCAGCGCGACCACTTTATCCTGTTATTCGTGCGTGGCTATTATCATAAATCGGACGCGTATTAGGGCACGCACGATTTTGTAAGTTCTTGCTGACAAGAGATACTATCAATAATTCAATGACGATTGTAATGAATAGGTGGCTATGGAGTGGACCGTTTCAATTCGCTGGCTTTAATAAAATACATTGTAAATGCCTATTTTGGTAAACCTAACTAGCAGTTTATATCAAAGTGACATGACACAAATTGAACTTCAGGGTTGTTAGCAATACCGAGCTTTTAGAAACACAAGTATTTATGTATCTGTCAATCGCCTGTCCAAGCTTGTTGATAAAGAGCGATGCATGTCGCCTATAAGTTAATACACAAGACGACACATAAATCAATTACGCAAACTTTACTACTAACAATGATATAACTCACAGTTGATTACAGTTGACCTGGATACTTCAAAAACCATGTTATTATCACCCAATTATAAAACTTAATAAAATTAAGTGATATCATATCTATGTAACTATATTGGCAAACAACCTCTTCGTGATACCTTGTTTTCAAAGATATTGATCATGCTATATATCAAGTGTGTAAATATTACGATATCAATCAGGATACTACAGCTATAAGCACGAGCCCATAAGGGCGTGTGTTGTAAATCTACGGAACACTGAGTCTGCTTCGTGTTTCGTAGTAAATAGCCGCCGATACATTTCGCCTATGAGGAAGCGCAGCAAACATTGCCACTTAACTATGTACAGTGCAGTACAAGTGCTCAAATGGTATGCTGATTTATCATCGGCCATTCACCAATAACATACGCACTTCGCATATCGAATCAATGCGACAGCCTCATAAATTATAGCATAATAATAATTACATTTGGAAAGGACAGCATCCCTTTCCACAAAGTTAATGGCCTCGTTAAGTTCGCGTACGGTTTGACGTCGCTGAGTCAATTTAAATGTTGATTGAAAAAAGCATGAAATATCAGTAAGGGGTAATAATATAATTGCAACTACAAAATTGCTTGTAAGTCTCTATCACAATAACAAAGAGCTGGATAAACACTAAGTACTTTTTGCGCGACCCCTCCAACCGACGACGGCATTATAGCTGGACTATCAGCAGGCTTGAAATATGCAAAAAGCTTTTATGAATAATGGTGTGTAAGGCCTCCTCCAATAAGGGGCAGTTGACCACCCGTATAGTATGGCCTAAGTGCAATCGCATACCGTAAAACCTACGGAACCTGTCGGAGTACAGCCTCGAACGGATGATGACACTAAGATGGACACGCTCGATGGTGATCAAAAATTATAGATGGTTAATTACTGAACGACCATGATCGTTGTGTACACGGTTACACACGTCGCAATATAATTGAGAGCTCTATGTATATAGGTAGGTACGCACCTCTACTCGTCATTGGTATAGTGTATTTAATTTAAATCTAAAATAGGTACTTAATATGTACTTTTTGTAAATGTTGTTAGTCTTTGGCGCCGCCGTCCAGGTTTTCATAAAGCTCTGTGTAAATAACACGAGAATGGCAAATACTTTATCAGCATTCTGTGACTTTTATGATAAGAACAAAGTTATTTCTAGAAAAATTACACCGATGTGTCTTGTACCTTCACTCTTCTACAAAGTCACAAATTATGTTAGCAATGTTTAGATAATAATTTCAGACAGGTATTATCGACTGTAGCTAAAGCAAGCATCTTACATTCTTCTTATCGTGTTATTAGTTCTTTCGAAAACAGTGTGGTGAAAGGATTTTAAAATGGCTATTTCCATGTTTTTAGGTATCCGTATGTAATATGTATTAAAATTGACTTATAAGTGTGCATGGTATGATATTAATGAAGTTAAATGTTTACAAGTAATTCAGCGGTACCCTAACAGCGAAAGGAAAGTCCATTTATGTAACAGTTGTAATGTAACGAGCAATATACAAATATTGATTAATGATAGATCTTCAATGACTCGATGTGTAAGTGCTTGGACGGCCAAACACATTACGTCTAAGTACGAGTATAAACGCGACATCATTTCACCGCAATGATCTCACAACAAAGAATTTCTTCTTCTTTCAATTAGCCGCTAATCAAGGGATACATTTAATGGAAATCGAACAACGATTTATGGGCACTGCGGAGCAAACTTTCTCACGCGTTTTACTACTGACTTGACGAGATTTAGCTAGAGCATCTGAATGATACATTTAATGGAGACTAAAAAATTATCATCAAGCCATCTAACTAAATATAATTATCAACATAATAAACACGTATCAACGTAGCCGTTAAAAACTCGACGGCGACATAACAATTAGCATTTGTAAACTTGTGAGAAAATGCAAGCTAGCTTCATGACAAATATCATAGAAAGTCAACGGCGCATCATAAGGCTAATAAGTTCTCTTTACGGACTGAAACATTTATCTTTAGTAGTTACTCAACGGCTGTCAAAAGTAAACACAGCGGTGGAAACTTAAAATTCGTCTGAAAAACTTGAAGAGTTCAGAATCCTGACAGGCGGGGAGTAGCGTACGCAAGGGGCGTGTCCGGCGGGCCCGACCGTAGCCGGCGCCCGCGCATAGTCGCCGCGGATGCTGCGCCAGACGCACCTGTCACATGCGCCATGCGACACGCAAACCCACGTGCCTAAAACATCGCGAATTATAAAAACTTTATCAAATGAACAGTGAGAGTTCAGTGTCAGTGATTACCGAGGGGCCCTAGAATCCGTCTACGCAAGGATCCAACCCTAGGTCGGTAGCGCAATGTTTTATCTTCTTATCACTCTATCTCATGTTTTGATAGAGCAAGCAGTTTCCGTGCCGTGCAAAAATAAGATATTTAGTAAAAATCTATTTTAGGTTTTTTTTGATCAATTATATTGCATAGCTAGGTATATTTTAATCGATAAGTTGGTAAATGCTTAGCTTAATCGCCACAAGGTATTAAGATGTAAACAATCATTTATTTGCTACTTATCTCACATTTACAAAAAATAATAAATACATAGATAGGTAACATACCTTACAGTACATAATACAAGTTAATACACAAAAGAAGACATTCAAAAAGACAAACTTATTGATCTATACATGTTACAATAAGAAGTATGCTTATTAAGTATACAATGGAGACTCGTATGTACTCGTATTTCACTGATGACGATAATGACAGAATCAACGAAATACTGCGTAAATCTAATGATTTATTATGTGCGATTCAGCTTTAATAGATGTTGTATATTTTGTATGTAAATACTTATATATTTTAAAATTTGGAAATCCGTAAGTGGGTATATTTGCAAAACTATTTAAATAGGGTAAAAGGTCAAGGTATATAAAGTCTATTACAATAAGTTCTTACCTATCTACATAGAATAACAATGATTAATTCCGGAATTTTCAACTTTTAATTCGTATTTTTAACATAACGTTCAGAAGACGGCTGACATACCTACAAGATAAATCAGGTTGCTTTTAGATAAGATTATTTTAGCTTTATAATTATTCCTACCACGAAATGTTGCTAGAGTTTATACCTCGCAGCGCAATTATATCCATCTATACCGGAAATAATGTATGTGGGGCAATTAGACATACTTTAGGCGAAAGTGACCATTAATAAACGGTGAAGGAAAACATCGTGAGGAAACCAGTTAGTTCCAACAGCGGCGATGGGCTTGCAACCTGTCACGCATGGAATGCTAACTATTGCAAAATTTGGGTCTGTGACATACCTCTGACTTCCCATCTTAGACATCTTCAAGGAATCTTGAATTAGTACTTGGTACTAAGAGACCTGAGGGGATATCTACCGTGCCTGGGGATCAAATTAATACTGGGAGCTAAAATAAACGCATCATAATCAATCAGATAAATGACTGTTGCAATAATTCGTTGCACTAGAACAAGAAGAAGCTTATCTTAATAAAGTTCCAGTGAGTACCCATGAATGACACACTAACGGAATCAAACTCACTATAATAAACCAGAGTTCTGCGGGTAAACCAGATACTGGTAACACAACAGGACAGCTTTTCGAACGCACTATCTGATTTTGAGAATTACGGTACCAATTCAATCTGAAATGTTAGCGAATAATAATGCCAGCCGCATAATCGGATACAAAATATCGTGATTATAATTAAAGCGGTTTCAAAATGTGACAGGAGATATTTTACGCTTCGAGAAACTGAATTTACTTAATGTTAAAATGACGTCGAGTTACTTTGAATTCTACAATTAACTCACGTGTGAAATTGCAGTAAAAACTCATAAATCCATCACAAATAGGTAACTATTTAATTAACGACATGCGCTGTGATTGGTCTGACATAAAAGATCAGACGCTGGCACTTCTGGCAGTGCATACGAACGAAGTAAGCCAGTAGCGGTATAAATCAAGGCATTAGTTTAGTTAGCCGACCGGCGCGCGGCACGGCGGAAGAAGCGCTGTGGATATCATAATCAATGGATCCGACGTAAACTAATGTTAATTACTGGTGTAGCTGCGCCTCGCCTCCAGCTCCTGAAAGCCGCAGGGCCCTATTGCATAACGACGTAGGAAGCCCGGTAAAGGGCATTACTAGAGTAAACACGCGTTACTGCAACGATGATTTCATACCGGTCAAGGAAACGACTGAAGGAAAACCTCAAATGCTATAATAGTAGATTGTTTACCAAGGGAGCAAAAACTATTTTAATGGTAGCGAGGGATACAAAGTACTTTACTCGAGCTTAAAAGTGTTAAACGTAATTCCATAGATTATACCGCAGCTCTCAGCTGTCAAACTAGCTAATGTCAAATTGTAAGACAAAATGTCAAATATTGCCTCCAAAAATGTCGTCCGTCGAACTTTTGTAAAAACGCGTGTGACTCGCAATAAAATGGTGATTAATAAATAAAGACGTTTATTTCATCGGACTCTGATCAGCCAAACACATAAAATAACAGCAGAGCGTGGTTGATCAAAAGGAAAATGACGTCGGGAAGTTCGGGAACTTGTAGTTTCCCCAAACTCAATGAAAGCGTGTCTTTCTCAAATTGGAAGTTTCGAGTAAGAATTTTGCTTGAAGAAAGAAATCTAGCCAGCATTCTCGATAAGAAATGTGACAAGGATAAAAAGGAAGACATCGATGCCGATGCGAAAGCTCGGTCGATTATAGTTCAATGTGTCAATGATCGATATCTAAACATAATTAAGAAATGTAATACAGCGGCGGACATGATAAAATCTTTGGAAGAAGTTTTTGAGAGAAAAAGTGTGTTCAATAAGCTTTTCCTGCGAAAGAAACTAATCACAATGAAATGTTCCAGTGGCCAAAGTCTACAAGACCATTTCCTACAATTTGATAACCTCACATCTCAATTGGAAACGGCCGGAACTAAAATGGAAGAGAGTGATAAATTGATACATTTATTCCTCACGCTACCCGAGGAATACAGCACAGTGATAACAACGTTAGAAACCATGAGTATTGAAAAAGAGCTTACTGTAGATTTTGTAAAATCTAGACTGCTAGATTCAGAGCTGAAATTGAAAGAGAAGAAAAGTGAAGTAGTAGAGAGCAGCTTTTACTCTTGCTATAAATGCGGAAAAGAAGGACACATGGCATACCAGTGTGATAATAAAACTGAAAATAATAATCAAGGGCAGCGAGGTAGAGGAAACTTTAGAAGGCAAAGAAGAGGTCGCTCCGGTTTCAGAGGGAAATCCAGAGGACAAGGAAATGTAGCACAGTCAAATGAAAACTCTAATAATAATGAGATGTTTATTGTATTAAGCACAGAACACAATATAATGCATACAGATGCATCGGAGATTATTCTTGTTGTGGACTCAGGAGCAACACATAACTTCATACAAGAAAAATATGAAAAATTAATGACTGATGTGAAAGAATTACAAGTACCAATTCAAATAAAAATTGCCAACGGAGAAGTATTATATGCCAAGAAGAAAGGTTATTTGAAAACTTTTTATGGAGAAGACACACCTATAACAATTGAAGGTCTGATAGTAAATGGGATAGAACACAACCTATTATCAGTTAATGAGTTAATGAACAAAGGCAAATGTGTAATATTTAAAAATGGAGAAGTGATAATAAAATCAGAAAAAGGTGTCTACTATGGAGAAAAAAGAGGAAAGTTGTACATACTGAAACTGCAGTTACCCAAAGAAAAACATGAATGTTACTACAATAATGAAGACTTGACAAATGCTGATTTATGGCATATCAAACTCGGCCACCTAAATCGTAAAGCATTAAATTTGATGAACTTACCTTACAGTAAAAAGGTATGTGAAGTTTGCATGAGAAATAAGAGTACCAGGCTACCTTTCAAGAGCATTACAAAGCCACAGTCAAAAGGTGTAGGAGAATTAATACACTCCGATGTAGCTGGACCAATGAAATTACCAACAAAAGAGGGCTACAGGTACTACCAAACTATTTTGGATGACTACTCACATTTCACTCAAACCTACCTGTTAGTCAACAAGTCTGAAGCGGCTGACAACTTGATAAAGTATGTAAGGGAAATAGAAACAGAAAAAGAAACAAAAATAAAGAGAATCCGTTGTGATAATGGAGGGGAATATTCATCGAACTATTTCAGAAAGTTTTGTGAAGAAAAAGGTATAAAAATAGAGTATACTGTACCTTATAGTCCACAAATGAATGGAAAAAGCGAAAGGCTAAACAGATCCATCTACGATAAAGCCCGGACTATACTAGATGAGTCACTCTTACCAAGACATCTGTGGGGTCATGCTATCTTGACAGCAGCATTCTTGATCAATAGATGCCCATCAAGTGCAATAGATTATGAGATACCAGCAATGATATTTGAGAGAGAAATGGTGCTCAATAAATTGAAGCCATTTGGATGCAAAGGATGGATGGTTATACTACCAAGAAAAGACAAACTAGATCCAAGAGCAAAAGAAGTAAGAATGATCGGCTATGCGAGGAACGGATATAAAGTGTGGGATCCTACGACAGATACTGTTATTGTGACTAGAGATGTAAGATTTAATGAAAGAGACTATAAATATAAACAAGCCCCAGCTAATGAACAAGAAAATGATACTGTATACATAGAAATAAGAGATGATGAACAAAAGAATGAAGATGACAAAACTCGACAAGAAGAAATGAATAGGAAAGAAGAGGAAGAAAGGACACGGAAAGAAGAAGAAGAAAGGACAAGAAAAGAAGAAGAAGAAAGGATTAGGAAAGAAGAAGAAGAGAGACAGAGAAATGAAAAAGAAATAACTGAAGAAAGTACTAGTACAAGAAGTGGTAGACTCATTACTATACCAAAACATCTAAGCGAATATGAAATATATGAAGCATATTGCCTGCTAAATACTGAAGATGATCCGCAGGAATATAATGAAGCTATGGAAAAAGGATGGGAAGAAGCTATAAAAACTGAAATACAAGCCTTAAATAAAATGAATACTTGGACAGAAACTGATTTGCCTGAGAATAAGAAAGCCATAGACACAAAATGGGTATTTAAAACTAAAGAAAATAATTTGAAAAAGGCACGATTAGTAGTGAAAGGGTTTCAAGTGAAAGAAGACTCTGGTTTTGGAAAGAACTATGCTCCAGTAGCAAGAATATCATCGGTTAGAACAATTCTTGCACATGCAATACAGAAAGAATGGAATATAAGACAACTTGATGTACCTACAGGTTTTCTGAATGGGTTCCTAGAGTCTGAAGTATACATCAAACCGCCTGAAGGTGTGAAAGCAAGTAAGAACAAAGTATTAAAACTAAACATAGGATCTAAATGGACTTAAAAGTGAAGTGTTTTGTGTACTTTACATGGACAATAGAGGTGCGATTCAAATATCAAAATCATTTGAAAATAGTAAACGTGCCAAGCACATAGACATTAAACATCATTTTCTAAAGGACATTATAAGTAGAAAATTAATTTCTGTTGAATATGTTTCCACTCAAGACAATGTTGCAGATGTGTTTACAAAAGCATTGTCAACTGAAAAGTTATGTACTATGAAAACATTCTTAAATATTGTATAATTATTTGTAACGATTTTAATCAATGAAAGATTTTCAATCGAGGGGCAGTGTTAAACGTAATTCCATAGATTATACCGCAGCTCTCAGCTGTCAAACTAGCTAATGTCAAATTGTAAGACAAAATGTCAAATA
Organism: Plemyria rubiginata; assembly: GCA_963576535.1. Classification (NCBI taxonomy): domain Eukaryota; kingdom Metazoa; phylum Arthropoda; class Insecta; order Lepidoptera; family Geometridae; genus Plemyria; species Plemyria rubiginata. The sequence goes on from OY754910.1 coordinate 3,572,513, forward strand.
TTGCCTCCAAAAATGTCGTCCGTCGAACTTTTGTAAAAACGCGTGTGACTCGCAATAAAATGGTGATTAATAAATAAAGACGTTTATTTCATCGGACTCTGATCAGCCAAACACATAAAATAACAAAAAGTGTTGTTCCCTAGGAGGACACCACTTTTTATCACCCTCTATGAAAATAGAGGAAGAATCATACATTAGACTAATTTGACTTGGACTCTGACTTTGACTTTGATTATAGTCACGTAGTCAATGTGTATTCATTGTACTTTTATTAATTTTGATAAATCTACGTAAAAGTAAATAATCATGAACAGCTTTTTTTTGTCATACAACCTGCTTGTTATATATACATACAGTGTTCGTCATCTCTTTGATGATTGGAACTTTTACACAATATGCATATGCACATTACAAATTCAAATTACTTTTACTCCCTACTTACTTCATGCATTAAAAGTGAGCAAAATGCTATTTTGCCCCCTGTTTACGAAGAGCAAACTAACTCTTTTCGATTCGATGTGATAAAAATGTATTTTTCTAATGACGTCAGTAGATATGTAACGCTAATAAAACCAACTATTACGATGTTTTTAATAACTGCAATAATTGATTGTAAAATGTTTATACGTAAGGCGTAAGGCAAGATCATCAGGGCCTTGAGTTCGAGTACTTGTTAGGTAAGACCCTTCGATATAGAGAGTGCGGTCAGTAGCATCATCTGTTAACTATTCAGAGATGTGCAATCACTGGCCACTATTTAGAATCATTCGGTTAAATAATCACGATTTGAGTCGATTAACATAAAATGTTGCGAATGCATGATTGCGATTCAAGTTTATAAATGTAACATACAAACTGTTTAATTGAAAGGTAACTTCACCTAAGGCTTCAATTAAGTAAAATGGAAAGTCATGTACGGCATATAAAATCAATACACAGCATAGGATTATAATTAGGAGCCATAAATAATGTTCGAACGCGGAACAAGCTTGTTTTTGAGCGGGAACAACGGGAACTCAATGAACTTTCCGATGTAAATTGCGATATGGATAAAATCTCAAGTAGGCATAATACGACCTATATTTTATACACATTCATTTTTTCAAGTCTTTCTATGTTGATAATTATAACTGTAAGATTGAAATAGAAAGCACAGAGCTTTATCGAGAAATTCTGTAATAGAAAAATATGAGCTCAAATTTCAGTATTATTAGTAAAATAGTAAGTGAAATCGATTATTGGTCGCTCTAAGTAATAACCAACCAAATCAAAAGGTTTTAATTTAGTTGAATCACAAGGATCACTTTGAAACGTCTTAAAGCTAGGTGTAACTAGGTGCCAGTTCCAAGCGACCAAGCCTAGCAGAATGAATAAATAAACATCCCGATCGCAAGTAAGAATGTCAGGTTCAAATAAAGAGGAAAGTGTAGTAGCCGCATTTAAAAGGTTCAGCCTATCGTGTCGCATTAAATCAGGTGGTATGCATGTCAGCGTGAGCAAACAGCAACCAACTGCGGCACTCCAGACACTACCACTATACAAGTGCCTAGTATTTGTTCACAAATAACGCCCGACACGTCCCGAACTGAGAGATAGATAATAACATAAGGACAAACTTTACCCTACCGAAGATACACTGCTTCTGTAAACGAGGCTGTCGCGAGCTGGCTGAGATGGAAATGGTATCTTTTAAATTCATAGCCTCGTTTATGCTCGAGGTTTCAGATAATTATAATAATCCTCCAATCGATGTGGCAAGCGAACCAGTTTCGTGGACGATCAATTCGGTAAAGTTCTTTGGTATCAAAAACTAGTAAAACTCGATTTATTCTGGTGAATTACGCTTTGACTTAGCAGGGATTTGCATCGTCTGTTTGAAGACGATACGTTGTTGTTTTAACCTCCATACTACCCGCCTGCATATCGAGAGAAAGTACCCAGCATTTCGTAACCCTTGAAACAAGAAAAGCGAAAACGGAATTGTATTCTGAGAAAATATTGCGAAAATAGATCAGAACTACAACAACAACAACAACAACAGCTTCACGACTTTGATCCCCAGGCACGGTAGATATCCCTTCAGATCTCCCAGTACCAAGTAGGTACTAATTCAAGATTCTTTGTGGATGTCTAAGGGGGGTAGTCAGAGGTACGTCCAAACATTACATTTGGCACATACCCACATTTTGCAGTAGTTAGTATTCCATACGTGACAGGTTGCAAGCCCATCGCCGCTGTTAGAATACTAACTGGTTTCCTCACGATGTTTTCCTTCACCGTTTAAGAGCACTGGCATTGCGCACATAAATTTTTCGATAGAAAAATCCATTGGTGCACGACCGGATTCGAACCTGCGACCTTACGATCGGAAGGCGGGGTCACTCCCACTAGACCACCGGTGCTCAGATCAGAACTATAGGTAAATATATCCTTGGGCAGCCTTTATACCTTATGCGAGTAAGTTCAATTAATATTAACTTCAAGCTATAACATATAATGTATGAATAGCAAATAGAAACAAATTATCTCAGTGATCAAGGTGTCTAACCGCAATCGTTTAAAGCTGTTAACATTTAATTTATCAAAGCAGATTTATCATGCTAAAGCGTATTATTCACGTTATCCAGCCTTAGGATTTATTCTGCTAGAGCAAAAGCAATTCCTTAAATAATAAATACATAACGAGCGAGTCTGTAAGTCTAGCAAAGGTACCCAAGCTTGGTTGTGATTGATACTAGAGTCTAGTACCCTATTAATCTATCATTTAAACCGCTGCTTGGCGGCAGATATAGGCAGGCATGGTGGGAGTCCTTCCCCTGTGACAAAGATTCATGCCCTTTACAAAGAGCTTCACTACTTTTGACTCTGCAAATAAAAATACTTTGACTACTTTACTACTTACTCTCGTAACAAGGCACACGAAATAATCCATTTGTGATTACTTGATCATCAAGATCACGAACGGAAAAAGTCTAGGGATAATGATGGTAATGAACATTCGCACATAGAGCGCGAGTTGTGTCCCTATCTACTAGAGCACCGTCTAGATCTGTTCAACGCTACACAACGTCACGGTAATATTGTAATTTAGATAATATCGCAGTAGATCCGGTTCTCTGGGAGAGCAGCCGATGTCACTAGACTGGCAGAACCAGCGTAACATCTTCGCATATTTTTATACTTTAGATAAGGGTACAACGATTGAGTCATCATAACCATAGGGTAAAATAGGGTAGGGTAAAATAAGATATAAAATATCACCTTTTAAATGTAACGCAAGCTATAGAGCTTGCGTTACATTTAAAAGGCGATATTTTCGATTATCTCATTCATACACGACTTAGACTTAGAATTTTATTTGCATATACGACAGCATATAATATAAAGATGCTTTAGTTTGCATACCCCAACCTACAGATACATAATTAATATGAACAGTCGACAGAAGAATTATTTAAAACCATTAAAGATGTTTTAGATGAGACATAAATTTGAGTTTACGCAAATTACTCGGCAGAGGTTAATAATAATTGAAGATTACATTACCCTCTGACTTGCGTAGAATACAACAGCATCATGTCTAGCATCTTTTGATTTAAAGGTATTAATAATTGGCACAGAATAAATAATACTAGGTACTAGAGGTGTAGGGTTCATCTTATCTTGCATAATATAAGAACTGAATAAGTTCTTAAAATGGAACTTACGTTAATATTATATGACGTTATTTAGGATTGTAGTGAATGGAAATCCGTGGTCTCCGCCTACCCCTATGGGAAACAGGCGTGATTTAATGCATCAAAATGTTTTATTTAGTTACCAATAAACTTTCACATATTTACACAGCCTGACTCTTCACTAGGTCTTTGAATTTGGTCTAGCTAGAAAGTCAAATTTGTCATTAAAATACCATTGCCACGTTGATGAATGATCGCAGGTAGCATCAGAAATATGTATGGGATATGTACCTTTGGGTATTTTTAACACCCTAGGACACAGATCTCATTAGCGTTTCTAGATAGCGTTATTTCTTCTCATTAGCGTTATAGAAGCAGGATCAAGAAATTTAAAACTATAGATGAAATAATAACTCTACTAAGGGTGGCTATGCTTGGTAATAAATAATTTAATCTTTACTACCGACTATTCAAAGTTCAAACACAAAGACAATATTTTAATATGACGTAGGTATATTAAATGTTCGAACTTGCCCTAAGTCAAGAACAAAGGTGTTTACTGACACATTCATAATGACTTTATCCTGACGGGATTGTGCACTTACATTTTAAAAAGCTTTATCTCGACTATTTAACATTTATTGTTTAAAAGTTTTCTATCCCCAGAATGCATGAGACATTGAACCTGGAGTGTTGACCCCCTGACATAAGTATACGAAGCTCGGTACACCGCGAGTATGAATCAGCCTTTCTAAACATTTGTAGTTACGAGGCTAACATCTATGATATCATGGCCTATGACATACGCAAGTAAATTGAATCTTAGCATATGCCGTCAACAATTTACAAAACATCACAATACCCAGATGTTAAAGTACCTACTTCTGGGCAAGTACAAATAGCCGTCATTCGGAAACTTGTTAAGAAGACAAGACAATGCAGCAACAGGTTGGCTTAAAGCGCGGTATGATATGAAGCAATACGTATTGTTATGGAGACGTTTGATTAGAATCTATGACATAAATATTCAGATATAATATGTCGGTAGTGACACCAGGAGAAAAATACAGTGCTTCAGTGCAGCAGCTAGTTTAGGGATGCAGTGTTCACATAATTGTAAAATATCTATTTATGGCTTTTCAAAGTTCATAATAGCTTCTTCACTAATCCATAAAAGCGTCATGCCATTTTTTTTGATGGCATACGCTTCGATTAGGTAACTTTCTTAGTCACAAAGCTTAGCTTTAAAATTGATCGACACTACAGAGTGCGTGTAAAACGCCATCAAACTACTTTTTTTTTGTAATAAGTTGAACAATCAAAAGAAAAATATTGTTTCATATTTAGTTGAATCAAACAACCATTACTCTTTGCCTGAGGCAGACATCACGCAATTCACAGACGCTATGGGGATCCATTAAAATTTTCGAAGATACCACTTTCCCTTACGAAACTAGATTCAATTTAGTTCAAGCTTTTATGGGGAAGATACAATGAAAATAAAGGTATTTTACCACCACATTAAAGTAACAATAGAAAAACGGTAGCAGTCACGCAACATCGCATTCAATAAATTATAATAATATTTGGTCTTTCGTAAGGTACAATACTACATTACTATATGCATTACATTTTCTTATTGGTATTTTGCGATATATTCGCGTCTGTAGTCGAAGTGCTATCAGATGAACGTGAGTTAGATGGGATTTAATTGGCAGCCGGTTTGTTCAACGGGTGCGTGCCGCGCCGCGCCGTCTGCCGCCACTCTAGCCTACTTACAACCAACACAACCCAATGACAATAGCATTACAAAACATATGCAAAGGTCAAAGGGAATATTGACTAACGAAACGCCGACTTACTCGTTCAAATACATGTACGACCGAACTACTGAATATAACGGTGTCCGCGTTTTACCGAACACCCACAAAAGCTGTGACTTTAACGGCCCATACATTAATAATGATCACCGAGCTGAACAATGCCGTAGAGCACCTCACACCCATTCTTCCAAGATGAATCAACTATCGGCAGTCTGGAAACGAGGACAGAGAAGCGACCTAAGCCAGATAACGTATTCTAGGAGCATTCTTAGTTATCTTTACGTATATTTACATAGTTTGTTGTTGATATTGCAATAGAGCAAGCAAGCACTACACAGATTCAGGGCTACCACACTTTCATTGAGGACGTCAAACTCTGCATGTTAAATATACCTTTAAATAAATATACGTCATCGAGTGAATTAACAAACTAAGTAATGGGCGTGATAGCAGCAGTCACATGTCATGCATCATTTTTATGACGAGGGCCTGTTCTATGATGTGATGACAAGCGTTCGAATAACCCAGCGGCCGTCAAAGAGGTATTCGTTTCTTAAAAAAACGGTAATTTAGATTCTAAAAGCACTTGGTTGTGACTGATATCATTTAAGTCCTAATTGGAGTTACAATCATCAATTTTTTTTATATTTTCTTCAGGCAGGGAACAAGAAAAAAAAGGAATTGTGAGTCATTTAAAATTGCAACATAAAGGCAAATTTACAATCCAGCTACCCAACGACATTCCACGAAGCTCGCGCAGTCGCGGACAGGCAAACATTGCTGAGGCGTGCCACCGCTCCCCACTACATGATCACGATGTAGCCAAAATGACAACTATTATGCTAATCACAATTAAGAGAAACATTGATATCATCGACCTAAATCTAATGACACGAAATGATTCATTAAATCCACTTTCATACACCCAATCGTTTTAAATACACCTAATACTCCCATAAATTATACCTAAATCGAAGTATCGTCTCACTGACCTTATTACATTTTAGTAATCGGTGGCGATGCCTCAACACGGGACGATGCTTTAACACGGGACGAAGTTGAGTATTATTTTTATGATACTCGTAATAGCAAACTTAAAGGATTTTACAGCGACAAGCTAGCCAGATATGCTATTAATCTTTAAAGGATCTACGACAATCATGAGCTAGGATGGAGCGGCGAGGGGGTTCGTCATTCAACGCGGATTACCTTGTCTCCGTGCGTGATGTAACAACACCTTTGTATAAATATAAATAGACTACATAAGAGGCTAATACGATCAGATTTGTACTAGCTCTATCAAGCAAGGCTTATCTTACATGAACCATCACTAATTAAATTATATGATTTAACATTTTAAACCAACAAAGCTCCAACCCACACAAGCTTTAAAAGTTCGACGAGGAAAAATACAATCGTAAGAACGCAACAATTATAACGAAACTGGAAAGTCAGCGAGTAATTTCGGGTGGTCGGTCGCTTTTCTTTTGTGGTCAAGATTAACGTATCACGATGAAAAAAAAATAGGACATCTTCCGCTCCAACATTTTAATTTAACAACGGAAGCTTCGTGTTCGTGACTTGCTAGAATGAAATCAGATTAATTTCCAGCGTTGTTGCACAGGCCGACGCGACACACCAAATCTGTTATAATAAATAGTTTTAAAACATCGTGGTGACGTGAAGACAAAGGGGTTGAGATTGCTACAACAAAAGCTCGGAGCTTAGAAATACATTTGATCACACCAGGAAGCTGCCTATGTAATAGGTAACTATAACTGCCTCGTGAAACAAACATTTTTTCATTCATCACAAATGATAACAACCTTTCTTTTTAACGAGTCACTTTTTTTAAGAGAAACAGAGAATATTATTTAACGTTTATGGTGGATCTTTCTAAATAATAGAATACCAGAATACGAACAAAAAAATCCTTATTAGAGGGAAGCAGCAGCACCTGGAAGTGAATGCGATAGCCGCCTTGGCGCAGTTCCAGCTCCACTGAACTTTGACAAGGAGCCTCGACCGCGCTGGTAAATTGCCCCGGCACATCCGTCTCATGCACTTTAATAGCTTACTAGTTCGTACAATCATGTAAAGCAATCAGAACTTTTTATAGCCGCAATAACCTTATGTAATTTTACAAAACTTGCAAAGGGACAATTCAAGGAAATAATAAAAATTCCACAAAATACTGCATTCATTCATTTGCGATATTCAATCACTCCCGAGGTCGACGCACTCCAAATATGCATTCCGTCTCCCTTTCTGAATTTCGAATTGCCTTCAGGTATGTAAAAGGAACAAAATTATAATGGCTGGGTTCCCTCGATTGCAATTGAGCAACAATATTTCTTTAATAGACGTCATGACAAGTTTAACGAGGATGTGTGTGGTAAAAGAGATTTTGATTTGAGAGCGGGTGCTTATCGATTTTGACACATGCGGGATGATCTTTTGTAATGGAATTGCTGTATCAACATCCATTGATCATGATTATTTAGCTGTCAGTGATTACTGCCATCAAAAAGGCGCTTCGCCAGTATGTTGGAGACTGGAGCACGTTATGTGTTACGAGTGGAGTAACTTTGGCGTCAGATCAGCCGTCAATTAAAAATGGTGCATCGTACAGCCATTAGGAGCGTGACGGATTCTAATGAAATGAGCGCGACTACGCTCGCCTGCTCACAATTCTGACACCGTGGAAATGACCAACTGAAGATGGAACTTCAATTAATCTCGCTCGCTAGAATCTCCAATCGCAGTCATCATTAATTGGATTCGTTTACGTATAAATTTAAAATAAATTATAAATGTATGATAAATAAATCAAGTGGGTTTAATAATTACTATAATTATTGTAAAGAGCAAGGTCATCTTGTAATTATTAATAAAGTAATTTTCTTGTTTGTTGCAAGAAAACGTTATTACAATAGAACGAATAAAGCTTGCGCTACTTAGAGCACCGACAAGGTATAACGTACGTAACGTACCCACAGAATCGGCAAATGGTTGTTGAAATGCTGACCTAAGCGTGGGCGTTTGGCTACTAGACAATATTAATCTGATAGAGCGGGGTCCACGAACTGTAGTGGAATGCAAATAAATACATAGATAGATGCATATAAACAGGACGAGACGGCACACCTGTCGCTGATCGTGGTATAAACAATGCATATATCGACGATGATGGGACGCACGCGCCTTCCTCCCGCTACGTGAATCCGTACAGACAGACAATGTGGAATATCAAATGTAAACGTACTCTTTTCTATTGCAATACACCGAATTTTTTTTTTTACTTTTGCTGATACTTACCAGGGTCTCTAGTCTGTGTACTAATGGCATAAAGTGGCACGCATTTGCTTAGCAAAATGCGCGCAACTCTTTAAATTTATTTCTACATTTTCTACATTCAATCAATGGATCGATTGTAACAAACATTGATAGCATTTACCTCACCCGGAAGTTCGGAATGTTCGATTCGCCATTGCTAATGTATTTTTTTTATTACCCGATTGCTTCATTCAAGAGTTCCCGTTTGTAGGTAACTGAACATTTAAATGCTTCATACAAACAACGAGGACCAATAAATATTGATTCAGTACCATAAAATTGCAAATCAAAACGTTTATGATCCCGAGTATTGGTTGTAAAGCAGGTGGTGGCTGGTGGCACTAAAATGTCCGGCGACTTTATAACGTAAATCACTTTATACAGACAGTCGCACAATAATATCTCAGGGAAAGTCTTATCACGGCACTTGTTTAGCTTGTCACAATTTGTCCATAAAATACATATTTAAAACCTTAATTTGGTCAGTGGGTATAAGTGGGTGTGTTCCGACAGCTGAGTATGTGTCTCGTACGTGGATTAATGCAAGGCGTGTTACAAACAAACTGGTAATAAGGTTTAGTAGATTTGACATTTACCGTTGTTTAGTTCCAATTTATGACTTAGTAAAATAATGCCTGTTTCTGCAAAGGTATAGTTAGCTAATCCAAATCAAGGCTTTTATTTAGAAACTGACACCTAAGTACGGGTCAGTTCTAGATAAAATGATTTCAATCCAAAACACAAAACCTATTCTTGTAAACGGTAATGTGAATTCCATTATCTTGGTAAGAAAGTTACCGACCCGGGGGCATTTTAGAAACCGGCAATAGATTATTATTAATTTTTTACCGGTTTGTCATTGACATCATATAACTGAATATTTTTGTTGTTATAATTTCAGACGGGGCGATGTTAAGCGTGGCAGTGGCGGCGCTCGCGTGCCTCTGCCTGGCGCGCACCTCGCCTCCTGAGCCCTATAATCTTCGATTGTACTCACAAAAGATACACAATACTAAGGTAAATCATAATATCAAACAGTTTTCGAGCTGGGAAGTGGCATCGCACGGATTGACATTGGTTCCACAGTGAATGTGAGACCGGTATCCGACCCAAAGAAAGACTACATCTTATTAGGGAGTGTCAATTGAAAGGCCTTAGCGTAGAATTGTTTAGAGCTTAAACTATGAAGAAAACAAAGTATTGCTAGCAGAGTTACTGGAGCACTGGTGGTCTCGTGGGAGTGACCCCGCCTTCTGACCGTAAGGTCATGGTGCTAAGTCCTTTGGAGCCAATGTATCACATATGAATGGGATAAGGGCAGGAAAATGAATGATGGACCAATGTATTTTTCTATTCGCAAATTGTTGGAATTTGGATTCGAAACTGGTTCATTTTACAGTTCAGTGCTACTAATATTATAATATATCAATTACTAAAATATATATATCGACGGAATATCAACTGCTGCAAAATAAGGTGCCAAATGTAGGTATACCTTAATGTAATGTAACCTCTTGAGAAGATCAATCATAAGTACGTCCAAGACATCACTAAATAATCTTGAGTTAGTACCGACTTGGTACTGAATGACAGAGATCTGGATATCTGCCGTCCATGGTCGATCAAAATCGAGAAATTCCTGTTTTTTCTGTTAATAGAAGTTTTAAAGACATATGAATGTAGTTAATCTTCAACACTGTATTCCAGGACATTGCAAGTATACTAGCGAGCATCGACGAACGCCTACGTGTTTTGGACACCGTGAGTGCCGTGCAAGCCAAGCAGGCTCGCCGTCTAGACGTCATACAGGACAAACTCGGTAAATATTAGCGCGATGGAAAACAAATAAATCACGTCACTTTACCAATAATCCGTTACTCTCGGCTTAAAGTTAAAACCACTTGACCCGAATACTGTTAATATTGAAAGCAGCAAGGCTGTTTAAACTACTCAAGAGACAACATTTATGCATGATAATAACTTTGCAAGAGTATGCAGTATTGGCATTCAAAATGCAACGTTTCAATGTTTTGTAATAAGTCAAAAGCTTTCCTAATCGAAGTTGCAGAAGAAGTGTTAAAAGGCAATAGTTTTCAAAGTCAAAGGGCACTATGTGGACATTACTGTACCCTGTCATCTGAGCGGAATAATGAGTCACGGATTATGTCACATCCTATTTGACGGTGCGTCCGCTACTCTCTTTCGCAATTTTGCTTCCATATACTAGTTAAGCATATAAGTATATCATTGACCAATTAACTAAACAGTAAGGCGGTATAGCTTACTCGTATCGTACAAATCAACTGGTACAAGGATCCGGCACCGGGGTGCAGCGAATAAATTAGCTAATTCCCCTACGTGAGGAGCTTCGAACAGGAAGCCGAGCAGGAAGCCAATTATTGTCTAATTGTTTACAGATCGTGTGGAGACTACATTGACTTTAAAACTAGAAAGGGCTCAGTTAGCGGCAGAAAGACTCGAACACAGATTGCACATGCTGCAAACTAATGTGCAAGTAAGCTTATACTACAAAACAATAATATTTTCTAGAATGAATAGATTATCAGCAACAGACTAAAACCGCTTTGTGTTCACGACTCATTATGACTTCATTTAATTCCAGTTATCAATTAAAGAAAGCAGTGATAAAATAGAACGAAGTCAACTAAAAATAGTGGAGCTTACTCAGAATCTCACAAGTAATATCAACTCGCACAGAGTTTTATTGGAGAAGGTAAGAACGTAGATTAATCACGACAGCTCATGAATTCCGTGTTATTAAATGCTTGATTTGGCAGTGGGTTGGACCAAGTGAAGATTGATGACGAGGGCAAATAATGAGTTTTAACTTGAACGTGAATACTGTTGTTTTAATCAATCAATTTTTTATCAGGTTAACGGCGCTTACGCAGACACTTGGCATAGAGGATTGGTGCTAGAGGCTCTGATGAGAGACGGTTTATCGCTAGTAAACGTGACGCGACGAGAGTTAGCTGACGGGCTTAGGGCTCTGGCTAGAAGGCAGCGGGACGCGAGGCTTACTTCTGCCGATTTAGAAGCCAGCTTTGCACGTCGGCTCACTGACAATACTTATAAGATTGATTTAAAGGTAAGAGTCCCAACATTTCATTAGCTGTTATAAAATACTAGTTGTGTCCTCGGTTTCATCCGCGCAGATTAAAATCCCGGTATTCCCACGGGATAAAAGTAGCCTATGTGTTATTCCAGACTATAATGTATCTCTCTGCCAAGTTTCATCCAGATCCGTTCAGCCGTTCCAGCGTGAAAGAGTAACATCCATCCATCCATCCATCTATCCATACTTACAAACTTTCACGTTTTTAATATTAGTAGGATAGGATTAACCATAGACATCGGATTTCCTTCATCAATCATATTATAAAATTACATTCGAATGAAAGCGCACACCTTGGAGTGTTTGTCAAGAAACTGACTGATATTCATTAATGCAATTTATAACTGATAACTATTACAGATGCAAGAAGTTATGGACACACAAAAGCAGTTTGTGGACTCGTGTCAGCGAGTCCAACAGGACGATCCGAACCAAGTGGCTAATGTTTTGGATAAATTGTTCGATTCTCTTATTGACAAGTAAGCCGTGCAAGCTCGTTTCATTCATAGGGCGGTTCTACTGACTCAGATTAACGATATCCGTCAGAAAAAAGTATTGTGCCTCTTTTTTAAACATTTAAATAATAATAAAAAAAACACTTGCTGATGTTAAGTGGTAACCATCACCTATGACAAAGCATTCCCTCGTCACGCCTTATAGGAACTTGCCCTACAATGCAGTGCCCTGCGTCCATCAGACGCATACAGATGTTAAGCCTCATATGCTTGTAATTTCATCCACAACCACACTCAACCAAAACCGCAGCGCTGCTTGGCATTAGAAAAAGGCATGGTGGTAGTATTTCCCCGAACAAGGCCTTCACAGACAGCTTCTACTATTCCTAAGCTTTATCTGGGCTTTTCTTAAACAACAGTAAAACCGAACAAACCATTTTTTTCAGAATTGCAACAATATTTCGGGAACTGCAAATCATAAAATCCACGGTGCGAGAGCATGATCACACAGTAATAGATTTCCTACATACGGCAAGACCCTTGCAGGTAATAAGATGGTCTATTTCAGTATGATATACACCTAGTATATGTGATATATTTAGTAGCCACTAGTAGAATCCTGTGCTGTAGAAACTTCACACGACTGTCACACCCAGTACGTCTATGAGTTGGCAGCGAGTGATCGGTGTGATTGTATTATAAGCTAGCTAGCGTATTAATTTTGTTACGAATGTTTGATTCAGACTGATGCAACGTGTCGTCGCCTGGAAAGCGTTTTTCGAAACTCATCCCACGGCATTATCAAAGAGAATGAGCTAAAACAGCTGACTGAAAAGTTCGTGGCACTGACCGACCGCGCAGACGCAGCGCTACAGCGGCTTGAAACGAGAATTGGCGAGGAAATAGACCTGCCGATTCCGTCATCCGACGTGACATCAGCTGCGGACAAACTACTGCGACAACTTCAAGGAATTAAGTAAGCTATCGACATTTTTTCAGCAAAATCATGCTGCATTCTCTCATGATAGAAAAATGTCTTATAATATATTAGGGGTATAATAAATTGCTTTTGATTTTAACTATAAATAAAAAGATAGGTAAATCCAATGATCATCTTATTATTTTTAAGGGGAAACAAAGGATCAGATGAGGATCTTGATTATGACCTCGACGACGACGTCGGTTTCTTCGAGGACGATGAAAGCGACATAATGGAAGAGGATAAACAAATCCTCACCAAGGCATCAGAGCAGGACCTAAAATCGAGTGAAAGCACAACCACGCGCCCCATGCACCGAAGACATCTCCATAAACATCCCTATGACCGTGGCCCTACATGGAGGAAACCTCTAGAATAGCCTTCTATAAAACTATGTAACTTATTCATTGTTGTTTTCATTTCATTGATTAGGCACCTACATAGTTAGTTAATAAGACAGTCTTCACAGCTCAGTTGGTATTAACTCTGCCTTCTGTGTCATAGACAGTTGAGTTCGATCCACATTAAGAACAAACATTGTGATGAACATAGATGTTTGTTCTCTGTCTGGGTGTTATGTAAGGATGTATTTACAAAAAAAAGTACTCAATTAAGTATATATTATAACAGTTGACTGTTTTCCATATTACAAGCTGTGCTTAGTTTAGGGCTAGAAAATGCTGTGGAAAGACCAACAATTTTTTTTTAGCCATGAATCATTTTATAAATTAATATGTAGGATAGTCAAGATTTTTCAAGGATTCGGTAAACATACCAGTGGTCAGTATTTTTTTTTCGAAAGGACTTAAATGCTGGTATAATCTAACAATCATATGACGCTTGGCGATAGCTTTTTTTGGGAATCCATAACATACACATACATATCCTACTAATATTATAAATGCAAAAGTTTGTAAGTATGGATGGATGGATGTATGTATGGATGGATGGATGGATGGATGTTTGTTACTCTATAACTCCAGAACGGCTGAACGGATCTTGGTGAAAATTGGCACAGAGATATATTATAGTCTGGAATAACACATAGGCTACTTTTTATCCCGTGGGAATACCGGGATTTAAAACTACGCGGGTGAAACCGCAGGGCGCTACTAGTAATATTATACACCCAGACAGAGAATGTTCAGCACACAAATGTTTGTTCTCTGTGGGAATCGAACCCACGACCTCCGGCGCAGAAGGCAGTGCTACTACCAACTGAGCTGTGAAGGGTGTCACTTACAAGAAGTGCAACTTATTTTTAGTAAAAAATAGTATCAAGTACTTACCTAAATACCACTATTTTTCTAAATCAAAATCCACCCTATATGTAAACTACCCTGACACCAAATCAAGATTAGGATTGGAATTGAGTTTTGGGGAGTAGCCACTCTGATTGTCACCTGTGTCACATGGTGTGTTATTCACTGACCAATCCAATCGCGTTTGCTTTTAAATCAATTTGTGACGTCACACTGTTAGGGCAAAGTATCTTCTATGTCATAAAGAATAAAGCCCAAGATCATGTTTTGATCACAATCTTTCAGTTTTCAATACTGGTAATATGGTAAAAACTTAGTTACTCTTATATTTTACCACAACATAGCTACTTACGCATAGTAAGTAATAAATACTGACTGGAATTAGGTATGTTATTATCTTGTATTAATTAGGTATGTTGCTTGTTATTACCTAACATCTTTATAGTGCCGATTCCATAATACCTAGTTCACAAGTCTTATTAATTTTAAATTACATAACATGAATGACAGCCACAGACGAACAAATGAGACCAAAAATATATGGGGCATGAAAACCACACCACACCCACATGAACTTAAGTGTAGTGTATTTGTGCTGTATTTGACGACCTCAGTGGCGCAGCGGGCGAGTCCGCCTGCAACGCAGAGGTTGCGGGTTCGATTCCCGCCTCGGAACAAATTTGTGTACGATCTGCAGAAATTTGTTCCGTTGGTCTGGGTGTTTATGTATAATAAAAAATATCTATCTAAGTATATAATGTATTAAATATATCAATCATCTAGTACCCAAAACACAAGCTTTGAGTAGCTTACTTTGGGGCTAGATGGTGCTGGGTGGATTGTCCAGCATTATTTATTTATTTATTGTAATAATTTATCAATAATAATTAGGACAACTATTATAAGAATCATACCTCCATTTTCGTGCTGTTTTGGAATATAGTAAGCGCCTTGTGTGTGAGTTGTGAGAAGCATGATCCCAATGTGGCTATTTTCTGCCGAGCTGTGAACACTACTTCTGGCTCCTCGGTTTCCAAGTCCACTAGAAATAAGAGTTTCTTTTTTAAATGAGAATGATTTATTGTCTTATTACTAACCATCTGTGAATTTGTTTACTTGTTTACAAAGTTACTAAGCTTACATCAATGCAATGAAGATGAAAAAAAAAGCTTGCGATGTAACAATATTTTTTTCATATCAAACCAATATTTGTTTCCAACTCTGCTAGTACATAGAAATAAATGATATTTGATAAAACTTTGAACTACGGATTTAATACATCCCTAGAAAATATTATACAACAGGATTCGGTATAACAGCAGAGGGCCAGCAAAAATAAGTAATCAATAGTTTTGAGACCAGCAGTGCCAGATATAAGGATTTCTATGTAAATTATGTCGTTTTGAATGAAAACATGATGATTGAATCGTTGGAAAGTCGAAGTGTTCTCTATGCTTATTAGGTAAGTAAGGCAATGGATCGAGTTTTCAAGTATTTATTAGAATTTTCACACTTACACAGAGATGTATCTAATTCGACACATGCTTTATCAAACTCTTTTTCTAGAATATCTAACCACCGAAATCCAACCCCGGTGGTCGCCATTTTTCACAATAAAATGTTTGTTTTGTTGACTGACTGTAACGAAACTTGACTGCACGTGCACTGACAGAAACATTGAAAAAGTTTTTTTATTCACGTTGCAGGCTAAAATCTTAAGACCATACTAACTCATCTTCCGTTGGATCTAATCAAGATAAAGAAACGAGTCAAAGTTATGTAGGTACCTACATACAGGCGTGTGTTATCTTTTCAAAAGCTCAGAATAAAGGAAGCAACGTATATAAGTTTTTAGTTTTATTTGATTTCCTTAACGTACCTAATTTTGGTTCTACCTTTATAACACCGACAGATAGGTAGATAAGGGTCTCCTACGACAGGAGTGTTATAAATTGTTCTGTGGTAAGGGTGGGTAGTAAAGTAGTTAACAGGCACTCCAAACCAAATATTGTTTTTGGAGTCCATGGACATAGGACGAGGCGGGAACGGAGGTGTTTCAGCAGGCACCTATAGGTAATACTAGTTGCGCCCCGCGGTTTCAACCGCGCAGATTTAAATCCTGGTATTCCCGCGGGTTAAAAAGTAGCCTGTTATTCCAGACTATAATCAATCTCTCTGCCAAATTCCATCCGGATCCGTTCAGCCGTTCCGGCGTGAAAGAGTAACGTAGGTAGATATCCATCCATCCATCCATAATACTTACAAACTTTCGCGTTTATATAATAAAACCAACAGTATTAGTATTTACATCATCGGCAGTATTTTATTTCCTTACCTACTACATATTTACATGTTTAAGCAATTTATATTTATACATATAAGACTGGCGCGTGTCTTCAAAAAACCACATACAATACGAAGTAGCAGTCCATCCAACTCACCTCAACCATTTCAAACGTACAAATCGCAGCCCGGAATAAAGACGCAGCCATGGCTGGCGGCTGCACAGCAGAGGGCTTATGAGTTTTTCAGTAGCCCTGACAAGGCGACTAAGGTGACTGTGAAGTGAATGCTTGACACGTGTAATGCGAGTTCGTTGTTACCGCCCCGCGGCCACGGTTTAAGTCCCGAAATGGTATACAAATAAGTCCTAGTATGAAGCTGCTTCACAATTAGGTTAGGTAGATACCTACCTACTTCATACTTTAAAACCAAATAAAATCATTTAATTGATTCTATCATTCATGATTGACAGTTCCTTACCTATTCTTATTACCAAGGAATTTGAATACAAGTAAAATTCCTTGCTTATTACCTAGGTATACGTAGTTTTTTTAAATCAAACACAAAAAAAGAAACAGGCATTTAAGGCGTTGACATTACCCAATGGACCTCTCGCTCGTATGATTCAACATTTTGAAAGGTATAAAATCACTAAGCCCAATTTTGAAAAATCGCAAACAACCATTTTGTGTGAGTTTTCCTACTCAAAAGTTTGCATAAGTATGAGAACTAAAAAAGTAAACTTTTAAGTAGGAAAACTTGCATCGATCAAAATGAAATTTTTACTAAACTGTGCGCAATGTGATTGCACACAAAATGGTTGTTTGCGATTTTTCGAAAATGGGTTCAGTGATTTAATATCCTTCAACCAGTCAAAAAGTGCGAGCGAGAGTCACATTAGCTCTTGTCTTCAGCAGCCCGGCCCAAAAGTAATGGAGCATTTTGCACGTGTGAACAAAAGGGTTTGACACGTCCATCTAATCTTCTAACAATTTGATAAATGGCCAAAATGGCGGAAATGTTTGAATGTAGGATAAGCCTGGCTCCAAAATAAAATTATACAATCCCCTATTTGACGATTTGCCTACATTACAATATTCACATTCATAACATTCAAAATAAAGGGGTTGAAAGATTTGTGTAAGGGCTTTGGCCTAGTCTGCCGAAGCAAGATTTTTTCAAGCTCGCTTTGCAGTTTAGAAACCCATAGGTAATAATATAACAGGACATAAAGACAAACATTAAATATTGAACTAAATCTATACCTACAGTCCTATGATATCCTAGCTAGACCAACACGTTTGAAAGATAAATTTAAAAATTAACCCCCGATTTCTGAAAGTTTGATCAACACTAATCGGCAGTCAAGTCACTTGCTATCTCTATCTAATTTGAAGTAGAAGTCTAGCTGAAATAGCAAGTGACTTGACAGCCGATTAGCTATGATCGAGCTTTCAGAAACCGGGGGTAAGTCTAGCATAATATATTATTTTATGATTATTGCAGGTCCTGGGCCCGTACCACCATTTCTTGAAGCATTCTGAGCCCGTACCACCATTTCAATATTACTTTTGTGTCAATGTCATATATCAACTGCATAAGAGTCAGCTTTATGATCAAAAAGTAAAGTCATATTGAAATAAGAATAAATAAATAAATAAATAAATAATGCTGGACAATCCACACAGCACCATATAGCCCCAAAATAAGTTACTAGCTTGTGTTATGGGTACTAGATAACTGATATATTTATTACATTATAGGTACTTGCATAGATAATATATTTTTCATCCCACCATCTCGGCAAGAGTAATTTTGCTCTTCAATATCTGAGTGCAAAAGCCGTTTTTATTCTCTAGAGGATAAAGTAAATTGAATTTAGAACATCGTGTGCACTAAGTTTGTGAATTAAAAAAAAACATTAAACCTATTTACTGCTACCTCTATGATGCCGAATATATCATACAACTTTTTTTTAATTTGTTAAAAACTCAGACTCGGAACCTTCTTGGTGTTCTTTATTCAATTTGCTTTGTACGCGGTTCTTTACGCGGCATTTTTTCACGTCATTGTTAAACCTTTTATTAAAAACGAGAAACTTGAAAACAAGTGAAAAATCTAAAATGAGTGATTCTAGCGACGAGGAAGTTTGTTTGACGCCAGCATGTGATTGTAAACGTTTTTTTTTTGCATTTAGTCATTTCCTCGCTGAGGTGGAATGAAAAGTTACGTGTTGCACTCGAGTGCAAAGATTTTTCACCTCGTGCTCTTTTGATTCCCTCGCTAACGCTCAGGATTCTAATTTTGAATCACTCGCTGCGCTCGTGATTAAATTTTAGAATCCTTCGCTTGCTCGGTCATCAAAATTGAGCACGCGGTTAAAAAGCAACTTTGCACTCTTGTATAACAAATAACTATTATTACACATAGAAAACACCCAGACCAACGGAACAAATTTCTGCAGATCGTACACAAATCTGTTCTGAGGCGGGAATCGAACCCGCAACCTCTTGCGCCACTGAGGTCGTCAATAGGTTCACAAATCAAATCCTTTTTTATTTAAGCTAAGGTAGCTATATATTTTTTTATAACTGTGTTATGTTTTATAATTAATTTTCTGAACACCCCAGTCTGAGTGACTAGAAATTAAATTCTACAATATTTATCTATTGCACATCAATAAACATCTAGATCGGTATATTGGTAATAGGTGTACCTACCTATATTAATTTTAATGTTGTCTAACTACATTCAGTTAGTACCTTTGACCAATACCTAACCCATTCGATATTCTTAAAAAAAAACTAAGTACATACATAGATAGGTACTTAATTGCTTTTTTATAATTTAATCGGCTATCCATCGAACTCTGAGAACCCAATTTCACCATTGGCCAGGAAGAAATTAATAAAGATAAGTAATAGAATATGCATGGTGATGAATAGTGGTGATGTTATAACTACATTGAATAACGATAGATTGCGCGTTACAATAAACCTAGTAGGTAGGCACTATTCATGTTTCAAAAAGCACCTTGGCCAGAACTCGAGTATAGAGTGCAGAGCCCGAAGTCTGATTTGAATTGTTCTTTTTTTTCGTTTTACCTATGTATCATCAGACGAGTTCTCACCACGCCCGATAGAGGCACTTATCGAGTCTTCATACAAATAACCCCCGGTTTCTGAAACCGCGATCAACACTAATCGGCTGACAAGTCACTTGCTATCTCTGTCTAAATCGAAGTAAAAGCTGAAATAGCAAGTGTCTTCACATTCGACAGCTCAATAAAACAAATCGATCAAATACACAGGAAAATACACAGTCATACCAGAATACCTAATCATGATCCATACAAAAACCCAGGCGAACGAAAGATTTTTTGTTATTTTATGTACATTGTAATTCAGTAATTTTTGTGGCAAATTTAGTTAAATTGTTTCTTGTGAAATTCAAATTATACTAAGTTAGCCCCAAAAAATGATTGATATTCAACGTACATAAAATACAAAAAAAAACAGATGATTCGTTTGTGCCGGGCTTGGATCGATCTGTGACCCAGGCTGATGCCCAGGCCCGGCGCAAACGAAACATACTCGTATCTCAGTCTTTTTTTTGTTATTTTATGTACATTGAAAATCAGTCATTTTTTTGGGGCTAACTTAGTATAATTTGAATTTAACAAGAAACAATTTAACTAAATTAGCCACAAAAATTACTGAATTACAATGTACATAAAATAACAAAAAATCTTTCGTAACAAAAAAACTTTTTTTTTTAATGGCTCAATTAGCCGGGCCAGGGTTACAAATGACCATTCTTCTTTAAATGAGCCCACATGATAAGCACCAGCTTTCGATAATAAAAAAGGAATCATCAAAATCGGTCCACCAAGGAAAAAGATACGAGGTAACAAACATATTTACACCAGTCCTACAAACCTTTTTTAACGTCGATTAAAAACGGCCTGACTATACAGAAAACATAAATGAAGACTTTGGGAACAGTAATCTGCTTATACTCAAATACTAAACCGTCGGTAAGTCGGAAGCAAGTACATTAAAAATATAGAAATAGCTTACTCATCAAATAGCATAGGTAGCTTTTACGTATTTTAATATTCTTTATAAACCTTACAAAGCTCCCTACCTATATAAATAAATGCATTAATCGTGTTCAAATTTATAGACATAGGTACTTTCAAAATATGATAAGTTTCTCTATTATAGCAACCACTATCCATCTGACCTACGTTCGCTCGGAAACATTAGAATGTCCCTCTTGCCCTTTTTGTTTGCGGAAACCTGTCCGAGTGTTTTAAAATAGGTACCCAGTTTTAAATATGCTAGATGGCTTTACAGATCTATAAGTATTTTTTTACCTGCTAAAATGTTACACTATGGATTACTATACTCTAAAGCTTTTTATTTGAATATTGCAAAAGATCTAAATTTAAAATGTGAACATAGGATATGCCGTTTTTTTTTATAAACCATCTTGAACCTTAAATAAACTATTAAAGCTTTATAAAATTACAACAGATTATATTACCTACTACAGTGAAGCCAATTGCATATAAATACATGTTACAGCAAAAGTGCAATTATAAATTAATAAGGACTTTTTACCGGAGATCGGAGTAGGTACATAGGTAGAATGATTTAGGATCAATGATCTCAAATGATAAGTTAGGAAGCTATGCCCGGAATTCTGGTATTTTAAAATTATCAAGACATTTTTTCCGTAATTTTGTAGATAATAAGTGGGGACGTAAAGTGAGAAACATATAAATATCATCATCATCATCCGCAGCTCAACTTCGCATGCTGCTGGGCCTCCCTGAGCGTGTGCCAATCTCCGAAACGGGTTTCCTGCGATTATATGCGTAGAAAACCTCACAAAGTACACAGCAACTCAACAAAGCTTCAAATCAATTAAATGAATAGTTATGGAAACGCATACGGCGGAACAGAAAACTAAAAATTTTTTTTACTTGACAAGTTAATAAAAATAAAAGAAGAATAATCCTGATTTTTCTGAATGATTTTTGAAAATTTACCCAGGCCAGGCGCAAACGAAACATATCACAGTTTTTTGTTATTTTATGTAGGTAACATTGAACAACTATATTTTTTTTAATATCTTTTAAAGCCTAGTAGCCTAGTAAATACTAGTAGTTCGTCCCGAACTGAGATTTCTTGACGCGACGCGAACGCTCCGAAAATAATAGAAATATAAGTAAGTAGTAGTCGGAGGCAAGTCCAACCAAACATTGTGTTTGGTCTTGTCTCTGGCTGCCACCTACTAACTAAGTATGGTAACAAAGTTTCAACTGAATTGGCGTCTTTATTGAAGAGTTCTGTTAAACAGACCTTGGCTCCATCATCAGAACAGCCCCTTGATCACGTAACTTCAGCCCCTTGATCACGTAACTTTTGTTGCATTCAAAATCCGGTTGCATATGTCAATTTAGGCAGTTTTGCCATCGCATATCTGCCAAAATTGACATATGCAACCGGATTTTGAATGTAACAAAAGTTACGCGATCAGCCTGCAGGTCACTATCACCATTTAATGATAACCAAGTACCTTCTTAATCTTTAAATAAAAAAACATTGAAAAAACAAAGAAATTGGCCGACCAGTAGAAAAACCTTGAGGCCAACGAAACTCTTAGAAATGGGAAAGTTACCTAAAAAAAGGCAATTTAACTAAGTTAGCCACAAACAAAATAAAACAATGACTAATTATAAAAAAAAATACTGATTTTCCATGTACCTACCTGTACCTACATAATAGGTAAGTAACTAAAAAACTGACGAATGATTCATTTGCACCGGGCCTGGGTCACAAATGACCATTCTTTTTTACATAAAAACATTCAACAAATCGCTTCCTTTGAATTTCAAATGTAGGTAGTTACAAAATTACTACTTTCATAATTTATTTTTTATAATATTTAACTTATTCTGGCAAATATCGGAACTTTCCAGATAGAGCCATAACCAGGCTATGAAACCTCGTATGCAAGTATGTAAAATCATTCTACCTATCTGATCTTTGCTTATTACATAGTATAATGAAAATAGGTAATGATCTACTTATGCCATACCATTTTCATTTTCAGAGCCCTGTAAATTCACACAGCAAGCATTTCAAGTTTATTTTTGTGTGAAAGTTCAAAGATCCAAGTTACCATCATAGCCCCTGCACCCACTGCATCATTAATTAGGGAAGGAGTTTCCAATATGCGAGCACAGAGCGGGGGGCGGGAAGGGGGAAGGGGACGGGAGGGTGAGGGGACCCTCCCCCCAAAAGGGGGGTTTCCGCCTATCCCCCTTTTGGGAGGAGGGTCCCTTTTTATAATTAGGATTAAAAAAAAATATTTTTCGAAAACTAGGTGTTTCCGTGAAAAACGATTTTAGATGTGGGCTTCTTATGCCCTAGCTGAGCTCGCATTTTAGAAACTTGAACCTTAATTAGTGTTCTCAGTAACTTTGTGACTATCTGACACTTGTGTGGAATGCTTCCTTCTTCTTCCACTTAAACCATCTCTATCTCAATACATGTGCTTACAATTAATTTGTTTAGTAGTCCATTCCCATCTCATCAAGTGGCAGGTTCTACTGGAGTTGGGTTCAGGGAAATGAGGTCAAAACTTCAGACACTATAAAGTGAGTTGCCTGTGCTGATCTGTCAGCATTTCACATACTTTACATATTTTTTGTATGAATCTTATTTGACCAGCTGCAAAGTAGTGTACGTTAAACATCGATAGACTATCGATTGTATCGATAGTAGATGGCTATCGATAGTTTTGAAAACCATCGATCGATTGTTAACTCGAGAACTACTATTACATCCATAGAGTCAATGAGTCATTGAGATTATTTTCTACTAGTTGCGCCCCGCGGTTTCACTCGCGCAGATTTAAATCGCGATATTCCCACGGGATAAAAAGTAGCCTATGTGCTATTCCAGACTATAATCTATCTCTCTGCCAAGTTTCATCAGATCCGTTCAGCCATTCCAGCGTGAAAGAGTAACAAACATTCATATATACTCACAAACTTTCGCATTTATAATAAGAAGGATGTTATGGGAATTACAGTGTCTGCGTATATTATTCATTTGCAAGAAAAAAGTCAGGCAGTTATTTTATTTTGGATGTTTTTTCACTTCATTGAAGTTATAAAACAAATTAGCTGCTATTTTGATGATTGATTTGTGACTTTAATTATGATGAATGCTGATTTTTGATTGTTATTTCGAATATATATCAAAATGAAACTCTCCGTTTCGTGTAACATTTGTTATTTCAATGATGTTACGCAAATCCAAAAAAAATTAAAACTATCGATAGACTATCGATAGTTTTTAGTAAAACTATCGATACTATCGGATTACCAAACTATCGATGTTTAACGTACACTACTGTAAAGTGAATTTAGAAAATAGTGCCAATTTATGATCTAGGTCAGAGCAGTCTCAACTTACTATGACTGTGTTACATATGTATCTTCCACTTAAGACCCTCTATACAATAATATACAAAGCTACAGACCATAAAGCTGTGTGAACACTGCAGCTATATCACTTCTAAAAGCACTTGGTTCATTTAGGTTTGAGTGTGCCATTAAGAAATGACACAGTTACTCTTGTCTGGTACATGGCCATCTGATCTCTCTATCTCTGAGAGTATGGCGTGGAACATATCTGTCACTGACTGAAATAAACAAATAAATTATATCAGTTTCAGTTTCCAACTCATATCAGTTAAGGTTTAGCATGTTACATACCTCATTTCTTTTAGCACTGGTCTCAACAAAGGCCGCCTTCCATTTCTCAGCAAGTCTTTTGCCCTCTTCTGTAGTAATTTTTCTTTCTAAGTGGAGATCTGTTTTGTTACCAACTAAGACTATTGGTACACTAAACAAAAAAAATTAAGTTTACATTAATTTCACAAAATACCCGTGAGAAAGTACATAATTATATAATATATATCTTAAAAGATAATTAAGTATATCTTTAGTTTTACCATGATATCCATTGTGCAAATGAAAATCAGCAAAGAAAAAAGTTACAGTTCTAAGTCATACTCACTGTATTTTTCCCACCATGTCTAGCAGCTTGTCATATATGATTTGAACAATTTGGAAACTTTTCCGTGAAGTGATTGAGTACACAAGAACATAGCCATGAAAATCCATGCTATATTGCTGGGGAAATATACCATACTCATCTTGGCCTGCTGTATCTACCAGTTTCACTTCATATTCTGTTGAATTGAGTCGAATAAACTTTGTGAATGCTGAAATCATTGATAAAATTTAGAGTAGGTAAATATTGATCAAAATAAACTACTTACCTATAAAATTTTCGTAAATACACACGTTGTTAGCTGTAATCAAGTTTTGTATATCTGTAATATACAAATCAAGAGGTTTAGTTTTCATTTTACCTCTAGATGGAGTAGGTACCAAGATTTAAATCAAACAATGTGCTTTGGTTTTAAAAAATTCAACAAGTATGTATATGGTTCACTCACTGTTTTCAATTGTAGGATCATATGAATCTACAAACTGCCCTTCTACGAATTGAATAATAAGAGATGATTTGCCTGAAAATAATAACAGAGATAAATAAAAACGTCCTTTATAATGCTAAGACGCACAAACACTTCAAGAATAACTTTACCAACTGAGCGGGTTCCCATCATAGCAATCTTTCTCTGTTTCGACGGCATTTTGGAGCGGGTGCGAAATTTTCAAGTTGTGTGAGAAATCAAAATAAACGCGAAGTAACAAACAAAATCCAATTTTTTTATTGCTCGCTCGCTTGACACGGCTCGCTCGGCTCGCTCAAGACAGGCTCCAAAGAGTATACAATAACTACTAACTGACAATCACCTCACAGGCGTTCCGAATTAGGCCGCATTCCGAAATGGCTATAATAGATCACAGCGCTCACATCACCTCACAGGCGTTCTGAATTAGATATTGCGATTATGACAGCTCAGAGCTGTCAACAATTCGGAACGCTCGTAAACGCACTCACAGAAACATCCTAGGAATCATAACCTCAAACCCTGTGTAACAAACTGGGACTGCTTGGATTTTTTCTGGATTTGTTATTTTATGATCGCAGAACATATTATACCCTATAACGAATATAATGCGACTGAAAACATGTAACCTCATCACAAATAACAACAAAACACAAATGCACAACTGTCATTTTTGACAGCGCTCACAGTGATATTAGAATATTGCATGGTCGGCGTAATCGCAAGATGGCGCATATCATGACGTCATCTATGGCGTTTCATGGGTCATCGTTATCGCGCTCACGCTAATTCGGTAAGGGTTTGTGAGCGCTCAAATCGATTGTAGCGTATTTCGGAACGCGGGGTTAGATATTGCGATTATGACAGCTCAGAGCTGTCAACAATTCAGAATGCTCGTAAGCGCACAGACACATCCTAGGAATCATAACCTTAAACATTGTGTAACAAACTGGAACTGCTTGGATATTTTCTGGATTTGTTATATTATTATTTTATGATCACAGAACATATTATAATATAACCCTATAACGACTATAATGCAACTGAAAACATGCAACCTCATCACAAATAACAACAAAACACAAATGCACAACTGTCATTTTTGACAGCGCTCACAGTGATATTATATATATATTATACTATTGACATGAAAGAAGAAGAAGAAGTGATATTATAATATGGTATGGTCAGCGTAATCGCAAGATGGCGCATGTCATGACGTCATCTATGACGATTCATGGGTCATCGTTATCGTGCTCACGCTAATTCGGTACGGGTTTGTGAGCGCTCAAATCGATTATGGCGTATTTCGGAACGCGGGGTTTGTGTTTTGTTGTTATTTGTGATAAGGTTACATGTTTTCAGTCGCATTATAGTCTTATTAGGGTATAGTATGTTCTGCGATCTTAAATTGGTATATCCAGAAAATATCCAAGCAGTCCTAGTTTGTTACAAAGGGTTTGAGGTTATGATTCATAGGATATTTCTGTGGGTGCGGTAACGAGCGTTCCGAATTGTTGACAGGTCTAAGCTGTCATAATCGCAATACCTATCTAATTCGGAACGCCTGTGAGATGATGTGAGTGCTGTGAGCGATAATATCCAATTCGGAATGCGTGCGGCCTTAGTATATTCCTTTTTTTTTATATTTAAAGGGCTATGTCGCTGGGCAACCACACTACCCTATAATAAACATCAAAGTAAAAATACACATACCAAAACTCTACATACTTAACCCTAATTCTGCCAACCTATACCTATAGTAGGTATATTCCTTAAACAATTTATATTAACAAAATGATTTCTGTTATAGGTAGAGGTATATAATCAAAGGCTGCAAACGGATAGGTCTTGGACAGGTAGTTCATCGGGGCGCCTATTTCCACCGAATTTTTTCAACTTTTATTCGGTCTTTTTTCACATTTTAAACTTTCTGATTCGTAAAACAAAAGTTTGAGCATAATTTCATAACTAATTGATATCTAAATAATGTTTATGCATGCATTGTCAAGAAATTATTATAAAATGATGACATTTTATTTAATGCACTTTAGTAAACATTTATATTATGGCGGTATAAATCTTTACTGCATTAGCTTTGAGGATACATAGAATTCAACATGGTTAGTATGTTGAATGTATAAATTCGGTAGGAATAATATTATGACGAATTACAGAATACCAGATAGTTCCATATTACCTAAAAACTACGTAAACCACTGTGTTACACTTTTGCGTGACACAGATTCAAGTCTAGATACTATAAAAATAGGTATGCAACACGTACCTAGGTATCTAAACTTGCCAAACACAAACAAGTCAATGCCAGTTTCCAACTGAATTTCCCTAGATAGCTTAAAATTGCTAATTCAGATTAAAAAACGGGATACCTATTCAATTTGGTCTGGGTGTTTATGTATAATAAAAAATATCTATCTATGTAAGTATTATAATGTATTAAATATATCAGTCATCTAGTACCCATAACACAAGCTTTGAGTAGCTTACTTTGGGGCTAGATGGTGCTGTGTTGATTGTCCAGCATTATTATTACTAATTTAAGTTGGTTTATGACATTGTTTTGCAACAAAATAATCAGCAGCACCATAATATTGTTATAATTTTAAGTGTTGTAATTCTGTTTGTTTCTCGAGCTGAGAGTTGTATGCTTTCCATGCTTTTTCCTCGCATTTCCAACTTTCGTAAATAAAGTCCCTAATATATAAATTTTCTAGTAGTAGTTATTTTTGGTTCTCAAAAGTAAAATAGCTGAAACTGACTATGCAACTTTTACGTATGCTAAATAAAGAAGTATTCTATTCTATTCTTCTATTCTATTCTATTCAATATTGGTAGGTTTTATTTTAAAAGGAAGTTGCTAATTACTTGTATTATAGGCAAACTTTGAATTGGCAACATTTATTGATAGCAATCAACAGCAAGTAGTTTTGTTAATTGACAATATGAAATGTCAGTTTTGACAGTAAATACCGGATTTGTGAGAGAAAAAAATATCGGTAGGAATAATACCACAGAACACATCACATAATATATCCTTCCTTTACCTTCCGTAGTTCATAGTTTATACTTCATCGCGAATTTCATTTTGTCCAACTTTTCGCTACGTCCTATTTCGCGCGAGTAGTTTGGTAAGTAGGTATCTGCTTTGAAAAACTTATACGGTAGCTAACTTTAACTAGATCGAATCAGAGAATTTGACCTTTTTACCTATTGTTTTCGTTCGACTACGACTACCTATGTGTTGTCGCAAAATTCCCCTAAAATTAATTACTCACTACTAATCAAAAGTTTCAGTTTATTTGGTTTTCAAGGGGCTGAAGATGACTTCGATTCCGGAATGTCCTCCGAGCCTTAGGTCTATCCAACATTACCTGAAGACTGCAGTAGAACATGACACCAGGGACCCTGTGGTGGCTTACTGGTGCAGACTACATGCGCTGCAAGTTGGTCTGAAAGTCACCACAAAGAAAACACCAGAAGAAACCAAAGTTCTAATGGGTGAGTTCATAATGTAATTTGTTTCCACTTAATTTCTGTGATAATTAATTTGATTAAAGTCTTGTATCTACATAGTTCTTACTTACCCCATACAAGAAAATTTGAACACTTTTCCTGCCACCGCACAGATAGACTAGCACTATAATTGTTGCCACAAAATTCAAATTGCATTCAATCATTCTAAATCTCTTTTAAGCACTTATGGACTGGTTGGAAGAAGCCAAAAAAATTCACAAGGATAATGATGCAGTCTCCAATGAAGTAGCAGCCCAGGCACATTTGGAAAACTATGCCCTAAAACTATTTTTGTATGCTGATAAACAAGACAGAGAACAAAGCTATGGAAAGTAAGTTTCAAACATAAATGATTTATTAGAAATAAACCTCAAGAGATTAATCAGGTATTTATTTATTTTTTATACCTATTACAGGAATATTGTGAAAGCTTTTTATACTGCTGGCATGATATATGATGTTTTGACAACATTTGGTGACCTCACTGATGAAGCAGCTCAGAATCGGAAATATGCCAAGTGGAAGGCAGCCTACATTCACAACTGTCTCAAAAATGGAGAAACACCTGTACCAGGTAAAAGTACAATAACTTTTGATAACTACAACAACTACAACAAATAATCTATAATTAGGTATATGTATAAAAGGAAAATGTGATTGACTGATGACAACACACAGGCCAAACCCGTAGGGTTAGAAACTTGAAATTTTGCACTGCTTCAGTATGTATTATGTATTGTTTCAGTAATTATAGCATAAAATAATGTTTTGCAGGTCCAATGTCAGAAGATGGCACACAAGACAATGCAGAGTCTACTAGTGACAACCCACCTGCGGCTGAAGACACTCCGCCAGCTCCAGCTGGACCTGGCTTTGCCGGTGGTTTCGCCGGTGGCTTCTCTGCTCCAGGCACTCCACCCAGCATACCAACCAGTTTTAGCAATAGTCTACCAGATCCAAATGCTGCTATGAGAGCTGCCTCACAAATGCCACCCGTCCCATATACACCTGACCCCAACCCTGGTGGATTTGTACCATATGATCCAACTCAGCAGCCCCAGCCAATCCCACCAACGTCCTCTCTTGGTGACAACTCAGCTGCTCTACCCCAGCTGTCCCCTGACCAAGTATCGAAAGCTCAGAAGTACTGCAAATGGGCCAGCAGTGCCCTGAACTATGATGATGTAAAAACAGCAATTAACAACTTGAGGAATGCCCTAGAACTGCTTCAGACTGGCCGTGACCCGGCTTGAATTGTATGCTTACAATGGCACTGCTTGTTGTAAATTTAGGTTTGATTATTTTACTGTAGTGAGTGCCATATTTAAGATTTCAAATTGCTTCTTTAATTGTCACTACCACTACCAATGTATTTATGTATAAATAGTGCAATATAAAAGCAAAGGTTGCCGTCATGCTGTAAGGAAATCGATGAGGCCATATTGAGAATTTGTGGAAAATGCTTTAAAGGCTCTTAAATTTAAGATGACCACATTGACCACTTTTCCCAATAAGCTTGCATATTACTTACATGCCAATTTTATATTATTATTATTATAAAATAAAAAGTGGCATGGTTTTGCAAGGTGAAGAATCCAACTATATTTTTAATTCACTAATCACTTATTTTAGAATACAATACATACTTTTATAGGAATTAGGTGTATACATACTTATACCATATTATTTTTCATAAAAAAATAAAGCAAATCAATTATTTACACTTAATTTTTTCGCTTTATTCAGCAACTCTCGTTTTTAATGTTAGTTTTTAACGAAGCTCGAACAATAGGGGAACAATGTGGGATATAATTATGGGATGGGAGTGTGTTACCTTTTCGCCATCTTCAGAAAAAGTAAACAAGAAAATAATTAGTACTCCAACCATTTATTCAGACTCACACAAAATATCTAAAACAACATCCACTTCTTAGGATTACGCTTATTCAATTATGAGCAAATTAACCAAGCTTTCAAGTTTATGGTATGTTTATTCAATTTTATACAAAAAGCACCTTGGTGATGAGATTAAAAACTTACTGTTAGATATTTGACCTATTTAAACTAACTATATAGCAATATAATATTTTTATGTTAAAAAGCGGATGCAATTTTATTCTTACTAGGCAAACGTTAGACCGCTATCTCACCCGATGCTAAGCAATGACACAGTCAATGGTGTAGCACGTTTACCTAGGTAAGATATAAAATTAATATTTACTCATCTATTGAAGTATCAAATTGTAGGTAGGTAACAAGAAACAAACATCTAAGTTTCGATACCTATGATTAACCCTACTTATGTTGAGCATACTTACGGCCGGTATCGATCAAATCATTTGCTATCTCTCTAAGTAATAGCTGAAATGTCGAGTGATTTGACATCTGATTACGTTTGATTGAGCTTTCAGAAACCGGACCGGCCGTTAATTTAAATTACCTAATTGAAAGTGCATTATGTATAGTAACTTGTGCAACTAAATAAAAATACCTATGAATACATACAACACTACCACTTACAAAACCACATGCACACACCACAGCAGATACAAAATGAATCTAGCATGTATCGCTTAAATTAATATCACTTAGTTAATAAACTACGGATATAAACTCGGGGCACGCTGCCTTATTTGTAATGAAACCAATTGTTTAGTTTGATGACGTAATTTTAGATAGCCAGATGGTCGATCTGTGTACAAACGACAAACATGCAGCTTTAAATAAATATTTGTTAAAAACAGTTGGCTTAAAAATATTAATAAAAATAATGACTAGTTTATTAATCACAGAGTGACAAAAATTGCATCTCACTCAAATGGGCTATTTTATTACAGTAGGTAAGCATAATATAATTTTAATGATTGCGATTCGACTAGAAACATATTAAAGTATACCAAAGCGTAATATCTGGTAGGTACAAACTACCTCGGTACAGACAGCTACACCAACTGGTTACCCTCTGCATGTTTTAAAATCAAAATATAAACAAGTGGAATGAAAATATTTTGTATAGGTACTTATATAGCAATAGAGTGCTTTTATACAAAACAATGTAAAAAATTCAGAATATGCCTCTAAGCATTTCATTTTGATGTATTATTATACACCTACAAAAACCCCACGGTAAGTGTAGAACCGATTGGTGCAGCTTACCGAACAAGAAAAACAGAGTGAAGGTATTACTAGGATTGTGTAGTAGTACAGCTAAAATTATTTAATTATTTTGGTGAGAATTATTCTCTTTTGAGCCCGTTGCCATTTGTCGTGGCAGTAGCCTGTTCGAGTTCTTCTCTGCGACTGGTTTGATACCTGGAAACATAAAATTAAGTGAAAAATCTAAAGTATTAGTGCGCGACCTCATTTCAATTGGATTCATACTTTCGTTGCAGTTTTAAATTTTTTGCAGCGGCTTAGTTATCTATTACGCGCAATCAAAATAATTTCTTAAGTGTCAATCATCTTAATAAAGGATCAGATTTAAACATGTCTAATAAGTAATATATCTACCTAAAGTAAATTAATAAGTTGTTAATTTTCTCTCGCAATAAATTACGTTATTTCTGATTTATATACTTGGTACTACTTGATTTATGAACTAAGATAATACTAAGCATTGAGAGACTGGTGGGTTCGTAAGAACCTATATTAGGTAGGTATAATAATATCTGTAGGTAAGAAGCATAGGGCCAATGTGCTTTTGTGCAATTTTACAGGAGAGCCAAATTATGCAGAATGCATTTCCATTCTTCAGTCACATCTGAGCTAGGAGTAGGCAGAATGATTTAGCATCAATGACCTCAAACGATATGTTAGTATGGATATGCCTCCGGAATTCCGGTATTTTAAAATTATCATGATATTTTTCCGAAATGTCAAAAAAATGACTTGGAGGCGTGAAATAAAAAAATTATATCAATATCATCATCAGCAGTAGCCTTACCCAATACTGGGTGTACCCTCCTTTTGCGTGTGCCAATCTCCGGCATTTGCGTAGAAAACATAAAAAATGTGCACACAGCAACTCAAAAAAGCGTCAAATCAATAGGATGAATATTTATGGAAACGCATACGGCAGAATCAAAAAACTGCAATAATTTTTTATTCGACAGGTTAATAATCAATAGGTATATGTATATAATACTAGTTGCGCCCCGCGGTTTCACCCGCGCAGATTTAAATCCCGGTATTCCCACGGGATAAAAAGTAGCCTATGTGTTATTCCAGACTAGAATGTATCTCTCTGCCAAGTTTCATTCAAATCCGTTAGCCGTTTCGGCGTGAAAGAGTAACAAACATCCATCCATCCATCCATACATACTTACAAACTTTCACGTTTATAATATTATTAGTAGTAGTAGGATATACACGTTTGAAGTAGCTTTCTTTAATTTTCAAAGTAAATTACTGCTTTATTTCACTTAATTCGGTAAATATCTGAAATTTCTGGAAAAAGAGCCAAATCCATGCTAAGAATCTTAATGCAAGTACTGATTTTACGTACGTTCTACATACTCCGACCTCTATCATCACGGGTCGGGACCTTCCGTACAAATACAAATAATACTAAGCATTTTGCTCTCACAACGCGTAGTATTATGTGAATGCTTAGTATTATTACTGGTGCCTGATGTGGGTTCGTAAGAACATGTCTGTATTAAGTAGGTAGGTATACCTAGGTCACAGGCCCCAATCTGCAGACACATACTAAAACATTCCTTTAAGTCTGTAAACGCGACTGTATTAGTACTATCATGTAGAGTGTGACTAGGTGCTGTGCATATTTTGTGTATTAGGTAGGTACTCATATCAAAAATATTCCATGATTGCGATCATCCAGAAATTTTAATAGCCTAAACGAATTACATAATAATACGTAGGTATAATATAAGCGACACTGGTTCGAAATGGATTCTTTGGCTCGCTGCCAGCTATGCTCTGCTGTAGCTCTGCTGTAGCTCTGCTGGTACTTTACAATTAATTTAATTTCAGACGTAACCCTTGTTTATCTACAGCTGGTTAAATTGGCCAAGGTGCACTTTATTCCGAGCCTATTTACCTGTACCTACTCCAACTTCTTATAAGATGGAGTTTTTACTTAGGGGGCGTCCATAAATTACGTGAGATGTTTAAGGGGGGGAGGGGGTCGAGTCAATTCTCATCTAATCTTACTTGTTGGGGAGAGGGGGGTCTCTGCAAATATCACGCAATTTTTTTTCTTATTGAAACAAAAAAAAATTATACTTTTTAGGTCCATATTATCCAGATTGTACATTCTTAAGATTTAATCAGAAGCGTAATCGTAATACGATTAAGATTATTCACTAATTCGTTCGAAAGAAAATAATTTTATATGTTCAACGCGTTTACGTAAGAAACCCACATTTTGAAAAATCTCACGTGAGATTGGGGGATGGGGAAGGGGTTGAATAAAATCTCAACTCTCAGCATACAGAAAATTAAAAAAAACACCTCACGTAATTTATGGACGCCCCCTTAGAGGTAACCATTTCACACGATCTTGGGCACAGACTACTGATGACATCAGTGGCGCAGCGGGCGAGAGTCTGCCTGCGATGCAAGAGGTTGCGGGTTCGATTCCCGCCTCGAAACAAATTTGTGTACGATCTGCAGAAATTTGTTCCGTTGGTCTGGGTGCTTATATAATAAAAAATATCTATCTATGTAAGTATATAGGTAATGTAATAAATATATCAGTCATCTAGTACCCATAACACAAGCTTTGAGTAGCTTACTTTGGGGCTAGATGATGCTGTGTGGATTGTCCAGCATTATTTATTTATCCATCTACCGGCCTACGACGCTGACTATGTTGTCGATCCGTCATAATTCTTCTCACCCCAGTTCCTCGACTACCTACCTACCTCTGACTTACCACCACCTCGTTAGAAATCCTCAAAGAATCCTGAGTTGGTAGGTAGGTAAGTACTCGATTGTAGGTACCTAGGTAGGTAGGCACTTAGAGATTTGAGGTGATATCTACCGTGGCTGGGGATCAAAGTTCTGTTTGTTGTTCAAACTATTTCGAACACACGAAGTTTTCATAAGGCGGGATCACCCTGACTGACTCTGACTATAACACAGACATGCACAGGTGCTCTTTTATAAACATACAAATACACTGCTGAGATATTCTCTAGTTAGGTTACTCAACTTACTCACCACACAACGAGTCTTCCGCTCAGCATGAAGAAAAAGACTAAGGCGGGTGCGCACCGGTCGAAGGGATCACCCACCATTACGTGGGAGTACGCAGCTAGTACCATCAGTAACACGAGACCGATATTTGCAGTGTTCTTTAGCTTATCTGCAAACATAATTTCAAATTTATTATAGGTATCTGCATCTCACTAGAAAAATTGCAGTTTTTTTGCACATGATATGATAGACATCTACCTCAGTGGCGCAGCGGGCGAGAGTCCACCTGTGACGCAAGAGGTTGCGGGTTCGATTCCCGCATCGGAACAAATTTGTGTACGATCTGCAGAAATTTGTTCCGTTGGTCTGGGTGTTTATATGTATAATAAAAAATATCTATCTATGTAAGTATATAATGTATTAAATATATCAGTCATCTAGTACCCATAACACAAGCTTTGATCGAGTAGCTTACTTTGGGGCTAGATGATGCTGTGTGGATTGTCCAGCATTATTTATTTATCTACCGTCCGTGTCTGGGGATCAAAGTCGAACCCCCCCGGTATCTGAAAGCGCGATCAACACTAATCGGATGTCAAGTCACTTGCTATCTCTATCTAATTTGAAGAAAAAGCTGAAATAGCAAGTGATTTGACAGCCGATTAGTGTTGATCGAGCTCTCAGAAACGAGGTTAGTGAATATGTTTTAGTGTTTTCAGAAGCTGATAGAGAAAGAACATAGCGGCGGACGGGGCGGGCGACTATACAGCGGTAGTTAGCGGCAGAATTGCGTGCGCGTCGTAGGTAAGTACGCATAGTTAAGTACACGGATGAAGGAAAGGTTAAGTAGCACTATAAGATCACTTACGACTAGGTACCACTGCCAAGATGAGCCCGAATAAAATTTCCAGTCCACCAACACCTCTCCGATACCATTTTGATGGCAGTTTGAAGTCAAATGTATTGGTCAGCGGGAATACTTTCGCGTACCTGACGTACTCTTTTCTCTGAAACAAAATATGCTCACATGAGTGAACCATTGCTCTAAGTCTTATACCCTCGGTTTATCTTACCTAAGTAGGTATAGCCTAAGCACAGAAATGATAGTGGCGGATGTATCAGCAGGCTTAGTGAGCGTCAACTAAAAAGATCGCTGGAAAACAGTGGAGGGGATGTGTTTGCGCATAAAAAATACTCGCGTCATCACACCCCTTAACCGTACCCTCCGTAGACCTAGAAAAGTTTTAGGTGACCCAGATGACGAGATCACCGCCGCAAACGCAGTGGTGATCGACGACTCATCGCACCCGGTAACTATCAACACTGCACACCTACAGCGACCCCTCCGGAGGGGTCGAAGACGCATTCCCCGTTAACGCCCCCTCTGGGCAAAGATTCTCTCCGACTTATCTCTTCCCCGGCAACAGCCCAAGCCGAGGTCCGTACCTAAGTGGTGCTCTTGCGTTTGTTGCCAATAAACCTTTTTGTATGGCAGAGCGCCTTCCGCGCTCGCCAGTAGTCCGGAAACGCTGTCGGCAATCGTCATACGATTATACCAGCATTACAGTCCATTCGAAAAAAATACCCCTTCCCCTTCCTACCGGCGGCGTTTCTTTTCGCGTGAAGCGCACTAATTCTACTGAGTAGGCTGGAGACTAAGGCAAGTTACCTAGGTTTATTTTTCCTATTTAGGTATAAGTATCTATAGGTATCTCGTTTTTAGGTATACCTAGTTACCTACCTGTTGCTAAGCTAAAAAAGCTCAATCATGTACCTTGAACCACAGATCATATACCCTAATCACTACGTTTTACCTTTAACTTATGATTGAGCTTTTGAAAAAGGAACTGACTGACTGACATTGATTGATATCGATTCCATAATTCACAACAAATTCATACTGTTCTAGGAAAAAGCTCATTGATGACGTTACCTACCTAGGTACATAGCGCACAAATCTTAAAAACTTTTATGTTTTATTATGGGGCAGTGTGGTCGCCTAGCAACAAAGCTCTCTAAATAAATTACAAAAAAAAATAGAAAATAAGTACATATGCATTCAATGTCACTACATGGTACATGATCCCCAGGACCAACTTGTACTCCCACGGTGGGATCGTCTTACCCCAAACACAACTTTTCAATCTTTGTTTGATAAATGCAAAATTCAAAATTGAGCATTATAGTCAGCCATAGATACAACAATCATTACAATCGATTGAATACAACAAAAGTTACCTATTCTCAAAGTCAACCTTACCCTAAATCAGTGCCACACCATTTACATTTTTTCCTGCACTCGTCACTCACACCGCCATTACGATTTGACTGTTACGAAGGGGTATCGGGAGCTACAATTTGTCAAAGAAAATAACTAGATAGCGTTATAGTTTCGGCCACTTTCGGCACAATGGCAAGGGATGAATAATATAAATGTACAAAAAAATATGGATAATAAGTTGCTTAGTAGACCTTAACCTTTAATTTGACCAATTGAAATTATTCTAACTAGGTAAGTATATTATTACCTACTAGGTAGGTAGGTATATGAAAAAATATTCAAATTGAAGCTTTGTTTTCTTTGAATCTTGTTATGTGTTTGACGTGCATCTATCCATGTATGTACTAGTGGCTCTGGGAGCTGTAGACCTCGCGAGCATACTAAAAGTGAGCTATTTGAGGAATGTAATGTGCAAGTGCATTTTCCGTTTTGTGATTTTTTTGATCTTTTTGTTTTTTTTGCATCATCTTGTGTAGAATGAGGTCCTTTGTGTTTCTCTCAAATTTGATTGAAAACCATAGATTGTTTGATGAGCTATCCTGTTCATCATGCTGAAGATCCTTATCAGATCTTCGCCAAACTTTTATGAGACCAACTTATAGTTACTACCTTTCAAATAAAAAAAGAATAATCGAAATCGAATCTCATTTGGTGGAGATATCTAGTATATAAAATAGCCCCCTTTTTGCCCTTTCTTTGGAGGAAGTACCCCTCCAATCAAAAATCCCCGATGACAAAAAAAATCTAATAAGTCATATACCTAACCTGTGTACCAAGTTTCGTCCAGATCGGTTGAAAAATGCGACCTGTAGAGGAGAACAGACAGACAGACAGACATCCGGACAAACGTATTTTTGGCCAATGTGGAAACTGAGACGCTTCGCTCGCTGGGTCAATTATAAATGCGAAAGTTTGTAAGTATGGATGGATGGATGGATGTTGTTACTCTTTCACGCCGGCCGGAACGGCTGAACAGATCTGGATGAAACTTGGCAGAGATAGATGATAGTCTGGAATAGCACATAGGCTACTTTTTATCCCGTGGGAATACCGGGATTTTAATTTGCGCAGATATAAACCGCGGGGCGCAACTAGTTTTTTAATAAATCTTCTTGTTATCCCTTGGGAATACCAGGGTTTATATCTGCGCTGGTGAAACCGCGGGGCGCAACTAGTAATACCCATCTGTGATGGCTCCTATTGATTGAATGGCGAGCGATATTTTATCCTGAGATGAAATTAATATTAATGCTAATATACTTAGGAACCTAGGTATACCTAGTTAGGTTAGGTACCTAGAATAGCACATAAAGGTACTTTATGGTAGGTGTAGAAATAGAAAATTGACGTTAAATATTTTTTCTTTTTAGGAGTCAGAAAACGCTAAACGCGACGGTCGATTCGGTGGTGGTGGTGGCGGTAGTAGGCGGGAAGCCAAATACAAAAATAGCAATACATAACGCGCTGCCGCTGCCACAAAAAAATAATATACATAGGTGATTACTAGGTACCTACATAGGTACAACGTAGGTACGACTTTTATCTCGAGAAATCCTGAAAAATACTTACCAAATCTTTATGTAATTCTTTCGAGATAAATGGTGTCAACTTCGTAACTCCAACAAATATAAAAAACACTCCTAAAAGAATTGATAAGCTTTTTAGCACGATAGATCCCATCGTAGCGATAGCGAGCGCTATTTTCAGTTCGGGCTAACACTGACTGTCTTACATCAGATATTGATTTACCTACCTAACAACAGGGAATACACATTTAAATTTATTTTTGTGGTCACCATGTATACCAATACATTTTATATTTATTAGCTTTCACATGTTAGCAATAACGTAAGATAAGATTTTATTTTGTTGTTATTTTTTGTCCAATCAGTCAGAAATTTCTAAAGCTAGCTACGTGCGAATAAAGCTTTCGCGCAGCGCAATATAGAGGGAATTGTATATTCCTTGGCGCAGAAGCAGGGCTGCCATCTCGGCACTATGTACGGGTGGGCACTATCTATGGCTATGCAATATTTTAATAATTATTTATTAAAACGCCTAAAAAATTTGGTCCCAATAATAATTAGGTAGGTTACCTTATTAAATACGCGCCGGCTGGGCCGTTTAATAGCGCTTACTATAACATCGAAACTGGTAAAAGAACACAATACAACATTTTGTAACAATAATCGCGTCACGCACGAGTGATGAGCTAGCATCGCTTTTTGCTAGGTTTTTAGATTTAGGGTTAGGCTTATAAAATTGTGATAGATCTGGCACCAACAGGGCCGAGTTGGCAACGATGCTCTGAATGACACTATGGAATGGAAATTGAATGGAATGACAAAAATATCGATCGACTGACTCAAAAGTTGCCATACTCAATGCTGGCATCAAGGAATTTACGAGTATACAGGGTTACAGATAAAATCGTGCTAGATCCGTTAAGAGCGTGAAGTACCCATCATTTCTGACTTATTTCACTATGAAACACCGTACCCTAATTTTAACCCTTTTCCCTATGGGAAATATCGCCAACGCTCTTATACAGAAAAATCCCATTTTTTTCTAAGCCCGGGTTGTATTTAATTCAATTTCACAAAATTTGTCACTTTGACTTGTGGTCTTAGCACAAAGTGTAAAGGTACTGACACACGTGCTTATTTTCAAGCCAAATGCATGCTTTTTTCGCAGGATAGTATGTCCTCAATTCCTTGACAGGAAAAAAAAGATAAAAAAGCGCTGTTTTCACGTTACACTCCTTCTAAAAATAAGTACAATCGCGCACAAAAGTTTTTAATTACGAAATGGTTTTACCTCTACAGAAAATTTAAAAAATATTCATGATGTAGGTAATAGGTATATTCATAAAAGAAAAGAGGCTAAAAATAATGCAGTTGATTAATATAAAAGGACCGTAGAGGCAACAAGATGTCAGTGAGACTATAGTGAGATGAATTC
The DNA here is from genome assembly GCA_963576535.1 of Plemyria rubiginata. Classification (NCBI taxonomy): domain Eukaryota; kingdom Metazoa; phylum Arthropoda; class Insecta; order Lepidoptera; family Geometridae; genus Plemyria; species Plemyria rubiginata. The sequence goes on from OY754910.1 coordinate 3,612,961, forward strand.
TACAAAGTTTAAAAGATTCGGAATTTCTTGCTGTCTTCCGAACTTCCGGTAAAAAAAGAATAAATCAAAAACCGTAGGTAGGGAGTTAATAGAAGTAAATTTTTTTAATGGAGTATTTTTTTTTAGTTATTTTAAACTTTTTAGAAACTGAAATAAACACATAAGTTGGGTCAATAGTGTAATAAATGTAGACAACACAGACAGAAAGTAGACAACATACTAGTTTCACAATATAAAAATATTTGGGGGAACCATACCGCGCTGTTATCTTGCACGCACAATTGAACATTTTATAAAGAAATTTATGATCATTAAATTTATTTATTCAGTGATTTTATATATCTTTAAAATATATGTCTATCTATATATATATATATCTTTAAAATGATTTATTGTGTGAGTGAGATAGCGGCGCGCCGTATGCTGCGCCATAAGTATATCTATTTAAAATGTAACTATAAGACCCTCTTTTACATTTCCTTCTGCTGACAATAAATGTTTGAAATGCCCTACAAATTCAGTAGATCCACACAAAAGAAACTGGTCAATTTGAGAAAATGGTTTCATAGTGTTTATAGTATCAAAAAAGTTTAATTTATGAGGAAATATTGGTTCTTTGTATTTACAGGTATCTTTTATATCATCACTCAAATAAACCTCATAGTTAAAATTCCAATAGGCCTTTAAGGAATACAATTCATCACGTAATAAAATAGACTTTTGGTTTTTGCAGCAATACAGAAGTGTAATTTTTGTTAAATCATCTTCATTTTTTAAAATTTGCATAATAATAGAATAAAATGGAGCAATACCAGTGCCTTGAGCAATCATTATGATTCTATGATATGTATTAGGTGTTACTTTAAAGTGTCCATATGGCCCTCTCCATAATGTTATATCTCCCAAGTTTAAATCACATAAATGATTAGACACTACACCATCACAATATCTTTTAACAAGAACAGCAAAGTCATATGTTATATCACCATTTTGAAATTTTTTTCTAATTTTGAGTGGTGTATAGGCTCGTGAACAATTAAGTTTAGTTGATGAAAATTTTAATAAAAAATGGTCTCCAGGTGCCCAAGTTATTTGTTTCTCATCATGTGGTTTATTATTACATTGCTTAAACAAAATAAGCTTGTGTTCATTCTCTAAGTCAATGTTATCCACAACATAAAATGCTGTATACTCCAACTGGGAAATAGCATTTTCTACCAAAGTTCCATTACCACCACTCCTTATTAAAGATTCATATAACTTCAGTTGATTTTCATAAACATCAAAGATACAAGGATTGCAACCACTACTACAACAGTCTTCTTGTTTTGGTTCTGTAGGTCTCTTCATTTTAGGTACCAAGGTTATGTTAAAATTTTAAAATAAAAAAATCAAAAATTAATATTAATATGTACATAAGTAACTAGTAGGTCCTTTATACTTTCACACTAAACTTAGGTCATAGAGTCAAAGAGAGTTTGCTTTAGAACTACTAGGTGTTATTCTTGTGGATATAACCAATCACCAACTGAGATTTCCTTGGGTAGCAGTAATCTTAGAATCACATCACTTCAGTAGTAGGTACTTATTGAGGTCAGTGGTACATCTGCATGGCAGAAATAGATGGAAGTTTTTGTTGTTCCGAAAGAGATAATATTTTCCTTCACAGAACCCTTTCGGGTAGTTAACTAGCTGGGAGTGTGGGACACACACAATCTCTTGAGCAGTTGAGCCACCTTCTTTCTTCGCTTTGATATATAATTTGCAGACTATTATGAAAAACCAGATTTTATGAACTGAGATGAGATTTGGAACCCAAGAGTAGAAAGAAGAATGCTCGCTATCAAAGAGAATGTAATACTACAAGCTCGCTATTTGGAAGTTTTGGAACGACGAAAAAAAATGGTGGCCTTTTTTTTCAAATCTGAAATTTCTACTGTCAAAACTGACATTTCATATTGTCAACTATCAAACTAGATAATTGCTTTTGATTCGTTTTCTGTCATCTATCGAAGCAACATAACATTTTCATTTTAATTGTTTTTCTAGTGTTATTTTGGGTTGTGTTGTGTAATTTTGGTGGTATTTTAACCAACATTACTTGTGGTCTTAGCACAAAGTGTAAGCATTTGAAATGAAAGTGTATTATGTGATATCGTGATTTGACCGAAAATGTTTCAAATGTTTTGAAGAAACCGCCACCATTTTCTTCAAAACAATTGACTGACTCGACTTTCGACTGACGTGATTGGAAACATAACAAAGAGCCTACAATCTCTATCACTTGACACTGGCAAGATTGTCTTTAGACAGGAGCCATAAAAAAAATAAAATAAAAAAAATAATTGCTTTTGATTGCTATCAACTGCTATAACTGTGGTAGGCAAGGAACTTATAGGCAAAGACCTTGTACTTATAACAAGACTGTGCACCAAAAACTTTTATTTAGCTAAAATGAGATTTATTGTCTTACCTGTAGGGTAGCTATTTCCTTATAAGCGGTAGCGAGCAAAAAACGGTCCTGGTGAGAGGGCTCCTGCTGGGAGTGTGTCCTTGTCTGACGTCTTGCCAGCTCAACTAACCATTGGGTTTGGTAGAAATGGTACAATAAAGTACATACTTTTTGCTTTTTTATGAATTGCCAAAACGAACGTTTATAATATTTGAAACTTTATTAAATATTTCTAGTTCATAAAGTAGGTATAATTTATCATCAATTCGTTGTATTTCATAAATAATCCATTAACACTGAGTATGTAAGTGTAGTAATTAAATGTTTGGGGCTGGTAATACTAAATGCAGATGGCGGTTTGCTCATGTGGTTGTTTGGATGATTCTCGTGCTTCGATTTGATAGTGTAAATTTTCAAAAAACCTGTTAATTTTAATGAAAAATGGTGAATTCTTGTTGTGTGACAGGGTGCAAAAATGAGTCTTATCCCGGTAGCCGCTTTTCTTTCCATGGGTAAGTAAAATCAACAATTATGTTGTATGGGTAACCATGAGTTTTGTTGATCAAAGATTTTTTTACAATCTCATACCTAGTAGTAGGTAGGTCGATACGTCTCGACTGCCATAAATTGGAGATGTTGGTGAAAAAAAAATGTTCTTAACGCGTTCTTTGACTTTGAGACGATGACGTTTGTTGTTAATAATTAATTCTTGTATTGTAGATTTCCAAAGAATGAAAAATAGAAATTGAAGTTGGAAAATGCAGTACCTGGAAAAATGCAGTATCTGTTGTTTGCAGTGCGCATTTTAAATGTGATTACTTTATTCCTGGATATACTAGTAAAATGCTGAAACCTGATGCTGTCCCGTCAATATTTCTTAAGGTAAGAATAAATCATCCGAGTGTGTCCGCGCATTAACAATAACCTTGAAAATTAAAATTTTGCGATGCCTTTTTCACAGTTTTACTGAGCCCACGTGATAAGAGTTTAATTTTTAGTTTTGTTTTGTTTGAATTTTTAAGGTAATATTTAATTCAAAGTTAAGTAGGTATGTACTAGTAAAGATCAGTACTTGTTTAAATTTTGTTTCGCCTATTATTTATATTCTGCTCTGCTCCAGTCTACTCTTTTCTACCTACCTACCGTGTCCCATTAACTTCAAATATCTTTACAGGTCGTGCCCTACAAAAAAAGAGTGCATGTTTTAAGCAATGTCTGTACCTATAGAAGAGGTAGGACCAGCACCAAAAAAGGCAAAACTGCAAGAAAGTGACATTAAGGAGATTACCATTACGGAAAGTGTTTGTACGCAAACAAAATCCGCTGCAACTACTGACACACCACGTAAAAAGAAATTACGTCGAGATGTGAAAGTGTTACAACAACGCCTGAAAGTGTGTTGGTCAAATAATCTTAAATTTAAGACTTAGAAGCTACGGAAAGTCTCTAACCCTCAAGTATGTAGTAGATAAGGCTACATTAAAACAAAAATTGCGTAAAACAGTATTGTCCAGCAATGTATAAAACAAATTCAATAAAAATTAATTCCAGAATGTTGCATCAGGTTTATATTTTGACCTCCTCTATTTTACTGGTTTAATAATAAAAAATATGATATTATGGTGATATCTCACATTTGACAAACCTAGCTTTTTTTTAACTACCTCTGTAAGGAGTGAATGTTAGGTTTTTGCCAAATTAACGGTGGTTCAGATGATACTTACCTATTATAAAGGGAGGAAAAAAAAAGTATTTCCGACCCTTAACCCACGTGTAGGGAAAGTGATGTAGATTAAAAAAAAATATACACACGCGGTGTTTTGGTAATTTTTTTACTTATATAAATATGGTAGCGTAAATAGGTCATCAATATATTAAGATACGCAATCGTACAAGCAATTTGTCTCGTATTCTGTATGGTTATTTATGGTCACCTCATTAGAAAGGGACACACTCCCACCAGGAGCCCTCTCACGCGGACCGGTTTTTGCGCCTTGGTGCACAGTCTAGTTATAGGTAAAAGGTCTTTGCTTATAGGTAAAGCTATAAGTTCCTTGGTGGTAGGGAATCAAGTACAAGGTCTTTGTAGGGAATATCCAAAGACTTTGTACATTTATCAAAGTAACTTTGTTATAAGTACAAAGTTTTTTTTTCTTTTTTTTTTAAAGTTACTTTGTACTTATAAGTACAGTCTTTGGGAATATCATATCTATCTATCTATTCAGCCTGTATGCACCCACTGCTGGGTATAGGCCTCCTCTTTAAAACGCCACTCTCTCCGGTCCTGTGCCAGTCTGCCATTGCCGCCCAACTACTTCAACTATATCGTCCGACCATCGGGCGGGTGGTCTGCCTCGTGGTCGCTGAGCGTCTCTAGGCCACCATTCCGTAATCGCCGTTGTCCACTTCCGTCATTCCTTCGTGCCACGTGTCCTGCCCATCTCCACTTCAGGCTTGTGATCCGCATACCTACGTCTACGGCTTTTGTTCGACGTCGTATCTCCACGTTGGGTATGTGATCAAGTAGTGAGATACCGAGCATGGCACGCTCCATTGGTCTTTGTGCTACCTTTAAATATCATAACTATACAGAAAATAAAATAAAAATTGTGCCCTGTAAAATGCTGGTTTTCGAGTTATTGGATATTTTAGAAACCATGCCCGCGACCTTTCTCTATACGCGGCGACTTAGAGCATTTAGAACTAAATGCTCTAAGCGCGGCGAGGGCGCTGAAGCACTGAAGCGCGCGGTTAAAAGACGTGTAAATCTATGTCTAAGTTTAAAGTTTTGAAAAAAAATAATCCACCCTTGAAAATAGTCAACAAGTAAAAAAAAGCTCGTCAATAAAAAACAGAATAATTATTATCTGTATATTAATGCACTATTATTGACTATCTGAATGACACTTTACTAGGCCATAAAAAGCGGCAACTTTAAATTTCTACAATATTGGCAATTTACAATATGAATATATAAAATTACTATAAAAAGATCATAATTACGATAAATAATTAAGAATACAGAACGTTTTATGTTGTCAATTAAACGAAAATTATTAAAATAACCCACACATTTAGCGATACCAACCAACGCTCGCTCACTATCGCCCTCTACACTGACGCCAAACAAACGACAAATTCTCGCTAACCCAGCCACAGCCTGCCGCCCGGCCCGCCATAAATTCTTCGTATCGTAGCGCAGCCGTTCGCTTGGTGTGCTGGTTTGCTGTAAACAAGTGTGGTAAGAAATATTCCATTTTGATAAATCTGATTTTCATTTGTCCATACAGTCCTACTTGCATATTTTAGTTTTCAAATGTTATCTTACGATCTCTGTAATGTTAGATACTGAATACTGCTAAACTCCATTCTCCATTATTGTAGCGGTCTAGTGAAAATATCTGAAAGCATTTTGTGCTCTTCTGAATACAGGACCGATTTGTTTTATAAAATTCGATATTACTTTTGCAAGTTAAATGTTTAATCCGGTTTGTTTCATAGAAATAAATAGCTATAATAACGCAAACATTCGCTAAGTGACGCCGCCGCGCCTCCGCCTTATTTTGCGGTTGTTGACACTATGTACTCTCCTGGCTGGATAAACTTGTGGCTTAGCAATGCGTACCTACACAATAATATCAAGTACTACAATAATGGTGGGATACTAAATTACGTTGATAGAGTCGAAACCTGTAACTTGTTAAAAATCAATAAAAACGTCTAGTGATGTAGCTTGTGTCTACAATGATTTGCTGCCAGCCATTACTGTTTATTAGTTGAGTTGGAACTTGTAGTTGGCGTCAGTCGTTCTGAGTGAAAAAAATGTGTATATTTTTTTAAAGAGTTGTTTCTTGCAAAATATTTAAACGTAATTAATTGGGTTTTGTGCAGGAATAATGTTTTAGTTTACAAGTAGTATGTACTTTCCATACCTTAATCATGTTCTCTTTGTTGTATTTTCAGGATCTGGTAGCTGTTTTTAAACTTTTGTAATAATGTCTGATGATGGAGCTGCAGTTGTAGAGAAAAAGGGACGTGGAAGACCAAAAGCTAATGGAAACCAGGCTGTTGTAAGTTTGTAGCAACTAATTAAGCATTATGGGATCTTCATAAATACACTCATTTCTATGTTTGTTTGATGAAATTATTTTATTATTTTTATCTTACTGTATTTGTAATTAAAGTGAATAAATAGATACAAATAAAAATTATATACACAATGGTAAATATATGTAATCAAATAAATTATGTTTCAGGAACCAAAAGGAGATGCCAAAAAACGGGGAAGGCCACCAGCAGCAGCAAAACCTGCTAAGGAATCTGCTAAGTCTTCAGATGATGAACAGCCCCCCGTTGTAAAACGTGGAAGGGGAAGGCCCAAGGGCACTAAGAAGAAGGCTCCAGCAAGGGGAAAGGTTAATACTGAATTGATTTCTTTAAATTTTTTTTTATACTAGTAATATTACTTATTTTTATGTGATATCTAACTATTATTTATTTTGCTAGAGTGCAACAGCTGAATCTAAAGGCCGTGGCCGGGGGCGCAAGGAAGCAGCACCACCTAAAAAAGATGCTTCATCCGAAGAGGAACAAGAGGAAGATGAAGAAGATGAGGGCTCTGATGAGTAAATGTGTGTTCCATAACTACTTATAATAGCACACTCTTTCTAAGTGTAGTTTGTCTGTTAAGATAACTGTGTATTTATTTTACAAGATTCATTTGGCTTTCTTGTAGGCATTTACACATTTGTTAAATACATAGAGATCTTGACAACAAATAAATTCTCATTGTAAGATTCAAACTTTATTTATGTGAGAAATGAGAAAAAAAATAGTAAGAAATCGCTTTGGTAATAATTTGTCCTTTCTACAATGCATTTTGTTAGGAGGTATTGTACAAAATTTTAAAATCTCACGTAAGTAATTTTTGATGATTTAGCTCTCCCCTAGCAATGTACAACTATAAGATTTAATTTTTAAGGTACCTTTTTGTAGATTTTTATCTATAGGTATTTTGTAATCTCTTGGTTTTAAGGAATCAATCCAATTTTTGTAGATTGTGAATAATGGACTTGAGATTCAAGTATTGACTTTAATTTAATAAAAATAGTGATTATGTATAATTCATACAAATTTGTTCTTTTGTACCCCATTTGCCTTTTATTTTCTTATATAAAAATCAGTAGAAGAATTATAAATTGTTCCCTGATAATTTTGTAGTGGCATCCATTGTGAAGTTTCCTACACCCAACTTCTTGTCAACATACCTCTAAATAGTGACATTGTGTAGGGTATATTGTTGATACCAACTACATCATGTAGGTACCTACTCTTAATTTCTGTTATAATTTATTAATAAATAAATGAGTGTTTGCATAAATGTACAATTTTAGACGAATTAATAAATCAAAATTCCACCACAAGATATGGTTTTTTCTTCTAGGTAAGTAGAGGAGTAGGAGGATCTCAAGCTCGGGTGATTTACAGTATTTAATAAATGTGGTGTGTAGTTAACTCGTGGGAATACCGGGATTTAAATCTGCGCGGGTGAAACCGCGGGGTGCACTAGTAAAATTATACTAGTAGGTACCTACTGAAAACGTACAAGCTTATTTCATTCACTCAAAACAGTAAAGTAGAAAAGGATGTATGATTATAGTTAAAATTAATTAAAAAACAGCAAATTTATTTTGTTTTTAAACTTCGGCTCCTTTTTAGTCTATACTATAGACTTAAGAGAACTTACGGCTAGATACATGCATGAGCTGTGAAAAATGGCGATACACTCCCCCGGGCTTAGAGTTCTAAATGCTCTAAGCCCCCGGGTGTTATTATTATTAGCATCATCGCATCATCCCTACTCTTAGAGCATTTATAATGGAGATGTTAACGCAAGGCGTACCCCTCTGCCGGCCATAAGACGCGATTTGGCCATGCACGTTATATAAAACTACTTCACTCATCACCGCGGCCATTAGTTGTCGTTTCGTGTCGCGAAGTAGTGCTCAGTAAAAATGGTGAATTGTGCGGTATTTCGGTGTAAAAGGAGATCAGAGACATCAAACTTTAGGGAACACGGTATTTCCTATCACAAGTAAGTGATATTTTAGTCAATTGGTTTTGTAATTACGTTTAATGGAATACCAGTTACGACAGTTTTAATACGACGCCATCGTCTTGGTAGGAGGTGTCGGTGAATTTATATTCCTTGGTAGAAGGCGTAGTGTGGGGACTAGTTGAGCGAAATCGATTGAATGAATGATGGAATGAACGTAAAATTAGAATAAAATGCGATGTGTTTTTTGTACCCATATTTAACCGATTTAAAAAAGGAGGTTCAGTATTGGACTCTACAAAAACTGTCTCTGTCATTCTGCCTTCAATACGTCGCTTTATGGAGCTCCCTTAAAATATTAGTTGTGCTGTGTCGTTGGTTTATTGCTATTTTCTTTGTACTTTATGAACGCAGAATCGTATAAACGTGATTTTTGTATAGCTGTAGTATGTTAGCTGGAGAGGGACATGGGCTACTTTTTTATCGTCGCCACAATTTTTCATCACCTTTCCCCGTCATACCAATCATCATCATCAGCCTATGTAAGTCCACTGCTGGACACATCATACCAATAAAGAAACAAAAAATTTATCTAAAAATGCATTCATGAAAGACTACTTACTTGAAAGATTACTTACTACTTGCGAAAATAGAATATAGCTTAAAGTTACTCAACAACAGTGTAGCTTTTCTATTTGTAAAATAATTTTTAAAATCGTTTCAGTAGTTTTAGAGATTACGCTCTACAAACTCTTAATAAAATATTTTTTACAAAAAACCGACTCCAAAACTGCTATCCAATTTGTTATGAAAAATACACTAAAAAGTTAAAAATAATTGCATTATGGATTTATATTTCAATCTACTTACAAATAGGTATCCATTTTTTCAACAAATCTTGTAATTTTATTATTATGACATTATACAATTGCTGATATTTTTGGAGTCGGTGCCAGCACTCTATTTACTTAGTAATACCTACTAGCCTAGACAGGTACACGTTTGTTAATCTTGGCTAAAAAAAGGAAAAGTATATGATTTTGAACCACCCTGATTTCATTCATATGAAATCATTCATTTTGTCGGTCTTTTTACAACCCATCACTAGTTTTTTGTGTTAGTGTGTAACTAAACAAAAGTGTAACAACAGTAATTCTTTAGTTGTGTTATTGTTTTTGTGTTGGTGTACAGCTTTTACTTGCGTGTGCGTTTATAGGGACGCTTAATTTTTCTGCATTAGTATGCGTGATTATGTAAATGTGTTGTGTACCGTACTACCTCGCCTCCCGCGAAAACCGGCAGAAAGATTTTAGTACTAAAAGTAGCGCTTGGCAACTCCCGTTATAAATGCTCTAAGTCCCTACTAGTCTGTGAGTCCCGGCGTCGTTGGCAACACTGACATGTACGACGTACGTCCATGGAACCTTCATAAGACTCATGATGTTTAATAAATAAATAAATAAAAAAAAAAAAAAAATACAAGCGTACGTCGTATGCAGTGCTGCCAATGCTACGGCAATTACCGTGTTCTGCGGCTTTCAGGCCAAAGAATCACAAGAACCACGGCCTACGGTAGAATTTGCAAAAAGCCGTAGAATCTGCTACGGCCACAACCGTAGCAGATTCTATGGCTTTTTGCAAATTCTACGGGAATTAATTAATTCACGGGCTGCTATGTACGAAGACTTACTCCGATGCACGAAGTTTGACCATAGTGCCGCTGCCGTCCCGCACCCAAATATTGTTTGACAAGAGGGAGTTCGAGAGGAACGGCACTATAATGTTGATTATATTCATCCTTCGTATTCGGTATTAGTAACGTAAGATTAATATAAGAACACATGTAGTAGGCATAATAATGTCGTCACTCGTGCACTAATTGTTTAAAGTAAATAAAAAATAATGGCCACACCACTTGGATGTGTCAACATTATTCTTATTTCCGCTCCTGACTCCTAGCTCGTTCACCTACGCCCTCCATCATTCGCGTTTTAGTGCTCAACCACACGTATCGCACAAAAACAAAAAAAAAAGATCCTTCGCCATCATGCCGGAGGGAAAAAATTTAGATAAATTAGATTTTATTTACAATAAAATACGTAAATTGGAAATAACATTGGCGATAACAGAAACAGTAAGTATTAATTACCTAACATAATCTTGAGTACATCGGATAGGTACCAAGAACTTTACCAGGCACAAAAGGAAAATTTTATAAAATTTTCTCAATGAGTGCCTACCCTCAGAAAATAAAAATATGCATCTGAATAGTCTTTGGGACTATATCACCGCATTAAATTTTTATGCACCTGAGTAGTCTTTGGGGCTATCTCGCCGCATTTAAATAATTATGGCAATCTTGCCCAGTCAGTAATTATGCATCTGAGTAGTCTCTGGGGCTACATCACCGCATTTTACAATGACTCAAAGTTGCATTCCTCGTTGCAGCGCAGAAAGCAACCCCACATGACACTGTGCTTATCGATGACGAATCACAGCCGCTGCTGCTGCCGCCTCCGCCGTCGCCACCACCGTCGGCAGCCGCTCCAGGACCACCAGAAAGTATACAAGAAACTGGTGATACCTCGGAGTTGTTGGCCATTCTGGGGATCGACCCAACGATCACAATAGAATATGGTCCCGAGATTAATAAGAAAGTTGCGAATAGATTCGAACACATGGCAACTACAGGTTTGAACAAAGAGGTACGAGAAGAACTTTTGAATAAGTATCTAGTACCCGCAAATTGCAAATACACGGATGCTCCCCAGCTGAATCCTGAAATTAGAGCTGCGATTGCTGATCAAGCTAGCAAGCGAGACCAAGCTATAGAGCTGAAACAAAAACCAATCTCGGCAGGTATTTCTTGCTTGGGGCAGATCATTTCTAACCAACTCTTTCTCCCGGAAAAGAACCACGATCTTGTAAAAGATCTAATGGACGTAGGTAGAATTCTATGTGACGTTCAGCATACTGAATCTACTACGAGGCGTAACTTCGCCCTATACTCTGTCAAAAAAGAACTCTATATAGGGTTAAGCTCGCCTTTGTACATGACTATTATGTATTTTTTGTGTAAATCAGTTTGTGTACAATATAGAATAAATAAATAAATAAAAGATCAGCTGACAACAACGAAAATTGATAAGTTTCTTTTTGGTCAAGACCTTCCGGAAACACTTAAGGCGGCGAAGGCTGTATCTAAGTCTAGTACGGACTTGAAAGTAGATATTCAGAAAAAACCGACAAATCGGCAAGCTATAAACACCGCAGCTTTTTCCATCGAACAAAAATTTAAACTGGAAGGCGGGGACATCAAACCGCAGGCAACTATCGGGTCCACCGCCACGCCATCAGCCGCCTGCAGCGCCGCATCGGGGGACCTCATCGCGCAACTACTCTCATCGGCCCAAGCAGTCACGACGACGTTAGATCCGGTACGCTATGCGGGTAGACTTGCCCATTTTTACAGACAATGGTCTTTCATAACACAGGACCGTACTATACTGTCTTGGATCAGTGGATACAAAATAAAATTTGATCAACCTGTTTGTCAAACGTACCCGCCCAGCTCAAATAACCTTTCAGAATCAGATAGTATGTTTTTAGAAGAATCAATAGATAATCTTCTGAATATAGGAGCTATTTCTGAATGCAAACCTTGCTCAGATCAATATGTTTCTCGTTTATTTCTAGTACCTAAGCCTAACGGTAAAATGCGGTTTATTTTAAACCTTAAAAGCTTAAACAAACATATAAATACTGAACATTTTAAATTAGAGGATATAAGAACGTGCCTAAAACTAATTTCTAAGGATTGCTATATAGCTACCTTAGATCTCAAGGATGCGTATTTTTTGATTAACATTCATCCAGAATCACGTAAATTCCTACGGTTCCTTGTGGATGACAAAATGTTTCAATTTAACGTTCTTCCATTTGGAATTTGCACCGCTCCATTCATTTTTACCAAATTAATGAAACCGATAATGAAATTATTACGGTCATGCGGTTTTATTTCATCTATTTATTTAGATGACATATTTTTAACAGGTAGTTCATACGATGACTGCAAGCAGAATGTTGAAGTTACAGAATTAGTATTAAAGTCACTTGGGTTTATAATTAACGATGAAAAAAGTATCAAAGTACCCTCAAAATCTTGTAAATATCTAGGTTTTTTAATTGATACCCACAAGTGGGAACTAAGTCTACCTCAAGAAAAAAGAACTCGAATAAAAACAGAATTAAAAGATATCAAAAATTTAGATCGATGTAAGATAAGGAAATTTGCACAGCTCATTAGGGTTATTGATATCCGCTTGTCCAGCTATTGAGTATGGAGGATGGTTACATACAAAAGAGCTTGAACGTTGTAAGTTTCTTAATTTAAAAAATGACGGTGATTATGAGAAATATGTGACCTTGCCACAGAAATTACTGCCGGACATAAATTGGTGGTTAGATGATATCGATAATTCCGTACATAGAATTAGGAATGACCATTATGAACTTGAAATTTTCTCTGACGCCTCAACAACGGGATGGGGAGCTGCTTGCAATGGTGAAACAGCTCACGGTCGGTGGTCTGACAGTGAAGTATTATTACATATTAACAGCCTTGAGCTTATAGCAGCCTTTTTTGCGCTAAAAATATTTGCCAGAGATTTTTACAATTGTCAGATATTACTACGAATTGACAACACAACCGCTATTTGCTACATTAATCAAATGGGCAGTATCCGATACCCACATTTAACAAAAATAACTAAAGATATTTGGTGCTGGTATGGCTCGCAAAATATTTATTCGCTTCGTACATAAAATCATCAGAAAACGTGGTCCCCGTGAATCCCGACGAACCCATCCAGATGTCGAATGGGAGTTGTCTGAGACAGGGTTTCAAAAATTATTGGACAGATTCACTGCTCCCCAAATTGATTTATTTGCCTCTCGTCTTAACAAAAAGTGCAACGTATATGTTTCATGGCATAGGGATCCCGATGCCTTTGCTTTAGGTGCATTTACCCTGGATTGGTCAAACTTATTTTTTTATGCCTTCCCACCTGTGGCTATCGTTCTGAAAGTCATAAGAAAAATAATAAAAAAAATTGTGACAAAAAGAACTGGGTTCCTAAACTAAAAAACAAATCTGGAGATGACAGAACAAAAAGACAGGACATACTGAACATAGCTACAGAGTTCTATGGAACATTATACAAAAAACAAATGGTCTGCGAAAACACAAATATACAAACGAACAACGAAGACACACCAGCGATACTAGTCAGGGAAGTAGAAAAAGCACTAGGATCACAAAAGCAGGACAAATCACCAGGGCCGGACAATATAACAAATGAAGTACTATTACACACAAGAACAACAACAGCAAAGATTTTGACCATAGTATTCAATGAAGTTCTAACAACAGAAAACATACCAACACAATGGACTGAATCAAAAATTGTCCTTCTGCACAAAAAAGGAGATATTTACAATATTAACAACTACAGACCTATTAGTTTAATGTCAAACATTTACAAGATATTTGCCAAGGTAATTCTCAAAAGGTTAACTCGAGTGCTAGATGATAACCAACCTATCGAACAAGCCGGATTCAGAAGCGGCTTCTCTGCGATGGATCACCTGCATGTTGTAAAACAGGTTGTAGAAAAATACAAGGAATATAACCTCTCGCTATATTGCTCCTTTGTGGACTATAACAAAGCCTTCGACTCAATTGAGCATGATGTGATATGGCAGGCGCTTAAGGAACAAAGTGTAGAAAACAAGTATATCAGGATTATCAAGAATGTATACACTAATAGCTCAGCTAGGATTCTATTAGAAAAGCAAGGAGGACTTATAAAAATCGAACGAGGAGTTCGCCAAGGCGATCCACTGTCACCAAAACTCTTCTCGGCAACACTAGAGAAGGTATTCCGCCAGCTGAATTGGGAAAACATAGGAATAATAATAAACGGATCCAGACTAACACACTTTAGATTCGCTGATGATGTAGTTCTGTTCTCAGAGACACCATTAATTCTAAAGCAAATGCTGGAAGAATTAGCTATAGAAAGTGCTAAGGTAGGGCTCACAATGAACGCAGAGAAAACAAAACTACTAACTAATAGCGAAAAAGTTGAAATCAAAGTGATGAATAAGACAATAGAATATCAAGACGAATATGTATACTTAGGACAAGTTATCTCCACCGAAAATCTACACGAGAAAGAGATAAACCGGCGTGTAGCCAACTCGTGGAATCGATACTGGTCACTAAAAGAAGTTATGAAAAACAAAGAATTCAATATCAAACTAAAAAGTAAACTGTACGAGTCTTGTGTTCTGCCTGTACTTACTTATGGTTGCCAGACTTGGGCTCTCACGAACATGCAACTTCGCAAAATTTCGGTCTGCCAGCGTGCTATGGAGAGAAGTATGCTAGGCGTTAGGAAGAAAGACCGAAAAAGAAACGTAGATATACGAGAGGAGACTAAGGTTACTGACGCCATCCTCAAAATCAGAACCCTTAAATGGAGATGGGCAGGGCATACACTCAGAGGCATGGACAAGTGGAGTCAAAGAGTTACCGTGTGGTACCCAAGAACTGGAACAAGAACCAGAGGGAGACCATATAAACGATGGAAGGATGATTTGGAGACCACAGGAGGGAAGCTATGGCCACGAACAGCAAATGATAGAGGAAAATGGAAGGAGTTGGAGGAGGCCTATGCCAAAGGGCACACAGGAAAAAAAAAAATGAATTGTTATAAATAGTGTAAAAAAAAAAAAAAAAAAAAAAAAAACTTTCTGAATAAACGGCTATTATTATTATATTATTATTATTATTACCCTGGTTGCCGGAGTATTGTCCGGACGTCGCTCTTACGTCGCTGTGTCCCAGAATCCGCCTTAGACATCATGCTGGCGTCACTTTCAGATAACACTTGGAAACAATACGATGTTTGCATCAAACGATGGTATGTGTTTTGTAACATAAACGCCATAGATATGTATCAGCCATCAGTTCCCATGGTTATAGATTTCTTTACGCAATTATATAATGATGGTGGTCAGTACGGGACAATCAACAGTCACAGATCTGCAATATCCCTAATCATCGGGGCAATATCAGAAGACGATCAACTAACACGTTTCTGCAAGGGTGTCTATAAGCTAAGGCCACCTCAGCCAAAATATAACACCACGTGGGATGCAAGCATTGTGTTGAACCACCTGTCACTAATGTTTCCAAACGAAAACTTATCATTAGAAGAATTATCGAAAAAGTGTATAACGCTTTTGGTATTTGTAACAGCACATAGAGTACAAACCGTGTCCAAAATTAATGTAGATCAAATTGTTACAGTTGATAACGCCATTATTATCAAAATACCGGACCATATCAAGACCTCAAAAGTAGGTACGAAACGACTCATCGCATTTACCGTCATTCAATGAACATCCTGAAATATGCCCGGCAAATACATTAACAACTTACATAGACAGAACTAAAAATCTCCGGAAAACTAAAAATCTTTTTAAAAGTTTTCGTAAACTTTATAAATGTGTGTGTTCACAAACACTTAGTCGCTGGATTAGGTCAACGTTGAAAGATAGTGGAATTGACGTCTCTATATTTTCATCCCATAGTACTCGCCATGCGTCAACATCTATGGCACACAAACTGGGAGTCAGCCTTGATGTCATTCGACAAACTGACCAACACTACCTTTGCTAAGTTCTATAATAGACCAATACTCAATAATGATGATAATATGGTATTAGCCAGATCATTGTTAAGCTGTCTTTGATTATAAGACAATAAATATTGATCAGCCTTTATAATTAATACATACATAATGATTCAATTGATTTAATTACATATTAAGATAATAAATAAATCTACCTACCTAATTATAAGTAGATATTTAGCAAAATTATGTTAAATAAAACCACTTGATTTACTAATCATGTTTTTATTTGACGATATTTCCTAGAAACACTCTCAACATCTACATGTGTTCTTATATTAATCTTACGTTACTAATACCTTCATACGAAGTCTTATTATAATTATGATAGAACTTCACGTACAGGGTAAGTTCGTTTAATCTTTAAAAAGTAACAACAGCAAAAATTATTGCAGAGAACCTACCACCTAACCCTCAATGAACTTACCAAACAATTTAGTATTGGAGAGGTTCTAAGAAAATAATTATTTGCATAATTTATATAATTTTTTCAAACAAATAGAGATGCAAACATTACCCAAAGGGTGCGGTTTTAAGGTTTTTAAAGTTAAAACGTAATTAAAATTTTTCTTTTTTTTATAAAGCAATGTTACGGCGGCCCACCGTTGGCCTTTTTCCATAAACACTTAGAGCATTTATAACGGGAGATGCCAAGCGCTACTTTTAGTACTAAAATCTTTCTGCCGGTTTTCGCGGGAGGCGGGGTAGTACGGTACAGAACACATTTACATAATCACGCATACTAATGCAGAAAAATTAAGCGTCCCTATAAACGCACACGCAAGTAAAAGCTGTACACCAACACAAAAACAATAACACAATTAAAGAATGACTGTTGTTACACTTTTGTTTAGTTACACACTAACACAAAAAAGTAGTGATGGGTTGTAAAAAGACCAACAAAATGAATGATTTCATATGAATGAAAGATTTTGAACCACCCTGGTTCAAAATCATATACTTTTCCTTTTTTTAGCCAAGATTACCAAACGTGTAGCTGTCTAGCCTAGTAGGTATTACTAAGTAAATAGAGTGCTGGCACCGACTCCAAAAATATCAGTAATTGTATAATGTCATAATAATAAAATTATAAGATTTGTTGAAAAAATGGATACCTATTTGTAAGTAGATTGAAATATAAATCCATAATGCAATTATTTTTAACTTTTTAGTGTATTTTTCATAACAAATTGGATAGCAGTTTTGGAGTCGGTTTTTTTTTGTAAAAATATTTTATTAAGAGTTTGTAGAGCGTAATCTCTGAAACTACTGAAACGATTTTAAAAATTATTTTACAAATAGAAAGCTACACTTTTGTTGAGTAACTTTAAGCTATATTTTATTTTCGCAAGTAGTAAGTAATCTTTGAAGTAAGTAGTCTTTCATGAATGCATTTTTAGATAAACATTTTGTTTCTTTATTGGTATGATGTGTCCAGTAGTGGACTTACATAGGCTGATGATGATGATTGGTATGACGGGGTGAAAAAAATGAAGAGCAGTAGAAGAATAGCGGCTGTTAACAAATGCTCATAGCCCATGTCCCTCTCCAGCTAACATACTACAGCTATACAAAAATCACGTTTATACGATTCTGCGTTCAAAAAGTACAAAGAAAATAGCAATAAACCAACGACACAGCACAACTAAAATTTTAAGGGAGCTCCACGAAGCGACGTATTGAAGGCAGAATGACAGAGACAGTTTTTGTAGAGTCCAATACTGAACATCCTTTTTTTAAATCGGTTAAATATGGGTACAAAAAACACATCGCATTTTATTCTAATTTTACGTTCATTCCATCATTCATTCAATCGATTTCGCTCAACTAGTCCCCACACTACGCCTTCTACCAAGGAATATAAATTCACCGACACCTCCTACCAAGACGTTGGCGTCGTATTAAAACTGTCGTAACTGGTATTCCATTAAATATAAATTAAACGTAATTACAAAAACAATTGACTAAAATATCACTTACTTGTGATAGGAAATACCGTGTTCCCTAAAGTTTGATGTCTCTGATCTCCTTTTACACCGAAATACCGCACAATTCACCATTTTTACTGAGCACTACTTCGCGACACGAAACGACAACTAATGGCCGCGCGGTGATGAGTGAAGTAGTTTTATATAACGTGCATGGCCAAGTCGCGCCTTATGGCCGGCAGAGGGGTACGCCTTGCGTTAACATCTCCAGTTATAAATGCTCTAAGCATAAACACGGCTTTTTCACCTCATGTACACGGTCGCCTAAAAATTTTCATTGGCAACACTGGTCGTATATCTGTCAATTCTGCAAGGAATTTGAATACACAATTCTGTCATCAGTGCTGCCAATGCTACGGCAATTGCCGTGTTCTACGGCTTTCAGGCCAAAGAATCACAAAATCTACGGCCTACGGCCGAATCCTTGTGGCCGTAGCAGAATCTACGGCTTTTTGCGAATTCTACGGCAATTAATTAATTCACGGGTTGTTTTGTACGAAGAGTTACTCCGATGCACGAAATTTGACCATATGCCGTCCTACTCACCCAAATATTGTTTGGCAGGAGGGAATTCGAGAGGAACGTTACTATAATGTCGAAAAGTAATAACAGCAAAAATGATTGCAGACAACCCACCACCTAACCCTCAATGCACTTACCAAAAAATTAAAGATTGGAGAGGTTTTAAGAAAATATTTGCATAATTTTTTTTAAACAAATGGAGATTTGCAAACATTACCCAAATGTCGCTGTTTTAAGGTTTTTAATGTTAAAAACGTAAATTAAAACTTTTTCCTTTTTTTTTAACAGTGCTACGGCCCAACTTTGGTCAATTTCATTAGAAACACAGCTTTTTCACTTCATGTACACAGCTGCCAAAAAAATTTCAATGGCAACACTGTCTGTCATTCATTTATTTTTTTCGTCGGTCGGTTTCAACCACAGAACACATATATCCTTACGGAAACTCTCACTGTTGATTGTACGCACGCCACTATACAAGGCTATGCTAGTTATTTGGTTCCGTTGTTTGGAATAATCGTGATTATTTGGAATGTTTTGTTATTTTTCCTGAATTAACTTGTGTATAATGTTATTATTAGAAAGTTTTATCTCTAGGAACCTTTGGAAAAGTTTTCGGTGAACTTTACAGTGTCGTATCTACTTGTACTGTGCCTCTGTAGTACTATCTAAAGTTAGTGAACAAGTTCATAGTTTTTACAAGTTCCGATCGTCGTGTTTATTGTATTCGCTTAGGTGAGAAATGTGTCGCCTATCATTGGAGAAATATCAAGTTGCTTACAGGTTGGTATGCTAATTTATAAAGTTAGCTAGTTCAAAATAACTTTGATATCTTTATGACTTCTTTGAACAAAGTAGGTACCTACTTACCTACTTTGTCCAAATTGAAACAGTAAAATAGATGTATAAGTAATAAACGAAAATACTTAAACACTGACACAAAACATGCAAGAAAATAGATGTGTTGCTATGCAAATAACATTGTGGCCAGCTCCAAAGTATGTTTAGACTTCCTGGCTTGAGAGATGAAAATTACTTTTAAATAAATAATGCTGGACAATCCACATAGCACCATCTAGCCCCAAAGTAAACTACTCAAAGCTTGTGTTATGGGTAGTAGTTATCTGATATATTTAATACATTAAAATACATACTTAGATAGTTTTTTTTATTATACATAGAAAACACCCAGACCAACGGAACAAATTTCTGCAGATCGACCACAAATTTGTTCCGAGGTGGGAATCGAACCCGCAACCTCTCGTGTTGCAGGCGGACTCTTGCCCACTGCACCACTGAGGTAATCAATATATGTAACATACAGGTTTTATATGATTTAGATACCTATTGTAATAAATATACTTAAACAGGTCAGTTTGTACATATATGTTAAGCATGCACTACTCTGCAACCATCAATCTGAGGCATACTATGTTATAGGCTCCACCCCACGATAATAACACTCACAACAATGGCATCCAAATGCTTGTTTTTATCACAGCAGAGTATAACTTCATGTGCATCCTGATACAAAATGTGCCGAAAACAGATATTGCAAAAACACAATCGCAGAGCGCACCTGTGGAGGAGAGGCTTAAGCCTCATGCACCTTTAACCACACTCTGAACCGAAACACAGCAATGCTGCTTGGTGGCAGAAAAGGTCATGGTTATAAGTAGTACTTCCCCGGATGGCCTTTCACAAAGAGCTTTTACTCTTTAATTTTAAAGTAGATTTCATCTACCTTATTTCAAAAATTTACAGCTGGTCTTTTTCCTGCTGAATCTAATCAAATTAAGTCACACACATCTAAGAGTAGTAGAGCTCTTTGTGAAGGGCTTGTTCGGGAAAGTACTACCACCACAACTTTTTGCCGCCAAGCAGCGTTGCTGTGTTTCGGTTTGAAGAATGTGGTTGCCGGTGTTATTACAGGCACATGAGGCTTAACATCGGTATGCCTCAACTTGATGGACGCAGGGCACTGCATCGTAGGGTACGTTCTTATCGTGCGTGACTTACGAGGCAATGCTTTGTTATAGGTGATGGTTACCAATACCACTTAACATCAGGTGGGCCATCTGCTTGCTGAAACAGCTAGTTGTATAAAAAAAATGAATCAGTAAGCTTGGAGGTACCTACCTATCGCTGCTAGGCCACCTTAGGTAGAGTTGATATAGAGAATTGGTACTCAACATATAGTTATGACATAATGTAGGCAAGGGGCCTACCTTATTACCTACCTGTATCCTATCACCTATTATAACATTATGTAGACAGATATCTAAGTACCTGTATTTACCACCAAGTAAAATCATGCGTTGGGTAAGTATTGATACACGCATAAACGCGTCGTCCATTCTAATTCGCTAGGGACTAGTCATTGCTGTGCGGTCGGCTGGATGGAATATGGTCATGATCTGCCTAGCGCATTTGCGTTTCGAATATAAATGTAATAATGTCATTAAACCGTTTTTTTGATAAAATGCCTATGATTGAATTAAGATATGAATTACTTAGTAAGTAAACATCGCAAGCTTGATATGTGTGTGTGTGTGATTATTATTTTTTAAGTTCTTAATGAAGACACACAATAGATACAAATCTTATGCAACGAATCTAAGTCTCTCTGAAGTCAGGCACTATTGCAAATCTGACCCTAAAATAGCTAGCTTCAGCTAACTTCAGAGGGACTTGAGGGGTTGAGTGGGACTACTGTACCTAGTAGTCATGTACGTACAGTAGTCCCAACGGTTATAAGGTTCCTCTAGCTGAAGCTAGCTATTTTAGGGTCAGATTTGCAATAGGTAGTGCCTGACTTCAGAGGGACTCAGGTCCGTTGGGACTACTGTACAAAGGCGAGCCAAGCCCTAAGGTCCGTATGCCTAGCCGCTTTTTTATTTTTATGCATGCATCCGCTTGTGATTATACGCAACTTAGCTGCTATAAAATTTCAACGGCTTTGGACCGCTCAAACGTATCGTCGCTAGTGCGTTCGGCCTCTTAGTAGGCCGCACAGACAGCCGAAACGTATGAACTGCTTGCGTTGATAGCTCCGCGTTATTCTAAAACGCTTCCTAGAAGGAACTACGTTTTGGCTGTCAGTGCCGACGGTCAGCGTGACTCCTTATGTTATCAAAAGTTATGCCAACTTCGTTATGTACCTACTTAATAAAATCGTGTTGCCTAAGTACCCACCTACTACCTACACGGTACGACTGCTTTTTCGTTGGCCCAATGACTCAGAAGTTCTCACCGCACTGATTGCTGAGAGTTAGTCATAAGAACAACGATCTGTTAGACACAACTTTTTAATGGTTTTTTTAATCCCGGTTTCTGAAAGCCCGATCAAAGCTAATCGGCTGTCAAGTCACTTGCTGTTTCAGCTTTTACTTCAAATTAGATGGAGATAGCAAGTGACTTGACAGCCAATTAGTGTTGATCGGGCTTTCCAAAACCGGGGGTAAGTGTACCGAAGACTACGAAGATGCTTTATTATTTTATCACCGCCATACGATCACTATATGTGTCATCACAAACGTTAATATAAGTAATATATTGACTTACAATGTAAGAGAGTTGGGTAAAGCATTATAACATAATAAGTAATTAACCAACCATTTTTTATATGTAGTACCTACTTACCTAATATAAAAGTACCTACCTAGGTACGTGGGGCGTGATTTTTAAAATAGGATTTAGCTTTGAATAGGAATTTGCTTATTTTAGAATAGGATTTGCTAGAATTTGATTTTTTGAAAAAATCCTCATGTTCGTTTATAAATATAATCATAATCATAAATCATTTATTCGCAGGAATGTAGGTACAATAGCAGTTTAAATAAAATTAAGGCCCGTTACATTCAGCCTCATCAAGGCGTGCAAAAATTTGTGTCACAAAAATGGAAAACAATTTAAAATAAAGTAAATGTCAAATTAAAATTAATAATAATAATAATTAAACAATTCATGTAAAATTACACAATAAATAGAATTTCAAATAAAATATAGAAAAGATCATTAGCCAAATAATATTTTTTTTTTATATAAATAATAAATAAATATTGGTGGACTTTCCACACAGCACTATCTAGCCCCAAACTAAGCTATATATGAAAGTAAGTAATTAAATTCTTGAGAAGTGCAGTTGTTATCATCGCTTTGGAAGTAGATATGAGAAGTCTTAGCACCCCTAAAAAAGCCATATAAAATAAATACCTTTCGAAACGTGCCTACATTTACAGAGACTGTAATAAAAAGTACAAACCAGTAGGTCAATCGTCAAAGTAGTGGTCCGGCAACGACAACGACGACGTCCTGAATTTTTAAGCACTCTATTAGGTCGCTGTTCGTCGGCATTCGTCAGCACAGCATGTCGCTTTTCTCTCGCTGATTGCGTCTTTTTACTTTCTCGCGGTAAGGCTAGGCGCAGCGCGGCGCCAATTTCACCGCAATAAGGCTCGCTATTAATGCAACGCAGCGCTTGAGAGAAATCCTCATCACACTTCAATTTACAAGCCTGAGCTTCTGTTGATTCGAGCTAGGCGTACGCTCTGGGCCAAAGCATCATTGAAGGACCCACGACATGAAAGAATTTCTTTCTACTCTGTACTTGAAAGAGCTGGTGTGCAACTGGGACATGTTGATATTCAAGCCTGCATGGTGTTTTCATTTTCTCGCACATGTAGGTCAAAAATAATATAACTAGTTTTCTCAACTTGCTATGAAATTTATCCAAGCTAAGGGTCAAAATATCTATTTATTTTCTTCTCTATTCTAGGCAAGGTTTATTCTTTGCGGTGAAGCGTAATGTTAGTTCAGGTATAAGATAAAATAAGATAAGATAATGTTTATTTCAGACAAAAAAGAGATACATATGAGTTGAGCCATACAGAGGTCTTATTCTAGGGATTTTAGCTTATCAGGCAATCTGGCACACTCTGGTTACGGAACCTATCTACTTACCTATTTTCTTATAAATTGTATATTTTCCGTATCTTGTATATTAAATTAATGCTAGATATTACCTACGACGAACGTAATGCAACCTACATGTAATATTATTAGTCCAAAACGCTTTATAAAATAGATGGTTCAATTTGAAACAAGACCCACGATAAAAAGCGAAAGCTTGCAGATAAATTAGGAGACTGACTATTTGATTAGGTGCGAGTGGGAACAATGACCGTAAAGCGCATGAATGAAGAAGGCTACTTCAGCATGGCGCAGTTCACGAGCCGATTGCTTCTAATTCAATTAGCTACAATAAGAACGCGCCTGACCTCTGAAATGAACGAAGAGCTTGGCGCACTGACTGACCGCTATTCACACACTCTCTACTTTTATGTAATAGGTAATAAGTACCTACCGTATTAGCAGTATCTAGTATCTACCTACTATGGATTGATATTTACTTTGTGAGGAATCCAAATTACGTTGGCGTGTTTAAACATTGTAACAATAAATTCTTTTGAAAGCTTAATTTGAATTTACGCGGTCTTATTTATTGGTAGGTAAAAAAAATATCAGGTAAGTAAGTACGATCTAAGATAAGTTCCTACTTACATAATATTTTTTTTATATAAAAACCTAATCTCTTTTCTTGTATTCCTTCCTTTTTTTATCTAAATAATTTTCACACAGTCAATCCATCTTTTGTTTGGCTTGCCTCTACTATTAATTATCCACATTTCTCGTTCATGACATTGTTCCATTCGCGCGACATTTATTAGAATTCAGGGTGTAATATTTGATAGGTACTTGATAAACACAATATTTGATCGTGTACAGTTTGGGTACAAGAAACACTTTCGAAGCTTTAAGTTATTGGAAAACGTGAAGTGTTGCAAAAGTGATCGAGTAAACAATAGCTTGTAGGTAATGGCATCACGCTTTGTCTAAAATCAATGGCGTAATGCTGGTATTGTCGAAAATACCCGATACTCAGTTGCTACTACTACAGCTACTTTGTAAGATGCTAAGTTCACGAATTTCATGTTATTTGAATGAGCATATAATTTCATTGTACCTGCGATACAAGATTGACGGCCACTTGTTAGTTTTTACAGTAATAGGCTCGATTGTGTAAAATAACGTGATGTCAAAGCTGCTTTTATTTTTCATGTCAGGTTATCTAGTGAAGAGTCTGCGTGTGGTGGTTCTTTTACAAGGCACAACTACCGGTGCCAGGCCCGAGCGTCCCCGTACGTACGCGTGTACTACATAGCTAGATACATCAATTTATTGCGCTGCGCACCCTGGCCCCTTTCTAAATTCTACAATAGGCCAAAACTTATTTCATACCATCCAGCGGTGAACGGGTAAACGTCAATCACCGGAGCGAAGTGATGAAGTGAAGCGATCGTTTTGTTTCACGGTTTCATTTTCATTGAGAGTGAATGCGGTGTCCGGTCACGGTTATCCGATATCGGCGGTGCAAATGAAGATGGAGAGAAAGAATGCTGCAAGCTTCTTTACGAACCAAACCTGTGATAGGTAAAACAAGTCTGTCTGAGTCTGAGAGCAAGGTGCTGACCGAGACGACTCTCGTCGCCCTACTTCGCTCGCTAACATTTCTACGGTTTGCATGGTTTCCGTTGAGAACCGGACATGAAGATGCCTATGTGCTTTCTTATTCTTGTGCTACCTTTTTAGTTGGTCGTTCGATCCATTCGTTGTAACACACAGGCGCAGACGAAAATAGTAATTCGATTCTGAATTTGAGTAGGTACCTATGTTCAAATTATTGAAACGTAAGAACAGGTGCAGATTGGATTGCAGACAGTGTCAAGTGCACACTGGATTAACTATTTGTCAATACTTTGGTATTTTATCTCTGGCGTTAAGTGCTGATCGAGCATCCTGCCGCGAACAATTTTAAATGTAATGAGAGATAATGACGTTGAAGTAAAGTTCAAAACAATGAATACAACTGCCTCGAAATATTACTTAAAGTGAAAAAAAAATCGCGAACCCGTACAGTTTTTAAAAGAAAAGGTGTATAAGTTAGCTGTTAGTTTGTATGTGAAATAATAGTGTCAGGTCGCCACGATGGACGTTCTGATCTTACATCATAAATGGATATTCTATGGTTGGCGTGCGTTACACGCTGCTATTTAGTTACCAGCCCCCGGTATGAGTTAGCGGGTGACACGCGGAGCCTCGCATGCCTTGTATGTGACTCACTATACCTTAAGCTTGGGCTTTCGCATTCCGTTTGTTAACTTATGCATTCCAATGAATAGTTATGATTGTATTTATATTGACAGCCTACGTAGCTCAGTTGGTAGTAGCTATGCCTTCTGCGCCGTAGGTCGTGGGTTCGTTTCCCACCGTGAACAAACATTTGTGTGGTGAACATAAATGTTTGTTCTCTGTCTGGGTGTTATATAATATTATAAGTATGTATTTACAAAAAAAAGTATTATAAGTAGTATATCAGCTATCTGGTTCCCATATTACAAGCATAAGCTTTGTTTGGGGCTAGATAGTGCTGTGTGGAAAGTCCACCATTATTTATTTATTTATTAATTTGTTTAGATTAATACAATCATAACTGTTCATCATTGATCATAACTAATCATATGATTTATTTTATGTTCACAAACAGGCAATTATAGGTTCGGACATAATTTTGGTTTGTGAAGACTAGGGTAGATTCGACTAAACCCATATCGAGTATGAAATAATTCCACTTCTACTATATAATGCCTAAAACAATAACGTAAATATTTCCTATTTCTATATAATATAATAATTCCTATATAATATTGGGACGGGTAATTATAGACGGTTATCATGAATCCCGCCGTAAATTTTTTGGTCGTTGGAGAGTGATCAGCGAAGAGAAGATCAGCAGGAAGAAATTCGAGCACTTACCTGCGACTTTGGTGATTCCTCCAGTTTCAACTCTATTGCATTAGAAATAGGGTCTTCAACCCGCGGCCCTCGGGCCTCATGTGGCCCGCCAGCTAATTTCTTGCGGTGTATCCCAACCCGTCTGCTTCAACTTTCGGTACCTCGGCTCATCCATTCAAACGACGGTGAGATACGACGAGTGAAAAATATAATAAATGCAGGATGGATGAAATGGCGACAGGTCTCAGGAACAACATGTGATCCACGAATGCCTCATAAACTTAAGGGGAAAGTATACACGAAGATCATTAAGGCCTGTCGTGCTGTATGGATCTGAGTGTTGGGCAACCAAAGGGACGGATGAAAGAAGAGTGCAGCAGAAATGCGAATGTAGGATGTGCGGAGTGATGAATGGATAAAATATAAGGAATGAGTATATTAGAGGTAGAGGAAGTTTGAAAGTAACGCCTGTAACGGATAAGTTGAATAGGTTAGTGTGGTACTGGCATGTCATGAGGAGGGAAGAAAGTCGTATTTAGTACGAGAAGTGTGTTAGATATGGATGCGGCTGGTTTTAGAAAGAGAGGTAGGGCGAAGAAAAGATGGATGGGCTGTGTGTAAGATGACATGATTAAGAAAGGAGTAAAACCTGTTGTACCGACCCCACTTAGCGTGGGATAAGGGCGGGAGGAAGATGATGACAGTCTAACATCGTTACAAAGTGATCCTTGTGTTTATAAATAAATAAATAAATACCTAATGCTGGACAATCCACACAGCACTATCTAGCCCCAAAGTAAGCTATCAAAGCTTGTGTTATGGGTACTAGATAACTGATATATTTAATACATTATATACTTACATAGATAGATATTTTTTATTATACATAGAAAACACCCAGACCATCGGAACAAATTTCTGCAGATCGTACACAAATTATATATCTTAAATACCTATCATTTGATTTAATTTGACGTATTTTGTAGTAAGTATTCGTTTATCAATACTTTCCAGCAGTGCGCGACCCAATAGGTTTAAAGAAAACGAGGTTTTTGACAAGTACTTAATTTTTTTTTATTTTTAGGTAATAAATATTTTTTTATACGAAGTAAAGTATAAGGCTTATTATACAAGTTTTTGTCGAATCTAGCTTAAAACGATAAAAAACTTTATCAATAATAATTTATGTTCTTATAGATGATGTACTTTCGTACATTGTAGATATCTACTTACGTCTATTTCTCTAATGTCATTGTATCTAATTTATGTTCTACAAACGAGTTAATCCCTTAACTAGGGCAGCACAACCTGATTTAAAGCCAGCTTCGGAATGCATCGTTTCATAATACGCAAAGAATTATTCAGGGTCGAATAAATATACCTGTAAAATCCTGTATTTACTAAGAACCCTGGCTCACACAATACACCAAGCCGGTCTCCTGTCCAGGTCTTCCACTGTCTTCTCTCTCCCATCATCCACACTCCGTGACCCTCAGATCCGTAGGTACATACTCTTCCCGCCAACCCGTATCTCTCTGACATTGACTGGACATTGACAGGTGTGGAGAGAGCTTGACACTGACAGGAGGCTAACAACCGCTTGTGCAGATGAGACAGAGTATTGTATCTACTAATATAGATACCAAGCGAACACTACAACCCCTTTCTTATTAAATATTTTTCATTCAATGAATTGACCTGAATAATACTCTTAATGGCCCACACAGAATCTTACAATTTCATCTACTTTAAATTACTTCTGCACACAATATAATATACGGGGCTATCGTCTCATGTCTCCTCCATGTGTTACCGAGGTCCATTGACCAACTTCTTTGAAGTGAATAATCGTTCTCAATCTTCAGCCCAGTTTCCGGGTTCCTTACCGCTATATTCCCGGCGACAGCATTTTCAACAACGTGATTAATATTTAAAGACAGCTCATTTGCCCTTTCCATCCTTAACATATAAAACTTATATCATTCCACTAAATCTGAATCTGCGGCTCTTCTTTCCGGTCCCCGCATTCCTTCCCCTTTTCCTTCTGCTACTTATCTGTTATTATTTCTTGCTAAGTAACAATAAATAAAGTAGTTAATGCTTTCCAAAACCATAAAACGATGCATCAAAATAGCATCCTTCCATCTATTTTCTTTACAGGTAGGTACATATCTGTCACCTAGGTCGCACGATAAACTTCAAAGCAAACATACGGTTTTACGTTCCCAATAATTGGCAAAACACAAAGTTAGATTGCATCATAATAACATTCATCAATAGGAATCTAGGCTCAAGTAGGCCTTTTAACGAAACTTCGCGTCTTTTTGAAAACTTATCGTAATAATGACGAGACCAAAAAGCCTTGCTTCTATAGCTTTTGGTAATCCAAATTCAGAGATACTCTCTATGAACACAGCCCTGCGCCTCTTATGTGGATGAGATTTGTAAATATTTGTTTATAATTCCTTATCTTTTGAATGTACCATAAGTAGCTAGACATCTATTTAAACGGTGGTCTGGCAGAGATCGATATTTAACGATAAGACAGCCTAACGCACTTTCTAGTTTGTTAAATATCTGGCACTATGGTGAAACTCATGCTGATGGTTCATGCACTTCCTCATGTCCGATTTCTAAAAGCTCTTTCATTTGTTTATTTCTTCTTCCATCAGTTGGTATTTTTCTGTGAGGGTGCAAGACTGGTTTGACTTCGTCATTTGTCGGGATTTCTACTTATGTTTAGGGAAAGGCTTCTGTTTTTTTTTTTTCCTTGGTTTTAAGTTTCAATACTCCGTATCATATTGCTGTATCTTAGCCCAGCTAGAGAGCCAGATCCCTAGATCTTAATATCTCTGGATCTATCCATCCATTACAATATAACATAGGTAGTAGGCATTCTTATATAGGTTTACTATCATTATCCCACTAATATCATGAGTGTGAAAGTTCGGATGGATGGATGGATGCTTGTTACTCAATCACACCAGACCGGACTTGGATGAAACCCGGAACACAGGTAGACCATAGTCCGGAACAGCACACAGGCCACCTTTCATCTCGTGGGAACACCGGAATCCAAAACTACGCGGGTGAAACCGCGGGCGCAACTAGTTATGCCATAAAAGTTTTCTTGGTTGCCTCAAGAACCTGGTTTTAGAACACTGCTTGGTTCTTTCAATATTCCCATGCTTGAACAGATTTTAACTTTTACTTACATTAGGCTATTAACATTTTGAATTTGACTCCTGGACTCTATGTTACACTCAAAACTTGTGTCTGAAATGACATTCAAAAACATAGTGGAATTCATCATCTTTTACCAGTCTTTTGTAGTTTCTATATTTAGTATCTTGCCTGATTTCCATCTTCCGTTTGAGTTGTTGCTCATGCTTTTTACAGCAGAAAGTGTTAAATTTTACCACCTCCTACATTTTCTCCTCTTGCAGGGCAGCTTGTGACTGTGGAGATGTGCCCAAGGCAGCCGGATCTTCCACATCCGTCATCATCAATATTTTCTATTGCTGTCATAGAATTTACCTCATATGTTCTATTATTTTCATAGTTTCTTATCTGATACTTAGTGTTGCTTCATTAGTTCATTACACAAGGTTAAATTCTTGAGTATGTTTCTATTAGGTATTTGATCCAATGTTCATCTTGTCATGTCAAAAATGCATTTCAACGCTTGGTATCATAGTTTAGTCATAAAATTTCCATTCTCCTTGGCCTATTTGATGGAAATGTCTCTTTCATAATATATCCAGTGGAGGTAATTGATCCATCATCCTAAAGTTCCTACAGAACCCTGAAAGAGAAACGTCAAGTCCAACAGAACTCAAAGTATCTACATATTACATGCACCTAAACATAATTGTGCTTTGAAGTAGACCACCACCTATTAACTTAATCAACTTTTTTTTTTTATATTGTTACATAATACATACTATTTGTTAGTAGGTACTATCACTGTATTTACGACTCTGTTTCTTAGCAAATTAACGGTGAGCTATAATGGTAACTAATAATAATTATGACTATCATGTACAACCAATTTAATGGTAACCTTGATCACAAAAGTGTGCAACCAATTTAATGGTAACCTTGATCACAAAAGTGTGCAACCAATTTAATGGTAAGCCTCAATCACAATGCCTAGCAACCAATTTAATGGTAAGCCACAATCACAATGCTGTGCTACCAATTTAATGGTAAGCCTCAATCACAATGCCTTGCAACCAATTTAATGGTAAGCCTCAATCACAATGCCTTGCAACCAATTTAATGGTAAGCCTCAATCACAATGCCTTGCAACCAATTTAATGGTAAGTCTGTATCTCAATAGTGTGCAACCAATTTAATGGTAAGCCTCAATCACAATGCCGTGCAACCAATTTAATGGTAAGCCTCAATCACAATGCCTTGCAACCAATTTAATAGTAAGCCTCAATCACAATGCCTTGCAACCAATTTAATGGTAAGCCTCAGTCACAATAGTGTGCAACCAATTTAATGGTAAGCCTTGGTCTCAATCGCGTGCAACCAATTTAATGGTAAGCCTCAATCACAATGCTGTGCAACCAATTTAATGGTCGGCCTTGATATAAATACCGTGCAACCAATTTAATAGTCAGCCCTGTGCAACCAATTTAATGGTCAGCCTTGTGCAACCAATTCAATAGTCAGCCACGTGCAACCAATTTAATGGTCAGCCCTGTGCAACCAATTTAATGGTCAGCCCTGTGCAACCAATTTAATGGTCAGCCTTGTGCAACCAATTTAATGGTCCGCCATTTGCAACCAATTTAATGGTCAGCCTTGATCTCAAAAGCGTGCAACCAATTTAATGGTCAGCCCTGTGCAACCAATTTAATGGTCAGCCCTGTGCAACCAATTTAATGGTCAGCCTTGTGCAACCAATTTAATGGTCAGCCCTGTGCAACCAATTTAATGGTCAGCCTTCTGCAACCAATTTAATGGTCAGCCTTGTGCAACCAATTTAATGGTCAGCCCTGTGCAACCAATTTAATGGTCAGCCTTCTGCAACCAATTTAATGGTCAGCCTTGTGCAACCAATTTAATGGTCAGCCCTGTGCAACCAATTTAATGGTCAGCCTTCTGCAACCAATTTAATGGTCAGCCTTGTGCAACCAATTTAATGGTCAGCCTTGATCTCAAAAGTGTGCTACCAATTTAATGGTCAGCCCAAGGATAATGTAGCAACCAATAGTTATTAGTCTTAACCATAATCATGCAACCACTAATAGTAAGTAAGTCTTTTCCAAATAACCATGCAACCAATTCAATGGTAAACCCCTGACCAACAATTATTATTATTCAACCCGTTGAATGCTACTTGAACCTAGAATCCATTCATAGTAGGTGAGTGATCCATGACCGTTAACTGCTCACCAAGACCAAGTAATTATTATCAACCAATTACTTATTGAACTATGTAAACATATAATTTATAGATAGATGTTATTATCCATTTAAAAGTTCAAGTATTCTTTGCTAACTTTTTACTGTTGGATTTAATTGTAGGTACCGGTTTTACATTTAGTGTAACATACAAACATAATTGTCTCTGATTCATCTTTTTGCTGTTAGTACATATCTCAATGCACTGATTAACAATTTTTTTTTATATTAGGTATGTACCTAACAGAATCAGAATCATTTATTGACAAAGATTAAACACAATAACAATACATTGCTATGCATAATAAAACTTTGGCTCGTTGATAACTTCTTAGCTGGTTACTATTTCTTTTTCTTTCTATATTTTTTTTTTTTTTGCAGTATAATGTACATAGAAGATGATTATCAGATATTTCTTTTAATATTCATCTAATCTAGTAGATTAATGATAAGCATCACATACATACAGTCTTATTGTTTTTGTTACAGATTAGGTAACTAGCCATTCTCAAGCGTGCTAGACTTAGCTAAGTAACTCATCTAATACTTAGTAGGTACTGAAACTTTATTTGTTACAAGTAGGTAGGTATAATGCAAAACTACAAATCCATTCAATGTGACCTGACAAGTAGATAGGTACCTAGTCACCACAATGCTATACCTGCAGCTGCACATCCACAGCTGAATCTTAAAATGCCTAATATTATCAGTACCACACAATCTCACAATTACTGAAACAAATAAAACTAAATTTCATAATGATTTTACCCGGTAATGCCTGAAATTCTAAATGTGTTGATTCCAGAATTTTTTTTTTTTTTTTTTTTTTTTTTTTTTTTTTTATATCTGCGATCAGTTTCTAGACTATAAGCAGGTTTGTTGTGTGTGCTGGAGGTTGATTCCAGAATAACTGAATCATGTTCATCCCACATGACTGAATCACACGATCACAGCAAAATAGTGTACCTAAGTTGGGTAATTCATAAACACTTGACAGTGCAACTAATTTAGTACAATAACACAACTAATATTTGGCTATATTTATATTAGGGATCCATCGTTCAGAGTACAGCAAAGGGTGTGCAGTACTAGGAAAAAGACTTAGAAATTTTTTGAAGAAAAATGTATGTATATATATGCCCCCAATTTTATGATTGCATCCTGTAGGGGGTTTATAGAGGGGTGTCTTTTGTTAAGGTCATTGACCTCTGAAGTCAACCATAACAGAACCAGAGTATAAAAACGAAACTCTATTACAAGGGCAAAACTCTTATTAACTGTGTACCTATAACACGTGATACTCTTAGGTATAGACCAGTGTTTATTGCTCCTTGTCACAGGTCGTCGAATTGAGTATGGTTCACGCCAGCCACGGTCAAAACCATAGTTTACAAACAAAGCGAGAAGCCCTATGTGGATTCCTTTCATTTCTTTTGTAAAAATATGGAACGAACTGACCTTTGTCCTCGTCGCCACTGTAAAATCCTGTATTTACTAAGAACCCTGGCTCACACAATACACCAAGCCGGTCTCCTGTCCAGGTCTTCCACTGTCTTCTCTCTCCCATCATCCACACTCCGTGACCCTCAGATCCGTAGGTACATACTCTTCCCGCCAACCCGTATCTCTCTGACATTGACTGGACATTGACAGGTGTGGAGAGAGCTTGACACTGACAGGAGGCTAACAACCGCTTGTGCAGATGAGACAGAGTATTGTATCTACTAATATAGATACCAAGCGAACACTACAATACCTATCTGGTATTGAATAATAAATAAATATTACCTTTTTTTTTCAGACAACTACAACAAAAAAAATACTGTCTATTATAATAAAATAATTACTTAAACATTATAAAAAAACAGGTTTACCACAAAAAAAAACATGCATGCATGGCATGGTTGAAATCCCTGCAGATCATCTGGTTGCAAGACAAATGTCTAACTACATAATAATATAAAAATAATGCCTATAAAAAAGTCGGCGATGACGATATTGTGGTACTAAAACCCTTCTAGAAGAAATCTAAAATGAAACAACACCGCATTTGTGGGTAATGGCGAGGTTTTTATTGTTTTGACAGGCACAACCGCACATAACAGTACTGTTCTATACCATACCATAACAGTCATGGGAGTTTTCGCACAAGAGAGCAAAGTTCTCAGACATGCATCGCGCATACATCAACCGAATCGCTAAGCATTATGTCTGTTATCCCTAACGCGTATTCGAACAATGACTAGGATGCTCGAATTACATCCAAGTGAATTAATACCATTTGAAATGAGCCTGAGCCCATTTGAGGCGCACCTAAAATCCTTTCACCACACAGTTTCGAAAGACGCTAGTGACACGACAAGAAGAAGACCGACCTAATAAAGAAATGATAAACATAACGGAATTAATAACAACTACGTTGGGAATTAAATCAATTATAGGCTCCTAACTTAGCATCTTTTATCTCCACCAAATGGCAGACTGCTGCCAAAGGTCGGCCATTGACCAACTCGTTGCGCGAATCGCCCAAAATACGAATCCGTGGGTTAATTTCAGTTTTTCCATATACGTTATAGGTAGAGCAATACAGCGTTGTTGATTAATTTTATTATTTTGTCACACTAGGCACATACCTATTTGTGAAGTAGTGTTAATACTTTAGTTGTTTAAAGGGTAAGTTCTCTCCACGAATAGGGCCACTTGTTCCGCCCCTATGCACTTGCTGCGGGGGTCGGTGCTCAACCCATAGTTTTTGCACCCACTTAACAACTCAACTTTGTTGTTTCCCACGCTGCAGTTTAAAGGAATTAACCTGTTCAATAGCAGTCGATGGGAACTAGTGTGATGTTAGTAAATTATTTTAGTTTTCGGCCGAAATAGAAGCGGCGAAATAGTTTCCCATTTCTTTATAGTTGGAAAACTGCTTTTCTTTTATTTTTGTCTTTGTAGTACCTTAGTTACATATTTTTAATTACTTTAACAAATAACTGATCATGATATCATGTTTGGTGACTGTTAATTGTAGAGTACTAGCGACCCGCCCGCGCGCCCCTTCTTCGCACGGGTGCACATATCATGCATGTATTATACATATAAACCTTCCTCTTGAACCACTCGATCTATTAAAAAAAACCGCATCAAAATCCGTTGCGTAGTTTTAAAGATTTAAGCATACATAGGGACAAGGGGACATAGGGACAGAGAAAGCGACTTTGTTTTATACTATTGTAGTGATGACACTTAGCTATGTTTAAATTATTGCTTAGAGTACTGGCATGCAAAGGTATTAAC
This sequence comes from Plemyria rubiginata, assembly GCA_963576535.1. Classification (NCBI taxonomy): domain Eukaryota; kingdom Metazoa; phylum Arthropoda; class Insecta; order Lepidoptera; family Geometridae; genus Plemyria; species Plemyria rubiginata. The sequence continues at coordinate 3,648,301 of OY754910.1, forward strand.
TTAGGACTGCGACCTAGTCAGCGGGATCGCCCGGTGCGTTCACCGTCGTCGCCGCAGGAAGAGGCAAGGTCGGCGACCAAGCGTGAAGCTTCGTCAGTCACCAGTCGGTCACCTATATCTAACTAACTGATTTCTGCGCTGCTGGAAAAACTGTATGACATACAAAACGTGATCCTCAGTTCTGATGTCGTAACATGAGTAGGTAAAATGTTGAGGCAACCGCACCGGAGCGAGGCCTCTCGTTTGTTTGCAAATGAGATAGCAGATGTGAGCCCGGATGAATAAAGTACAGTCTTGGTAGGTAGGTGTACCTTACTTAAATACATGGCCTTATTTCCGTCCTTACAGAAGTGATGTTGGTAGTACCGCACCGTTCCTAATAAAAAAACTCAGTTTCACTTTTCGTGGTAAGTACTTAGTTACCCACAAAAAATACTTTCTTCGGCGCTTGCTTCATTTATTACGGTATTGGTGATGCGTGTTTATTTGAACGAGTCAACGTACCTTGTGTTTTGTTTGTACGGTTCCTCGTTCCACGCTTGTATGTGTTGTGTAGTGCCATGCGTACCTCGCTGGCTAGTTAGCGTAGCTACCCACACTCGTATAGCGGAAGCGAGCCCAACCATAACAACACTGACGGCAGTCTCTGTTTCTGACACCTAACACTAATAAACCGGCTTCAAGTGAAAACTTAAATGAAAATGAGAGCACGTTTCCGAGTAATGCAACCCATTTGTAACTAATATGCTAGATCAGATTAGCAATGCTTATTATTTGCTTATAGGTATTATTAGCTTGCATGGATTTGTATACCAACCTCTAATTCGGATTGGATTCCTTGTTTGCGTCAGATTAAAGTTACGTCAATCTTATTGGTACACACACGATAAGCTTAGAGCCAAGAAAGGCTTCTGATCCGAGTAAAAATATCCCTATATAATACCTAGATAACTAACATGGTACCCTAAGTAGATACTTTGATAGCCTCCTTTGTCGCAACAAGCTGTCTGCAGAATTTAGAGACTTATCATATCTAAATCCATGGATTTTTTTGGAATCTCTGTGGCTAAACCGAGATTGGGTTTATCTCATAGATTTATTGACGGATATTGGCGGTCACCGGTTGATGACCAGCGGGCCATATGTTTGCATTGTTTATTTATATCTACAGACCAGGCGCATTTACGTTGTGCCGGCTATGCGCTGGCGCATGATGAATGCCAGATACCACCCACTAAAATCATAACTCTGTAAAATATTCACTACTTTAATTTCTAAGATAAACCTTTTTATGACGTTTGTGCTACCACTAGGCTAGAATAAAAAACAGAACTAGGTAATTGTGGGTGCCTACCACGGTTTGTTTTGTTTAGAATTTTAAATTCCTGCCATACTTTTAACAACAAATGATATCATACTTACCTTATCTTCGTTTAGATTATAGTAAAGTAACACTCCTATACCTGTTATCTTGTGCCCGATTAGTCACAAGTAATCTACAGACGTACAACTTGCAACAACATTTGATTACTTATTCAGCTTATTTAAAATGTTATTCTAACAAAACCTAGAAATGTGTTTTTGAAAAACATAAAGGCTTACACACCAATCCCGTCGGCCCGCGTCGGCTTTACCCGGCGGGTTTGGTGTGTAAATTCAAAAGAATACAAAACAAGGCCTAGTTACACTAGATTCAAGAGAGTAACTACTTAAGCCTAGTTGGTATGGCTATCGAAATCTAGTCTACATTATTTTACTAAACAACGGTAGGTACTGAGCGCTACCTGTAAACGGATAAGACACCTACAACACCTGCTATGTTATATTAGAACCAAATGAAGCTATCATGATCAGTATGGTGGTAGTGTGATGAGTGCGATAAACAATTCAAGCCGTGTTACTTACGCACGTGTGAGACTTTGTTTTTTGATGCGTGTACGGCCACCGCCCACCGTTAGTGATGACAAGCCGACAACCGTGTTATTAATAGAAGTAGAACATTTATTTACTATTAATTTACATTGTAATATTAAATTTATATCAAGCTAATGGTCAATAATGAGGGAGGAGTAGCCGTGGCCTGTTGTTTGTAGGACTGTTGTGTAAATCCTGTTGGAACCAGTACAAATTTCTATTCCTCTACAATGATTTGAATAAAATAACTAAAACTTGCATAAGAAAGTCTGTAAAGTGGTTTTATATATTTTTCTTGTATTTTGTTCTAAAAATTTAAAATAAGAAAGATATTATAGGTACTTCTTATTTTAAATTTTAATATAGGTACCTCTCTTATGCAAGTTTTTGTTATTTTATTCAAATCATTGTAGAGGAATAGAAATTTTTACAAGTTCCAAAAGGATTAGTCTTACAAACCAGGCTACGGCTACTCCTCCCTCCATTGCTGACCATTAGCTTGATATAAATTACAATGTAAATTAATAGTAAATTAATGTTCTACTTCTATTAATAACACGGTTATCCTTGTCATCAACATAAACGAAGTAACGGTACCTACCATTCCACCATTTTACGTGAACATGGATGTGTGATGATCACGTTTTCCATTCCAGGTTAAGTTGATGTGGTGATGGATGCGGCGGACAAGCGGATGCTGGAGCGAGAGGCGCTCCGCAACATGATCCAGCAATGGAACGCCAACCGGCTGGATCTGTTTGCGCTCAGCGAACCCAACGAGGTAAGGAGTAACAACAAAGGAAAAGTCCGTTATGTAATTTCTATAATAACTATCATTATACTAAGAGTAGTAGAGCTCTTTGTGAAGGGCTCGTCCTGGGAAGTAGTACCACCACGCCTTTTTCTGCCGCCAAGCAGCAACGCTGTGTTTCGGTCTGACGAGTGTGGTCGCCGGCGTAATTACAGGCACATGAGGCTTAACATCTGTATGCCTCAAGTTCAAATTCAATTTATTGAATAGTAATAAGATAATAAGTTGATGGACGCAGGGCAGTGCATCGTAGGGCACGTTCCGATCGTGCGTGACTTGCGAGGCAATGCTTTGTTATAGGTGATGGTTACATCAGGTGGGTCATCTGCTTGTTCCATCAGCTGGTTGTATAAAAAAAACTAAATGTAGATCACAACTATTCATACAGCTGCCTATTCCACCTTATCAATATTTCCACGTGGAGTCCTAATAGGTAGTCTTCATACTATTTGATAAAACTAAGCGAACGAGCGACCAAAAGATGCATCCTACGTTGAGTCCGGAACTCCAGAAATTACAAACGCATTCCTGTCTACAGTTACAATTTGAACTAGTTCAATCTTTCACCTGAATTAGTCTTCTTGGTACTCTCAAAGCGACTCAAAGGTCTTTGCCTCGATAACATCGTTATCAAACAAAGAATAGCGAAACATAAACCGACATCATTTTGTTTCCGGTTATTTTATTGACTTTAGTTGTTTGATTAACCTACCTACTACTTACTTGCTCTCTCTAAAAAGTTATGAGGTACCCAGCTTTTCTGTTCATAAATATTAGATAACCGCTTGCACATACTTTAGTCGAGTTCATAAAGTAGAGGTAACGATGAAATGTGATATTTTTCAGAACCTGGAGTTCCATGGCGTGATGCGCTTTTATTTTCAAGATTCTGGCCAGAAAATAGCGACCAAATGTATCCGAGTAGCTTCGGACGCGACAGTCAGCGATGTCATAGGTGAGTTTTACCGAACAACAGATAATAATAAATAAATAAATAAATAATGCTGGACAATCCACACAACACTATCTAGCCCCAAAGTAAGCTACTAAAGCTTGTGTTATGGGTACAAGATAACTGATATATATTTAATACATTATATAATTACATAGATAGATATTTTTTATTATACATAGAAAACACCCATAGATGATGCATAATAAGCTTTGACCGAATTTCCGTTGCATTTCCTTCGCAATTCAAAATTAAAAAGAAATGAAAGAAATATAACTAAGTGTAATATCAGATATGTTTCTGGAAATAATCTTTTCCAATTCAGAATTGGTCACCGTAACTAGGTACGACATTATTAATCTAAACTAGAGCTGCTTGTGTTACATTGCTATTAATTGAGGTTTATACTAGATGTATGTATACATGCAGTATGCGTCATTGTGCCTATGTGCTAATGACATACTTTGCAGTGCAATATTTGCAACTCGTATCTCAGTCATCATGGCATTACTGCTAGAGTAGCCACTGCTACATAAGAATAAACATAACTCAAAAACATAAATAAGATCGAGTTCTATCAGGTTGATCTAACCTTATATTGTTAGGTACTAGCGTACTAGCACTAAAAAAATCATTAAAGGTTCATAAGAAAAAAAAATTATGAACTTTTGCTCAGAAACCGGCGATGTGTTTACCAGTTTCGCCACATTATGAGCTGACACAAAACCTTAAAAACTTAGGCAATTTTATCGGTTCATCACCCTTAAACAGTAGCTGTCAATCTATCTGTGGCTTCGTTGAGAAAGCGCAATATCAATTGACCTAGCGCCACATCTGCAATAATGACCTCCCCAATTTACTAATTAACTTGGTCACGTCGCGCGGACGCGACGCAAGCGTTCGGGATTGTGACTACAGAAACAGCTTCACGACTTTGATTCCAGGCACGGTAGATATCCCCTCAGATCTCTTAGTACCAAGTATGAACTCCAGATTCTTTTAGGACTTCTAAGGGGTTAGTCAGAAGTACGGCCTAAGATAACATTTGGCACATACTCACATTTAGCAGTAGTTAATATTCCGTAAGTGACAGGTTGCAAGCCCATGGCCGCTGTTAAAATACTTATTTACTCATTGCACGATGTTTTCTTTCACCGTTTAAGAGCACTGGTATATCGCACATAATTTTTTTAATAGGAAAAGCCCATTGCATTGATGCACAACCAGATTCGAGCCTACGACCTCACGATCGGAAAGCGGGGTCACTCCCACTAGACCACCCGTCCTCTGTGCGGTGCAGTGGATTGAAACTACAATATGTGAATTTAATCACCTCTATTGTTTATCATTGTAATAGTACACTATCACAAGAGATACAAGTTATCGATTAGGTCAATGCGCTAAATTCTCTGTTGTGTAATTTTTACGGCTGGAATCTAAATAATGTTAAAAAATTAGAGTCGAGATGAGGTCCGAATCCTAACTAATGTTGGATGTCTTTTCGATTTGTTTTCTTAAGACATACAACAGTAGATACCTACTTAGAGATCTTACCATCACGGAAGGGCCCTGCAAAGTAAATACAGCTATGAGACTGTGCCAGCTTAAACTAACCTTACTAACCGAATAAAACCATTCTTCTTCTTGTCGTGTCACTAGTTTCTTTAGAAAAAGTGTTGTGAAAGGATTTAAGTTTGCCGTGTGCTCTCCCGCAAAAAATCGCGCATAACCTGATTCCTGTTTATTTGTATTAATTACAGAGACGCTGATAGAAAAGTTCCGACCAGACATGCGCATGCTGTCCCTAGGCTCGTATTCTCTGTGGGAGACGCACGGGCCGGACGACGAGCGCAAGCTGGAGCCAGACGAGAAACCTCTGCTTGTGCAACTGAACTGGCATGCTGAGGATCGCGAGGGACGGTTTCTGTTGAAGTGCCTTACTGGGAATGAGGTACTTATGGATCTTAGACATAGACATAGACAGTATTTTATTGGCCACAAAAACACACAGCATACAATTTGGGTATCTTGACTTTATTGTCTCGCTTGTGATCCGAAATAAATAATGCTGGACAATCCACCAGCACCATTTAGCCCCAAAGTGTGTTATAGGTACTAGATAACTGATATATTTAATACATTTTATAATTACATAGTAATTTTTTTTAAACATAGTAAACACCCAGACCAACGGAACAAATTTCTGCAGATCGTACACAAATTTGTTTCGAACTGGAATCGAACCCGCAACCTCTTGCGTTGCAGGCGGACTCTCGCCTGCTGCGCCACTGAGGTCGTCAAATAGGTCCTTACAGTTAACTAGTTGAGTGACCTTGAGACTTTATAGCCTTGCTTGTGACGCAAAATTTGTCTTAGATTAGTTAGATGTGGTTTCAATAGGCAGGCTTTATCGCTCGTAGAACTGACAACTGCTGGGAAGTAAATGTTTTTGAACGGTGACCATAAACCATAAGACAAGGTGTAGGACGGCATCGAGTTTGATTGAAATATAGCCTCTGTGACAACGAGTGCTGTTAGTAAACTTGCTTGAGGAATACCCAGTCAAAAAGGATTCCTCTAAATCGTACTATTATTATAAGCGTACAGTATGGATGGATGAATGAATGGATGGATGTTTGTTACTCTTTCACGCCGGAACGGCTGAACGGATCTGGATGAAACTTGGAGATGAGATTATAGTCTGGAATAGCACATAGGCTACTTTTTATCCCGTAGGAATACCGGGATTTAAATCTGCGCGGGTAAAAAGAAAGAAAAAGAAAGAAAGAAAATATATTTATTTCGTCCCACAATAGGTAAAACCGCGGTGCGCCCCTAGTGATTTATAAATTAACAGGATTGTTGTTATTGAAGGTTCTTTGCAAAAGCAATATTACCCTGTGTTATGTGATATACATAAAATCAATAACCAGCATTGAAATAGCGATTCAATTTAAAACAATGCGAGTGAGGGAGTTTACAGTCCATTGTTGCCCACGTAGCATTCAGAAAATTCCTCAAAGGCTTAGAAACTATTATAGATGCGCGTAGCATCCATTCAAGGCTGCTATGACTCTGTTAAACACTATGTACTTTAATGACATGTAGAATTTCACATAAACAGTGAAACGTATTATATTAAAATATTATGAATCAAGTACATAAACTTTTCTTAATATTTCGCTTGAAATGGTTTCCAAAATCAGACATAGGATGAAGGAGACTTTTATCATTTGCTTCAGCATTTACTATTATCAACTTTAACTAAGATAAGATGTAAAATGTTTTTGCTTTCACAGATTCCCTCATCAGCTAGTGATAAGGGAGATCAAAATTTCAAGAGAAAACTATCAAAACGAGAGAAGAAAGAACTGAAGAAAAAAGAAAAGGCTTCTCGAATGAAATCCGATGCGACCGACGAGAACAGACCTGCAGAAAAACTTTACAATGGTCAGTATAGATAGAGCTAATTAATCTAAGTCAGGGCTAGCATTGCTTAAAGTGTGCATTGTTAAAAAAGAGGATTTTCTCACTTTGCATATTTGTCTGGGGATTAATAAAAAAATTTTATGACTAGGAGAAAAACTAGAAGTCTATGGACATCGGTTTGCCTCAAGTTGATGGACGCAGGGCAGTGCATTGTAGGGCACGTTCCTATCATGCGTGACTTACGAGGCAATGCTGTTTTATAGGTGATGGTTATCACTTAACATCAGGTGGGCCATCTGCTTGTTCCATCAGACAGTTGAAAAAATCTTCGAAAAAAAATACGAGTATAATCTCCAGGCTACGGTAAACAGACAGGTGTTGAAAAAATATTAGGTGCGCCCCAAAGAGGCTTTTTTCGAGCTCTCGGGTACTGACCCCCTTCTTAGAAATATCTACTACTATTACTAGTCAAGATATGTATTTGTGATTAATATTTAATGTTTTTTTCTATAACGTTAATATAGTTTGTAATATAGCTTAGTTATGTTAGTTTAGAATCGAATGGTGCTGCCATTTAGATAAACATGTTTATTTTATGCTTGATTGCAGAAATGGGCCAAGTAATTGGGCATTTTCGCATTGGACGATAGCTAATAAAGGTACTGACACACGTGCTTATTTTCGAGCTAAAAGCATGCTTTTTTCGAGCCTTGCTCAATAAAAGCAAGTGTGAACAGGAGCCTTATTCACTATGACCATTTGCACCGCGATAAACCGCAGCTAAGACAAGGCAGCCGGTGTCATACGGTCAGGGCAATGTATCTCCTATGTCATAAAGAATAAAGCCCAACGTCAAGTTTTGACGTTTCACGGTTTGGGGCAAGGAATCTCCTATTTTCATAGTGAATAATGCCCCAGGTCGTGCTTATAAATAAGCATGCTTATTGCATGCATGCATCGCATGGTCGTACGTCGGTTGATTTTTGAGCATGCTCAAAATAAGCATGCTTATTTTTGAGCACGTGTGTCAGTACATCGTTGGACTGGTAGTTTGATACATTCTATATTCTACTACATACATATCGTTGTCGTCCGAGCTGACGAGTGTCCGTGTCGTTATCGTGATGTGAAAACGCATATTCGTGGCAGCACGTCTCTGAAACTAAGTCAAACGTTCAGTAATAATACTTTTATTTCTGCTTTTACACGCGCTCAATAACTTATTCACGATTATGGATGAGTTTCCATAGCAACAATATCAAACTTGTTATATTTAGTTCGCCTTCTTAGAACGCTGTGATCAGACGTTATTCATGTTGTAACTAATGTTTTATTAAGTGAACCTTTGAAGCTTTGGAGGAGTAGCATTTGGTATAAAGGAACATTGATTTTGGTATTGAGAATTGGTGCATTACAGGCGTTTGTTCACGTCTTGTTCTGAGAATAATGATACCGGTTATAAAAGAAGAGGTAAGTTGCGTGATAAAGCTGTCTTAACGCATCAAATACATTGCGTGACGTTCCACAGATCCGTGATAAAATATTATTTGTTTGGACTTTTTGAATAATAAGCAATGCGGTTTCTCTCAAATTCAGTTACCCTAAAATAACAGTGAATCGGGTATAACTGACTTTTTATTTATTCGTAGGTGTAATCGTTAATATAAACAATACTTAAACTTCCCAAAATTCAAATGCTTATGCCAATGCAAAAAATGCAGGCATTTTTTTGTAGTTTTGATAGGTTTTTATGTAATAGTCGAAATAAATAGAGAGTTATTGTTGAGTTGAGAGATAAATAAATAAAGTTTGTTATTGTTGTTTGTTCAGAACTGCCAGAGTCTTCGTTCATGCGCAGCATCAGTAACCCCGAGGCCGTGATGCGGCGCCGGCGCCAGCAGAAGCTCGGCCGGAAACTGCAGCAGTTCAAGTCGAAAGATGGCGGACCTGATACAGGTAAACTCTTTGTTTTTAAACGTTTTCACTTGTAAAGATCTCTTTAAAAAAAGTTTAAAAAGTTTATTGAAAACATGGGCATTATTGTCTAACTTGAAGCCCATTACGATATTCTGGGTTTCAAGTGTCAAACTTTCTGTACTATATATCAAGTTCATCTGTGACATTACGATATTACATATTTCCTCATCTGTGCCGGTTACGATTACCAGCGAGTTAGACAATTAGGCCCCAGGTCTACCAAAGTCTGGTCTATATTCATAGTTTCGAATAGGGCTCTGCAAAGAAAACGATTTTCACTCGTAAAGATCTCCTCTTTATAAAATTGTAAATAGGTCACTGTCACTGGTAAAATCATTGCTATCCTACTACTATTATAAGCCAAAGTTTGTAAGTATGTATGGATGGATGGATTTTACTCTTTCTAGCCGGACCGGCGGAACGGATCTGGATGAAACATGGCAGAGAAAGATTATAGTCTGGAATAGCACATAGGCTACTTTTTATCCCGTGGGAATACCGGGATTTAAAACCGCGGGGCGCAACTAGTTATTTAATACATCCATCACATAATTTTATTTTTGCATCTAACGCATTGCATCCTTTTATATGTATACAAATCTATTGTCATTTCCAAAGTGCGATACATTGTTGGTCGACCAGCGTTGTTTTTCTAAAACGATATTACAGTATGATTCATTAACTCATAAATCCCTGTTGGTCTGCAGGTGGTACGCTGAGGATATACGGCGGCATCCTTCGACCCGATGTCTCCTACATCACACTCCTGCTATCTATAAACGACAACGCAGCGATGGTGCTCCGGGAAACACTCGACAAGTACGCCATGGGCCATCATGATCCGCTTCAGTACTGTATTGTTCAGGTATTACACTTTTTTATTATAATCTAGTGGACTCCGCGATTTGTGTGTAATTTACATAGATTTTTTTTGTGTCCCGGTGTTATAGGTAATTATAATATAGATATGTACAAAAAATATGTAAGCCTATATATAGCAATGGGGTTTCCATAATGCAAGCTTTTTTCTGGGGCTAAATTGTGCTCTCAGTAATGTCCACCAAAAAATTTATATTATTTAAAGCCATCTATGCTAGGGTTAGGCCAAGGAATATAGTACTCTCTGACGAGAGGCATAAACATCCTCACATTGATGTATTTAAAAAAACACGGCCTAAAAAGTCCTGGTGGGTTTTGTAATATAGCTGAGGGCTTCACTAGCTTAAAAGTATACCTAGCTTTGCCATCTCTTTTCGTTGACATGAAGGTCAAATTGATGAGTGTTCCTTGGTGGAGTTATACAGTTACAGGTATTATGAAACAGGCTTTAATAGTCCTTCAGAGTTGACCACTAGCTAATGCGAATTTTAATTTTTTATTACAAACTAACACAAAATGTATTTAATATACGACACACACAAGCGAAAACACACTTTAAAATAAAGCCACTTCATCCTAATTCCTACAAATAAATAATAGAATTCATCGAGCGTTTGTCAGGTAGATATTGCTGTTTTAGCGATAAGTCTACCCATTGTACAAGTAGTTTTTGGTTCTATCCATAAGTTATGTGCAATAAAGTATTTTCTATCTATATTTGAAAGTGATCCTTGATTGAACTGAATAAAGACCGTTTTATTAACCTTAAGCATTTGTCTCGCAGGAGGACAAATCAGACAACACGGAGTACATACTGGAAGATGACGAATGCCCATTGGCGTTGATGAATATGACCCGAAGTAAGTGGACTTAGCCTTAGTTTACATCAACATAGAGTGATAGAGAGAGTTCTTTGTACTAGTTGAATAGTTAGGCGCGTCCGGGGAAGTGCTACCACCACGCCATTTTCTGCCCCTAAGCAGCGTTGCCGTTTTTCAGTTTGAAGAGTGTGGTTTCCGGTGTAATTACAGGCACATCAGGCTTAACATCTGTATGCCTCAAGTTAATAGACGAAGGGCAGTGCATCGTAGGGCACGTCCCTAACGTACGTGACTTACGTGGCAATGCTTTGTTATAGGTGATGGTTACCACTCAACATCAGGTGGGCCATATTCTTGTTCCATCAGCAAGGTGTATATGTTACGGGTAAAGCTAGAAGATGGAGTAAACCTAGGTTTACTCCATCTTCTAGCTTTATACTTCTTAGGTAAAGTCGGAATAATAAGAAAAAAATCGGGGTTTACCCATACTCACCTCATACTTACACTTAGGTCTACTCAACTCTGGCTGGGTAATATAAGGTTAGGGGGTTTTTTTAGGCCTCCGCGCAATTTTTTGCAACACATTTTCTACCATAGTTATGAAGATAATTAGTAATTATTATGTGCCTTGAAAATTGCTATGAGCCGGTACAAATCTTCAAGTATAACCCAAAATGATTATCTGGATTATCATGATCATCTGTTAGGGTTCCGGATTTTTCTTTTATGTTTTATAAGTTTTCAGAAATGTTCATGAACTCGCTTTGCTGACTTTATAGTAGGTAAGATAATTATTGATCAGGCTATGCATAAATCACCACACTTTTACGAGTAAGTTGGTATAACTAAGGCAATCCTGTCGAATTATCATTTTGTATTGTATTTATTTATTTACTTTTATTATAACGGCACAGGACACCAATTACAGTAGTTAAAGAAAACTTAATAATAAAATGAAACTAACACAGACACAGGTAAATAGAAATAATAAAATAAAAGGAAAACTTTATCTCTATCAAATCTCTAGATTTCCATCCCCAGGAGCTCCTTTTTAACGATCTCAATTTCAACCTCTAACTGAAATTGGCGTAGTTTCCCGCTACGGCACGCCTTGCAATATCAACGTCCAATTATGTTGTGCAATATTTAACACCGCCACTTCAACTCTTCAACAATCTCGAGGGGTTATCGAGGGGCTTGTTTTGCACTTTGCGGACCTTGCCTAGGGAATAGAGAACTAAATAAAATGCTAGAAAATAGAAAACGTTAGTTGGTACATTTACCTATACACGTACAGCTACATTTAGATAAAACGCTGTTATACTATACACACATGGCTGATGACACAATAGGCGTCTCATCAACTACTTTGGCGCTTGACATGCCAGTCGTGTCATGAAAAATTTATTCATAGCGTTCATATTTAGCCATGGCGAAAAGTTTTCGAAAATGAGCGCCGCAACGAATCGGTGGATTTTGTAAATCTCATTTGCTATATATATGTACTTCATAAGTTTTGTAACAAAATGTTGTTTAACTAACTGCGTGCAGTGAAGATAGAAATTGAAAGGACACAGGATCCAAATAAACGTGAAATACGGAAACACGAATACCATTCACCGTAGCTTTGCTCCATAGCAAAGTAGCTTAAAAATAATGGTTATGTCAGGAAGAGTAGGGAAGAGTCATATTTTTCATATGTTGAGTTTTTCATTGCCTGAAACACGGATAAAACTGCATTTTCTAAAAATGAATTCTAGCTAGATCGATGTATCGCCCTCGAAGCCCCCCTGCATACAAAATTTCATGAAAATAGTCGAAGCCCTTTCTGAAATTCAGAATTCAGATTATAAATAAATACAAGAATTTCTCGTGTAAAGGTATTCGATAATTCATAACTAATTATCTATTCTAAACTCTCTTTGGCAATCTTTACTGAACAATATTGACTTTTCACAAAGGTTCTGTTTTAATAGGATTATAATAACATGATTAATAAGCAATTATACAGTCATAACAAGCTTTAACTCTGATTAATTGACCCTTGCTATATTGAGAAATTATTTCGACGTTTAAATTGTGATGAAATCGCTGTAGGGCAGATACTCGTACGGATAAATGAGATTTACAGCTCACGTTTCGATTAGATAGGATTACGTTGTCGCTGTTGTTTGTATTTGTCTGTACAAGGTTCATTTGTATGGAAATGTCGTTTTCATGCAAATTTTGTATTGTGTGGCTTTGGAACATGACAGACTTGCCTAAAAACGGATCTGTGTATATTACACATTACAACTCACTTTCAATGAGTGAGAAAAGTACAGAATTATAATTCTGAAGGTAATACCTAGAGATTTGTGTAGTACCCGAAGTTGAAACTCTTGAGCGTCTGCGGAAGTTTGTTATGAAAATGTTTTCACTTTATCAAACGAGAGTTACGAGTACCTGTACTAACGGTATAAAACAAGAGGTTAACCTCTACCTACTTGAAATGAAAATGAAAAAATGTTTATTGGCAATAATTAACAAAATCAACAGTAAATAGCGTTAGGTGTGACCCAGGAGACAGTAGGTACTCTCCCGAAATATATAAAATACTCATACAAAAACAATATAAGTAATACATATAGGAAGGTTGAAATGTTTTCATAGTGTTACCACCGAGCGAACATATTTTAACGCCGTGAAAGCGAAATCGCGTGCAAACAAAGTATTCACTGGTTCATCTTATCTTCGGTTTTATTCCATAGCGCTCTGCAAATGAGTGTGGCATTATTTTGACGTGATTGTTCTGTTCTAATGTCTCTGAAAACCGTCAAACATGATCTTCCATTACCCCCGCTGTAGACTTACCCCCACCATCGCATCGATCACAAACTTAAGACTGACTGTCCCTTTTCCTACATTTTATTTACTTGCATCGAAGTTTTATCAAAATTGACAGCCTGATCCACCGAACCGAAATTCCTTAACAATTCCAAAGTAAAATAAACCAAAAGAACCACTGACGTAGATTCAACTGGATACCGCAAGTGGCTCTTTTTGCGAGCCAATATTTACCTCTCCGCTGATGCGGTAAGCCGTACGCTGTAATGTAATCGTGAGATACTGGTAAGCCCGCTTTTGGTTTCAGAAATTAGAACATACACTCATTCGTTACTTAGTAAAGTTCAATCGGAGACTAAATCGTCGGAATAAAATATGTGGCGCCCTTGGATACAATATAACGCTCTATGGTACTCGTATATAGTTCAATAATATTTGCCTTTAAAGGAACATTCGTTTGATTTCAATTATTATTAGATGATTCAATTATTAATAGACAGATATCACTATCCCGTGATAGTCCACTGCACATAACACATGGCCGGATCTTTGAGATACCTAAATGAAATGCTTTTATTAGGTTTTTCGACATAATATACGTATACGCGTTAGATTTCTCTACTCTACTACCTATTCGAATGCTCTATAGAATGTTTGCTCTTTCTTTAGTTGAAAGTTGAAACTTGACCAGATCTTGGAAAAATGGTGCCGTTTTATTTAGTGACTACCAATGAAGCACCTTTTTATCTCCTCTGAGCTTTCATGAAGATTACTCATTATCCTAATGCTTCATTTTCAGGCGTGAAAAGAATCCGGATGGTTCAATTTCCATTCGAGAAATAAGTAGGTCGTAACAAATTGCGCGGTAACGCTCCTTCATCATTAGACCGGACATGGGATTTGCGGTAGAATAGCGAGACCGGCATACGGCGATGGCTACTATTATGTCTTCTGTACTGACGGACGGTTATAAATGGAGCAAGTTGAGCAGCTACATCATTATTTACTGTGCGCTACTAAAGTGCTTTAGATCATTCTTAACCGCGAAGGAGCTCCTAGACTCACTTGCATGATTTATGAATTAATTGTTTTGCCTATGGAAGCAGAAAGAGCTGCAATAAAACAAACCATTGCCTACTCCAGAATCTTAGGCAGTGCGTTTCATAATTTCCGCATTGTAAAAGAAATGGGTAAATTAATTTGCGGCTGGGTATTCAAATATACTTCGTCGTGCTACTCGGTCGACATAAAAATACCTAGATATTGCCGTTTATATTCAATTCAAAGACTAGATTAATAGGATCGTTTAACGGTTTGCACTCAGCAGTCTATTCGCCGTAGAGTTTTATTGCAATGTCTCCGAGTCCGCAATTTCCGTGAAAAGACTCCTCTCGGTCGGACAATGCTCGGAGTGGCTCACAATAGGAATACATCAGCGGGAGCGGCGGGGGCAGGACGCGGCAGTCGCCTCGGAGACGCCGCCCGCGAGTCGCGAACCCACAAAGCGCATTGACATGGACTGGGGCATCCGCCGTAAGTTTCCCCGTTTGCAACATTTCTTGAATTTTGTAAAGTGATGGTGAGATCGCGGCCCGCCGCGAGGCGAGCTGCCTCCAAGCTGGCTCTGCCGACGAGCACCGCGATCCAGCCGATAGTAAACAAACGCATGTGGCCCGCCGGAGTAGTCCAACCGGTGTGCCCGCAGATGCCGGTCGACTGGCCTGTGCCGGTATTTTTAACTCGTTTTGCAGTTCGATGTCCGTTCGTTCGTAGAATCGATATGCATAAAACCGTCCTTGAAAGTTTTAAGTTTAGCAACAGTTTTATTTTAGCTGATTTGTTGTGAAATGGTGGGCCATGTCTAACTTGTGTCTCGGAAGTGTCGTAAGTTGTAATACTAGTTTTTGAAAGTGCTTTCTTTTCATTTTTGGTAACACCTTTACGAGAACAGACCTTATAATCATCCTATAAATATGTTCTTTACGTCTTCAATAAAAAAGATCCTATCTGTTTTTGTCCCGATGTAAACTGGTTTTATTTCGCAGAGAATGTTGTGATAAACAGCATGTTTTATTGTCTGATCATAAAGCCGAGGGTCTATAGGAGTAATTTGACCTTTAGTATTATCTCGTATCGAGAGTAATCCCTCGCGTCTTGTTGGTAAAGACAAATGGATGTCCTTTCTGGACGTGTAGAGAACGGTCTTATTTACGACCGAGTTTGAAGGGATAAAGTTAAGCCGCGTCTCCATTAAATAAGATAAAGCTCACCTTTGGTAAATGAGCGCCTGAAATCCAATCCCCGGCCAAGGTGATTAAAAGTTTATTGCATAAATTACAATGCTCATCCTATATTACTTAATATTAAAAATGAGACAGTTGGAAAGAGGCTCTAATTGGTCGGAACGGCTGAACGGATTTGAATCAAAACTTGGAATATACATAGTTCGTGACCTTGGAATAACATTATACATTTTACCCGGGTAGACACTACGCGAGTAGAACAGCGAGCGGGTTCTAGTTATACATTGATAAACGTGTTACTTGATCGAGATACCTACCGATAGACTGACTTTAGCAATCGTATAATATAGTACAACATACCTGTACTGAATAAAACTCTATACTTACCAAATATAAAGCAAAACTAGTGTGATTTTATGGTATATAGATATTTTTATCTATCATACTGAACTTCAGTTCAGTATAATATCCTACGAAAACTTTCGTTTATAAAATATGGTTAGACGGGTGAAACGAGATCATGTTTTCTGCTCACTGAATTAGAATACAAAGCGCATTATCATACTACCTTTAAAGCTTTTGTTGAAATAGGTCAGTATTTCACCAGTCCGCTGTGGTTTCCGATATTTTTTTCTATAAAGTAGCTGCTAGTATTATTAAATGTAGCTCTTACTACCTTGTATTAAGAGCTGTAAGTGTCACCAAGGTTGGCACTTTGGCAGGTTAACACACCTGCCCTATTAACCTAGCTAGCATCGAACTATAAGATGAGAGTGACTTCTAAGACGGATACCGTGTGTGTTTAGCTGGAGGGCAAACTTTG
This sequence comes from Plemyria rubiginata, assembly GCA_963576535.1. NCBI lineage: Eukaryota > Metazoa > Arthropoda > Insecta > Lepidoptera > Geometridae > Plemyria > Plemyria rubiginata. The sequence continues at coordinate 3,664,976 of OY754910.1, forward strand.
AAGATAATAAATGGTACCTTCGATGTAGCTACTTTACAAACACAACATGGAGTTAGAATAGCTTTCATATATATACCAGGAAAGGTCTATTTGTATCCCATGCCTGCACAGACTTAAAAGCTCAGTTACACTAGATCATTTCTGATATTATATAAGTATTTTCTATGCCAGAATTTTTGTTACCAAAGTCACTCTAGTTCCTCGGTTTTTATTCGAGGAGTAGTCAACGCTCAAGCGTGAAAAAATACCTGAAAGTGTTATACATGTAGCGTTTCAAAAGAATTCTCTACGAGTTCTACTTGAAGAATTCTAAGGGTTTTTACGCGGCAACTTTTGTATCAAATAAGGTTTCAGTGTACCATTAAATAAGAAATTCGTGAACTTGAATAATTTTCCTTTGAAAGAATCAGTATGTTAATAGAATAGTCGCTTGGAAGGCATTTATTATAATGGGCACCATTATAACAATCGACAACCTGCCCTACATTCACGTCAAAATTTGGCTACCACATAGAGCACGATGCATGGCTTGATAACATTACCATAGTTAATATAACTACCACTTCTAGGTAAGTTAGGCCCGTATTCAGTTATGAATTATAGAGGGAGAAATTCAATTTTAAAGGACGTAATAAATATAGCATAGCGTCAGATATTCATACATATACCTAGGTATAATTTAAAGGGTATAGGTACAGATTATATTACAGAACACAACGGTACTTTACTACAGCTTTATACAAAAAAAACCCACTTGGTAACAACATACCTAACATGCTACATAATTTTATGATACCTACACAAGTTCACGAGTTACGTTGCAAGTCGAGTTACATACGTACATTTACGTGAGAGTTTTACGATGTACCTATATACGTACGTACAGTGTACCATAGAAACACAAATGTTTGAACTAGAACGATGGCAAAGAACGCGCCGCATATAAGTTATGATGACAATCTAAAGTCGTAGTATCCATTCCTACAGATATTCGGCAAGGTAGTATACAATGTGTCTGGTCACCGGTGTCGGAGACTTTAAGGGGGTGAAATACGGTAAATTTTATCGACAAATCACTATCCCTATTTTTTTTTCTACCTCCATGACAAAATGGCAGCCATTTTGTTTTCTTTTGCCTCGAAGCACGGGTGCTTGTACTGATTTAGCTATAGCTATATACCCATGATGAGGTCCTAGGAAGACGATAGAGGACTCATTTGATAGCCAATAATGTGGACAATAAAGCAATGATAACATTGTTTCAATTTCCATTTTATAATAGAGAAAAAGAATTTATAAAACAAAAAAAAAGTTTTTTTGAACATTTTTTTTTATTATTAGCTTTTTCATAAAATCGAAACTGTCAAGATACATGTTTTTTGTTTTTGAACGATAGTAAATACTGTGTGCTTCAAAATAAGTCTTGCATCTTAGCTATAAGTAAGATAGTTTAGCTATAGCTAAATCAGTACAAGCACCCGTGCTTCGAGGCAAAAGAAAACAAAATGGCTGCCATTTTGTCATGGAGGTAGAAAAAAAAATAGGGATAGTGATTTGTCGATAAAATTTACCGTATTTCACCCCCCCAAAGTCTCCGACACCGGTGACCAGACACATTGTATAGTAGGCAAGGCAGCAAATTCAAATGTTTTCAATAGGCGTCATAACAAAAGGTGTAAATAGCTCTCTAAAACCGAAAGCACGTGCATTATTTGGACAGCTCAAGTATTGAATATTCACATCACATACTTGTTCATAGCCCCGTGTGCGTGTCCTACGAACAGAACCCTTCGTGCGCGAGTCCGACTCGCACTTGGCCGGTTTTTATCAATATGTATATCGAACCGTGTTAACTCTGTCGCAACGAATTGCTGTGAAATATGTTCATTTGATAATTCATCAACAGCAAAAAAATATAAAACCGTTTCATAAAAATTTTTGACATGATGCAAAACACTAATACAGTATTAGTGAAACGTTCATTGGAAAATCCATTACTCTCGTTCAGAAATGGTTTACGTACATGTATTATATTTATCTTGAAAAGTAAAAAAAAACGAAGTCTGTGTATGAATAATCTTTATTCCCCGCAAAACAGTCCAAACCTCCGCTTAATATACTAGTTTGTACTTCAGAGGCTAATAGAGGCCGACGGATAAGATAGGTGGTACCTAGTTCAGCTTAACTTAAGAACGAAACTATTTGATAGACTGTCCTTTGGCCACAATCTCACCTGATGGTAAGCGACGATGTGGCCGACGATGGAGCAGAACAGTCTAGAAGACACCTATTCACTCTTGCCTTGAAGAGGCCCAAATTATAGCGATCAGGAAAGACAGACGACGGCAATGAGTTCCACTCCTTGGCGGTTCGCATAATAAATGTGGACGCAAAGCGCTTAGTACGAATGGGTGGTATATTTACCAGGTATGGGTGGTACTGAGCCGTACGCCTAATCGTCCTGTGGTGGAAAGGAGATGGAGGTATTAAGTCGTGCAGTTCCTGAGCACATTCACCAAAATGTAACCTACAGAATATCGAAAGGCAAGCAACTTTGCGGCGATGTTCTAGGCTCTGGATCTTAGCCTCTGCCATGTGTTGCTCGCCTATTAGTCTGAAAGCTCGCCGTTCTATCGAGTCCAAGGCAGCAAGCTGGTGCTTGGCAGAGCCATCCCAGAGGTGGCAGCAGTACTCCATACCAGACCGGACTTGTGCTTTGTACAGATTAAGAAACTGTCGGTTTCTGGCGACGATGCTGGGTATTGCACCCTTTTGAGCTCCACTTTGGCCGATATCCACTACTGTTCAAATTCTGAACATCTTTATGTAACATCTCTAACACTTTTGATATTGGATTTGATCGTGAAGCAATCTCTTTAATTCTGCTGCTGATCTTTCAAATCAAATATTTTAGGTTTTATTTCTGCATTCACAAACACAGTTCGTATTGCAGTCATACATACATATTAAAAAAAAATCACATTTATTTAAAAATATTGTCTTACATTATAACTAAGTTAAGTTTGTCCTTCATTTATTATAGTTGAAAACATTTAAAGCGTCATTTGCGACAAATTCTTAAATATTTTTAAAAGAATTTCTGACAATGCGAGAATGCGAGACTCACACAATATCATCATTCTAAACTGCTTGTTGGGTTGAGTTGTTCTAAAATGTTGCTGTACAAACAAAAACTCAGTTATTAAATTACAGTTACATACAATTTTTACTCGTTTTAAATACAAAATGCTAGAATTTCAAGTGTCAAAAGCGTTTGAAATCAAGACACGCGTGTCCTCTGGAAAAGGTCACAGAGCGATGGCCCGTTGTGCTCTACAAAAAGCGATTTGCTATTTTATTTGCGGATTTATTTTGCGACATCTCTATTTGCCTTGTTAGTATTGGTTGACCGACATTCGAGTACCGATGATATGGGAGTATTGTGAGTTAAGTACGAGCATGTCCGCTCAGGCCGCCGCCCAACCCATGCAGGGCATTGTTTACGCAAGGTCTGTCGTTTGAACGCAGGCGGGCGGCGACATGGCGTGCCGTTTATTCCGTGGCATGCCATATATCGCTGCACCCACCTCACCTTCCGTCCGATCCTATCAGCCTTTATTATGTTCATACATCTCTAGAGTCTGACAGCGATATGGTTACGTATGATACCCAACGTTAATTCACTTTTCCACGCTGCTGTAGCTATTGAGAGTCCATTATATCAGTTTACGCAAAATAACATTTAATAAATTTATATACATATCGTAGGTGCTCAAAAGAGTTTTTTTGAACTGCTATGTATTATTTCGGATAATCTGGCAATTCAAAGAACTGGGTGCACAAAGTTTAAAATATAGAGCGAGCGGCGTTAAGGGCATCTCGCTGAATTTCAGTTATTCTGGCGCTGTGTCGGGTAACCTGAGTGGTGCTTCATTTCAGTATACATCCGCAGACTCTGCAGTGAGAAACGTCGACGTCTCTCGCCCATTTCGAATACATATTCAACGCGGTTTACTAAAACAAGTTCGGAACAACGACCACAGAGACATTGAGTTAAAAATAATAAAGCTATCAACCTAACAATGGTTTTTATCTCACAGTGTTCTAACTAATCAAATGTAACGTAATTAGATTCCAAGAAACTGTTTCAATAGAACTACCGACAATTTTTGTATATTTTTGTGAGGCAATCTCCTGAATATAATTAATTCTGTTACATTACCGACAAATTGCTTTTACCCTTCTGAAAAGCTCATACTTCGGGGCTGTTTTCAGTTCTGAAAATGTCAAAGCGTGCGAGAGATTTGTACAATCGTGAACCTTTCACATTTGTGAAAATGACTTTTCTGCTAACCTTACCCCCTGGGTCTATGTAACCTGTCGCGTCCTGTAATGTAGAGTGGCGTTTCAGCGAACCGATTGATATCTAAAAGTACGGGTAGCTATATATGCTGTGAAATAGGGTTATTCGTTACTTGATCTACGTATCGTACGTACGATTGAAATTATTTACGTATAAATGAACTTTGGTTGTAGTGGCAGTGACTATGTGTCTCTCTTTTGTATGCTGTATAATCGGATTTTTAAATATAACATGTTTACGGGAATACTATTCAAAAATGGACAATCAGATACTTTTGTTTTCGATTCGATTCGATATATTAGAAAAATGAACCTTTGTAATCCTAATATTAAGTATACCTCAAATAAAGGCTTTTATTGTTATTATTATTCAATTATCTGAATACGATTGGAACAAACCTGGAATACGATTTTCTTATAGGTAATAGGTGTAAAGCAAATGTTTCTCTTTTAGTTGAAATTGACAACGTTAGCAAATATGCCATGGCTCTACAAAAAAATTGCCGTTTTTAGAGTATGAATTATTAACAAAGCATATTTTTACATACGCAATATGATCAATCGTACTCGTAGTTTGTAGAACGCCCTGATGAAAACTCGAGATAAGTCTGGGGCTTCGAACCGCTTACGCGACATGTGGGGTTATTCACACAACATGCTTTGAAATATTAATTGAGGTTACCCGAATTGAATAGACGTAAGCGATGTGTTGAAAGGGAGCAACAAGTTAAACAATTATTCAAATTCAGAAGGTCACGCGATGTATTCAGGCGAATTAGGTGCGATCCAGAGCTACGACAGACAAGACGACAGCCTACGTAGCTCAGTTGGTAGTAGCTCTGCCTTCTGCGCCGTAGGTCGTGGGTTCGATTCCAACCGTGAACAAACATTTGTGTGATGAACATAGATGTTTGTTCTCTGTCTGGGTGTTATATAATATTATAAGTACGTATTTACAAAAAAAAAAGTATATAAGTAGTATATCAGCTATCTGGTTCCCATATTACAAGCATAAGCTTAGTTTGGGGCTAGATAGTGCTGTGTGGAAAGTCCACCAATATTTATATTTAATATTTATTTAGCTCTGCTATTGTTTCCACCCGAGTTCCACCCACATATATGTTTGCCACATTGTCTGCCCACCTCTCCCCTAAAGTAGTTATATAATTATTATTTTTTATTTGACGACCTCTGTGGCGCAGCGGGCAAGAGCCTGCCTGCGCAGGAGGTTGAGGAGGTCGAACACGCAAGAGGTTGCGGGTTCGATTCCCGCCTTGGAACAAATTTGTGTACGATCTGCAGAAATTTGTTCCGATGGTCTGGGTGTTTTCTATGTATAATAAAAAATATCTATCTATGTAAGTATATAATGTATTAAATATATCAGTTATCTAGTACCCATAACACAAGCTTTGAATAGCTTACTTTGGGGCTAGATAGTGCTGTGTGGATTGTCCAGCATTATTTATTTATTTAATTATAAAACAAACAAAAAAATACGCTATTTATATATATATATATATATATATACACCATAATAATTCTGCAACACGTAAATACACAAAAATACAAGAATAAACATTAAAAGTAAGTAACTGACATAAATTTTGGATACCTTATACTTTTTAATTCATGAAATTATCTAATAATACCATCTTAAATCATAATGTCTTAATACCATTATTTACAATTTACTCAACAAAATATAATATAAAGTTAATAAATACTGTAGTTCTTAAATATTTCAATCGGGTTTACAGCTTCCGCAACATACTTTGAAAAACAATATTGTACATGTAGAAATGAACCCGTATCTTCTAACGCAATTTCCCTTTGTAATATGACACTTTCAACGATTTCCATAAAAGGTAAGTTTCTCATTTGTTTTGAAATATCACCCCTTTTCTTCGGGTTCTCATACTTTTCTAACATAATTTTTATGCTCCTGATTTCTGTCGACTTCCAGATCTAAATATTATTTGCCTCATTTATTAGTTTAGTAAGCTTGTTGATTTTTTAGTAAAGTTGTCAAAATAACTCTCGACTTGATTAACTTTATGTTAGTGTAAGTATACGAGAATCAGAATCATTTATTGAAAAGATTAAACACATTAACAATATATTGTTATGCATAATAAAACGTGGGCTCGTCAAGCATGATAAAAATAAAATACATTATTAAAAATATTACATTCTAATATTATACTTAACCACTTACATAGATAGGAACTAACCTATAATAGAATACGCTGTAAAGAGGCGACGTTAATTAATTAAAAAAAAAAAAAGTCATTATATAAATTAAAAAGTAAATTTTACCTAAAAATTTAATAAAATTAGTACATATTGGTGTCGATTCCGATGTTAAACTAACCTAATCTGACAGCTCTAAAATTATAGCCGTCCTTGTTGTCTCGGTCTTTTAGAAAGGGATGGCAATATTTTTAGTGCTGTCAAATTAGGTTAAGTTAGGAATATTAAACAACAGAATTGGCATCAATGTAAATAAATAGATATTTTAGTATTTTCAGCGTAAATAGCGTAAAAACAGTTGTTCTTAATAATAAGCCTGTTAAATATACGAGCGAGCGTTTAATGTACACTCATTCAATTGTAAAGTAAGTTTCAGGCTCTGTCCGGTCAAGGCACCTGCGGAGTTCATTATTTTATGACGACATACGACACGGTGGTGGTGGTGTGGCAGTTAGTCCAGTTACAGTTAGACCGCCGTTCGGTTTGAACTTGTAGGGTACGCGTGCCGGCTCGGAGGACGATGCCTTACCATCCTTCGACATTCTGATATGCTGCTCGGCAGATCATTTAGTTCACGCTTGCGAAACGATAAGAAGGAAGTACTTCTTGGTATGAGAAATTGAAAGTCCCATACGTATTGTGTTTGTGTCGTTCGTCTACCTAACTACATGGATATAGAGTGTCGCACTTTTTTGATGAGCCCCATGCCGCGACATTCAAATTGTCAGGTTACGTAGGTACAATTATTTATTTTTCGTTCTGTTAGTAGCTTTGTACCTTGTTTTTTTTATTAGCTTCATATTGTTTGTTTCATGCCGCTATTTATCAGAATACCAGTTTAATACAACATTTTATATCGATCGTATTGAAAGGCATAAAAAATTCTTTGTAATTCACGCGTAACTAACTCAATGTTTAACACATTGATTTAGTAATTATGTTGACTGAGCGTATGGCGGTATACGGTTGAAGTTTGAAGCCAATATTGAATTGATCATGATCGCAACGGCTGAAAGACGCATAAATATTTTATGAGGAATCGTACGGCTGCTATCGATTTTACCGGTAAAGTCAAGTAGAATGCATTGTTTTAACTTGCACGCTTTGTTGAAAATCTAGACCACAACCTGGGTACCTATAAATATTTTAGAGTCAAACTTGCTAAAGATAAACTGATCTTGATTAAAATTTTGTTATAACTTTGATCTGTCAGTATTCAAAAAATATTAGCGTATGAAAGTCGTAGCTCGTAGCAGCGCTCGTAGCAGTTCTCGTAGCTCCAGTAGAGCGGTGCGACGATGTGGGGCGTATAGGCGCTAATGATGTTGACACTAGAGGCGGGCTCGTGCCTCTCCCCCTCGCCCGGCATCACGGCAAGTGCACTCGCCGAACTCCCAGAACCTTCTAATGTGCTACTTTGCGATGTTCCTAAATTGTATTAAGCTATTTGTGACCTGTTCTGCCATAAGTGTTTTACGAACTTCACTGTGCCAATTTCAAACTCAATTCGTCTGTTTGTACTGCGAAGTTTGATTTTTGAGGGTACTTGATGTATGTAGGCTGCCGCAGCTGTTCCAAATTACGTTTGCTTTGCAAGTTAGGTAATGAATTTGAAATGAGATTCAGCCAAAGAGGATAAATATACCGAGGTAATTTCATAATAATAATTAGTTATCTTATCATTAATCTGACTTTGAAGTAGGTCAAACCAATTTGTTTATAGTAGCCTCATTTTCCCCAGGATACCATTAGTTTGTACTCTTTCATGTTAATAACTATGATTACAAGGACTCATAAGCTTTTCAAAGTTATTAAGTACTTGCATTTACATTTTTAATCACAACTTCCATTGACTTACCCAAGACTTACCCTAATGGATTTTATTGTGTGCCTACCTTACTATTTGTTTCTGTCTAACCTGGTTTTTCGCATAAAAAATAAAACCCCATTTACGCTCCTAATAAGAGACGCCGCCACGCCAAATTGGTTTTCGGCTGTTATATGTAGTGTTGGTGTAATGTTTAGGGTAGGTAACTAAATATATAGTCGGGTACATATTAATCTCCCAAGCAGGCTTTGTTTTGCGCGCTACAGTTGTTTCTAATTTGATTCCAAATTATTCCACTCTCAATAATAACTGTACTCCTTATACCCGTACGTAGCTTACCCATTGTACCCAGTATTTCGTACCCTCATTCGGGTTCAGGCAACTACTGGTAGTTTATATAAGATCGAAGCTCTTCCATTTTATGAGATATAGTAAACGAAATATGCAGGTAGCCTACTTGGTATTTAGCAGTTAGTATTTAGTATTTAGCGGTAACTTCTGATGAAATGATTCATGAAAATATGAATCAATAATCAATAAATTGGTTCAATTAATCGGCTTACATCTCATAATTTCAGAATTTCTCTTCCATAGTGTATCATTCACTGATAGGATGACTCTTTTTTTATTTCAAGCCACAGCTCTGCGTTGAAACCATGTTAGCACGTGTAAAAGTTTGTATATTTATGTTTAGGCTCCATCATGTTTCACGTGCGGCGGCGGCCGGCAGACTCGCAGCCTCGCCGACGCAAGAAGAAAGCAGGCGCTAACGGCACCAACAGCAGACCCGGGAACGACCCCGTGCTCGTGGAGACAACCCCGGACGCGACGCCGCTCGAGAACGGACGCCGACTGCGAGTCACGGAAGCTCTTGAGGTAGACTATCCAGATTTTACCCCATTTTGGACAATATCGATAGCAAAGTCTCGCTCCTATCATACACGATTCTATGCCTTTCAATTATGGCTGCGCTCGATAGCTGAATATACGATCTAGGTGCTGGAATATCTGAGGTAACAACTTTATGTTTGACTTCTCTGTATCAAGAAAACATTAAGGGCATGAGTCAGTCCAAAATAAATTACCAACTAGAGTTTTACAGCGTGTATAAATAGTATAAGTCCGTCAGTCAATTAGTTCTCCTCCGTGTCAATTTTCTCCGTTTGGCTGATATTTGCTTTTTATTATAAAAGTAATTGGAACGCTCAATCTGTCATTTATCAATTGAGTATGATGAAGGGCATATTACTACATTTGATTGCTATTAAATCAGTGAGTCAGCTATATTGTGTGATCTTGTAAATAAATCACTAAAACATTACAAATGATTAAGTTATGCTAACTCAAAACAAAACACCTCAAACTACGATGATAGGCAAGCTTTTACTCGGCTATTTTAGATTCACGAGAACCTATTTAAGTGGTTGTCGTCAATCGATCACGAATTATTGATTGAACCAACCGAATTAAAAAATTTTTTTCTTGTTTTATACTACATGCTTATGGAACAAGCGGAGGGCCCACCTGATTTTAAGTAAATACCTTCACCTATAACGAAGCATTGCTACGCAAGTCACGCACGATATTAACGAGCCCTACGATGAAATGCCCTTCATCGTCCATCAACTTGTGGCATACAGATGTTAAACCTCATGTGCTTGTGATTTCACTGGCAACCACACCCATGAAACCGAAACACAGCAAAGCTGCTTGGCGGCAGAATTACTCAGACTAATTCTGAGTGGTACCATGGTGGTAACACTTCTCCGGACGCGACACACACAGCTCCATTTTTTCATCCTCTCTGATTACCTAATAAGAGCAGTGTTGCTCACAATTGGGTACCCACCTCAATGTGTTCAAAGTTCCAAGAGATACGCTCTATACAAATATCGACATGTTATTCGGGAGGTCGTCTTTTGTCTAACGCAATTCTGATTTCGGAGCTTATAGTGTATATAGGGTTCTGGCACCGAGTGCCAACGAATTGAATGCAGATTTTGAATATTCACTTCGCTTTGAATGATTTCTTGCAAAATAGAGTAACTGAACGCAAAGATCTAAGAGCTATTATTCGTCCCAAAGGAATACTGAATCAGATAAAATGAATCTATTTATTAGGAGTGATAGCGAACATGTTTATTCGTATTTTAATGTGTTTTTTTGACGTTATGGAAAAATGCTTAGATATTTATTCCTCTGATTAAAAATTCGTTTTGTAAATACTGTAAGTAGCGCGAGGCGGCACGATGACGGTGACACGCGCCGCTGGTTTTAACCACTTTCGAAAAAGGGTTTTTTGAAAATGGTTTACATTTTCGCAACGAATTGGTAAATTGAGTTAATGTATAAAAGCGCTCTTGCAAGCTTGACGAGCTTTATGAAACTGAACATTTTTTTATTAAAGCCCATCAAAACGCCTTTATTCAAAAGGATCACAATATCAATAATGTTGTTATTCTTGTTATGATGACCTAAGAACTGTGTTTGGTAATGTGAAGTGAACAAAGCATACCGATCGATCGAATTTACTTTGTTTTGTCATACTATAGCGCGGTTCTTGCCGCAAGGGATACCTAACTAAATTAAAAAGCGTAGTTCTTATTATGCTTTGTTTTGTAAGCAAGCAGAGTTTTACCATTTCATGAAAAAAAAATATTGACTTCTAGAAGGCGATGGGTCTATTTGAGATTGTCTGAAGGGAAAATAATTTAGCGTGAAACCGAATGTATCATCGATTTAAAGTAGGTAATTTTTTTTTCTTCTTTTTATGGCTCCTGTCATAGACAATCTTGCCAGTGTCAAGTGATAGAGATTATATACTCTTTGATAAGTTTCTAGTCACATCAGTCGAAAGTCGAGTCAGTCAATTGTTTTGAAGAAAATGGTGGCGGTTTCTTCAAAACATTTGATACATTTTCGGTCAAATCATGATATCACATAATACACTTTCATTTCAAATGCTTACACTGTGCTAAGACCACAAGTGATGTGGGTTAAAATACCACCAAAATTATCCAACACAACTCAAAATAACACTAGAAAAACAATTAAAATGAAAATGCTATGTTGCTTCGATAGATGCAGAAAACGAATACACTTTGTTGCTTCCCTGCTTGTATTCATTTAAAATATACGACCTTATTACAAAAAATAAATTTGTCAACTTCGGTTGTATGCGATACTAAATAGGTAGTGAATATTCTAGCATTGACAAGGATCGTCTTTTTTTTACACATGTATGAAGTACACCGTATAGCGTACTTTGGGTCTTGCGGTAATTTCACTAATGAATGAATCGAGAGTGCTTACGATCGCGTTCCGACTAACAATTGAATTACTTTATCTAATGTAGTTGCTGCCTACTATGCCCTTCTACATTTAGCGAAGTAGCGAGCATTTGATCACGGGCCAGAACCGACTCATTACTGTGATCAAAGCAAACGAAAATGTGATAGGTATGTATGTACGCTACCTTGCGTTAAAATGGTGAATAAATAATTGGAGGGTACGTGTCATAAAAAATCATCAATTACGCACGCACGTTTTATTCAAAGCAAATTTTGTAAATAATTAAGTTACTGCCCCAATTCAATTAAAATACATATTATCGGGCATTATTAAAATAATAAATTATCATTACTACTACATACTACTCGTATAATATAATTTGGATATATTTTATGTTTTGTAACTTACTAAAAGGTCCACTTAGTAAGCTTAGTCTTTCATACCCTAAATTATAATATACTGCCGGTCGTAAAAATAACCCTTGGGTACTTGGAGTTATTATTTGGTCTTATGGTCGGTTCTGGTGGTTATTATAAACATAACGTTTTATTAATTTATGCCTTTAGTAAATAAATAATAAATAAATAATAAATAATGCTGGACAATCCACACAGCACTATCTAGCCCCCAAAGTAAGCTATTCAAAGCTTGTGTTATGGGTACTAGATAACTGATATATTTAATACATTATATACTTACATAGATAGATATTTTTTTACTATACATAGAAAACACCCAGACCATCGGAACAAATTTCTGCAGATCGTACACAAATTTGTTCCAAGGCGGGAATCGAACCCGCAACCTCTTGCGTCGCAGGCTCTCGCCCGCTGCGCCACAGAGGTCGTTAGTAAATTATGTCCTAAAATAATAAGTCAGGTGGTACTCAACCCCACATATATCTATACGTGAAAACCTATTATTGGCCTTCTGCTACTATTTTCTTTACTTTCCTGTTTTTTGTGCTGTTGGTTTTCCTAAAAATAAATTAATAAATAAATATAGCAGTATATTGGGTCTATACATATACCATTTCGAATCACTACATAGTATAAAACAAAGTCGCTTTCTCTGTCCCTATATCCCTATGTCCCCATGTCCCTATGTATGCTTAAATCTTTAAAACTACGCAACGGATTTTGATGCGGTTTTTAATTAATAGATAGAGTGATTCAAGAGGAAGATTTATATGCATAATACATGGATGATATGTGCACCCTTAGATTGTGCACCCGTGCGAAGCAGGGGCGCGCGGGCGGGTCGCTAGTTTAATTATGTTGTAAAAATATCTTTTTGGTTTCACGTAGGGCCACTTTTTGTGCTTTGGTATGGAATTTGATCAGTTATTATTTATTCGAAGCCTTGGGCAGCGGGTGAAGTCTTCTTGTCGAACAAAGACAGCTTGGTTAAATGCTTTTGTAATACATACTTATAATATTTGATAACACCCAAAGAGAACAAACACAAATGCTATTCCTCGATGGGGACCGAACCTGCATACAACCTACAGCGCAAAGGCCTCAGCACCAACTGAGCGGTGAAGCTAGTCATGTATCTATTAACTAGTATAGTAACAATATTTTGTTTTTTTTAAATAGGTCGGCTCAGGCAACGGCACGGCTCTCCAGCTATACGGGCCGTCGATCCAATCACGTCACTGCGTGGTCGCTCCGGCGGAGGGCGGCGGCTACACAGTGACGCCTCTGCACCCTGACGCATTGGTCTACGTCAATGGTCAGCGCATCTCGCATACGCAGCGATTGCAGGTAAGTCTTGGTTGCTGGCAATAGCTCCAGCTATAGCGACCCGCTACAGCAGTATTTGCTGGTTCCCAATGGTCGAGTAGCGAGTCGAGTAACACCTCCCACCACGCGTCCGTGCTCACTGGTTGGCCAATAACACCAAAATACTCGCTACTCGACCAGTGCGAACCAGCTCTAAGGGCCGTGGAATCAGTCGCGCGCGGCACGTTTTGGTCGCGATTTCTACTTCGACTAAACGGGGCAAACTATAACACCAATCTGCAGTTACGCTTAATTTAATGAATAAATCCGTACTTTGGGGACCAGCTAAGTGTAAGTATAGTACATCTCCCAAACAGAGAACAAACATTTACGTATCTACACAATATTTTTGTTCTTGATGGGGATCGAATCCACGGCTAAAAGCGCAGAAGGCAGAGCTTACTACCGACTGAGCTTCCAGGGCTGTCAAACTTTGGGTTATGTTTTGACTGTAAATTATTTCCAATAACTACAACACTTAGTTTGACTGTATCCGCTCCGCTCGCTCTAAGTCAGTGTAATTGACTTCTTTACGTGCCTATATAAAATGTTATTCGTGTCACCATGTATCCCTATCCCAGGTGCGAAAATCCCTAGAGCTCATGTTATTTACTGCTAAGTCTCTTTCAAATAGAATAAGAAGTTATTTCGTTGTGACAGGGCAACACGTAGGCTCTTTATCTTGATTAGATAAAGTGTAGAATCTGAGAGAAGTGAGCGTACTTTATTAATTCATTCGTCAAACGGAATTTCTTACAAAGTCGCATGGGAGTCATCCATTGAAACGTCTTTAAGCTAAATCTCGATGCAAGTTTGTGTTGCGCTATCTTTGAAACACCGGTATTATGTATGAATTGAAGAAAATTTTCTGTAGTGTGATATTGGAAAATATCTAATGTTAGGGGCACTATGAAACAATCAAGTTATGATAGTTTTAGAAAGAATCTCTTTTTTGTACGTTTTATTTGCTAACTGTATAAAATCATTTTATCGCTAAAAAGTTTCATTACAACCTATAACATTTTTCCGAAGTATCCGTTCATTTCCTACATGAAAGAATCTTAATTCCATTATTCTTTACCGCGGTTCTAAACATAAAGTGTGTCGTTTCCGGCGCTACATAGTACGCACCATCGGTAACGGTCGCTCGCGAAACGTGCCTATTTATTGCTGAACCTATTTCATCGCTTCGGGAATACCTATAAAGACGTTTGAGCCGACTCACACAGAAAACTGGCGGCAGGAGTTAAACAAAAACTTTGTGTGTCAATTGCCTATTGCAGTTGAAAATCTCCAATGCCTTTTCTTTCTACAAGAGAAAAAGCCCAAATTATCTTATTTGATTAAAAATCATTTTCAACGAAGAGCTTCAGGAGTATTGAAATCCTGCTAGTTTAACGCCTAAATTAGGTACATACTAGTTATAACTGATAATCTGGTTTCCTCGTGAATGCGTCTCAACTCCCAGGAGTCAAATAACGGATGAATATTTATAGATGCATCGACAGATTTAGCAGCTGCACACTACTTTCGCATTGAAGCGGCTTGTGCAACGCATTTCACAGCTAGCTTTTACTAACGGCTCGTCTCCTAGCCTCTATATACACATATTAATAAAATATCTTCGTTTTAAGTATCACTAACATGTAAAGTCGCGCTCACTAAGAAAGAACTGCAATCTGATGATTTTGAGGTAAAGCTTGTAAGTTTCATAAGTTTACAAATGCTGATATAATGTAGTTACCTAGGCTACTAATCTGTTTATTTAAATTTTTCTTTGTTAGTCAGTAAAATGCTGTTCTTTTTTTTTATTTCTTCTATATATTTGTTTATGAACTGTTTGTAATGTATCGAAAACATTCTCTAAAATTGAGACTCAACTGTGATTGGTGGACATGTTTGAGTAAGAAACTTATTTAACTATCATACTGATTTATTGATACTATACTAGTCTGATGAGTCTGATGTACCGAGAAGGATCGCTTCATTGTGTTGAATGATTTTTCTAGTAACCGTTAGAACTAATTCTACTTAAATCTATACGTGTACAGATAGTTAAAAATAGCCTTTCATATCATAAAAATTAAACATTTTAGGCAAATTTAAATTTGTGATGTTACCTTAATTCATGTGTAATTTGTTATGGATCAAGGTCAGGCACTTTCCCGATGAACTATATTTCCACTAAATGGGTTACGTTCGGCCCACATAGCAAAATCTTGTTAAAATATATTTCACCTCCTTCCCCTAATGGATTTTGATGTAGTTGGTTTCATAAACGATTGAAGCAGAATTATCAAAAAAAGGAGCGTTTGTATGCACATATACTTGTTATACCACGTACCACCCACACCACGTACGTTTGTGCAACAAACACTGCAGTATGAAATCAAATCTTGTTTCCCGCAGCATGGATGCCTGCTCAAATTCGGTCGCGTTTCAACTTTTCGATTCATGGACCCGGCCCAAGAGAACCTCATCAACCGTAACCTCTCGCAATCCCAACACTACGGCTCCGGCTCTATTTACGACAGGTGAGTTAATTATTCAACATTTATATGTTGTGTTTTAGTCGTACGTACCCTTTACTTAGTCAAATTTAGAAACACTTTGGTACTCATCCCACTGCAACGTTTTGTTGTTCGTTACATACTTTCTTATTTTTGTTGAACTAATTCTCCGAAGTCCACGGTCGCTTATCTAATCACTCGTAAATTTATGTTCTTTATTTCGTCATCGTTTCTTTTGCATGTTTCTGTCACTGGCTCACGAACATCCGCTTGTGTACGTTACCCTCACGTTAGATCTCCGACGTCGCCGGGCGAGACGAGCGGCGCGATGTCGCCGACGTCGCTGGCGTCTCAGCCGGCCGAGCTGGACGCGAACGCCAACGCCGACGCAGACGCAGACGCTGACTACCTGCGCACCGTTAGTCCCGGCTCGCAGGACGCATACTACAGAGACGCCGACAACCTGCCTTACAACAACAACACGCTCAAACTCGACAACGAGTCGATAGCGATGTCGCACCTCACCGATCCCAAAGACGATAACGCGAGAGACGAGCACTCCGTTTCCACGTACACCGAACAAGAGCAGAGCGCGAACAGAACAACCAGCTCGCACTATAAAGACAACTACGAGACCACCTTCGACCTGGAGGGAAACGTCGAAACTAAAAGTATCTGCAGCGCCAAGAGCGGTGGCTCTGGTCACGATAACAGGTATTTCTAGCGATACAAAACATTTAACTGAGTTATTCTACCGACAAGGGATCATTGATTCAAAGGCCCTTCATTTGAAAGTCGTATCAAAGCAAACAGATAGAACACAAACCAGTGTACTTAGACTGATTGATTGTATAATTGTGTGGCAGGATGAGCATGCGAGGCGGCGGTGGGCAGGAGGCGATCCTGCCAGCCGTGCTGGAGTTCCCTGAAGGGGGACAAGGGCAGTTCCTCGCCGCCGTTATCTCGCGTCTGGATCCACACGCGCCCGCCTTCAAACTGGCACCCGTCTACACACTATACTTGTGTGCGAGGTAAGTTTAACTCGTCGATGTTGATCAATATGAAGTTATCATAATAATATACTAGCTAGCGATAGAGGTTTCGCTCGAGTTTGAGAGAGTTTCGCGAGAGTTTGTGATAATTATTTTAAATATTTATTTATTTATATTTTGCTAGCTGCGCCCTGTTGTTTCATCCACGTAGTTTTAAATCCCGGTTTTCCCACGAGATAAAAAGTAACCTTTGTGCTTTTACAGGCTATAATCTATTTATGACTAATTTCATCCAGATCCGTTCAGCCGTTCTTGCGTGATTAACAAACATCTAAGTGTCGTAACTTTCGCATTATGTATATTAGCAGGAAGTAGGTAGGATTTGAATGATTAAATAAATCGAAATACCCAAATATCACAAAGAATGTTAGTAATTCTAACTCATGCCAGGATTTTTCATTCGACAAATCTTGGCTGACTTCATTTCAGCAGTGCAAGTACCGTTCTTATTGATCGCATAATTTGACATTTAGAATCGTCAAAAATTCGTCAAAAATTCGTCAAAAATGGTTTCAACCTTAGTTTCAATCATGTAGTTGTAGATAAAAATGGAGACAGACCTCTCTTTTTAGTGTGGACTATAGTATTGCTATCTATCTATTTAGAAAGAGAGGGTCTGCCCACATAGAGCGAGATAGTAATACATAGGTTTTGCTTCAAGTAGGTATTCGAAGTGTGGTCTCCATTTTTATCTACAACTTCATGGTTTCAACAATGGATAAAACCATTTTTAACGAATTTTGACTATTCTAAATGTCAAATTATGCGATCAATAAGAACGGTACTGCAGGTTCGGCAAAAACAAATTAGTAGTTATTTACAACTATTACAAAGTACGTAGAAAGTTTTGTGTATTACATAAAACGGTGTGCATTAACTTCATGCCGAGAACTTTAGCTGGCGTGGCGTGAGCACTTATTAAATTACAAAACCAAATGGAAGTAGAATGTAGTTTGTAGTAAATTAAACGTTAAAGCACGTAATTCGTGCTATCCTTGATTTAACGAATACGTATGAGCTACACTGAAAGTCTGATATATTCATCTAAATATATACTAGTTGCGCCCCGGGGTTTCACCCGCGCAGATTTAAACCCCGGTATTCCCACGGAATAAAAAGTAGCCTATGTATATTCCAGGCTATAATCTATATCTCTGCCAAGTTTCATCCAGATCCGTTCAGCCGCTCCGACGTGAAAGAGTAACCATCCATCCATCCATCCATACATACAAACTTTGGCTTTTATAATATTAGTAGGATTTAACTTGTATTTTCGATGGAATGTATTTTAAATCAGCTTTTATCCTTTATTGCGCCCGCATTAATCTTAAGCATTTAAACTACCGAGGTTACACAGAAAACATAGCATTTAGACAGGAAGTAGCCAAACGAAATACAGTAAAGGTTCATTAATATTTCAGGTACAGAGCATCCACTCACTACCGGCCAGAGCTGACGCCGACAGAGAGGGCGCATAAGCTAACCGCGTTTCTACATCACGTCGCGTATCTCATACACGCTACTGTACAGGTATTCCTTTGGATTTTATGATATCCTTGTTTGTTATTCACTATGACCAATCCAATAGCGATTGAGCTTAGCTCGAGTGACGTCACACGGTTAGGGCGAAGTAACTACTACGAGCTCCCTATGTCATAAAGAATAAAGGCCAAGATCACGTTTTGACGTTACACGGTTTTAGGCAAGGATAGAAGGACAGAACAAAGTTAAGTTATTCTTTAATTATTCTACGAGAGACGGCTTAATCCAACTTAGAGTTTTGAAGTTTTATTACATGGAAATATGGCACACGGAAATAAAGGGCATCATCTCTATTTCATAGAGATTATGCCCATTATTTCCAGAATCTCTATGACATAGAGATTATGCCCTTTATTTCCAGAATCTCTATGACATAGAGATTATGTCCTTTATTTCCGGAATCTCTATGACATAGAGATTATGCCCTTTACTTCCAGAATCTCTATGACATAGAGATTATGCCCTTTATTTCCGTGTGCCATATTTGCGTGTAACAAAACTTCAAAACTCCAAGTTGGATTAAGCCGTCTCTCACAGAATAACTTAACTTTGTTCTCGTATGTTTGGTGTGCCCCAGTGTACAGTGAATAGTTATTCTAAAATATACAGGTGATACCTATGTCCACCAGTCAACTTCTACAGTCTTTCATTGAAAATGCTTTTTCATTCTATCCCTTTTAAAATGAAAATTATGTTTATCACCATGATAGTTTCAAGAATATATTTCCACCGGCCGATGATGATCATAACTTTTTATTAATTGAATATTTTAAAACGTGTTCCATCTAAATATGTGTTCCATTTTTAGGAGCGGAGTAAGCATTCAGCCGCACAAGCGTTTTGGATGGCGAACGCGAGTGAACTACTACATTTCCTAAAGTACGACCGACACATCTCTTCCTTCTCCACGCAGGCGCAGGAACTGCTGTCTCAGACCGTAGAAGCTGCTTTCAGGTATATTTAACCGACACAGAAATATTATGTAAATTTGGTATTGCTATAAAAATGGTTGGTTTCTTTGGTACCTAGATAGTATTAGCACAATAAAAATTTATGCCACATTTATTATTATGTTTTGACGTTTTTAGATTTTTGTCGTAAACATGTAACGGTTGGTTTACGAACTTATCAACAAAAAAAGTATAAAGATTCATATTTTTATTAATATCAATTAATGAAAAAAATATATAATAATGAAAAGTTCTAAATTATTTTGCCCTTTTTTACTTTCTCATAAACCAAGCAGATGGCCTACCTGATGTACCTAAAAAAGAAGTAAAATATATTAATTTACGACACAAAGATTAAGCACTGGGAAACAAAATAAACATTTTATATAAAAATACACTGTGACTTCGCAAAATGGATTGATCTTCTGGTTGAGTTGGTTGGCTTACAACTAACGCTGGGCGCAACGCTATAGAGCGTATCTACAAGGAATTTGTATTGGATGTTGCAGTAACCTAGTATCCTGCTTCCAAGCGGAGTTGACCCCCGCTCTAGAGGTCGCAATGAGCGCGCGCGGCGAAGCAAGTGAAGCGACAGCCGCGACACTACAAGCGTTAGCGGCGGCCGTGGTGTTACTGCGGCTGTGCAGAGTAAACGCTGCGTTGACTCTACAGCTGTTCTCATCGCTGTTCTACTATATTAATTCCTACTGTTTTAATAAGGTCAGTGAAAGTGTATAGAACCTTAGAAGTTCTATAACATATGTCAAATGCTTGAAAGGAGCCTCTTGTGGCGCACTTACATTACATTTTACCACACTGTTTCACTGACATGAAGAAGAAGAAGTGAAAGTGTGTAAGCTTTAGCAAGTTTACTGTCGCATCTGTGCGTATCCTACGTCGGACGTTAGCCTACGTCTGTCAGACTCTGCTTTATAATCTTCTGGGTGGTCTTCACTTCAGTGTCCAAATGAGTCCGTTACAGGAAATTTGCCTGCCCCATATTTGAGGGGATTTGCCATAGTCCCCTCGCTTTGCAGGCATTGATGACCTTAGTATTTGTTTTAAGTAATCAGGAAAGGCTAGTGCCTCTTCTGATGCATTCGCTTGCATATTAATCATGAACGTAATTTGCCTTGTTAGCTAGTGACGGAGCCCGGTATGGCCAACCCCCAATGGGGCGCGGCGCTGACGGCGCGACTCGCGTTATTGTCTGCGTGGGCGCTGCGACAGGGCAGCGAGATCGCCGCCGACTGCCATCTAGCGAAGATATACCAAGCTGGTAATTACGTCTTCATTCTACGACATTATTGTAGTACGACGGAGACTTGTATGGCCGCAGTGGAGGCGAGGCTGACGGTTGACTACAATTTTTTTTGTTAACAAACTTTACCATAACTGTTTTATTCATATGATTCTTATAATCCATCATCCTCAGTCTGTAAAAGTCCAATGCTCGACACGGAGCTTTTTTGTATTTCAAAACTACATGAGTGAGGAGAGTAGTGAGCATGCTCTAGTCGTTCAGACCTATATATTACTAGCAGGTTCACCCGCGTAGTTTTAAATTCCGGTATTCCAACGGAATAAAAAGTAACTTATGTGTTATTCCAGACTAATATATCTTTGTGCCAATTTTCACCAAGATCCGTTCAGCCGTTCTGGAGTATAGAGTAACAAACATCCATCCATCCATACTTACAAACTTTCGCATTTATAATATTAGTAGTATATTTTTTAAATTTGTTCATTTCGATTGAATGTTGTTTTTCCATAAACTAATCGTGGATGGTTTGCAGCTCAGCTGATCCAGCGCACGTACCGCACGCCCGGCGAGGTGGTGTCCGCTCTGACGTCATGCTCCAAGCTGAACTCCGTGCAAGTGCGCGCGCTACTGGCGCCGCTCGCGCCGCCCGACGTCGTCGAGGCGGCCGTCGCGCATGCGCGCAGCCTCGCAGACGAACTGTGCCGCGCCGACGGACGTGAGGTCAGGCGCTAATACATATACAGATTCTTTATTGGTAAAAACAGTTTACAAGTCATGGTGAAATTTAAGGGACATTGGCACATTACATATCTATTAAACAAAACATTACATATTAAACATTCAATATTATTTTCATTATTAAAGATATACTATACCAACCATCATCATTATTTCAGCCTGTTTGCCACCCACTGCTGAGTATAGGCCTCCTCTTTAATACGCCACTCTTTCCGGTCCCTTGCGAGTCTCATCCATCCATTTCCAGCACTTGCCACAATCGTTTGAGCGTCGTTTGACAATCAACCATGGCCTAGCTTATTTACAGTCCGGAGCTGGAGCTGCTCACGTCTCATGTAGTAAATACCTTAGCATTCATAGGACCAAATTTGACCCACGACCGCAAAGGGGCAACATACTGACACGATGATGCCAATATTTCATTGTTTTATTTACTTTAGATTAAATTTAAATTAAATGATCGCTTCGAAACATCTTAATTAAAGCCTTATCATTATGTAGTTAAGTTCATTTATAGTTTGTAAGTTTTTGTGTATATTTTATGGATTTTTATATCCCAACTAATATTATAAATGCGAAAGTAACTCTGTCTGTCTGTCTGTCTGTCTGTCTGTTACGCTTTCCCGCTTAAACCTCTCAACCGATTTTGATGAAATATGGCACAGACAATCTTTAGACCCTGAGAAAGAACATAGGCTACCTTTTATTGCGAAAAAAAGAGATAAAGAGATTAAAAGTACGCAGACGAAGTCGCGGGTACCAGCTAGTCTGAAATAAATGAATTATTATTATTAACTAGCTGCGCCCCGCGGTTCCACCCGCGCAGATTTAAATCCCGGTATTCCCACGGGATAAAAAGTAGCCTATATGTTATTCCAGGCTATAATGTTTCTCTCTGCCAAGTTTCATTCAGATCCGTTCAGTCGTTTCGGTGTGAAAGAGTAACAAACATCCATCCATCCATCCATCCATCCATCCATCCATCCATCCATCCATCCATCCATCCATCCATCCATCCATCCATCCATCCATCCATCCAATCAATCAATCAAAACTTTCACGTTTATAATATTAAGTAGGATGCTGGGTGAGCCTATGTGCCAGTTCCACGCAGCCAAGCCTAGAAGAACAGGCAGCAAACTGATGTTGTTGAACTTGTATATAGGTGCGCCTGGAAGAGAGCACGTGGCTATGCGTGGAGCTGATGATCCCGTGCGGCGGGTTCAGCGCGGAAGTGGTGCGCGGCGTGCCGCCCGGGCTCGCGGAGTTCGTGGCGCCGCTGCAGCGCGCGCAGCTCTGCCGGCTGGCGCACCAGCCGCACGCGCGCGGCGACTGGGCCGTGTACCTGTGCCGCGCGCCGCCCGCGCGCCCCGACCCGCGCCCGATCATAGTGCAGCTGCACAAGAACTCCAACGGCATGGGACTCAGCATCGTCGCTGCTAAGGTAACATTATGCTAACTAAATACATACAAACACTAGCTGAACCCGCGGCTTTGCTCGCGCCAAGGAATTCAAAGTTTCATACAAACTTTCATCCCCTATTTTATCCCCTTGGGGGTAGAATTGATCAAAATCCTTTCTTAGCGAATGCCTACGTCATAACATCTACCCGCATGCCAAATTTCAGCCCGATCCGTCCAGTGGTTTGGGCTGTGCGTTGATAGATCACTATGTCAGTCAGTCAGTCACCTTTGAGTTATATATATTTAGATTAGAAGATTAGATTGGAAAGGTAAGTAAGTGTAAGTGCTGTTAGTGACAGCGCATATACTAGGTACCTACTTTATAATTTATTAACTTAGCCAGCATTATGTCTCTGTCGTTGGTTGTCGAAATAAATAAATAAATAAAGATTTACGACTATTTTTCTCTTGATAGTATAAGTCAAACCTGTCAGATGGAGCCACGGTCGCAAAAGTACCGTAGTAACATGTCCAAGAGTTATTCGTAGAGTGTGATTAGATCTCCAGTGGCGCAGGTGGTAGCGCAGCCCCGTATCAAGGGGAAGGTCGCGGGTTAAAATCCCGCTCGGAGAATAACTTTGGGGACATTATAAAATCTTTGTGATTTCCTTAAGTGTTGTAAATACTATAAATCTAATAAAAATTGAGGTTTACGACTGTTCTACCAAGCGAGGTCGACAACCCTACATCTTACGCCTTTATTCCGCTCCATGAGTGATTGGAATAGCGGCTCATCAGATTTTCTTAGATCAGTAGATTGCAGTACTAACCTATAAAACCAACTTATGCTGAATCAGAGTCCATTTTGCAACTCACAATGCTCATTTCTGATTATGTGATGTAGTATCTGCCTCTGGAGATTAAAATGGCGTCCACGCACAACACTTTTAAACTGAAGCTGAAGGAGCACTACTTGTCGTCATTTACTACCTAGCTATTTGTATACGTTATTTATGTTGTTAAGCAAAAGCATACCTATTATGTATGTAATATAATATGTATTAGTTTATTTAATATATTAAACTGTATAGTAAGTATTAGGATTGTTTAGATTTATATAATTTAGGCTAGTTAGGTTTAAGGTACCTTGGGTAAGTACCTGATTAGTTACCTAGTTGGCTAGGTACTTAATATGTAGGTATAGATCTAATAAAATATAGTATTTTTCGTAAGTGACTACACCGCCGTCAATTCTGATTTGTTTATATCCTTCCACGGTTGCCTGGAAGAAATCGCTCTCAGCGATAAGGTCGCCCATTGTTTTGCCTTTTTTGTGTATGCTGTACTATGTTTCTGTGTGGTGAACAATAAAGAGTTAGCTATCTATCTATCTATCCGGATTGTGCAAGTTTTTGTGCCGCAAATAATAGTTATTTGTTATACAAGAGTGCAAAGTTGCTTTTTAACCGCGTGTTCAATTTTGATGACCGAGCAAGCGAAGGATTCTAAAATTTAATCACGAGCGCAGCGAGTGATTCAAAATTAGAATCCTGAGCGTTAGCGAGGGAATCAAAAGAGCACGAGGTGAAAAATCTTTGCACTCGAGTGCAACACGTAACTTTTCATTCCACCTCAGCGAGGAAATGACTAAATGCAAAAAAAAAGTTTACAATCACAAGATAGGTACTTTTATTTCAGTTTAGGTATTAACTACTACATTTTTCACTTGTTTTCAAGTTTCTTGTTTTTAATATAAGGTTTAACAATGACGTGAAAAAATGCCGCGTAAAGAACCGCGTACAAAGCAAATTGAAAAAAGAACACCAAGAAGGTTCCGAGTCTGAGTTTTTAACAAATTAAAAAAAAGTTGTATGATATATTCGGCACCATAGAGGTAGCAGTAAATAGGTTTAATGTTTTTTTTTTAATTCACAAACTTAGTGCACACGATGTTCTAAATTCAATTTACTTTATCCTCTAGAGAATAAAAACGGCTTTTGCACTCAGATATTGAAGAGCAAAATTACTCTTTCCGAGATGGTGGGATGAAAATAATATTTCTTACTTCATCTTTCTTTCAAGGCAAGATCCACTATCTGCCGGCGGTAGAATAAAATGTTATGAAAATGTCATTGAAATTGGTTTCTGAAAGCTCGATCAACGTTTATCGGCTGTCAAGTTACTTGCTTTTACTTCAAATTAGATAGAGATAGCAAGTGACTTGACAGCTGATTAGTGTTGATCGAGCTTTCAGAAACCGGGGGTTAACATGTTCATTTAACAGAAAGTTGTTCTTGTTTAAAGTCTAGAATACGGTTCCGCCGTGAACTAAAAATTATATATTTATCATTTGTTTTACCGTGTAATAGGGTTCAGGGCAGAGCAAGCTCGGCATTTACATAAAGTCGGTAGTGCCGGGCGGCGCCGCGGCGGCGGACGGACGACTCGCGGCCGGCGATCAACTGCTCTCCGTCGACGGACAATCGCTGGTCGGCATCACGCAGGAGAAGGTAACCGTCGCTATAATGCTATATGTATACAGGGAGTTCCGAGACTATTCGACATAAAGGGAAAGTACCTTAAATATTGAAGATAGGACAGTTTACTGAAAGAAGACTTCATTTAATTTAAAAAAAAAATTGTAAAAATGTAAAAAAAATATTATACAACCCAGTAAGCAAACAAGCGTACGCCCACCTGATGGGAAGCGGTTACCGGTACACGCGCATTACTGACCCTTTAAATATTTTAGAACGGCTTTTTTGAAGAACCCTAAGTTGTAATCTTCGGGGATAACTTCCGCAGGGAGCGCATTCCACCACCATATGAAACATGAAATAATGTACTAAAAATAAAAATTCCTCTTTAGGAGCATAGTACAAAGCAATAACGTAAAATTACTACATAATTTTAATAAAATTCAAAATATACTAGAACTATAAAATAGTCTTATGGTTTTAACCATAATAGAGTTTTTCCAGAAAGAAAGTTTTTTTCCAGAAGTGTATATAATTTCAGTAGAATTATGGTCACAAATTGAATGATACTATGTATCCGTTTCCACACAGGCTGCAGAGTACTTAGTCCGGACGGGTCCCACCGTGACACTGGAAGTGGCTAAGCAAGGCGCGATGCTGCATGGACTAGCTACATTGTTGCATCAGCCCGCATACAATAACCAACGGCCCGGTAAGTGCTACCTACAAGTGGTATACAAGATTAGGTACATTAAACAATTTGTGTTGTTCTCTTACAGAAGGATCTTGTACAAAAATAGAAAACTAGAAAAAATGCTTTGCAGTTTACAAATTACCCTTTCATAATGCACCAAATGAAGAGGCAACACCATTTTTTAAATAAAAATTATAAAGGATTCTTGAAGGAGTTGATGAATGTCATATTAACCCACTACTAAACTACAGATTATTTTCATTATAAATCGTGATAGTAATTAAAATTGGTTCTGATGTTGTTCACTTTCGATTGTTTTTTATTTGAAAAGCTGTTTAGTCTTATCATAAATAAGTAATTTAGGTTCAGGGTGGGCGTTGAATCCAGTTTGTTGACTGTACCAGTAGTGTGTTGTAACCAGACGAGGAGGAAGAGATCCAGTACGAGCATCGTCTGCGGCGCAACTCTGGCACATTCACCAACCCGCACCCCGCGCTGCTGCGCGCCACCTCGCCGCTCGCAGAGCTGGCCACAGCAGGTTATACCGGCCCCTGGACCCTCGAGGGTCTCACGAGCCCAGAGCGCCTCGCCAAGTGATATCACTTAATCGCCACGCGCACTTGAAGCGAGCGACAACAATTGTAGTCAAAACTATTTATGATTTTAATCTTGATCGTAGACAACAAAAAAACCTTCGGTTAGCTACGTCTCGTAGACTATGTCGTTTCTAGCAAGTTGTTGTCGTCGCTCACTTCAATCTTTCTTTTTGCATTTCAGATTCTTTTAAACAAAGTTATGAAATGATTTCGTTTCGTTTTCGTTCTTTTTCAGTTCTGGTTTTTTTAAGATTTCGTCCTTAGTTTGTCTCTCCATTGTGTTTATTTTGGTTTCTTGTGAATACTTACTCGTTTTTATTTATCCATCGCTTTTAGTTAGTATCCGTGACATGGATGTACTTAGTCTGTTTGTTCCATCGCTTCTGGCTCGGCTACTTTTTGTCTGGAATGTAGTGCGAGCGGGTCGCGTTGACGGAATACGGGTGGCGTTGCAGGGTACAGGTCGGCGGCGAGGCGGCGCGAGCGCTCCGAGAGCTCCGAGTCGAGCTCGTCGAGCGACGCCGGCTGCCGGCCGCACTACCACCACGGCTCCATCCCGCGGCTCATCGTCACGCTCGACCACGAGAACGAGCAGCTCTGCGAGGAGCTGTCGCTGCCCGACACGCCCGGCTGCCCGCTCGAGCTGCGCCCCCGCGCCGCGCCGCGACCTATCCCCGTGTTCACGTTCACCTGCGAGGACTTCGACGAGCGCTGCTCGCCGTCCAGTGACGTCACGCGATCCTGCACGCCCAGCTGCGAGGAGGGGCCGCCGGTGCCGCCGCCACCCGCCGCCTGCTGCGACCGCTCCAGCTCGAGCGAGGCGGCGCCGCTGCCGCCGCAGATGCGGATGATAGAGCCGCGGCTGCTGCGCTGGCGGCGCTGCACGGCCGGCGACGAGTGCGCGTCCGCGTGCGAGTGCTGCCGCGCGCCGCAGCCGGAGCCGGAGCCGCTGCCCATCCCGTACATCGACGCGCCCGGCTCCGAGCCGCTCATCTACGAGACGCCGCCGGAACGCCCGCGCACGCCGAACATCCGCCGCATCCTGCCGCAGCTGTCGCTCGACCGCCCGGAGACGGCGGACGCGGTCTGTCAGACGCCCACCGCGCCGACGACGACGCCGGTCGAACCGAAGCCGCCGCGACCGACCCCGCCCGGCAGGAAGCTGGAGCTGACGCTCGACGTTCGGAAAGAGGCCGACAAGGCGGAGGACGTCCGCAGTCGATTGAAGAGAACGCTGTTCGACATGACGAGGTCGTTCTCGATGCGATCGGAGGACACGGAGACGCACTCCGCGTCCGAGTCGACCGGCACCGGCGAGCCGCGGGACCCGCGCGCGGGCTGCGCGAGCGTCGCGCGCGAGTGCGCCGCCACGCAGATCCTCGACAGCGTCGATAGGAAATCCTGGAAGTCGCCCGACGAGTTCCGGCCGGCTTTCGGCAAAGTGAAGGCGCTCGCGAAGCATTTCAACGACATTAATCTGACTTACTGCATGAGAAATTACAAGCGGAATTGCCAGTCGAGTCCTAACCTTTGCGCACGCGTCGAAAAGTCGATAAGTCGTGTGGAAGTCTTGCCGACGAGCGCGAGCTTGGCGGATATTCACTACGAGAGCACGAAAACTGAAACGAGTGAAACGGGAGGCGTGAAACTATCCGAGGACGAAGTCAAAAGCATTCTCATCCAACTGGAAGACTGGTCGAAGTACGGATCGCGGGGTAGCGAAGACACCTTGGCTCATGGCAACGAGTTCGAATTGGACAACCTGCCTTCAGAAGAGTGCTCCGAACACGCGAACGGTTTCGTATTCAACGAGATAGTCGATAAAAAGCCGCGACGGATCACGCTTGAAAACATTAAATTGAAGTCTAATGGCAACTCTGCGAAGAGTCGAGAATCCCTTGAGAATCTAGAAAAAACAAAAGAACAAATACCGCGTGTCGTTGCAATGATTCCACACAGAGCATCGTCCCTAGAACTACCCATAGAGGCGGCGAAGAGATCAAGCATTATGCAAAGCCTACCTGAACTGAACACCCTAAATCATTACTCCACACCTTGCAGACGAAGCGAAGAAACAAGCCGTAAGCCAATTCAAACATTTCAAATGTTAGCTGGCACGTATTTACATTCTTTATTTAGTTTTCTACATCGCACCATTTATAATTTTATTACAGCATGTTGACTTTTTGTTCGTTTCAGGATTATTGATTTCTTTTGCGGTATCTTTACCACTATATTTTATTTTACAGATTAGAAGCCTTTATTTTTGGCTATGTATGTTGTGTATTATGTTAATGTGATTGTAGTACTTCACCTTTGCATGTTTATCTAAATTGTAACACTTCCAGAGTCAAAATTGGAAAGTCCTGGTAAATTTTTACTGGAGCCTGTCGAAATCCCAAACACAAGTCAAGTAAAATTTCCTTCCTTGAACTCAGCACTCAATTGCGGATGTTCATAAAACTAAGTGTGAAAACGGGTTTAGCTTTACATTTCTTATATCAACAACATAAGGATGCGCCTTGTTGAATAAACCAGAAGTAGTATTATATCAGCTATCTAGTTCCCATAATACAAACCTTAGCTCAGTTTGGATGAAGATAGTGCAATGTAGAATGTCCAATTATAAATTATTATATTGTACAGGTCCCGGAGGTAACGCGGCTCGTCGTGCGTCCGAGCGGGACTTGCCCTCGCGACTAGCGGCGGAACCCGTCAAGCCGAGCAAGAGTACACCCGCCCTGCATCAGGTCGTCGCCTCGCCGCCCACACTCGCACCGCACCCCGCCCACGTGACACATACGTCACATCCGCCACCACCCAGGTAACTATGAAACACAGTTTTTTGTATACCACTAGCTGACGGAACAAGCTGATGGCCTACACAAAGTGCTTTATATGCGCTTATCTGCATTTGATGAAGACGCAGCTGTTAACCGGTAAACCAGAATTGGTTACCGCACGCATAAATCACATTTTTGAAGTTATAAAACCACTAGCAGATCTGAGGGGATATTTATCGTGTTAGAAGTCGTGAAGTGGTTCCTGTTTATAATCACTGCATGAATAATTTTAGGTATTCAAAATAATAGAATAACAAAAGTTGAGCGAAAACATAATCATGATCCAAACATGTTTATCTACACAAAAAAAATGTACTGGATATTACAATGCCGAGCAAGAGGCTGATCTATATAAGCTCCATTAGCAACAACGGTTTATTAACCACAAACAACCGAAGCCAAACTTAAATTTAGGGATTCAGGGATTAACAAATTACTTATACTGTCTGATAATCAACTGTTGAGACAACTTGGTCTTCACTACCTAAAGGTTTCTAAGGTGAAGTATTTAAACTTGATATATGTATGTGAAAATGAGTGTTCTCTTTCAGTGCCAGCACCAGTAATGTTTCCGACGGCAACGCCGCTCTGTGGGCGCACAAGTCTCGTAGCAGTCACAACCTGACCGCGCCCAATGACGCCTTCTACCAGAACCTAAGCTCAGTACACGCGCATCCTATGTACATGCAACCCGACAGGTATACTGCTAATCCTACTAATATTATATTTGCGAAAGTTTGTAAGGGTGGATGGATGTTTGTTGCTCTATAACTCCAGAACGGCTGAACGCATCTTCTTGAAAATAGGCACAGAGATATATAATAGTCTGAAATAACACATAGGCTACTTTTTATCCCGAGGGAATACCGGGATTTAAAACAACGCGGGAGATACCGTGGGGCGCTACTAGTTTATAATAGAATAACATTATATCCCACGGGAACCTTATTTTTTACCGGTGTAAAAAGTAGCCTATGTGCTATTCCAGATACTAATCTATATCTATGCCATAGTTCAGCGAGATCTGTTCAGCCGTTCTGGCGTAATTGAGCAATTATGCATGTTGAACGCTGCCGATTAGAATAAAAATAAATAAAGTAACAATGTGATGTGTTGTAGATGGTCATCTCTGCGCAGCTCTACCGGCAGCAACCGGCCGCACTCGGCGCACTACGCGGCGCGCGCGCATCAAGCGGATGCGCCGGAGTCGCCCATGCAGCTGGTTAGTCTTCTTCTTGTTGTCTTATTATTTCTTTCGAAACAGTGTGGTGAAAGGATTTTTAGTGCGCCTAAAAGAGGCTCCTTTCGGGCACTTGGCACATGGCATGTTTTTTGAACTTTTAGAGATTGGGAGAGTGAGAGTGACTCGCCTTATCACTACATAGCATAAAACAAAGTCGTTTTCTCTATCCCTATGTCCCCTTGTCCCTTTGTATGCTTAAATCTTTAAAACTACGCAACGGATTTTGATGCGGTTTTTTTAATAGATAGAGTGATTCAAGAGGAAGGTTTATTTATATGTATAATACATGCATGATATGTCACCCGTGCGAAGCAGGGGCGCGCGGGCAGGTCGCTAGTCATTTATAAACAGATTCTGAAAAAATAATTAGTAATTTTGTACAAAACAATAACACATTCCACAGACGAATCAAACGAACGCGATGAACGCGCGCGCGGCGAAGCTTGCGGAGATGTCGGAAGAGGTGTCCCGTCGGGAACAAGCCGCCTTCCACTCGCATCGCGGGCCCCCGCCGCACTCGCTACACAACCATGCAGGTATTATATAGGACTACCCTCATTTCATTAACATTTTTAAATTACAGACATGCATTTAAGGTAAATATTAAGGAACATTTTACACTGCACTAAAAAAACTTAAACAGTTTTATGATCTTGATCCTCAGGCTCGGTGGATTTCTCCTCAAATCGTACCAAGATTAGTACCAAGTACTTATTTATTTATTCTTCATTTATCATTCTTCATGTTATAGGTATATACATAGGTTGTTATATTATAGAGCGGCGGCACTATTACACTAATGTCTGGCTATCAAGATGGCTTTCAGTTTGACATTTGGTCGGGTTCAAATCCCAGTTGGATAGGTAGTAACTTTGGGATCATTGTGAAAAACTTTAAGTTAAGTATTACGTTTATTAATTAATAAATATGTTTGGAAGGTCAAATGCAACAAGCCATGCATCCGGGCCCCTCGCCGCAGCAGCAGCAGCAATTACATCAGCTGCAACAGTTGCATCACCAGCAACAACAACAACAGCAACATCACCAACAACAAAACAACCAACAACACCTTCAGTCCCCAGGCCACCATCAACACGCCGCCGCCGCCACTCCACAAAGGTTCACAAACATAATTCATACTGATTTAGCAATATTCAGAATATCAATATCAATAATCAGTCCAAAGAATTCTTTTAATTTTTGGTTGTCTGTATTGTGAGTCCGGGTAGTGATGGAGCGATAAATGCCCATATCGGGCGTTCTAAGAAATCTCTTAAGTATATACAACACCCTCGCAATACAGAAAACCAGTAAAAATTATATCAAAGCAAAAAAGTCAACTTTTACACTTTTTGTGTGTAATTCGTGTTTTTTTCTCGCATCTTAAGTAAGTAAGAGGTATCTAAAAAAGCGGAATGGTTGTTATGCTTTAAGTTATATTAAAGGTTCCTTTGTTATGTTTTTAAAACTCAAGAGTCACGCTTAATTTTTTTATTTTGACAGATATGACTGGCACCAACCGCTGTCGCCACAGAGGTCTCAGCCGCCTGTTGCTCCAAAACCACAAGTAAGTAATTTTATATTGAATTCCTATTTACTTTAAATACATATGGCAAAAATACAAATTATACCAGAGCTAAAGTGATATAAACTTTAACCCCCAGTCACTTTGCTCGGATTTCTTGTTTGGTTTTCTAGTTTGGTTATTAATGGTTTAATTTTTACAGCAGATGCCAAGAAGACCCGAAGCAGAATCAGATGAGTTTTCTCAAACACAGACGCAGCAACCGCAGCCTCAGTCCAGCACGATAGAACCCGATGAAGGTAGGAATATGCATTAGAATATTATTTTGTAAAAAATCTCCCACAAAACAACGGGAGTAAGGACGGAAAGGGGAGGGAGGGGGCTCTAAGTTTGTTGAAACACAGAAATGCTACTTAGTCCCGGGCCTTCTTATAGAGCTCCACTATTACAATAAATTAATATGAATACTATAACGCTGGTTGTCAAAGTAAAATATATTTATTCAATAAAATCACAAGGATTACTTTAAGATGTCGTAAATTAGGTTACTCTAGGTGCCAGTTCCACGCGACCAAAGCCTAGAAAAACAGGCAACAAACTCGGCTTGGTATCTACCGCTCTTGTATGATCCTCGTTACAAAGTAACGTCGTGTCTACACAATATGTAATGTATTGTGTATTGACAGTCTACATAGCTCGGTTGGTAGTATCTCTGCCTTCTGCGCCGTAGGTCGTGGGTTCGATTCCCACTGTGAACAAACATTTGTGTGATGAACATAGATGTTTGTTCTCTGTCTGGGTGTTACAGAATATTATTATGTATGTATTTACAAAAAAAAGTCTGGTTCCCATACCACAAGTTAAGGCTTAGTTTGGTAGAGATAAACCATTCTAAAAATGCACGCCCCTCTACCTGCCTTCACCCACACAAGCAAAGCAAAGGCAGGTAGAGGGGCGTGCATTTTTAGAACGGTTTATCTCTACATACTAGATAGTGCTGTGTGGAAAGTCCACCAATATTTATTTATTTGTATTGCAGAGCGGTACGTAGCGAGTGCGCTGGACATGCCCGGCGGCGCAGGCGCAGGCGGCGCGTACCTCGCGGACGAGCGCGTGCGCGCGCCGGCGCATGCGCACGCGCACAACCCCTGGCAGCGGGAGGAGCACGAGCGCCAGGCGGAGGCGAGGCGAGCCGCCGCGCGCGCCAGGAGGTAACTACAACTATACCTTTCGCGTTTTTAATAGTAGTTGGATAACTATACTAACAAATACCAATAGATACACTGTATTATCCTCACGATGTGTGTAGCCCTCACACCACCGTAGTAGCTCTGCCTTCTGCGCTGACGTGAATGAATAAAAACATTCTATTCTATTCTTTCTATTCTATTGTGTGATAACATTGATTTTCAGAGAGTTAACTCAATTTATTTAGAATAGAATAGAATAAGTTTATTTGCAACACATAGAAAAATATACATCAAACAGTTTTTAAATTAAAAGGCACCATAGGCATGTATTATTTTTACAATATTGGAATATAGGTACCTAAGGTAGTGCATTTTGTGCTGCAAAATGGAACCTAACTCAACATAATGCGGGTTGGCAACAACCCACGCTGATCTTCCTGGACCGAATTCGCCTGTATCTGGCGGACATGACACTTAATACTAAGGTATGAAATAGATGCAAATGTACAAAATAACAATATAACAAATAAATATGTACCAGCTTTCACAAATAAGTAAGTATAAGTACAGTAGGTCAATAAAAAGAAGTTAAAAAAAAAACAAAGGTAACTTGTCCAACTAATACACACAGATACAAAAATATGTTGTTTTCTGGACCGGCATGTCGTTAAAACCTAAAAAGTTCAAAAAAATATATGTCAAGTGCTCGAAACGAGCAACTTTCAATTCCCTTTTTTTTTATTTGATCAATTGTTTTCTTTTTAGTTGGTATTATGTTTAAATCTAAGTGGCTGTAAATAAATATGTTTTCTTTCTTCCTTTCTTTCTTTGGTCTTATGGGGGTATTAATAATGTTACATGTATATTTTTACATTGTTGCAGGGACGCGATGATATCCCAGCTAGTGTCTCTGGGCGGCGCGCGCTCTCCCGCGCAGAGCCAGCAACTACGAGCTCTGCAGTTAGAGCGGGACTTCGAACTGCGCGCCTCGCTGCACGATCAGGTAAAACTCTTTAATATAAATAGTATATTATGCAATTCGTAAATAAAGGACGGATTTGAAGCGAGGGCCATTAGGTAAATCACGAGCGAGTGAAGGATTCTAACGACATGATTGATTCAAGTGGTAGAATCCTGAGCGACGCAAGTGTATCAAGGCCCTCGATATAAATCTGTTTTATTCAAGAGTTGCATAGTGCATACCAAACTTTATACCATGACTACGAAAAAAAAGAAAGATTTAGACGAAAATAAACATTTAATCAATAATAAGGATAAATCAATTAAAATTAATGTTGACATTTGAATAAAAACCGATTTGTGTTCTAATTTTAATCTACCAAACAAATCTCGAAGAGTTATTTAATATTTTTTGGAAGGAGGTTGTATAGCATTGAAATGGAGGCGCTCTACATTCAAACACCAGAACAGTGGGTAAAAGTGCTTGGTCATGGTCGTGTATTGCTAAATTATGTTTGAGCGAGAGAGAGATAGCGAATACTTTTACTCACTAGTGAGAGAAAGTGCTTTTTATTCATGTACTTTCACGAATGAAATAAGCTTTTTAGAGGGTGAATGGTTTATATGACATTTAAGTTGATCTTCTTTTCTCACGATCGTCGCGTGCAACTAACCTACACCCTCAATCCAGGAGGAACGCGGCGCGGCGGACGGCGATGTGGAAGACGAGGAGCACATCACCCCCGAGCCGCCCTCCCCCGCGCCCCTCCCCGCCTCCGCTGCGGCCCCCTCGGGCCCCGCGCTGCATCCGTCCCCGCTGCCGCCTAAGTCTATACTCAAGACCAACAGGACGGAGGTCACCAATGGATACGCGCAGGAAGCGGTAAGCCAAGATCATTTTAGGTGTATACTGTATACTACATGCGTAGAGAAGATCTTCTTCTTCTTCCTGCCCTTATTCCACTTCATGTGGGGTCGGCACAACAGGTTTTTTTCTCCACTTCCCCCTATCATCCGTCATCTCTGCAGTCACTCCTTTCTTACACATGTCATCTTTCACGCAATCTATCCATCTTTTCTTTGGCCTTCCTCTACTCTTATATCCATACATGTTCCCAAAGAGGGTTGACGTCAGGTAGGCGGTCGGTCATAAAACACCAATAGCCAAAACCCTAAACAACATTGTCGTAAGGAAGAACATGAACGTATAAAATAAGAGCACATTTTGATAACGGTGAAATACTACTACTAATTACTTAATCCACTCTGTATACATTTCTCTAGCGGAATCTATGATAAGTAGGCGAATCGTACCTACATACATACTATCTATCTATCTATCTAATCAGCCCACATTCACCCACTGCTGGGTATAGGCCTCCTCCTTAGCACGCCACTCTTTCCGGTCCTGCGCCAACCGCATCCACTCGACTCCCACTGTCCCAACTATGTCATCAGACCATCTGGCCGGTGGTCTGCCTCGTGGTCTATGACTCTCGCGTGGCCACCACTCAGTCACTCTCTTTGTCCATCTACCGTCTTCCCTCCTAGCCAAGTGGCCTGCCCATTTCCACTTCAACTGGTTTATCCTCCTACCCACGTCTACGACCTTAGTTCTTTGTCGAATTTCGACGTTGGGTATTCGGTCAACCAGTGTGATGCCTAGCATGGCGCGCTCCATGTTTCTCTGGGCTACTTTGATTTTGTGCACGTGCTCATTTGTTAGTGGCCATGTTTCGGCACCATATGTAAGGATCGGCAGGACACATTGGTTGTAAACCTTGGTCTTAAGGCATTGTGGGATTTTGGACTTAAAGACGGTTCCTAGATTTCCAAAGGCAGCCCATCCCAGCTGTACTCGTCTAGTTATTTCTTTCATCTGCGAGCCAGAACCAAATGATAAACAATGCCCAAGATAGACGTAATCTTTTACAAGTTCCAGTTGCTGGTTACCTACGATTATGTTAGGTACCTTTTTCGAAAGATTCGTCATGATCTTAGTCTTGGACATGTTCATCCGAAGGCCGACTCCCAGAGATGCATTGTTTAATTCTTCAAGCATAACTTGAAGATCGGTTGCATTTTCAGCCAGCAGGATGAGGTCGTCAGCAAATCGCAGATGCGACATTCGTTGACCATCTATGTTGATACCTTTCTCGCTCCAATCAAGTAACTTCATCAGATCTTCTAGCAAGTTAGTGAATAATTTGGGCGAGATTGTGTCACCTTGTCGGATCTAATACATACTATCTTACATTTTTTAATTTGACTATTTTTGTTGCAGCCGCCAGCTCTGGTGGTTCAGACGAGCTCGCGCGAGGACGCGCATCCGTGGAGTGACGCGGCGGCGCTGAGTCACGGCTACACGTGGGGCTCGGTGCCCCCCGCGCCGGAGGCCCCCCCCGCCGCCGCCGCCCCCGCGCCGCCCGCGCGAGGCTCCTCCTTCACGGTGATGGCGACGCGGGCGCTCGCGCTCTCCTCGCCACCCAACGAACTGCCAACACCACAGTGAGTACTATCATTTATTCTTGCTAAGTATGTGGGCAAACATTACAATCAGTACAAAAAATAAATAATTATTGGTGGAACACATAATGGGATCAATATTTTGTGAGTTTCTTCCCTCATTACATTCACGTAATAACGCCGGGCGTATAATAATTTCTTCTATACAAATTAAAAAGGGGCATTTTAAAATATTAGCAACGCGCGAGATGCCTACCAGTCTATCAGGTACGCTGCTAGAATGTGGTTACTATAGCCGATGGCCTACCTACTGTAGCCGTAGCTTGATTGCTTTTAAAAATATCTATCTATGTAAGTATATAATGTATTAAATATATCAGTTATCTAGTACCCATAACACAAGCTTTGAATAGCTTACTTTGGGGCTAGATAGTGCTGTGTGGATTGTCCAGCATTATTTATTTATTTATTTTAAAGTACATAGTTTAAAGGGGCCACTGCAATCATGCTGAATGTCCTGGCAATCTAGTTTAATTATATTTGCGTTCACTTGCAGATTTCATTCAACATGCATTGTTCTAGTTTTGTGACTATCTTTTTAATATCACTTTATTTCTGGATTGCCTGCGTTTTTGCACAGTTTATATATAATTTGGACATAGCATTATTATTTATTGCAGTGGTTGTGTTGATAAGTTACGTATCAAAGATGGTTGTCATTATAACTTCTTTTTGTATCCAGGTCGCCGGTCCGCGACAAGCGCGTGTCGTTCCACGCGGGCGGAGTAAGTGGAGGCGCCGGGGGCACTGGCGGCTCCCCTGCGCCCCCCGCGCCCCCCTCCACGTCGCCGCCGCCGCTGGAGCGCGAGGACCCGGACCGGTTCCTGCAGGAAGCGGAGGCGCTGATGGCGTCGCCCACCACGCCGACCACGCCTAACGCGCCCACGCACACGCCAGGCGTCATCGGCGCGCAGGAGGTCTACAAGTAAGTAGAACTACCCTTATTTAAAAAAAAAAATTTGTTTTATTTCTGTTTTTATCTGGTTTATTATTGTTGACATTCCAAATGTGTTTTTTCTTTCTTTCTTTAACCTCTCTTCTTCAACTCATTTTAACAGTTTTTTTAATCTATCGCGTGGAACCAAATTTATCCACGACTCCGCTTTAAATAGCACCAAACCTAGACAAAGCGGCACCGGTTAATGTAATGACCATCCCGATACAGACCCCCCTACCTAACGTTAACTATATTTAACCTCTTGTATGCTGGGATTCATGATAGAAAATGTAATTGTGTCGCGTGGATCTATGTTTCGGCGTACGTCAGTATTGATGGAAATTTATCCATGTATATTTCAGACAAAAACTAACATTTTGTTTTGTTTTCAGAGATCCGCGCACGCGTCGGCTGGCGGAGGCGATGGCGCGCGCGCCGGCTCAGCCAATCCCGGAGCAGCTCTCATTCAAGGACAAGATGAAGATGTTCGCGCTTGAGTCCGGCGAGGCTAGCACGCCCAAGGACAAGGTACACTTCACCAAACTGACTTCACTCCACGAAACTGCATGAAGCTACCAAGCTACCGATGAACGCACTGTATTCATGACCCTTAGCGGTCGGCATGCATTGCGGTTTGTGAAACGCGCGTTTGTTATGCAATGCGTGCTGAACCTAAGATACACGTAGATAACATTCCAGTTCAAAGATTTACACGTGATCTATTTAGCATGCTAAAATAGTCCAAAATAGTAATTTCATTTTACAGAGATACCATTTTTATAGTTTTATTCAGCTTTGATACACATATAAAGTAATACGACAAACTCTTGTACGAGCCAGGATTATGGATGGCTCTGTTGTGTAAATAGTACATGTTACGCTACGTTATCGAATATATCGTGAAGTTATTCTTTAAACGGACGACACTTGAGGGTTTTTGTTCACCAATTAGCCGGTCGAGGGCAGGTTAGCCTAATTGTTGAATTTCTCATGCTGATATGCGAGAGAACCGTGTCTGTCAACTTATCTCGCCCGAGGGCAGATTATTGGTCGCAGGTTCCCGTACGAACTTTTAAAGTCTGTATCTTCGGAACCTGTGAACCGATTCTAATTAAACTTTTCTTAACAAGACGCATAAATCTAATCCTTCAATGAAAAATGCGTTCAACATTCTAAAAGTTTCGTTAACTTAATAATTTTAAATCGCTCTCATACGATATAAGTTCACTATTATAATTTTGTGTAGGTATAGTTTCATTAGAATCGCTTCAGTAATTATGAAGGTATTGAATTTATATGTTTGAAAAAAAAAAGGCGTGAGGACTAAAAAACCCCTCTTAATGCTTATTTCTCTCTGAATAACGTTAAACGTCAGATAAAAATAATTCCTTCTCAACAACAATTTTCAAAAATATTTCGTCAAAAACAAAGATGGGGATATTTTTAATCGGACGAATAGCCTCCACCTCTTACTACCTCCCTTAGACGTCCTTAAATAATCTACATCTAGTACTTGGTAGATCGGAGAGGATATCTACCGTGCCTGGGGATCAAAGTCGTGAAGCTGTTAAACTTTTCTGTTTACGAATAGCCTTACTCAGAGAGAAACAAGCGCTTTGTTTGTTTGATAAACCTCACTCGGTATTAAGCACTATGTATTATGTACCCTTTTAAGCTTGCTCGATGTGTTGTCAAAGGAAAGTCCTTATGGGCTCTAGTTATCGTACGCATTGCATGTCGCTAAATAGATTGAATGTTAAGATCATATCTTTAGTTTGTGTAACTAAAGTGAATAATAAACATATCTACAAAATAGCAATAATGAAAGCATGTACACTGCAAAGTTTATGGAAGCTCAGTTTTTAAGATTCTAAAGTAGATTTGGCACAAACACTTTTTTATTCACTTTAGCAATTATTTACAGGTTAAAATATCACGCGCCCAACGGGATATAGACGCAGTCCATTGATCGATGACGAAAGGCAACTTATGAACGCATGGAATACTGTACGATTACTTGCTTTTCTATTGTTTATCAAATATTTTTGAACTTAAAGATATTTTTGATAAGACTTTATGAGTCTTATTATTACGAGCTCAGTATTTAAATGTATAAAGCACCAATGTCACATGTCAATCTTACGTATCATAAGTTATATTTAAAAGAATATATTTATAGTTTTGTGTAGCGTTTTACATAATGTCGCCTTAGCAGCTAGTGCAATTATTATAAAACAGCCGGCAGGTAACATACGTTCAATTTCGAGTTGACCGTATAACAAATTATGGCAGTTAATATGTTGTAGTTACTACTAAATATTATATTATACTTATGAGAGTTTTATTATGTACTGTCGGAATACGATATTTTAATTATTATGTCCTTAGGTACCTGTTAGGTATTACATAATTTTGGAATAATGTAGGCACATCTAAATCCTGAACAAAATTTTTAAATCGTTTAGTGCCATTAATGATATGTAACGTTATACAATTTATTATACACACGTCATAATATTGTTATATTTTATAGACATTTAATTCTCAAGGAGGACCAATAAATGAAAGGAAATTGGCGGGGGTGCCTTTGCGCGTAACTTAGTACCTAGTTATATATTTTACCGCTAAATTAACCGTATACTATATTCATTGCCAACCTTGTTTCTGCTAACTTCGTTACATTCCAAAGAAATTATATATTTCTTTATCCTTTATATATTTTAAATGCATTCCTTTGTGTGCTTTGCTTCAGGGTGTGTAACACGATTATCTATTCACTTATAATCTTCTTCATTATGGAAGTTCGCAATTTAGTTCATTAATCAAATCAAGATAACCATGAATCATAAATATCATTTTAATTTCTATAAACAATAAATAAGTATTGGTGGACATTCCACACATAAAAAATAAAAGCAATAATTGACGTAAAGCCTTATTGTAAATAATTTTAATTCGAATAGTAATAATTTAAGCACATCGACGTGCCAAAATTATTTATTTATAATTAAAGAATTTTGACATGCATATGTAAACTTTTGGAAATAGCCCGTCTGCCGTGTTTTGTTTACCCAGGAAAGTAAAAATGTAGATTCCAAATAGAAATTACCTAATGTTTTCGATCTAATCCACCGTAAAATAGCCCATTGATTTATCTTTCCAAGTATCATTTACTCAGGCTATATTGTAGGTATACGACCTCGTGTATTACGAGGAATTTTAAACTACAGTATCTCTAATATATTGCAACTATGATGGCAACTAAGAGTTCTTCTTGCAACTAATTTTATAAAATATACCTACTTATTTATCTGAAAGCATTTAGCTCTCCTAGTATATTTCCTATCATAAACATTTTCTCAGAGCACCAACAAGGCAGCTCCAAGAACGGTCACAATAACAAGGGGCAGAAAAAGTACATACATGAATTAATTGATATTTTATCGGCATCAACTCATTGTACATAACGTAGGTAGTAAAATCCTTATAAAATATTATGTTAAGGTTTTGTACACCTGTTTGTATATGACAAAGTTTATTTAAGAACTTTATGGATTGTTTACGAAATGAAATGAATGGAGACGGCCTATTCTGAAATATAATTACTAGTAGTTAGTTCCTGAGACTAATCTCAGTATTCACCCAACGATAGTCAATTAGTAATGAATGAGATTTATTTTGTAGCGCGATCTTTGATTACTTTATTGATTAGACAATATTATTCCACTACGCAGTCACTAATGACGACGCGACGTTGCCTCGTTTTCGGAGAATGTAGTAATCACGGATCATGTACATGTATTGTTAACGATTTTATTGTATTTTCATCTCTACATCTTGAGAAATAAATCGAATAAATTGATAAACAATGTTTTATTTTTTTAATCCCACCCCATCTCACTTGACAAATCTTTCTTCGTAATCGTTTCACTAGGTAGGTAGCTTCTTTTTCAAAACAGTGTGGCGGTATGTACCTAAGTAGCTATAATTTTAAATTAAGTTTATTTGGGTCTGTACATACGTGATAGGTACATACGATATCTTTTTGAAAAAAAAAGTTTCATGTGCTCCTCAAGGAGGCTCATTTCGAGCACTTGATGCATGATAATAGAACTTTTTAACACTTATGTTTCCAATGGTGTTCGCTTACACTAAGCTAAACTAGCGACCCGCCCGCGCGCCCCTGCTTCGCACGGGTGCACATATCATGCATGCATGTATTATACATATAAACCTTCCTCTTGAATCACTATCTATTAAAAAAAACCGCATCAAAATCCGTTGCGTAGTTTTAAAGATTAAAGCATACAAAGGGACATGAGGACATAGGGACAGAAAAAGCGACTTTGTTTTATACTATGTAGTGATAGTG
Organism: Plemyria rubiginata; assembly: GCA_963576535.1. NCBI lineage: Eukaryota > Metazoa > Arthropoda > Insecta > Lepidoptera > Geometridae > Plemyria > Plemyria rubiginata. The sequence continues at coordinate 3,707,317 of OY754910.1, forward strand.
ATATTCGCAAAATAAAAGTCCTGTGACCACCGGCCAGTTCATGTGTGTTGACAAACATCAGCCTTGATAAACAGATTTGATGGCATTTCATCAGCATTGCATAGTACTCGTATAGGTATGCTTGTGCATTCAAAGCACATGCACAATACACTTCCTGTCTGATTCATCGGATTACTAAGCTTAGTCAAGGTTAAGGAACGTATGCAGACTATATGAAGCCACCAATTTACCTACAACGCATAGTACTTTGTAATCGATCTTTAAATAAAAATAAATAATGCTGGACAATCCACCAGCACCATCTAGCCCCAAAGTAAGCTACTCAAAGCTTGTGTTATGGGTACTAGATGACTGATATATTTAATACATTATATACTTACATAGATAGATATTTTTTATTATACATAAACACCCAAACCAACGGAACAAATTTCTGCAGATTGTACACAAATTTGTTCCGAGGCGGGAATCGAACCCGCAACCTCTAGTGTCGCAAGCGGACTTTCGCCCGCTGCGCCACTGAAGTCATCTTTATCTTATAACACGTTTGTTCGTCGGAACGGGTAAGCGTAACCTAGGCTGACATGGTAGGTAGGTTCCCCAGATCCCTACAGGACAATGAAATAAAAGACAAAAAATAATTAACAGTGTTTATATTTTTGTTTGTGGTTAATATTACGTGTGCCATAATATGGCTTTAGGTACCTTTAAGAAAAAAGCACTAAAATATTTCTAAAACATTATCAACATTTTCAGATAACATGAATTTTATGATACAACAAAACTGTTATACTTATTTAGTTATTTACAATCTCGTTAAATCATTGACCGCGGATTTCTGAAAGCTCGATCATAACTAGCACTAGATAGCGATAGCAAGTGACTTGACAGCCGATTAGTGTTGATCGAGCTTTCAGAAACCAGGGGTAAGTGTAACGCGATTCCAATACAGGCCGCTCACGGCCATTGGACCTTGTAGTATTAGTAACTTTGTGCACTACAATTTATAAACATCTTATCAACCTACATCCAGTAACATACGTAAGTGCAACCAAGACCTAATTAAAGTAACATAGGAAGCTAAAGGCGGTTTGTATTGAACTGAGTCATCGCATTGTTAGTTACTAAAAGGACAAAAATGGCTAATAATAAATGTCCAAGTGTGCTTTGGTGTTGTAAAAACGTAATCAATTTAACTCAAACACAGTGCTCAAATTAAACGTATTTTTGAAAACTATTGGACATCAACACTATTAACAATGAGTTATTTTATCTGTTCTATGTTGGAATAATAATTATCCCTAACGTAATATAAAATTGATAGTAACAATTTACTACATTATTATCATAGATAACACACTTATATTTAAAGCTTGCCACTTGTTTACACATTACACTAATAACTTAGTAAATTAAAACTGTGTATAAAAATATCTAAGTCGCGGAAGCGTATTACGCTAAAGTAAACATGAGTTTGAGAACCTATAATAAGAAATATTATAACTTAGTTATTTGATTTCAGCGACGATCTTGCATTTAGCTTGTGTGCAGAATTTGTCTTATTTATTAGGTATGTACTATAAGTCATATAAAAATAGTCGTATAGACATCTTTATTCAATTACTAGAATATTTTACTAAATTACACACTGACCACGCACTGTGTCAACATTGTTATTCGAGTTCGATGAAGAGATTGCATTTCTTTGATAGTAAAATAAAGACTTTAGTGCCACTAACTATAAACATTTAATAATTTCAAATAGAACATAAACGCAGCTCAGCTTTGGTGGTCAGTATGTTGCATAATTCATTAGAAAAAATTGTAAATATATTAATTATAACTATGTGAATTACGCTTATGATATCACACACACATTTGCGCATTCATAACAGGTATCAACAACAATGGAAGAATTATCAGAAGCCCCACGTTACTAGAGAATATTTCTTGAAAAATAGACTTTATGTTAAAATATATTTGTATAACAATGTCCAATCTCTAAATAATACTTATTAAAACTATTAATTTGGGTACAAAATGTGGCACAAATAGTCAGTAAATACTGACCAAAATCACCCGCTCACTGAGAGAGGTCCCTTCAACTCCACTATGATTCCTCATCCACACTGACAACACAACATGAATCTGTTCATAACATTACTGTTCTAGCAACAACAATTAAAGCGAACACTTAAACAATAAACCTTACATTGATTGGACATAAGAAATGCTCAGCATAATGGAATATTGGGAATGCATTCCAGTTCATACAGAATCCATTATTCTTATTATGTAGACATCGTCTTCAAACTTCTACACAAATATTTGTGTAAAGAACTTGGTCTTTACACAATCCGATTTTGTTTACATGACTTACATGCTAGTAACTATACTGTGGCGCTAAATATTTTGTCCATACCGAAAGTGCACCACTACCTATTTATTTGATTTTCCTAGATTTTAGGTGTTATTAGTTCCCAGCGTGCTAAACGACTATGTTTTACAAAACGTGCTAGTTAACAAAATAACTACCTTAATTTACAGTTTATTATTATTTGTCATTCATTCATTAAGTCCATTAGCAACGTCACCGGTACAATTTTTAGTCTATCTAGAACATACAGCACTCTCATCCACTAGCTTAATAAATCGTACAAACAAGTAAACGACGCGATGCATGGGACCCGCGGAAATCTAGAATCTATTTTACTTTTGATGTAATGAGCCATCCCCACCACCTACATATTTAGCAACATTTACCGTACAAAAGTAAAATTACGGCACAAACACGATTTTGTACTTTCGACCGAGTCGTCACTTCCCATCTGCCATCACGCACGTTACAATTTGTACATATTAGTTACGCAAGATTTAGAAACCTATCACAAGCGGCTCGAGAGCGTCTACGACGAGCGTCTATTCTACGCGTCGAATGCCAGGGAGCTTCCTACGAGCCGACCACCGCCGCACGTGTGCCGCATCGCCGCATCGGATCCGCCTTTCCGCACGTTGCCAATAAACGTATCTCATATGGAACAGGATGAGAGGTGAGTTCGCACGTGCCGTTATGAAAGGGGGGGTCGGTGCAGCGCGGGAGGTGTTTAGTGTTGCGGCGGCGGTGGCGGCGTGAAGAACTGTCATTGCGGCGTGTCGCGCGCGGCGCTCCAGCGGTCGAACTCGATGCCGGAGTCCGGCGAGACGCCCTGCGGCGCCGCGCACCCGCAGTCTCCCCCCGCGCCCCCGACCCCCGCCCCGCCGCCCCCCGCGCCGCCGCCCACGCCCGAGTCCGGCGCCGACAGCTCACGCACACCCAGCTCCTCCAACACCTGTACACAATACAACCATACGTTACATAAATGCAACATTATAAACTGCAGTCGCCCTATTTATTTACATTAGTTGGTCTATTTTCATGTTACAGCAGCAAGTAGTACAAATATATTCCATAGGTGCAAGGTGCTTTGTTCATTCTAATGTTTTGAAGAAACCGCCACCATTTTCTTCAATAAAATTGACTGACTCGACTTTTGTCTGTAGACAAGAGCCATAAAAAAGAAAGAAGAACAGCTTATGAATAAGAGGCTATCTGTTGTGTTCACCAAGCGTTTTCATTCAAAATACCTACAGAAACGTTCCACTGGTACTAGATAGATAGATAACTCTTTATTGTTCACCACACAGAAACATAGTAGAGTAAAAGCATACATTTTAGGTAAAACAATGGGCGACTTTATCGCTGAGAGCGATCTCTTCCAGGCAACCTTGGAAGGATAAAAACTAATATGAAATTGACGGCGGTGTAGTCACTTACGGAATAATGTTTTGATGACTTATTCGGTACTATCATATATAATACCTAGGTGTCAGAATGGCGTGTCGTGTCGTGAGTTGAGAGTTGAGTATAACACAGAGTCAGACCTTACTCAGGCTGGCGCTGTGGTCGCGCAGGCCGAGGTCCTGCTCGAAGGAGTGCAGCTGGCGCATGAAGTGGAAGTTGGGCGAGATGTCGGTCTTGCGGCTGCGCACCAGCTCGAAGGCGTCGCGCAGCGAGAGCCGGTGCCGCTGCATCAGGTACGCGAGCGTGACGGTCACCGAGCGCGACACGCCGGCCACGCAGTGCACCAGCACGCCGCAGCGCGCGGACATCGCCTCCTCTGTGTACACATCACATCATATCACATCGCACTTACTACTATCATACTAACATAAATACATACTAGTAGTTCGCCCAGAACTGAGATTTCGTGAAGCGACGCGAACGCTACGAAAATATAAGTAAGTGGTAGTCAGAGGCAAGTCCAAACATTGTCTTTGTACTCTTGTGTCTGGCTGCCACTTTACTATTAATATGGTAACCAAGTTTCAACTGAATTGGCCTAGTTATTGAAGAGTTCCGTTAAAGAGATCCGTTGAACAGACCTTGGCTCCATCATCAGAACAGGTCGCTATCACCATTTAATGAGAGCCAAGTACCTTCTTATTTTATTTCAAGAAAAAAATAATTGAAAAAACAAAATTGCCGACCGGCCGATAGAAAAACCTTGATGCCAACGAAACTCTTAGAAATGGGAGCTCTTGCGTCGTTGGTTATCTTAATTTAACTTTTTTGTTGTAAGTATCTAAAAAAGCGGGCATCCTAGAAAAAAAATAAAAATGGTTTTGGAATGTCCAAGCCAAGCCCTTTCATATGACACGTATCTTTATTTTTTTGGGTAACTTTTTTAATTTTTGCCCCCTTAAAAAACCCCATATTTTAATATACCCTCATCCGATTTTACCCATATACTTACCAGTAAATTTCTCAAGTACAAGCTATCGACTTACCAAATTTCATGCAGATCATACATACACACATAAAATGCCAAATCGCCCAAGTTGATTGTAAGATTTTCGTTCGCTTCGCTCACTCGTTCAATTAATGAATGATTAATATGAAACACAGTTAAAATGCCAGGAATAACAATCTAACTCATCCTACTACTATTATAAACTGAATAGTAAGGTAGTTCGTGGCCTATAATTAATTTTATAGCACCACTCGTACATTTTTTTAGGCTGCCGAATAATTTTAGATACTTGTCGCGTCAACGTATCGTAGCAATATCCAGCAGGTTCGTATCGAATGAATTGTGATTAAGTCTCTAGGTACGACACGAGCTTGGTGTCGAAATAAAATAATCAAATAAAGAAAACCAACCAATAAACCGTATCGCTTGCGGGAAGTGCACGGCAAGGTTCTGGCTCCAGTGGTCGGCGATAGGGATCTTCAGGTAGTTGATGCCGCAGCCTTCCGCCTCGAACGTGTTTGGCAGATCCGGCGTCACGTTCAGTACGTACTGTGCAACAAACAAACAAACATTCTGAACCCGTCATACAACCTCGCTCACACATTGCAACACATTGCAACACATTTGAACATTTAAATTACTAAATGAAGTCATGTAAATAGACAAACAACCAATTTTCAGGGTTCCGTACCCTAAAACAGGACTTTAAGGTATGAGTACTAGATATGACAGATATCACCAAAAACTTTTCTCATACATTTTGTACGGGAAAACGATTACTCACTCTAAATATTTTTTGTTGCTATTTTTACTGTGATTATGGTAAATACCTGCCTTTACCGCCTCGTCTCAAAAATACACCCTGTATATATTTACGTCGGCTCATAGCTATTGGTATACATAGGTAGATCTTAATCTTCAATATATATCGAACTACCTTTTTATCTATGCTTAAATAGGTAGGTACATATTAGTTATGAATGTACATATAGGTAGTTATTTAAAGTGCTTCCTAATCTTGAGTTCAGCAGTAAAGAACAGCCGTTGTGCAGAATCCTTGTGTCGCCAAGATTCATAGTACATACAAACATGTAGTCAGCAGTGCAGTGTTACCTTGATGTTGTGCCTCGCGAGCGCGTCGCAGTCCTCGCTGTTGGTGGAGTTGCCGAGGTACAGGTTGGGCAGGATCTCTATCGGGAACTCTTGCTGCAGGTGCGTGTGGGCGTCCTCGCACTCCGACGACGAGCCGGACGAGAGCGCGTCGTCGCAGCCGGACCCTGAGATACGGAGAGACCTGGAATGGGGAAATGCTTATTTAATTTACAGATTGACTTACTTTAGAACGGTGAATGTTCTATGGCTAAATGGTTATGGTTAATGGTGTTTATCCTTGCAACCATTTAGCCATAGAACATTCACCGTTCTAAATAAAATTATATATAACTAGTTGCGCCCCGCGGTTTCACCCGCGCAGATTTAATCCCGGTATTCCCACGGGATAAAAATTATGTGCCTTTCCAGACTATAATTTATCTCTCTGCCAAGTTTCATCCAGACCCATTCGCCGTTCCGGCGTGAAAGAGTAACAAACATCCATCCATCCACCCATCCATACTTACAAACTTTCGTGTTTATAATATTACAAAACACGTGTCATGATTCGACAGGAGCTTCTTTTCTTTGAGACGAACTTAAAATACTTAAACCACACTCATTCGAAAGAACTGACAGCGAAAGTGACACGACAAGAAGAAGAATGAAAAAAACCCCATGATTACTAACAATCAACTAAGTATACTCGTAGCAAAAAGTCAAATGATAACTGTCTTGTTAAACAAAATTGTTGCAACATAAATCAGTTCCATCGAATTACATTATGAATATCGACGATGAAACAATAATTTAGTTTCCAGAAGTGCCGCAAGCTTGTTTTCCGAGAAATTTGTCGCACATCGACATGCGAAGAGTTCGAGTGAATCGCAGATAAGTAGACTAGGTTAGGTATCAATTTGATGCCCTGCAAAACAGGATGTGTATCAGACATCCAGTGTATCATTTGTATCAGACATCCAGTGTGTCATTTTTCAATAGCTTTTAGAAGTTTTAATGTATGTTATCAGACAATAGGTATTATTCATTGTTGATAAGTCAGCAGGGGCATTAAATAAAAGGCATAGTTTACACATACTATGCGTCGATCTTTTATCGATATATTTACATACATATCGATATAGATACACAGTACATTTACTAAATTAAAACTATAATTCTAATTGTTATCTAAAGTTATGTAACTATTAGGATGTTTTGTAGATTCTTTTAGAATTCACTAAACATAAGAGAATACCTTTTGAACAAAGGTTTATTATAATTGATAGGATTATATATATAATCCTATCAATTATAATAAACCTTTGTTATAATAATAATAATAATAATTATAATTTATTATAATTTATTATAATTGACGATGTAAAATATACATCAACGGAGGTACAAGCACGAGCTAAAGCAGAGGCTCAGTTCAGCCCGGGCGTAGGCGTCGATCGATGACTGGGCTGAATGGGGTGAGATGGCCGGGGTGCCCCATTCACCTCCTCCACCTGCGCGCGGCTCAATGGCCACCCACGCAGCATCCTTACACCCCACTGCCTCTCCCTCGAGGCTCGACTCCCACGCGACACTTTTCCCAAATTCCACTGTTTTTCCCTCTCAATAGTCTCGACGTCATTCAGTTAGCAGTTCAAAAAAGTAATCAAATTATTCGAGCTCACTCCGTCTGACTACGACTGGCACGGCCCACGCTCATGGAGTAAGGTCCTGCTTACACAAACCGACCCGAGGTTCTTAGCTTTATTTGAAGTTTACGGCCTTGCTTGCAGCCTTCTTCTAGATACATGGATCCTTACCATCTTATTCATAATCCCTGACTAGCGAACATTTATGTTAGTGGAGCGCTCAGCGACCAATATGAATAAGGGCCTTATTAAAGATATTGTATGATAATGAGTAAGTTACCAAACCTGAAGGGGACCCTGCGAAGAATCCTTACTAAAATGTTAGAAAGAAATAACATTCATTTATTAAGGGCGACACGATGAATAGTCCAGATAAAAAACAAATTTTTAAATAGGCCGTAAAAATGGCTGAACCGTTCGGAATGAAATTTGGCACAGACATAGATTATAGTATGGAATAGCACATAGAGGAATTTTATATTTTCTACATCCTTTTTCTTTTGAGGACCCCTATGGGTGAAGGCCTCCTCCAGAGATTGCCATTCTTCTATATCTTGGCCTTTTTCTGCCCATTTCTTCCCAGTGACCATGACAATTTCGTCTGACCATCTTTCTTTCTTTCGACCCCAAGAAAGATCCTGTGGGAATACCAGGATTTAAAACTACGCGGGTGAAACCGCTTGGCGCTGCTTGTAATTATAAAGTTTTTCCGATACCTTTAATAGCATTAACCCTTTTATGAATAGAACAAGCCAACAGTCCGATCGGTCACTCGGAACTCAACTTCGTGAGTGAGAGGATTATCAATAAAACTAATTATATAGAAAGGAAGCGAACAAGGAACGGCCCTCGAGCTCCATCCATATGTCATGTGGCTCAGCCTGCCTGCTGCCTACGTAAGCAGTATATAGGTACATACATAGCCGAGCGACGGACCCGGGTGCGTACCCGCGCGGCGCGGCGCGGCGTGAAGCGTGGGCCGCGCGTGGGCGACCATCCGACATGTCCATTCAGGGGAGCCTGCCTGCCTACGCCCGCCAACCATGCGCCATTCCGACTGATCTGATAATGGTAGCGACACTATTCAATTTGATTTTACGCGTAGGTGATCGGCGGTCGCTCCTACATAAGTGTCGATATTCATCAACAGCAGGTGCGACGACGATGAAGAATGTCGCTCGATTAAAACAATGAACGAGAACAGCTTATTTAAATGCGGGCATTGTGTTATGCGACAGGTCGGACGGTTTCGTGCGAATACCATTCTTATTTTGAATGAGTGCGAGGAGCGCACGAGGCGACCGGAAACCATGACATGGCCGGCCATGTACTAATGAACGAGTATGCGAACGATGGGCGCTGACTCCGCAGGCGACGGATGGGCCCGAGAGTCCGCGCCGCGCCGCGCCGCCGCCGTGTGCGTGTTGGCGTGCGGTGCGGTGCGAGTGCGTCGCTGCGCCGGCCGGCGCACAGGAATGCGGCTCGACCCACCCGCTGCCAATGACCGCCTGCGAGGGACGGTTTTTTAACGCGAGCCTCACTCGACCCCGTCCTGCCTGGCAGGACTTTTAACGAGCCGAGACGGTGCGACCGGACAAAGAGTTCATCGTTAATGTTGTGGCGGTTTAAAATAAGATATAATGGGCCTGGAGGGCTTCGTATTTGTTATTCTCAAAGCTTGATATGGACGTAATGTGTTAGGCTGGCATTGTATGTATTTTAGCAAGTGTGTCGAGGTCGCTGGCCACTCCACCTACACGACGATGTGAGAGAAACCAGATACTTAAGACCGCCTAAGATCTATTTTAAGATTAGATCAAGTGAATAGTCAAATTATAGAAAAAGTTATGATATTTCAGAGATTTTAGTTTTTTTAAAAAGAATACATAATGAAATGATAATTGATACTTTGTTACACATTTTCACCAGACCTATTACTGAAGTGTACTGTATTAGACCTAAGGAGCACGTCACACACAAATTAACACAACTAAAGTTAAATACTTACCTATAGGTACCTATTAGTGGTGTATTTTTATCGCTTCTCTAGGAACGAATATCAATACAGCGACGTTGATCGATGGATGAATTGCATAGACTTGTTATTTTATTATTTTACACCACGAAATAATAAGGAGCAAGTTTCATATTTTAATTTTTACCATATAACAACATACTTCATTATTATTAAGCAAAATATTACTTGAGTTGATGTATAAAACAACAAGTTTATACCCTACATCATTTTATACAAATATTTCTCATGTTTCGTATATAGGAAATGAAACTATTGTAGTTTTAAACTAAAGCAGGAAAACTCTAACACAATTACAGCATCTAAGTTATGTGATGATGACAAGGGCCAGAATATACTGGTTTCGACGAGTGGAATGTTTTACGGTTTTATAAGATATCGATGAATAGTAAAACCACGGGTAAATAGTATTAGAGCACTAGGTGTCCTCGTCATCGGCCGTGACCGTGGATAAATAAATTCGTGAATGAACTCACGCTGAGTGAGCCAACGCCTTGACGTCAGGAGTTTGACGTCATACGGATCTGTTCTGCAGGCAGGCAATGCCGCCGGCGCCGTCAGCCGAATCTACGGTTTTCATAAATGAAATAATTACGATTACGCCACCTACCCGACCGATGGAAGTCGCAGAGCGAACGACCGACGCTTCCGACTTCCATCTGACAGCCGCCAAGGAAATGCCCAACGGATTTAATTACAACGAGCAAAGGCCACGTTTGGCGTCATCTCCTATAATCATGACGTAAAAACGGGAGTGAGACAGCTAATGTACGAAGTTATTTTAAGGATAAATCGTAACTTAATGTGGGAATGATATGATAGGAACCGGTTTTCCGCATATAATTGTGAGTAATTTTAATATGTATTGTTACTATAATTACCAACTAAGGGCGGGTTTTTGAACTGAGAGTAACGTTATAAAATATTTTAACCGTCGGATGCGATGGAAAACTCATGCCATGCCCCGGAGTAGTTCAGTTCAAAGTGGGAGCTAGTTGAGAATCAGCTATGTGAATAACGTCCAGAGTGCTGACATGGCAGCTCGAAGATCAAGAGGTTCGTGCCTATGTGGCGTGGCGTGAACACTGCTGTGCCAACAATAAGGTTATATGTATACTTAGATAACATGAGCACATATCGTTAAGGCGGGGATATCCCAGAACCTCCAACCTCCAAGACGCCTCGGCGGGTACTGACTGCTCGGCGCGAGCACTTGAACAGCTAGATTTCGTTAGATTTTCTTCTCAGAGATTAATAATAATAACTTTTTTTTTCTCACAGCGCTAGTAATCCCTATCTTTTGATATAACTTTGACATGATTTCAAGAAAAACTCTCTTAGTAATGGATGTTTGAAATATCGATTAAGTGTCATCTTTATGATTATTTTTTATCGAGAAAATTATGATTATTTACGTTTTTATCTTTACACAGCGGTCGAGTACATGTTCAATTTTAAAGTTTTCGTTTTTTATCATGTTTTTTTTTACATTTCAGTAGATTTACAGCTGTTCAAAAACCGTCCCGTGCCGCCTTAACATAAAAAGTTTCATTAATCAACTCAAAAACTGGCACTCTTCTAAGGTATGTCGGATCCGGTTATTAATTCATTCAACATCCTGCGACGGACGACGCTAACATACCACAAACAGACCAAGTATACTCTGGATTATTATAATTTTATTACTTTGAATCGAAACTCAATAAGATTCTATAGAAATTATCTCAAAATTAAATTATATATTTGTTGGTGTGAGTATTTATTTGGGTACTTCATTACCCATTTCATACCCCACACATGCTTGCTGTTCTTGGCGGATTTGCAATGTTTCCAATCCAAACCAAAAAGCTACCGAGAAATCTTCGAAAATCCGTAGGTATATAAAATATAATATGTTATAGTACAAAAGACGGCAAGCAACTAACTCCACGCTGCCTGAGGCACCGACCGGCGCGGCAGCGGCGCCGTGCCGTGTAGGCGTGATTACATTACACCATAAAGAATGCCTCTATTTATAGCATCCATAGATACTGTATCGTGAAAGGGAGCCGTAACACAGCCCACGCAAGGGAAGCGGATTACAAATCAAAGCTAATAGGAAACCATTCTCTTTATTTTGAAATGATGTGCAAAACTCAGTACGATATAATGTATGATCACTGTTGTGCACAATGATCCTACTAATATTATAAACGCGAAAGTTTGTAAGTATGGATGGATGGATGGATGGATGGATGGATGTTTGTTAGTCTTTCACGCCGGAACGGCTGAACGGATCTGGATGAAACTTAGAATCCTGAAGTCAATGGCAAGACTTTTGCTTCCATTCTAGATGAAATAAAAATATCATCTCACCTATAATCTGAAAGCTAACAACGGACGTTTTTATGAGTACTCAAACTATCAAATACTACATTGTTGCCCATTCATTAACAGCTCACACAATAAAACTGTTTTGCGCATTAAAAACTATGAACAGAATGAAATGAACGGCATGTTTAGCGCATGCGTGTGCGTTGCATGAATGGGTTGCGCTCCATTCAGTGCAGCGCAATGCCGAGTTTCACCTTCTAATGCAACACCAATTACTGTTAAGGTAACATGTGTCGGTGATGTGTGGCCTACGCGAGCGGCGGCGTGGCGTGGCGTGACGCGGCGCGTGGCTGTTACACGAGGCAGCGAATCACGAATAGAAAAATGATGAATGAGTTTATTCACAAACTCTTTGACGTGAACCACCTGCAATGCGTCAAGGTGACGCAATGTCACGGCAGGCTGTATCGAACTATGAACTAAACATTTCTCTCCAACATAGCCTTGTTTATGAGTGTACGAATTATGCATTGCTTGTTACTTTCGGTGGCATGCTAATGCGAGCATTAGCGCTATTGTACTAAACGACGCGATTCCAGCTGAATAAACGGCCCTCTTACATGAATGGAATATTTGACATTGTATCAGTGTCTATTCACTCCATTCACATACGTCACACATTTAGTCACGGCCGTAACAAAATACCATGTCTAAATACATGGTAAATTTACTGGTAGGTACAGAACAAAGGGCAGGTAGGAAACAGAAACCTGCGCTCGATATGACTAACGTCCTCTGTCGTCATCGGTTTAAATAACTAGGTATTGAGAATTCGTTTAGAATAGAAGAGTTCTAATAGACGGCAAGTGCAAACAACTATTTATGACTATCTCGCTATATAAATAGTTAATCGCATCTCTATCAATGAAAACGTCGCCAACACGATTTAAAATAATTAAGTAAAATGATATATTATCATTATTAATGTCTGGGCATCTATTATCTTTATTACTGAGAACCTTTAGACGTCGGGGAACATCCTTGACATTGAACAACCGGGTCGTTTGAAGGACAATAAAACTATGATAAATTAAGCATTTATGCAAATCTAAGTTTACGTTCATATTCATTTAATATTGGCAAGTTGGGTTCTACTCTTAGTCTGCTAACATACAGATGAGTTTTTTTTATTCTTGGTTTTCTGTTGGCGATCCCGTTTTTCTAGAGTTTTTGTACAGAGACGCAATAAGCGTCTCTATCTGGCTGAAAACTCTCATGACTCCATACAAAATCCCGGCCCAGAACACAGAAATCCACAAACAAAAAATACTGACTGACTGGGATCACCGCAGTGAAATGTTTATGCAGGTACGCAGCAGCATCACGCCTTCATAATCTATTCTAAACCTAAAACCAAAACCAGTAGGTATTTTGATCAAATACGTAATTACGTGGCAATACACTGTCCGTCCTAACTGGAGCTATATTGTACTTTTCCATCCTGTTGTATTGAACTTAGTCATCACACCATATTGACAGAATTGAATGCAAACATTTCTGAATGACGCAAATTACTTGATTATATTCGCCTTTGAACATTACAGGTAATTAATGATGAATATAAATTGTTTGAGAAGTTCCCACGGCCGCGTCCAATAACAAAGTGGCTGCTATTAAGAAAGTCTGTATCAGGTATCCAATCCAGTTGTACCGGAATCTGTTCGACATTGGCTTTTCCGTCGCTACCGTCCAAAGCGGTGATTGTGGAAAACCTCTTGGTGCCTCTTACTCACACCAAATCTAATTCCCACGTGCAATTTCCTTATTCAAGCAATCATGTTACGCGACGGAGTGGTTTAGATATATTTATCACATTATGAGGTGCTCATCCGGATTATATTATATCCTACTACTATTATAAATGCGAAAGTTTTTAAGTATGGATGGATGGATGGATGTTTGTTACTCTTTCACGCCGGAAAGTCTGAACGGATCTGGATGAATCTTGGCAGAGAGATAGATTATAGTCTGGAATAGTACATACGCTACTTTTTATCTCGTGGGAATACCGGGATTTAAATCTGCACGGGTGAAACCGTGGGGCGCAACTAGTTATTTAATAAATCCATTACATAATTTTGTTTTTGCATCTAACGCATTGCATCCTTTTATATACAAATCTATTGTCATTTCCAAAGTGCGATACATAGTTGGTCGACCAGCGTTGTTTTTCTAAAATGATGTTATATTTTTTTTATTCCTTTTTTGGGAATATATTTAACTACAGAGGCGACTGGAAATTAAAAAGCAAACTAATAGTACATTATTCTGATTGTTTCGGATTATATCATCATCATCATCACTAACTTTATATTAAGAACTGTACTAATCTGACCATACTTCAAGCAAATAAATTCATTTAATTTAATTTAATTTCATTTCATTTCATCAACCTATATTAACTGCTGGACGTAGGTCTCTCCCAAGACATGCCACTGAGCCCGATCTTCGGCTCTTCTCAACCAGTGCTTGCCAACTACATTTCGCAGGTCGACGTAATACTTTTTGATGATTGGGTAACAAATAAAGCATAGTTAATTCAACCTTATTTCGCAAAGAATACTGACCGTAATCCCATGAGCGGCAGATGTGGCACATGCTGGGGCCCAGCTTCGCTACACCACTCGGGGTATGCGCGATGGAACTCGGCAAAATCACCTGAAAAGAAAAATTCTTTAAAGATGTTACACCAAAAAAAAATACTTTTATACGATGCATAGGTTAAAAATATTTTCTTAAATAATACAGTATACCATTATTTTTGGTGCATATTCCATTTGATAACAGGGTCAGTGTATATCGGACAGCACCAAGATCGTAATACTCATTTGTTATCATGTGTTATCAAATGGAAAGTATAGCGACGGTTTTACTATCTCAGAATTACATTAAATATATTAATGTAAACTGTTTTGCCACAAAACACACATAAACAAAACATTTGATAAAAAAAAAAAAAATGGAAATACCAGAAAAAAGTTTTTTTTTTCAATAAACCAAGGGGACCACTTTAAAAGGAATTCAAATTACAAAGGGGATGTCTAACACGTCTAGGGATGACACAGTGACCACCTATTTAATTTCATAAAATGCATTTACCTAACTGAAGAATAATAAAAAATTGTGTCCATTTCATACTACTACATATCATATAGCAAGCCTCAAAGTTGATCGTAGTAATTTACGTTTAAGAAGGCTGTCGATTACATGATAAACGCTGACGCAAATACACGTAAATGTAAATTTCGTTTCAAGTTCGCTAGCGAGTGGTTCATTCATGTTGTCTTGTAGTCTCATTGATATTCTTCCATTCATCATTGATGATGATGTGATTTTCATTGAAGTAGTGAGAACTAAGAAAGCATTACTGTATCGTCACGAATTCTTTAGTTCAATTTAATAATAGTATACAAGTTTGATTCAAACTAAAAAGGAAATATGATTCGGTTTATTTATGTTTGAACATTTTGCGGGGTTTATTTCGGAACAAATCAGTAAAATCAACGCCCGCCTGGTTCACAGGAACCAGGCCTGACCTTATATAAGGTAAGAGAAGTAAAATATTTGAATTGATAAATCTTATAAAATGGTTATATTTTGGTTGATAAATCTTATAAAGGTTTCATCATTGATAATAGAAATTATAGAACCAAGTTAGCCCAGGTACTTATACGATTACTTTTGCATTTTTTGCAAAGTGAGAATAAAGTTGAGTAAATCTAAAAATAAATTATGGAACTGCAACTGTCTTAAAACTTATGTAGTTACTTCATCATAACATTGTTTTTGTAGGTACCATGAAATTACCGAAAGATTCATCCACCACCTCCTTGTAGCACTTCTGACTTGCTAGCTGGTTTGTATTTCCCGAGAGACGCATCCATTCACGAAACTTTTGCTAGTTTCCATAAAAACACAAAATGCGGGAGCGTGGGCATCACGCAACAAAACCGATTTCTTGATATCGGAATTTCCATCTTGATTTATTTGGTGATCGAAAGAATTACTCGTATCTTACAAGGGAAATCTACTGAACATATGAGAATATTAACTGCGTCCCACACAAAGCAGGTGGGGACTGGCATTAGGTACGTCAATGTGTTTCCGTTGGACGTTTCCTGTCGTCCGGTGTTGGCCGCTGCTACTGTGATGCTAATACCGCTCCCATTATGTCCATCACATCCATCCAATAGTCAGCGACGACTTATAATTACCTATTTAAACGACAACAGTGTCATGATATGGTAGTGTAAAAAGGAAATTGATGAGTCAAAATGTACTGAAAATATTTATCGCAACCACGCAATCGCAGGACGGAGAATCGCAGAACGCGCCTGTGGGGTAGAGCCTTGGAAGTCGTAAAAAATAACTCAAGTTATTTAGATAGCACGGAATGCTGAAATCGGATAGGGTTGCGATACAAACAGCCAATGCCGGTCGATTAAAGTGGTTTCTATTTTCTCGCAGGAAAAAATAATACGCGAAACAATATTACATCTTGATTGTTTTAATTAAACTTTAATCAATAATTGTAGGTAATTAGGTCTATCAATAATATGCATCATCTCATGTATTACGAAACTACGAAAATATTTGAATGACGATAGAGCACAAATTACGCGAGTTGAGGTCATAAGCGTGAAAGTATGTCTAATGTCGTCATCCACAGTAGTCATAGCGCTACATAATCCAAAGCCTATTCAGCATTTTCATTAAACTGGTACGTTCCGCAGGCCGTGGGCACCACGCAGCCGCGGCGCGGCGCAGCGCAGCGCGTGGCCGCCGGATCGATCCGGTGACTCATAGCCGCTCATTCATCCACCACACTCAATGAACCCGTCGTACTCCCCTCGCCCTTCCAGCCGCCGTACCACCCTCGCCTCGCAAGCGTCCTCGGTAGCAAGGACTCCATAAAATCTGCCCTCGCCGCGTGAACCCAATCCTTCAGTCTATTACACCCACATTATAAACGTGATCGTTCTGCACACGCCCGGGCGGCACCCACTCCTCATCGCCCACCAGGACGGCCCATTAGAAGATATATAAATATTAGGTGATTACAAAAACGTGATTAAAAAACAATGTAAAAAATATATCAAAGGATGTCCGCAGTTTATTGTAAAAATACTTCATGATTTTCTGACATTTGATGATGATGATGACTGATCACAGTCTAAACCGCTGGTCATAGGGACCTAAAATATTCAGGTCATGTAAAATAAATATTACACACAGTCTTGTGTGTTCCCACCACGCACACAGTCTTGTGTGCGTGGTGGGTACTAAGAACGGAATCCCAGAATTAAATGGCAAGGGGTGCCAGCAGCGAGATTAAATTTTGTATGAAGATAAATTTACGCGATCGAAGTCACGCGCGAATCCTCGAGTACTCCTATATCATAGCAAGTATGTGGACGAGAAAGGTTCATAGCTAATGTGGGCTGCGCTCTGCCGCGCCGTCGGGCGGTCGGCGAGGGGTGGCGTGGGAGGCAGGTGCGGCGGGCGAGGAGGCCTTGGCCTGTCCCGTGTCCTTCCTGCACCGTTTACCAACAACCTTGCGCGATTTCAACGAGCTGCCTTCATTTAGCTGCTGATATGCTTGAGGTGGTCTTATCGATAACGTAATTTTCAATGCGAATTAGGCATATTGATCATGTATGAATAGTCACGATACCCAATGTTATGATGACCACGATACCCAATGTTATGGTAGGGTAGATATATAAAATATGATGAATATATATTTTAAATATATAGAACATACATATGTAAACTCGAAGTAAGAAACAACATAGAAAAGTATAATATAAAAAAATAGAAAATTTTTTTCGAAACGAGAAATTAATACATAGATAAATTAGAATTGTAATAAGAACGATGCGAGAAATATTAACATATAGATAAGTATAAGTTATTCTAGAAAAAGTCCCTGATTATGTTAGGGGAAACAGATGTTATTAATTAATTTAAAAAAATGTTATGATGATATAACCTTTTTGTCACTACTTAGTTAGAGAACATTTCTTATCATCGGTACTTGACTGACCCATCCTTTCATTTCATTAGTTCCTTCTCCATATCGCAATGACATTTCCAGGTCAAGCAGGGCCCTGATCTTATAACCGGGCGACTAAGAAAGAACTGCTGACACGGAGATGGCCTATTGGGTACACTCATGACTCTACAAATAACACCAATAAAGACAGTTGGGATAAATTGAACCAATTTAGCGAGGTTGGTGGCCGAGTTGTAAAATATGATTGCACATGTGCCTATTGGGTTTATGGTCTGCTGGCTCAATTAGGTAACTCCTACTGAGCAATTTTATACATGAACATCAACCAAGTTGCAAATAATCATGATGTAAAAAAATTGGCATGATCAGATTCCACTAACAAAGAGTGAATCAAAGCTCTTCTTAAAAACAATTACCTACTTGATTGACCTACCATTTATTCTCGGAATCTTAATATCTGGTTTACGTCAAGAAGAGCTACTTATTACATAAATTATTTTGGTTTATTATTGCGACTGATTTAAAAATGATTGGGACCAAACATTAAGCATTTAGACTTACTTAGTTTAGACTTTAAAAGTATTATTTTATCAGTTTAAATTAGCATGTAGTGAGACTGAGACGATGTTTAATAATTTATGTACATAGGTACTTTTAGTATCTTAGATATTATTTTGTAAATTTTTAGTTTTGTTTTGTTTTTCAAATAATTTGAGGATCTAACCTATCCGATACACAGAATCAATATTATATGAAACTGTCGGAGATAGGTTAGAAGAAGAAGGTTGAAACATGAAGAAACTACTTACTATCTTCTCACATTTTGGACCTCATTAATGATTAGTATGATTACTTCTCTCTGGCTGTTAGCGTCACAGGCCTAGGCGGAGCGCGTCTAGTTCTTACCATAAGGCTACTAAACTAAATATTTCGTAATATTAAGCTTTGAACCAGATTCGGGGAATGTAGAAGATCGACGTCACTGGATACGGATTCTCAGAATAGGCAATGGAAGTTTGGTTGTTTAGAATGGGCGGGCGTGATTTAAAATAACTTCCATGGTTTTGAAGAAAAGCTTTGTTAGAAGCTTTCATTCCGTGAAAATGTATAAGGCTTATCGAAACAGTAGCACGTATTTGTAAAATACCTAATTGATGTTACTGAGTTGCCTTGTATTTTATGAAATAAACAAACGGTCAGTGCATGTTGGACTAATTGAGGGCCGGCTCGATTTCGAGCCGATAATGAGAGTGGCGCCGGCGCCGGCGGCCACCAGATAATTCCACTGATAAACCGTATCGGCCCAACACTAACAGAGTCACCGCAGCGTCTCTACGTTGTAAACCAAAACATTATAAGGAAACCAATCGCGTCATTACTCAAACCCACAAAGAAAACAAGTTTTCGACCTTATACCTACCTACTTTTCAACATTACAAGCAACATTTACCAACATTTTTATGAGTTCGCTGTTGCGAAACGAGGCTTGTATAAAATCAGAATAGGTTGGTAGTAGTAACCATAACCACGTAATATTAGGTAGGAACAATGATTAGCGCAAAATTTTAAACTGCTGTTTGGTTGGACATCAAAACAGCGCTATTTGTTTACGCGAAGTTTTCATTCAAGTCTACGATTTTTATCCATCAATTCTAGTCCATTGTTGTAGAGTTTGGAGATATTGAGTCAGACGGTCATAAACGAAGTATGCGGCCGCTTTGCTCATGAAATTGGTGAAATAAAACAAAACATACAACGCGTACTTAATTGTTTCCACACGAGGGAGATAATTCCAGCGGCATTCAGTTTTATGTGCTCCCGCTTCCCTTTCCCATTTCGTTTTCCTCTATAATATTCGCAATATCTGGCCCCGTAGCCAGATGCACACGATTTCCTACGCCATTATAATGTTTAGATCTAAAGGTTTACATTCACCGATCTCAACATCCTGTTGTTCTAAGCACGTGCCATTTATATGTTTGCAGTTTGGATGAACATCGCTTAGCTTACCTAGCTAGTACTTAGGTAGGTATTATTGTTATGAATTAATTGGTTTCTTACTATTAAAATTTTGATGCGAGATACGTTTGATTGGTTTATAGTTGGGTATCTGCGTGCGACACAGTTTATTTCGCTTTTGTTTAAATTACTCTATCGGCTAATAATATAGTATTGTGCCTAATATAATTGTATTTCGAACGAATTGGAACGTTTAATTTAATTTCTAAGACAACATCCTCATCAGTTAGAAATCTACTGAAGTGAATTAACTTCTTTCCCGTTTCACTTAAAAGTATTTTCTTCTCTCAAAAATCCTTGTCGGTGATATTGGAATTGGAAAGGAACTGATGGTTAATGCGTCCGTCATACATATTATTATTAGTTTTGTACGGTTCATATTGGCAGGACGTGGTGAGTGAAACGGGAACTTATTAATAAAATCGCGGCGCTCTTCCGTCGGGCGAAGACCGAAGCAGCGCGCATCCGGCATACCAGATCATCCAGGTTGTATAGTACTGCAATTTATTATGGCCCTCTCGAGTTTCTTTTCTTGTATGCTATTACCGTTTAAAGAATGCAGCTCTAAGAAACGGTCGCGCTATAAAAAGGCGGAACTCAAGCGATTAGTACTTACCGAGCTTGAGTTCCTATTTGGAATTTATAGGTAGGTGGCATGATTGTGGATGACGTATTGGTTCATCAAAATCTTACTAGTAGCTGTTGAGATACGACTAAACTCAATCTTTTCGTCATATTGGAAAAAACTCGCTGCCATGTCGAAGAGAACATCAATAAAATATGGATAAAACTTACTAGTTTTAAAACTACTACTAGTTTTAAAACTAGTACTACTTTACTAGTTTCACCCGCGTAGTTATAAATCCCGGTATTCCCACGGGATAAAAAGTAGCCTATGTGTTATTCCAGACTATAATATAATTATCTCTGTGCCAATTTTCACCAAGATCCGTTCAGCCGTTCTGGAGTTATAGAGTAACAAACATCCATCCATCCATACTTACAAACTTTCGCATTTATAATATTAGTAGGATAAACGATTAAACGATGATACCTAATAGTTACTTTTAGATCGGGTTATTATTCAGCCAGTTTTTTTGTCTTGAAAATTCCAGCTATAATGCCTTGGTAAACCGTGGCTAAAGAAAGAATGACAAGCATTTCAAAGACGAACACCGACATAACAGATACAAAGTGGAAACATACGTTCGTGTCTGCGCGGTGATTTAATCTATCGTCTCGCATTGAGGAGCACAATAAGTAGTCGACTTCCTCTCCCACGTTTTGAGGAGCGGATGCTCGACGCGACCTCCGGCACGGCTCTTAGACCCCTCGTGCATTAAACCTAAGCGGTCTGCGCCGGCCTTTTTGTAACACCATTCATATTTTAGTGGTATAATACTGGGTCGGGCTTGTAAAGAGAATTGGGGAAGGAGGATTAAGTAATTCCATTTAGCAACTATGATGTCGACCCTCAAAACGTGTCGCCAAGTACGACTTACAATTATGCATAAGAGTGCACTCATTACAATATTGAAAGCTCTCACAAAAAAACGGTAACCACGATTAGTTTATTGGCTGTTCTTATGGGCTTTGATTATGTGTGGAACTGGCATCTAGATTAATCTAGCTTTAAGACGATTCAATACTGTTTGAATTTGATTATGTAGGTACCTATGTTATTTACCTTTTTAGAATATGAGTAGGTACCTACCTCACCTCTAAGCAACCCATTTGGAACACTTACTAAGGTAGGTACAACAAGGAATAAGCATATTGTAACAATTATAACATGCCTTTGACTAGGTACTTCTAGACTAAGATATCCTCAAGGAGCTTTTAGCAAAAAACTGTGGACATCAACCATGCTTAAAATTTCAAGGCTTAACTGAGAAAGATTCTTCATATTCTTGGGTATTCTGTTTTCTTTAATACCTACTATGTGGTACTTTTAAAATTCCTTCTACTTTTTAACCACTGGCTATGAGAATGAGTTTTTGTCTTTCTATTGTTTGTGACTGCATCTACCACATGGCAGTTATTATTTAAATCTGTTTTTGGTACATAGGTATTTTAACATTAGGAGATATTTTGCTTTGTTTTCTGCACCACTGATTGTGGACAGATTAAATAAATAAATAATAAATAATGCTGGACAATCCACACAGCACTATCTAGCCCCAAAGTAAGCTACTAAAGTTTGTGTTATGGGTCCTAGATAACTGATACATTTAATAATAAATACAGACCAATGAACAAATTTCTGCAGATCGTACACAAATTTGTTCCGAGGCAGGAATCGAATCCGCAACCTCTGCGTCGCAGGCGGACTCTCGCCCGCTGCGCCACTGAGGTCGTCAAAATACAAGAGATTATGAATACAAGGTACTTAACTATACAGGGTGTTTGGTGGATGAACCGAAAACCGTTTTTTGGGGGATTGGGGGGGGGGGGTAATGCGCAAATTTGGTAGACCCGAAGTCCTAAGTGTCACAGTTTTTCAGATATGATTTTTGTAATTTTTTTAAAATAACACAAAATTGTGCCTTTAAATGTTGCTATTTTTTTTTTGTGGATGTAGTTAATACGAAAAATTAACTTGTGTTGTGTTCTGCAATATTTCTGTATTCTTAATAAAATATTACCTTACACATTTCCCTTTAAAAAAAAAAATCTGAGCTTTCAAAGTCGATACTTAATCTGTTTAACTGTTTTAAAAATGATGATTTCTTGATTGAATAAAACTAGTTAAAACTACTTAGTTTTTCTTTGAAAAAAGTGAAGACATAATTTTTCTACGAGATGAAAATTATAAGTTGATGAACACTGTTAAATTAGTTAGGGTTGGGTTTATTTTTTTTTAAAGTGAAATTATAATTTTTCATCTAGACAAAAGGTCTCAAGGGAAGGGTACCATCTACTCCCACACATAATGGATGTGGATACAGGAGTAACAACAGTAAATAAAGTAAGTACAGTAAAAAGTACGAACACATCTACCCCCATTTGCAACCCTCCTATCTCTAACCCTCAACCCAGGTACAAGGATTGAGTTTAACCTGGAATGCATCAATATTATTACTGAGCTGTTAGGTATGATGATTTTTGTACATTTCTGCATAGTCATAAAAGTGTTAGGTACTCGAAAAGTTAATTTAAAACATATACTTATAACTTCAATAAAAATACTAGCACCTGTTTAGTACATATAATTGTAGTTGTACACATAAAAAATAGACATGCACTATTTTATTGATCTCACCTTCAAGACAGACCACTTGGACTCCATCCTGCTTGAGCCTCTTCAGCAGGATTCCATGGACGGAGTCTGGGTCCCTTGGGGCTCCGTCACCATACAGCACGAATATGCCCCGCGTGCGGCAATGCGTTATACGTGCCTTCAACTCTTTGCATTGCACGGTGGACGCTAGCTCGATCTTCCCCGCGGCCAACCGACGCAGCATTATACTCGGTATCGAGAAATTTACGGCGGAACGTATATGAGATACCGAATACTCATTCGACCCACGACAATCTATCAATATTGTGTCCCTCTCGTCCGAACGCAGCTTAGCCAGCAGCCATTCTTTTGACACCATGTCGCAGTCGCATTCCGAGTCCGTGGGCATCTTGAGATCCGTGCTCCCTTCTGTTTACACTAGCACGGGTCCCTTCGACAATTTCTATAGCCTGTTGCACTATCGTACGTAAATCATGGTTATTGATAAGTTCACAAATATTATCATGATTGTTTTTACTAATTGTCCAACGGTTCACCACAATAATAAAAGAAAGAAGGCAATTTCTACACGAAAAATAGTTTTTGATGTAAGGTCTGTCTACAACGAGATAGCGAGCGAGCGCGACGCGAGCGCCAGGCGGCGGAGCAAAACGCAAAAGCAAACAAAATGAACGATTTCATTAATCGGTCAACGATTTCTGAGCGAATGAATGAAATGCGCGCGGCGGGCGGCGTTTAGTAAAAATGGGATGGACCACAGATTAGTAATATCCGCTCAAAGTACGACTTGGATGAAGTATAAAGGCCCCAGTACATAATGGCCCATGCTGGCCCACTACAGGCCATCGCCATTGTGTACAGGGGGTAAAGGTATATGATGGCGGACAATTGTCAATCGTGGCGCGCAATCGGGGAGTTGTCGGTTTTTTAGGCACACTTCAATGGAATCGTAGCGTAGCGTGGCCTGTGGTGTTCACACAATCGGCCATTGTTTAGTTCGTCACCGACTGCTGACCGGGATAGTGCACTTTTTTATTGCGTGCTAGAACTTTTGATTGCCCAAAATGTCTGTATCGTGGAGCAATATGATTTACATCTCAAACTTGTAAACAGTATATAAATAAATAGCCGCAGCCGTAATTACTTCTACGTCCATCGCAAGTGGTTTAACAGGCATCAATGAGAGATGCGCTACTGTGTGAACACCAAGTGATCGTGGCCTACAGTTGTGCATTGCAAAGCGTGGCCCAGAGTTGTTGGCAACCCTGCTTGGCGTCTAGGTGTTTCAATTTTGTGTAAATTTAATAAAATGTATTCAATTACATGTGAAAAGGACGAAAGTGCTTGTAAAATAAGTAAGAAATAATAGGAACTCACGTTCAGTACCTTACCTACGTAAAAGTACGTAAAGATACACTTCAGTGGAGGAAATTTGAGTGTCTACGAACATTCTATTTGGCGTCTAATTGGTAGTCCAATCAACCTGTGCAACCTGTGCAATCTTCAAAATCTATTTAGAGAAGATACTTAACGTTGGGCATGCAATTGAAGCATGCAGAAGATAAGTACAAACCACCTTGCAAATCGCAAAGGGTGAAAATACCTAACCTAACAACATCACTATGAAACTGTTGTTTGAAACCAAAAAATTTTTTTTCCCTAAAACTGAAAAATACTATGTAGGTAACACACCCTGATATTGTATGATGAGAAAACCTACCGTACATCTCACTCCATGTGACCTAATATAATTACAAGAACTTTTTGGTTTTGAATAAGTACTAGGTAAAACAAAACTAAGCACATCCAACATGTCGCTTACACGCACACCTATAAAGGAAAGAGTCTGTGCCGGATGTCCTAATATGATAAAAAATAGACCATTTCTCATATGCTGTAAATGTAATCTAACATTTGACTTGGAGTGTGCGAATGTCTCCTTTACAAGGTTCACGAGCAGCCTTACTGGGGAACGTAGAGCTTCCTGGATATGCACCATGTGCTACAAAAAACCTAAGGGTGATAATTCAAAGTTTTTTAAATACCCCAGTTGGCAGACATAATGAAAAATATGCTCAGGAAAATGTAACCATGCGACAAAAGAATAGGAAAAAACTTTCTCTAGAAAATCAATCACCTGATACACTGAACTGCTCTGACACTGTAATATCATTCTGCAGCCTGAATAATAGTCAAATGAACACACCGAAAAGTTGCACCCCTGATATAATGAAACTCAAACAAGAAGTAGAAGAGTTGACCAACCAGCTAATCAAAGCAAAGGAGGAAATAAACATTTTGTACACTGAAAATACTAACCTAATAGTTATTTGTTATACAAGAGTGCAAAGTTGCTTTTTAACCGCGTGTTCAATTTTGATGACCGAGCAAGCGAAGGATTCTAAAATTTAATCACGAGCGCAGCGAGTGATTCAAAATTAGAATCCTGAGCGTTAGCGAGGGAATCAAAAGAGCACGAGGTGAAAAATCTTTGCACTCGAGTGCAACACGTAACTTTTCATTCCACCTCAGCGAGGAAATGACTAAATACAAAAAAAAAGTTTACAATCACATGTTGGCGTCAAACAAACTTCCTCGTCGCTAGAATCACTCATTTTAGTTTTTTCACTTGTTTTCAAGTTTCTAGTTTTTAATATAAGGTTTAACAATGACGTGAAAAAATGCCGCGTAAAGAACCGCGTACAAAGCAAATTGAAAAACAGAACACCAAGAAGGTTCCGAGTCTGAGTTTTTAACAAATTAAAAAAAAGTTGTATGATATATTCGGCACCATAGAGGTAGCAGTAAATAGGTTTAATGATTTTTTTTATTCACAAACTTAGTGCACACGATGTTCTAAATTCAATTTACTTTATCCTCTAGAGAATAAAAACGGCTTTTGCACTCAGATATTGAAGAGCAAAAATACTCTTTCCGAGATGGTGGGATGAAAAATATATGGTTTTACAAAATAATAACACAAATGATAAAACAAGAAATACAGAATTTGTAGACTCAACAAAAATGGAGAACAAAGTCATCGTCACACAGCAAAATGAACTTCCAGAAAACATCTCAATCCTGATACCGAGCGACCCAAATAATAACTGCATAAATGAACCTGATTTGGCACAAAACTTCTAACAAGGCCACAGATAATTGCAGATGGAGGTTTAAACTGCCAGAATGTTACACCATAGCTTTTTCAGCAAAATAAAGTCATCATCTCATGTCAAAGCAACCCAACACTTTGCTCATCAAGCCCGAGCCAGAATAAAAATTCTACTGGAAAATCAAAATTGGTACCAGAACTTCAAGTTAAGCCTAAAATAATTCTTGTTGGAGATCAAGACTGCCGGAATCTAGCATCAGATCTCATTCAAAGACGTTCAAAGGAAAATAACTCAAAGAACTATAGTGTAACAAGCTCTTGTTATCCAAATGCACCGACTAGCCACATTTTGGTAAAGTCAAACTTGAGTGAGCTCGACCTAAAAGAAGAAGACTGGGTAATATTATGTATAGGGTCCAATGATAGTAACCCCACCAGTCTCTTCATTGAAATAGCTGCACTATTAAAAAAACTGAGCAAACCCAATATTATAATAAATGAAATTGTATGTAATCCCTACTTAAATGAGGAAAAACTTAACGCCAATTTGAGAAACATCATGAAAAATTTCAAAAATTATTTCTATTTAAGAAACCTTAAAAAAATTGCTTCACATTATGACTTGCAGGAAATAAATGATCTTATCAACACTCAGGATTATAAAAATTGCTTTTTAGGTAAAAACATAACAAAAAAGACTAAAAACATTCCAAAAGACGGACCAAAACTGTTTACCTCGACCGCAGGCAGGCAGTCAAACAAAACAGAAAACCAAAAACATAAAAATGGTACTATACCATTTTACTTTGAAAAAATGAACAGGGCCAGTATAGTAATGAATATTGATGAAACTACAAAAACAGAAATGCACCAAAAAATACACAAACTGAAATGCACCACATAAACTCACCAAAGCGTGGAACAATTCCATTTTATTTTGGAAAAAAATCACAAACAAATGTAAACCTCGCTGATAAAGGAGGTTCATTACCAAAACAGCTTTTTCGTTAATAACAAAAAAGAGAACAACATCAACATAATGCACCTCAATGTACAGAGTATAAGATCAAAAGTAGATCAATTGGAAAATTTTACTAACTCTCGAGAAGTTGAGGTTCTTTGTGTTGATGAAACACTTTTAAAAGATGATGAAGCAGATTTTTTAAAAATTGATGGGTATATTAAAGCCGCAAACTATTCCAGGAAAAGTAAATCTCGATGGAGAGTTGGAGGTGGAGTTAGTATTTATGTCAAACATGCAATTAACTTTAGAAAACTAGACTGGATCTCAGATATGTCATTAGAACGGCATTTCTAATGCTGTGGAATAGTCTTAACAGAAATAAATTACATTATAATATCCTTGTATCGTACCAACCAACAGCAATTTCGACCTTTTTATAAACTCATTTGAATGTCTTCTAAATAAACTTGCAATAAGGCTAAAAAATAATAAGAAAAAGGTAATTATATCTGGTGATTTCAATACTGATCTCCTTGTTAACTCTAAGAACAGTGAATTATTTAAAAACACTCTTAAGATGTTTCATATGCACCCTACTGTCTATACACCTACTAGAATAACATCTCACTCCAAAACATGTATTGACAATATAATAACTAATATAAAAAACTATGACATAGAAGTACTCAATTTGGGTATTTCTGACCACACCGCACAAATATTAAAAATTCCAGTCAACATAGGCTTTAAAGAAGGGTTTTGGTATGCCAAAAGGCGAAATATTGATTTAAATTTGGATTTATTTAACAAATACTTATCACAAATAACTTTCTCTGAAGTGTACTGTGAAAGTGACGCTGACATTGCATTTAAGAAATTTATGGAATTACTGAGTCTCATATTTAATCTCTGTATACCGTTAGAAAGATATAGAATAACGTATAAAAAGAAAGTTAACTGGAAGTCGAAGGGAATAGTCGTGTCTAGTAAAAAGAAACGTCAAATATATTTACAGAGTTTAACTAATAATGATCAAACTAAAAGCGATCTATATGAGAAATATAGTAAAGGTTTAAAAAAAGTAATTATAGTATCTAAAAAAAATTCTAATATAACTTACATTAATAACAGTACTAATAAAACAAAAGCAACTTGGGGAATAATTAAACAGTATACTAGTAATACAAATAGTTTAAAAACGACAATAGATAACATCATAATAAATAATCAAAAGGTTTCAAAGCCTCTTGACATTGCTAAGTCATTTAACAATTATTATATAAATTTAAATAACAATACCCAAACTAATCTACAAAGACACATAAAATTGGCAGAATCAAACTGCAATAGTATGTTTCTTACTCCAGTTAGTGCAGATGAAATTAGAAATATAGTAAAGAAAATAAAAAACACAAAGAGTTCCGGTTTTGATAACATTCCAATACAAGTTGTAAAAAGTAGCATCGAATTACTAGTAGACCCATTAGTTCACATTATTAACCTGACATTTGAACATGGAAGTTTTCCTTCAGACTTGAAGAAAGCACTTATTAAGCCGCTGCATAAAAATGGTTCAAAAACTGACATGGGGAATTTCAGACCAATAGCAATTCTTCCCAGTATTTCCAAAATATTTGAAAAAGCTATTTACAATAGAGTCTTCTCATTTTTAGTATCAAAAAATATTATAAATCCAAATCAATTTGGGTTTCAAAAAGGAAAAAACACAACACTAGCCATATTTCAAACTTTAAGACAGGTATGGAAGGAAACCAATAACAATAAGCCTGGAGTCGCTTTATTCTTAGATTTATCAAAAGCGTTTGACTGCGTTGTTCATGATATTCTCATTGATAAACTTGAAATAATAGGCATAAGAGCCGCAGAATTAACATTGATGCAGTCATATTTAGCTGGTAGAAGTCAGTCCACTATGATAGAAACGTACAATAAAAAAACAAAAACGATAGAACGCATAGAATCTGGTTTTGAAAATATCTTGCTCGGAGTACCGCAAGGTAGTGTACTCGGGCCACTACTATTTCTAATATACATAAATGATTTACCACAAATAACAAAACACGTATGCGTCATGTTTGCAGATGATGCTACGATCTTTATACCTCATGATAACAGTAATATAATTAAATTTGAGACTGAAATAAACGATACCCTTAGTAATATAATTAGCTGGTTAGGTTCAATTAATCTTAAAGTAAATATTGATAAAACTAAACTTTTAAGATTCAAACACCATAAAACACCCCCAATAAAATTAAATATTACCCATAACAGTAACACTGTTAACGAGATCAACGAAATTAATTTTCTTGGCATAAAAATTTATACAAATTTAAACTGGAAATCTCACATTAGTAAAGTTAATCAACAAATTTCTAAATATTGCTATGCCATCTCAACTCTAAGTCATGTTTCTTCTACATCTGTAGCAAAAAATAGGTACTATGGCCACGTTTTTCCTCACTTATGTTATGGAGTGATATTTTGGGGTAATTTAGTTAATGTAAAATCTGTATTTTTAATGCAAAAGAAATGTATTAGAGCCATATATAACATGAAAGTACCGATTCGCTCCGTTCTGTTTTTAATGAGAATAACATAATAACTTTAACTGGGATATTTATTCTGGAAATATGTTTGTTTGTCAGAAATAATGTGTGTTTGTATTTTAATGAAAAATCTAGTCGTTCAGATAATTTACGTAGTAAGCACAAATATAATATCTGTATTCCTCAAGTAAATAATACAATATTTTACAAAAGTACTTATTATACAGCTATTAAAATATATAATCACTTACCAACAGATTTAAAAGAAACCAAGGGAGACTTATTTAAACATAAATTAAAAAAATAGCTTATTAGTAAAGTTTATTACAATTTAGAAGAATACTACCTAATTTAGACTGTGATATGCTAAGCTAAGTATGATAAGCTGTAGTGTTAAACCTAGACCATAACAATATTGTACGCCCGAAATGGGTAAACTGTTGGAACTATGCCTATTTTAAGATCTTTTTTACACAGTTTTACAATAAATATTTCTTATTTCCATCACAGGCCATTGTGTACTGGGGCCTTTACATGTATCTATGGCCCATGACGACCCAGTATATTCAAGGAATTAGTATTTAAATTCCTTGAGCATATTGTTGGCTCTCGCTCATTTCCATTCCTGTGTATTGTACGTAGGTAGTATTAAAATTCCTTGCCTCTATGTTCATTTTCCGTGCATTTTCCACAAAGCTGATCCACAGAGGTTTTTGTAGTCACTGTCAAATTTATTTCAATCAATCAAATGTTGCAAAAATCAAACTGCCAGTGCCAGCAGCGGCTCAGGCCCAGCGCCAAATTGAGCATTTTGATTAGGCAGGCAAAGGCAAACAAACAAACAAATTGTGGAGCGAAAAGTAGAAGTGGCCGTCTCGTCCGCGTCCGTACCGAAGATTGAAGAGAACAGAACAGAAGAGAAGGCAGCATATTCAATTGAAAAACAAGAATTTTCTTTAGAATTAATTACCTAATACGTAATCGGTCATCAAATCAATAAAACAATGGATGATCTGTACGAAAATTTGGATAACTTTACAGATGAGAGCACGATTGCCGAGGTGTGTAAATTGTTGTACCAGTGTACCTACTCTGTTATATTTTTCATTGTAGAACGGGATTTCAATGATAATACCGCTCGTTATTTCAGTTACGCCAAGAAAATAATGATTTGAAGACCAGGCTTGAGGAGTATGCCGTTAAACTGGACCAATTACAAAAAGTAAGTGATGGTAGGGTGTATGCTATATTTCAATTTCCTGGCAGACAGGACAAACATAGCCCAGGATCGCAGTGTGTGAAAGAGAAGGGGGGAGGGTTTAGCCCAGCAGTCAGATCCAAGTGCTTAAATAATAATACAAGTGCCTGTGTACAAGCCATGAACACTGTAGAGCAGGGAGCCATACTCAACATTTTTTTATAGGGGCCACAAACATGTTTCAGTCATGGTGTCGAGGGCTGCAAGCAAAAAATATTTAGGTTTCAATTAAAACGTACCTAATTCCAAGTTAAAGATGTAGTTACTTTATTCATGATAAAAGAAGTTTTAACAATGATGTTTATATGTTTTAATGCACTGTCCAATTCAAATATTTGAGTTGAGGAATAGTCCCAACTATGAACCTACAATGACTACTACTTTTTGGGACACTTCACTAGATAACTTTACTTTTTTTACAACACCAGTACCTTCCTAGGTACTAGTATTTTGAACAGATTCACATTGAAAGTGTAGAATATCTTGCAGGAATTTGACATGCTGACGTCAGAACACAAAAAGTTGGAGATGAACTATTCCTCATTACTGAAGACTGCAAAAGCTGAAATTGAAAGGAAGTCTCAGCTTATTACTAAATTAAACATAGAGTAAGTTATTAATTTAGTATTCATGTCTCCTCTAACAACAACTTTAAATATAACTTTGTACTTGTGAGTGGACTGGTTATCTCTTTGTCATGACAAGATGCCAGCTAGCAGCTTGCAAATGCTGGTGCTGATCCCTATCCCAAGGTAGTCTGCTTACAAGCCATACTGCAGCACTTCAGGAGTACATGCATGGCAAATTCTTCTGGTATAAGAAGACTTTGCCTAGAATATACATACACTCCCTGCCTAGTGGATTGTCTGTAACACCTACGCCAATAAGTGATTTCTTAGTAAGCTGAAACATGACATAAAGTACTACATTAGGTACATTCTTGTATATTTCCATTATTTAATGGATGTATTAGAAATCCAGATATTGTTAAAGCAACAATATCTGGAGTTCTAATACATGAAATAAGTAAATCATTTTAAGTACATACATCTAACTCCAATATTCATTTCTATTAAATTCCCTTTTCCTTTCCTTAAGCTGGTATAAACCAGCTTGTATGTAAGAAGCTCACAATTTAGTGCTTATGGTTTATTTGTATATTTCAGAAAAGATACAATGGTGCTCAATTCTATTCAAAATAGAAATACATTCAATAACCAAAGAAGAGCTCCACTAGATAAACCAGTAACAAATCATGAGGCTAGGTTTGGGAACTCTCATCGAAGTCAGTTTAGTGGTGACAACACTACAAGGCCTAGCCCACCCAATCAGAGTACAAAAGAAAGGTACAATATGCTACAATAAGTGAATAGATTATTACAAATAGTACATACCTAGTTGTTTAAAAGAGATTAACTTTTATAAACTACTCTCAGACAAGCTACAAATACAAGGTAGCATTAAAATATGCCATTGATTGCCTTATTTGATTGATTGTGTTATTTTATTTTATAAACGAATATGTAATTCATAAAATATGTTTGTTTTCAGGAGAGAAGACAACTCTTACCCTTCATCAAATACTTCTATGCCCAAAAATATTCAAACAAAACTTAGAGATAATGTTAAAAATGCTGTTGGTAATCCCAACTTGAAGGATGCCAGAAATAATGAAGCCAAAGAAAATATCGGCCTCAAAGATCACAGTCAAACAACTAGCGCACGGATTAGTAGTAGAAGAAAATCTATGCCAGTATTCAGGTAAGAAACATTTTTGAATGAAATGTTGTTTGGACCAGCAAACAAAATTCTTCCTACAAAAAAAAATACAAAAGTTCCGATGTTTTAGATATTGTGAATCAGTTATGGACAAAATTTAATGGTAATTAATTGTGACCAGGAATAGCATTTTATTTTTATACTATCTAACCAAGTAAGCAAACTAGTATATGCCCCACTTGATGGGAAGTGGTTACCATATGGACGCTTGCAACACCAGAGTCACACACATGTTTTAAAAGTTATAAAGCCATATTGCTTACTGTTTAGATTAATAAATGAAGTTTTATTACACCTTACCTTACCTTTAATACATACCTTTAATCTTTATTTTAGCATGGAAAAATTTAGTTCTGATGAAGATGAGTTGATGAGTACAGGAAGTACTAAGGAGTTTGTTCCAAAGGAGCAACCTGAAATCAGATGTCCAGATAAATCTAGATCAGATAAACGAAACTTGGAAGACAAAATAAATTTTCACCAAAAATATTCAACTGAAAATAAAAGTAGACATGGTCAATATGAAAGTGAAAAATATCGAAGTAGAGACCGATATGAAATATCCAAAAAATATGGAAGAAATTACAGCCCAGATCGAAGTAGAAGGAAAAGTCACGATAGAAGAAAAGGTAGCCCAGAAAGGCGAAGGAGTAGTATGGATAGAAATATAAGAGAAATCCATGACCATGGTGACGCATTCTACAAAAGACAAGAGTATGATAGGCGCAGAAGATTAGTCAGCCCATCTAAAGATAAATATCATCATGATTACAAACATAGAAATCGCGAATCACCAAGATCAAGCGAAAGAAATCATCCAACACACTTTGATAGATATAAATCTCGTAATCAGGATATGTACGCAATGAAACATAAAATGCTACCTGATTATGAACCAAGTAGTAAACGCATGAGAATAGATTCCATTCCCAAACATGAAGAAGAAAGATTGAGGGTTGAAAGACAAGTTGGACACCTGAATCTAGATTTGGACCACATGCACGGCATGTCTTGCCAGTCACCTGATCAAACACATTTGGAAACACTTCAATCTGATCAAACTAGAGGTATGTTTCGTGATTTCGTAGAATTAATTGTTAATAGAAAGAGAATATTTTTTTATAAAACACTTACGTAAGTAATTAGTTTTTATCCCCTGTTTTTTTCATTTATAGAAATCAAGCTAAATGCATCATCGAAGCTTGACGACCCGAGGTTATTAAGTAAGAAGTATACCTTGAAGACCCATGATGGTAAAACGGAACTGTCAACCGTTGAGAGCAACAATATTGATGTGAAAATGATTGATACATCTAACTGGGAAATGATAAAAAAAATTAAAACACCAGATGCTCTACTAAGAAAACCTGATGAAATAAATTCTGATATGCCAAGTGCACTACTCCAAAGACCATCGACTTCTCCTATGCATGATGCATCATTCCTAAAACGAAATTCTCCAGAGTGCTTGTCAGCCGAAATTAAAAAATCAACATGTACTATGCCAAATGTGTCTCATAAAGTATCTACTAGTATGCCAGAAACCTTATACCTAAAACCTCTAGAAATTACTAATATAACAGAGGCACATGTGCAAAAATCATTTCTCAATGATGATCTAATCTCAAATTATCCTACTCAAAAAGCAATGTCTTCTGATATGCCAGATATTTTAAACCAGAAATCTTCCGATGAACTAACGCCTGTTTTTTCACCCAAAACAATATCTACTGATGACATTGTAAATGAAATGTATATCGATATTGAAACTCCAGTATCTAGGATATCTATGGACTCTGGTAAAATATACGATTTACGGAATGACTTTCATGGTCCAGAAGAAGATAGAAATGAAACAAACTATCAGGAAAAGACTAAACAACATGTGGCTGAACCACAACAAATTGAAAATATTTGCCAGGACCACAAAATACCCAGAATAATTCATGAAGACACAATTCATACTAAAGTCCGTAAAGATATAATTGACATCGATGATCATAGTGACAACAAAAAACAAAATCCTGACCTTATTAAAAAGAGCGTTAACAAAATTTATAAAGGAAACAATGACACTGTAGATAAGCACACAGATAACTACAGACAGACTGAGAGTAAGATACCTAAGCGTCGAGATTACGTTACTGCCAAAGAAATTATTGAAGTTGATTTGGAATTGAGCGATGAAAACAGTGACAATACAGATGTGCAAATAACAAAACAAACTCTGGTTTCGGGTAATAATAAGAACAAAGTGTCAGATATAAAGGATGAAATCCTCGCTTTGAACAAAAAACAGGAATTAGAAAGAATACATGAGTTGAAATTTGGCTTTGAAGAAACAAGCACTGAAAAAGTCAAAGAGCAAAATTTTAAAGTAAAAAGTATAGAAACAACAGTAACAGATTCTAGAAAACCAAAGGCTAGAAAAAAGTCGCTCAAACTAAAAGAAACTAAGGAACCACTTGTAATCAAAGAAACTGTAGTATCTATGGACAAACCTGTCATGAAGATAGAAGACACTACAATGGAATCATTTGAAAATAACGATATTTCACTGTCTATTGATCAACTGGTTACAATAAAGGAAAATATAACAAAAGAACTTTCTGAAGGCAAAGATTTCCGTTTATCGACAAAGGCAGTTAAAAAGAAAGAAAAAGACCCGAAGCCATCAACTAAAAATAAAAATGCTGCACCCTCAATTGATGACTCTTCGACAATACATAAAAAAGAAACCCATTCTAAAGAACTTTCGGAAAAGAGCGATACTGTGCCTATGGATAAGCCAGTAAAAAAGAAGGAAAATAAACCAAAGCAACTGACTAATAAAAAGGAAACTGTAGTTTTAGAAAAGCCGGCTAAAAAGAGAGAAAACAAAACAAAGGAATCATTGGAATCTAAAAATACACAAGTTTGCGAAAAAGCTGGTCAAAGGAAAGAAAGTAAAAAAACTAAATCTTCTGAAAACACAGAGAATGTTACTACAACTATAGACAACCTAGACAAAAACCTAGAAAAAAGGAAAGAACATAAAACAAAACAAACAAAATTCAATGAACTTTTTGGAGACTCCAGCAGTTTGGTTTCACCAGAAGATTTGGGTTTAGTGCCGACAGTAGTAGTAGTACCTCCGGAAAATTACGTGGCATTTTTGGAGGACGCTCAAGACGCCAGCGATATATCTGCAAATATTTTGACATCCACGGAAAAGCCGGAGAATAATGATACATTTCGCAAAGATGCTACACTAAGTAACTTTAGTATAAACGCCAAAAATACTGAAACTCCTTCTACCATAGTTCAATCTGCTCACCAAAACACTCAAAAGCCTATGAATATGGTAATCACGCCGGCAGAAACTACGATAAATCAAACGATGTATCAGAATTTACAGCCTTCAGTTTCGCCAAAAGGCGAAGAAATTGTAAAAACTGTTATAATTTCAACTGGTATTCAACCAGAACCCATCGTAGAGGCAACACAATGCCATTCTAAAAACGATAGAACGGAAAGTGATCTTCACGTAATGCAGTGTGTAAAACCAACAGTTCTTTATGATGTAGCTTTACAAGCACTGGCTACCTCAACACCTCAAAAAGTTTGGCAGCAAAATGTTGTTCACGCTGAAATAGACCCAAAATTTTCTAACGTAAGATGTTGTAATGAAAGTCAAAACGCAAATATCAATACTAATAATACTCCCGTAAATGTACGTTCGGATACTAGAAGTACCTCTCAAACGAATGATAAGGATGAGCCTGATGTGACAATATTTGTAAAAAGACGAAGAAAAGTTATAAGGAAAAATTAATTAAGGTAAAGAGTTATAGAAAAAGTGCTTATTTATTTAGCATTCGTTTATGTAGTATATACACCTAATATAAGATTTAAAAGGTGTAGGTAGGTATGCAATGTACTTTAATATATCGGCAAGAATATATTATCTCGTTAATTTGTAATAACATACAAAATGTTATTTTAATACAACAATAACTTGTATTTATTTTACTGTTCATAACATTACAGCGATCTCTAGCTCTGTATTACCAGAAGTGTAATTAAAATACAGTTTGATTTGCCCATAACAGTCTTTATTTTTCTATTGGTATCCCTAAAATATTTACAGATTGCTATAACTAGGTACAATAAAATAATATGTAATATAAAAGAATTGATCTTAACTCTAAGGGTCTTTCACGATAATATGTAACGCTACACGCCAGAATAAAATACTTTCATCTAGGTTTTTGGCAGTCTATAGCAGACAGATTTTTTTACCTGATGATAGCGTTACACAGAGATGGTGAAAGAGTAAATTTATTTTTTTACAGTTAGGAACTTCTACCCACTAAGCGACGGCGACCGGCATTATTCATTGTTTTAAATATATTTCGTATGTAGGACCCCGACCGGCTGTTCGCGTACACCACAAAATGAAAGAGCCTTAAGCATGATTCACGCTACACCGTGTCACGACCGGACCGGGGCACGGTCAAACATTATGGTATACTTTTTGTATGAATTAATTCATGTCTGACCGTGCCACATATCAAACAAACATTTGAAGCTATATATAGGAGTACATTAGTGTAGTAGAGGTCGCGTCTCGTAAAAATATCGCTGGAACGAGGGGGAGGGGATGTGTTTGCGCATACAAAACACTTGCGCCATCACACCCCCTCCCCCTCGTTCCAGCGATATTTTTACGACGATTTCAGACTTATGTGACTGATACTACTAACAGACGTTTATAGCAACTGGGATTTTGTTGATTGCTTTATCTTTTAAATGGGAATGAACATTATTATCATCTATTTTACGCTCTGCTACAATTCGGTTGTTAACCGATATAAATACAAGCTATTTTGTACAAATTCGAGCATACTCTGTCATTATTAAATAGTTACACGTCAATTTTCACGCGTCAAGAAAATGAAATATATTTATTTGATTTGTGAACAACGCAAGTTTCTGACACCGCAGGTCCCAAGGTTTGCCAACGCGTCCAAAAGCCAGTTAGCACTTACGTAAACATGTTTATCTTAGCAATCAGGAAATCTTAGTGCAGCAAGTGTTAAAATTTGTGATGAATTGAGCATAGGACAAATAATTAGAATAAAACAGAAAAATTATAAAAGAATTGCAGATCAGTTCTTTTCACATTTGATCTTATCTTTAACTAAAAATATCTTAACCAAAGGAATAATATGGCTATAAATACATCAAAACTGGAAACTTCGGATAGGAAATTAGTTAAAATCATCACTGTCACTATCACAATGTCCTTCAAATGTTCATCAAATACAGTCATTCGGACTTCTAGGGTTCGAAAGCGTTCCTATGATGTTGTTCG
Source organism: Plemyria rubiginata (assembly GCA_963576535.1). NCBI lineage: Eukaryota > Metazoa > Arthropoda > Insecta > Lepidoptera > Geometridae > Plemyria > Plemyria rubiginata. The sequence continues at coordinate 3,745,568 of OY754910.1, forward strand.
CCATTGGGATGTCATTGTTACGGGTTACTGTGGCTGTTGAGGTGGATGTTGAAGCGTTCGATGAATTGGAAGCCGATGGTCGTTTGCCCAGTTTTTTGATGACTATGGGTATCTGCTCCGAGTCTGAGTGTGGACTGACGTGTTGGTAGCATACAGCGGACGCGTGGCCGGATCGCACAGATGTCAGATTTGTGCCAGCGGTCCACAGGTTCGTTGTTGGGTCGTACACCTCTACTATGTCGAGGAATGATGTGCCGTCGTAACCACCTGCGGAAATCGGCTTTCATTAGGATCTTGTCATTGGTGCCATAATTTAAAAAGAGAAATACATTATATTCTAAAGAAATCCGTGGTTTCTAATTGTGGAGTAAAATATTAGAGGAGCGAAGAAACATTCAATGTTTTTCGAAACACGCGGTCGTCGATTTTATCGTTCACTTTGCTTATTCGTTTTAAATGACGGCGCTTTTTGTTTTGAGTGCTGTCATTATAAACGAACGCTTGCATAGCCGCTCATACACAAACCATCCTATCCATAAGGTCGCGTCACACAAAAAGAACACCGGAAGGATGGGGTGTGATGGCGCGAGTGTTTTGTATACGCAAACTCCTCCACTTTTCCCAGCGTTCTTTTTGGTTGACTCGATCTATACTAATACATAAATGCTACATTTACGCCACTTAAGGCTCCGGTGACGGCGGCTCGCAATTTCGAAGTGCGATTGGCTATTATTTCATTTTATTTCATTTCGGGGAGGTTGTTTGAAAAAATAACTCTAAAGAAACACGCATAAATACTGTTCGAACACAAATAATACAATAATATAAGGGAATCATGCCCGAACCAGAAATCATTTTGGTATTAGTATGTTTGGCCTTACGTTTACCTAATACCAAAATGATTTCTGACTCAAGCACATTTCCCTTATATTATTGTATTATTTGTGTTCGAACAGTATTTATGCGTGTTTCTTTAGAGTTATTATTTCAAACAACCTCCCCAAAATGAAATAAAATGAAATAATAGCCAATCGCACCTCGAAATTGCGAGCCGCTGTCACCGGACCCTTAAGTCAAATTCATTTGCGATTCGGCACGTCGATATAGAAATGTAGGCTTAAAAGTACTGACACACAAGCATGCTTATTTTGAGCATACTCAAAAATCAACCGACTTACGACCAAATAAGCATGCTTATTTATAAGCACGACCTGCTACATGTGCTTTTATTGAGCAAGGATCGAAAAAAGCATGCTTTTGGCTTGAAAGTAAGCACGTGTGTCACAGTACCTTAACAAATCTTACCTAACGCATACAGCTTATTGTCGAGGACAGTGAGCGAGAGCGCTGATCTGGCCACCTGGACCGACGCGACCGGCTCCCAAGTGTTTCGTTCTGTGTCGTATCTCTCTACAGACGCCAGCTGCTGCGAGCCGTCGTAGCCGCCCACCACGTATAAGAACTGGTTCCATGCTGCCACACCTGGGAAAATGTGAAGTGAAATTATTCATTTGCTAACACCCAATTGACGAGCAGAGAATTTCGCACATTAACCTGTTTATACCTGTCTCTGTCACTCTCGAGTAAATAAAATGGGTTACACTCGCACAGATGCAATCAATGACCGCCGTCCTGTGAGTATAACGCATTATATTTACTTTGAGGACGTCTAAGGGGTAGTCAGACGTACGGCCAAACATTAAGGTCACTATATCAATCGATCTATCGACGGCATCGATCGATGTTGATCGATTGGTGTGGTAGCTTTAATCGACGGATACTGTTCGACTAACCAATCGGCCGATTGTCGGTCAATGTTGATCGATGAACCCCGGCTGTAATCCATCAGTTTCTTTCAAAATGTTTAACAAGAACGTGATCGACGTTGAAAAATCTACCATCGATCGATAATTAGTCTGTATCATGGTGTAGAATCTAAAAAGTTAAAGTGCTCGAAAGTTAGGGAGAGAGATTAGAGGCGCACTAAATCTACTAAATCCTTTCACCACACTGGTCTGGTAGAACATTCTACCAGAATCGATGTCGACAAATCCATTCTACCATCAATCGATGCCGTCGATCGATGATCGATCGAATGGTGTGGTAACACGAATAATTGGTACATACCTACCCTCATTTAACATTAAAAGCTTAAAAGGCAATTGAACTGACCGGCGCCGCTCCTGGCGATGTTCATGGGCGCGACCTCGGTCCAGCAGTTGTTCTCGGGATGGTAGCACTCGACGGAGGCGATGCGGCGCGCGCCGTCGAACCCGCCCACCGCGTACAGCAGCCGGTTCACTACGCACGCGCCGACGCCCAGCCGCGCGCTGCCCATCGAGCTCACTGACGTCCACGCGTCGCGCTCCGGATCGTAACTATACACAATATTACTCTCACCTCAGTGACTGACGACCTCAGTGGCGCAGAGTCCGCTTGCAACGCAAGAGGTTGCGGGTTCGATTCCAGTCTCGGGAACACATTTGTATACGATCATATTGTATAATATAAAAAATATCTATCTATGCAAGTATTAAACATAATATCAGTTATCTAGTATTCCTAACACGAGCTTTGAGTAGCTTACTTTGGGCCTAGATGGTGCTGTATGGATTGTCCAGCATTATTTATTTTTATTTATTTACTAGTTGCGCCCCGCGGTTTCAACCGCGCAGATTTAAATCCCGGTATTCCCACGGGATAAAAAGTAGCCTATGTGCTATTCCAGGATATAATGTTTCTCTTTGCCAAGTTTCATCAAGATCCGTTCAGCCGTTCCGGCGTGAAAGAGTAACAAACATCCATCCATCCATACTTACAAACTTTAACGTTTAAAATATTAGTAGGATTATCCTACTACAATTTTACATACGCGAAAGTTTGTAAGTACTATTCGAGACTGTAATCTATCTCTGTGCCAAATTACATCCAGATCCATTCAGCCGTTCTGCCGTTATTGAGTAACGAACATCCAAACTTTCACATGATATTAATGTGACGTGATATTATGATTAAATAATTCTTAAGCTTACCATTCCACAGATTTGTGATATTCAGATCCCGAAGACCCTCCGACCGCGTAAAGTAAACCATCCATTACTGCTACACCTACCTGCGGACAAAACAAACATAATTATAGCCTATACCATGTACTTACTATCACAGAATCACTACATAGTATAAAACAAAGTCGCTTAAATCTTTAAAACTACGCAACGGAAAAAAAACTGAAATTAAATTAATAAGGTAATTGGTTCTTATTAAATAGTGATAGCGACCTGTTCTGATGATGGAGCCAAGGTCTGTTCAACGGACCTCTTCAATTAATAGGCCAATTCAGTTGAATCTTGGTTACCATACTTAGTTAGTAGGTGGCAGCCAGAGACAAGTCCAAGCACAAAGTTTGGACTTGCATCTGACTACTACTTACTTATATTTTCAAAGCGTTTGCGTCGCGTCATGAAATCTCAGTTCGGGGCGAACTACTAGTTTATACTTATCACATCACTTAGCTTGAAATTTTTTGGTGATAAAGTATTTTCCACTCAGTTCTTATCCACAATCATGACGTCGTTCTTTTTAGCACATATGACCAAAGAATATAATTATAATCACTGTCAGGAAAATAAACAAACACCTACGCGTATATTCCCGACTATTTTGCTTTTGATCTAAAATAAATCTAAATAAGCTTCAATCAAATCGTAGTAATTATGACTGCAAAAACATTGGTAGTGACTCAGTAATTTGGCCAAAGCATTAAAATCTGAGTAACTACCCTCACTTGCTCTTCAAAATCAGAAATAATAATAGTTAAATAAATCGTTCACATGTCCCCATCGTGCGTGACTTACGAGGTAAAGCTTTGGTATATGTGATGATTACCACTTAACATCAGGGGGGCCATCTGCTTTTTCCATCAGCTATTTGTAAAAAAAAAGTTTGAAAGTCATTATGCTAATCAACCTATCACTACTGAGCCACTGAGCCCGGTATTCCGCTCTTTACATCCAGTGTTGCTAGTCACTACACTGTTTGCAAAATATTGCGGGTAAAAAACATAAGTTGAGTTACCCTATGTCTAGGAGTGGACATCGGACTACAAGGTCGCCAGTGTTCCGTGGCGGGGTTGTAAACGTCCACCCAATCGCTGTCGTACGATGAACCGGGCGACGTATTCCGTCCCCCCACCGCGTAGAATAAACCCTGCAACATAAAAATGTATAACATCATCTTTCTGCCCCTAATGTACAAGTCATTTTTTTTGTTCCTTTGAGCTGCTCGGGATGTCTTTAATTTTTGGCTATATGTATTAAATTAATTAGTATAAACAAAGCGTCCCTTACTCATAAAGATTTTGATTGCGAAGGGTGGGTTTTACCATCTCGGAGTAACAGAGTATAAAAAAAATAGAGCGTGAATAATGCAGAAAG